>JAJQWJ010000003.1:53473745-54846745 GCA_023637945.1 Phaethornis superciliosus
TCCGTTCTCCCCACATGCTTCTCCACATCTCTCTGGCATCCCTGGGGGCCCCTCACCTTCCCCTGTTGGCTCTCCCGTGGGAAGCAACCAGTCAAGGTCTGGTCCCATTTCTCCAGCAAGTATTCCAGGTAAGTTTGTTCCAACAAACAAAATTAAGCTGATAGACAGGCTTATTAAATTAAAAAAATACTCCTGTGTTCCAAATAAATATCTTTTCTGAGAATCCTCTTATTATCAGGGCCTTTTTCTACAAAGAAATGCATACTTAAAGCAGGAGTGAATTCCATCTAAATTTTAGCTGCCAAGCCCTCAAAGTGCTCAAAATTCTGACCTTGACTCCACATACGTATTTGTTACGTCTTTATCATTGACCAGTGCTAATACTTGATTGTATTTTTTGTATTTGGTTTGTGTGTCATTTGTCTGTCACATACTTCTTTCTGTTATTTAGAGGGTCCCTTTTGTATTTTACGGCATATTTTCGTTGGTTCTGGCTCTTGGACTTTTATGGTGGTATCAGGCTCACAGGAAAAAGCAGATATTTTCCAACCCTGTGTTGTGATAATGTGATTTCGGACATGAGTACAGAATACTGTATGAGAGACTTCTTAATATTTGTAAAGGTCACCAAGTTACTAGGAATCCAGCCTCACCAGTTATAGTTGAAATGCCAGTGGCATGCTTTCTACTTGTTCTCTTGTGCCACAGAGTATGACACACATAGTAAATTCATGTAAATTCAGAAATTTGTGGAAATCTGATAATATACCCAGAAGAACAAAAAGGAATGCAATAACTCCAGTTCTTACCTTGTCCCTGCCCATCTGGCTTGTTACTTGCAGGAGGTAAGGCAGCAGTGTGTACTTTAGATGATGCTCAAGTTTTTTATTATTTTCTGACATTCTGAATACTAGAGGAATTCCTAAGAGTAGGAGAGTGCTGACATTACCCTAGGGATAACATCAGTTTCTTACAAAACCACAAAAAACTCAACGTGGAGCTCAGTTAAAAGAAACAAAAGCAGTGATGCCTTTTAATTAGATGTGCTGTAAACTAAATGCGGGTTAAGTGAGTAGCATGTGTTGCAGTATTCAATACAAATGTGTTTGTGTAAAAAGTACATGCCTGTTAGTATGTAGAGGTTAAACTAGCTAAATAAGGGGGAGTGAGCTCAGTGCATGCAGGAATGTTGCATACTAAACCATGGCCTGAGCCCTCCAGCTGTTCTGCCCAGCAGCACATGCTCAGGTGGGGCAGGAGCAGCAGGGGTCCCATCCCTGTTGTTGGGTGAAGCCAGATAGTCCAGCTAGCTGGAAAGGTAACATTTTCCCACAGTCAGATTCAAACAAGTAAACGGGTTGGCATTTTAGCAGCCTGATTGCTGAACAGGGAAAGAACGTGACGTTGAAAATAGCTTTATTGTAGCCGTGATAGATAAGGATGGGAATAGGAGAGTGTGTATGGGAAAATAATAACATTTATAAAACCAACTGATCCCGGTGGGGTAAAAATAGAAGGGGTTTGGGCCCAAAGGTCAGGGTCAGAGTCTCTTCATCACTTCAGCTGAGCCCAAAAGCTCAGCTTTGTCACTGGTTTAGTGAGAAGTACTGACTCTTGAGACAAACCATGCCACCATTTTGCATGGTGGTTTTCTGGTCTGCTGCAGTAGCAGTAACACAAAAGCAACTCTTCCTCAGGAAGGATTTTTATGAATGGTGTTAAATCAAAATTGCCTGCTGCTCTTTTCCCAGCGTGGGTGAGCTCCTGGTCTCTGCAGCTCCTTTTCTAAAGGTGAACTCCCAGGAGTGAGCTGATGCAGCACTCTCCGGAGGGGAGCCGGGCAGCTGCGGTAGTGTGGCTGCTGCTGCTGCTCCTGTGTTTCTCAAGCTACAAAATGAGACAAGCAAGGCTGCTATTTAAAACTCTGCGACTGGTGGGACACTGCTGGGTGCTGGGGCTTTCAAGCCGTATGAATTAGACTGTGCTTTCACCTAAGTGTATTTGCACCGTTGGGCTTCTTTATTAGGACTCTGGTAGCTTTTTTTCTCATATTGGTGAGACCCCGTGAAAAAGGAATGCAGAGCTTGTTTGCATTTCTGGGGCTGTTTGCAGCTTTCAGGTTGTGGCCATTTTTAAACACATATTATCTAGTACAGCATCTCGCCTTCAATAATTTTATTCGCTGCTGTTCTCCTCTCCGTTCTCGCCGTACCCTTGTTTGTTCTGACCTCATTCCTCTCCTATTACCTCCTGCGATGTTCTGCCTCAGCTTCTCCATGTGACATAGATTGGCTCTTTCAATCATTCTCTCTACAGCAAGTCATTGTAAAATGAGCAGCTGTTGTGTTGCTGATAGCTATGGCTAGGGAAAGCCAAAATGTTGCAGGGGGTTCTTGGTGGGAAGGCCGTTAAAATAAAGGTGTTGCTTTCCTGGGGTTTACTGGAAGCGACGAATCCTTGCCCTGATGCCTCTTCCTTGCAACAAAATTGAAGACTAATTTAACATCAGAAAGGCAGACAAACAAACAGCCCCCTATTAAACCTCCCACATGACTGATTCCCTTCCACTGCCTGTTTAAGCTGTCTCCCCACCCCAAGGCAAGCCTGCCTGCTCTGCATTGCTTTCTGCTGCACACCGCGAGTTTTACGGGAATGGACTGGCACAGGCAGCAGTGACATTGGCACGTCCCTAGCTCAGTGGGCATTTCCTTCCTGTGCTCTCTGAAATACTGGACGGATATTTTGTCTGGTAAGGCACACACACATACGGTCTTTGTTTCCATTTGAGTTACTGGAATAGACCAGGGAGATTAACCCCTAAGAGCAGGAAAAGAAACTTCAATGGGTTTTGTTCAGGAGAGTTTTCTCTCAAAATGATAGCGCTTCTGCTTCAGACACACATTCATTACAGGACTGAAATCCTACTTTTTGTGATTTTTAGGGACTTAAAACGGCATTCTGATTTCCTGTTGTGGAGATGATTATTCTGCTTTGCCTGAAATCCTGTTCTCTTTGTTTTGTAGCCATCTTCATAATTAGAGTACATGTTTCTTCCAGAGAATGAGATGTGATGCCCTGCGCTGCTTTGGGTCTTGAACTGTGCCTGGATTCAACCCTAAACCATTAGTGGAAGCTGACACAGCACATCATCAAAATGCACTGCTATTGCCAGAAGATTTAGTGGCTGATAATTTCACTTTTCTGTCTTTTTATTTTTTTTTTTATTTTTTTTTTCCCCTCTCCTGCTCCAACCATTCCAGCTTACTAACAAAGCAAAAATGTAAATAAGCTAAACTCCCCTTTCTTCCTCCATCCCCAATTTTGATCTCACTGGCCAAAGGCTTTTGTCAGCTCTTTCTCCATTGCGGTGTAAGCAGCAAAAATTTTTAGTATTAAGAGTACTGTGGAAGATTGCTGATAGTCCAGGAATTCCTTAACCCATGATGGACAAGCAGATTTTGTATGAGTTAAAAGATTCTATTATTTTTAAACCTCTGCAGCAGTTTTTATCTGTATAGAAGATATGAGTACACTATACTAATAATGATTACCAATCAGTACCTTTAGAAGTATGTAAAGAAGTTTTTTTCACATAGATCGGTATTTTGACTTGAATTACATTTTTCTCTGATCAAAAAAGCTTATTTTCAAGTGGTTGAGCATCACCTGCATTGTTGTTTTTATTACAATTGTATTGATGTCTTCTTTCAACAAGGAGCTGGGATCCAGCTGGAGTTATAATTTTCCACATGTGGATACTCTTGCTTAGAAATGTTACTGAATCTGAATTTATGATAACCAGTGGTCAGCACCCTCCTCTGGGTAAAAAGTCACCAATTTTTAAAGTCTGTTAATGATATGAATCAATAGATATGTTCCATCCAGTGATCAAATCTACTTTCTGCAAACCTGGAGATCTTCCCCTCCTGTATTGATCATCTAGCTAGCTTGAAATCCAGGACCCATCAGAATTGCAGCTAATACTCCAGGCAGAAAAGGAACAAGAGAGGAATGGGATGCTTAGAGACAGCTGTAACCAGAAATCTTGCCTTGGTGTGCATATTAGTCAATGTGTGGACAGAGTGACTAAAGTGCTGAGAGAAGAAAAAAAAAAAAGAGCAATAGTCTGTGATAGTCCAAAAGACATTTCAATGCAAAAATCTGAATAGGAGTGAGGCTTTCTTTAATGCCTTATAAAAGGAGAACTTACGAGTTGGATTGTTTCCAGAAGTGGCTGCGTTAAGACAAAGCTGATCAGACTCATCTTGTTTTAAACAAGAATTTGGAAAAATCTTTTGCTTTGGTTTGAGCTATTCCACATACTTGCTCCAGTGAGCACCACTAACTTGAATGTTGTATGGCATGGACTCTTTTCAGATATTGAGGGAAAGAAGACTACCTTGTAGAAGTGAATTAATAACAACTTTTTTTTTTTTTTTTAAGGTTTAGAGATACCCTAAAATAATTGCAAAACAAGATCTTTGCAGAAGGGATCTGATCCCCTCTGTCTATAAAGATTATTTTAACACATTTATCAATATTTCCCCCTTGGCTTCTCCGGAGGCAAAAATCTTGCAACAGCTTGTTGCAAGGAAGATGCATGCTGTTCATTGGCATCCGGACCAGAAAAAAACAAAACACAGAATGCCATTGACGTAGCTATGTTCTTAATCACTGCTAGTGCACAAAACATCTATTCAGCAGTTTTGCAAATCTAGAATGCTTACAAATGAAATATATGAATGTTTCACATAGCAGTAGTTTAAAACCCTTTCTTCAAAGGGTTTAAACAACATTTAGAGTTTTTCTGTCCTTTGACATGAGGCAGAACAAGCAAATTGTAAGATGCTTTAGCTTGAGGCATTGCTTCTAGCATAAGGAGCATCTAACCTGTGATACCTATTAGAATGCAGCCCAGGTCGCAACTGATGAATAATCTGCAGTCTCGGGGCTTCGTGAATAGTCTTAAGTAGCCTCAATCTAGTTTTCTTAAATAAAGCTCATGCTACAAAAGGCTCTTATCAAAAAACTGCTATCATACTCGCAGTCTGGCCCTAGAGATCGGGGGGGTGTCCCTCTCTGCAGAGCTGGTCTTCCCAGAACAGGTGCAGAGGATGAAATGAGACAGGGACACGCTGTTTGAGTTCCTCCTGTAAGGTTTTCGTGAGAACAGTCTCATATTTCAGCACCATCAATTCACTGTTTTTCATCAGTGCCAAGTTAAGCGTCAGGTAGAATAAATAGTAAGTCACCAAAATCAACCTGTCCTGGGTGGTTATTTTTTTATGGGCAGTTTCTGTTTTTTTAGTTTTAAGTGTTTCAGTTGATTAATATCTGGTTTATCTATATTTCACATTCACACATAATTTTTGGTGTTTCATTGCTGTGGCAGCCAGCAACGAGTATTTCTGTCCCGTGGATGGAAGATCCTACAGGGTCTGTAGAGCACAGTGCTGAAGGTCATCCAGCACCCTACAAGGGCTTCATGGAAACTTCCCCCAGACAGACAGATGGGTGGCACTTGCATCCCCACAGCTGAGCTCTGCCCCATACCCAGTTTGTCTGCTTTGTTGATTCCTGCAAGGCCTGTTCTCACCATCCCGGCAATTGCCCAACAGCCAGTACTAGAGTATGACAGCTGTTGAAATCCAATTAAAATCTTTGCATAATTATGCATGTGCTCTGGTTCACGTAACAAAATTCAAATATACTTAACCACAGCCACCAAGATTTGATGGGTATGTTTGTTGTTAGTTTTAGATGTATACTTTAAGGCTGTCACTGAACAATTACTGTTTACATTTAATCATTAATCTATGCATTTCTTTTTACTTTTTTTTGCTCAACCCACTTACAGTTTCATAGGATGATGGAATGGCCTGGGTTAGAAGGGATCTTTAAAGGTCATCTAGTCCAACCCCACTGCACTGAGCAGGGACTTTAACTACATCAGGTTGCTCAGGTCCAACCTGACCTTAGGTTTTTGTCAAGAAATTTAATACAGTGTATATTTGGTTTTGATCATTTGAGGGTTTTTATTCTGTCATTACTTGGCTGCACAAACACAGATTCTCTTTCCCTCTTTGTGTTGCCAAATAGAACACTAATTTGCACATTATCATATATTAAAAGGTTGTCATTTCTTCATCCTTTCCAGTACTAAGCAGTGATTGATTAGCAAATGGGAAAAGTCTCTCACATTTTTGTCATTAAGTTTTTGTTGTTGTTGACAGATGGTTGTTATACCTAGATAAAACAGAGCATAAATGTAGTAAGTGGTCTGTTTCCTATGATGGGAGAGGCTGTTGCAGTTTCCAGTTTTTCAGTGCACTGCCATTACCACTGCCATTAGAGATATTTAAAGTGGCCTTCATGCTTCATAGTTAGTGTCAGACTTGACTAGACAGGTACGTGGTATGTCCCTCCTTAGAGGAAAGAACCTGAATAATTGTAAAATATGTCTTGGATTAATTCTGGGTCATCTAAAAGGTAGCCATTTAACCTCAAAAGAAGAACATTTTCACCACCTCCAGATAATAATTATTTTTTGAAATAGTGAAAAGCAATAATGAAAAGCTCTCTCCTTCTTAGGGACCAAATTCGTGGAGGTTGAGGTGTGGCTGGAAAGATTCAGCCCTTTGACAGCATAGCTTGATAAATAGCTAGGGAAGTCCAGTTGCAAAATGGGTTTGTAGAAAACAAACACAAAAGAACAACTCACTCCAGCGGCGAGCTTTTCTGTTTGTTCCCCATCTCTAGATAACACTGGACTCAAATTATTGTGATGTGTTGATTGATTACAGCCGTTAAGTTTCTTAGTAATCAGTTTCATCACTTATTCTCAATTCATGCTTGCACCTTTGATTTCTCTTCCACAACAGGGTGATGTGGGCTGTCGTTGACTAATGAAGAACAGAATTGGTTTCGGCGTGAGACAAACGGAATGCCGACACCAATCCCAAAATGCATTAATCTTTAATAATCCACATCTGCATGTTTATAAATGATATAACCAGGAGTTGCTAACATTGATACTCCCCCTTCCAAACAGAAGCTGACATAGAAGTTAGCATTTGCAAACTGCACGAGAGGCACGTGGCCATGTGTGGTGTGTATGACCTTGTGGAGGGAACTCGCTGGATGAAAGTTCTCAGTTGATTAAAAATACATGAAGAATTGCTCCACTTCTGCACCGGTCTTTGGAGCTTATCGTTGTCGGGCAAGATGAAATGTGGCATGATAGATCTTGTCTTCAGGAAGATCAGACCCACCAAATGGTTTTTAGAAGCAGGTTTGCCTCAAGGTGCTTTTATTCTTTATGCATTCAGCTTGCCCTTTTCTCCTCCGCCCCTGAGAACCATTGAGACCAGAACTGTGTAGTATGCAATAAGAAAAAAATAGATTATCTGAGAGTTTGTTCCTTTTGAGGATAGTATTAATGAAAGCACTTACATTTTGCTGCTGATTTTGCCTGTTAATCACAGGCAATGGACTAATATGACAAGTTACAGTCAGGACTAGCAAAATAGTTCATAGCCACATATCAGCACTGCTCCAGTTTCCACCTGCTTGCCTGGACTTGAGAGAGTCGGGAGGAGCCAGGGAGGAGTGAAACTCTATTGCTGCTAGTCTTTTGAGTTAATGCCACCAGATGGTGAATATTTAGTCTGAGCAATTCTTAAGGGAAAAGGAATATGGATAAGAAACAGGAATATCAGCTCATATTCGGCCTTTCTTTAGTATCTTCCGTGTTTTCACACTGCAAGTTTTAAAAAGGAAAGTTGATACATGATTTTGTTAGAATTTGACAATGTTAGAATTAGGAGTTAAGGTTTTTATTAGGTGGCAAATGCTGGAAGTGTATGTCTGCTACATTTGTTGCACTTCTCAAGCTCTTATAAACAGTAGGTGCAATGAGGAACAGCTTAGAGAAAAACTCTCTATATGCAGGCTAGAGAATGAGCACTGATAGCAAAAAACTCTTCCTTTTGGAACTTGTATTAACTCCCTAAATAGAATTCTGAATGTTTTAAGTTTCATGTGTGTGGCAGGGTAGGTTTCATTTCTGGAGGTAAGAAATGAGCCAAATATAAGGAAGAAATATTACCCTGTCCTTTGTTAGAAGATTTAATATATTTGGCACTTGCATCAGTTACAATTTTGTATTCTGGTTAATTGACATTTTGTAAAGGAATTACAGAATATTTTTTCTGTAGTTGAAGCATATATTTTTTGCATTAACAAACGTAATGTCGTGTCTCAAGTATGAATTACTAAATCCATGCAGCTTTTGCAGCCTTCTACTTCAGTCTCAATGCAAGCAAAACTGTCGTTTTTATGAAAGGTTTAAAAGGACAGAGCAATAAAATACAGTGTGGTTACAGGGTTTGGATCATCCCCTGAAGAACATGCTCACTTTTTTCCAACGGTTTGCTCAAATTTAAGAAAATGTAATTTACATAATCTAAAAGCAATTCAGAGGCCCCATAGAGGTGTGAGAGAAAGCACTGGGCAAGCTGCAGCCGCAGCCTCTCCCCAGCCCCTCTCATCCCAATTCACACGGTGGCTTTGGAGGGATGTGGTGACACAGAGTGCAGAACATGTGGAGGGGCGGTTAAATGAGACTTTGGGAAGGGGAAAAAAAAAAATGAAGTCAGTGGCTGAGCTTTGAAGAGGTCTGTCTAGTGCAGAGCAGCGAGCGAGTGGGGAAGAAAGGAGCAAGCGCCTCATCTAATCTTTCTCCTGGGGACCCAGGTGGACAAATTGGCAACCCTGTTCGCAGCCCTCCCCCCCCTCCTTTGTAGCGTAAGAACTGCTAATCGGATCCATGCTGCTGCAACTGTGGTTAGTTATTAACAGAATAAAAGCAGATTTCTTCAAAAGAACGGGTTGGGGAAAACGGCTATACAAAATTGCAAGGTTGTTAGAATCTTAAATGCACAGCAGTCGGTTTTTCCCTATTCTGAATTAGGCGATGAATACGGCCTTTCATCTGTCACTGTGCCCGTTTCTTCAGAAGGCAGCCAAACATTAAGCTGCTCAAACAAAACCAAAAAAAAAAAAAAAAAAAAAAAATTGTTTGAAAGAAGAAAAATATTGGGGAGCAGGAAGAATAGGAAAACAAGAAGGAGAAATCAGGTTTTGTTTTTATTAATTTGGCCTGGTGAGAGGAATACAAGCTTGCCTGCTCTATTCAGTTCCTGCATGCCAGCCACTGTGAGCCACCATTTCTGAATGCAGGGATTAGAAAAGATTTAACTGGTTGCTATCCTGGGCTGCGCCATTCTGGATCAGCCTCCAGCAGAAATACCCTGGGCTGCGAACTCTCCTGAGCTTAATGGAAAGAATGCGTTAAATGAACCCGGAGTTAGGCAGAGGTGGAAGTAGAAAGCATTTGATCTCCTGAAATGAAACTTCTCATACTATAAAGTGAAATTACAAGTCTGGGGTAGGTGTTGTTGAAGATAGAGAAGCAGTGATCCCTAGATTTACACCGATGTATGCCTTCACTTATATAAATAAATAAATGAAGTGTGCTTAATTTTGAGGAGCTTTATTGTCATCGTGCTTTGCAGTAGGATTTTGAATATTGTCAGGGAGGAACAATCATGTGTCAGAGAGGTGCTTGCTGTGGCCTACTGGAAATCCATTCATTATTTGGGTGAGTCACAGCCTTTTGAACATTGCCATGGATGGCTTGCTTTGGGCTTGTTGCCACAATCTTAGAAAAAAATGCTGTGGTGCTTTACTTTTGTTCAAACACAGAATTAACTTCTGGATGGGTATGGTTGAAACAGATCCTATTGGGGTGGCTGCTGCTACTTGCCCTTCCCCTCCCTGAGCTTTGGCCTTGGGGGGGGACACACAAAATACTTGCTTTCCTGTGCTTTGTCACTGAGCCTGTTGTCATTTTAGGCAATATTAACAATTATTTCACTTTATAGTCCTGAGAATTTGTTGAAAGTCTTCATACCTTACTCAGAGGTTACACAACCTGGAAATAAAAATTGTATGTCTAATTTGGCAGACCTCAGTTTCAGTTACTTAATTCAAAGTCCACAATATAATGAATTGTTCTATAGTGAGGGTGACATTTGGGTAGTGTTCTGTAAGTACGGAATGAGGATGAAACAAAATATTGAATAACTACCTCATCCTGTCATTGTCAACTTTGCTTTGAATGAAATATTACATCATGTCAAACAGGTAGCTTCTGGCCATGAAATGAGCATGTTTGTTCTCTTACATGTGTGTGGAGAAAAGCCAAAGCAGGCCACGTTAGCAAAACGTTCCATTTTTAATGCAGATTGGAAAGCAATTTAGCACTTAGGTTACAGTGACATCTCTGGAACTTGTTCACAGTCCTTGATATGGTAAATGTAACACATATATGAAAAAGATAATGGAGCGTAACTTTTAAGGATTAGTAGTCTGAGAATTACTTACTTTTATGAGAAGCAAATCGGGTGTTTTACCTTCTGCTGATTTTATGTGGGTTGTGAGTGATAACTTGTGTACATTAGGAAATCTTATGTTGTTGGACCACAAAGGTTTTAAGAGGTAGTAGGGAAAATCAGGGCCAGCCCCAGCAACAATCTTGGTAACTTTTTGTAATGGGAAGCATCCCTAAGTGTGGTTTAAATTGATAATATTCATGTTTACAGATGCTTTGCTGCAGTGGAACAAATCAGCCACTTGTGATCTCACCTTCAGCAAACCACGTAGCCAGCCACCAAAAGCATCCTAAGGCAGGAGGGCTCTGGGGCCATATCTCACCCAGAGTGTCTCAGCAAGGCCACAGATGCTGTATGTGAAAGGGTCCTCTTGTTGCTGGATCTTTAAAGCATCTGTGCTCACATTACTATGTGGATATAAGGAAGGTTTAAATATTATTTGTGTCTTAATTTGAGGGACTATGGAGGCAACCCTTTCTTTTTACTCAGGCAAGTAAGTCGGTTAACAATACTGTCGATAAAACAGGAAGCTTAGTTACAATGCATGAATTAAGGAAGAAAATAATCTTTCTTCTTACAGGGTTACAGGCTTTGTAAGATGAAAGAGAGCACAAACCACATGACCAGTTTTCCTTTATGCTACCCATAGAAAAAATTCTTTCCTTTGAGGTCATTTGTACCTTGCTTCCAATTTCCTGAAATCTCATTTAAAAGAGTCCCATATAGAAGCCTATTTTTGATCTTCCATTTCTGATGTAGGGTTCCAAGACTCAAAATGTCTCTTCCAGTCTGTGAACCTTTACTATCACATAGGCTTTGTGATGTAGTTCCATTATTTTATCAGATTTCACCTTAATCACTAGGTTTCCTGGACCTCATTGTTCCTAAAAGGAAGTTGCTTCAAATTCCAGTAATGCTTTGATTATCACCCTAAACATCATGTTCTTCCCCACCACCCTCATCATGTAGCTGCAAATATATTTTTTTTCAAAAAAATCTCAAAATTACAGCTTTAGTTTTTGCCATGCTAAATAATACTCTCTCAGCCTCCTGTCAGGTCATGCCAGTAGCTGTTCACAGTTCCCGTTCCAGCTAGCATTAGCCTTTCTAGTTTTGTCTGTGGGAAGGCTCACCAGTGATACATTAGCAATGGTGTTGTTTTCTTACTTCTACTGGAAACAGTTCTCCTGATTCTTCCTAATAATAAATTCGATTCATACTGACATCAAATGCTTAGTTATAACCATATGTAGGTTATAACCATTTGTAGGTCAACAGACATGTTCAGGTTTTCCTTCCTTCTACAATTTCTAACCCTACAAGCCCTTCAGTTACAAAAGGTGTATTTCTGTCTGTGAGTTTTTTGGTATTCCAACCCAAAAGGTGATTGAGTTTCTTAGACAGTATTTTGATCATCTTCTGTATTGTCTCGGATTCCCTACTGTGAAATCAGCCAATGCCATTGATCCAGTCCTAGGTCTTAATTCCTACATGAGACTGAGAACTGACCCAAAGACACAAGATCTTTAACTTCTGGCTTTCCTTCAGCCTTTCCCCTTTCAAGAAGGTCTGTGAACTGCTCACCCCCAGTTCCTAGTTCCTCATGGGTCCTAAAATTCCTGTGCTGCTATCCCTCCTTCCCTCCTTAACTGGTAATTTCCCAGGGGGAACCTATTATCACTGAAGTTCTTTCTTGATTCAATTGTTCAGGCACAATTCATTGAGGTATTGTCCTGCTGGTACAGGGTATTTGTGCTGAGCATCTTCCAGTGTCATTACAGTGATGGGAACAGAGAACCCTCAGCATGTTTCAAAACATTACTGATTTGGACCATAATTCATCATAAAGACCCCTCCTCAGCAGGATATCAAATGTCTGCTCTTTTGTGCTGTGTTACCTCTAAGAAATTTACTTTCTACACTTTGACTGCAGATTTCATGGCCAAGGTCATAATGCAATCCACATTTAGTACTTTTCTTAATCCATCTTTCTCAGTCTTGCAGTTGGTACCTTTCTGACTATTTGAAGCATAGATTTTCAAAGTCTCCTGAAAAATGTTTAAAACCATTTCTAAGATAATTTAAAAAATAATAAGCCAGCTTACAACTATGATGTTAAGCGTTTTTAAATTCTCTCACCTCTTTGACTGACTGTACTTTTATTTTTAAACAGCAAACATGATATTAGATAGGTTGCTGGGTTTAGTAGCTTTAAGAACTGATTGTAAAAGATAACTATAAACCTGAATACCATTTTGCTCCTCTGTTAAATCTGGGTGAAAAAAACAGTATGGCAGCATCTGTCCTTGTTACATACAATAATGAGTTTGCTGTAATTTTGCTTAAAAAATACTGTCAAACATCCATAGTTTTCACTTGGTGTGAGTTTTGGCAGGTGGAGTATGTCACAAGTGAGGAAATGATACTAAACAAAACATGGGAGAAGGCCATCCATGTTTAAAATTCCATCTGTGAATCATTGGGTCAAAAGAGGCCATTGTCTGTCAGTGAAAAAAATTGTCAGGGTTATTATTGCCTCTTAAATAGCTGTGGAATTTACATTAAGAGAGAGATGTTTTTCTTTTGTAGTAGTTTTCCTTCCCTAATAAAATACAAAAGTCTGTTATGTATTATTTAAGGTGTCTTCCAAGAATTCCAACTACAGTACTGGTTGAAAGAAAAGGATTAATATAATTTAACAGAAAAAATGGAAAATCTTTAAGGTTATTTCTTCTCGTGACAAAGAAACTTTAAAAGCATGGAAGACAGGATCCTCAAAGGTTTAAAGTCCTGTCATCAGCTCACAATCAATAGAAGTTAGGTACCCAAAATAAGAGTTCGATACAAGTCTTCAGAGGTGTTTGAGTGCTTAACCTCCTTTTACCTTTCAGATTACTTCTAAGGATTAAATGGCTGTAAGACTGAAAACATTTTGATGTGGTAGTTTTGTGTCCAACACCTGGATAATTTCTAGCAGCTGCTGAAAATTGGCCACATCTTTTGCAAGCTCATTACTTGGGTGAATGCATGTAGAGTTAGTCTTGTTTGCAAAATTGTTTTGCTTTGCAAAACCAAAATTTTTATTAAAAGTTCTTTTTCATGCAGGAAAAAAGTCATAAGTGAACTTAAAAACATGAACTTAAAAAAAATAGCATTATTGTTTACAGAGTCTAATAATTTCAGGTAATTTTTAAAACTACTGAGTCTTTATTTCCTAAGAATGCAAATGAAAACAATTTCTCTGTAACATGTCATACATTCACTCTTAGAGGCTTTCACTTTCCCTATCTATGCTTGCATATCTGTCAGATAACTGAAATTATTATCAGTTTCAAAAGTTAAAAAACTTGTAATAAGGTTCCCAAAATATGTTGCCTGGCATAGATCTTCTGTGTAGTATTAGTATGTCTCAAAGTCTGCCAGGCCTCCACCTAAAGAGAGATGCCACTGGGAACTGTGTATAGTCAGGACTTCCCTTGCCTTTATCTTTTTTTTTTTCCAAGTATTTATATAAATCTGAGACAGTTCAGATCTACTTGGAAGTGTTCTGTCTGATAGCAGTGCCTTGGGCATACACAGTGGAAGTGGCAGTGCCCCACGTTAACATGGAATTGCTGTTTGTTTACAGTCTTGAGTCACTGAATCCTTCCTGTCAAGCAGAAAGTGTTCATTGTAATCCAGGCACTTACTGTCTCGGCAGCCTGCTCTTGAGTGATATCAAAACATAAGCCGGAATGTTATTGTCATATGCCTTAGAGTTCGTGAATGGGCCGTGGATCCCAAAGCCTCGGGCGCTGAGTGGCATGTTTGGTCTTTTGGAGGAGCAATTCTGCCTCTAGTCCAGCATTTGCATCTCTCAGACAGTTGTCACAGCTGCTCCCAGTAATGTTGAGTGTCATGTTTTTTAGTGCAAATGCCCCTCATCTGAATAGCCAGGCAGTGGTTATACTCCGCGTTTTGTGGATTTTTCTTTTTGTTCTTTATCTGCCTGACCTTTTCTCTAGTCGGTGCTGAGAGCCAATTGCTTTGAGGCTGCGAAGCGGATGGGGTAGAGCAGACGCGTTCACTTTCCTCCATTTGTGTCCAACTTGGGGCTCTTCATCTCTCTAAAGAAAGAGCAGCCCCTGCTGCCCCCCCCACCAGCCGGGCTCCCAGCACCAGAACCGGTCGTGGCATTCTCGCTCCCGCTGCTGCGGAGGGGCGGCTGCTGAGCGGGAGGAAATGAATCTCAGCAGGCACAAATCTATTGCGGGTGTTTTTATTCTTTCCATTTCTTTCAAATGGAAAACAATCCGAGCAGTTTCTGAGGATGAAGGGTATAAATCTGTCTGCTACTATTTATACCGCGCTCGTCATTACAGCATCTAAATGCTTGGAGTATAGAGTTGCTGCCTAACCTGAGGTGGTCTTCGAGCCACTGGGGCTGTCAGGAGCAGGCACGTCTCCGAGCATCAGGGGAGAGAATTCCCTGGGGACATCCATGTCTCATTCTAACTCCTGCTTAGGCTGTAGCATATTGGTTGTTGGTTGCACAAAGCCCCATGGGGTGTTGTGGCAGTGCAAGGATGGTAGCGTGGACCTCCCTGCTTTGACATAACTTTGACATAACGTTGAATGGTGAACTAGAGGAGTGACTTTGCTCAGTGCAGTAAGCACTACTTTACTATCCAGTCATACTCAAGGAAATATTTCATGTGTTTAGCCTCACAGACAGCACTGAGTGCTTCTCTTCTTTGGGTGGGTAGACAGCAGTGGATAAACCAGATGGGTGTCTTTTGAATGAGACTATAAAAATGGGTCTGTCTGCTCTGGATGGATATTTTACTAATCAAGTATCTTCCTTTTGCCTTTATTTGAATAGTAAGATACCTTTTCTGTCTGACCTCTTTCAAACATCGTTCCCTTTCAGCATGTGCACCTACATATTGTTCTTTAATCCCTAATTCTATGTGGGCATTCTAATAGTATTAAGCCCACTGATTCATTGAAATACTTTTTAAACTGTTGTTGTTAGTCATTTTTGTATTGACTGAATTTTTTATTGGTAATATTGTTGGCAGCAGTCCGTGTCTGCCTGGCTGGAGGCCAGTTTAAGCTCAGCAGGATGAGCCCTATTGTTCAGCAGACTTGGATTTTGCTAAACTCTGTAACAGAAATATGTGTCAGGAGATCTGCAGCTATAAATTAGATCATGTTGGTGAGGTTGGGAATTCGCTTAATATGGAATTGAAGATTTTGCCATGCCTGTTGCTAAATATGTTTATGTATTATTCTTCCATGGGTTTAAAAAACTAAAAAAAAAAAAAAGAAAAAAGATGGGGGGAAAAAATGACTAGACCTGTTGAGCTCTGTCTTTACCTTATATAGCTGAGACTTTCTTTTGATGTAGAGTGGTAAAAAATGCAGCAAGGCTTGGTTTTGTGCATTGCCATGTTAAAAGCAAGTCTGTTTTCCCTTTTTTCTCTGTGTGTTACAGGCAGTCAGATGCCACCGCAGCCTCCTGGCAGCCAGTCAGAATCCAGCTCCCACCCTGCCTTGAGCCAGTCACCAATGCCACAGGACCGAGGTTTGTTAGGTGTTGGGGCTTTTTTAGTAGGTGCCAAATGCAGCTTTCGTTTTAAGTCACACATTAGCAGTGTGAGAGTTCCTGGTATTTCTTTTCTTTTCCCAGGGAAATAATGACAGTCCTCATTGTAGAGGGCTTGGGGGGTTTCATTTTCTGGGGAAAGGGCAAGTGAATAACAGGTTTTACCAGAATGTGATTGGAAACAGGGCTTTCTCCAAAATACAGTGAATGCCCAGATTATAAAGGCAGTTTGCTGTAAATACTTGTGTCATGTACTAGAGAATTCAACTTTTCGTTTTCTGTCTTGGAATTAAGTTGTATAGGAATAGTACTAGCTACAAGCACTGCAGTTTTCCTACTGCTCTTAAAATTCTCATCTCTGAAGTCTTCGTATGGACACAATAGCTAGTCCTCTGGCCAGTTCTAGAATAAAATATCTTAAAGTATAAAAGGAAATCAACTATTTAGGTCAAAGATGTGGAAATCTTGCAAGGCAAAACCTTGCAGGCAACTGTACTGTTCTAAAAGGGGGCTTCCTAGCAAGTGCTCACAGAAATAAACAGAGCTGGTGTGGGTTTTTTGTTTTTTGTTTTTTTTTTTCCTCTTCTCTTAGTGTTACCATTTATAAATGTTAAGCCCTTTTACTTTGCCTACTTCCTCCCTAGCTCATGCAAGACAGTTGTCACAGCTTTGCTGTGTGGCCCTACATATGACCAACTGCTGCAAACTGGGCATCCTGTCCATGCAGTGGTTAACATGTGCTAGTGACAAGCTTGCAAAACACACACATGATAACTGTGATAAACATGGAGTTATTTATGAAGTGCCCCTCCTAAAATGTCTTGCTACCAGAAATATTCCAACTAGCGCCATATGGGGATACCATAAATACTAGGAAGTTTTCTCACAGTGAAACAAGTTGAACTCACAGAATGACAAATTTCTGGGATAGGATCCAGGAGGAACTAAGAGGACTCAAAAGAAGAGGAGAGAGTCTTAATTTTTGCTATTTTTCTGTGTTGAATGTCCTCTCCTCCAGGAAGACTGATTAATGAGAACATGAAACACAGAACTCCATACTCGGCTCGATTATTTTCCTTCCTTTTCAGTCATTCTTTATACACAATTGCTATTGCAGGGACTTATTTTCCCCTGAAAAAATTTTTAGAATAATGCACATGATCATCAAAAAAAGAATGGCCTCAGTACCCAATACAAAACCATGATGCTTTGTGGGATAGAATGTAAAAAGGCAGCAGGAATGGATCAGATTGAGGCTTTGAAAACCCAAGCATCTCAGAAAAGTTTGTGCATTTCCTGGCATGACTGGGTGTTAATACAAAATGTTACACTGCCCAGTAATAATTATTTCTGCATTTTGTGTTCCTCACCTGGCTTTGGGGGATGAGTTAGGTAGGTCTGACACAGCTGGAAGTGCTGAACCTGTCTGTGGCTGCTGTAAAAGGAAACTGGGGGTCATTGTATGGTCTGGAGAGGCAGGTAAGACAGTTGCCATAACTGGGAAATCAAACAAGTAACAGTGAGAGAAATAAAATTAATAGGTTTATTTGGTATAGTTCTTCATCTGTGAAGAGGAGTGGGAATTGTGGGTGTGTTCTTAGAGAAAATACGTTTGGAAATGTTGCAGATTTTTCAGTCTTCATATGCATGATCCTTATGACCCAATTTGTATAATAAGTCCGTTTGCTTTATGCAGCAGATATTTGTAACTAGGTAGGTCGTATTGATTTTGCAGAACATGTTTCCCCAAAGCTTCTCCAAAGTCTGTGCTATTCTCACATAAACATGCGTGCATTCCCTTTTGCACCCTGCCATTGATTAGAGGCTCCTTTGAAATGGAAAATTTCACCTTTTAAAAAGGCTGTTACATTAGTTGATTCCTTTGCTTGCTTGAACTGGTTTCCACTGAACTTGAAGAAAGGAAGGAGGGGGAGCTAACGGGACTCAAAGGGAAGGTGCTTGTCATTTACTGATAAAAACCTGAGCAGAAAATCGTTGCTGCTAAGGACACCTGATATATAGGCATCGGTTACAGTAATCCAAACTCTTGGCTTACTGATACACTTTCTCTCAAAAAGAAAAGAAAACCAAAAAAGAGAATTTAAACAAAAACCCAGAGACCCTTCATAGGATAAGGTAATGTTTGTTTTAGCATTGTGTAACATTTCTTTCCTTGTTTAGAGAAAGAATTGAATGACAAAAGACTACTAATCGCTTCGTGATCAGAATCTGCTCTCAGTACTTGAAAAAATGTTAATTGCCAGATACTTGATTGACAGATGGAGTTTGATATGTAGCACTTCTGGACACTAAATCAGCTACCTTGAACCATTAAGTTTACGCTTATTTTTTTATGGAAGTGTTTGATTATATTTGACCCTATGTTCCATGGTTCCTCCGCACCAATCTGGGATTTTTATGGTTGCCTGCCTAAGAGTATACATCCCATTTCATATATATCAGCTTGAAGCAAGGAGCATACTCTTACATGTACATTCTGTGTGTGGAAGGAGAGGAATAATAACGTGCCTATGTACCGCCTTAGGAACTTCTGGGGGGATTGGATTTTTTGTCTTTTTCAGCTTGCTTTTTATGTATCTTATTTCATACTTTTTGTAATAAGCATAAATATGCTTACTTTTTGAAAGTAACTTTTATTTTTCATATCCTGCTCAAGTTGTAGGACATTTGGACCTGTCTCAGCATAAATGCAGTGTGCTATTCTAGGCAGCCCACTTCTGTTCTTGTCTTAGAATTGGTAACTGGCCACTGTTGTTTGATGCTCAATCAATAAAACTTTTTCAGTTCTACCAATACAGATGATCTGCCTAGGCAATAAGAAATTATATGTGCTTTTATGTGCGTAACCTGTGTCTTGGCTTACGTGTCCTTGAGTGTATTGGGTCTTGAAGTAACTCCCATACACCTTAATGGACTGTCAGAGCCAGAGAGCTCTGGAGACAGAGGGAGCAGATTGTGCAGGGTTGAGGTCAGAATTCTCTTGGAGAAGGGAGAGTGGCCATGGCCACTCAACCTGCACGTGCCTTGAACTGCTGCTGAGTCCCAGCAATTACCTTTACCTGGGGATACCACATGCAAATGTAGTCAAAACTAGTTACGCTACTCACTGAAACTTGGTATGCTTTTGAGGGGAAGAGGGCTGCATGTTTTGCTGTTTGTTTCTGATAACAGCCATTCCAGGCTGTTCTTTATTGTGATCACAAGTAGGGCTTTGATTTTTTTGTGTATGTTTATTGAAGTCAGAGCTTTTTAAAAATTTCAGTTACGTCAGCCCCCAGAGGTAAGGCAGTGGTGATACCACAGCTGCCATAACCATTTGGCAAATAATAGAGGTGCATAATTGCTTGAGTTCCTTATATTTAGCTGTATACCTAATTACCTCATTTGTTTGGGTTTTGGAAGCTGCACTTTGAGGATATGTTTAGTAGCCAGAACTGTGCAGTGGGCTAGAAATAGTTTGTGTGGATCAAATAGAAACTCAGCATATACAAAGTGACTCCCTAAATCAGTTTCCTGAAGCTTGCAGCATGAAAAAGGATCCTTCCCTACCAGCCATCAGCTCATACTCCCACTCTTATTTTGTAAGAGGTCCAATTGTAAGCATGAATACTCACCCATGCAAACACTAATAGGAGAACATGTGTCAAATTAATGGTGAAATAGACACTTTTACCCCCGCAGAAATGAATGCTTCCTTACCTAATTTGGAAAAAGCTTAGAAAACTTACCTACTTTTAAGTAGTCTTTTTCATGCTTATGCAGTTGGATATGTACATGTTGGGTTTCAGTCTAATATTAAAATAGTGATTTGGGAGCTCCTGAAAACCATTGAATTTAATGGAAATAGATAATGACTTCACATTATTACTCTAGCAAGCACTCTCATAATGGGGATACTTAAAGAAGCCTTATTTATTAGTGCAAATGTATATGGGTCAGAATTAATTTTTAAAAAATCTTTAATTGTTTTCCCCTTATAATTTTCACAGCGGTATGTAGTTAAATATTCATGATAATGCTGATGATATGCTAAAGGTCTGAAATAGATCTGGAGTCTCAAAATCAACACAGGTTATTTAACCCTTTTCATCTAATGCACCATTGGGGACTTGCTCAGTGAAATCCCAGAGCACAGGAATAATTAGAAGATAGTAATGAGGATTTAATTAGTCCTTGAGATATGCTGAAATAGGACCACTGAGAACTTTCCTGTTTGGACATGGATTGCAAGCAGAATTGATGCCGTTGCAGCTGCTGTGATGTGCTGGAAAATGTATTCCATTGCTGGAGGCATTTTCATGGCACCATTCTGTGCCTGTCAGATCTATGTGAAAAGTGCCCGGAGTAAGCACCTCCAAAATTGTTGAATAGCAACCTTCCTCTTCCCCATCACTCCTCCCAGTACCTTTTCTTTTTTCTTCTCTTATGTTATCCTTTCCATTCTAACTTTATTTCTTTCCACTGTTGACATGATCCAGCTTTTGAGGATTGTTGTTCAGTTCTGTGCTTTATTAAAAACATATCACAGACAGGGACAGGGAGTAAGAAACTGCAGGCTTGTAGGAGCACAGGTGTTATATACTAAGCAAAATTTGGATCTTTTTGACACAACTGCTTGTAAGCTTTATCCTCAGGTCTAGTCCTTAGTATTAGATCTTCACAGAAGTGATATTTATCAGTACATGCAATGTAGTAAATTTAAATAGCTTTTTTGGCAGCTAAGATGTTATCCAGGAAGAGGTAGTAACAGATGGGATGTGATCAGGCATTTTGATGTTCTCTTTGTGCTTCCCTATAAACACTAAGTAGCAACTGAATTCATGTAACTACAGTTTCCTAATTTGCCCATTAGATTTCATATAGGTATTTTTCTCCTCTTTAACCGTTTTCTGGGCATGCTTATTTGTACACAGACATCACATAAATTCTACTGTCATGTATTCTCTTCTAACAAAATATAAATGTTTTTGCTGTTATGGAAGACACAATACCAACTGGGTGTTTTGCACCTACAATTCCTCATCCGATATATGGTTTAATACTGACATTTGATGGTAGAGATTATTTTCCCTTAAATCTATTTTCATCTTTAAAAAAAAAAAGAAACCAAAAGGAGGAGAACAGATCAAAGAATACTTATTGCAACAAAAAAGATACTGCAGTTTGCTCTCAGGTCTTAAAAAGACTTCCTCTGTGAGCATACCTTTTTTTGCTCTCTTTTGGGGATTTGGGATCTATTCAGAGCACTGAGGAGCTAGAGAATAAAATTATTCTTGTCATTAAAATTCTTCTGCTTGCCAAGTTAACGATGACACCACTTAAGGTTAAATCAGACTTGGTAATAAGTTTACTTGATGTCGACTGAAGTGTTTCAGGCCCTTTAAGAAAGATGCTCGAGACATGCACTGCCTGCAAAGCCACAGGTTTGTTTGAGTGCCTCTTCTGCACTTCCCCAAGTGAGTCAGTGAGGAGAAGCTGAGCTCCATCCAGCTCCTGTGCAGGAACACTGTGCCAGGCTGGGAGGAAACCTTCATACCCAGAAAAATAGGGTTAGAGGAATTGTGTCCTCAACAGGCAGAAAAGTGCATCATAAGAAGGAAAAGCAGGTTTTAGTTGAAACTAGCACAGTAGCACATCTTTTTTTCATCTCAAGTCATGTGATGAAAGAGCCACACAATGCTTAAGAGCAGAGCTGATGTGTATGGGAAGGCAGAGCCATGCAGTAGAGCCATGAGCTAAACTTCTTTGGTGACTCAAAAAGATACATTGTTTTCTCTGTTTAATGAGCACCAAATTTATCAACAGTCTTTAAAAGAGGCCAGGCCATAACTGATTTTTAGCACTGTATTTTTAATTTGATTGTAAAAGGTGGCTCTGATTAGTTGTGGCCATCTGCAAAGAGAAACAAAGGAAGAAAGGGTGTGATTTACATGTGATAAGCCACTCCGGGAGAGAGGAGAACTGCAGAAGTAAGATTTGAAGTATATAATAATATCTGTACAATCAAAACCCAGAGTCAGGTATCCCAAGTAAATTTGATATACTACCAGCTGGTCATTGCTTTCTTCTTGCTGATGTTAAATCTTGTTATACTTGGGGATGAATCTTTATTTCATTTTTTTAACTAAATTGGGGATTCTCTTTTTTTAAATTAGGGAGCAGAATTGACTTATTCTGAGGGAGTTTATATAGTTGCCAGCAGAGAGACTTCTCAATAGAAAAGTTTCCACTGACTTCATTAGACAGCTGTCAGATTCCTTGCCTCTGGGCTCTAGGAGCAAGATAAGCCACAAGTAGTCACTGATGAAGAACTTGACAAAGTGACAGTTGATGTTCCTGTCACCAGGCTCAATGTAAAGCTACTGAGTACAATCCCTGTCCCTGGGACAGCTTCACATCAGGGCCTGTAAACTAGGACCTGCCTGTGGTCTGCCTCTTCAGTAGCACAAGGGTTTTCTTCTCCCTCAGTACCTAAGTTAACCTTTTTATGAAGCTTTTCTAAAAATAACAATCGTTCTGATACAAGACCCTTTATGGTTTTTTATGGTTTTTAAGTTAAGGCAGTGAGCTGGAATCTATATAGTGTATAAATAGCTAACACTGGATAGTTCCTTCCATCCCAAAGGATCCCAAAAGGCTGCAGAATAAACACTCATCAGGGAACAGCTGCAAATCAAGAAAGCGAAAAATCAGTCAAATCGTACATCATGGTAAAAGAAGACCAAGATGAAGGCATTTGGGGACTGAGGACAACATACCAATTTTTTATTTTTGAAAAAATATGATGATTTATTTTATGTGTATGGAAGACAGAAAAGACATATCATGCGTGTGTTAGTCTTGTCCAGAAAATATGTATGTATATCTCATGGGATTCAATATATTTACTTCATGAAAAGGAAGATCTGAGTTGATGCATGGAACCTTTGAACAGGAGTCTTCAGGGAGGGTAAATTTTTCAAACCTGAAATTCAGACCATTAAGCCTGCAGGCCTTTCACATTACACATTGAAAAATGCCATTCCTTCTTTGCTCTCCTCTGTGATTTTCATAAGTCTGCATGTTATTAGGGAAACTTAGACAAATGTTGATTGTGCAAGGCAGACAGACTCCTCAGGTTTTTCATGTTGCTGCTCAGATTAATTTTAGCAGCCCAAGTTAACTGTTGAAATTGAGGATTCTCTTTGTGAGCAATTGGGAGGGCAGGGTAGGGTGCATTTGTGCTGCAGTTCACTGGTTCCCTGATTTTCCAAGCACTGTAGTAAAAGTATTTTGTTTAAGTTATGTAACAGCAACAAGTATGTGTAGGAGAGGTGGATGAACAATGATTTTTGGTCTGCCTGTGGATCAAGATCTCCACTTTCCTTCCCTCTCTGCCCTCAGTATAGCGCTTAAAATTTACATTACAGAGCATTACACAAGATTTGCATTAGGAAAGGTTGGATATTTCTTCCCCAGCTACCATCTGGGTAATCTGTCTGATCCTTCCCCCGATTCTAATTTATCAATGATAGATTATATGAGTTTCAAGGGTAGGCAGTAGCAGAGGGAGGTTTAGGGGTGGGAAAAAAATTAAACATTATTGCATGCTATACATAGGCCGGGTTTTGTAATATCAGAGAGAGAAGCAGAGGAGATTCAGCCAGTTAACCTAATAGCACAGCTGGTAAAACACTAGGGGGTCTGGGTTAAAACCTTAGCTAGGTCATTAGTTTCCATCTTCCCCAAAGCTATTCACATTGAGAAGAGAAGCAGTCAGACAAATAAACAGCGAGGAGGCTGTAAGATAGATATTAATGCATAAAACAAAATACTTTTAAAGAAAAACAAAAATAGTCCAGTGTTTTTTGTTAAAAAAAAAGAGTATTGATCCTTTGTGAAACAGAGAAATACTGCAGTCATCTTTGCAGGAAGCACCGGTTTTGCAAAGGTGATAATTTCCATAGCTGCTATTTCACATAATCAAAGAAACATTCTTTTATTGAATGGGTGTGGTGGTGGTTCGTAGATATTAGCAGATGCCAACATGCAAATAAATTGTCCAGGTACCAAAAGGAAATTATGTGACCATTACCCTGGCCCAGGTAACTTCAGATGTTTTTAATGGCTCGCTAGTGGCCTTGGAGAAGATGGCGAGGCTTTATGTGAGCTGAAAAAAAAGCTCAATGTAGAAATCACATGTGGGGGGTTTCATGGTTAATGGGGAAGGAGTAACGAACTTTCTCCTAGAAACTCTTCATGACCTTTTAAAAATGTAGGTTGTGATTAGAGAAAGAAATGGGGTTTTAGAAATCTTTTTAGCTTTTATATGAGTAAAATGCTTGTTAGAGCCTAAAGAAGTAATCTGTCGTATGTCAGTGGTCTCAGGACATCTTTTTTTATTGCTGCTACCCTTCAGTTGCCCATGTTGCTTGTCAGCAGAAGTGTTCACTCATCATCAGGGAAATTAGGAAACATCTGGTTTATGCAGTACCTGAGCATTGCCCGCGTTGTTCTGCTGCTTGGGGCACATCTAACAGGTTCATAGCAGAACCATCCAAAGACACTGTTTCATGCAGTACTGTAACTTAGCTGTGCTAAATATAGAACAGAATACTGTTTGCTTCTGCTTGTGAAGTTGTTTTTGGTTTTGGGGGTTTTTTGTTTTGTTTTTTTGGTTTTTGTTTTTTGGTTGTTTTTTTTCTGTCACCAGTCCAGCTGGGCATGTTCTCATAGGGCCGGCTTCTGGGAAGTAAAAATAAGATCTGAGGAATCTTGAATGTAAAGAAATATTGTGCTTGCTTGCTCTAGAAGCCAATTTTCTTATGCCACCCACATGGTTTCACTTAATTTACTCAGGTTGTACTCTGGCGTGTGGGTCAAATCTTCCCCAGATTCTTCATTGCTGTTGTTTGATTAGACTTGTTTTGTCTGCTTAGATTTTTTTCACCAGTATCTAAATCTCTCTCACTGTGACCTTTTTAATGTGTATTTTAAGTAGCACCTGAGGGAGGTACCATGCCTTTCTTTGCTTGTGCCAGGAAGTAGATTATGTCCAGGTAGTGCTGTCCCCCATAAGCAATGGCACAACACTATTTTCTTAGCTCCTACAGTCTGTAAGCCACTCAGCTCCGGGTTCAGCCACAATATTTGAAGATACTTGTTGCAGTCTGTGGCAACAACCTGGTTGCTTATTTAAGAGTCCACATATTCTGGCTTATGCAAGAGTAACCAGCCCTTCCAATTAATGAAACACTTCATTGGTGTGGGAATCTTGCTCTGTTGGATGTTTCTTCACAATGCTCTGAGGTACCGACTGTGGATATGTTTAGCTGGGCAAAAGCCCAGACGTGGTTCACCAGTCCAGTGACTTCCTGAGCTGTCCCTGCCATCTGAGATGAGGGGGGTAGGGAGAATTTCAGTCTCACTGTGATCTTCCTGAGCATCCTGCTGTGCTAACAGGTTGCCAAATTGTATTAAAGCCATTGCACAGAATATTATTTTTTGTTTGTTTAACTTTACTCTGACACATCTGTCTCAGTGTTGTTTACCCATGGATAAGCTACATTTGGGAGACACCACTTTATATCTGTCTCAATTCTTATATATTCTCTGGTGAAAATCCTGAGATAGTGAATATAACCCTAATGGCTGTCTGAGGAAGGAAAGTCTGCCAAAGACTGTGTCATGGGCGTGCAAACATTTGCTCATTTTTCTCAAGGGTACTGGCCAGTGTCTTGCTATCATACCAAGCATAGGAAGTTTGTGATTCCTTACACACAGACAGTTTTCCCTTTTAGGTAGTGAAAAATACCTCTTTTCTCATGTTTAATATTTTGAGATGAATTGTAAGTAGAGAATTTTACATTATTTTTCTCTAAGTATTTGATGGCTAGTCAGTTCATCCAATCTGGTTCTGATTTTCTTATCTTGTGACTTCCATAGTAATAAGCCAGTCTAGCCCCTTCTTTAGCCTCTGCCCTTGAACAAGGGGCCGTTCCTAATTCCTTATTCAGAAAGGTTCCTCAGGTTTTTTTGTCCTATGCTCTGAAACTAAGCATGCTTCTAGAAAAAATTATAGCCTGATGTATTTTTTCATATATAAGTTCTTTTTCACAGAAAAAAGAACCTTTTTTGCAGATTGTATCTTTTTATTTATCAAATATGTAATTTAATGTTGATCTGCTAGCACCATAAACTCTGAAGTTTTCCTGAGATTAAAAGTGTTCCACATGGTTTCGGGTTTAATTCATTCATGAAAATCAATGCACAACTTCTGGCTAAATCAAAAGACCTCTCATTGACTGTGGGCTAAGTGTGTGCCAGTAGACAGTTGCTATCCATCAGCTGATACAGAATTACTTGATACTTAGCAGTCACTTCCTTGTGTGTGAGCTCCTGCTTTCCTGGAAAGGTTTTTTCATATTCAAGCCAAGATTTTAAAATATCAAAATACTCCATTTCTGATTTTACGGCAACATCCGGCACATTCGGTGGGTGTTTTATGTGGTTATTGCAAAAGAGATTGCTTTCTGCTGAACAGAAAGAAGAAAAATCTGCTGCCACCTGACCATTTTTAAACCTTGCATGTATGTTTGATTTGAACATGCAGACATATTTTGTTATAGCTATGGTGTGCTGTTAATAGTATGTCACTGTTTAATTTACCACTAAAGAAATGCAAAGATGACTATAACTTTAAACTGGGCTTTAATAAAGACAGATGTTCTTGAGGTACTTAAATGTAGTATAAAAGAAACAACTAAAAAGGCAGAGTATACTTACGACTGATTCGCTTCATTCAGCTATGCCTGAAATAGCTTATCCACTCAAGTACTTTTTTTTCAGTAAGTGATCTCTTGTTGTGATGGCAAGTAAAGGGTCATCTGTACCTCTTATATCACTAATATTAAGGGAAGGGAGTAGATTTCTTCACTGATGAGCATGTTTTTAAAATCTTAACTTGTAGCTGTTCCCTAGCAATTTATTTAGAAGACAAAAACCCCACCTTTGCTGTCAAAGAGTTTGACATGTCAGATGGACTCTGGCTGCTAAATCACTCCCACCGCCTTTACTCCAATGCAGCTCTAATGTAATCCGGCTTCCCTTCTTGATAAAAGCAAACTGTCTGAGATCTAATTTTCTGGAAAGAAAATTTATCTCCTTTTGTATCAGTTATAAAATGAAATTGAATACTATAGAAAAGCTCTATAAATAGGGAAAAATGAATGTATGCCAGCTGCTCCCTTTCATTTCTGATAAGATTGCTAGAATTGATGTTGTTTTCTCTTTATGATGCAAGAATGTTAACATCTTGACCAGGAACCCCTTTTCTCTCTGAGATACCTGAGCTCTGCAAATACTTGAAATACTTCAATTCACGCACTGATCTCTGTGTTCACTGGGCTTTCACAGAAGTAGATGAGGACAGACTCCTCTTTGTTGTAATGTAATCCAGATCACAGTAAGGACCTGATTTTACCTTCTTCTCCACATCCCATCTATAGCTAAAATAATTGCTCTGCTCTCTGCAATGACGTTGGAGCATGTCCTATTTTTAGCATGAACCTTCATGCTTTAGCTTCAGTGTACCACACAGAAGATAATGTGGCACAGATAATCTTCCTGAATTTCAGGCTTCCTTTTTCTTTCAGTTGTTTGCCTGTCCATGCTCCAGAGAAGATAGCAAAGCCAATGTCATTTGAGAGGGATTTCACACCTTCTGTGATGCTGAAACTCATGTCCCACATTAAAAGCTGTTAGAGAGTCTGTTCCATTCTTGTGTTAATCAAAATCCCTGTAATCTAAGGCCAGAGCATGAGTTTGAGGGGTTTCACAGTTATCTCTGCTGTTGAAAGACTGGCTTTTCCCAGTCCAGCTTCCAGGTTTTTTGCAGTAGTTTTGGCTGCTGTCTGTGAGCGCTCCCTGAGCCATGGTCCAGGACATGTGTAAGGTAGCATGAGGGACCACCCACAGAAGTCGTACAGATAAGACTACCAGGACTGAATGGGAATGTTTAGCTGGATGGACACAAGCATGCCACACCAATCTCCAGGCCAAGAAATTATCCTGACTTCTTTTACTTGTGACTGTTCACATGTTACACAGCCCATTCCACAGCATCTGAAAAGAATTAGAAGTTGCTTGAAGAAGAGGACATTTGAGTGGAAACATTTATTTCACTTACTTTTCCCTTCAGGAGTCCTCCTGACAACAGCAGAGCTGACAAAACCTGATGTTGCCCATGTTCTCCATTAGCCACTAATCCATGTTGTCCATTAAATTCAACAACCAGCAGTCCTTCTGCATCACCACTGGAAATCACTGCAGTCTGTACAAACTTTTCTTTGTGTCATCCATCCTTGTGGTGTTAAGTACTGCCTGCAATAATAACTGGGCTGAAAAACCTTTATCATTGCACAATGTCTGGGAAGTTCTCTCGTATAGATTAAAAGGACCATGGTGATCAGAAAACCTAGACGCAGAAGTAGCTTTAGTATCTTGATAATAAAAACCTTAGTGTGACCTCAACAAGTTTCTCCATTTAAATAGATCCCATGAGTGTGATATATATGGTATATGTACGTTGAAAATGCAAGCATTTACAGACATATGATTCTATTTGGTTTCTAAATTAGTTATAGCACTGTCATCAGAAGACATAGGCTTTGTAGTAAGACTTGTGCACTGAGTGGAACTATTTTAAAAACTGAGGGCTCTGTTTCAAAATACAGCTAAGTTGAGAAGGTCATTCAAACTTTCCTTTGCAGAAGTGTAGGGTTTTCCAACCACTACAGACCAGTTTCCAGACTGCCATTTCATTCTTGATGAATTCTCCATCCCTGGAGATATTTAAAAAGAGACTGTATGTGGCACTCAGTGCCATGGTCTGGTAACCACAGCGGTAGTGGATCAAGGGTTGGACTTGATGATCTCTGAGGTCCCTTCCAACCCAGCCAATTCTGTGGTTCTGTGATTCTATGATATTGACCATGACTTGTGCCAGTGTGTGGTCTGGCTTCCCCTAGAGTGGGTGTCACGCTCAGACTTTGCAGTTCAGGTGTGATCAAATCCTGTGTTGTGGGGCTTGCACAGAGATCAGGAAAATTCTATGCCTATTCTGCCAAACTTTGCAGCTTTTAAGAGTTTTAGCACTTCGTGGGCAGAGCTGCTTGTAGCATGTAAGAACTGGGCACAAGGGGGTGCAAGATCATCTAGGCTCCTTGTTTTTTTTCCTTGTGACTTGCAGCATTGGGCTTGTCTCTCTGATGGAGTTCTAGTGGATGGGTAAGTATGCTATATAGCACAGTTTCACGGAGGGCTCAAAAAGTGTTTACATGTGTTTGGACTCAAAGCCTGATCTCTGCCAAAGTGCACCATTCATCTCTACATCATGGATACTCTCCCCTTCAGACAGTGCTTTGTCACCTGTGTATGTACGGTGAGGACAAACTGCAGAAGGTGGGAAGGCCATTCAGCTGGTGTCACCTACCATGTCACTAACAGCAGCTCTGGTATGGGAAACTTATTCTGAGTTCAGGGTGTGCTTGTTGGGGCTGTGGTTCCCACAGAGAGACCCCTAAGCTGTCTAGTCATGGGAGCTGTAGCACCTCAATTTTATCAGTTAGGAATTTGGTAATGTGTCTAAATGTGACTCAGAAAAAATTACTTCTCTTCATTAATGAGGCATCGAGCGTTTGGTTTGTGTGATGTTTGATGCTAACCAGTGGGAGACATCCTGGCCCTTTGGGAGAATCATCCTTCTGCTTTCCTCTCACTCATGTGCTTCTGTCTGCCTTCAGAGCTTGGCTTTTCCTCTCTCCCTTTCCTTTTTTTTTTTTTTTTTTTTTTTTTTTTTTCCCTTCCCCTTTCTTTTTGTTTTCTGATCTTCCCTTCAGCAGCTTCTAGTTGTCCACTTACTGTCAGGGGATTTTGCTCTTACCTTAGCTCTGTTCTCTCCCTCACGTAAGGAAAGGTATAATTAATGCTGGCAGGCGAGGTGTCTCTTGGCTTTCAACTTCACACCTCCCCACACGCATGCCACTAAAATTAATGGAGAGGGGCAGAAACAGGCACCTTTTATAAATAATACATCATTTCTCTGTGGCCTCATAGCCTGGGTGCCTCAACTTGTTGCAGGATGGGCTGAAACATTGAGTTGCTTGTGGATGGTGCCCAGCTGGGCAGCAGATCATGGGGTCTCCTGCCACACCATGCACCATGGCAGTGGAGCAAATGCCGTCCTTCAACACACTCATGTTTCACCGAGAAGCACAAAGATGAAATTTAATATTCAAGCAGAACAGAAAAGAAAGTGGATGTCTTCCAGCAGTAAAAAAAAAAAACCTTGCTGTCTCCTCAGCACATCCTCTCCAACATTGAAAGCAGCACTAAAACCCTTCAGGGTAAAATGTTAGGAAACCAGCATTCCTGCATAGACTTCTCATGGACAGGATTGCAGGTTTTTTCCCAATTTATGAAAACTTTTAAAACCCTACCACAAATAATTCTTCTCCTATTTAATAGTCTTAGTTCTATTCCTTTCAATGAAGCTTCTAGAGTTTCTAGCATTTCTCTAGATCTCTTGCTGCAGTTTTTAAACCTCAAATTAAATTGGCATTTGTTAATTCATTTACAAAAGAGAAAAAGGAGAGAATGCAGCACAGATGTGTGAGGGACAGACTGGAAGGAGGACTTAGAGCACAAAAACATGCCAAAAAGACCTTTTTTTTTCCTGTCTGGTATGACTACTCTTTATATGAAGGGAAATTTTAGTGGTGGAGAGTTTGTGGAGTATTTACAGTGGATTTCTGTATGCTGTATTTCAATATTCATTTTGGTAGCAACATATAATTTTTGAAGTTATGGTACTCCAACCAGAAGCAGTAAGTCAGATTCCCCACTACTTACTAGGTAATGCAGATAGCTGCCTTTAACTTTTTTTCCTAAAGGTTGTTTTAATTTTAAAATCAGCAGCCATTTTTACCTAAGTAGGTCTGTCCCTATAGAAGTAAAAATTTTTGAGCCTTGTGTACAGCTTGTGGTTGTTGAGACAGCTTTGCTGACTTGGAGTTACATTTGTTTCTGTTCATATGAACCACCATGGGTTTGTGCATATCTTTAGTCTGACATTAACTAAAAAGGTTTTTTTAATGTCAAAGGTTTCTTAAAGAGAGAACAGCTTCCTAAATATTAATTTTTCCTTTGGCAACTCTTTTCTTTAGGTTTTATGGCAGGCATACAGAGGAACCCCCAAATGTCACAGTATGGACCTCAGCAAACTGGACCTTCCATGTCACCACATCCCTCACCTGGAGGCCAAGTGCATCCTGGAATTGGTAGCTTTCAGCAGAGTAATTCAAGTGGTACTTATGGGCCTCAAATGAGCCAGTATGGACCACAAGGTAAAATGCTTGCTGGTAATATATATTTTAATTTTTATAAATGTATTTATAGGATATATGTTTATTGTGTATGTGGGTAGGTATGTAATTTCTCTAAGAAAAAAAAAAAAAACAACACACATAAAACAAAACAACAGAACACAAAAAACACTCACACAACACCTTTCCTAAAGAAAAACCAAAACTGTCATCCAGAGATAGAGCTGCACCTCTGTGGAAAAAGCTTTTTCTGTTACTAACACCTTTCTCTGTATAAAAATAGTGACCTTAAAGTGGTCAAGGAAATGATGAATCTGTTGCATTGCCAGGGCCATTGTTTAGGAGCCACATTTGACCAAGCATGGAATAAGGGTCACAACACCAGTCCCAATATAGGACTTCTTTTTTTAGATGAAATCCCAAGGCCAGTCTGAAATTGTGTGGTGACTGTGAGGGTTTGAAGTCATCTAACAAGCATAATAGTACAGTGGCTACTGTGGGAATATAATGTTGAGCTCTAATGCCTACAGCTTGCGAATCTTAACTAAGTCATCAGACTGAGTGGGACAGTTTTTATTTTGCTTGTTTGACAGAATTGTTGGAGGACTAACACAAAAGTAGAATACATAGTTTCTGCCACCGGACAACCTTGAACTTTTCTACTGTTTTGTCTTTAATGGATAACCTTTATGAAGTGTGCATCTGTTTAGAGGTTTAATGAAGTTAAGTCAAGACACAGCCTGTATAAGTGGCAATATTTTCTTTAGAGGTACATAAAGAAGCTTTTCTATTTCAGCACTGCCTGCTATTGTTTTGTTGCTTGAAATCCTCAACAGGGACTGAAGCCAGCAAAGGGAAATTCTCTAAGAGCTCGATGGCTTGCCCATGATAGCAGGAATGCTGACTTTAGACTCCAGAATTTCTGAGAACTAGTTCTGATGTTTGTTTACAGGGAGTCATGCTGCCCTGTGCAGTGTCCCTTTCTGTTTAATCTCTGTCTAGCGTTTTTTGTACTGTTCTGAACACAGGGCTACAAGCCAAGATTTCCCAGTTTCTAATTTTGGCTCTGCCTTTTACACCATCTTTCAACTTAGGCAAGTAGATTAATTTCTCTGCTTTGCTTTCCTTAACTGTAAAATGGGGCTAGTAATGCCTTATAGCCACGTGTGAAGATTAACTCCCTAACTCCAGTTGACTGGTGCTGTCCTTTTGTTCAGAAAGCATTTTGTGGTCATAAAGTGCTGTCCAAGTGCTTATTTTTATCTACACAGTGAGCAACTAGCTTAACTGGTAAAAGTCCAGTGGATTTATGATGTGCTATCCTGACTTGCAGTTGTACCGCTGCTGCTGAGATTCCGAACCATGGGAATAGTGGGTGTCAAGTGCAGTAAAACATTAGCCATCTACACTGATTGAATGGAAGGTTTTTTGTACTAAATCAATGCATTTAAGTAACACGCCGAATACTACTTTCTTTTTTTCTTGAGTTCAGCAGTTCTTTTCTTCCCTCTGTAGATGAAAGTGCCTATGTAATGATTTTATGGGTCGCGGTCAGGAAGAAGCGGCTATTAAAAAGTGAACTTGAGGGGCAGGAAGAAAATGAGCATCACTGTCATTAGAAGGCTGTTTCAGAAGGGTCTGGTGAATAGTGTGACGGATGAGAAGTGTGCTCTTCTGCCAGCTTTTGGAGAGTACCAGTGATTCTTTGCAGTGGTCATCATAAAATTAGGGCCCTGCAGACTTTCAGTTCTACAGGTAATAGAGCAGAAGAATACTATGTTTGCACCAGGCTAATGGGACCATTAATAAAATCTGGGGATGAAGATGGTGATAGTTCAAAGTAATGTATTTACCTGAACTGAAGTTTCTAATGCCATTTTTCATTTTTAATGAAAGTAATCTGTGTTTGTAACTCTTAACACACCCTCTTAAAACTCACAATTCTATGCCAGCAATGATGAATATATAATAATCTTACCCCATTTTCCTTCTATTTCCAAGATAACAAGTATATTAAAATTACCTGGGCTGCAACTATTTAACTAAATTATTTAACTAAATTTATTTAACTAAATGTTATTTAACTAAAACAATTCTCAAGGGGTTTATTTGGTTTTCATTTTCATTTTTATTCACATAAGCTAGCCTCGAGAGTATTGTTAGGCATGGGCTAAGTTTTACAGGCCTACTTGTATTTTTTGTGTATGTGTCAAAGCCTTCAGTGACATTAAGTTCTCAGTTTGGGTGATAGAGTTCCCTGTGTGCTCTCCCGAAAACAATTTCTCAAGGGCTGTGTCTTTTCTCTGCAGTGGAACTGTTCACCATGGTAAAGACTAAACCAGGAAGTTTGGACTGGAGGAATTAGATTCCAGTTCATGAGAGCAGAATGATGCATTTCATGCATATCGTTGATTTATTTGCTTTTCATGTGTTTACATGACACTCAGATCTATAATAAGAGTAGAATATCTTTTCCCAGGAAGCAGTTCTGTACTGGGGAGCTAGTCCAATCCTGTGAAATGGTTTCCTACAAGAGTAAAGAATGGCTTTGGCTCCACACTTCTGTGTGCCTGTGATACAACACAGGAGCATGCCATATAGAACATTAGTTTTCATTTTGCATTAAATCCCAGCATATTCCTGTCCCCAAAGATAAAAAAAAGCAGAGCAAGAAGGGGAGTTGTTACTGAAAGAAACAGTCTCTTCGGTTTGTGTTTGGACAACATTTAGCTTAGGGGCTAATGAAGCTCTGGTCTATGACCCGAGCATCAAACTGCTGCCACAGCAAAATGTCTCTTAAATGCACTCTGAAGAGCAGTCAGATACTGCAGTCAGTTGAGACTGGAGCAGAGAAAAACTTCCTGTGGATCAGTAAAATGTGTCAGATATGTATCCTGTCTTCCTAACTTTTCCTGCTCAGTTCAGCAGTAAAACTGTTCTGTTTGGGTATAACACACTACTGAATATTTTTGAATCACCGCGTAATTTCACAGAAAGTTAATCCCCATTTTGTTTGTGTTAAAATAATAGGAATTGTGTATTTGTGCTTGGTAACCTTTCGTGTTGGACTTGTTTCACAAAAGCACTTTGCAATCTCTCTCCCACTGTTTTTAATCCTGGATTTTAATTAAAGTGGTAGCATCTTACGGATAAGATGCCCTAAGTATCTGAAGTCTGGACTTCCAAATCCAGACCTACATATGCACCAGCCTGTGGAGTTAAGACATAGGTATCAGCTGTATATACTTAGGTCCTCTAGGTAAAGTGGTTTCAGAGGAATTCAGAAGAATACACCTAATTTGTCTGTACAAGAAAAACTTCATGAGTAAATACACATGTAAAAAATGTTAAAATTACTTTACGATACTATTTTTAATACTGTGAATCTGACCTATGTCTCTAAAGCGTAGAGCAAAGCTACAAATAGTTCTCTTATCTCCTTCTTGTCAGCTTGCTTACAAATGGCAAGATATCAGAGCACTTTGTTCAGCAAACCTGGACAAAGTGGGCTAGAGTTTTAGCAGTAAGTATGAACATCTGTCTTTGGCAGGTCGCTAGTAGGGTTTTTACATTTTATCTTCATTATACTTTTTTCTTTCTTTCTGATTTTAGTTACTGCTTTGATTTTTCTCATGTATTTGAAATATGATCTCTGGGTACAATTCTACTCTGATGAGGGGGAACTGGAATCAAAAATCCCTCGGATTTGGAGGGGAGGAGTTGTTCAGTAGTGTTGTACAGCCGCTGTTGCCAGGCTGGTACCCACTTGAAAAGTGTAGGCTCTTGGACTTGGCTGCCTGACACGTCCAGCTGATGTGGGCTGGCCTAGCATCTGCTGCATTCATTGTGTTTAATGCTGCATCCATCTGTTTTCTGTCAAAGCCACTGCCAACAAATTACTAATCTATTAGAGAAACATGGAAATAAGATGGCACTCCTCATTCCTGGCAATTCTTCTTGTATTTTGTTTGGCTTTTATTTTGCCGTTTTTTTTTTCTCTTTTTTTCTTTTTTTTCTTTTCATGGTCTGGGAAAGGTGTAAGGATAGATAGTACTTTAGGTATTTAGGTATTTAGGAAATGCTTAGGGAAAAAAAACTATGGAAAAAACTTGTTTTCTTACTGAAAAGATACCACTTCCCGCAGCTCTTAGACGTGTATCCCTGGAGATGAATGATTACGAGCTATTTTAACTGAGCCATATATTTTTGTGGACAAGATTCTACTATTTTTTTTGTGTTGTGCTCTGAGGAAGCCAAAGCACAAGATAAGAGATTTTTTTTTTTTTTGGTCCTGATTCAAAACAGCATCAAAACAGCAATATTATTTAGCATTGGTCTTTGCTTCTTCCAAATACACTGCTGAACCATACTTCATAGACCTTAACTGACAAAACAAATTGGCTTTATGTAAATTGGACTGACAGTAGTTTCCAGTGATTATGGATATCAGGTCTGCCGTCTAAGGAGGGAATTTGCTTCACTGTGGGAAGCAGTGTTGCTAATAGCATGTACATAAAATGTGTTAACTGGCTGTGCATAATCTTTGAACGCACATAACACACCATCTTGCTGCACAGAGGTTTTTTTTGCACAAAGTAACTGGAAAACCAGAGCAACATCAGAGTTAGGTGTTAAACCTTTAGCACTAAGCAGAACGGTATGAAACTACTGAACCCTTCAGTTCGTGGTCACTAATGTTGGATCAGAAGTGTGGCTTGAGCAGGTCTTGGCAACCAAAACAGTAGCTAGAGGCTTGAACAGAAAATAGTCAGCTGCCAGCAGCTGAGCCTAAAGGAGGAGGAGGAGAAGTGACAGGGCAATCTGAAGTCAGCATAAAGCTGAATCTGAAGCCTTTCATCTCTGTTGAAACACATACTCGGGATCCTTCTGTGAAGACCCCCAGGCAGAAACTTGGTTTCTAAAACATAAGAGAATTGTTCCTCCGTCTCCTTAGGAAGCGTAAGTCTCGCACGTTCTTACAGAGAAGAACTTGTAGCAGAGTGAGTCAGTTACCAGGTGGGGAGGAGGGGAGGATTAGCCAAAGCACAGCAGCAGGAGCAAATGAATTAATTATGTGTGCATTCAAATGATGGATGAATATAGTTATTTTAAATACAAACAGGAGTTGCATGCCACCGACTCTTCTGCCTGGTAGCTGAGGCCTGAGGAGAGTCGTGGCTGATCTCCACATTCAGAGGAAGAGTCCAAGGGCTGCTGCCTTTGAACAAGCGTGGGAATATCTGAAAGTAGTCGGGAAACTCTGCTCTGTGGCATCCCATAGGGAGGGAACAGGTCGTGTTTCCACTAATCTGGATGAGATGGAAATAAAGACAAGTCAAAACTGATGACTGAAGTAGTGTAATATGATCTGTTTCCTAAAATACTTTTCTGTCATGTTTCTGCTTATTTTCCCTCTCTTTCTCAGGCTGCTTGGGTTTGCTTCTGTAGCACTGGATTTTATACACTTGCTTTTTCTTGAGCATTCAGCATGATAGGAAAATTGACACCCAAATGAGTTAAGTTGCTGCAAGTGGAGCAATTTTCTCCAGTGACAACCTTCATGCCATCCTTCAGAAGTCACCTGTTTACATTAGCCTCCTTGTACTACTGCTTTTTCCAGAGGAGGTGCCCTGTAAGCTATCACCCCTTCTGCTGGCATAGGCAAACTCTGAACTTAGTAGAAAGGCAAGGTAGGGCAGGAGGAAGCAGGACTGTTTCTCAGGGCCCAGCAACCATCCTCACCAGTCTCTGCCAAAGCATTTCTGACATAAATGGTTAGGAGCAAGAAGGCAGTGAGAATAGCCTGTTGCTGCAATTACAGGAAGATGAAGAATGAGAACATGAAATTACAAAAATAAGATTCTCCCTTGAGCTTATGTAATGGATTTTTTACATGCCACATAGGTCTTCACTGCATAAGATGGTTTTGTGTTTTGTTGTTAACCCTCTGGAGGCTGTACTTTTCTGTATTTGCTGTTATCCCATGACATATATTAGGCAAAAGATGTTTGAGGATACATGGGAATGAGGTTCACAGGATCATTCAGTTTGGAAGGGTGCTTGAGAGTTGTTTTTGGTTGACTTTGTATTCAAATCGGGGTCAGATGTAAGATCAAAGCAGGTTACTTGTGGCTTTATCCAACTGGGTCTTGAAAACCTCCAAGGAGGGAGTCTGCATAACCTCCTTGGGCAGCTTGTTCCATCGCTTGTCTGTCCTCACGGTGAAAAAGTTGTTCTGAATTTGGGGCCAGCATCGTTCACTTTAGCTCACACGTGTACATTCTGCAGCTGCTGACTTCCTAAATAGGAATACTTCCTCAAAAGTTTAATGTTCTTCTCTGTGCTTTTTATCATTTTGTGCAGGAAACTACTCCAGACCACCGACGTACAGTGGCGTGCCCAACACAAGTTACAGTGGCCCAGGCCCTGGCATGGGTATAAATGCCAACAGCCAGATGCATGGGCAGGGGCCAAGCCAGCCTTGCGGTACCATGCCCCTGGGACGGATGCCATCAGCTGGGATGCAGAGCAGACCATTTCCTGGAAACATGAGCAGTATGACCCCCAATTCTCCTGGCATGGCTCAGCAGGGAGGCCCCGGGATGGGCCCACCCATGCCAACTGTGAACCGTAAGGCACAGGAGGCGGCTGCTGCAGTGATGCAGGCTGCTGCAAACTCCGCTCAGAGCAGGTATGCATCCAGGTGAAAAGAGTTTAGATGAGTGTCCTGGTTTTCTTTATCAGTGAGGAGAGAGAGATTAATATTTAAATCTGTTATTCAGTTTAAATCTGTTATTCGACCGGGCCAGTGTTAAACCCTGACAATGAGGAGGGATTATTTTCTTGTAATTTCTGAAGTAGTAGTATATGTATATATATATATATGTATATACACACACATATATATATAGGTGTATGTGTATGCATACATGTTCTGTCTGTGCCCTTACTTCTGGGATGAGATGGCATGTGGGAAGAATACATTTACTTAAACTTTAAGGGAAATCATGTTACTACGTGTTTGAATTATTTTCTCAAGAAGCAGCTGTGACAATGGAGATGATGGCCACTTCCAATTCGGTTCTCGGTACTGTAGGCTTAAGGAAAACCCACAGGGTCACAGTGCCATTACAAGTCAAAAACAGGCCTTCAGCAACTTAAAATTGTTTAGCTGGATGTATATTTTTTAGCTCTGTTGGAGAGGCAGACAGCATGTCCTTGACAGCTTGCCTCTGCCAGGGAGTAAGGAAGATGCCCATCAACTCTTGCATTTACAGCCCACATTGTCATCAACAGTGCTGATGGCTGCTCTCTTCACAGGCATGCAGAAAGGGAGAGGAGGGTAGACTGAGGGGAACAGCTGGGGGAGAAAGGCAGAAGGAGGCATAAAAGCAATCTGTAGTTATCTGGAGCTGATAACTGCCACTTATGCATCCTTAAGAGACAACGGGCAAACAGGATTGTAGAGGTTGAAGCCATCATCTGTCATCTTCTCTCCCTTTTAAGCAGCATAACTGCACGTTGCCATTTGTGCATGGATTTTGGCAAAGCTCTTTTCTGTCCATGGTTATTCTGAAGATGCCTGAATACTTGGCAATGAAATTGTATTTTCTGGGAAAATTTTCACATTAAGTAGTTTCCACATTTCCCTGGACTCAAATAACTCCTGGTGTATTTATTATCTTTTCCTGTTACAAGAAGTTCCATTACATTTGAGAATTACACAAAGCTGGTTGCTCTGTTCTGGTGGGCATATTTCTGTGTGTGTGTGTATTAAGCATCTTGCATGAATTTATGCATATGCATACACAGATGCATGTATAGGGATACAGGTATTTATCATTCACAACCAGTGTTGGTGGACACTAGATTTGCTCTAATTGCAAGACAAAATCTTAAAACTAGCAATAGTAAGCTCCTCTGTCCCTCTATCTGTTGCTTTCTTGTTTTGCAAGTTTGGAGGGCAGGTGTATTCTAGTTCTAAGCAGTTGCAAACTTTTAAAACTTTATTTATAGTAAAACTTACAGTAAATTTAGTGTACTTTGTGTTCTTTTTTCAGTAAAATTGTACCACACTCACTTGAAATAGGCCATACTCTAGCAGATATCTGTGATCCATCAGGCTCTTGCTTGTGTTGGTTGTTTTAAAAGACCTGTCTAGTAGGATTTATGAAAATCTGCTTCTGTCTGTCTGGTTTAGGGTGTAAGCTGATAGGTCAGGCACAAAGGAATAAATGGGCCATTACTGAAGCTGCAGGAATACTTTATAATCATGTAACAAAAGTAAAACTCACTTTGGTAGTCTTTACAGCACGAATAGACTTGTCTGGGAAATACTGCACTCTATCAGAGCCTTTCCCTCACATACTGCCCATTCTGGTATAGCAGCACCTGTGGAAGGGCTGAGGAGACTCTCTATTGCAAATACTGGCAAAAGGACTATTTATAAACATAAAGTTGAGCAAAACCTATTACACCTCTCTGATGCCAGGGGGTTGCAAGCACAGTGTTTTCCTCTTTGATCTCGAGTCCACTGTAGAGGAGAAAGCATAATGGCTTTTGGCTATTCCTCCAAGTCCTCCATACTTGTACATGGAAGGAATGTCCTTGACAGTGATTCCTATTCCTGTTACAGAGCAAATCCAGAGAGGCTGTTCTTTTATTCTGCTTTAGGCCACCATATATTATGTCATCTGCTTAGTCCAGCCACTCTGGGGCTGGGGGGTGCCCCGTGTTTTCTGTAGAACATCCCAACTGTGGCAATGCTCAGGGTCCCTTGATGCACCATCCTGACTGCTTTGGGTAGGTAGCAGTTTAAAATGGACTTGCTGTGGGACCTTGGCAGCTTTTTTTGTTTGTGAACATGCCATGAGGCTGCTGAGGAAATATGGAAATCGTGTGAAAGATACACAAATACTTGCATCATCAAGGAGATTCTAGTTTTTTGTTTTCTTTTTATGATCACCACTGTGACAGTGTGATGCAAATTTCCATGTCACTCGCTCACACACCGACATAGCTTTTAGCATGGCTGTTTTCTTGTGCCTGAGAGGGAAAGGAAGAACCTCATCACCAAGGAGGAATGAAATCCCTCATCCCCCTGACCTAGGCGTCATCTTTCTCCCCTCACTGTTAGTGTTTTTGTCTCACAGGAGTGATGTGTAACACCATTTTCTTGAGTTGGTGGTGGTATTGTCATTGCTGCCTGGGTGGTGAGCAGCAGCCCCCTAACTATGATCCCCCTGGGACAGGTGGTGTACTGCAAGAGTGATGACAGGGCTTCATAATGGGATTTTCAAGAAAGTTTTTATTACACTGTAATTGAGCATGTGTTTGAAAAATTTCAGCTAGTGACTAGACCAATTTTTAGGAGCACCAAGTATCCAATGCAAAACATTCACCTGAAATGAAGCTACTGTTCTGTCACCAGAGTCCTTCCCACTGTGATTTCTGTAACCATATCACAACTTAAAGCACTAGGAGAAAGTATTTACACTAGGTCCCAGACTGTAGCTCACTCATAGCCAGATCTGAGCACCTGAAATTCAAGTTTCATGGATCTCCCTACCATCATGTTATTTCAATTGTTACCTCTGTAAGATATCAGTAATACCAACATTACTGCTGCTTTCATAATGGTAAACAAGTTGTAATTACTAGTTTTCTGTAGCTGTTTTTGGTTGATTGGTTTTTTTCCTTAATAACATTCATGTATATGCATATGAAGAAGTACAAAGCAAAACAAACACACAAGTCTACTCATTCTCCTGTTCAAAAAACAAAAAATCAGATAAATGGGAGAGCACCTGCACGATACTATTTCATCTAACTTGAAAGACATCCACTGTTTTATGCCAAAGGGCATCAGTGCTGTCCAGCCTTTTTATTTTAATGTCTTTAGTTTATAAGATTTGGCTGTGGTATTGAAAAACTGTTGGATTTTTATTACTGTAAAACACCCCTCTATGTAGAATTAAGAAGAAAATTAAGTTATTGTGTCAGAGTCATGGTTACACAGCTGTATTTCTGTACAAGTTAGTTTTGATCCTCTTCAAGGTCAACTTGTTGACTCAGTAGCCAAGTATCAAGGGGGAAGAGAAATTTATCTTCAGCTGTTAATCCACTGGATTCAGCTGTTAATCCACAGGATCCATCCTTTACCAGCTCAGGGGTCTCATTTAGACATAGCAAACTGGTTTGCCTCTGTCTTGCCAAGCAGCTATGTAAAATGAATTTAAATGACATGCATTAGAATAAAATAACTTCCACTGGGGCAGAAAAATCAATGTTTGTTACCCAGGACTGAATGATCAAGATCTGACTGCTGGCCAGTTGTACCTAGGTATCATCTTCAGTGCAGACCACCACCCTTTTAATTAGAGAAGATTAAAAAATCACATAAATAGAAGAAGTGGCTGCGAAAGATAGGTTTACACCATTTCAATTAGCCTTTGACCTCACCTTGAGGCCTGCTCTGTGTTAATGTTAGTCTGTGTTATACATGCAGGCCAGTGTTTCCCAAATGGTATCTAGCATGTCAGGCTAAAGAAAAGAAAGATGTTTTTCAGACCTCTTTATTGAACTGGCAGTATCTGTGGTTTCGTGCTACCCAGGATTTTTAAGCTTGCTCTGGGTAACAGTTTACACCAGGCAATGCTAAATGACTCTCCAGTGCCCTGTGTAGTAATTCCCCTTATTTTTAGAAAGGCAGTGTGAAGGAACTGTAAAAGAGTGTTTTCCTTTTTATTTCTGTCTTGGTCTCAACACACCTATTGACTGGTAAGGACTGTGTTTTGGAGACCTAATATATCCACTGAATCCCAGGGAAAGACTTCTCATAACTTAGGTTTGTGTTTGCAAAAAGCCCAAGGACTGGTTCAACTACTGGAGCTTTGGACCCAGTGGTAGCCTCTAAGGACCAGGTGGCTCAAAAAAAAAAAAAAAAAAAAAAAAAGTCATCTGTCACTCTGTAGTTACTACAACAATACATGTATTTATAGTGGTAGGTAAGTATTGTGTGTGTGTGTGTAGATGTGCAACACAGAAAGCCTTCAGTAAAAGCCAACAGTTTTAAGAGAATAATATAAGCATTTTCCCTGTTGATGTGAAAGGCAGTGAATTTAGCCTCTGCTGTCTGGTATCTTCTAGTACCAGCCCATTTTTGAGCTCCTCTATTTGTTTATGCCCAACTTGAAACTTTTCAGGACTGTGTACAATCTTGGTGAGCTTTTGTTTCCTACAGTAAGTACCCAGTACATACTTTTGAAAACTGATTAATAGGTTGACACCTGAAGTCAACAGGCATTTTTGGATCTAGATATGTGTCATCAGGTGTTATCAACAGCATCACTTTTTCTATCAGTGAGTGCCATTCTGAGCATGCCTTAGCAGTTGAAAGTGTGGCTGAAGTATATGGAAAGGTAAAAACATAGTTGCACATTTGCTGGTTTACATACTGTTAGCAATGTGGTCTTAAGAAAACATAATTCAGTATTAGCTGGCTGTAAATAAAATCCAACTGCATGTTAAAATGAGCCTCTTTCTTGCTAGTACAACTACGGTTATCAATACTTGAACTAATCACTGTAAAATGAGATTTGATGTGCTTACATGAGGAGCAGTCTATCTTTGAAGGCAGTATGTTTGACCTCAGTGTATACTGTATTTAATATGATTCTCAGGATGGCATGTTGCAGTACTGTAAATTAAAGCAATTTTTTTACAGATTGATTGAACTTAGAATTGAGCGTCATTGATTCTAGAGGATACAATTTAAACATACTAGTTTATTAAGGATATTACTGAGGAATTGGGATCCAGCTTATCTATTTGCAAGCTCCGACCATTCTCAGTCCTGGTCACTGGGCTGCTAAATTGAGGTGGATATTTACATTATTGTCTGCTGCTCCCCATGCCACCTGAGAAGTGGTGCTCAGTCTCTATAGTAATGTGTGGTGTTGCATTGCTTTAACACAATTTTAGGCATTCTAGAATGTGATTCTGATTCTAAACTGCTTAGCACTGGTTAGATAGTACAGCCTCATTGTGGTGAGGTCAGAAAAATTTAGGTAAATTTTCATTCTGTTCTAAAGCTGACCTATAAAAGCTGCACTGATTCTAGAGAATTTCTGTTGTACAGAGAAACAGTTACAATTAGGGTAAATGAATTTAAAATGTGCATTCTGTATGTTTTCCTTTTAGTCTCCGTGTGTGTGCTTACATGCATGCTTGCACACATGCAGGCAGACTAACTTTCCATCAGCGTTTCTCTCCTGCTATGTATGTATAATTCATATTCCATGTCACTGGTGCCAGCAAAGCACTTTTTCCATGCTGTTTTCTCCAACAGCAGGGTAATGCAGCACTACAGATGGACGAGAAAGTACTGGTGAGGAAATATAGTAATGGACATGGTGCATTAAAATGTCAAAAGGAAAAAGAACGAGGTGGAAATGGGGAATAATTTTTTTTTAAAGAATAATAATGCAAATACAAACTAGAACTCTTTTAGATGTTTTACATCCTAGCCTGTCAATCTCTATGCAGTATTTTCCAGTCAGACCCTTTTAAGCTTGAAACTTGGGTTTAAATTTCTAATTGTGATTTTAAAAGCTGTAGTTACGTAGCTGGGCGACTTGAAGTGCTACAGTAAAACTTACAGTCTTTAATCCCTGGAGAGAGTATATATTTTCCATTGTTTTCCCTTTTCCCCTTAAGCTTGGAGGTGCTGTTCTTCTCTGCTGGGAAGTGCAGTGAAGTGCAGGAAGGTTAAGTACCCATTCAAGTTTCTTTGCTTATTCAAACCAGGCTACTTCTAGATGAAAGGCTGCCAACTGTGAAATCCCCAAAGTAAACTAGGCTAAGATAGGACTGGTAGCCATAATTGGAGCCAGTGCCTGGGTACATTATCTGTTGCCTTTGAAATAAGCCCCTAGCAGAAGGCTCTTGCTGCTGGGTCTTTTATTTAACATTCAGTCACAGGGAAAGAGTTACTCCTGTTCAAATTCAGGCCATTCATAAATCTCCAGTCTTGAGGTGTCCGGTCTTTTTCCTTCTACCCTGCTCCTCCAGGCATTCCTAGACTTTGGATTTCCTTTAGGGATCCTGATGGATCACCCTGAAATGTGACCCTCTTTGTGTTTTGCTTGTGTTCTTCGAATATCCAGGTGGTCCAAGAAACTACGTTTGGCTTCCAAAATAATTTTAAAAGTCTGCATACAGTTTCAGCTGGATGAATGTTATTGCTTATTGGCTTAAATGCCTGTGTAGTGTTTCGGTGAACCCCAAATAGTTGCCCTGCTTGCTCCACTTGAGGCTGGTAGCATTTCAGTAATGGGACAATTTTTTCTCTCTGCATCAAATTTCTGTGATTTGAGGGGTTAAAGTCCAAATATTAATGCTTACTGTAGCTATAATTTCTCAGGGAACTATTAACGAGTACTGATGTATTTTGATATAAAGGACCCATGCCTCTTCCCACTTCTTGAGAAATAGTAATTTATATTAATCTGATTTTTTTGAGAGGGCATTTCCTTTCCTCATGCTTCACTTTTCAAAGCAGAACCATATATGGCTTTTTTCTACAATGTGTTAGGAGGGGTGAAGTGCAACTTAGCCTCTGTGCATTTATTATAGTAAAGGGAGAGCTGGAAATCACACTTTTGTGATTATGTTTTTTTAAATGGAGATGCATTTCAAAGATCAGCTCAAAATTGCTGATGAAATCATAAAAGGATTGGAAGAAACTTTGCATGCTGAGCTAACAAAAGCCATTTCTTGTGGGAGACTAAGAGAGATACATTTTTATCTGGAATTTTGTTTCACTAAAAGGTAAATCCATCATTTTGGAGCCCTGGATGTCACCATGCCGCAGAGCTTGTGCAGGCAACCAGTGATTTGGGGAGGCACTTTTTTCTTTTTTGGTTACTCATCAATCAAATAGACTGCTGTATGCTGTTCATGCCATTCGAGATTAACCACAGACCTCAAGAGTGCTACTCCTTCCCAGCTTCAGAGAGTAGCCATTCTTAAATTGTGAAAGCTGGAGTGTTTTGGAAAGGAAAGGTGATTTTCAGTCATGAATGAGAATTTTCATTCATCGTGGAGACACTTCTAATGTGATTATTACTGTGTGGGTATAATTTTTAGCGTGATTTGATTATTTTGGAGATCTGTTGCACTCAAAAGAAGTACTAATTATTTTGAAACAAAACTGCAGTGTAGTTTATTAGCATTCTGCCTCAGCGTCAGATGTTATTTAGAAATTTTGTATCTCAAAAGGTGATCCTTAAAGCATCTCAAAAGGTGATCCTTAAAGCATCAAGAATACGGTACTTCCTTAATTGTTATTCTTTACAGTAAAGAATAAGGGAGGACTTCAGATTGTGTACACCTCAGGCAGTATAAAATGTTTCAGGTGAGAAAACTGGATTTTCACACTGTCTGTCTCTTTGCCTAATAGCCAGAAGATCTACTATTTTAAATCACAACATTAGTCAGAAAAACAAAACAAATCAGGAGAATAGCCATCTGCTTAATGGGACTCCTGAAGAAAGCAGATTCCCTGACTGCTCTGACTCTCTGACTGCTCTGTGTGATCTGGCACATGCATTGTGCAAGTACAAGACTGTGATTGAACAGCCTAAGATTTTTTGTGACAGAAAGAGGAATAAAAAATGGTAGGAGGATTTCAGGCTTTAGAGCAGTTTTTTTAAGGATAATTGAGAGAAAATTAAACAATTTTAGCAGTGCTTCCTGGTGAAATATGAGAAATATGCTTGCAAGAATGCTGGTGAGGGACTTTTTAGGATGTCAAGTAGTGATAGGACTAGGGGGGAGGGTAGATTTAGATTGGATGTCAGGAAGAAGTTCTTCACCATGAGAGTGGTGAGACACTAGAACAGGTTGCCCAGAGAGGTGGTGGAAGCCCCATCCCTGGAAGTTTTTAAAGACAGGGCTCTGAGTAACCTGATCTAGTGGGAGGTGTCCCTGCCCATATCAGGGGGGTTGGAACTAGATGATCCCTTCCCTGAAAATTCTATCATTCTATGATTATATGATTCTAAGAATTGATCAAGTTCAGATGGGAGCCTTGGTTCTAACTAGACTTCCAAGTAACCTTTTAAGTATTATATTAAATAGTAACATAACAGGATTGAGATGTTTTTATTGATGGCCAGCAGTCTCACTGACACATTAGATAGCTGTTACAGTTGCCACAGTAGGTTTCAGGCATCTTCTGAGCCAAAGATGAAGAAAGCCAGCTGAAACCATGCTGACATATGCACCACATTGCTCTTGTGAAACTGTCTGGATTGCCAAAGTGAGGAGACTCATGGTAATTGTGGTAGTAATAATATTGATAAACATGTAACAGCTCCAGGCTATTGGGCAGAGCTAGGTAAGTGAAAATGTGTCTGTTGGGAAACCCCTTTGGAGAGCTTCCTCACCATGCCTGCTGCAGATGCAGTTGCATTCAGTGTGCTGTCAGCCAGATGACATTTTACTGTGAAAAGATACACTGAAGAGCTGGCATGAAATGATCAGGATTTTATTAGCTTTTCAGTTGGTTGCCAGCACACTGAGCTCTGTGGGGCTGCAGTGGTGCTCAGAAAGGGTGTGAGGACAAGATTGAACATGGTAAGAATGTGGTGAGAGGTGGCAGGAGGTCTGCATCCCCGGGTGGGTGAGGAGGGAACACACGGGTCAAGCCTCTCCTGAGGCAGTGCCCCACTGGAAGAATTGAATTAATGAAACATGCAGGGTCTCCTTAGTTCCTGCAGCTTTTCAGCACCACGCTTTGGTGACCTCCTGACTGTTCATGTACTGGGAACAGCCCCTTGCCCACTTCAGGGAAATCAGTCTGGGAGAGAGTTCATAGGACCTTCCGACTTCTTATATAGCTATTTTTAAACATGCACAAAAATAGAAGGTGCATAGTGAGAGAGTCATATGAGTCATTCCCATTTTGCTATCGAGTCACACCAGGATAAATCACCCTTCTTGGCATTCTGGTTCAGATTGACTGCATCACGCCATACAGGACAAATTTCTTTTTTCTCTACAAACCCAGTTCAAGCATGCTTCTGCTTGCCAGGCTGATTGCAGCAGCCCTCTTTGGCTTATTACACACTGCTCAGATATTATGTCTGATGGGGACAGTGTATACAAGCAGCTGCCCTTAGAGCTGCTGTTTAAGTCCCCGTTGTCAGAAGGTGGACAGAGGTCTCTAAGAGCAGAGCTTTGATGGGACTACGAGCCAGTTGACTTGGCAGGCTAGATCTGTGTTATATTGTATTCATGCAGTACATATTGCACTGAGTACAAAGGGCTTAATTTGTTCATATGCAAATAAATTCAAATTCGGAGAGCTTGCTGCAGTTGAATGAATGCTGAGCAGGAAAGGCATTTCAGGAAGTCCCTGTGGGTTTGAAGACTGGTGACAAAATGCTGTGGTCACCACGAAATGCAGACCAAAAAAAAACTTTACTTAACACAAAAGGAGATTGATAAAAACATTTAATAGCTCCAATCTCAAAAGGAAACAAAGAAGGAAACAAAAAAACCAAACAAACAAACAAAAAAAGCCTACAATGTTTCTTTTTCTGCAGGCATGTGCCATGTTTTCCTCACTGTATTCGACAACTTTATTATTCTCCTGGCCATAGTTTAGATCATTATTAATCTTGGATCTTTCCCTTAGTTTTTGTTACCTGTAAAATGGGATAGGGAGATTTATTCTAATCTCAGCATGAGTTCAGCAACACAAATGCTGTGTAATTGTGCTGTTATTAGTATCCATATACTCATGAATTGCATGTGTCTCTTATGTTTGTCTTCCAGTGTTTGTTGTGGTGTGACACTCCTGCTTTTTATTTGGCTTTAAATGACTGCCAATTGTGCAGTGGCCCATTGGGCATATACTTTCATGAGAAAAATGGTTAATGTGTTGACAATAGCATGTAAACAAAGACTAAGTTTTTGTGGCTGCTTTTCCGAGGGGCTGAGTATTGAATTAGCCTGGTAGCAACAACTGATTTTTAAATTTCTTCTCACTCTTTGATTGTTTCTTAGTGAAGTTTAAGAAATGGCAATTATGCTAAGGACATCAGTATTACATAACCAGAAGAAAACCAGTGTATTTAGAAAAACTATTTCTGTTGTTCTTCCAAATATTATCTTACACAATAATCTTCAGATTGTCCAGGAGAAGGAAACAGGTAGTGTGCTTGGTCAGACTGCAGTGAATTACCAAGTGATGTTACTGTCACTCAATTATGATGCTAGAAAATTATTCCTCGTTTTAGCATTGCCCTTTATGCCCAGTGTTGGGAAGAATAGTTTGGTATTGGTTCTGTGTGCTTGATGTCAGAGGACACAGAACACTCAAATGCACCCTGGTATAAATCTGGTTGCTTTTTCATTTATTTTTTCTAGTCTTTTGTCAGTGTCTGTGCATTTCAGAGTTCTGGGTTCCACTTTTCACACATACAGATACACACACAGAGGTAAAAAATTTTCTTTTTCTTTTGAACTTGTAAAATGGAAAGAAACCCCATGGCAGACCCAACACCTGCCACATCACCAGCTTTCATGGTTGCTTTTTAAAAACTTTGTGAGCAGCAAGCTTTCCCACTAAATAGAGGAGGAAAGGCAAATCCAGTTAGTATACTTCAAGAGTAGCAACTAATGAGAAGGGACATCTACCTAACTTTCAGATATGTTTGTATTAGATTTGTTTGTTTTATTTATGTGGGAACTCTTTTTAATGCAGTTTTAAAGCTACTCAAGCCAATACTTAGATTTTGTGTGTCTTGGACACTGCACAGACACACCAATGAACTTCCAGTCAGATCAAAGTAAGCAGTGTTGAGGTTTATTTTCTCTTGCTCTCTTCCTTCTCCAGTTCTCCCATATAACCTGACCACATAAACAGTTTCACTTCTCCAAGGAAGCTGGTAATGTAGCAAGAAGAAAAATCTGTAACAAAAGAGCATATATATCTGCATGCACATGTTTATGTGTAAATTCTCCAGGGAGAAAGCATTCACAGGTCTATTACTCTCATTATAATAACACATTTGGTGTCAAAGTATGACAGATTACAAGTGCTTAAGGCTAGTCCAGCTCAAGACAGATTTAAATAAAGTACTTCTGGTTATTGTGCAGGTCAGTGTGTTTAAATAACAACCTCCCAAATCATACTTTGACATTTAAAAGAGAGGAAATACTGTCATGCTGCAGACCTGGCACAGATAAGCACAGGGCAATTTGGTCAGTATACTGTGATTTGTGAGTTCAGCCTAACGCAGTCATTTTCACAGCTTGTAATCAAGTAGCCACCTTAGCAGTATGTCAGCATTTAAAAAAAAAAAAAAAGTGCCTTTTAAAATGTTTACACAAATTACTCCCCTGAGGTGCTGCATTGCATTCACTGCAAAACTGATGTAGGTTAAAGATCTGGAGCAGAAATGGCAAACTTCCATGAGCTTGTGTGCCTTTTGTTTTTCACATCAGCCAGTTGCTCAGGTGGCCAGCTCATAGTAACAGGGGAATTTTTCAGGTCCAGCACCAAGGGCAGGATAACTGGGAGAAATCTTGACATTACGTGAGTGCTGTAGGAAGTGTCAGGAAGGACACTGCTGAGGTGCCCAAATAATAATTGCGGCAAACTTGTGGCCACCAGGATGTGTGAGGTGTGTCTCACTGGCAGTTTTGTGGCAGGTGTGTGCCCCATCCCAGCAGCACTGCTCCTTCAGCATAGCAATGCTGTGCCACACTGCTGGACTGGGGCTGACCCAGCTCCTGGCCAAGGTGGCCACCTCAGAGCCTGACCTTGCCTCATGGCTGTGTGCATGAGTAGAGTTGCTGCAGGAAGGCACATCTCTGGTAGCATCTGGCTTTACAGGCTCTCCTGTGGATCTCTCCCTTCCTTCAGGCAGACCTGGCTGAGGGGCTCCATGTTTGTCCTGGAGAGACCTTTCCTGTGTTAACCTGAGAGTAGCAGCTCTCTGTATGTACATCTCTGCTCTTTCTCCTGCATCTGTCACATCTCCCTTCTCCAGAGCAGCCATTGTCATCCTCCTGACCCCAAAAACCTTTTGCACCTAGTGAGAATGCTCCCAGCCCTTGTTGTTCATTCTTCAGTTCTGTTTGCTCTCCCCTCCATTTCCATTTTTTCTGCCCCAAACTCTTCTTGTCTCCAGCCCTTTTAGACTCTCCCACCTCTGAGCCCTTCTTTTCCCTAGACCTTTCACTGCTCAACTCATGCCTGTCCTGAGGCTGCTACATGGCTTATTACAGAAGCTGGGTCATTTTTTTTGACTGCATGAAGGGCTATGCACCAATTTTACAGGTTTAGGTTGAAATGAGAACAGAGTGTCAGGTGCATGCCAGAAAATCCACAGAACATCATAGAATTTGATCACTGCTCACAGCAAAAACTTGAGCTTCAACATGTTTGCAAATTAAAAGCTGTGTCTTCATTTCTTGTCCTGCTGACAAGCATAATCCACTTTTACCATTGTCCACAGCTAAAACACACCTGCCTCTGAACTCAATTTTGCAAGCATTTCAAATTTGTTCAGTTCTTTATCAGATGGCAGCAGAGGAGGTACTAAATCACGTACCTCCAAGTATTTAATGTAAGGGTTGCAGAGGAACTTCTGTGTAACAGTCAGATACAGCACACAAACCTACTAGTGATTTCTTGTCCAATTAAAGGAAGACATCTCAGTGTAAGAGACTCTGCTGGGCAGCTGTTACCACTTGTGTGCACCTTTGTATTGTCAGTACTCGTCTTTCTTACAATTTGTTTGTCTTCTGCTTTTTAATGATGACCAGATCTTTCATGTCATCTCCCTTTAAATGCATGGTCTTCTGCATTAGCTCAAAAGACACAATTAGATCTGATTCTACTTGTTTTGCAGAGAAAACAGATTAAGTGCAGATTAGGCTTTATGTAGGTTGCAAATTAAGGAAAAACAAAGGAGCAGAACAGAACCTTCTCAAAAGGGAATGTTTGAATTTGACCACTTTTATTCTGGACCTGATAGGACACCAGACTATCAAAAGCACAATGAAACTGACACTCAAGAATCATAGGGTCATTTGGGCTGGTAGGAACCTGGAAAAAAGTTCTGTTGTTCCACCTCCTCGTTAGCAGGCCCAGTTGAGAGCTCACAGCTTCATCTAATTTGGTCTTGAAAACCAAAAGGGACAGAAACTGCATTACTGCTCTGAGCCACCAGATCTGCTGCCTGACTGTTTTCACTGGGGAAAAAGGCTTCCTTACATGAGGTTTGAACTTTACATGTTTTAACTCTTGCCCATTGTGTCTTATTCTCCCACCATGCCCGGCTGTGAAGAGCCCATCTTCATCTTCTTGCTGACATCCTTTTAGGTGCTGGGGGGGTCACTGTTAGGTTCCTCTCAGAAGCTGTCCTTAAGCCCCCCAGGGTGAGTGCTCAAGGTGTGACCATCTGAGTGACCCTCTGCTATACTCCTATTTATCCCCACTTCACTGGAGGATCCAAAACTGGACATGAAACTCTATATAAGGTCTAATGAGTGCCCAGTAATGAGGGGATGATCAGTTCCCTCCATCTCCTGTGCCTGGTCACAATGCCTGGGATGTTGTGTGCTCTCTTTGCTGCCAGGGTACTCTGCTGGCTCACACTCAGCTCCATCTGCCAAGATGCCCAGGGGCTTTTCAGCAAAGCTGCTCCCCCTAGTCAGGTCCCAGCTGGCACTGCTGCAGGGGGCTTGTCCTTCCCAGCTGCAGGACCTTGCACTGGTCCCTGCTGACTTTCAAAAGGTCCCTCTCAGTGCATTCCTCCAGCCTTTCTCGGTACCCCTGGGTGGCAGCCCTTTCATCAGGTGTAACAACTGGCTCTGGCATAATGCAAGTGCTTTGAATTACTAAATTGCCAACAGAGTAAATAAAACACAAAAAGCAAGCAGATTCTCCCCTCCTCGTTTTTTAATCACTTCCATTTGTCCAATACTTTGAGAACTACTTGTAGCAGTAAAGCAGAAAAAATAAATATGTAGGCTTAAGGATGGTGCTTAAATTGACAGCATAATCTGAAATTTGCATTATTAGCCCAGCTGCTTTTTCTTCTTAGCAGGGAAGCATTCATGATCTGGGATCACAGTACTGAAAGAGTTAGAACTGGAAAATACCTGACAGGTCATCTAATTCTTACGTAATGCAGGATTTCTTTAACCACTACATTTTCCAATGTGTTGTCTGTGTGCAGAAGTGTCAAGTACTGAGGTTTCCTTCACTCCTTTAGAGGGTAACCGCATGTCATCATGAAGATATTTTTCATTACACTCAGCATGTTTTTCTCTTCTTAATTTCTTCCTATTATTCCTAATTGTCACTTGTGTCATCCCTAAGTACCCTGCCTTTGGTGTTTATGTGGTGCATACCATGAAACTGTATACTTTATTGGGTTGGTTCTGCTATAGAATTCATAGCTGGTCGGTTGAATTTTTACCATTAGATGTCACTACATGTGCATCAGGCTATTTTTATAAGACCTGGGCTTTATTTAGCCTCCCATAAAAGTGGAGGAGGGAATTGGGAAATGTCAGAGAGAGTCTGGTAGTAAGTTTTGAGACAACGACTTCTTAAATAGTATGTTGGATATGCCTTTACTAAAAGCAGCACAGAAGGAAACATAAGATTTTTGACTTAACTCCAAGAACCAACAGATGATGCTGTGACCTTAAGCATATATAAATATGTTTAGCAGCTGCTGTGTAACATATTTATAAGTGTTTAGTGACCTGGAGGTTAATCAAAATGAGTTTGGTGATCTCAGCTCTGTTCTTAATGGACTGCACTTCATATTATAGCACTGATGCAGCACAATTTGTCACAGTCGGCAGCCTTTACTCAAAGGAGGCCCACTGCGGAGTGAGAATTAAAGGCTGAAGTAATACCTGATTATTTCTCCCTGAAAAAACTTTCCATTCCAAACCATCATAGAGCAGAACAGTATGTGGAGGAGGTCTGTACTGCACACTGTCTGTACTGGACCCAATCTCATGATAAAATAACATTTACTCTTGAAGGATGTCACCTTTCAGTGTTGCTGAATTAGTTCACGTATGCTGCAGTCAGGCCTTTAACAGGGGGATGGGGAAGGACAAAGTTTTGCCAGAGATGGCTGAGTCTTTTCCCCTGCTGAGCTAGGGAGTTGTGTCCATTCCAAATGTGGAATTACATGGGAGGATGAAAGGAAAAGTTTTGCCTTGCTAGATGAAATTTCATAGTTAGGTTCTGCCATTCTGGTCTTTCTGAGTACAGAAGTAATTTTTTAGACTTCAGTTATTTTCTTGCTGTGCTGGCCAAAGCTGGTATATTCCTTTTATTTAATTTCCAGTCTCCATCTTAACTTGGAATAGTTTCCTACTTTTTGATTTAAAGCTGTTGTACAGCAGTGTGCTTTCATGAACTGCAATTGAGATTGATGTCCGTAGTGAGTACTGTCAAGTAGGTTGTACCTCAGTTTGAGACAATGAACTGCCCCATAGCTTAGAAGGTATACATGCTATAGGAAGTAATAGTATTGAAATATTAGCAGGTCAGGACCAATTTCAGCTTAGCTGCAAGTTGCCTATCTCCTGTGTATTTTTAAAGCAAAAGAAGAATATTACAGAGATAGATACCTGTAGAGACTTCTGTCTTTTCCAGAATCCCAGCCTTCCCAGCCTTCCTCCATAAAGAACCTTTCAAAATCTGTTACTCTATTTTTAAAGGGTAAAAATGCACTTGCACACTTTGTTAATCTTCACTAGTACCTTCACCCAGTAATGAAAAGAATCTCACTTATTCAGCATAGAAGTAACTTTTCAGTTAACTTCATCTGTTGAAATACAGCGATTTTCAGCTAAAGGGGGGAGGGGTTGTTTAAGATACAGTATTTACATAAGAAAAGCTTGATTGTCTGATTGAAATCTTTTAAAGATGTTGCCAAATGGTCCTGCTGTTCTCTTCTTTCCTTTGTAATTTTCCCTTGGAGCATTGCACCACTGTGCATTTTAAATCTTTTCCCTCCACTACTCATTGCAGGCTTCATCAGGGAAATGACATTGTATGGCAGTCCTCTCCTTCATATCAAAAGAAAGCCTTTACCTCTTTGCAAGAGTGAAGAAAAGTTTGGCTTCAGAGACCAAAGGACAAAACTGACTTGGAAAAAGATGCTTTATTTAGATAACACGGTCTCTTTTCCTTTGAAGTTATTCACAACGTGTCAAGAAAAATTAGGCCAAATAGTGCTTTAATGGTCTTTCTCCTCTACCTCCTAAAAAAGAAATCCATTTCTACCAATTGCATCGAAGATTCTGCCATGAGTTTGATGAAGACAAGAAGCCATTGAAGTTTTCAGGGTTGCTGGTTAGAGCATTTTCTGTTTTGTTTGAATACTGTATAATAATGAAAAACAGGATTTTTACCAAAACTCCATCTTGCTACCAGGTCATGCAGTTTTCCCTGCCTGTAGGACAAAATAAAGAGCTTTGTTTTTCATGAGAAAAAAGAAAAGCAGACAGGTACAAAAGCTATGTAAGGAGGTGGTTACTTCCTTTTTTATTTATTAGGAAAAACAGCATAGATTTACAGGGAGTACATTGAAGAAACAGGTCTGAGTTTTGTATTTGCTGATGTAGGCTATATATATAGAAGTAAGTATATTTTTGCCTGTGTTTTTATTTATTTATATTATTTAATACTTATGTCTAGATCCATATACTTACTGCATATGTGCAGTCTTCTACTATGCCAGTAAAAAGTGGATAATTATATTCTGGATTAAAAGAACAAGAAGTTATTTTTGAAGCTGGATCAAGCATTACAATGGGTTATTCTGCTAACTTGGGTTGGATTATTTTCTTCCATGTGCCTCAGATAATCTGTGGAATTTGCTAAATCAAGTGTAAAGCCTCCTTAGAAAGTTTTTAGAATTTAAGAGTACATCAGGCTTGGACTTCAAAAATACTTTGTCTGCAGATCTTCAGAATTGATGATGAGGATAATTAGAGAAAGGGCTTCATTCAATGAAGTGTTCCAGATAACTGAAGTCTCAGTTATGAAAGCATTATATGGATTCATGATTATTTTTCAAAACCAAATTAGTTCTGCTGGGATTTCTTGTTTCAACAAATTATAATATGTACATGTTTTATTGAAAGATTGGACATAGATGGCATGTATAACAAGATGAACATATTATTCAGTGCTGCATTCACATCTCTGGTCACTTCCATGGCATTTGATAAATGACGATGACTTTGGGCCCTAGATCCATACTGGCAAAGGGGACATCTGTTGCAGGTTTTATTTTTGTTTTGTTGTTTTGGTTTGGTTTTTTAATGGAGAAGCAGGAAGTTTGGTGTGTATGATTTCATTCGGAGTTGTGTGTGTGAATGCCTCTTATAGTCACGAGTTATGCACAAGCTGAATGTTCACATGCAATTGAATTTATCCTTTGCACCTTGGGGTTGGAAGTGCTTCACAGGCAACAAGGTGTGTGTGATTACATCAGATACAGAAATCTAAGACATTCCATGGTTCCCATTTTTCTTCTAGTCATTTCACTGTTTTTTAAGCTACAGCAGGCAAGGTTATCTATTACATGATCAAAATTGCAGGTCACTGAATTTTTTTTTTCTATTTTTTATGTCAATCCTAGGTTCTAATTTTGACTCCTGATCACACTTATCCTGTGTTTACTCAGAGGGTAAATAATACGAGTTGTACTTTTCTGCTGGTTACACTGTGTAAAGACATTGTATGCATCTCTTGAAATTTGTATTCAGTCCAAATCTGTCTCAGATACAAGGTAACAAATTCAAGACTAATAGCTCTCTATGTAGGTAAAATGAACTAATTGCTTGCCTTCTCCTTAGCTATTTGCAAACAACAGGAGATGTACTCTGTGACAAACCACAGCATCCTCAGCAATGGGGCACATAATGAGGCATCGTGTGTCTGCTTTTTCTTCTTGTAGGCAAGGCAATTTCCCTGCCATGAATCAGAGTGGTATCATGGGATCCAGCTCCCCCTACACTCAGCCGATGAACAACAGCTCTGGCTTGATGAACCCACAGGCTCCTCCTTACAGCATGGCATCTAACATGGTGAACAGTTCAACAGGTAATGGTGGGTAACCTTTCAGCAGTGGCCTGCCTTCATAAATCTGCTTAACAGTACCAGCCCTGAGCTGGTGGCAGAGGGAAAGCTTTCTTCATTTTATTCATCCCATCTGGGTAGTTTGGAGTAATCTGAAACCAGGCTAAGGTATTAATGTTTTTTGGTACAGTAACTCATATGTTTTTCATTAAGTCTTTTGCACAGCTTGTGGATGGGTGTAATGTTCTGAGCAGTTTCAGCAGCACTCAGCCCCAGTTTGACAAAGGTGTTGATTAGCAAGTATATGTATATATATGTGTGTATGTGTCTGCAAGAGGAAGGAGAAAAACCTCATCTGTTAAGAGGCTACTGTTGTTTTTCAGTGCCTTACTTGCTAAGATTGCAATTTCAGATACTTACTGTGGTACTGGGATAAAAATAAGAGATGGGCACCTGCTCTGACTCAAAGATGCTGGAAGCTGAGCATTTAAAAGAATGACTATGTTCTGAAAAGATAGACCGTCTTGCCTGTTTCCAAAATTCATATGACTGTATAGAGGTTCTCTTCATTTACTTATTTAAGTATTAGTGTATGAAAATTAATCATAATTTCCTTTTGGAAAAAAAATTTAGAAAGCGTATTTAATATAGCTGCTGGATTTATCCTTCATATCATGACTTGTGGATTCAGAATTATTTGCAGCTTTGTGTGTGAAGACAGGTGAATGTAATTCTGTGCAAATGTGCTTTATAGTTGGTATTCAGCTTGAACTCCTAACAATTATCTTCCATCAAGGTAATACTTCAGTAAAGATAGATTCTTTCATTTGGGTTGGAGTTTCAGTGACCCTGAAACAGATCCTCCCAAATACTCCAGTCACGGGGGTTTTGTGCATGCTTTACTGATTGCATTAGCCATTTTTGAATTGTTGTGGGATTGAAGTTTTCTGAAAGCTGGATAGGTTGTGCTGAGGTGATTTGATTTTCTTTCATAGTTAGTTTTGTTTCTTTTATTTCTCTAGAAATTCCTTACTACTTAAATTACATCTTGCCAAGAGCCTGTGTTGCAGCAAGTTTCTTTCCTCTATGAAGTTGCTCTTGAGACACTTAACAGTGTCTTCTTTTTCAGGAATACTAAGTTAGTGGTTTTGATCCACAAAAGAAACAGAAAGGAAGTTGTTAATCAGGGAGATTTTTTTTTTTAAAAAAATACAATAAAAGATAAGGGGGGAGGGGGAAAAAAAAAAAAAAAAAAAAGGAAAAAGGAAAAAAAGGTTTATTCTAGTGCTGGCTTGGAAGCCATTGGTTAGTCCAGACAGCACACTTCACCATCTGGATGAAAAGGGAAAAGCTATTGAAAAGACCATTAGATAATAGCTTGCTTTTTCCCCACCAGAGCTGTCCCAGGTAATATTATGTTTTGTTTGTGTAGTTATGTGTTTTGTCTGGCTTGCTGAAATAAAATTACTTCTGAGCATTGAAACTGTGCTATAAATTCTGTTTTGCTATTAGCAGAAGTAATTTTTCCCCCTTTTCCTTTGGCCCCCAGAGCTGCAAAAATAACCAACAGCAAACAGATGGCAGAGTGCCCTGCCTAAGAAGATTTATGTATTCCTAAGGAATAACCAGTTTAAAGGAAGATTCACAGAGGGTTTTTTGTTCAGATAATTCAGCCATTCGTTATTTCATACAGTGGAAATCTGTTCAATGCAAGGCCATTTATCCTGGCAGTCTTTTGTATGTGGTAGTCATACTCTTTTTATTGTGTTATGCATTCTGAAATATTGGATTTTTAATAATTTAAACATTTATCAGGGGTTTTTTCTGCTGGTGCATTTGTGAGGTTTTCTTTTGTTCCAGTTTTATTAATTCAGAGATTACCCAATGGAAAGGAAGTGTGAGATGAACTAGAGGAGTTCAGTGCACCTCTTTTCCTCTGTGTGTGAGCAGACACGTATCTAGATTGCTCTATATTGCTTTACGCAGCCGGACTCCGAGAGCAAACAGACAGTGTTGGTACAGGGGGAACAAAAAGAGAAAATTAGGTGCGGATACACTGCTGGGGCATGGGCACTGGGAATGTTGCATCTCCCCCTATCCTGACTCTGCTTCTGCTTGGGTCAAAGAAGTGGAGGGCTGAGCTCAAGACAAGTGTAAATACAGTACTTTAAATGATAATGGCCTAAGATAGGGGAGCACTTCTTGGTCAGCTCTGGCCCTGCATTTGATGATATGGAGAACTTGGAGGTGATACCTGCTTACAGGCTTGAAAATGGCTTTTTCCATCACACAAAGACCAGTTCAGCTGAGAATTTGTCCTGCTAGTGTAAAGCCATACATCCTCAGATAAAACAGGGTTCAGTGCATGTGCAGGGGCAAAAAACAAATGCAACCCAGTGGATGCTTATGGAGTTAAGTGTGGGCATTGGTTGATTTGCTGGCATGCACTGAGCACAAACACCTGAGGCCAATGAAAAACTAAGGTAAGCACCAGGGAAAAGTTTTTTTTTTGTTGCCTGGGTTTTGAAGAGTGCAGTTGTGTTGTCTGTTTTGAGGGAGGAAGGTATATTTTGGTAATGTTCAACTTAATCAAATGCACTTTTAGGTGTTACTCTAAAATCTAGAAAGATTGTTGATGCTGTTTCACATAGTTTTGGAGCTTCAGTAAAGCTGCAGTGCTGGTTTTGCCACACTTCTGTTAGCCTTTGTACCTCCTTATTACCAGTGGATCCTTTTTATTCTGTAGCTTTTTAAATTGATGTCACAATTGAAAAGATCATGCTGCAGCTCAGCATCCTGGTACTTTAGCAGTGACTATGAATCAAACACCAGGTCTCCTGCTTCTACTGATATAGAGCAATTCAGGAACACAGAAATTATGAGATCTTTCTGATAGAATATCCTTTGTGATAGAGTCCCATCCATAACAACACAGAAAGCTTTAAGAAAAAGTTCTAGAATCCATTCAAAATTATCAAACAAACTGCCATCAAAAAAATGGTATAATCTCCACTGTCTGTTTGTTACATGAGTTCACATTTTCCACATATATTTTAGATTTTCTTCCCCCTGTTTTTCAAATACAGTTTTAAGCGTGTGTATAATAAAAGGAAACTTAGAAAATCTAACATAAATAAGATAATTTCCTGCTGTGAGCCTTGTTAATTCTAGTGAAAATTATCTTTAAACATGAGTACCATGGAGTTTGGATCTTGTAGAATTCCATGCTGTGCTTGCACAGAAACTGACACTCATGATCTCTCCTACTTCTGGACATGAACAAAACAATGAAGCAGCCTTACTGCCACTGAATCTCCTTACTGCCACAAGGATCATTTTCTAGTTTCACTACCTGTGCCCTACTGAAACCTTCCATTTTCTGGGTATTATTTTTATCTCAAATGAATTTTTAACATTGTAAAACTTAACTTTTCCTAGAACATCGTGTTTTACGTAATTTGCCCTAAAGTAATTAAAAAGGTGCTCTGAAAAATAACATTAAAAATAGATGCATCACTTACCTTTTCATATTTATTATATGTATTTGACTTTGGTTTTATTTGGATTAACCTCTGATAGAGAAAGGATTTATATTTATGGTAGTGAAGCATTTTTTAGAAATGTTGATTGGCTTTCTATGTTTTGCAGCTTGGTTACTTTTTTTAAAAATTGAAACCTCCATTTATTTCAGTCTCCTTTTTTTTTTTTGCTGTATCACATATTTTCATATGGCCTATTATATAATGAGCATTTAAAAAACCTTTCTGGAGGATGTCAGCAGTTGGCAACAGCAGGAGTATCTCCTCACCTATACTCCAGACAAGAAGTGACTGAAATCCAGTGGTCATTGTGAGCCAGCTCCTGGCACAGAGATGCCTGCATCCCAGACCACTTATGCTTACATCATCCTTTGGATGAGAATTGCTAGGAAGAAAGAAGGTGTGGCACTGAGATCCTAGGTGTCCCTCTTGTCTCTGTCACATAAGGTGCCTGAGACCCCTGGGCTGTGCTTTTCCCCAGAGGGGGACGGTCATTTGTGGCAGGACATGATGAAATGTTGTTCTGCCTCTTCTGTTTTTCTTGTGGGCATAAAGCAGTGGGGATCCTCTTGCCAACTTCACATTTCACCACATGAGTCACACAAGCTTTTTGGTTTGGTTTGGTTTTTTGCTTTTTTGTGGTTTTGTTTTTTTTTTTTTTCAGTGGGACAGTGCTAGGAGTAGAAGGGAGGAAGGTATGTTTTACAGAGGATGTAATATTCTGTTTTGTGGAGTGTGATTTGTTATTGCACTATCAATAAAAAGAAAAACAATGTTTGTGTTGCTGTTCCTACAGTATTTCATCATCTTCTGGGACTGACAGAGCAGCCTTTAGCAAAAAAAAGAATACTTTGCTGCAGTTTTACTCATGTCAATATCTGCCTTTGAGTATGTTACATTCAATGTGGAATAGTTAATTCAGGACCTTGACCCATACTTGCTTTTTGAAATCATTCTAGCTCTTAAATTCTTATAATGAGCCAGAGGCTAGTACTTGACATCTATTCGCAGTACGCTCCAACTCTTTTTGAGTCAAGATTTTCCTGTTATCCTTCTCTAAAATGTTTTGTCCTTTGGTCTGCACTTCACACGCAGAATTATTAGTACCTACATAGAAAGAGACTCTATCTTATTTTAGCAGTTTCATGACAATAACAGTATTTCACTGCTCAGAAAAGGGTCAAAACAATGTTCTCACTGTACTGCTTTGCTAAAAAAAAAAAAAAAGTGAAGGAATGTCTGTTTGCAAATCACTGGAGAGTACGTTTGCAAGAAGTTACAAAACAGCATTTCAGCAGTGGATAGAAAAGTAGCTGTGGAAACATCTTTGGTAAAAGCTACAGGGAAACTAGACAACCTTGCAATTTTCTATGAAAATCCTGGCAATTCTGCTGCCAAGAGGAAAGGATGTAGATGAAGTAAATAATTTAGAACAAAAAGTGAAACGGAATTTGGGAAACTACTTTTTTTTTTTGCATAATTGTCTCTAAATGCTGATATGTTAGCATATGCCACAAGATATCTTCAAAAGTCAAAATGAGTCAGGTTTCTTATATTTTTAAACATGATTAATGTAGCCAGTATGTGTGTGATAATTTGCAGACTGGAGTTACTTGCCCTTTATATGACAACTTAAAATCTCAATGGAAAAGAGATTTAATAATGGAATTCTGGTGGAAACACAACTACCAGGAGTGGGCACAATTACTGTGTTCTTGATAAGAGAAATACCATGTACCAACCTTGATAACAGTGACCTGTCAGCAGAGGACTTAGCCATGCAGAATTCTGGTGAAGAAGCCTGATCGTTAATTTGCTTTGTTTAACCTCTCTAAAAACGCTGTAGAGGAGAAGGGTCATCTCTTCTTGCTTTGAAACTAGAACTAAGACTTCTTCTTCAGCTCTTTCACAGCATGAATTGTGCTGTTAAAATGGATATTGTGTAACAGATAGACATCCCCATGTGAGATGGGACTGGGGCATACATTTGACCATTTTGTATATATTTTTTTAAGTCTCTAAAAGTAAAATAACTTTTTTCTAAGTGGAATTTGAAACTAAAATGTGTTACACTGCCGTCCTTCACTTCATAATGGTCACAAGCTGCCCCACCTCCTCAAACAGAGGATAAGGGCAAAATGCATACCGATCAAATGTTTAGTGGATGCTGGCTTGCCAGAATCATGTTTCTTGGCTGTTTTGTTGAGGTTTCACACACATACATAAAAATAACAGCATTTTTAGCTGATCCCAATAGATTTTTCTCTGCAGCTGCATCACTTGAAAAAGGCTTTTTGTTCCAATTCTTGAAGTCTTAAGTATTGCAAGTAATTTTTAATTTTTTTTTTAAATCTCAATTATGACTTATGTGTTGTGATGACTTTAAGGGCTTGATTGGGCTACAAATGTGCTTTGAAAAAACAAGGAAATGTGCCCATGAAAAACACCGGCAGTCGAATATTGAGAACACTGAGCATACAGTTATAAACTCACATGGCACATGGCTGGGTAGGTTTTTTTGGCAGACCCGTAGTCTCAACCTGCAGTGATGCTAAAGATATTAGCAAATTAGCACTGCAAAGCTTGCCAGCGTATTCACCAGAGTCCTGCTCATGCTCTCACTGCTGTAATTAAAACTAATTATTTTCTAAAACATAGTAATACATGAATATGTGCAATAATCGTTTCGTAGTGGGCAATCTGTGAAGTATTTTTAAAGCTTCTTTTCCCTCTCCTGTCTTTGGCTTGCTATGCTGTGAGCCTGCTGCCTGGTGCATGCCAGCATTGTCATGCTGCAGAGATGCACACTAGTCTGGTAATGATCATATATATTTTGCTCTTTTTTTTAACCATGCTGCTTTGCTGTTCTTAAAATTAGTAAGTTTGAGTTCTGTAATATTTCCTTTTTATTGCCATGTAGGTTTTTCTGTGTTCTTATCTCTTTTCTCATCTTCTTTGAAAGATGGGCATGAGGGGAAGCAAAAAGGGAGAGGAAGGGAAGATAATCTAGTCTTTTACAAATGCTGTGCACATTGTTTTCTCCAGGGAAAGAATCACCTGGTGTCTTGCAGTTTTTCTCTGGTTATTTGCATTGATCCAGTGTCATGGCATCTCCTATCATCTGCTCTTCCCAGTATTTTCTGTCTGTTTATCTCAATGTTTCTTCTTGCATCGTTCTAGAAATCCAGGAACCCAGCAGCTCTGCAGCAATAATACTATGCTTAGCACTTCCATCTTCAAATAAAAAAACCCTTTAAATTCCTCACAACCCTTGGGAGGCAACTGCTTGCCATTATCAGGGAAAGACATTTGTGTGTTCATTATAGTCCCACCTCGTTTTGGCAGGAGGGGAAGAAGCTGGTTCTCCAGCAGAGCAGAGTTTACAGCTTGTAATTCTGTAGTTAAGGCTCACAGTGGCTGAGCCATTCATACCGAAGTCGGTAGGGGCAGGAATTATCTGCAGGACACCAGCCTTAATACAGGCATAATTGGGAAATTCAGACTTTTTTTCTGGGATTCAATATTGCAACCCAAATGTGTGTTTTCGTTTACTTTTGTCTCTTGGTGAAGGGAAGGTGTAGTAGCTATTAAAACGGACTGTTGTTCTGCTAAAATACAGTGGTCACATGCAGATACAGTTGGGAGACCGTATGAAGAATGACTTTTACTCTGTAAAGTGGTGGTGGTTGTTGTTCTTGCATGGTGCTTGTGTTCTCCCCTCCTCCATTCTCTTCCATTTCCTCGCTTCAACTGAAGAGGTTTCCAGGTTTCCGGATGCTAGAATAGCAGGACAGAGGTGGGATAACGTTACTCTGCTTCACGTGTCACCACGACCTTGCAGCAGGAAGCGTGTTTTTTCCTACAAAACCAAACAGTCATGCTTAACTGTTTCTCCTGTTTTCGATCAGCACCTATGGGTCTTGCAGATATGATGACACCTGGTGAGTCCAAACTACCCCTTCCTCTCAAAACAGATGGCAAAGAAGAAGGACCCCCCCAACCCGAGAGCAAGTCAAAGGTATTTACCACCTCCGCACGTGGTGTTGGTGCAGCCCTCAGAAGTCTGCTGTTTTGTCCTTCTTCTTCTGGTTTTGGCCTACCCACTTCTGTTCTTTCCTGCATGCCTTTCCATTCATGTGCAATCTCTTTGGTTGGTTGGTTGGGGGTTTTTTTGTTTGTTTTTGTTTTGGGTTTTGTTTGTTTGTTTGTTTTTTCCTTTTTTCCTTCATTGTGTGGATCTGAAAGTTACTAGTTCTTACGGCATTTTAACTTGTGGGGGCAAAGCAACCCAAGCCAAAACTTGCGTGGGGATTCGGCTGTGCCAGGTGGGTGGGAAAGAAGGGTCTTGCCTGGTTTCAATACTTGCAACCATTTTTCTCTGCCTTCAGTTATAGCTTTCTGTGTTGGCCGCCTCAGCAGCAGCAACATAGTTTAATATTTTGCTTTCCTGCCTTATTTGATTTAAAATAAGGTGAACAGCTTGGTTTTTTTTCTTTCTTTCATAAGGGGAAACCCATGCTTAGCATTCCATGTGAGCTTGAAATAAGCATGGTGGCTCAGTGACCTTAGCCAAGCATCCAGCAAACTTTCCAAATTATACTAACGATCGATGTTGTTTTAATACCTTTTATATATATATATATAAATATATTTATATATGTGTGTGTTTTCTGTATGTGTCTCTCTGTTTATATATATTTTATATATAAAAATTGGTCAGTCTGTTAAACTGGATGTATTTTTTTTGTTCTTAATAAAGTTTGCCCTGCCTTTGTCATATTATTTTTTTTTATTCCTCTACCACAGGATAGCTACAGCTCTCAGGGTATTTCTCAGCCCCCAACCCCAGGCAACCTGCCAGTCCCTTCCCCAATGTCCCCAAGCTCTGCTAGCATCTCCTCATTTCATGGAGATGAAAGTGATAGCATTAGCAGCCCAGGCTGGCCAAAGACTCCATCAAGCCCTGTAAGTGGCTCTGGTTTTTTTGTTTTTTGTTATTTTTTTTGTAATTAATTATATTTTAATGCTTGCTTGTTTGTTTTGTAAATTCCTTTTCTTCATTATTTATCTACTAAACAGTTTTCTTTCTTTATAATACTGGGTACAAATTCTGCTCTCGGACACATGACTGTAAGTTCCACTGCCTGGCTTCAGTGGGGCCTGAGCATGCTTATCCAAGGGCAAAATTTGTCCCAAAAGTACTTTGAAATAAGAGAGAGTAAAATTGTGTGCATCGTGCAAGTGTGCTGTCTGGTAATACAGCGGTTGTTGTGAAGAAAACATCCTTCCTGTAGTGCATCAGCTTCCAAGCATGCCAATTGTGTTGTTATGGACAATTCCATTTCTGTTTCTGGGCCCAAACTCCTTCACACAACTGACTTCACTCTGATTGCTGCACTTGTCTTTACTAGGATTGTTTAGGGGGGAAAAAGAGAAAAGATAAATATTCTCCCCTGTTGAAACTAATATTGATCAAAGTTTAAATTGTAGAGCCAGCACCATGAAAAAGCTGCCATATATATTTTTGAAACATTTTAAATTTTGAATTGTGTGTTTGGAAATACAATCGTTAAGTTATCAGGGTGTAGTCTAAACCAAAATTGTTTCTGATTTGCTTCATTCAGCTATTCTGACATGACCCAGATTGTGGGTAGAAAAAAACTTGATCCATGTATGTTTTTAGAAAAGTATTTTTTAGATTAATTATATTTATTTGTTGTAACAAAAAGCCTGAGAGAGGTGTGTGGAGCTGAAAATTATTTTCATCACCTATATATCTATATATATGCACATAGAAAATCTATATACATATATAGAAAAAAGAACGCAGACATAAGCTGTTATGGCCTATGGGGAGCAAATATCTGCCTGGTCATTTCTGCTTTGGTGTTTTTGTTTTGGGTTTGTTTGGGGTTTTTTGTTTGTTTTGGGCTTGCTTTTTTTAATTAAAAAATATATACTGTTCCTCTTATTTTTACCAAAAGTAATAGTAATTTCTACATAGAAAAATACTGATATCTATTCTTTTGAGGAATATAAGTCAGCTTTTTCCAGTGTTCATGTGCATTTAAATTAGCAACAATTCTTCAATAACAATTTAATTTTCACAGAGTGATATGTTTAATATGTCTCTGGACAAACAGGGGAAGGCCAATTGGAGGGAAGAAGATCTACCCACCCAAAAACCAAACATCTAGTCAACCCCCTGAGCAAAGGGGCAGCATGGCATGAAATGCACTACCTTAAATGTTTTTGTGTTATTTGGCAGTGACTTTGAGTCTCAGAAGGCAGCTGGTGTTACTTGTTTCCACAAAGTCTCATCTTTTTCTTAACAGCATTTCTGAAAGCATGGTACCAGAAACTCTGCTGGTTCAATTTTTAGTAATGTTTTGGGTATTGCTTATTTGGGTGTTTTTTTAGAGGGATTCAAGAGAGTTATTGTACAGGCTGTCCAGCACATCGAGTTCTTCCTCTATAAGGCTATCAAGTGATAATGCATTCCTGAGCTCATTGCATGAACTGCATAACAAATCCTAGAGTCATCATAAACATATGTGCAATTTTTCCCATGTAAATATGCCAAAGTATATAGGGTTGTTAAAAATAAATGGAGGAAGATCAAACTTCTGTCGTAATGCTGCTGCATCTTTAGCTTCAGTTACCTTCTTGGGACACAGATATGGAAAAATACAGTGCTTTAGAATCATGGAAAATTAAATGCTGGAAATTAACAGATCCTTTCTTCCCTGTGAAGGCAAGAGTATTGGATAACTTCATTGACTTCAGCAGCAGCTTGAGGTAGACTTGGAACGATTGATTGCAGGTGTTTCATTACACTTGAAAACAGCCTGAATTTGTTCATTAAATCCCAAAGCCACTTCATGTGCTGCAACTTCTCCATTCCATCAGAGAATAAAAGCAAGGGTGAATAATCTGTCATTCACTACTCAGTATTCCTGTGAGCCTACTAAGTGGATCCTCTCTTTCAGCAGTTTTATGTGGAAGTGAGGCTGGAGAAAATGTGGAGAAGGAATTGTTGAATGTTATGTTTAGAGGGCTCTTCGGGTACATAGATAAAATGACTCTTCTGCTATGCTAATTTTACATGTAGTGTGCATCCCTGACAGTGGCAAGGTGGCTTTTAAATTTTTTAAGAGACATTTCAAGTGTGAGTGTGAACTCTGCAGGGTCACTGCAACATGAGTAAAACAGTAGGTTGTGAAAACCCAGTAGAATCTTGGGTACCTGTGAGGATGACAGTGGATACACTAATGGTACTAGCTGCGAGGGGTCTGCAGAGTCCTTCAGGAAGAAATCTTGACAGAGGCTTGTGTCCTGCAAAAGCCTCTGCCAGAGATTACATTTTGGAAGTTTTTGCTGCTTGAGTATGCATAATCTGTTCTTTGGTAAAATAGGTCTTTGTAATGAGTGTAATACTGAAGTGAACAGTAGATAGTTCTCTAAATATAGATGATCAAAGGTATGTAGAGAAACAACTACCCACTGCCTTAATGTGAAAAGAGCTCCTACAGAAATCTGTATTGCTCTGAAGGAATCTGCAGACTCACAATAGAAGGATCTGTATATTATACAGTTTGTATAGGCAGTAGATGTATTGAAAATAAATTATACTGTTCATCAAATTTAATATGGGCATTGTCTTGGTACCCACATATTCTGGTGGGCTTTTTTAAATCATCCATTTAAAAATGGGTGCTCATACCATGTAGAAGAGTACTAGGGATTGAGGACAGAGCAGGGTGCAACTGAATTGGGAAAGGTATGCGTGCCACAGGCTTGCACCAGAATTCTTTTAGAACCAAAATTATCAACAAATTTAACAGAATGAAAGGCCGTGATCTATGTTCTTCCAGCACTGCCTGACATGCACTCATTTTAGTTAACAATCAACTAATGGGATCGTTTTGTAATTTCTGAGGGTTAACCTATAGGCAAATTTAAGCTGCCAGCTGAACCTGCCCATGTGGAACTGAAGTTTGTTTGTGTATGGAGTAGCTTGCACACATCTGTCATTTTTATATGTTTACACATACAAAAATAGGTGAAGAGGGAATAGAAAAAGATCTTTACTCTTGAGGTATAACATTCTTCCCTCCAGTGCATTCTTCTGAAGTTAACATTTCACTTTAGAAGAAAATTGCACCCATTTTACAAAGCATGACAACCTGAAAGCTCACACAGTAAGAAACACTTCTTACCTTCTGTAAGCTGTGAAAAGTTTTCAGATTATACTGTCATTTCAGATTATACTGCTGCCACACTGCTGAAAAGCACCATCATTTGAAATGTATAGTAGAAAAAAAAAGAATGAAAAATTCTTAACTGTTTTCCACTCTGCTCTGGATCTGATTTGAAAAAGAGAATCTTGCCATTTAAAAGTGAAACCATAAAGTTGGTAAATCTGAACATTCTCAACCGTGAACTACCATAAATGTGAAATAGAAACTATTTTGTTGCCTCATATGTTAGAATATAAGCAGATACAAAATTGTATGGGTAAAATCTGAAATTTCCTACCTTGGTTTTTATTAGAATTCTCTGGCATTGTAGGTGTCAGATTAAAAAATTAATGCTGGTGAGCAGAAGAGTAACTTTGTTCTTAACTGCACTTGGTGGTGGAGTACCTCCAGTTTGTTCAACTGTTAAAGCCTGTGTGATCATAAATCAGTTCCCACTACAAATTCAAATTAGAGTAATATGATTTGACTATTTCCCTGCTTTCACCCACTTCCCAAAAAAAATCTCTGACAAAGTATATTTGTTAAAAAGAATCAAAGTGATTTTCTTAAACACTCAGATACATAGCAAGGGATGCTGTGAGTACCTCAGTTGCCATTACAGGATCACTTTGTGCTTTCCTTGCATAATCTGTGGGACTTATGTCAAAGTACTTTCCTGACAGGCACTTAGTATTAGCAAAACAAATTCAGCCTTGACTCTGACTTTAGTAAGAGGAGTAATACAACTGCAGCTAGCTCAAGTAAATTCAGGAGTGTACCTCATTTCTAAATAAGAAAGGTAATAACATCTGTCTGCAGGAAGGACTACTCTGAATAAATTACAGTATCAGGAAGCAAGGCAGAAAATTTTCCAGGGGGGCAGTTTATTAGAAATGAGTATCTGTTCACTGGAAAGAACAGCAATACCTCATGGAACTGCTGGGTCACCCCCCTTGGTTTCACATCTCTTTTGTCCTGACTTTCCTCCAGCGTTGCCAAGTTCCAGCTAATGGCTGGAGAGAGATACACAGATACACGTTTTTCAGGCTAACGTGTAAGATGAATGGTGGCAACGCTTTTAAAATCATTGGTAGCTGGATGCTACCCCACTGCATCTTTCATAGTGTTGAGTGCCACTCCTCAGCAGCCCTATGTGGGTGCATGGATGAAGTGGCTGATTCTTACAGCATCCCTGAGGTGCAGCTGAGGTCTTCTATAGCATTGTTCAGCTAGAAATAAATTCCTTTCCTTTAGAATGGTGCTGTCTCCTGTTCAGTGTAAGGAAAAAACAAAGGAGAGAAAGAATGACTAGATGAGTTTCAAGAAGTGTCTACTGCGATCAACAATGACGTTTAGGATTTACTACACAGGCATAAAGGATATGTTTCCCTTCCTATATTTGGCTCCTTTCCCAAAGCTTTATATCAATCTTTTCCTCTTGTATTCACTTCTGAATAACTCCCATCTTCCACTGCTGAGAAAATCACTTCACTTCCAAACAGGAGGGTGTCCCTGCAGTAGCAACAGCCACTCTGTGCTGTCAGAGGCAGCCCAGAGTGTAGTCCATCCACATATGGCACGGAGCCGAGCTCACGGGGTTATATTGCACAAAAAAGATAATGGTGAGAAGCTATAGCTTGTATAGCAGCCTCAGTGCTTTCTGCCATCTCCATGTAGAGAAGAAAAGGGCATCAAGGTAACATGAGCTTTCATTAGCTGTAAAGCCCAAATAGCAGCAGGAAAGCAGGTTCACTCCTGCATTTCTGCCACATGAGAAGGAATTTTGCTCTTCCCAGCTCTTCCACTTTTTCTGGTGGTGGTTCAGCTACAATTGCTCTGCATCCCTGCTTTTCCCCGGGTTGTGATTCTCTTTGCAAGGTAGGACAATGTAGGGTGTGTGGGACAGCTATCCTCTGTCCTTTTTAAGGGAAGAGAGTATTAGGTACTCACAAGCATTATTAGTTCAGAGTAGTCACCAGTTCAGTTCAGAGTATTGTCACCAATCTCCTTGTACCATAGGCAGTATTGCTCCCCTTGCTTTTTGGCCAGAGGTGGTATGAAGAAGTAGTAAAGCGTTTGTGACTCTCTAAAGAGAGTACTACTTCTCAGTGCACTGTTTTGCCATGAATCATGCTTTAGGCTACTTGTGTGCATTTCCATTTTCTGGAGGAACGCTTTCAGGTTTTCTAGCCCCTTTCAGGGGGCAAAGAGGAGAAAGATTTAGTTTGGTTTTAGGATCATGTAAACTTGTGTGTGACAAACTTGTTTTTAATTTTACTCAAATTATTGCTTACTGAGTACTTTGAGATAAACAGATGAAAAGCACTATGTGAAAGTTACCTCTTACTAAAATGACATGAGGCAACATCAGAAACTTGCCTTCTGGGATCCAAAGTTAAGATCAGTGAAAGAAATATGAAAATGGGGAGTTTGGGCCCTATATTTTAAAAGGTTGAATTTTCCATATATGGACAGAATGTACTGTTTCTGCCTGAACTAGTAGCCTTCATTCCTGGCTGTTGTGTGATAGCTTTAGTTTGTTTGACATCTTCTCTTTTTCAATGTTGTGAGTTTCTTACTTTCTTTTCCCTTCCCCTCCCACCCTTCCCCCAACTCTTTTTTGTCTTCTTGCAATTTAGAAATCAAGTTCCTCTACCACAACTGGAGAGAAGATCACTAAAGTCTATGAACTAGGAAACGAGCCAGAGCGCAAGATGTGGGTGGATCGTTACCTCACCTTCATGGAGGAAAGGGGCACACCTGTGGCCAGTCTGCCAGCCGTGGGCAAGAAGCCCCTGGACCTGTTCAGGCTCTATGTCTGTGTCAAGGAGATTGGAGGTTTAGCACAGGTGAGAAGTGCTTGAAAATGAAGTTTTTAAAAAGATTATATGCTTTTTTTTTTTTTTTTTTTTTTCCTGGAGTATTTCCTGCTGCCACAGCATGTTGTTTTCTGCTCTGACAACATTGTTGAAGAAAACATTTTCATCCTTTATTAATATTGTCTGGAGTTCATTTTGGGCTGTATAGTTGCCTGAAAACCCTACAGTTCGAATCAAATTTGGCCATTCCTGTACACAGATAATTTTTTTACCTGCTATGGAGAATCCAGTAATGAAAAGAGAAGAAAAGAGAAAACGGACATTGGATCAAAGTTACGAGCAAGAAACATATGACAGAGCTGAAAGGAAAAGGAGATTTTAAAATCCATCCTTCCCAGATAGGGATATTGGCTCTAGGACAAATCAGTTCATCTCTCCAGGAGAGTGGCGGATGTATTCTTGCAACACAGTCCATCATCTCAAACAATTCATCTCTGAGTGTCTCTGTTCAGTACATTTGTTTCTTAGACAAGGGCTTTGCTTTCCCTGTGTTTGGAAGATGCTTACAGGATATTTTTGGTTGCCTTACAAACATGATGTATACAAGAAAAAGGTGGATTACTTAACTGATAGGAAGAAAAATAAAAGCAAAAAGAGCTGAGAATAAAAAAGTCAGATGGGAGAAGAAGTTTTGTTTTGTTATTTCACCAGTTAAATGGAAGTTCTGCAAAGGATTGTTTAGCTATTACTTGTGAGTTCTGTCAGACTTGACACCACAGACCAAAACTAAATGTTTCATTGTGTAACACCATCAAAAGGACAAGCAGGAGAAAATGGTCAGTATTTGCAGCTTCAGATTTGTTATTCAAAGTTGTCTGTCCTTGCCAGATGCTTTTACAAAGTATCCATTGCATCTAGAGGGTAACTCTGGCTAGGTGCTGGAATCTTCTGAGAAGTGCTGAAACCCATAATTTCTGTGGTTTTAAGGATGTTTCTGGGTGTTTGGTACTTTGGAAGATGAGGTCTTAAATTTAGCTATGTAGATAAATATATATATGCAGTATTTAATATAAAACCAGTAACACGCACTCTTTAAATAGTACCATTTTTCAGTGCTGTTTTGAATAGTACAGCTCACAACATAGGATTTTAAATACTGAATTAGATCATTGGCTCTTCAATTCCAGAGATTTTAGCTATTCCTTTTACTAAAGGAAAGCAGAGAAACCTATTAAAGTTCACCTCTTCAGTCGTTACATGCTCTACATGGGCAAGAGATGCTATCCTGGCATTTTCAGTGATCAGCTCATGCCCCCCAGCATCATAAAGATGTGATTACTTTTATGTCAGAAACTTTATTACAGGAAATTGTATCATGCAGCTGTTCTACCTCATGCAGTGTGATTGTGCCCATAGTATGACTCTTAACATCAAAAAATAAGAAGATGGGGGACAGGTGGGATATTCTTGAGAGTCATTCATGTTTGCTTATTATGGAAATTTATTTTATTCTGGGACACTCAGTGTTGATTTGCAGTGACAGACATTATGCATTGCCAAAGAATAGACGCTGCTCACTGAGGCTGATCTTTGAGTTACAAATATGTGTGCTTCAGTGCTGGTGAAAATTGACAGAGAAGATAAAAGCTCCTGGTTGTGCTGATGTGCCCACATGGATGATCACCGTGTTTATCTGTTTGGGGGTACTGAGAGGTGTAGAGCCTTGCTTATTGAGTTTTACTTAAATGCATCTGTGTGGTGCTCTCCTAAAATGCTGCATCTCCAGTGGTTGCACTCCACATCTCATGGTTCTGCCCAGAGAGTGACAGAGAGTGGGGCTGTGCAGCAAGAGTGCATATTCTCTGTCTGAAAAGTTGCAGTTGATGGAGTCCCAACGTGAATAGAGCAGCTGTTGGCAGTCTTCTTTTAAATGCCAATATACTGGGCATTTTAGGCACGAATGTTTCTGTTTGCATCGTGCGATGTGCTCATTATGCACCACTTAAGTGCACCACTGTAAGTCCGTAGGCACAAAGGGCTGTGTAACTTGATTTCAAGCCTCAACAAGGGCTGTTATGAAAATCTCATCTCCTTTAAGTCTTGGGTTCTTGCAGAATGTACTGCAGAAATAAAAACACTTCATATAGCCATGCCAACCTGCCTGCTATTAATGCTATCCCCAAAAGATCTTTGCTGACTGGCAGCAGTTACGGTGTTATTAAACATTGAGAGAAACATAAGAAATGTTTCCTTTGCTGGCACACAGGCTTAGGAACAGTATGGCTAATGATAACCTTTGTACCTATACAATTTATGTTGGGAGTCAGTAAAATCTCAGGTCTCAGGACAAGTAACAGTCATTGTGGCATGCAAGATTACAGCTTCTTCCCAAACAAAAGCTAGGATGCTCAGAGGATATTTTGGTGCTTCTTCCTCTCCTTGGATCGTACCTAGTGATTGCACAAGTGGTTGAATGAGCTCCCGGACATCAGGTTTTACAGCAAAAATACTGCTGCTAGAAGTGGGACAGCTGAGTGAGCCAGTGGCATTATCCAGGACGACAAATGAACATCACTGTTATTACAGTGTTTGAGGAACTCATGAACAGAGCCTTTCAATATTCTCAGCCTTACACTGCAAACAAGACGTGCAGCGGAGTTGTGCAGTCAGCACTGTAGTACAGAGTATTGCTGAACTAGCCCTGTGTGTTTGAAGTCTGCCTTAATTAATTAAGGGCCTTGCGTCACTCTGTCTCTCATCTAGCCAGAGGATCTTTGATCTGTCCCTGCAAGACACCCTAAAGTGAAAGGACTTGAACCACGAATTACAGGCGGAACTGTTTGACAGCTGGTGGCTATTTTGGAGAAAAATTCCTTTTTCCTATCAGTGCTCAAACGCTTAAATTGCCGCATAACACTGTTATTGGTTTCTAAATTAGTTTTTAGAAGCTGCTTTTTAATTAGAATGGGGTGGGTGCTGGTGGGTGTTGGAGAGAGGCAGAGCGAGCGTGCATTTGGCTGGAGATGGATTGCTAGCTGAAGAGCATAGGCCCTGGAAGAGTGCAAGGCATTTAAAAGATGCACCATGCAGAAGACTCTGCACAAGCAAAGCTTTTTATGTATCTATCAGCAGGTTCCTTAGTGGTTTTATAAGTGTAAATGCTGCCTATGCATTACTGTGTGGGGGAGCAATGGGCATTAGTTAAAAGAAGAAAATAAAAAAATCAAACTAAGACATTAAGTGCTTGCTTTTTTTTTTTTTTTTTTTTTCCTTTTTTGTTCTCATGACTTAAACCACTCTGCTGCAAACCAGTGATTCTGCCATTTATTTTACTAGGTTAATAAAAACAAGAAGTGGCGTGAGCTGGCAACCACCTTGAACGTTGGCACTTCGAGTAGCGCGGCCAGCTCCCTGAAAAAACAATACATTCAGTACCTGTTTGCTTTCGAGTGCAAGATTGAGCGAGGGGAGGAGCCCCCTCCAGAAGTCTTCAGCAGTGGAGATACTAAGAAACAACCTAAGATTCAGCCGCCATCTCCTGGTAAGTAAAAAAAACTGCAGCCTCTTACACAACCATTTTTTTTGAATGCGAAAGATACGAGGTTGCAGTTTATATATTTAGAAACATGTCTTGCTACTTCTGAACAAAGGACAGGGATAAATACGTCGTTAGCATCTTATTTTTAAACTAGGAGCTATCTCCTCAGTCAAGTCAGATTTAACTCTGAAAGGCCAGCAGCCACATGCCCAGTTTGTCATTGCTCTGTCTAACATACAGAGACATGTGCACCAGCATACCCTTAATATTCAGGGTTATGTTGGCAAAATAAAAAGAGTAGTATCCTGTGTGCTGTACGATACAAGGCAGCTATTACTAAAAGGAGCATCCATTTGTCTAAAGATCATTTTCTTGAACTGGAACTTGAACTTTTCCTTCCTATGACTCTGAAGCTGCATTTTCAAAATAACTGTTGGTCAGCAAAGCTTCAGTTGGCATCAGGATGGCAGATGCTGGACTGATCAGTGGGTCTCAGGTGGTTGCTCTGATACAGCTCATGTTGAATGTGTAGCAGATGGAGAGAGTTGAGAATGGGATGTATCTCTACTGCCAGATCAGTAGTTTGGATCCACACTCTCTGTTCTTTTGTTGCTAGTCTTGTATGTCAGATAAGCCATTAGCATCACTGTCTTTATCTTCTCATCTGAAGAACTGGGATTGGAAATGCTTGATTTTGGACGGGTTTTTTGTATGTGCGGTGAGGTGTTTGAAATTACTGCGTTTTCTTTCTAAATTAAGTCAGCTTAAGACTGATTGGATCAAGATTGGGTAATCATGAGTGATGTTGAAGACAGGAAAATTCTTCAGTCATAACATTCTAAGTATGTTTGAAAAGGTGACTCTATGATGTTGAGTTCTGGAGCACCCATGGAAGAGGAAGTATTTCCTTTGATTTCCTGGGTATTTTTTTTTTCTGACCAATGAAATAATTTAGTTTGTACCTATGTTCACAATTAGTGTTAGGCAGACCATCTTCTTTTATTGCCAAGAGAATATAATTCCTGGAATGTTTACAGCAGTTTTCTGCATTAGAAAGCACTATTAGGAAGGTGTCAAATGCTTTGTTTTCTGTTGGTGCAGTTCACTTGTTGAGAGTGGGAAGTGGCAAGTCAGGGACCCAGCAAGCTCTACAGGCAGTTTGCAAGCTGCATAGCTCCCGTTTGAGAATTCCTATCGTGGATACCAGAAAATTGCAAAGACCTTTATAATCATATAATATGGTTCTATATCAAACAAGATTATTTGTTATGATAGCACTTTGTCAGTGTAGGAAAAAAAGGTGAAGGTGATAGGGCTTAAATCTTTTTCAGTCTGATGGATTCACTGTAAAGATTTTGGGGAGTGTTTCATTAAAATATTCCTAGGTGCATCTTCATGTAATACCTTTAATGGTTCCTTCACCTTGTTAACACATGGAGTTATTAACAATAACACCTTAATGTTGCTTATTTAACAGAGAAGATAACTAGGTTACTTAGCAAGGACAGTTTAGAAGATGGAGAGGAATACTTGGTACTAAAAGTAAAGTCTGTAATCCAAATGAAATGAACATAAAGTGTCTTGATTGTGCACCAGTGAAAAAAATTTATGACATTGGATGTGCCTGTCACCTCATGAGAAGGCTGGTAAGGGGAGCTGAAACTGTTAGACTTGTTAAAGAGAGTGAAGAGGAAACTCATCTGTTTCTAAAACTAAACAGTGCTCTCTCCTCCTTTACCCCTCTCCCTCCAACACTGCTCTCAGTATTTGGTTCAAGGATGATCACAGTAAATCGGCTAAATTTTTAGATGCAGAACTATTATTTAAATACATAAATCTGAAACAAAGGAACAGAAATGTCAGACTTAACACTTTGAGAGGGTCCTTTTGCACCATGACTTTTCAGATGAAAATGGCAACGTCCTCATTTAAATTTATCATAACATTCAAGCAAGCTGTCCATGAGAAGAAATGAAACCATTTTTCTAAAATAAAAACACAGCAGGACATAGAGACTGGAAGAGAGGGAAGCAAGGAAAGATCTCAAGGTTTGTTTTGTTGGTGAGAAAAGAGCTCGTGTTGCTGAATGGACTGCACTTCTGTATGGAGAAAAGCTTTCCCAGTGTGTATCAGCTTTAGTACATGAAATCCCGCTGAGGTATAGATGCTGCAGAGAGCACAAGCCAGTTGTCTTTAATAGTCAGCTTTTTTTCTTGCTCCTTTTTCTTTGGTATATACTGACATTAACCTATTAACTGCACAAAAGAAGTAGAGTTGACGATGTATGTTAGATAATCTGTTACTCTTTCGCATTCAGAGGGAACAGGAGCTCAGAACAACAAGCAGCAGCCTACAAAGGTCCTTGCTTTGACCATTAGCCTCTCGTGCAGTTAGCTCAGTGTAGGCAGAGCCACTTTGAAGCCAAATCCATTTTCAGAAAACTAGTTACAGTATTAGAGCTGAAGTTAATTCTGATTTAAAAGTAGGACTTGTATCAGAAAGGAGGTGGTGTATTTTGTCCAATTCTAACCAGCAGGTGATATGAAACCAGGGTCATGAGAGTTTAAGAATCACCTCATCTTCATAAAACTTACAAAACTGAGAATTTCAGTTGCTCATAAGAATATAAATGGAGTGGCATAAAAATAGAAGGACTGGCAGCCGCCTTAGTACAAAGGAAGAATTCAGGTCCTAGGTGGATGTAACTCCCAGGTGACTGTTATGCAAGGTGGGAAAATGCCTCACAGATGACCATTAGAATGCAATTGAAGAGGGAACACTAAAACAGTGCAAGAACCATGGTGAGGAGATTCCCATGGAAGAATCAAGCCAGGGAAAGGATGCGAAGTGTAAGTCAAATCTAGGGGACTGCAAGGCAGTGGTCTGGATCCATATGTTAGTCCATTTGCTTTTAGCACTGTATTTGTGATTCTCTCATCAATTCTGGTTTTTACATCATTAATAAGGTAAATGGTATATAAAGGAGTTAAGTGCCATGTACAGTGCAATTCAGGATAGTGTCAGCAATTATCAAAAGTTGAAAAAAGGAGTGAGAGTAGAGCAGCAGAGTGGCAACCTGGTTGGCTTTGTTCAGTAGAGGGTTTGCACAGCAGCCAAGGTGTTAGGGGTAGGATTTTTATAAATATTCTAGCATTATACTACTGTCAGAGCCTCTTCTGTTCTTTCATAAAACTCCCAGGCACAGGAAGTGAATGTGGCCTGAATATGTGTGGCTTGCAGTGCTCTGAGGCTGTGCAAGTTGGAGACACGCTTGTAGTAGGCTGAGACCCTTGTATCACAGATTAAATTATCTGGGTAAGGAAGTTCCATCAACAGTGAAGACCAGCAACACATGCCCAGTTGTTATGACAGACTAGTTGTTAGAGGACCCTAGTTGGCCTTATGTCTTGGTTGTTGGGTCAGCGCTGCAGCCCACGTCAACTGTTTTCTCTTTTGTTGCGCAGAAAATCCTTCATAAGACAAAGAGGGATTGTAGGTCTTTGTAAGCATCCCTCAAGGTCTTCAGTGCTTTCTAGAAGCGGGCACAAAGATAAAACGCGCTTCTCCTCAGGCGTATTGACCAAAATGTGCACAAATTATTTGTCAAGTTCTAAACTGAAAATCATTCTGGGGGCCATTATGCTAAGCACTAGTGGGTGCTGGAGAACACATTTCAAAAGAGCATCAATGTGAAGGAGTTATTATCCAATGCTGTGCTCCGGTGCTCTTAAGTTCTTAGCTTCAGCGTGCGATACTCCGTGCGCGGCTCTTGAGCTGAGAGACCGAGTGTTTGTGTGCGCCGAGGGAACAGGCTGACCACGGTGGTACGGCTGAGGATGCTCCCGAGTAACACTCAGCAGCTGGCCCTGGTGTCACCAGAGATTTCATGACAGCAAACCTGGAAAATCGTCTGCCTGCCTTGGAATCCAGGAGGAAGAGCTGGCCAAGAGCGTGTTCCCCGCGTGTTTCCTTGGCAGTGGAGAACCAACTTGGGGAGGGGGATGGCGGGGTGAGGGGGGACGCCACACGACACAGCCATTCACCGAGCTCCTCTGTAACCAAACCCATCCGTCTCTGCCGCGGGTGGCTGACTGCACAGCTATTATTAGCAGGCAGGTGATGTCATGGAGCGTGTCATGAGGAGATCCAGGGAATCCCCGCTGAAGATGGATGGGTGAGGGGTTAGGAGGGCAGGGTGGGAGGACAGGCAGAGGTGCTCCTATGCTTGCACCTGGACCCACCCCGGGGGGGGATCCCTGCCGCAGCCAGTGGCCCCCAGCCCAGCCTTACTGGGGCACTGGGTTCATGCTGGGTAAATTATCTTCCCAGCGTGGTGGCTGGCTGTTCACTCTGAAGTATGTGAATGTACTTAACCTTCAGTAACCTTTCCATTGTTTACTTTAGAGTATACCTTTGTAGCTTCTGGCAAAAGGTAGGGATATCCTAGAGAGCATGTCAGGCCTCATATTAATGGAGTTGCAAGACGTTGCATTCTTCTGGTCTTTTTTTTTTTTTCCTGAGGGGTAGAAATTCCTGGCAAGAGAAAGAACTTTTTTTTTTTTAAACTGCATATTATTGTTCTGGTAAATAAAGGGTCTTTCCTGAAAGCCATGTGGGTTTTGCAAGAGAAAAGCTGTGCCAGTGCTGTAATTCCATGCTGCCAAGGACAGCAGATGTAATTGACTGAGCTGTGGAAGAGTTTGTAGGACCTCAGCTTCTCGCTGACAAAGATGTTAATTTTATTTAATTTTGGAGGGATTTTCTATTGTTAAATTCATGTCCTTACCAATCTGTTACAACACTTGTGTTGCTTAGATGTTAATGTGAGATAAAGAATTCAGTAGCTATGTACACTCAGATTCTTTTTCTTGGACATCCCCAAGTCAGTTGCAGGACCATTTCAGCAGAGATTATCTGTTCTAAAAGAACATGGTTGTTTGTCTTCCTTCTTAGTTCTCTGTTTAATACTGAAGCTTAAGAAGCACTTCAAAAGAATATGATTTCTCTTCCAGAATGTCTACTATCAAAACTAAATATGTACCATAGATAGGTGTAAAATTTTCAGAGCTGCTTAGCACATGTAAAAATTAAGGTGGAACACAAAAATGAAATGCAGTATTTTCTTACAGAGAAGAGGGTTGTTTTCATATTCTTTAACCAGAAAACATCAGTAATAGCAAAGTGTGTAAAATGTATGTGTAAGAGAATGTAACTATTTAGCATTTAATGTGTGCATGCAGGCACCTGTGTGCACATGCTATATTCAAGAGCTGTTTGAAATGTGTTTTGCTTTGATGCAAAGTCAAATGCTCAGAAGTTAGGAAATGCCAGAAGTGAGATACAATCTTTGCAGCCTTAATTATGTTTCCTTGTGCTTATACAGTTCAGTACACTCTTAATTACACAGTCATGTTGAGATTTTTTTCTTTGAAATGCCTTTGTTGTTCAGTGCACAGAATAAACAGTGCTCACTAAATGAGGAGCTATTCAGTATTTTGTGTTATCCTCACTTTTCAGAGTGGCCCTTACTGGTATTGTTTGCAACCAGACTCAAACAGAGAGTTGTAAATTTACTTTTTTTTTTCTCATCTTCACCTCAACTGTTTTTGAAGTCCTTAAAAAGCATTTACCAGCTTTTGTGATACCCATCTAAGAGGGAAAGCAGTATGATTCCCAGTCTACAAAAGAGTAAATGGGTTACCAGAAACAACATGCATATCCCCTAATTCTGGGTACCAGTTTTCCAGATTTCAGTTGTAACCATGAGAACTTGTATAGGTTGGATTCCTGTTGTAGGTTCTTGTTCTCAGCTCCACGTGCAAGACTGCCCAGATCAACCTAGGATCTGAATTACAGTGAGTGTCTTCCTCACTCCCACTTTGTAATAAGTACAAACAGGATCTTCAGAAATCCAACCAGTGAATATATGGCAAGCTAGTTAACAAATTTATTTGACCAAATCAGAATAAACTCTGGAACAGCAAGAGTAATTTCCCTGTCATGGGCATTTCCCCAGTATTACCACCAAGTCTTCCCTCCAGACAATGAAGGGACCATTGGTGCTGTGTGTGTAAAATGTGACCACATATATACTTAGTTTGGAAAACTCACAGAAAATATTTCTCTTGAGGACAACAGAAGAGAGCCATACATTTTTAAGACATATTCTTAGAAAAAGCTAGCCAGTTACAGCTGAAAATGTGCAAAACAAAGTTAGCTTGAGGGGAATATCCATGAGAATTATTTCCTGAGGCTTGGCAAAGGTCCTGAAAATTACATCCTACAGTTGAAAGTTGAGTTTCTTAAAAAATTGTACCTGCGCTACCAAGCATAACCACTAAGAGTTACCATATTGTTTCTCAAAGAATTTGCTATTTACATTGATGCTATTACTGAAATATAGATGAAGTATTCAGTGGCCTGTGAGTGTATGACACAGAAATAGTTGTCTTTGTGGTTGCTTGTAGGTCATATCCACACCTGGGGTCTTCTTGGTAACTGATGACCTGCTCCAGAAATATAAACACCTGCTGTCCCTATTTTGTATAAGTGTCCGTGACCCAAGGGGCATCAAGAGATATGTGTATTAACAAAGCAGAAATATTGCACTTTTCATCATACCATTTGCTTTGCATTTTTTCAGCTGTTTATAACCAGTCATTTAGAAAAAAAGCAAGGGAAAAATAACCAACCCCATCATCACCACTGACCAGGTGAATATTTGACTTGTAGCTTCTCAGCTGGATGTCTTCTTTTTGGTTTTAAACCTTTCCTTACCTAAGATGATTATATAAAATACACTGTTCATCATAATGAAGATTCTGTATTAATGCAGCTCATAAATACAGGAGAAATATTTTACTTGCTTTATTTAGGTTTACTTTAGATATGAATTTTAGGTTCTTGTGCAGGTAGGATAGGGAAGAACTTAATTGCTGCTTAATATCCCACTGGAGGAGAAATATGCAGGGTTAGGCAATACAGTATTTTTACAGTAAGTATATGGGTAACACAGATACTTACATGGTCCTAATATAACAAGATGTTATGTGACAATGCATGGCTTAACTCAGAAATGTTTTCAAGCTTTTTAGAAATAACCTAGGTTTGTTTAAAGCTCAAGGGCAGGAGAATGATCCTGGCTCACTCAGGGGTAATATATACAAAGAGTTTGTTTTATTTGAACATGATGGTCTTTTTATTGTCATATGGATTTGTTTTATTATAGCTTTCATTCAGCTGTAGCATAAGTTGTTGCAAATGTTCTTGTTACTGTATTAATGCAATCAGAGAGCTTTTCTTAAACTTTTTTTGACCCTTATTACTATCTGAGCATAATCTAAACATGCCTCAGAAAGCTGAGGACAAGAACAGTGTGGTCTACACAATGTGGATTTTACATACGCACTTGCTACTGAGACTGATTTCCAGATAGTGGAGCATGTGTTACAGATATAAATGAAACACATATAAAAAAGGTGTTCTTCAGTTAAAAACAAGCTCTGCCTGTCAAGATGATGAGTGTTCCATGATTTTGAGTCAATTATAAACTACTCTCTCTTGCAGATATAGAATAAAAGCCCATACTGCTTGCTGCAGTTTTCCCTCTAATAGTAATTTATAAAGTTTTGTTAATTGATTGTTGAATGCAGATAGCCAGGCACTATAAAATGCTTACAGCATTTTATAAATGTCCATTTTCTAAAAGTCCTCATAAAAATGAGGACTTCTCAAGCCAAAGCCATTTCTTTATAAATTAGAAAACTACTGGATTAGATCTTTGTGGTTCGGGGGGGGGGGTAGGTACTTCTCTTTAGCAGTCGTATGAAAATAGTAACTTCAGTGTCTTCTGTAAAGAGTGGTCTAGATGTATTTTATCATAAGCTTCTATGATGTATTCATTTAATGCCCTTAGTGCTAATCAGTCTTATCATGACAGAACATTACACACTTTTCTACACACTTTGTCCTATAAAAAAAATAGCTATTTACCATGGTTAAGGGGGACAGTACTGCAGGTACTCTGTTGCTTTCCGAGATCTCAACACAGATGTTTTTGCAAGTGGAAGTAGATGCTTTGCAGAACTGACCTGGTCTTGTTACGTACACTCTCCAGTGATCGACAGTTTTGTTAAGATGTCCTTTGCTAGTTTTACAGTTTTCTTAGGAGTGTTAGCTACAGCCTCCTGTTCAAATTCTACTTTGTTCTTACCCTAGATTGCCTTTTGCTTTTCCTAAATACAGTCTTCTGCAATGATGTCTCAAAGATGGTACAGGGTTGCAGTGTGTCACTACTCATTTTCCATTTCACCTTGGAAATATCTACCTTTTAATAGTAAATGACATTTTGAATTTATATTCATATAATAGTTCACATTTGTGAGGAAAAGCTTCTGGTGGAAATTTGCCTTATAAACATGTGTTGTGATAGGGATTGTATGAAGAAGTTGTGCCAAAGAACAACCTTCATTTACTCTGTTGTAAACTATAGACAATTAACTTTGTATCTCTGACCTCTGATTTAAATGATCCTTCATCTAGATGATTTCTAGTCATGTTGCTTCAGGCAGCAGATTAAATTCATGGTTCTGGGAAAGACAATGACTATCAGTGCACAGCATATCCTAGTCTCAGAGGATTTTGGGGAAGTTATAGAGTACTGAGATGCATGGTATAAGCAAGCTTATAGGGGAAAGAAGCAGTTTCTTTCCTTGATGATTATTATTTCCACAGGAATTCATCTGCTGCCTTTTAATATTTCCTTTTTCTTTAACTTCCCAGCTAATTCTGGTTCCTTACAAGGCCCACAGACTCCACAGTCTACTGGTAGTAATTCCATGACAGAAGTGCCAGGCGATTTGAAGCCCCCAACACCAGCATCAACACCTCATGGACAGATGACACCTATGCAGGGTGGCAGGTATGAAAAGGACTTAGTTTCCTTTTTTGTTCTACAGCAATTTAAACCAGTCTTTCCTGACTGCTTGAGCATTCATCTCTTTCTGTGGTGAACCACTCAGGCTTAAAATAGGCAGAAAATTTTTTCTTTAGGGAGAGGAGAGAGGGAAAGGGAAGAAGGAGTAGGAGCAGCATTAGCTTTTCAAAAAGGATCAGATGAGCACCAGTGCAAAGCCAGACGTGAATATGTGAAGAGTAGAGAGGATGGTGGAACCCAGCAGCACCAATTTAGAACCACAACCTTCTCTTCCTTGCATACCTTGTCCTCCTCTGGTATACAGATCTGATGTACATGCTCAGGAAGGAGGATTCAAATTGTAATGGATTCTAGAGAAAAATTGGTGGGGTGAGAAGGGAACAGAAAGATAAAAGAGCTTGGTTAGCTTTGCTTAGGTCATGTCTAAGTACTAGAAAGGTATGGATCTAGACTGCACTTCTACTACAAACAGGGTAGTAAAAATGTGTGGATTTAAGGTGTTACTTAAATTCTAATTATGAAAAGTGTATGTAGTAACAGTGGTTAAGTGAGATAGCAAAGGATTCAACTGGATGGACCAAGAGATCCCTTTCAGTTCCATGTGATGTAAATCATACACCAACGTAATCTGAAGTGAAGCCATCTCACCATTCTTTAAGGATTGTTAACCCACTGAAGTCCAGCAAAAAAAGTTCTTATTGACTTCAGGAGGAATGTAGCTGAGTTCTAAACTTTGTACTGAGGCACTTCAAGCTTAACAGACGTCTTTTTCTTCATTTGTGATAGTGAAGAAAGGGTTACATGAATGTTGTTTAATAATCTCTAATTCAGATTGGGTTTTCTTTCACTATGTAAAAAATTTTGTTTTGCATTAAGGGTATATCTGATCATTATCAGGGAAACTATTTTTCAAGACAGGTTTTAAGGGCTTGAGAATAAAGCTGGCTACAACCATGAAAGTTCCAACAGTAAATGGTGTTTAGGAGGTAAATCAAATGATGTTTAGTCTTCCCTCTAGAAGGAGAACAATGGGATATCTGGTAAATTTGAAAAGTAATAAATATGAAACTGATAAAAAGTAATACTATTTTGACACAGCATATAATTAACCTGTTGGAATTCACTGCCTTGGGGTAGTGAGAGAAACAGCTTACTGAAATTTCAGAAGTGTTTATACTTCTACATGAATAATAGGAACATACACATTTGTATTAAATTAAAACTCCTGATCTCCAAGGTAAGTAGCCAGAGAAGCTTGGGGAAAACAGTGTAGTTTATTGAAATAATTGTCCATTGTGAAAGTTCTTTGCGTCTCCCTCTGATGTATCCTGCACTGCCACAGCATCATGGGCTGGGTGTGTTGCATTCCAGCCTGTTTTCTCAGTTCTGATGAGCACACAATGATGTTGATGCCTCCTTTTTCTCTGCTAGAAACAGCGCAGTCAGTGTCCATGATCCCTTTTCTGATGTAAGCGATTCAGCATTCCCGAAGCGAAACTCCATGACGCCAAATGCACCATACCAGCAGGGAATAAACATGCCAGACATGATGGGAAGGATGCCATATGAGCCGAATAAAGATCCTTTCGGTGGAATGAGAAAAGGTATTTTTGTGGGAGCTTAAATGTTCCTTCCTACTTCGTGTACTCAGGATGTTCCCTTGCTGAGAATGAGCTTTTTTACTTTGCTGGGTTTACCATTGGTAAAATGGTATCCTTGTAGCAAAGAAGAAGGTGGAGTGCAATTGTGTTTCATTTTGGCCATATTTTCCTGTCTCAGCATCACAGTTTATTTTAGACATAACAGAGTCCTAAAAATGCTTGTAGGAATACATTTCAGCAAAAGGCACAAGTTCAGAGAGTTTGATTTTATGCCACACCGTATGTTTCTGTGGACAATGACTCTGCAAATCACATGCTGGACTTCAGTGCTGGAATATGAAGTGGTGAAGCAACGTGCCTGATTGTGGGGGGGTTGAATTGGGAATTCACTGTGCAGAACTGAGCAAGTCTCCTAATGCTCTCTGTCTCAGTTAACATATTTTCCAGAATATGAAAGCTATTTTTTTTCCTCACTTAAACAACCTGCGACAGAAGGTGATAAACACAGTCAGTTTGTTTATTTTTAGAAAACAAAAATCAAAATTAAATGTCAAACCTGACTTTCGTCCCCCACTTAACCTACAGGTGGTTTTGTGGATATTTGTAAGATGTGCTTAAAAATTAATCAGTCTTGCATGCCTTGTATATGGAGAAGTAGGAGGAAAGAACAAAAGCAGGGCTCACAGTGGCTGTAAAGAAAAGAGCAGATGGAGGAAATGAAATTGAGAAAGTAGAAACTGAAAGGAAGCAAAGGGGAGAACTGGGAAGAAGACATCCAGCGATCAGGGGAAGAAAGATATGTGATGAAGTACAGAGATGCTTTGAAAGAGATAGTTAATCTGATGTGATTTTTTTAAAAACCTTCCCTTTAAATCCTTTTGCCTGGACTATGGACACAGTCGGAGGAAGGGAAAACCCTCTCTGCCTTTCACTTTAGGTTTTATATCTGTGTGAGATTGAGTTCATTGCCCTGTGTTGTATATTTCACATTTATCCTGCTGAAACAGAAATGCCTCTGTTCCGTATCTACTCTGAGAGGCTAACAGATAGAGTCTCATCCTCTACTTGCTTGGGGATTTATGTCCAATGATAGTGGTCAACATGCCTTTCTTGGAGCTGTAGAATATGCCCATCCTGCTTGAGAAGCTGCATTAGCATATAGTATCCTTTCCAGAGCAAATTATAGTATACATGTGTGTATGAAGGCTTTATGGGAAAAAGAAGAGCCTGATTTTGACAACTTTGTAGTGCAAACTATGAGATGTGCTTTCATCTGGTTTGTAAGGTTTTAGTTTGTGTTCATACTTAGCATTGTTTAAGAGTGAGTTCCTCTTCAGCTATGAAGACTGCAGGGAAGAAACTGCCTAGTGCCTGATGAGCTCAGTTCTGTAGGATGGGATTACTTTCCTCACTTGCAGCTCCTTAATATTATAACCATTATCTTGGTAGTGGTACTGCTTCATGTGTTTTCATCAGACCCTGGAGAGCTTGTCAGACACCAGCTAATTCTCTTTGGCAGAGTTAGGAATCTGAACATTATTTTAAAATACATCATTTAATAGAAAGATATCTTCAAACACCCAGACTAATATATTTAATTTCCCTTACTGTTCCAGTGCCTGGAAGCAATGAGCCTTTCATGACCCCTGGACAAATGCCTAACAGTGGAATACAAGATATGTACAACCAGAGTCCATCTGGAGCAATGTCCAACATGAGCATGAGCCAGCGGCAGCAGTTCTCCTATGGAAGTGGCTATGACAGGAGGTGAGTCAATCTTCAGGAAAAAGCAAAACCCATTAGTGAAAACAATCTTCTCTCTCCCCTTTTCATTTTCCCATTGCACCTTGCAGAGAACACAGCACCCTGCATTTCCCCTAGCATCTTACTAAATCACTAGAATTCCAACCACTGGTAATGACTCAAGTCTAGGTTCTTCACAGAAGTAAATGAGGAGGAATTGTCACACCTTACAAGTCACTCAAGCTGCAGCAGATCATCAAAGATCAGTGTGTTTGACAGCTACCTTCAACTGTCAGCTTGGCTGGGATAGCATAAATAGCACCTGAATGAGTCTTCTGGATATGTTTTCACCTTCATAGTTGTTGGTGGGCTTTTTATGAAAAACAAAACAGCCTAAGTATGTCTGGTTTATATTCTGTTGGTGAACTGACCTTGGAGAGTCTGGAGTTTGTTGACTGAGCTGTAGGGACACCAGTCTTGTACTGTGGCCATCAGTACCCTCATAAATTTGTCTTTCAGTGAAGTACACAAATTAAATTTGGTCCTCTTATGTTTATCCTGGGAAAGACTTGGGGGGGAAAAATCAGTAAAATTATGGCTGTCTATAAGCATGGTATAGCAAGCAGAATGCTTTGGGAATGTTTAGATTATATTAAATATTCTGGAAGGTTTTGCAGCTCTGGCTTTCACTTTCATTAGGTTGTGTACTTTAGCTTTGCTTTTGTTTGCTGATGGTAGCCAAAGTGGAGCAGTGTGGGTCTTCTAAGTGTAATGGCAGAGTAGTTTTCAGTCAGTAGTTGGAAGTAGTAGATATGTAAAGCAACACTAGTGTAATCATGTTGTTCAACAGGTCACGTTGCTGGGGAGTCAGGGATAGTTAGGGTTCCATGGAAGGTGATAAATCAAGAGTATATTTTCTTTTAAGGGGTGTGGTTTGATTTATTTTGTTGGCAATTTTGGAGAATAAGTGCTTTTTACAGAATGAGGTTTCCTTTGTCATTTTTTTAGGTCGGATCATGGGCTGGGTCCTGAAGGCAGTATGGGACCACCTGGTCAAAGCAACATGGTGCCTTCAAACAGTGACCCAAGCATGTACTCTCCTAATCGTTACCCTGGCCAGCAAAGGTGAACACCGATTTCTCTGTTTGTAATATCTGCAATAACCAGCTCTGAGAGCACACAGGCAGAATATGTCACCTCTTGGTGTGTTCTGTTTTGGTTGTTCTCATTTAGTCTTTCACAGTTGGTTCAGTTTCTTGGGGGGACAAGGAGCAGAGACTTGGGTGATTCAGTTGACTTTGTGTAGCCTTAGAATCGAAGGTCTTAGAAAAGGTGAATACATCCTACCTTGTGCATCTTCCTGCCAACATCTTTTATGGGTGCAAGTTCTCCAAAGCAGCATTAATGACACCAGTTCTGAAGCTTCCACAACTTCACCTGGCTTGTGGTTATCCTGTGTCTAACAAATTGAACATTTAGGAAGTGTTCCCCTGTGTATACCATACATGAACCTCTGCTCAGTTTTGGTTTCTTGCATGTACCATCTTAGACATCTATAGACTATTCCCATGTCAGTTATATTGTTCTTTTAAATTCCAGTTAGTAATTTACCTCCATCTATATCATAATTGTAGGATTTACTGAACAGCAATTGCTTTCACTGATCAATTTTCAAAACATGTGAATTTTCTATGTTTTTGGAAAAACAAATTCACAGTAGTTCTTCGAACATGTCAAACTCCCCAGTCTTCTGTTTCTTTGACTCTACCTGATATATTACTTCCATAATTGTAATTGAAGTGTAGGTACATTCTCACTACAGTGAGACAGAGTGTACAGAGATGAATTACTGACAATACAGTCTGCAATACAGTGTTATTTATTGGTCTTAATACTTCCCAAGTATTTCATTTCAGCATCCTAAGTTTCATTCACATGTGCTAAAAATATTGCAGTTGCACTGTAGTGCTCAACACAGAGGTCTTAAAAGCCACAGGTAAGTTTCCAAGTGCAATGCAAGTCTGCCTCTTATGTGTATACTTCATTATGTCGCTTTAATTAAAAATTACATGAACATTTATGAGTACTGTTTTTACTCAGTGATGATGTATTTAAATGTTACATACTGTAATGAAATGTGTACTCACTTTCTGTTGCTACCATCAGACTAAATCACGATTTCACTTTAAATCAACAGTTAACTATTGATTATATTCTTGTTTGGAGACTGACTCATTAAAACACAAGAATTTTGACTTTCAGCCTTTGAGCTGTGCATCAGATACTCCTTCACCCAGGTTCCCAGTGACTGCAGCTGCCTTTCCTACCTCTAAACTGACCATACCTTGTTCACATTCCTGACTGCTGCCTCCAGATCTCTTGTTTCATTCCAGTCCTTCTCCTTTCTTCTCTCTGCTTTATTTCCTTCCTTCCACCGCTAGCTCCAGCAGAGCTTACTACGTCAGGCTCAGGACCCCCTCTCCCTGTACTTTCACCCTGTTTCCAAATGGCAAATATATTTAAGGGCCACGGTCATCAGAGTCCTTTGCTGTTCCTGGTGGCTTCAAAATTCCAGCAGCTCTAAGTGTTGATTTGAATGCTTCATTTTAGGCATGAACCATATGGGCAGCAGTATCCAGGACAAGGACCTCCCTCAGGACAGCCGCCATATGGAGGACATCAGCCTGGAATGTATCCACAGCAGCAGGTAGGAGAGGGGAAAACAGCTGTATTCATAACATTTGTTTAATAAATGTCACCCCAAAATTCTGTATACATTCAGAATGTTTATACAATATATGTCTTTTGGCACAGAGAAGCACTGTAGTTCTGGTCAAAATCACAGCCCATATGGATAAGCAGTGGCTATGCAGCCATACAAAAAAGTGTTCATTACAGTGGAAAAGTGTAAATTTTAACAGCTGTTCTATGGATTTGGATGTTTCTCAAGTGACTGTCCCAAGTTACCAACCAGCAGACCGGGAAAGTATAATTGGTAGGCTAGTGAAATGATGCTGCCTCATTCCAGAAACAAATAGGAAAGCTGGTAGGCTGGCAGGCTGAAGGGGCCTAACTTAATGCCATGAAGCCAAGTTGAGCCCAACATAGACTGGAAAAAAGTAAAATGTGCAGCACTCTCAATTATTTAGCGTGCTGTGGTAGGTCATACAAGATACTTGTCTTTAATAAAGATCAGATAGCACAAGCCCCACATGTTATCTCCACTAATAATATGGTACAAATACAGGAGAGAGCATATTATTAGCAATGAGAACAGTTTAAACATTTGTATATTCCATTCTCCCTAGCTGTGTAATAACTTTGAAAATACAAATTTTATTAATTAGTAAGATTTTCTTTTTAAGGTATATCATTAATACCATGTGGGTAAAATCTCACTAAGTCAATAGCAGAACTCCACTGACTCCAACAGGATCCGAGTTTCATCCTGCATGTTATTAATGCACTTCTAGTGATAAAATAGTTGAAGTTAGCTTCAAAAATATAAAGCATTTCCTTACAGTATGAAAATTAAAATGTAAGCTAGTTTTCAGCCAATTTCAGATAGTCCTTTTCAGTTTGGGATAGACTTTTACTAAGACATTTGGGGAGGGGACCTAAAAGAGAAGATCTTCAGTTGCACTCCACTGAAAATGTATATAAATTTCCATTTTGGGATTTCTTGCTTATCTAGTTGGTTTATAACATCCCGAAAATAGCATAATCAAAAAATCTGTTTTCTTGTTCTTTATGATGAGCTTATGCTAGCGGTCTAGGTGATTTAGTGGGGAAATTGGAAAGATATGTAACATTACAGTTTGTGATATTCCATGCTAATGTATGCAGGGAATATATTAACTACTTGTTCATTTAAGCAAGGAGACAGCTAGAATTTGTAAAAATATATCTGGCCCCATCCTTAGTGCTGTTTGTATGCTTTGTACAATGACTTTTGAATGTAAAATGCAGTAATGCAAAAATGCAGTGAAGAATGAAGGGAAGAATCCTGGCTGGCCTTGACTTCACCCTTTGACTCCTAGAGGCTTCCACTTCTTCATTTAGCTAGAGAATAGGTTGCCACTAGCTTGTTTTCAATTTCCTAAATCTCACTCTATGGTGAGTTTGTATCACTATATATAGTTATATCACTATGTGTCATTATATATAGTGATACAAACTCACTATAGTGAGGAAGAATATGAAAAATGGCTCTTTCAAAGCTTTATTTGCAACCATAGGCTAGGGAATGACCTGAAGAGGAGGTGCTTGGAGCATGAACTCCTGCAGCTAATGCAGCACTTTGAGCCAGGTTTTTCAATTCCTGTAGGGATGCTCCTACCCTGAGAGCTAATAATACATGGAAGTTGCCCTGTGTTGGTGATCCTTGTCTGCTGCAAGGTGTGGAGAGAGACACATTGTCCAGCCTCAGTCTTTGGACTTGATGATCTCAGAGGTCCCTTCCAACCCAGACACTTCTATGATTCCTGATGAACCTTTACACAGGAGAGGAGGAAGCTCAGGTGCATCAGTGTCCCCCAGGCTCGTTACCATTAACTGTGTTGCCATTACATGTATAGGAGAGCTGAGCCACTTCCAGAAGGCACACTCTACCTTCCCAAGTGTCTACTTTAAATGCTCTTAGTCGCTGTGGCAGAACAAACAGCACCTTTTGAGGTGTGGTGGCTGCCAACTCAGTTCTTAATGTATAAATTGTCCCCCAGGGTCAAATTTACAACAGCAAGTACTTCATGTAAGGCTGAAAATAGGTATTTCTCAGGTAGCCAGAGCGCTCTATAGCAAGTTTTAAAAAAACAAACAAAAAACAAAAAACCCCCTTCCATACAATACAGTAGTTGCAGTTTTATGTCCACCAAAGTTGGAAGATGAATTTATGATTCCCAGAGCTGTTCTAACTGATCCATGGTGTATACATACGGAATTTTATCTGATCTTAACTCTAGTACATTAGTATACATTGTGCAGTATGACTGACCTACAGTTTCCAGGGGAGCCATAACTTTGAATTTGCTATAGATCATATATTCAAAAAATCACCCATTTAATTCACATTTTTTGCTTCAGAGCACTCAGTGTGGTTTGAACTGTGGAACAAACTCCCACAGGAACTAAAGACCACTGCAAACCTTACCACCTTCCCCTCAAACTGCAACATGTCTTTTTTTATTTTTTGTTCTGCCATCTTCAACATAAATTCATACAAGCTTGTATGATTTAAAAGAACTCCGTTCCCCCCAAGGCAAAACACTTCACCTTGCACAACATTCCCCACTTGAGAAGGTGAGAAACATAAAGGGAATAAAGCATAGGTGGCAGCTCTTAGTTACATTGCTTAATCCGTCACTGATCAGCAGGATAAGAATATGCATAAGCTAGAACAGCACATTCACATGTGAGCATTTGCTGTAATAATCTCAGAGTAAATTAAATGTGATGAGGATGATTTGGGAAGAGGGATGATTACCAAAGCAGGATCATGGTCATGGGAAATAATACAGAGCAGCAAATGCAGCTTATGTGAGCAGCCTATGGCCTGTCATAAGTTCCACTGTTTCAGACATGCATACTTGCAGCATATCCTGTTATTTTAAGAGTTTACTCAGAGCTTGTCCCCTTGAAAAAAATCACTGAGTGGTTTTGAATTTTTTTAAGATTTTCTTCAGTAGACTAAGCATAAAAAAGAAGTGAAAATATTTTAGTTGGTGAGAACCTTTGCCTTTTCATGCATGTCTGAAATGACCAGTAGAATTTAATCTGACAGATAGGAAAGGAAAAGGAAAGGGAGAAAATGAGAGCAAGCATAAGAAAATTTAGCCCAAGGATAGGTTTCCTTTTAGTATTAAGTTATAAGCACTTCAAAACAGAAGCTTGAAAAGAAAGCACTGAATCAAGCCTAACCACAGCACTGCGTGCCCAACTCTGGAATCAGCATGATGCCTCCAGAACTAATAGCCTTCAGCTCTTTAAACGAGCTTTCAGACAACATATTTATATGTGTATGGAGTGAAAGTGACACATCTTCTTTCCAAAATTTTTTTTCAGAACTATAAGCGACACATGGATGGCATGTACGGGCCTCCAGCCAAACGCCACGAAGGGGATATGTACAACATGCAGTATGGCAACCAGCAGCAGGAAATGTATAACCAGTACAGCAACGCTTACACAGGGCCTGACAGGAGGCCCATGCAGGGACAGTATCCGTATCCATATAACAGGGAGAGGATGCAGGGCCCAGGACAAATGCAGCAGCATGGAATACCTCCCCAGATGATCGGTGGCCCCATGCAGTCATCATCTTCCAGTGAAGGTCCTCAGCAGAACATGTGGCCAACACGAAATGATATGCCTTACCCTTACCAGAACAGGCAAGGTCCAGGAGGCCCTGCACAGGCCCCACCGTATCCAGGGATGAATCGCACTGATGATATGATGGTACCTGACCAGAGGATAAACCACGAGAGTCAGTGGCCTTCTCATGTCAACCAGCGTCAGCCTTCTTATATGTCATCCTCAGCCTCCATGCAGCCTATCACTAGACCTCCTCAGTCATCTTACCAGACACCACCCTCTATGCCAAACCACATCTCCAGAGCTCCAAGTCCAGCATCCTTCCAGCGCTCTTTGGAAAATCGTATGTCTCCAAGCAAGTCTCCTTTCCTACCTTCCATGAAGATGCAAAAGGTTATACCCACAGTTCCAGTGTCACAGGTCACAGGACCTCCACCCCAACCACCGCCGATTAGACGAGAAATTACCTTCCCCCCAGGCTCTGTCGAAGCATCCCAACCAGTCTTAAAACCAAGACGAAAGATTACCTCAAAAGATATCGGTAAGCATCAAAAACAAAAGCCAAATACCAAAGTAGGCTGAGTGAAAGGGAGTTCAGTTTTGATTTTCTCTTACATTTTAAAACTGTTTTGACAAACAGCTAACTATGGTAACTAGAATGTGACTACCCTCAAGTAAAATGTAATAACAAATGTATCAGTGAGGATGATAGGTAAAACTCATCCCACAACAACGTGACATGAAATGAAAGCACTGTTTTATATACAGACCTGAGGTCTCCATAAATGCATTAAAAATAAAGCTTGCATCAGATTTCCAAATAATATATGTCAGAAGGTCCCTCAGAATGTCTGCTAAACCAGATGCAACAGGCACAACATTTAGCCGGGCAAATCTTTCTCTGTTCTTGTTCTATGGAAGATCATGCAGTTGTAGTTACAGTCTCTGCTTGCCTTGAATGGCTCATTTATTAATTTCAGAGTATTTGTTGTGTTTGTTTCTGCCCCTCTTCTTTCCCAAGTTATTTTCTTGCCGTGAATTCCTTTTACATTTCTTATATTCAAATTGACATACTTCAAGTTCCCACACTCCTGAAAAGGTATTTTACCTTTATTTACCAGTTATTTGGTTTAGTCAAGTTATTTGTTTTGTGATTATTTCTGCTTCAGCAAAGTGGGGAGGAGTGGCCTTGTTAAGATATGCTCCAGTATTAAGGCTTAGCAGCAGTTATAGAAAAGTTGAAGAGGACTAAGTGGTGAAAACAGGGCTTTGGATCTTAAGCATTGTTTCAGTAACTATTTCATTTAAATTCTGCATCCTCAGATTGTCATAATTTCATCTTTCAGAACTCATTAACAATTTCCGAGGATGCACTAAAACTGTTTTATTCTTCTTCCTTTCTTTTTCTAGTAACTCCTGAGGCCTGGAGAGTGATGATGTCACTTAAATCTGGTCTTCTGGCTGAAAGCACCTGGGCGCTAGACACTATTAATATTCTTCTATATGATGACAGCACTGTTGCTACTTTCAACCTTTCTCAGGTAGGTGGGAAAGCAGTATACTTCTCCACTTCCCAAAGAAAGAAAACTGAGACAAGATACCTACAAAAATGCTGAGGTCCTTTAAAATGTGTTAAACTAAAATAAATTTTACTGTCGCAACATATCCTTTTTTCTGATCGGTAACAGCAAGCAACCAAAGACTGCTTTAGGCATAAAGGGGAAATGATAAGCCTGATAGAAGGATACCTCTTGTAGAAAGGACATGGAGGGATATGAGAATTTTAGCAGTGGCAGGAGACTAATGTGTGAATTCATACTCATGATAGCACAAGGACAACCCCAGAAAACAGCAACATGTTACTAATACTGCTTAACTTGTGATTCAAAATTAGAGTAAAGAGATTTGAAGATATCTTTTGGTGACTGCTTGTCTTATTAGTATTATTAGTTCCATACTAGGCTGTAGGATTTTTTTTTTTTGTAATTGCTTATTTTCTGATTCGTTTCCTTTTCCAGTAAATTCAGCTTGACAATTTAAAGGCTAAAATGTACTGGCTTTCCACAGGATGCAAGTAACCCAGGATTCAGCAGTGTGTGCTTTTGTCTCACTGTCTCCCAGCATTTTTCAGCCCTGCTCTAGCCATTTGCCTATTAGGTGGTAGTAATAGATGGTGTGCTGATAATACACAGGATCTAAAATTTGTACAAATTAAATATTCAGTTTCTCTGCTCCATTCATTTCTTGGTTACTAATAGTATAACTCATAATTTTTTAAATATAATGACCTTTTTTTTTTAAATAAAGACACAAATGGTACATTTCATTCCACCTAACTTTAGAATTAGGGGTATCTATAGCATGATTCATCTCACCCTGAAGTAGAGATCTAAAATAGGTCAGATGAATCATACCCTAGAAATGGCCTGTAAAAGACCATTCTTAATAAAAAGAATCTAGATGATTGGGTTAGCTGTGTAACTGTTGCAGGTGTTTGAGGTGAGGTGAATCTCATCTGAATTCTATGAGAAATAGCATTAATGGACTCGGTGTAAATTGCACAGAATACAAAACATATTTTAAATATGTATATTATATACATATATATATTTTGCTATTTTTGTCTTGAGCTCTTATTACCAGTGGGAGCCAGAACCTTGTATGATGACTGACAGTTCCTGCAGTTCATAAGCATCTATTTGGCTTTAATTCTTCAAGGGTTTAGCAAGCGTAAGAGAATACAGAATGGACAAAAGGATGCATTTTGCTGAAAACCTATTAGCCCACAATAAAAAAAAAAAAAAAGAATATTAAAAGCTCGACAATCAGGACAAATATAACAATAAAGCATGATTAATAATAAAGCCACTGAGGGTAAATTCATACCAAGTCCAACTACTGCCTTTCCATAAGAAAGCGATTACAAGTTAATTAAGAGGATTAAACCTAAATGAAAAACTGTTTATGAAGGGTGACTTAGAGCACCAGGCTCCAATAACAGTGTTTATATATTACCAAGCAAAAACTGAACTATTCCAATAGCGATGGGATATTAATCTAGGATGTTGGTACCTGAACCCTGAACTGCAGATTCCTACAGCACAATAACCAACTGAGAGAGAGGAGAGGAGGATTTGTAAACTTAAGGCATCTAATCAAAGTCAGAAAAACTAAGAGTTATAAGCTTCAGTACTATGTACAGAAAATGAATACTAAACACTTCCAAAGGGACAGAGTAGAGAGGCCAGATGTCTACTATAGCAGGAGACGTAGAAATAAAGTTCTGTGCTTCTAGCTGTCACAATTTAAGCAAATGGAGCTGTGATAGTTTGGCACAATACACTGTTTGTAGAGCGGCTAGAAGAATTTCCTTTGATGAACTTCTGCCATGTAGAACCTAGCTGTAAGTCCACAGCAGGAGAAGGGAAATATTTACCAGATGCATGCATCAGTGTTCCTATTAAAACTCCAAGCAGACAAAAATATTTATCTGATTTTTCATGTTTTTTTCTTCTCCCTCAGTTATCTGGATTCCTTGAGCTTTTAGTAGAATATTTTAGAAAATGCCTGATTGACATTTTTGGAATCCTTATGGAGTATGAAGTGGGAGATCCAGGTCACAAAGCACTTGATCACAAAGCAGCCAAGAAGGATGATAACCAGTCCTTGGCAGAGGATACTGGAAAAGAGGAGAACGATGAATGTATTGACTATTTTGATGAAGATGAGGAGGAGGGGGAGGATGAAAAGGTAGAAGGAGAAGAAAAGAGCATTGTTTTTTCCACTCCTGGTGCCATTGCTGATCCAAGTGAGAGGCCAAAACAAGCCAGTAAATTTGACAAGCTGCCAATCAAGATTGTAAAGAAAAATAATCTATTTGTTGTTGACCGATCTGACAAACTTGGACGCGTTCAGGAATTTGATAGTGGACTTCTCCACTGGCAGCTTGGTGGTGGGGACACGACTGAGCATATCCAGACTCACTTTGAAAGCAAGATGGAGATTCCTCCACGCAGGAAAGTCCCTCCTCCCTTGAACTCTCCAAGCAAAAAGAAGGACCTCGAGGGGAAAGGTGAATCTGAGGAACAACAAGAGAAAAGTATAACAGCAACCATTGATGATGTCCTCTCAGCTCGGCCTGGGGCACTGCCTGAAGACTCAAACTCTGGTTCCCAAACAGAAAGCAGTAAATTTCCCTTTGGGATCCATCAAGCCAAAAGCCACCGGAATATTAAACTGCTGGAGGATGAGCCAAGGAGCCGGGATGAGACTCCTCTATGCACCATTACTCACTGGCAAGACTCCTTGGCCAAACGCTGCATATGTGTGTCAAATATCGTTCGTAGCTTGTCTTTTGTGCCTGGCAATGACACCGAAATGTCCAAACATCCAGGCTTGGTGCTGATCCTGGGAAAGTTGATCCTTCTTCACCACGAGCATCCAGAAAGAAAGCGAGCGCCTCAGACTTACGAGAAAGAAGAAGAGGAGGACAAAGGGGTGGCCTGCAGCAAGGATGAGTGGTGGTGGGACTGCCTCGAGGTCTTGAGGGATAATACATTGGTCACATTAGCCAACATTTCTGGGCAGCTAGACTTGTCTGCTTATACAGAAAGCATCTGTTTGCCAATTTTGGATGGCTTGCTGCACTGGATGGTGTGCCCGTCTGCGGAGGCACAGGATCCTTTTCCAACCGTGGGGCCCAACTCGGTTCTTTCGCCTCAGAGACTTGTGCTGGAGACCCTCTGTAAGCTCAGTATCCAGGACAATAATGTGGACCTTATCTTGGCCACCCCCCCCGTTCAGTCGTCAGGAGAAACTCTACGCTACTTTAGTTAGGTACGTTGGGGACCGCAAAAACCCGGTCTGCCGAGAAATGTCCATGGCGCTCTTATCGAACCTTGCCCAGGGGGACACACTAGCAGCAAGGGCGATAGCTGTGCAGAAGGGAAGCATTGGAAACTTGATAAGCTTCCTGGAGGATGGGGTCACTATGGCCCAGTACCAGCAGAGCCAGCATAACCTCATGCACATGCAGCCTCCGCCTCTGGAGCCGCCTAGCGTAGACATGATGTGCAGGGCAGCCAAGGCCTTGCTGGCCATGGCGAGAGTGGACGAGAACCGCTCGGAGTTCCTTTTGCACGAGGGTCGTTTGCTGGATATCTCAATATCTGCTGTCCTGAACTCTCTGGTTGCATCTGTCATCTGTGATGTACTTTTTCAGATTGGGCAGTTATGACATAAGTGAGAAGCCAAGCACGTGTGAGTGGAGATTAGAGGGTCACATATAACTGGCTGTTTTCTGTTCTTGTTTATCCAACGTAGGAAGAAGGAAAAAAAAAAAAAAGAATCTTTGCTCCTCTGCCCCATTCACTACTTACCAATTGGGAATTAAAGAAATTATTAATTTGAACAGTTATGAAATTAATATTTGCTGTCTATGTGTATAAGTACATCTTTTTATTTTATTTTTTTTAACCAAAGTTGCTGTCTAGTACATTCAAAGGTCACACTTTTTTTTTCCATAGATTATCCTTTTCAATGTTCTTTTCCATGTTTGTATTGCATATTTTTTGGGAAGCGAACTAGTGACTTTTTAAAAAAAATGTTATGGCAAACCATTGTATGATGGAAAAAAAGTCTCACCACTTTGAAACAAAAAGGTGAAAATAACCAACATACCAAGTTCCTGTGTGTTTTATTTTTTCAAATAAGAAAAAAAAAAAAAAACTTGTATACCATCACCCAAAGCTCTGTGCAATAGAAGATTCTAGTGATGTAGGTGTAGGGGATCAAAGGAGGGTGTCAGTCAGTAGTAAAAATACAAAATTATACTGGTTTCTCCTCAGGAGAAATGGTTACATTAGGCCAGGAGCAAAACAAAACAAAAAAGTCAAGTTAGAGATTTTAAAACAAAACCTGATGATAAACATCGATTGCTTCCTCACCAGAACTGTCTTGTCTACATCTGTTGTGGTTTGTTTTTTTTTTTTTTTTGACCTTCTGCAATGACAGTTCTTCACAATTCCTTTAATCATTTTTTAAAATATTTTTTTATTGCCTAAGGGCCGTGATGTATATAGAAGTTGTACATTAAACATACCCTCATTTTTTTTTTTTTTAGTACAAAGTTTTTTGTTTCTTTTTCATGATGTGGTATCTACAAAGTGATAGTAGAATTATTTTTTTCTTTCATTTGGGCCATATCTCCAAAAAACAATAAAAAATAAAAAAAAAAGAGAAAAGAAAAAACCCAACACAGAAAACCAACAACTGAGGGTAATGTACAAGTTTCTGTATGTATAAAGTCATGCTCTATTTCGGGAGAGCAGCCGATCACAATTTGCTTTATAAATCAAGGTGTGGAAATGGTTACGTATGGATTGATTTAAGAAAATGGTTACCAGTCTACAGACAAAAAACTATATACAGGAAAAAAAAAAAGGAAGAAACACAACTTCAAAGATTTTTCAGTGACAAGAATCTGCATTTGTATTTCAAGATAATGTAGTTAAAAAAGAAAAAACTTGATGTAAATTCCTCCTTTTCCTCTGGCTTAATGACTTTCATTTATTCAGTATAAAATCTTTATATGTTCCACATGTTAAGAATAAATGTACATTAAATCTTGTTAAGCACTGTGATGGGTGTTCTTGAATAATGTTCTAGTTGCCGTGTGGGATATCGGAAAGCAAACTAATTACAAGAAAGAGCAATAATGATTATTCTCTTTCTCCTACTTTATTATTATGACCTTCAAAAAATATTACACTATTGTATTGCAGCAAATCGCTGTCCTTATAGAAAAGCCTTCTCGCATCACAGAGAAGTGTTTTTAATTATTTATAAAACCACGGAGCCTCAGAGGGAAAGACATGGCAAGCAAATGATAGTTCTGACTATGCAGGTATCCAGTCTCCGTGCTGTGTTTTCAGGAGTCTGAAGATGGATGTTAGAAATAAGTGATAAAAGATTCTGTTAAAGCAATAACCAACTTGAAGAAATTGATCTGTATTCACTACCTGTAACTCTCTCTGTTGGTTAAAGGTGCAAATACCCCAGTGATGTGGGTATTTAGAATAAACACCCACCCACTTCTTGATACTGTATGTGTCATTGCATACTTATGTGGCCTCTCATCCTGGGAGTCCCCCATTAAAGTGGATCAGGCTTTAATAGAGCACATCCATTGTTATAATTGGTGGGAGATGGCCATTTCAGTTTCAGGAATTATCTGGTTTCAGATACATCCACTCTCACCTGGTGATACCTTGTTGCTGAATATTGTTCAAGCACTAATTTTTGCTATTTCCTCTTGGATCATTGATTTTGTTAGTGTGATCATAAAATGCTAATAATCATCAATTTCCCTGGAATTGCCACATAATTACACTGTTAGTGGATATCCTCCTCTTCTCTCCAATAACAGTACGGAGGTACTTGAAAATTACAACCCCCTTTGGCACACTGCCCATCTTGTTCATATAGATTGCTATAACATTAATACATGTAAGAGAATTTCAGAGACAGGTAAAATATATACCATTATAAGCCACGTTTGAAACGTGACTCCCTAGCGTCATGAAAAGTAATTTCTCCTGCTAGCTTTTCTAATTCAGTAATCACTCCCACACCACATGCTGCACTGCTTTCTTTCTCTTGACTGTTGATGCATTCGGAAATATCTGGTGAATTATAACACACTTGTAACTCTTCATCACAGGAGGTGTATTCCAGGGATGATCTTTTACAACCTGATACTGAGCAATACGGAAGCAGTAACCCCTACTAAACTTACCTCTTGCTAACAGTTTGCTGCTTGGTATTACCCCCATAGATACAAGCAAGCTGTTAAATAAACCTTCTGCTGAGTGATACTCATCCCATTCTTATTAAGGACAAGAAAGGACATCTGTTTTCCTTTTCAGCATTCAGACCCCGAGTCCTCTGGGGGAAACTACAGCTGTGGCAAAATGCTGAGAGCTGTCAGAGGCACCACTATAGTATCCTTCTGGGCTGCTTGGAGCCTAGTTAGACAATGTGGTGGGGAAAAAACCCCACCCAGCTAGCCAGCCAGCCACAGGATGTCTGTATGTATGTAACATTGCTGCCACGTTTCCAGTCAGGCCAAGAACTGGCTGGGTAACTGCAAGAGTGGAAGGGGAAGGTTAACAATAAGGTTTTCTGCTTGAATGTGATTTTATGCAGTGTCAGTAGGAGTAAATGATCTAGATCCCTGGTTAGAATTACAACACATTTATCAGAAGAAAGGCAACGTGTAAGAACTCCAGTTCCCTCTGTTGTCTGCATATGATTTCAGCTTTCCCACAAGTCTCAAGCCTTTGGAGAAGATGCGCTCATGAGACATGCACTTAGCGTGTTCTGACTGAATCCTGAGCAAGTTTGAGCTGCTGCTGGTAGTGTTCCTGCAAGAGGCTTTCAGTTTTGAAAAAAAATTCTACATTTTTGTGCTGAGTTGATCACAGGTACTCTACAAAGAACTCAGATGGGTATCATCAGAAAAGGTGCAATATTTGAAACTCTAAAACTGCAATGAGTTATTTAAGAGAAAGAAGATTATTAGATTTTAGGCAATAATGAAAGACAAATATTTCACTAATACACATATCAATAAGCTGTCTTTTTCCTCTGGCAGGCCCAAGCAACTAATTGCTTAGAGATTGAAAGAGCAGCAATGAGATAAGTAGAGTCCCAGAATTTTACTCACTTTTGGAATCACTTAAGGAATTAAAAACTTTCTTTGGGAAAAAAAAAGAAACACATGAAAACAACCTGTTCAGAAATACCACATTTTCAACTACACAAAAGGAAGGATGCAGAAGAAAAATTCATCCTCATGCTTAAGAGCCTCTGTACTTTCTCTTCCATCTGTTTTTGCTGTTTTACACAAAAAAATCAAGTAAACATTGCCCCATATGTTGCTACTACGACCATTATTTTTTTGGCCTGTATACATCCAGAAGAAAGGTTTATTGACTTACTTAGAAAAATATTTTAGCAAAAGCATATGCTTATCGTCCATATTAATGATTCCTATACAACACTTTTACAGTGCAATGCAGGGTACACCTCTGATTTTACAAATAATATGAAAACACCTTTTAGTAATAAAGGATCAAGTGTAGCTGTTATTTAAAACTTAACATTTCTATCTGAAAAAGATTCAGCCCTTACAGGGGCTACATTTCTTTCAACCATTGCTTTAACAGGTGGCATTTTGCTTCATTCTTGTTCTAAAGCTGCTGTTCAATGTTGTTTAGTAGCAAAGAAAAAAAATCATTTTCATCTCTGTTCCTTCCTGTTTAAGAGGAAGAGTTGTTTTGCTCCTGCAAAAAGCTTATTTTCTAAGTCTCCAGTGTAGGTGGAGACAAGAGAAAATGGCACCAGAAGCAACAGTAAACCGAAAAGGCAGAGTTACCACTCTTTTAGTGGAGTGGAATTATGTAGATCCAGACTGTGACCCCCATACTGCCTGCAAGTTTAATTTTCCTCAGGATAATCTCTGAAATTTCTGGGGTCTTCCCCCTTCTGGTTTCTCATTATGAAATCTTATACTTTCAAAGCCAAATTTCATTCCCTCACAAAGATTTTTTTGAAGGATAATGAAGCCTGAAGGAGCAAGAGTGAAAAGTACTGAGGGAGGAAAGGGAGAACACATGCAGCCATTTGGAGAACAGAATGCAGAACATGAAGACAGGTAAAAGGAAAGCATCCTATGTCCCTTCTGCATTGCTCTGTTTTTACATTTGGGTCATTCCAAAGAAAGGAATAATTAAATCAAGCTAGGAGAAGTTGTAATTTCATTGGTGGTTGGTATAATGAAAAAGGGAATAAAAAGAGTTTTAAGGGGTAGGGGGAGCAAGGGAAGACAATTCTCCACATGCAGACTGGTAAGTTCAGTTTTCATTTAATTACATTTACCTTTCAGATCCCCAAGACAGCAGGAATGGAGGAGGATTAATATTGTCTTCATTGTTAATTTCACCCTCAGTTGTTTATTTGTGGACTGTCAGAAGCTGGAGGTTCCAATATCTGGCCTTCCTTTCTGTGACTGTCAGCAGCTGTGGGTACAGGAGGCAGCTGTTCTGGTCTGCACACCAAACACAGCTATTCACATGCCTGAAAGACTTGGTTTGTTCTTCCAACTACTTCTAAAAAAAGTCTAAAATGTATTTCATTTCCATGGTGTTATACAGAGTAAAAAAATGTAGGTTTATATTTCACATTGGTTTTAACCAGCCTAAACTAATGAGATGAAGGACCAAGATCTTCAGTGCTTTTAGAGATATAGTGTCTCACCCTGCATTTGTTAATTTCTTAGTCTGTCATTACTTAGTATATATTGTATTTCCATTAATTAAGGATAGTTATTTACATTAAAAGGGTGATGGGGTGGAATTGCCTAGCTAGCAAAGAAAATCCCTGATGACTCAGGCATCTCTGCAATGTTTATCTAGGTCTGCAAAGAGACTCCTGAAGGACAAACATTCTGACTTTAGCTCCGCTATGGAATATTTTTTAAAGGAGGTTTATATATTACCATGTCATTAGAAAGATAGATGGTTATCTAACATGAAAAACTGTTACAACACATGCTAGAAAAAAAGATACAGTACTCCATGATGTAGAACTTATCAGTTCTACATTTACATCTGCAACTGAGAAGAATGAAGAAAAATAACAACATATAGCATGTTTTACTGTCAGATTATATATATATATAAAAAAATATGCAAAGTCAATTATTAAACCTCATTTTCTGTAAGAGGATTCTAAAATAAAATGTTCCACTGGTTGTATCACCACCACTAAATCTGACAATGAACTTACAGAAGATTATTTTTTTAATATGAATGATGAAGCTCTCTACAAAATGAAATGCAGTAACTGAGAAATGTTGAGATTTAAGTTCAAGGTTTCATCAGCAGAACTAGCACTATACAATTTACATGCAGTGAGGGAAGAGATACTTGTAACAAGAAGTTATTTGATACTGGTATTATATAACCACCAAAAAATTTACACATACATGTTTCACCAGCATATCTGATAACACAGTGCAGGAAAAGTTGTTCTCTTGTTATTTTTCTTCCTTAATATTGACTCCCCAGGCCTCTTACATTGCTTCCTTCCTTTCTCCTGTGCATTAGTAGTGAACACAGAGGCATTATTTTTTAATAGCCTGGGTTTTGTCTATTATTGATATCTTTTAGTATACATAGGGATTTCTTCATTGTGCTGGGTTTTATCATCAGTTCTTGAGACAGCAGCATCTCCTGAGAGTTCTTATCCTGCAGGGAAAAGTGACTACAAAGGGCTCATGGCTTTAACAGTGTGGAGGTGGTTGACATCTGTCAAAGAGAGGTAAAAAAAGAGAAAAAAGCTTTGAGTTACACATTTGACATTTCTGCTCCTCTTCAAAAGATGGGCATGTAAGCATAAATAACCAACCTTTCCAGTTAGCGAGTATAACCTCCTCAGCTCTTCTCTTCTACAGTGTCTTTTCAGTAAAGAGAGTTTTCTTTAAATATCAATAAAACTACTCACTTAAAAGCACTTAGATGCATGGCCACTCTACACTGTTGTGTAGAGTGAACATAACATTATGACCTCTATAACTTAAGCTCAGCCACAGCTCATTCTGTATCTCAAGCAGCTCATGTATATTTATCAGCCTGGCATATGCCAGCCTCCCAGCACGTGTATCTTGTGCACACAGAACCGAAATGTTGACTGGTGGGCCATCAGCTGAGATGTATTTTTTCCCTTATATGTGGCATAAGAAAGAAAATATACCCATGTTTAATGTGTATGTACATATCATATCCATTAAACAGGTTCTTTTAGACAAGTGACTTTTAAGCTAAATTCATTAGCTTATTTGATCTTCAGCTACAGCTAGGTACATTCTTCTGGCTGTGGTCTTGCCTGAAGAGGTTACCATTCCTGGCCTCTTCCTCCTAGAAGTTATTACCTCCCCGCAAACTTGGCAGCACTACTGCTAGTGGTGCAGTTTCTAACCTAGTCCAGGCAAAGTGTGTTAAGCACTTAAAACATTTGGGTGTTTGGTTTGCTTCTTTTTCCACCCATAAAACTTTGACAGCTGCTAGGGCTGTACACTCATGGAGTTATTCACCCATTTCATAGCAACAACGATTTCTTGCTGGCTGCAAACTCCTCAGGAACTGGGTGATTTACCTCCCAGAGCATCCCAAAATCCAGCGTAAGAGGGAGCTGAGAGGCATTGGACCTTCAGCCTGACTGCACAAAGAGCAGAAAAGCTCCAGCCCCCGGGCACAAGCAGAGGTTGTGGTGCTAGGATGACAAAACTCAGGCTGGAAAGGCACTACAGAATATATGGATAAATCATTAGCTAAGGAGGTTGTGCAACTATTAAATCCCACTAATCTGCACTCTCTTTTCCTGGGTTTTAACGTCTGGATCTGCTGTCTGAAATCCTCGGAAAATGAGGATTGTTCCCAGCTTTCACTTTTGAATTGTCTCGTAGTCAATGTGACAGGAGATGACAAGGACACATGGAGAGAAACACACACGGCTCCTCCGGGTCCAACCCATGGCGCACCAGTCTCTACAGGAGCTCAGGAGCTCCTTCTGGCCCAGTTCTTCATCTCTCCTCCCGCACCACACTTGCTGCTTCACAACCCCAGATTCCCCTCGCTCCACACTCAGCCGAATCTCCATGCCGGCAGCCCCATGGCCCCACCGCCACCTTTTCTCTCCGCCACTCTCCCTGACCAGGGTCCTACCCAGGGACTGCCCCCTCGGCGCCCCGCCCGCCTTCGGGAAGGTTCTCGGCCCCAGGGCAGGGAGCCGGGGTCTGGGTGCAGCCTTCCCGCTGGCAGGGTCGTGGATTTCCTTGAGGACGCCGCTTAGGGAGAGCCGCCATTGCCCGCAGCCCAAGGTGGGTCCCGGGTTAACATTTCATCTGCACTCAAACACACAGTTCGGTTATTCCAAGCTTATATTTATTGTTTAAAATGGTGCTTAGATTTAATGCTTTAATCGGAAGCCTTCGCAGACTCAGTGTGTCTCAGGTGTCGGCAGTCTCCCCCGGCTCTGCTGACACCGGGGCGGCGCAGCCTCTGCCGCCCTGCCTGAGGTGAGGCAGCAGCGGCCATTTTGAGGTGCGGGGCCTCCCGGTACCGGCTGAGGGGCGCCGGGACCCCCATGGCGGCAGCGTGGGGCTCCCCCAGCACCCACCGAGCTGCCTGACCCGCCAGTGCCATGCAACCCTTGTGTCTTTGTGATCAAATGTTATCATCAGTTGAATAATACTGTTGATTTTCTGAAAAGTCGATCTTACTTCTTTATTTCTTACCCGCCTCCCTCCCCTTCTGAGAGCAGAATCAAGGTAATTTTTGTTTGGGGCGCTTATAATGGAGAGGCGGGTATAAAAGCCTACGTTTATATCTGAATTAATTTTTTTCCCTTTCACTAGGATGTGTTTATATTAGAGTTCTATTTATAAACAAGGCTTTTGTCAACACACTGTATCAAACTCAAGCACGTACATCAGTTTGTTGTAATTTAAAAAAATTATTTTAGTTCATAATGAGAGAAATATGAGTAGTAGTCATTCACTGAAAGAACCGCTTTATCATCCTTTGAATTATTAACAATTGCAATCGTTAGCTCATGTTTATAAGTATCTGGTAATATATAATATTTTAAGACCCTTTCAGTGGCATGGTGAGATATTGAAGGCACAGTCCTTGGTGTTCATGAAGTGAAAAGTTGAAAAAAAATCTTCTGTTCCAAAATTATTTAGCGGATAAAATAGCTGATAACATTTGTTCTGCAACAGTCAAGATCAAACAATGCTTTTGCTGTAGTAAACTAGAAGAATGCAAGCAAAACAATCACCAAAGCATTAATTTTTATTTTCTAAGTAGTTTGTGGGCAGTGGTATTTACTAAAGTGAGTATCAGCATTATCAGCTGTAGACAAGTCAATGTTAAAAATTAATTATATTACTGTATCTTTTTTGAAATTTTTTTTAAAACTATTTTTGCCACTTCAGGGCTGTTTTGACTACAATAAACTAAGTAACAACCCATTCTCCCTTTTAACTGTGTAATAACAAACAAGGTGTTACAATATTTCGATATTTCTGTGAGTAAAGGCATCTTGTGGACACAGCCCAAGATAACAAGCCTATCTTGATGTATTTTTTTCACTAGAATGAAACCAGCATAGTCACAGCAACATGCAACAGAGAAAGCCATAGAAATGTTTCAAATAAATGGATAACAACTGGCTAAAATAACAAAGGTTTCTGTAAAAACTTCGAGCTAAGACTGGGTGAAAAAGCAGGCAGCTTTATATCTGAGCTTTGACAACAACTTAGTTGGAGACATCAGGAGCTGCTGTGGATCAGTCTTCCCACCCCCATGAAAGTTCTGCTTGGATGGTCCCTTCCATCACAAGGCTCTGTATGAATGGGGCTGCCTTATCATGCTCTTTGCCAACCAATTTAAAGGTTTGCAATATTCTGAACTTCTCCCCAGCTTTTCCCTTATGTAACCTGGAGGAGGTGTTGACAAGAGTGTGAAGGCCTGTGGGGCACAAGCTTGTTCTGTGGCTTGGCAGCTACCAATAACCATGGTAATGTTTCCTCTCACTGCCACTCCCATTGTTAATTTAAATGTGTTAACTTAAGCCATCCTTGCTAGTGGCATCACCATTGAAGTTGTGGGTTCTTTTGGAACTGGAATCAGAAAATACATCCAAATAAGGGAACTTCTGTATTTCATTAATTCATCATGAAATACGAAAAGACGGAATCAATCAAACTAGTGCAGAGCAACAGTAAACAAAAATAACTGCACTGAGTTTTCAGGACAGAAATGTCCGTAACAGATTTTTGTAAGATTTTTATGGTTCTATGTTTGCTTCCCATACTCAAGAGCATTGTCAAATTTTGAAGAAAGCCTTGGCAAAGGCTCTTTGTGTCATTGGCACATTGACTTGGTTCTGGCCTCCTGTATGTTTCAGTCTAGCTGACAAAATCCAGCAACAGCCTCCAGTTTTGCTGAAGTTATGCTAAAATACACAACATGCCATTACAACAGATACTACAACAGAGATGGTCCCCAGAGGACCTGGGAGCACCAGGCAGAACCTCTGACTATGCAGAAGACTGGAAAAGTGTTGGACTGAGGGCAAAGGTGTACATGCTTTACCTGCACCACCTCTCTCCCAGAAGGACCTGCTTCACAAAGGCCCAAGGGACACAGGAGAGATGCTTACTAACACTTTTTATTAAATCTTTTTCACCTGGCAGGTCAGGTTTTTTGAAAGGATAACCTATTAATTTGACTGGAGCTTACCCCATGCACAGTAAATGTACATTCTCAAGGAGAAAGGATTAGTTTGGACATACAAAATGAAGCATAGAAATGATGAAGATCAAAAAGTAACACTGTGATAGATAGTTGCAAACTTAACAGCAGCTCAGGACAGTGTCAAGCAAATGCTAAAATCATACAACTCTAAGCAGAATTTAAGGATACTTTAAAAGTTGATTTAAAGGACTTCCAGAATTTCTGAATAACACAGAAGCTTCAAAAAACTTCCTAGCATTTTTGTCCCATCCTTCAACCCACAGGTAACAGCCGTGGCCACTGAACATGTCTAGATACCCTGGCTTTAGAAAATATTTTCCTGTTTTCTGAAGCTAGTAGTAAATTATGTGGCATAATGAAACAGGAAAGTTATGCCAATATGATTTTTCATCGATTTTTTCAGTTGTTAATTCTGGGGGTTTTGCAGACTTTAGAGTAGCTCTATCAAAAATGTAGAAATTAGAACTCAGTGTAGGTTATTCACTTCTGGATTCTTCTCTTATTTTTCAATGAAATTCAGACAAACACAGCCTTCATTTGATAAGATACTTACCATACAGAGTATTATTAAAATAAAAGGGGGGGAAATCCTTTGAACCTCAACCAAGAGGTGAGAATTTGACATTATTTTTGTCTTTAGTGTGAAAAAAACTCTTTAAAAAGAGAAGGGAATGTCAAAGGGAACTTCAGTTCAACAGACTTTATTATTTTTACAGCATAAAAATTAAGTTTTCAAACTCTTTTTGTTCTCATCTGAGTAATACATTACACTTGTTTAAATAACTAAATGTATAAATAATAAACAATTTTTAAACCTTCTGAAATAGTGATATTGAAGGAAACTCTTTGAAGTGCATATAGTTCTCCAAAATAGCCTTCAGATCTTGCAGAATACGTTGCTGATTTCCCAGAGGCACTTTTGCTCCATTGAAGATTCTAGTTTAAGAGAAGAAAGGTGTTTAAATGTTTTAACTGATTTTTTTGGCATAGCACTACATTAAAACTACATCTTTTGGTTTCCCAGACTTTCACTGCTCTGTTCTTTGTGCTTCAAAGTTCAGCTCACTGAATACCTACCTATTCATCATTTACAGCTTCACTGAGGATCTCTTTCCCTTGAGTTTCGTTCTCAGGCAAGTGGTGTAGACAGATTTTATAAGCAGGGTGCAGGTGTGTTGTTTGTGAAAAACAGCCTGAGACAAAATATTCAAGCTTGACTGTTAGGTTAGAGGGCTTCTGCTTTACAAAGCTTAACTGGAGACATCTGAAAGGTGCTCCAGTCTTTTGGAAGGTCAGCCACTTTAAAACATTACATACTTTGTATCTAAAAAGCATTATGAAAATCTTGCTCTCCTGGGGATCTAGTCCCAGGATTTATCCACAGAACAGAGTCTCCTTTTAAGTGTTCCTGTGTTTACCAATAAGCATACTTCACTCACAGTAGTGAATAATCAGTAGGTGGATTAGAAAGAAGGGAATTCTTGCATCTTTGATTTTCCTAGATTCTCTGAAACTGTTGGCAGTGTGATAACATGGGAATGGGGTATGGAGGAGGAAGGAGGTTATGACACGCGAACTTCTGTTGTTCAGGAATTAGGTTCCAGTCATCAAGTTTTTGATTCTTGCAAGCAGAGCAGATGCCTGTGTAAAGACCCGTTTAAGTTAATGGGATTCTGTATCAGTCAATGTACCCATGTTTGTACATCAATGTCATAGAATCAGAATCTGACTTTTTTCCTAGCAAAAAGCAGAGGAGTCACTCTGTAATACTAATGCTTTATAGTCATTGCTATCTAATTCCAGATTTGATCAAACTACTGGAAAATTATACTCTGGGCTATTGAACCTCCTTAGCAACACAGGCCCACACTTATGCAAGTATCAGCAAGCTGAGCTTTGTTATTCATTGGATTAGAAATAATTAAAAGGACCAAGAAAAATATTTTTATTTAAAAGTGTCGATTTAGGAAGGCTTTTAAAAATAGTTTTTCTAAGAAAGAGCAAATCCATACCATGTTAGCAGTACTGATTAGTTTAAAACACTGAATACATTAATCCATTATCTTAATTAGTTTTCCAAATTGCTGGCAAAAATAACAGAGATGCTGTCTGTGGAGAGGTAAATGCTCCCTTGTAATTGTTCTGGATTTTACTCTAACCTTTAATGAATTTATTCTTGTAGTGACAAGAACATTATTTTTATTCCCGCACTTACGTTAGGGAGGTTCACATGAAAGAATGAGGCATCTGGGAACTCAGCAGAGTTTTGCTTTGACAAATGACCTCATTGACCACACTGGCAAACACTGACTGTACTGACAAATGACCAAACCACAGATGTTCATGTTGCAAACAGCTCAGATTTAAGCCATCTTTACCTGCCTGTTGCTGCCCCTTTCCTGTGGCTTTGCTGGGCAGCAGTTTATGTGAACTCTGCCTCAGCTGCTTCAGATAAAATGAGCCAGGAAAGGGCACACTGCCTGTTTCAATGGGATACACTAGGTTGGCTGATTTTGTCTAACTCACTTCCACCTGTGTTTTCTAGTTGATCTTCCCCTCCTTTCCCGGGTAACATTTAAATACCGATCACTCTCCCTGAGGCAGAAATTCTCAAAAGTGGAGGCCATGCACTCCTTGTGTAAAGCAGCAGGGATTTGCTTGCTACTATTTATTTCCGGTAAGTGCATTCAATGTGAAGGCCGTACTGTGTTAAATGGTTCCTTTAAGGATGTGCTAGGGGTTGCCACAGGGGTTTGAGACCTGACAAAGTTACACTTGCAGAGAGTGCAGTGTGACTGTAGGTTAGCTCATGCCTTTTCACAGATTCTGTGTGTTCCCTGAATATCCTGGAAGATAGGCAGGATTTTTCTGATGTGGACATAGGGGTTTAGGTCCCCACTTGGGTGAGGGAAGTCTGTGGAAGGAGATATATTAATCATGAAAGCAGCAGTGAATGTACACCAGTATTTTGACCTGAGAGGACATTCCAATTCTAGAAGCTTCAGTATACCACCACATCACATGAATTTATGGAGCACCATACAGCACTCATGCTTCCTCTCTTGAGGAAAGTCCTTTGATCCATGAAGCAGTCTTACTAGTGCATGGAGTAGCAGGAGGATAGAGACACTGTACTGTGCAAACTTGTGTTCTCCAGCAGCAGTACACCACTTCCTTTCCTGTTATGCATCACACACACAAACCACACTGCCTTCACGTGTGTCTGGAAAGATGTGAGAAAGAAGATGGAACATGTGAAAGTGAGTAACAGGGGAAAATCAGTCCCTGAGATTCTCTTTTTGTAAAAATGTGGCTTCGTTTTGAAAGCATACATGAGCAAGCACTACTTTGCTCTGAAAAGAAGCAAATTCTGAAATTGCCATGTGCTAGGCAAAATGATAGTGTAACTAATATTGATCTTAATACAAATTCACTGAAATCTTGGCCAAGTCTCCTGATGGCTGCTTTATTCTAAAGCAAATGGTACAGGGAAAAGTCTACTGATCCTTGTACATTCTCATGAGCACTAAATGAAAGCCAGCTACCCAAGGATTTTCTCAGTTTAAATACTGTGTTGTAATTTTAGAGGTCTGTTTGGTTTTTTTTATATCTTCTCAAAAATTAAGCATTTTCACTTAAATAGTTCTCTTGAATTAAAGAAAATGTTGGCTTGGATATAAATGGTACCCTGCAGGTTTCAAAGAAGCCTTTAAGTTTTGGGAGCAGAGGGGAGGAAGAGACAGCCACTTCTCTAGGGGGCTAGGGGAGAGTAGACTTATGATATGAGAAGGTAAAGAGCTAATATGAACCAGACAGAAATGGACAGGAAAATGCATGAGAGAGAAATCTGTTTTAATGTTGGTCCTTTTGCTTTTGTCCTGTGTTAAATCTCTGGAGTACTGGCTTTTTCCAGTACTGTTTAGTGCAAGGTCAGTGGTTACTAAAGAACTCTGATTTTCCTGCTAAGTCCCCCATTCTCACCTCAGTTGCTTGTCTGTGAACTCTGTTCTGCTCCTGCCCCTGTTTATCCAGCTCATGTTTTAGTACCTGTAGGTGATTCCTGCATTTCACAGATGGCATGGAGATGGTAAAATCTTTATTTCCCATTCTTGCTTATTCATGGCTTTGCTCAGGCTGTCTGACAGTGCTTCAGAAGGAACAGTAGTAGTACAGTTCATTACAAGACTCAAAAACAAAGTATGTCAGAAATTAAACCAATGCAAATTGTCTTTCTGGGAGAATAACTCCCTCACCTCAAAGCAATTTTCAACTTTTCCTTGTGTTTATTGATTTTTTTTCCTTCCACTGTTACTTTGCCTTACTAGAATGTCCTGCTATTCTTGCTTTGTTTTGACCTAATTTAGGACAATATTCTGAAAGTCTGAATACATTCAGGTGTGGTACCTGGGAGTGGAGCTTATTTCTGAGACTACTTGTAATGTGCTGTAGAGTACACTGTGTGGACATAAATCTTGATTTGCTTCTTACAAACTCAGTAATAGAGTTTTGAAATACTGCAGAGTGAATTTCTTTCATATTGCAGGTCTACAGGATCAAGCAGCTGTGACTTGTTACTGCATAGTAAAATACTGTGCACATATTGGGTAGCTAGAAGTAATTAGTGACAACCCTCCCATGACTTTTCCCCCACACTAACTAGGACTGTATCTGGTCTGTACCTGTATTCATGTGTGTCTTCCTTGGTCTTCATATGGTTACAGAGCTACTCATCATTTTGGTTCACTAACTTTAATTATATGCAAAGAGACATTTGGAAACTTAAGTTCATTGCTAAGCATGCATTACTCTGAAACTAACTTCACAGAGCATCTACAACCTGTGGTACTCCACTGAGAGAGTGTTAGAGTAGAAGATCTTTGCATTGACATTAATTTGAGGAGAAATCATAGTCACAGGAAAGGAAGAGCAGTAGGAAAACAAAGGGATGAGCTTAGAGACTGCAAATAGAAGGCTTTGTGAAAGCTGGAGGGAGAATGTTGTCATGTGAAGGAATAATCTGAAAGACGTCTTTTTGACTGTTAGTGATCATCAAATGCACAGACAGTAGTCAACAGGAAACTGGAATTTGTCAGTATTACACAAATTTGCCACTTTTCCTTTGAAGAAGCTCCCGAAAAGCTCTGACTGCAACCACTGTCTGTCCTAAGGCATTAAGGGAGGGACATGTCACGTCCAAACAGTTCCTGATTTGGTACCCCTTGACCATGAAAAGATGAAATACTGTCTGCAAAAATCTGTGGCTCCTGTTGCTTCATTTGCACACCACTCAGGTCTCAAATCTATTAACACAGCTCCAGGAAATCTTGAATTTCAAATGTATGACTGCATTGAGCTTTGCACTTGACTAATCAAGTCAAACATTTTCTGCTAATCAGATGTACAGGTGTGAACCTGTCAGCATGTGGGGATAGGCCACATAAACATGCAAAGGATTCACATAGCTGCCCAGCAGTATCTGAAATTACAACCTGACCAAGAGAGCTGAGTATTGGATTTTTAGACTTCAAGCATACTGATACAAGATTGAGTGAATTAGCCATATTTTCTTCCACATGCTGTGCTTTAGATAACTTTAAAAATTCTGTTCCTTGAGAAAAAAATTCTTGTCCATATTCTTGAATAATCTGTACTTCCAAGTGCCCAAAATCAGAGGCAAAAGCAAATCTTGCCAAAGGAGGGAGAGGTTATATGGGATCAAAAATGGCAATGCTGTTAAAGAGGCACTCCAGGATAAACTTGTACTGTTTAGACACAGACATATTACCTACATGGGTACTGACTAGGGTTCAGGAATTCTACAGGTAACCTGGAAGTTACACTTGTGACAGTGTAGTAACTAATTTCCTTCTAGATATGCCTTGTGTTTTTACTTGCTGTGGTTTCTCTTTCTAGCTCATCCTCTAACTCATTTTGTTTATGCACTTTCAATGCCTAATTGGAGTTTGGCCAAAAGGTGGTGGAATAATAGAAACAAAATGTTAGTGTAAGCCTTTTTGAAAGCAAATAAAAGCATACTTACCCTAAAATACTTTCAGAAGCATCCATAAATGGTGTATAGCATTGCACCAAAATTCAGACTCGCATCTATAGTCGCCTTTGGTCATAATTTATGATCACACATATATTAACTATCTCATATGTAGTCCAAGGGACAAGGTTGCCTTCCTGCTCCACATATCAAAAGGTAATGCTTTAGGATGGTGGTCTAAGAGGAGTAATTCAAATGTAATTCAATGCGTAAGGCAATGAGAAGTGCCTTATGAGCAAAACTATTAGATATGATGCTGGGTAAAATACATCTCTAGAAAATATTCCTGGGGGTAGTTACAGTTCTGCTGTACAGACAGGTGAGATAGGATAAAAGACACCTTCTCTGTATTTATCAGAGGTGCAAAGGGTTTGACTACTCTATGCCTGAGTAGAATAGCATGGCCCGTAGTCCACTATGTTTTACTTTATTCTTTCATTCACTGTAATGTTTCTTTTCCCACAGTAAAAAAGGAGTTACTACTCTTAGAACTGAAGGAAATATTTAGAGAATTCTTTCAAGATAGGCTATCAGCAGTCCAGGAAGCTAGCTGCATGTAGAGGGAGGGGTGTGCCAGCATAGAGATCAATTGATAAAGATCCCAAATAAAGGTCCCAAATAAAATACATTTCCCTGTGCACTCCCTCTTCAAGTCTAGTTTACCACTGGCAGAGGCTGCAGTAGAAGTGGGCCACCCTTTGCACATAATCTACAAGAAAGTTATTCTACTGCATGCTGCAAAATTGCACTTTACTCTTTCGAAGACCAGTTTAAACAAAGCTCGTGGTTTACTCTGTTACATTCTTTTTAGGGAGCTTTTTTACATACAGAATTTGGTCTGCTTAGATCTGAGATGGAAAATTCTATCTTACAAAAATAATAGAGAAAGACTGACTATAAACTGATCCCAAGAATTGTGACTAATTACATTTCTCTTTTTGTAACTAACAAACTCTGAGATGTTTGCCCTTGGTTCCAATGAAAAAAGAAAAAAATCAATAAGCTTTCTGGCAACAAGAGCAAAAATGTTGTTTAAGTGAACTACTGCAGTTGGTACCTCACTTAATATATTTTGTTGTATAATTATTTGCTAGACATTTGAAAGTCTATTTTTGTTTGAGGAAGCTTGGGAGCTAATACTACCTGCTTTGTATTTCATACAGCATTGGGCAGGAGAGTAGGGAGAATTAAGCAAACCTTATTTCTTTTTTTCCATACCCGAATCATATAGAGTGCAGGTTCACTGTTTTTCCAGTTTATGACACTGTGTGAGAGAGACTTATATACATTTGTGGGTACGAAAAGTTCGTATTTTAAAGCAAGTATACTCTGTCTAATACAAAAGATTGAGCTCATTTTGAATATTCATAGCTAATCACACCCTGCCTTCTAGATCATGCAACTCTATTAATTTAGTAATGTTACAAAAGTGGTTAGTGATGGTTTGATTTGACATGTGAAGGCCAAGCAAACAGCACTAAAATAGCTCATTAATGAGAGATGGCAAATGTAGGACCAAGAATTACTATGGACAAAGATCAGATAATGCTTTGTAGAAGTATGACTTGGACCTTGGCTGGTATCATGGTCAGAATCCCTACTTTACTCGAAGTTTTATCCCAAATTACTATTATTTTTTTCCTTAATAATCTGTAGTGCTGTCTCATACTTTCTTAGAACACAGCTGAATGTTTTTGAATAGTATTTTTTGTTTGTTTGTTTGATTGTTATTTTACTTTGCCTTTTTTTTTCTCTTGGTGTTCAGTAGTTCAGTTGGGTGGAAATAATAGTATTAATTTAGTGTATTTGACCAAATAGGCCAAGCAGCTGGAACGAAAAATGGGCACTTGTAGCTATTTCTTAGAATTTTTCTAACTGTTAATAGATCTGCTACCCCCACAAACTTACAATTTAACTCAAGCAGTGTATTTACTGTCAGCCTCCATCTCTGCAAGGAGTATTCACCCCTTTACAAAAGGTAAGAAGTGGAGGGGCCTGAGAGGAGCAGAAAATCATTAATGAACCCATGGTTTATAGAGTATATACCTGGGGAGTCTGGAGGTGCCTATCACAGATAGTTGTGCACATTATCCCACGGTGCTGCTGGGCTGGTGGCCATCCCCAGTGCAGGGCACTTACCTGTGGCTCAGGTTGTTCCCATGTCCCTATGCCACTGTCATAGGACACTGCCTCCTGTGATGCAAAGGTAACAGTGTGCTACCCCTACCTAACTTGCAGAGTAAAAAAGATGGAGAAAAATCACAAGAGTCAGCAAAGGCAGGGAATAATTTCCAGATGAGAATTAACTACACTGAGATGGTTCTGCCTGGGGAAGTAGTGACTGAAGATGGTGACAATCCAGATCTGTGACCCTGTGAAGAGAGAGGGAAGTGAGTGAGCAAGGAATTGTGGCTTTTTCCAGTCCAAGAAGCAGGTGCTGCTGCTGCAACTAGCAAAAGTCTGGTTTAAAGTAACAGGAAGAGAAACTTTTAATAAAATGTTTTAATTTGGATATCCTCCTCGAAGTCAGAAGTTTTATGAGTTCTGAAAGCAATTAGCTAGATTCCTCCAAGAGTAGTTTGTGATGCTACCTCTGGCTTTAAAAGTACCTGTGTTGCTCTGTAGTGCTCTAGGCATCTGTCATTAGGAGACAGCATTGCATGCTACACAGATTTCTGTGATGTTCTCTGAGTGCTGCTGCTCTTACGGTGCAATTGCAGCCCGCAGTTCAGGTACGTGATTGCAGCGTGATGGTAACTACAACCTCGCAGGGTTTGACACAGGCTGCCGAGCCCATCAGGGATCCTGCACAATATTTGGTATCTGAAAGCTCTTACCTACAGGGGTTGCAATTAAGCCTCTGAGTTGTGGTGTGCCCTAGTGAATTCAACAGGCAAGCTCAGGGAGATGCAGGCAGCGGGACAGATGCAGCCCGCTCCCTGGACAGCGGCTGCGGCCAGTCCAGCAGGGGCATCAGGACAGCGTCTGCCTGCATCCCAGCCAGCTCAGTCCCCAGCTCCCCAGTAACAGTGCTGAGATGGGCAGACGTGGGAACACACATTGCTTTCTGTGGTAACCCATGGCAGAGAAGTCAATCCAGACAAACACTGCAAATAACAGCCTAAAATAGCTGCATCTAGTTTTATCAGACTTCATTTGTCAGCTCCCTTAAAGGCGTGACCTTGGAAGAGTGCTTCTTGCAGGGAAAAAACATTTCTGATTTAGAGTTTCTGTGTTGGTTCTGCTGTGGCTTATGAAGTGTTGACTGCTCCAGGAAAAGGGGTGAAGGCTTCAGATTCTGCAGACTCATCTGTGGTGGTGTTCATAGCATGTTAACTTACCTTTAAGTAATGTGCTGCCTCAATTTGTATGTTCCTCTCCTCCACAGGGAAGAATGTGTACAGTGGTGGTGTGGTTTTTGGTTGGTTGGTTGTTTTTTCAAAGATAGGCACATTTAAACTACCCACTGACCTTGTGTGTACAGATCAGACATGGTTTTGTTTACCACATGATATCTGGGAGTATGTTATTAATTACTATTGATTGTACTGTAAGCAGCATGCAAGCTTTCAGTGCATCATCAGTTTTCATCTGACTATTGTGAGAATCTATAATGTAGAAATTCACTTGGTTGATTTTTAACCTCATGACCTGGTACCTCCTTTGAGAGATAAACAGTGCCAGAGCGTCTCTACAAAAGCTACTCTGTATCTTTCTTTCCTGAATGATACCAGTTTGTTGTTACACAGATTTCAGAAGAGTCTTGAAGTTAACAAAGCTTTTAAATACATTTTAGTAGCCATATTACAGGCTCAGCATCTATGAGAAGACAAGTTATGAAGGGAAAGACTTACCTGGATAAGCACCAGAACATTTTTATACATGTACAATACTGAGACTGTTCTATGAAAGGCAGTAATTGCTCAGCTGACCATATTTGTGATTCTGAAACTGTTCTGAATGAGAAGCAAAAAAACCCCTCTGGTCATTTCTACACAAAGCCAGACCACTTCATTTCCTGAATTGTCAGTCTCTCTGTTTTAGAACCCAAGCCATCAGCTGAGTGTATCACCTTAAGCAAATGCTTCAGTCCCAAATGACTGTAACCTACCCACAGGATACTCAGTTTATCCATACAAATGTGTTATTACCTGCTCAGTATTTATTTTGTTATCCTAAAAGAGATGGCATTAAATTTACGGTGCTTGGTGATAATTTGTGTAACTAATTAAAAGCTGCGGTGGCTTGTACTGCTTTTTAAATGCTTTATCAGTCACACAAATGTTACCTCCATTCACAAAAGCAAATGCTAAAATAAGTAGCTTCTGATAATTTATGTTTTAAAATAATAAAAACTGCAAAGAAGTGTGAACCTGATGTTAACTTTGAGTATTAAACAGTTTGCTGAAACCAGGAAGCAATTAAAACATACTGTTTTATAGAGTCCTTTATAGCAAGATAGTTTTTATAGGTCTATCTTTGCTTTTTTTTGGAGGGTGAGCCATAGTTCAGTTTTGCCCAGGAAATAACAAATGGTATTAAGAACACATCAAATCAAAAGTGCAGCTGTTGTCAGGGCGGGTGTGGTGGTATTTTTTGAGGAGAGGAGGAAGTGAATAAATCCAGCATGCAAAGTTTGCCTGTACAAATTCATTAAAGAAAGCACTGCTCTCCTTTCAGGGTCTCTAGTGTACTCCAGTATAGGACATATTTTTCACGCATACTGGCAGATGCAGTGTCCTGCTTGCACAGGAGGTTGGGTTTTAAAGTGCTACCCAGTCTCCAAGCTGGGCTATAGCCCTTGTCACCTGGTGCTTAAGAGATCTGATTTTCTTTACTACTAAAAAAAACCCAGTAATTGTTCAGCTGTGCTTCTCAAGAGACACATAAGAATAAAGATAAATCTGATTATGCTAATAAATATGAAAATCACACAGAAGCAGCAGGCCAGATATGATTCCTTTTTATTTTTCCCCCTTAACACGGATCTCTTATCCATGTGGGGAGCCAGTGTTTTCTGTGAATTCATACTTTCAATGTATGCATTGCTTGATGGGACCCCTGCAAGGAGCAAAAGGGCTTTGAAATGAAATCATACATGGCATTGTAGCTGGATACAGTATTGCTGTGCTGGGAAGTGTTGGCTGCCAGTCAAGCCTGTCATCTCTAGACTATGGCCTCTCTAGCTGTGTGCTAGGTGTGCTAAACACCCCTAATTCTGACAAAAGGGAAGCTTGATTAAGCCCCTTCATATAAATGACATGTCTGGAAAGAGGAGGAGTTCCCTTTGTAAGCAAATGGCTTCACGTTTGGGCCTGATGCAAGTTGAAGCCATGTGCCACAAGGAGTTCTCTAGCTATGGGTCTTGTTCGGCTTTAACAGAGAGCAGAATAAATGAGAAGACTTACTGGGGCATTGAACAGACTGGGAAGACAAACTTGGCAATTGTGGACATCACTTAGATTTGTTCTTTGTTTGGGGGTACAGGGTTATATGTGTATTCAGTAAATCTGAAAAACTGCATCAGAGGACAGACCTGGTTGCATCACTCCTTTCTCATTTTATCAAAAGTGTTTCTTGGTTTCCTTTCACTGCCAGCACCAAAAGGTCCCTTGAGCCAAACAGCATATGCAAATGGCAGACCTTACTTACAAATTGTCAGGCAATAAAACAGTGTATCTGAATAATTTGTGTTAAAATTAATTAGAGATCTGTGTCTGCTGCTAGCAGCTGGTCACTCAACATGAGACTTTTGGGGATCCCCAGATAGTCTTGACACAGAGTACTACAGTTTTCTTATACTTCATCTGCAAGTAAAACTTACTAAGTATATTGTAATGGTCATATTTTAGAGCCTTAGCAGAATAAAAGTAGGGAAGGAAAAGTCTTGTTTGGTATACAGTTCTGAAGTTGTCTTCTGCAGAGCCTGGCCCATAATATCCGGGAAAAAACTGATGTCTCAAAATCATTGGTATCTCCTAGTTTTTTTCAGTGGGACAGTGAAACCTAATCACACATTCACTGTGATTTGTCTGACATTATTGCCATCACCCACTTCTCACCATGGGACAAAAACTAGTCCCTGTCCTCATTTGCATCGTCTTGATGTTTCTTTGTGGTGTCAAAAGCTACTGTTACTCTTCCTGGAGACAACTTTACTTTGATTCTATTGCTTTGAGATAAAAAAAAATCGAATAGGGTAACCAGAAAGAAAAGTAGGAGGCAGTAGTAATTTTGAAAACATCTTTTGAAAAGAAAGCAGTTCTTTATGAGCTTTCCTGTACAGAAAAATTTATGAAGATGAAAACCCAAACCTCAAAATTTGGGGACACCAAAGCTACATTGTTTTCTTCCACAATGACAACTCAAGTAAGGAGTAAAAGAAGCAAGTCTTTAAAAATCTTTCTTTAAAGATTAAATCACACACTGTGATTTAATGCTGTGTCTTTGATATATATGTTAGAGTATTATACTTGATCACCAGTACTGTCAGATACAATTCCTTCTTTCATTGCTTGATGTTCTGGAATAGACTTTCTGTAGCCAGCTTGGATATGTTATAGCAAAATCTAAGTATGTGACTTTAAATGACCACCCCTGTCCCACCCCAGTGACCTCAAACAGCAGCTAGTGAGGCTATCAGATGCTAGAATCAGAATCATAGAATGGTTTGGGTTAGAAGGGACCTTAAAGTTCACCTGGTTCCAGCCCCCCTGCATGGGCAGGGACACCTCCCACCAGACCAGGTTGTTCACAGCCCCGTTCAGCCTGGCCTTGAACACTTCAGGGAAGGGCAACCACAGCCTCCCTGGGAAACCTGTTGCAGTGTCTCATCACCCTCATACTAAAGAATTTCTTCCTAATACCTGAGTCTACGCTCTTCCAGTTTAAAACTGTTACTCCTCATTGTATTGCTACATGTTCTCATAAAAAGCCCCACCAAGCTTTCCTGTAGGTCACTTCAGGTACTGGAAGACTGCTATAAGGTGTCCCTGCAGCCTGCTTCAGGCTGAACTTGGTCCTTCTAATTTCTATAATTCATTATCTGTAATAACCCAACATGACCAAGCTGATGATGTAAACTAAATCTCACCACCTGACTTGTGAATTAAACAGATGCTGCTATTCTCCATCTCGTTTGTAGGGTTTACCCTTTAGCCCATAGCAATAGGACAGCAGAGACAGTAAAAGCAGAGTAAACTGGAGTTTGGCTGTGTCCAGTGAACAGTCCCCAGCACAGGCCATGAAGACTGAACAGGTGTCAGGACAACCGTAAGTTCCTTCACTTGTCCTTAATAAATTCCCTCTGTCAAATGAGAATGAAGGACAAAAATCAAGATAAAATGAACAGTCAGGACAACAGGAAGGAAGAGGAAGAGTATAAGAAAGAAAAAGACCATAATGGAAAAGACCAAGTCTGTGGATTAAATCAAATGTAGTAGAAAATTTTTTTCTAGCAGTGTGAAGTAATAAGAGCTAGTTAAGTGTAAAAAATTTTTTTTGGTTTAAAAAACGACTTCTTAATATTCTAATATTTACACCTCCAAATGGATTGAGGGCATTTTTCAAAATTAAAGGAAAAAGAATGACCTTTTACAGCCTACTGGCAAAACATTGTTAGTGACTGGCTTGTCCTAAAAACCTGTCCCATTGAGTTAAATGGCACTACTCGATTGCAAAGGTTTATGTCAGTGAATGCAGGTTGGCATATCTGATTCTTAAATTAAAAAATAACAATGAGAAAGACAAACAAGGTAAAGAGCATTGTAAAATATTTTAAGTTAATATTTTTCCCTATTGTCATGCTCTTTGGGTAAGCAAGGAATCATCTCTGCTAGAAATTTCAAACATCCTTTTTTTAAAAAACAACAGATACACTACTATTCAAATTAAAGACTTCTTACACAAGCCAAAAGATTTAAAGATCCATTCATCTTGAGGATTTTGGAAAATATTTACTTGCTTCTTCAATTTTATATTCCAACTTTTCATTCAATTGTCTTTCTGATTTCATTCCCAGCTGCATTAAATAAAATAATTTAAAAGTGCTTGTATGTATTTTAATAATAGCTGGAAACATATTTTTTTCTTATAAGAGAATATTGTTCCTGTCTTATGGGAACAGAGAGCAAAGGAGAAATTAAAGCAGCTATAAATCAGTTTTGTGTTTTTGATAATTTAATACATTTTTCACCGTTTGTTCTCGCTGTTTGGCATCCGTGTAACAACTCAGTTGGCATGCAGCTTTGCAATCAATCTCATCTCTCCCATCCTCTCTTCCATCCCAGCATCATATACTTAAAAGGAGTGTAGATTTCAAGAAGTGTTTTGCCAGATATAAAATCCAAAGATTTATCTTCTAATCCCTGACATTTGAATTATCCCAAATCTGCAGATTAAAAATTATTTCTTTTTTTTTTATTGTATGGACAGAGGAATTAATATTATTGTAAGGTTAGAAACTCTTAAGTGGCTATGCTTATGAGCTAGCTTAATCCTTTGGTAGGGGATAATAGGATAATAAAGCCTGAAGGAATAATCTTAGTCATGTCTCTCTGGTGTTCTGGCAGTTGCACCCTGTTCAAAAGCAGTTTTGTGCAAAGCTACCAAAGCTGAAATGACTGTAGTTGTCAACTGCACAAATGAGGGAAATGTCCATGGCTGTGTCAGTCATTCTAATGAGTCACAGAAGGAGGCAAAGTAAAGGAACAAATTAAAAGCAACAGTATTTTTCTCCCTTCCCCCCGACGGAAGAAAATGAGAATAGTTGCAATTTCATTTGCTTTTAAAGCACAGCACTTGGATAATAAACGTCCCCTGCAAATGTGCTGAGCAAACACCTCCGCGTTCATCAATATGCGGGAGCTGTTTATTGCCTCATAAACTTGGAAGCAAGTGATATTGTCTCTTAAATCAATGGCTGCATGGACATTCTAGACACTGTAGGAGAACAGTACATCGAGACAATGCTGATACTTAAATTAATGGTTCTAGTAATGACTGAAGTGTGCTTTGTCACTATTAAAAAAGTTAGACATAGATTAAAAGAAAGCTTAGGACACAGTGTATGTATGTTGAGATGGGAATGTGTGTATGTGTGTGTCTCATTATAGTCTTTTATTATTTTGGCTTAAAATCTTATTACTCCATGCAGTTTTGATTCAAAGGAGGGTTGGGCTGCCGGTACTAACAGGGTCAAGCTTGGTTTAAAGCCTGCTGAATGCACAAACCCAGTTTCTAAGCCTATGGGGAGGATTGCTTGAGTTGTGAAACTGTGTTGCCTTTGCCAATTTCAAACCAGATAAAGAACCAATAATATTCTGAATTCTGTGGCATCCATTATTTCTAAACACTGCAGAATGTAGCTGACGTCACACTGTAAGTTTCTCATCTGCAGCACGTCAAGCTGATCCTATATTCTTTATCTGAAAGGAAGAGAATACGCAGCTGGAAGGCATTGCCTCTGGTCTGCTCATGTTCAGGGTAGGAAGCCAGTGTAGAAGCAGCTGTGACAAGGAGGATCAAGGAAGGGTTGACTGATCAAGGACTGTGTTTTGCTTTCTGTGTGCTTGCAGCCTGTATATTGCAACAAGAAGGACTAATTGCTTGCTGAGCAACCGTAACTTTAATAATGGCAATGAAATGCAGTGGAATGTGAATTAGACCTCCATGTAAACTAGCTATCTGACTGTATACCAGGTGTCTCAAGCAAACGTGAGTAGCTTATGTTGTTCATTCTGCTGAGGGAAAGTAATTTAGCAGAAGTATAGGTACATTTGCACTTAGCTGCTGTCACATCTTCTCAAGGCAATCATCCATGCTGCTGGAGCATCCCTCTTTTGCAGAGGAACAGCACAAAGGTAGTAAAGGAAAAAATATTCCTTCTTGACTCCCTCTCATCTTTTACCCCAGAATGATTTACAATACTGATGAAGTACTAATACTGCACTGTAGTAGATGTTTCCCATTTGCATAGTGTTCCAGGCATATCCTACCTTATGCATGTAAAGGGAAAACAGTATTCTATTTGAAATTGTTCATATATATTTATTTATGGATTATTTTCTCCTGATAAGTTGCATTTCTGAAGATCTTATGTACATATTTAGTACCAGAACTTTCACTTTTGCAAGCAAAAATGTACGATTGATGATGTCCCAGGAGAGTGCTCTATAAACTCTTTATCAAGCCTCTGTACTGTTCTGATTTTAATCTTTAACTTCAGTTCCTCTTTGAATTAGCTGTGTCCATAGGTATATAATAATTGTTTTCCAGTGAGCAAAACTGTTCCTTCTGTTCAGGTAGCTTAAGATCTGAGTGGCCTTCCTTCAAAGTATACAAAGCAAAAGCCTCTTTTCATTAAGTGAAACCATTGCCTGCAAAAGGTAAATGTTTTCCTATACTTCAGACCTACAGCTTAAAAATAAAACTGGGTGAAGTCAGCAGAAATCCAATTCAGATTTCAGATTTTTTTTAAAATTGCATCATTACTAGCATTGAAGTAGTGCTCAGGAAGAATGTAAACCAGCTGAATAGCCCTATACTACTCTCTTCCATATTGTTAAGAGGTAATAGCGAACAGAAAATTAAGCATGCGTATGTAACATAACACAGCTGCAATGGAGTGTAGCGCCGTTTCAGGCTGCATCTGCACAAGCTGTGCATTGCTGATCCCTGTCTTTATAACCCTCTCTGTGTGCTTCTGTAGTAGCCTGGCTGGAATACTAGGTCTGTGTTTGATGTAGCATATTGAGAGAGTACAGCTGATAAACTAAAGCAAATCCAGAGAAGGCCAACAGGAAGATGAACTAGCACAGAAAAAATATCACAGTCAAGAATAGGTAACTGAGTGAAAGAGTAACTGAGATAAAATATAACAAGTTGTAAATGTTTCTACCATATAAAATACTAAGGAGAAAGAATTACCTTATTGAAAGCAAAGGCAAAACCAAGAAAAAAGGAAACTAGGAATTACAGAGTATGCTCCCAGAAGGAGCAACATAAGACCTATCCATTGGAAATTTAAGCTAGTTTTGATAAGACAATGGAGAAGTAATATCAAATACTGTTCTCGGTTACCAGAATTTGTTTTCAGTGATGTAACAGCTTCTCCCTCTTGCTGCCTCTCAGGGAATTAAGTTAGTGCTTCATTAGTGCTTTCTCATTACTGAGAAGAAAATAATACATTTCTATTGCGTAGTGAAGCAGCAGTCTAATATTTGTATTTCTGCTTGGAGAAGCATTGCAAGATTTTTAACAGGTGAAATACAGCTTTTCACATGAGCAGAGCAGCCCCTGTTGTTGCCTTCTCATCCTGGAGGCACTCTTGAAGTACAGAAGATGAGTGCTGTAAGTGCTGAATATTATAGAAGTACATATGTTTCATGCTTTTTGAGAACAAAATATATTTTGTAGCTAGAAGGTGAACAGATGCAAGGTTATGACAATGTTGTGCCAAGTTCCCACGCACAATCACAGAATACCACTCTATTTCCAAAGACACTTTATGAGACTCAGTCCTCTCATAGCCCTTTCTTTGTTCAGCCTGCTTGATAGCAACAAGGGCTGCTTTGCCTACAATGGCCCTGAGTTCTTTTTACTCAATTTCTCATTTTCATCTCATCTTCAGTCCTTAACAGTTTTGAACCTCATTAGTTCCTTCTACAGTCCTGTCTGAATAAGCTTTCTCCTCCACTCTTTCAGCCATGGTCCTTTCATGATCTTGCTCCCTTGTAGTTTCTCTGTCACTCCTGCCCTAATATTCATAAGCTGTCTGTGTTCTTATCCTCTAATGCTTTTTTTAAAAACATCTAAATCAGACATTTTCAGAGAGTCAGTATTCAACCAGCTCCCTTTTAATTGGAAACTATCTGCACTTAGCTCCATGGAAGTTACATGGATGTGTCTTCTCTTGACTTCAGTGAGGCCAGGATTTTAAGTTTACACTTCTCACATTTCTTAAATGTCTCAGAAGCAGGAAACTATGTAGTTCCTAGGTAGTACAAATACTGTGATTTATGCCATGCAAAAATCTTGCCTGGGTATAAGACTATTACTTGCTTGGATTTTCAGCACTACAAGAATTCTTTGGCAGGCTTTCTGCTAAGGTTAACAAAAGTTAGATAAATACGGGCTTGGTGCACTTAGATACTTCGTCATTCCATAATGTGTCTTGCTGTGTCTGTGTATTCAGCCAGAAAAATGTTGGCCATGTTCCTGTCTCATTTCTAAATGCTGGCAAGCTAACTGTAATTAAGGTATTCCTTTTAACAAGATTGATTTAAGGCTAAATGGAGCTATCTACTTGCAGCTTCAGGTCTTTCAAAAATGAGGTAACATTGAACTTGGGGGAAAAAAGTCAAAAGCACTATAGTTCTTTCCCCCACTACCCTTATTTTCCATCCTTTTCCCATGTTGTTAATGGAAACCTTCCTCCTCTTTTCATAATTGTTACTCTACCATTTTCTTCGTCATGCTTGAAGACTCTGTAATTCAATTTTCATTCTTGATGCTTGATTTCTACTTTCTCTGGCCATAGCTCTGGCCATCATATCTCTTTCTATAACCTTGAAGGCCAGATTATGGGGAAAGATTGGGATCAATTGATGCTTAGTATAAAAACTGAAAAAAAAGATTGTAACTTAATCCAAGTGAAGAAGAGAATGAGATAGAATTTAAAAAAAAAAAAAAAAAAGTGGTTAAGAACACCCAAAGAAGGAGGATTAAAAATAACACCTAAAGGAAGAAACAAAAGAGAAAAAGAAACAATAAAATGAAGGAAAAGTGATAGAAATAGGGACTGTAATTGAAGTTTATATAGAAGTGGTCAGACTTTATGCAGAAGGAAAACGAACCCCAGAAAATGTCGGAAAATCATGGAGCCCCTTAATGGACAAAAGAAATAGGACAGGAGGAAAGAGAGACTTCAGGAAATGAAAACTGTTTCATTGCATTTAATTTCAGAATTTCAAGTTATAAACACAAAATCTGTGCAAGATATAAAATCCGTGCATGTATAAAATATTTAGTTATTATTTATGCAAATCACATATGTAATTTTGTCCCAGCACTCAAGCACTGGGACAAAAGTCATCCCATTAATTCAAGCAAAACTAAGTGTTTAACTCAAGATTACCCTGAGATCCCCCAGGTTATTCTATATGTGTTAGTTGAATACCCTTCACTGAGAGTTCAGGATTTGCCTTGTTTCAAACACAAAGACCATCTCAAAACTTCTCAGTGATTATACCAAAACCAGTAAATTGGAAAAGGTGGAGCTGGACCGGGAAGTTGAGGATACAACTTGGTGCTCATGTAGTCTCAGTGGAGTGAAATTACTCTTTCCTTCTTCAAAGCTCCACCTTTTATTCCAGTGTCTCTCTGGTGTCCAGTCTTCCTTTGGGAAGCTCTGGGACAATTGCAGTCGATGTCATTCTACTCCTATACGGTGTTCCCAGACCCTGCTGCTGTAGGCCAGTGTTATCCAGTGCTGCTGCTTTGGTTTCCTTTGAAACCAGGAGAAAAGCTGTGCTCCAAGTCTGTGCAACAGGTGGGATAGTCCCTGGGAGCACTTACTACACCCACACAGCACTGAAGTTCACTGGATCTCAGCTAGGCACTGAGTTTCCCTGTTCACCATAGAATCATGGAATGGCTGCAGTTGGAAAGGACCTTAAAGAGCATCTGGTTCCAACCCCCCCTGCATGGGCAGGGACACCTCCCACCAGACCAGGTTGCTCAAAGCTCCATTCAACCTGGCCTTGGACACTTCCAGGGATGACACAGACCCAGCTTCCTTGCACAACCTGTTCAGTGTCTCTCACCACTCTCAAGTTGAAGAATTTCATCCCAGTGTCTCACCCAAATCTCTCCTTTTCAAGTTTTAAACTATTTCCCCTTGTCCTCTCATTACACACCTGTGTAAAAAGCCCTACCCTGTCCTTCTTGTAGGCCCCATTATAACAATTATAGCATTTAATATTATAACAATTCTACTACCTTCTTTACCCAGCAAGTTCCTGGGGATGTTATTGCCCAGTTTTCCAGCTCTGTTCATGCACTGGATCTATCATACAGAGACCAGCCAACAAACTATGTGCTATTCATAGTTATTCTGCACGTGAAGACGTAGTCAGGATTTCAGGAATTAGTCAGGCACCTGGTTTACTCAGGTATTATTTGGTTGTTCAGGCTGAGTTGAGCAGAGCTGGGAGATGGTTTTGGCAGACATGAACTCACAGTCGCAATAAAAGTGAATAAATGAAATTCCATCTTTTTATAGCCAAAAAGAAGACATCGAATAAGGGTTCCCACAGACAAGTTCATGCACTAAACCTCACATGCACCTCAGCACAAGCATTGCTAAGAGATTTATAAATTAATCACATACATAATATAGAGTCCTGGTTATCACCCTGTCATCCACTGTTCACATCAACATTTACAGGACTTGAGGATCACTCTGTCCTCTGAATATCAAATGATTTTCTTCCTATTCCTGAGTAAAATGGGGGTGCCACTTTTACCCAAGAGTCACTGGCTGACTACCTGTGAAAACTGCAGCTGTCTTGGATGTCTGCAGATCAGGAGCTTTCACATCCAATTGAACAGAAAGGAAGTTTTTCAATGAGCAGCAAGAGAGATAAGAAATCTTCTAATAAAGATTTCACTTTTCAGTGAAATAGGCATCCACGCAGGCAGGAAGCAGGTTGAAGGCATCCAGGCAGCAGATAAATCCTCCAGCTCCACTTTCCTTATCCCATCTCTGCAGCACAGCACATTGAGTTGTCATCTGCCATTTGTGTATTCATTCTAATTCTTTCTGCCTTGTTATTCTGTCAATTTCTTAATCTATTTACACTGACTTTATTTTCAGTGTGTCTATTGTGACAGCAAATCCTAGAATTGCCTTGGGTGTTGTCTGAAAATGGCCATTATAAAATCATAATGCCTACCCAGATGAGGAACTGTAAAGGCCCTAGGCATCAGTAGGAGTCCTTAACAGCTGCCTGCCGTTTAGACCTGCATATCAATTTCCACCTTGAAGGATCTGCTGCAGTATTATGAGGTGAATAGGCACTGTGTATATTAAAATTTGGATTAGTGACTCAACCAAAACACTCTCTTTCCCTCCCTCTCTCTCTCTTGGTGTCTCTCTCTTTTTCCACATTAATAAACTTGCTATCTCCATCTTTTGTTGGCAAACTATATAAAAATGCAAATGATCCAGAATCCAATTAATTTCTGGAAGGTTGCAGCTGTTTTGGGCCCTATTCACAAAGACATGTGGTGTTCTTGCGTGCGTGTGTGTGTATGCATGTGTATGCATCTGATTGCTAAGAAAATCAGGCCTTATTATTGAAGCCTTGACTCTCAAAATTTGAGCTATTGTTCATTGCCAGCACTGATGCAAACAGATAATTTCCAAATTCTATTCCATGTTTATTAAAGTGGTAGGAAATGTGGCTAATTTCAGACAAAGCAGAGAAAAGGTGGAGCTTGAGAGCTGAAATAGGAGAGCTGGGAAATCTGTTTCTATTACAACAAAGAAAAGTTTATCTAATATCTCAAAAAGCATTAATTACTGTGAGGCACAAGCGAATACATTGTGGATTCTTCATTGGTTTTGTCATTCTTCATTGCTTTATTCTACTACCGTGAGTTTGGCTTCATTTTGTGTTTTGGTTTTTTTGCTTGTATCTGATGTGTTGTTATGAAATTGAGACCATCCTGGGAATACTTTTCATTATTCCAGCTCAAGCTTCAATCAAATTTATCTAGACCAGACACTTTGAAGCAATGTATGTAATTGTTCCCGCCACTGGTTGAACTTGGGCAAGACAGTCAGGACCAATTCTTTAATCTATATTTTTATATTAAGAGCCTCTATTTTTTGCTCCCCAGTTTGCACCTGTATTTGGAAACACAAACACCAAAGCTAACAGTGTGAGCACATAGGTCGTGATCTGCCTGTCTATTTCCCCAAATTAACATGTTACCTGTGCGCAACAATATCAACAGCATCTGATTTTCCATGTTATTTATGTCTTAATATGTTCCTGTTTGTCTTGTTTACTGCCTAATACCAGTTAAGCATATTTCTGTTGGTGGGATATTAGTAGTCTCTCTCTCCTACCTAATGAACCTCAAAGGAGCTTAATATCCTTGAGACCTCTTCCCTCTGCCCTTTTATCTGCTTGTTTGCATTGGCCAAGGGTTAAAAACATATGCAAGTGAAGGGCTTACAGCAGTGTGATTGTACACTAGGGTGGAAAAGAAAACATTTTTTCTTAGCTGTAAATAACCTGGGATCCTTATTTTACTTATTCTCTTAAAATAAAGTTTTGGTAATTTTTTCTACAGCAGTCACTAAAGAAGCAGAGTTGCTGGTGACAAGACTTACAAACAATATTTGCCATTTTTATTGTGCTACAAGCATATGGTGAAATTTTATCCATAATGGAAATCCAACATTCAAGGTACGTAGTGTAAGGCCATATGTAGAACAAGCCTTCTCCATTTATTACAGTCAGCAGTTTCAGCAGTGAGTGCACACAAGATGAAATTCAGCCTTGTGCAGGGAGCTTGTGTCAGGTCAGAGCATGACCTAAATCCCACTTGAGTTCTAAAAATAGAATGCCAAAGTGGAATTTAAAGCCCTGTAATAGTGTCTGGTACAGACAAAAATTTAACAAAGAGGAGATAATTTCTGCAAAGGCTCTGATACTTCGTCTAAATACGGTCTTGCAAAACATCAACCCACAGAGGCCAGGCCAGTTTGACCAAGCTTGGATATTCCTTGAATAGCATGCTCAGGTGCCTTGATTAATAATAGGCACCTCCATGGGCAATTAGCTAAAGGCTGCTCTCTTCCCTGGGAAAGAGCCAGAGCTTTTGATCAGATAACTGGCGTTTTAAGTTTAATATTTAACAGTGAGAGCTTTTCTTCTTTTGGCTTTGTTGTAGCTGACAATGCACAGAGATAATGCATATTGGGAGTGCTGATAACAAATAAGCAGATCCATACCAAGAAAAATGGGAGAGAGGCTGGAAAGGCTAGAAGGAGAGAGTATTGATAAGGTTATGTGTGGATCAGCTGAAACTGCTTGTCTTGCTGCTAAAACAGCAGTGGATGTTAGAGCTTGCCATTACAGGCACTGGGTGTAGTTCTAGTGTAGAATACTTTTATTTCCACTGTACATGTAGTTGTCTCTTTGAATAAAGAGTAGTTAGGGTTCAGGCAACATCTGCTTTCAGAAGCTCAAGAAAGCACCAAAGAATTCCCAGAGTAAAACTTTTGGTAGAGACAGTAGGACAGAGAGCAAACTCTCCTGCTGTTTGCCATAGGCCAGAGCACAGAAACTATTTCACAAAATTATGCAATATGTAAAGACTTAAAAATCAGAGGTTCCTCTCATGCAAAGGAGAATTTAGGAGAGTGCAAATAACAGCTCCATCTGGTGATGCCATCTCTATAACAATGTATTTAATTCTCTTTTATATAACCTTCTTTCAAATTTAGATCCTTTTTTTCTTTCCCAGTTGGCTTCATTATCTGAAATCATTCAGACTTCATTATAGTGAACAAAGTATAAATATTTCTTTAAGGTAGTGACTACACTGGAAGATTATGGGAGAGTCTGGCAACTTGTCCCAGATCACTAGATAAGGTGATCTCTGTCATAATTCATTTGAGAGCAGAAGGAGGAAAAGTGTCTCTCTCTGGTAGAAGAAATGTCCTGTTAAAGTAATCAAAGAAAGAGATTTTTTATTCATGTGAGTTAAGAAGACATATGTGAAGCTATATAATTTTCTTAGAGGGCCTGCTTCTGCAAAGTGTGCATTGCCTACTTCTAGCTACTACTTATCCTTAATCTGTGCTGACATCAAGTCTGAGCTACCTGCCATTTGTCTGAATTTTATAACGTGTTAGTGATTTCCTTCATCGTTCCTCCCACATCTTAGTCAGCTACATTCTGAATATCCTAGCAGCAGCGATCTGTTAGAAGAATCACCTTCTGCTAGAGGGTGATACAAGAGCCATCACAATACAACCAAAGGCCCATCTAGCCCAGCTCCTGTCTCTGCATGATACTTTCTTTCCTGGATTCCAACAGTTTTCATCTTGAACTGATGTAGTTTCTGTATTTTTGGTAACTCTCAGTAGATGATTGATCTACTGGTCTGTTTTCCCCTTTCAGTCCATGCATCCACAGCATCACCAGGTAATGATTTTCACAGGTCTACGACTTCTTGTACAAAGAAGCACTTGTGTTTATTTTGAATGTGTTCTTTTGTATCTTTGTTTCATGTTCTCTTGCTCTCGTGTGGGAAGGGTCAAGATCCATTTTCTTTGCTCTGTTTATCAATTCTTAGACTTCTGTTGTAGTCTTACAGGTCATCCTGTTCCAGGACGAAGTGTGCTACTGTGTCCTGCTGTAGTTGCTGAGTAGCTTTTCTTAATATAAAAGTTGCTTTGCAGCTTTGACCATCTTTGTTGCTGTCCTTTGAAAATTTCTGTTCTATCTCTATCCTTTGTGAAGGAAGGGGACCAGATGGTATTTAGCACACAGTATTCAACACTGAGTTGAGCAATGGTTTTCTGTAGCAGCACAGTGATGTTCTTTGTTTTGTTCTCCATTTATTTCCTAATATTTTCTAACATTTGACTTGTCTTCTTGAATGCTATTAAGCATCAGGTTGACATTTTCATAGGACTATCTGTCATAAGCTCATATCCATCTCCTAAGTAGTAATGATCAACTCCATCATATTAATATATGGAGTTAGAATTGTTTTTCCCATGTGCATTGCTTTCCATTTATCTACAGAAAATTTGATTTGTCATTTAATTGCACAGCCACTCAGACTCATAAGGTTCCCCTGTAGGTTTTATTTTTTGTTCCTGCTTGTCCTTTCTATCTGGCATAATGCTGTATCATTATACAGCTTCCTGAACTCCCTACTTTACCCACATTCTCAAATAATTTAGGAATACACTGACTGTTGCAAGTGCCAGTTCAGATCCCACTGGAACTCCAAGGGTGGAACACACTGTTGCAAAAGCAGTCCATTCACTTTCCTCTCTGTGACCTGTCCATTAACCAGTTACTTCTCCATGATCTTTCCCTTTATCCCACCACTCGTAAACTTTATTAAAACATTTTGTTAAGGATTTTTTAGAAGACATCTGGAAAGCCAGGTAGATTCTGTCAACTGAATTAACATAATCTAGATGGATGTTGATCTCTGTAGAGAACTCTAGTACATTTGGAAGACAAGGCTCTCCTTGATAAAAGCATGTTGACTTTCCCCAGTGGATTAAAGTTTTTACCTGCTCTTCCTTAGGTTGTTACTTATTTTCTCAGTAGACAAATATGGTTGTGTGTATCCCTACACACCAAGAAGACAAAGTCATCTCATATGAAATTAGTGACTTCTTTTACCACTCAGTTTAAGAACAAGATAGTGGTGCAAAAGACAATTTAAAAAACTGTCTAAAAAGGTAATTTGTAATCTGTGTACCCCAAGTGTTGTGCTAAGTATTTCTGAGTATTAAGCACCATCACTTTACTTTTTCCATTTTACATAATGCATCAATAACCTTTTGATTTGTCATTATACAAATGACAAATTGACTTAGCACTAGGATTAAGTCTTCTCTGTTAAATCTACCATAATTTTATTTAGCCTGGTAGGAAAGACACAGGTAGAGTGATGAAAAATACCAAGGAAAAAAACCCAAAACTTTGGAGGGTTTGTTCTTTTCCATGTGCCTGCACCCTGTTAATGTGCCATCTGCTGCTAGGACATAGATTCATTTACCATTACAGTGTTCTAACATGATTACCTTTTTTCCCCTCAAAAGCCACAACACTCCTAAATACAGTTGTACTTAAAATTCTAGGGAATGAGGTGGTCCTTGCCCTAGACACAATTGTTCTCTTGATTTTGAGAGCATTACCACTACCATTAAATGTAATTTACTTTATCTGATGACAGTTTGCTGAACAAGATCTTAGCTTTTAATAGGATCAGGACATAGATGGTAAGTGGAGAGAAGAGAAAAGCACTGTGGGTGGAATTGATCCCACCCCATTACTCCTTCCTTAACTAAGAACAAATTGAGCACATATTATGCTGCCTCGAGGACATTGGCCAAGTTAGAGGGCATCAGCACATCCAGTCTCCAGGCTGGATCAAAGTCTGACACCCTGCTGCATTTCCCCTCATGGGTTGTTGCCCTGCTGTAGTGCAGTTGTGAACTCATTGGATATATGCTTCTTTCCTCGCTATTCACCACTGCACCCCTAATTAGCCTCTAGTTTATGATTGTCAGTACAGACTCCTGCAGTTGCTCAGGGTAGCTGTTCTGTAAGCCATCCACCCTTTACACAGCAGAACCTTTTTTTCTCTGTCTTATGTTATCACGGGCAAATTTTGTAGTATGAGAAAGCCCTTCACCAATCAAAGCATCTAGTATTAGAGGAGAAATTGGTTTCTCATTCAGAGTTATGGGTCTATTATGACCTCCCACATTACTGCTGGTTCATTTGCAATCAGCTTTTTCATTATCTTTCAGCTACACCGGACCAGAATTATGTTAATTGCCCATTAACTACAGTTGGGTGATTCATTTATTCTTTTAATTTAGAGTATCGAAAATGGATCTAACCTCTATTTTGCTTTTTAAACTTTCTGATATAATCTTTGCCATTACAGAGGTGGAAGGAAAAACAAGGTATCAATAAAGCCATGACCTTCACTGAGTATGGAGCCTCTGTGGGCAGTGCAGTACAGGCAAGAGCCTGTATTTCTTGCAAAGTATTCTGGAAAGAATGATAAATGAGTTTATCAGAAGAGTTAGTTTCTTTTTCTCCCCTTTTCTGCTCGAGTAGGTTTTTTTGCATGTGTCCTGGAGTTTCATAGTTTTGTTTTTCATTTTGTTATTTCTGCCTCTTAAAGGGATTTGTGTTTCAAACTTGAAATAATCCTCTACCTAGCAAAAATTTGGGTAAGCAAATTCTACATGGCAAGCTTATCAAACATCTGTGGAGTTCTCTGCAGGTGGAATGTGTGGCCAGACTCACCGAGCATACCCATTTGAAATGGGGCTTTTTCCCCTTTGAATTACTGGGATTCTTGAGCTTTGTATTCCTTTGTGGGAATAGGAGAGTAATTTAATATTTTTCTTTCAGATTGTTTTTCCTTGCATTCCTCAGAATTGTGGACTGGGAGCATTCTTGTCTCTATTACCTGTAACACATTGTATATTAACTTAAGCTTTCCCCTGTAGCAACATGTAGGTGTTTGTGATAATTGTTGAAGGTAGAGTTCTCAGTGGAAATGTAGCTGCAGTCCTACAAATACTTAAATATAACTTTACTCAAGTGAATTAGCCTAGTGTGTATGACTCCAGTACTTAAATGGATGAACATATCACTTAGAACACCTATCACTAGAACACATTCATCCTTAACTAATCGTAGACTCTGAAAGAACGACTCCCTACATTTTCCAGATTTTTACTAACATAATGATATCTGGGAACCTTAACCAAGGATCTGGGTTCACTCAGTTCTGTGCAGGTTAGTAAGAAAGTATTTTAAGTATCTCACAGCCTCTGAGAATTTGTACTCAGAGTGTGATAAAACAAAGGAGGTGATGAAGAGGTGAAGTGATTTGGAAGCAGGAGAAGCACAAGGCAAGAGATGGTGTTTGTGCACTGTGCACTGGAGTGTAATTGAGAGGGCTCTGGGATAGGAGCATCTCCCGAGCATCTAAAAAAGATTAAGGAGAGGCTGAAAGCAGGTTTAAGGGAAGCCAGGTGTCAGTGTGGGATGGAGTCCTTAGGGCAGCTGGAAGGCCTGAGGAAAGTATAAGAAACCGTGAATTGCAGCAGGAGGAAAAAAGGAGGTCACGTTGAATAACATGGATACTTTGGTTTAGACAGGGCAAAATTTCAATTATTATTTTTATTGGACCCAATCAGTTAAGCCTTTGAGGGTGCAGATGCACCTGCAAATTTGAAAAAGCTGACACTTGAGCATCTAATTTTTTCTGTTTTTTTAACTGGAGCTCTTGTGCAAGGAAAAGGAACCAATGAAGTACGAAAGAAGCATGTAGGCTAAAAAATGTTCAGCTTTATCATTCCCGGGCATTTAGAATTACTTAGAGTATTAGATGACAGTACTTAGATTATTAGATTACAGATACTATACACTTAAAACATAACTACTTTCAACAGAAAAATGCAACTAAATCGATATGGCTTTCTTGCACTACATAGTTAAATACATGTATTTATGAAGAATGAAGTTCACAAGATACAAAGTTAAACTATGTCTTCTTTCTTTTCCATGCCTTTATTAATCCTTTTTTCTTCCTCCTGTTTTTCATACTTTGCTTTATTCTCTCTTTTTCTTTCTGCATGTTTTTGTTGCTTATCTTTGTTAACATCTATTTGCCTTTTCTGTATATGTCCTCAGGCCCTGGCTTTGCAAACTCTTGTATAAGATTTTTCACATTGAAATCAACAGTATTTTTATCAAATAAATATAGCTGGTGTTGCAGGATTAGGAACATAATGTCACTGACTTATTATTAAACCACATTTTTTTCAACAGGATGAACAGATGTTTAATTTTTTTTTCAGAGAAAGATTTGCAGATAAACTGGAAGTGCATAGGCCTTTATTTTCCTGACCACGAAAGAGCTGTCTACATAGGCAATTGAATTTTTGAGGGTTTCTCATGTCAAATTTCTTTCTTCTCTCAAAAGACAGAGAGCAAAAATACATTTTACGCTATTTTCTCTTTCCACAGGCTGCATGTTTTATCACAGTTTTGCAGTATGGCAAAACCCACAAGCTTTGTATCTCTTGATAGTGTCACAAAACAATACATAAAGTTCACAAGTTTGTTTTCCATTCAGTCAGCTTTTACTCGGTGCCACCTGAGAGAAGCAGATTTGTCTGACACAGTTACCGGGGCACTCTAGAACTCCAGAGGTCAGTTCAGCATCTTAAAACGTGGCTGTTGCTTCCAGCAGTTCCTTTAACTTCTGCTTGCATAGCATCCCTTCCCAGACTCTTTCTGGATCTTGTAATCACAGTTGTCATCTTCTTGGAGAGGGTAGCAGCCGTGTAGATTAATCATCTCTGTATTGTGACTGGAACACTTGCCTGTCATCCAACATCTTTGTACTGAATGGCGCTTTTCTGTTTGGGAATCCAAGCTGTATCACATTGTAAAGACACAAATTCAGACACAGAGACAGCTAGAAGCTAGAAGGAAGGGTAGAAGCCAGATAAACAAGGAAGGTTCAGTGGGGCTCAGCCTTCCAGAATGGGCAAATATCTTGCAGGTTCCCTGTATTAATGCAACTAGATTAGATTACTGAAAAAAATGAAACTGCAAAGAGAAACTATAGAAAAAGCTAGGCTCCAAGAATCATACTGATTTAGCTGCTTTTGCATGGTAGATGGTTTCCCTACTCCACTTTTTAAAAGGTGAGGGCCTAGAAATACTTACTAAAGCTACTCTTGTGTGTGTCTACTGAAACACTCATTGTCTCACTGATTTCATATACAAACAGATGCAAATATGTATGTTCAGCACCTTCTGACTTCAGGTTCCACTCCCTGATAATGATGGATTGATTTAGCCATTCCTAAACTATGTTTAATCATCACAGTAATAAATGTTATAATACTGTCTGTACTGTAAAATATGCAGAAAGCAAGAGAGAAAGAGAACTCAAGTCAGCATTGCTTCTTTCTGGAATTTCCATTATTTCATTGCTGATAATTTTGATTTAAATATGTAGCCTTAAATCTTGATTTACCGTTTTTAATATAATCGTTTCCCATATCTTAAGTGTTCAGGATTGGATGTTGAGTTCATTTACCTATGAACTAATCAGAGGGGAAAAGTCTTGAGATTCCCAGTTTTTGTAACAGATGCAGCAGAAATCAGTAGTTGGAGATGATTTTTCCATATACGAATGCTGCCCTCTCCTGGACGGCCGCTACATTACAGCTGAATTGTCTTTGCTCCTGTGAGTAGCTTTTCCCATCCTCACTGGAGGTGACAGTGGTAGGGCTTTACTGTCCCCATTCACAGTTCTGCTTGATGGGAATACCAGCTGCAGTGTTTCCTGGCTGCCCTCCCCCTGAAAGATGCAACACATGACATAAGTCTCTGACATCTTTGCATGGCTCTAAGAACAAAGCAATACGTCGTTATTTCTCGTGTAGGCTCCTGCAGTTCAAGTAGTAGTAGTTGTAGTAGTAGTTCCTTGCTCTGTTTTTTTCTGCCACTGTGGGGCTTCATAATGGGAAGTTTAGTTACTTGCCTGCAAAACTAGAAGGTTACTAGTACATAGCTGCTGGATGAATAAAGCATACCCCAGACCATTTTCAAAACCTCAGCCTAAATTTGATCCTGCAGCTGGGTGACACGGCTGCACTGAGCTCTGTCCTGGCAAGGAGGGCTACCCTGTGCCTGCAAGAAGAGCCACTACATGTCAGTGTGTCAGTGACACTGCACGTAGCCCTTCTTACCTTCATCTCAGCTCTGCCCCATCGGAAGGAGCTGATGCAAATACTGAATTTCTTACATCTCATTCCTAGAGCTTAATCTATCCCAAGTCTGTTTTCTTGGCAGCCTGCTCTTTTCAGGGGGACTGACTAGGTCATGAGGACAAGGAGCTGAGTGTACTTGTGTATAAGATTTGGTACCAGCCACTGGGATATCTAGCTCTGACATTCAAAGATTTCACTGTTCCTGAATTAAGTTTAAGCAAGGTGTCTTTTTAGACATAGTTTTAGAAGGTAAGCGTAGAGTAGAGCCCTGAGAGAATGTAGAAGAGCCAAAAGAAAATGTAATTTATGCCAATATGGATAAGCCCAGCAAAATATATTTACAAACGGTACTTCTACAAGTTTTTTGTACCGTAATTTCATGTATAACTCTTCCTTTAGTACAGCACACTAAAGGATAGTTTAAAAGCCTACATAACGTATCTCAGTACTACAGTAACATCTGTTGATCCCAATTATGTCTCAGAAAGCTCTGTTGTTATTTTTTTTTTCCTTAAAGTGTGGGCTGTTTTCATAAAGGAGTGTTTGATTCTGGTTTGTAGACTTCATAAGCAGAAGGGCTCCTATCACAATCACACATATTTATCCCACTGCTGCAATATATATTCCTCATATTGGGCAGAAACAAAGCAAGATATTTACTGTATGAAGACTCATTACATGTAGAGGTGCAAAATTCATATTTTGTGATAAGCACAGTGCAGCCAACTTTCTTGCAAGACTCAGATCTGGTTTTGAATCAGCCTGTGCTATTTTAAAGTTTGCCTCAGAGCCTGTGTGAAGTCTGTAATTTTAAAATGGTATAGAATATGGAGGATTTTTATTCTTTGAAATTTTAAATAAAACTTTATGGGGATTAAACAACAGGAAAAATGTGTTCTATTGTACTTAGAAATTTATTTATTTCTACTCCATTTCACAGCTTTATGATACTGGTTTTAAATGTTCTGGCTGTTGTTTTTGTCAAAGTTTTTTATTTCCTTATATTTATCAAAGTACTGGAAAATAAGTACCTGAGCCTTTCTGAAATTACTAGCATATGCAAAGAATCAATAGATTTTAAAGCTGAGTGATAGGTTCTAATATCCAAAAGAAGTTTTTAGGCTTTTTAGCTGTAACTTGAACAAATTATTGTTAACATTTTATAGTATTTGGAGCTACAGTAAATTTTAGTCCTGACTGTTTATCTCCAAAGAAAGAAAATGAAACACTGCATCATAATGCTTTACTGACACCTGCATAAAGATATACTGGAGCTTCAAATATGAATTGGGTAAAAAAATTCAAAATTTGGAAACATGTAGTTGAATTATGCAAAAATAAACAATAATAGACATGGTACATAAGACACAGGTCAAGAATGAAGAAATGTTTTTTACAAAATATTTGAGGAAATCAGGACAGGAAAAGTTTTTTTTATTCTCGTGTTCATTTTTTCTTTTTAATGCATTCTGATTTAAAAATGGCAGAAATGTTAACAAAAGTATAGTTCCATGTGTGTTTGCTACAGATACAGTCATAGCATTTTAGTACAGAAATTTGTTTTCATGTCTAACCTGAAATAAGGACATGAAGAGTTTCTTTTAAATTCCTAGGAAATACACATTATTATTAAAAGTCAGACCACTTTATACCAGTGGGGGATCTTATCTGGTTTATAGGATCTTCCTGCATCATTATTTTTCATTGTTAAAATATCTTTTCAAACAGTATTTTTCAGTGAAAGAAAATAAATACATTTGTGCAGAACAGGCTTTAAGGACAAAGTCAGACTTCAGAATAAATGAGTGAAAGGTAGCTATGAATGGGCTTAGCCTGGAAATGAGTAGACAGTTCCCAGTCATAAAGGAAGCCCATTCTAGCAGCAACAAAATCCCTGATGTATGAAATGGAGAATACAGCGTGGTCCTTGCAGTACTGGGGTCTTGAGAACCCAAGTGGTCTCTTCAATTGCTGTGTTCCTAGAAATAAGGTGTGTATTGTAGAGAGAGTGGTTGACTGTAAATGTTGATGAAAACCTGCTGGGAGAAAGATGGTTCTAACATTTAATCCTGGCACACTATTTCTTAACCTTTCCCTTCCCGTAGCTTTCCATACCAAACCTCTCCTCTTAGTAGGATAATATTAACACAACCTTCAGGCACCCATGTATCTTGATATACAGCCTTCAAACCACAGATCAGGCCATTGAATTGTGTTATATGCACCACAGCTATATTTCGTCTTCTCATTATTGAAGTTTTCTCTAGTTAATGGAATGGAAGATTTTGCTCCTAAAATTGCTTTTTAAACACCAACCAATAGAAAGCAGATTCCTTCCTTGAATGGTCCTCCTCTGGCCCTGAGATAACTCTTCTACTTGCCCAGGATTCTCTGATCCTCCCCGAGTCCTGGTAACATTTCTGGGAGCCAGGCTTGGATTCTTACCTTCCAGTTTTCCTTTATCATCTTTGAAAGTACAAACTACAGGATTATCATTAAACCAACTGCCGAGCTAACTTTGGTTTTGGAAGGTACTGTAAGAGACATCCCCAGGTATGATGCAGAATAATCTCTTGCTCCACAACCAGATCAGCTGTAAAACCTTGATTAGGATATTAATTTCCTCCTGTGGCTCATTTTCATGGTGGCTGCAAGATACAAGAAAGATGGAGACTGTCTTTCCCCATCTGCATTCTAGCAGATTTGAACAGGCCTAAAGGTCACTCTGCGTGTAGCCACAGTAGCTTTTTAAAAATCTTTGAATGCTAATCCAGCTCTGAACTGCTGTACATTTGCATATTTGCTTAATCAGAAGTGTGTAAGGTCAGCACGGGATCTTCATTAGGATATTCATGGCTAAAATTGCTCTCCTCATGACTTCTCTAGTGTGCAGCCAAGCTCTGCACAGGTTGCAGACCTCCCTCATGGCCCTGATGGAAGTGGCAACAGGGATAAAAACAGATTCTGAAATAAGTGGAGGGGCTGGAACCCTCCAGCATGTAGCAGGGCAGTGGGAGCTTGCCAGCTATGTTTTAGGCTATGGCATTTTAGCTATAGAGAAAATAAAAAACTGAGGCTGCAGAAGGAACAAGCTGCAAAGATAGGGAAGCTATGACATGCAGATCTCTGGGAGCAAGTTGTTTTGAAGAAATCTGAATTGTTAGCAATGATGCATCAAAGAATGCAATGCCTCTGGGGCTGGATTGACATTTATTCCCTGGATTATTCCTTCTGAGGAAGCAGTATTCTTCAGAGATCAGCAGTGCCACCTAATAACTGACTGACTCCCACTCATGTAGCTGTGCTATCAAACATAACAATGTCTCTGATCAGGCCGTGTTGTGTGGAACAGCACCCTCTGCACATCTTCCCTTTTAGTATGTTGCTGGGTCTTCAGGAAGAGATAATTCCCTTAGTTCAATCATCTTTCACATTGACCTGATGCCTTTTCACAAGATTTTCATCTTACTGGGGTCATCATTTAATCCATCTTCTTCAACCATTGCAAACATTCATTTTTTCCTCTGCTGTTTCTATGCCTATTTCTTCTACCAGGCACAGCTACAAATCCTAGCTGTATAATTGTTTTGTAAAGTGGAGAAAATTTAGAGGTGGAAAAGAGAAAATGCTAACAGATGTATTAAAGGAAAAAGGTACATGCCTATTTTAGAAAACTTAAGAATGTCAGGAAGCAGTGGCTTTGCAGTATATGCCATACAGATGTTGGACCTTCTGTACCTCTCTACCCACCACATGTGAGGCATGCATCCTTTATATTCATTTGGCTGACAGAACACCAAATGGCACTGTATGATACTTCCCTTACTTGATTTACTATTAAGCACACACATTGACTTGTATCATGTGATTCAAAACAGTGGAAAAACTCTGTTTCAGTCCAAGTGCAAGTAGTATCAGTTACCTATCCAATGCTTAAATTTTACCTTACCACATAACCAGACAACCCATTTCCTGTGTAGTAAAGATATTTAAGGCTTTTGGTGTTCAATTTCAGAATGGACTCCAGGGATTACAGCCACTGCCCACTAGGGATAGCTGAAAAGGCAGTTGTGAGGATGCTTGAATACTGTTGAATACCTCAAACTAGGGGAATGCCAGTTGAAGCTTTTTATTCAGCATTTAAGAGGATGTTACAGACACTGTGAAGGCAGTATGAGAAAGCTTGTAGTTCTGAGGGTACAAAGATACTAGTATAGTTGAGAGGTATCCAAATATATATGAACAATAAGAAGGCTTTTTAAATGGAAAGTGAAATAATGCTAACAGATGGCCAGCAGGACAGTTACAAAAAAAAGTAAAAGTTAATTCCAAACATTGTCTTACAAAATGAAATTGTGGTGTTCATTTCATAATACGTGTTCAGATCTATTTTCAAGGTTCTCCAGAAATGAAGTATTGTACCTCTGTCATGTCTTTCCTCCTTCCTTGCCATTTACCCTTCTTCTGAAGCTTTGTGTTTCACTGGATTAACCTTTACCTGTCTTTCGGTGAGCTTTCATTGACTACAGAAGTTTTGGTAAAAAGTAATTAAAGCCTGCAGAATTTAGCACAATGTGAAAGTAATCATCCAGGACTGTAATTTCTTTTACTGTTCATTAAGGTCATGATGTTTACAATCAGAGACTCCACATTTGTCTTTACATAGATCATGGTTTGTTTGCCTCAAAATAGTCCCCATCCCATCCCAATCTTGTGCACTGTGGCAGCACCAGCTGAGGAAGTGTGATGCACTAGATCAGGGAACCAGAGCAGCTGGGAAATAATCTTTTGGGGAGGAACTGGCTTTTAGATTGAATCTCCTCCTGATGTGCATTGTCCCTCAGCTGCACAACTGATGCTGCTAGCTCAGCTGTGAGGGGATGGAAAAGAATGTGGTTGCAGGAGGAGGAGGCTTAGGGGCTACTTTTTCCTGCAGCAGTACCCTCTTAAGTGAATGTCCATTAAAGCCTTAAGTTAATCTACCAGGAATTTTAATAGGAATAAGCAAATGGTTCAAGGTTTGCACATTGCTAGAGACAGGTGGTGAGTAGAAATAATATATCTCCATTCTAACCCAAAATCTTCTGTGACAGCCTAAACTAGAAACAGTCTATTTTCTTAGCAGTAGAAGTGACACATATTAGGATAAAGCCATCATTCTTGAGAAATTTTTACCCTTGAAAATACTTGGGCTGAAGCTTGTGAAGTTTGTGTGATTTTTGCCATTGTTGTACTCAGACTGCTTTTGTCATTTAGCCTTGAATTAGAACGGACAAGTACTAGCTCTGAATGTTACCTCCTCACTACCTGAACACTGCCTCCCCGACCTGTGAGTAGGGGCAAGTTCTCTACATCTGCCCAATGAGGCAGATTGGATGAGTTGTTTTTCATACAACAGGGTTTAGAGTTATGAACCTTTTAGTTTCTGATAGGACTAGTACTTTATAACAATGAATTAACAAAGAAAAACTTCAGAAAAAGCATATTTTTTTTTCCCCTTTAGTTTCTTCAACTATAAAGACATATGCTTATCATGTAATTCAGGGGTACTGGGTGATCAGCAAGACACAATGAAACATTGGGAAAAAAATGCATACAAAGCAAATAGATAAAAACTGAGATTCTACTGTTAAGTCAAGGGTTTTTGTTTGCTTTAGATGAAAAATACTCTGGTTTCACACATGTAAGATAGTCCACAGGTTTTTTCAGAGGGAATGTGGACTTCTCACTTTAAAAAGCGTGGAAAATAGTGCAATAAGCTGCTTGTTTAATAAAGGAGTTTTCAGGAACATGTCTTTAGTTCAATGGTAATAGAGCTTACAATAGCTAAGGTTCTGGCAACTCATGAAGCATTCTGTCTGTCTAGAGCTCAGCAAGGAAGACAGTTCTGAAATAGAAATCTTTTGATCTTAAAATGACAAGATCTGAATAATAAAACCTCCTCTCACCAGAAACACAGGCTGTAATTATGGCATATCTATTATTTAAGATATTCTTGAAAATTCACATAGAAGCTGTTCAAAACAAAGTAAAGCATTAGGTCAGGAAGTGGTCTGTAATACTGGGAATATTTTTTAAATAGCTTTCTGCCTTCTTTACTCAAGCTAATATTTGCTTGCGGTAATTGCCCTGCAATATATAAAATGTTTGGTCCAAATGAGTTGATTCTTTCCTTGTAAAAACAGATTCTCATTTATTCTATTAAGTTTCAACAAAGACCCTGTGCATGCAGTGTCTGACAAGACTCTGGTCTTTCCCTTCCTATGCAGTCCCCTCCCTGGACAGCTGAGCTGTACTTCTGCCGGATACCAAGCAAATCTGGCAGAGTCACTGTTAACATATTAGCCACAGCTATTATAAACAAAACTCTGCAATGCAACAGTCTCACAGCAGACATCAAATAACCCAGGAAAACAAGAGAACTGGAGCTTAGTCATGTTTGATAATTAATGTGTGATGGTTTCCAACCAAAATTAATTTAGTGATGGAGTAAAACATATGGAATAATTCTTAAGCTTACATCAAAGGCAAATATTGAATACATTAGGATACATTATCTCTTCTCTTTCTGGAGTACATTATGTCCTATTAAGATGTGATGTTCTGCATTTCTGCCTGGGCTTCTCTGAGAATTTGTGTGATGGCTCACAAATGTGCTCCCCAGTCTCCCCCTCTCTAGCACTCTTCCAATTCATCTATCATTTTTTGTTCAGATGAAGCATTAACACTCACTGTCTGTCAGTGGAAAAAAAAAAGAAAACAAAACAAAACTAAAAAGGCCTAACAACACTTTTTTTTAGATGAAACATCTTTCTTGGATGACACTTTGATGTTATCAGTAGGAAAAGCCTTCAAAGAAAATGGGTATCAAACCTGAAACATTACATAATGCTGAGTTGAAAGACAAAGTGTTTTCTGGAATTCTAATATTTTTTTAAGCAGCTGCCTTTAAGTGAACACAGCCATCACTGTTATAAAATATTCAAAGCCTCATACATATCAAACAGAGACATAATTAGTAGGGCAAACAGTCTTCCATATCTGTTAAACAAACACTTGGAATTTTTCCTGAGACCACTCTGGGTCCTTACAATGCCGCTAGTTTTAATTGATTTTTATCCAGTATCTGTTTGTTCTATTTTTTATGGTAATTTTCAACTTTCCAGGGCCCTGCTAGCTTGGTAGGAGAGCAAGCTGTCATGCATTCATGAGAGGTTAAAAGTGTTCTCTGTATTAGGTCATTAGCCGTTCCACTAACTGTAGCTCATTTTCCCATTCCTAATTGATCACTTCATTGATCAGACATTATGGGGATGACTGTAACCTAAGCCCTAGCTTTGAAATGCAGTAGAGACTGCAATTACCTGAAAGTCTTGAAGGGTGCCTGCAATTTTAAGACAGGCAGAGGCTTAGTTAATCAAAGATTCTGGCTATTGGAAAAAAGGGAGAAGAGGTGTTTCAGATGGGTTCCCTAAGGCCAGGATTTTTCAGAGGTCTGGAGAAAGTACAGAGGTGTGCGTGTAAGATTATCCATGCAGAAGTCTTGTGGGATACCAGTGCATGTTTAGTGGAGATACTCCTGTCTTTAAGATAGGTTGGTGTAACTGAGAGCATAAAACACTTGCTGAGCCATCCCTTGCATTAGGGATGCTTGCTCCCAGGAGTAAGCATCCTGAAGGATGAAGGGGCCTTGGGATGGTGGTACGTGGAAAGCTGAGGAAACCTGAGGTCTGGGCTGAAGCAGCCTGTTCAGTCTCCCACATGTATCTGTGTGAGCAGAGGGCTCATTTGTCATGCTGTGCATGACCCTGTGTGGAGATTCTGCCACGATGATCTGTATTTTCCTCCTGTAATCCTTCACAGGGTGACAGCTTGCAGGGATGCAGTCTCAAATGGACCACATGTCATGGCTCACTTGGACTCAGTTATGAGCAGGACAGAGGTTAACCTGCTGCCAGGCTGCCCTTGTAGTTCCATGAGTCCATTAAAGATGCTTCTCTTTCCAGTTTAGATTAACATGCCATTATAACCTGAGGTTTTTACTATTTTCTCCGATATCACAGATCCTGCCAAATAGTGTGTTCTTCTGTATCTGCTAATTATTGCCCCACTGCCTCTTAAAGTACATCATACTATGGGTCATCATGTACTCTGAAGACTGGTTTTCAGCAGAGTGCACATTGTGGTATAGAGGATAAGGTATTTCCCTTTGAAGGGAGTTTATAAATCTTACTGGGCTTCTGCATGATGAACTGCACTATAGATATATAAAAGATCAAAGATGTGTTAAGATCAGTGGTATTTGTTTGCATGAGGTTTCTCTTTGTGTTCCTTCTGATGATTTCGAGCTTCAAAGTTTCAGCTTTGAAGGAACTGAAAACAAAAAAGAAAACCCTTGCAAAACCCACCATGTTCCAGCTGGTTTGAGATCAGGCCAGCCAAGGGCCACAGAATTCTGACACAGACTCAAAAAGTCTTTTCCAACACTCCTCTATCTGCCAGCAAAAACTGATGCAGAGAAGATTACTGGTGTTTCTTAATGACAGTGAGGGCCCAGAGCAGTGAGTTTGGGGAGAAGACTGCTGCTTAATGACAAAGAAGGAAAAACAGCTTAACTCACGATGTGTTTTTCTTACTTGTCAGTCTGCTAGCAAAATTATTGCAATTTGTGAGTATACAGTAGCAATTGGCCTCAAAAAATTAGATTAATTTGTTACACAGTTTGTGTTACATTTTTAAAGAGCCTTTTATTTCCACTTAAATGCTTAAATACTGAGAATTTCAATATATGCTTCGGCAGCTGTCGGTAGGAATTGGGAATAGAAATCCAGTAGATTCATTGCAAAGCACTGGCTGCAGGTAATACTGCTTTTGTCTGTATTGTACTTTAATATCAGATTAGTGTTTAGCATCAACTAACTCATCCCTGATATGCAAGCTTTTATTTTTCAACAGGATCACTGCAGTACATTTTCCTTACTTCAGACTATGTTCTCATAAATGACATCATACTAAACCTGTGAAAAAATAGCTTTAAGTGTCAGAGCCACATTGGGGTCACACAGAATATACAGGTACCTTACATAATGTAACAGGCCAAAATAATAATAATAATAATAATAATAATAATAATAATAATAATAATAATAATAATAATTTTTTTAAAAAGGCAGGTGACCCTACGTGCTCAGTCTAAAAATCCTTTGTATTCAAAATGCTACAAAAACCTGTTGGTCAGTATTGTCTGTCTGTCCATCACCAGTAAAACTCTTACTGTGAGCACTGAAAATCATATAAAACCATTTGTGGGGGTTTTTGTTTTTTTTTTTTAAGGGATCTAAGTGGAAGGGGGAGGTGAAGTAGTAGACAACTGGTACAGATTTACATGTGTCTCTGGAAAACAGAGTGTGAAAGCAATGAGCCAGACCCAGCTACATGAGTGAATCCCAAACTTTCTGCATATAACACAATACTCTTGAAATAAGTCATAGCAAATAATAAATAACCTGTGTAGCCAAGCAGAAGTAGAGTAGAGAAAAATAATTTGTCCAATACATTTCATCAATATAAAATCATAATCCAACAGCCAAGGAGGGATAAGAATCAGAAACTGAGTTTAATCAGTTGCTATTGCTCACAAGAACTCCAGAGGCCTTACAAAAGAGACAAATGCAAATCAAGTCCAGTGGTGCAGGACAAAAGTCAGTTCAGTATTGAGGTGAAAATGTTCTTTTTGGGGGAGAAAACAGGAAATGTTTCTGTACTGGAAGAATCCAACCCAACCAATCATGAAAGTAAACATTCCCATTCTGAGTCCTCTATTTTTTGTAAGGAAAAAAATATACAAAGAGAAAAGCAGAAAGTATAACACTTGACATAGATCTTCATGTCCTGAAGATCAGCTGGGCATAGCCCACACAGGAGGCATACCTCTCCACCATCAAAACTGTCTCCCTTTATCTTAATTATTCATGAATTTGGAGAATTAAAAATTTCTTTCACACCTTCAGCACAACAGTCTACAAAAGGTGATTTGTTTCCTTTCAGATTTTTAATATTAGTCCCTAAATATGCTTGAATAAAGTGTCTGCAAGTAGGTTTCCAAGCAGATTTATTTAGATGTGAAAGGAAAAATAACTTGTCTTGTTCACTCACTTGTAAGTTTCTAGTGTTCAACGCCCATGAAATAGATTGCTTATGAGGCAATAATAATGCCTTTTTTGTGCCTTCCAGAGTCTGGAAAAAATGTTTTCCTGGTTAATAGGCTGATTAAAACCGTATATGGTCCAGAAGACAAATACGATTATTTATCATACTTGCCCAAGATAATGACAGTAAAGAAGACAAGGTTGAAATTTTGTATGACTTCCTCTCTTCCACATCCAGAGACATTCAGCACACAATAAGCAGATGGTGCACCACATAAAGGATCGCACTAACTGTTAAACAGTTTTTCTTCCCATTAACTGATTTAACAATATGTCCCTGCTATTAAAGAAATAGACAAATTACAGAAAACTTCTGTCAGCTTAATTCTGATTGCAAAAATGGGCCATTTGCCCAGATGAGATTGTTTCTGGCTTATCAGGTTCAAAACATCTAGAAATTCGGCAACCACCAGCCCAGATACTCAGTGTTGATTCAGCTCTTCATCCTTAATTGAGTCTCTGTCATGTAACTCTCTGGAGATTTTTGAATGACAGCCTAAATATTGAAGGCTACTCTGCTCTGCATGTATGTTAGGTGACCTGAATTTTCTAAAATGATGAGCTCTTGGGAACCCAGTTTAAGTCTGCAGATGCTGTAGGTGACAAAAAACACAGTAAAAGGTCCTGAGACTCTTCTTGCCAGAGTGGACTGTGGAACACATTAAACAAAGATTTCCAGCTTGTTTTCGTTTGCCATCTTCTTCAGCAAAGACATTGTTACAGACCTTGTGGCTGGTGGTATGGTGGAGGCTCAAGTGGTAGGCACAAGAATGGTGGAGTAGCCTGCCCATCCATCTTTCTCACACAGCCCTTTGCCATACTGATCTCTTTTCATCATCCTTTTCCTATTTCACTTTCTGTTTCTAAGCAACATTGTGTTAAGCTCATGTATTACTAAGTATTAGCTAACAGGCTAATTTTAGAAACACATGGGCTCCATTATTCCTTTAACTAAATGTTACCAAAAAGTTGGTGAAAAATCAGTATAAATGAAACAGAGGTCATCTGGAAAGTGACTTGAAGCAATTTGAAACTTGCTGCAGCTATGCTATATTACCCACATTGAATAGCAGTTTTCTCAAATACCCTGATTTTAGTGTAACATTCTGCACAGAAAAAGTTGAAACTTTCATGTTGTATTCTTACACTCTCTTGATGCAGAAAGGCAGTATTTTTCTAGTTAAAAGAGGATAACTCACTAACTAACCCACTAACTTCCCTTGTGCCAGTGTCTACTTCTGGTATTTAAGCCTTGAAACTTGATCTATTTTTTTGATGTATACTGTCTGTTGTTGTTTTTTGCTGAATTTTATTTGCTCAGTTTCAGTAACTACATATACTGTGGTATCTACCTGCTGTTGGTGTACCAGATACTTTTCCCCTTTATTTGTTCATGGCTTCTAGTAACTCTTTGCCAAACATTTTCAGAAAGAGAAAAAAACCAAACCATCACAAAACCAGCAGAATACTTACTCAGTGATAAGAGCTTCACAGTGCAATAAAGAAAGTTGAAGATGTTCCATGTTTTTCGTGTGGATTGAGACTTGATTTATATTATGCTTTTGCTCACCTACACAGACCTTTTATCTAGAGAAAACCTTTTTTTCCATCCAGAAATACAGAATAAAGCTTGCAATAAGACAATCTATGAATTCCCTCTTTGGAAGATGCCTTACACCTCAACATGGTACTTGCTCTGTATGTGTGATTTTTGTTTCAAAGATTCCCACTTGGCTAGAGAGCAGCCTTGTGGAAAGGGAGTTGGGAGTCTTGGTGGACAGCAGGCTCAACATGAGTGAACAGTGTGCTGCAGCAGCAAAGAAAGCCTACAGGGTGCTGGGTTGTATCAACAAGGGCATCACCAGCAGAGATAAAGATCTGCTTGGTGTTTGTCAGACCACACCTGGAGTGTTGTGTTCAGTTTTGGTCCCTGCTGTAAAAAGAAGGATGCAGACAGGCTGGAGTGGGTCCAGAGAAGAGCCACGAGGACGACCAGAATACTAGAGCACCTGCCATATGAGGAGAGGCTGAAATAACTGGGTCTGTTCAGCCTTGACAAGAAAAAGCTTAGGGGAGACCTTATTAGGATGTTCCAGTACTTAAAGGGGATCTGCAGAGAAGATGGGGACTCCCTGTTTACAAGGAGTTGCATAGGAGATTTTACAAGGAGATTCTGATAGAACACAAGAGGAAAATTTTTCACTATGAGGTCAGACACTGGAATGGTCTCTCAGGGAAGTGGTGGATTCTCCCACTTTGGAAAGTTTTAGGTCTCAGCTCAACAGGGTGCTGAGACATCTCATATAAACAATAATATTAGAAAGGTTGGACCAGATGATCCTTGAGGTCCCTTCCAAGCTGACATTCTGTGATTTCTGTCTGCATATTCCATTATGTTAGGAATTTTTATAGAGCATCATCTCTTATTTCCATATATCTGGGCACCTTCAGATCTAACAAATCCTACCTGTCAACAGGAACTTTTTTAAAAAATACAGTTACACTGATCCACTGGCTAACAGTTACCAGAAAGGACAGATCTCTTGTGCCTGGACTAGCACTTGTCTAACTCCCAGAGCAGCTATTCATTTTAGTACAGTGTAAGTTACTCTCTGACCAGTCCTGTCTTTCTCCACTGACTGTTAGGGCATTTTGGATAATTGATTTATGTGAGTAATTAATCTAGAAAAATACAGATGACCCAAATCCTACCTTACAAATTAAAGGTAAGCAACCTTAAGGACATCATGTGATTTGAATTTATTGAGTTCAGTTTAGTACTTAACTCAGCACTAATATGCATAGGCAGTACAGGTACCACCACCATGCACACTAACAATATGAAAATAGTACCATTTTTCATGTGCATATGATGGCAGTATTTACCACAATTTATTTAATATTGAATTAGAAGCATCAAGCTATGGAAAAAATGTCAACTATTATACTTCAGTTGATTTCAAGATACTATTTTAGTGTCATGTTTCATAGGAAAACCATTCTCTATTATTCATCTGACATTTAGAGCTTTTTTTAATGTTCTTGCCTAGGAATATAAAGACTTAATCACAAATGACAGGTTTTAAGAGGACTTTATTAAATCTGACAACTAACTAATTGAGCTGTGTCCAATTAAAAAAAAAAAACTCTGAAAATTGAGCATTCAACAGAGGATTGTTCACTGATAGCACTTTTTAAAAAATTCTGCATTTTTACAGATCTACAGTTCTGCAGATTCAGTGTCTGAGTAATACACTATTCTTCCTGGTTTACGCCCACACTTGAAAAGATTACTGCAGTGTGGCAAATGTCACATTGCTTTTCCTGGTAGAAGAGCCACAGGAGCCACTAATACACAAAAAAAGCTAGCCCTGCCCATACACTTTACTACATGAAAATATTTGTGTCAGACGGTCTCACAATTTTATTCCTTTTTCACTTATAACTTAAATTGCTATACAAATACAGCAGTCATTTATGCAGAGAAAACTGCGCTTTGTAGAGATCTCTTCCTGCTCTACAGAAGAGCTCAGTAGGTTAATACTTGTGTATAGGATGTTTTAAGCTTTCCCTGCAGACATACAAAAATAGTTTTGTTTAGATACTCCCTCTGTTGCAGATTTTAAAATCTTATTTAGAAGAATGCACTGAATGCTTTATCTTGAAGTTCAGTAACAGATCTGTTCTAATTGACTTGATATTTACATTCCTAATGGGACATGTAAATGTCACTGAAGTGCTGTTCTCCGTTTCCTAGAGAAATTTCCTGAAATTCCTTTTAAGATACAGGATGGGATAAGAGTTTATTGGGGTTTTGTCCTCATATTTACTACTGAAGATCAGTTTCTTCTTTTAAGTTTTCATAAACAGTATTTTTCCAGTTGGACACAACTTACCTCAGAGGGTTCATTTCCTCACAAATAACTATACAGAGCATGCTGAAAAGTACAATATAAATTGTTTTGCTTTTCTTTTCTTTTAATTCCATTACTGCTAGATGTTAATGGCATCCCCCAGGTTCAGTGAACTCAGTCAGTAGCATGTTCAGTCTGAGCTTTCTTCTCTGTTTTTCAGGTGGGACACTTCTTCCTGTTCTTGCCGAAGGAGACATCTCTAGATGGCTCTGAGCCTTTCACTTGGATTTAAGTAAGTCTTCCCATTCAACAGTGGACTCACTACTTTTAGGAATTGCTGGAAACATTGACTGCATTTTGGTTTGGAATTCTTTCATCTATAAAAGAGAATAAAAATTAAAATCGGTTAATGGTTAATAAGGAGCAAATAAAGTAGCACCAGTGACCCCAGGCTTATGCAGCAAAATAGGCTGTGTGAAAGATAAAGAAGTGGTAAATATACCTCAAAAATAACAGAAAGTCAAGACTTTCCCTCTGATTATGTTAGTGCAATTAACAAAGTGAAAGAAAGTATGAAGGGACGCACAACAGTCCCACCTTCTAAAGCACAACACCGGGGCATCTAATTTGAACCATTTGCCTGAATTATTCACTAGTGTTATATAAACTGCTATATACACACATACATGCTTAAAATGTTTTTTTTTTTTCTGCCCATATTTTGACTTTAGTGCTTTTTAATATGCTTGTAATGGATTAAAGGCCCAAAAGTTCTGTTCAAGGATTTTGCAACAAGGATTAAAGGAAAAATACTCATCAGCTCTGACAATTTAGGTTTATCCCATATGGATACAGGTGAACTAAGTCTCATTCAAATGGATACATCAGTAGGAAGGAAAGCAAGATTCATAATGATATGTAAGACCAAGCTTTCTTTCACTGTTGTTACATTAAAATGCTGTGAAAGAGAAAATTTGTTAGTTTCATATTCTGTATATCAGTATAGTAGTGCCATTGCCAAATATGTATTTATGATAAACATTTTATCACCAATGTCTGATCAGTAGTTCTGACAGGCCAGAATGGAAATTTAATTAATGTAAAAATAACTTCTGTTGAAGATAATATTTAGATTTAGAGGGTTACTTTTTTCCAAGCTCTCTACCTATATTCTTACATATTCTTATATTTATTATATTTATATATACTTTAAGGGATAGACATGGAAAATCAAATAAGTGAAAATCCTTTCACAGAAACAGCAGGATGTACAGGGGAAGTTTTAGGCTGCTATTTTTAGGAACCTGTACGGGTTCTATGACATTCACACAGAGAACAGAGGATGTAGTATTGAAGCACTGAATGTAATGACCTCTTGAAGACCAAATGCTGTCTCAGGCAGTATGTCCCTCAGAGAGGTTCTAGGAAATCTAGATATTCTAAACAGGCACATCTTCTGTGCCTATACTTTGAGTGTTGTGGGTCATCAGTTGTTTTTACAAATACCTCTGGGCCATTTTCTGTTCAAGTCTTTCTGCCTATGAGTAATTCTGACAACCAGTACTTCTTTATAGAAATGTTGCTGCAATGCTATTACTCAAGTTTCAACTGATACAAAGAATGAAACAATTTACAAAGAAATTGCCAATTCTTTACCGAGACAATAACGTAACTATGATGGATGAAAGCATTTTAGATCTCAAGTGTGTAAAAATGCCTGGGTACTGCTAATGAAACAAAAATATGTGTTATATAACATAAGTAGAAGAAAAAATTCAGAACCAAATTATCCTTTGTTTTGTCCTGATTGTATTCTCACATAAAAACTAATTCACTGCCTGCTTTATATATTCTAATCAGATAGCTGTTTTGATTAATTGCTCGATCTGTTTTTTAAAAAATCTTGGCAATCATCCAGAATTGTTCCTAAGCTAATATTTTTGCTTCTTATTTAAAACTGAAAAGGTCTCATAGACAGCTAGGATTTCGAAGAATAATAAACACCGCTATCAGAGCTGACATAAGGGAACAGCCCAAATTACATTACACAATTCCTGACAATTAAATACAAGTATTTACTGTAGGAAATGCTTTAGGAGCTTTGGCTTAGCTGTTGTTTCCAGTCCTCTGCAATTAAATTACCTCAGTTCTCTGATATGCAGAAAGTATTCAATTTACTTAATATTTTTTACTTCCCAAAGAGTGAACCAACTCTCCTACTCTTTCATTTCACCCAAAGTATTACTTGGGGGTGTGTTTGGTAACACAGAAACAGTCAGATCTTAACGTGATATCAACTGCTGTAAGCTCAGTTGGTGTAAGTAGAAATGAAACATTTCATAACAGCTAATGATCTGGTGTAGTGTGGGGTTTTTTACTTCTAAATTTCTTTTAGTATCAAACTCAAATGACACACTTAGAAGGGCCTACAAGACACCTCTGTTACTCCACTGAAGAAACACTGAACAAAAGGCAAGCTAAAATCAATTATATAAAGCCTTCAAAAAGAGGATGATGGGTGAGGGAGATACTCACTAAATGTCAGTGCTTCCTCATCACTAACACCTTCCTTACACCTACTAACACACCAGACCCTAACCCTCAGATGCAAAAAGCAGTCTTGTCTGGGAAATAAACCATTAAAGCTCTGTTCTGAAAGAAAAAATGGAATTTATTTAGAAAGCATTAAAACACTGCTATCAGATGCAGATTTAAGAGTATTCAGATTTTTCTCTCCTTAGAACACTTATGTATGTTCTGCAGATAAAAGCAACTCATTTCCTGGAAAAGCAGTTTTTCCTTAACACATGGACCAAATCTGAAATACTCAACGTCTTGCTTTTGCTTCTAAGACTCCCTAAGAAATTTCGTCATCATTGCCTTCTCAGATTTTGATGCTTATTTGTAAAACAACTTCTTAACTGATGCCAGACTTGATGTCTCATTTACCACTTCTTCTCTTGCCAGAATCTATTCCCTTTTCCAAGCTCCCTCTGCACAAGAACAGGTTTTCATTGCAATTCACAGCTCTGACCACGTTTTACGGTTTTCCACAGACTCTTCCTTAGTGACTCCTGGACAGCGAGCTATTTAAATAAATCATAATGCCAAGCTGATCAGCACTGTGCGTTGTCTTCTCAATGATATGCTTTAGGTTCTCAGCTATTGGAGAAGGACGTGTTCTACAGTGACTGGCATGGGCCTCACCAACACTTAATGTCTACACAGGATGTCTAAATGAGACCAATTTCCTCACAATTAAATGTCACAGCTAGAAGTTTTCATTTTTTTACAGCTTTAAAAATACTGTACCCTATTATTTCTCCACACAACAGTTTTTGAGTTCTCATTTAATAATACATAAAGCAACATAGTTAGTACTAGCCAGACTTCTATTTTATGTCTCCCTCTCCTCCCAGAAAGAAAATGTAGTACACTTTTTCATTAGGGCTTTGATCTGGTCTTGTAAGGTACATCCCTTTTCCCTTCAATTCCACTAATAACATCAGTTCCTGCATTTTTCCTGTTTCCACATTTGTAGTTGTTGATATCCTGAAAGTACTTCCAAATCCTACCCACTGCCCTCCCTTCACCCAAGAGCTCCTCTAAAGCCACTTGTCACAGTGCCTAGAAGCATGGAGAAGACTTTGAAAAGCAGCTGTTCTCTGGTGTAATGGAACCAGTTTATACACACATAAATAACCATGGAAATTGTATCCCTAATTTCCTATCCCATCTCTCCCAGTATCAATGCCTGCTTATGAGCCATTTCAGTATAAAACTTTAGGTTGCAACTTCTTTTAGTCAGAGACTACCAGCTGAATATCCTAGGCCCTTGACTGGCTGAACTCTGTATCATACATTTATATATTTAGGACTAAATTTGGCCTCCAAAGTAAATCCCACGGGCCTCAGGGATGTTCTTGCTTTCACTTCATTGGCACTATCATACCAGCTCCAGTAAAACTTAAGAGGATCCTTGTAGTGAAGGTAAAATTGGTTCACTTAATAGGTAAATCAGCTGTTGTTCAACAGCTTGGGCTCGCCAGCTCCTGCAGTGTGGTGAGCTCCTTCTGAAGATGATCAATCTAGATTTATGTTCTACTAATACTGCATGCTTAACATGCAAGAATAGGGAGTTTCTTTACCTGCACACTTCTTAATGAGGGAGATGCTGCAATTAGGAATCTGTCTTGCCTTTTCTTTTTAGTAGAATCTCTGTCTTGCCTTGCCTTTTGTTTTTAGGAGACATGCCACTCAGGAGGTTTCTTCTCCTCTCCTCCTCCCTGGAACTCTCCTCTTTTGTCCTCCAGATTCCACAATACCTATGCCCGTGGTCTCAAATCAAAAGGCATTAATTTAATTATGAAAGCTAATGTGCTATGTACTAAGTACTGGAATGTTTTCAAATAATTCACTGATAGGGCTACCTCTTTATTATTGTCAGTCACACTGACACTGGGGTACTTGGTTCAACTGTGATAATGGCTTCAATTAATAGTGCAGTAAACTGAGCACTAAAAGCTGAATGTATTTTACCTCTTTCTGCTGCCTTCAGTATCACAGGCCACTCTCTCCACTGCTGCTTCTGAACCTAGTGGTACATGAATGTTTTGTAATACCATTTCTTGATTTAACATTCCAGCATGCTCTGTTCCTGAAGGCAACTCTCTGAAGTGAATTTCACTCAAATGAATTTTACTTTTTTTTTTAATCACAGATACTCCAAAGCTTGACACTCTTTTTTTCTGCCAAATAAATTACAGTAACTGTTCTACCTCTGTCAGGCTTCTTTTTAAAGGGTATCATCTACCTTACTGCATTAAATAATTTGTAATAGCTACAGATCACTGCTATTTTCTTCTCTTAACCTAATGATCCTGCCCCAGGTAGCAAAAATATGGGGACCTAAAAGCATCTTCCATTTAATAATCTCTTTTTAATGTACATCGTTGACAGAGTGTCACACAAAAATTGGGATAACGCTATTACTGAGAGCAGTTACGTAGCTGCTCATATTAAAATGAATGGAAGAGGGGCTAAAAGAGTCTGTTTGAATCCTAGAATGAAAGTTTTACAAAGAAATTTTCACTTTACTGTCTGACATTCGTAATAGGCCAACCTAGATTCTAGGAATTATTATTAGATTCCTATTTAAGTACTCATGCTGGCAAGAACTCCTTACATTAGCTTCCAAGTGAAATGAGGTTAGATGCCCTGAACTGAAATATTGACGAGCACCAGAATACAGTATGTACACATCTTGTGTTCTCCTCAGGCACCTTGTATTTCACAAAGCGTGAAGATAAGATGGGCTGCCCTGGATTTAAGAGCATCAGAGAGCATTGTTCTCACCACCTTTTCCCAAATCCTCAAATGATTACTGTTGCCCTTGTTAGCAAATGATCACTGAGGTCTGCATACAGAAATTTATTTGTAGCAAACAGCAGGTGCTGAGCCCTTACAGAGCCCTTATGGAGGGCAAAGCAGGCAGTCTGCAGCTGAAGGTGATTCTTCAGCTCTCAGTGTAAAAGGGGGCACTTGCTGCATGTCACCCTGTGCCACTTTGCATGCTGACCTCTAAAACAAGCACAGGAAATTGAGCCCTGGTTCATATTCTTAGATGTTACGCTTCATTGGCAAAGGCGTTATGAATGTTCAGATTATTCAGAACTACAGGTCTACAGAAGTGGTCCTTGGAGGGTCGACAGAGATTCTCCTGTTTCAGTCTTGCATAGAGAATTGAAGCAGCAGAATGTTGTTAAGTCACCTGGAGAAGCCAAGAGCTCATATTAACCCCCTGTCCCATGAAGACTTAAACACATCCTTAACCTTATGCAGTGCTGATCTCTCTTTTTGAAATCAGAGGGCCATTTACAATGCCTAAAATTAAACATATAGACATATTTTTCAAAAAACCTGTCCCTATAAATCTTGGGTAATTGGGTAAAACATATCCTATGTTGCTTAAAAGAAACAAAAACATGAAAATAACGAAAATGAAATTTACAGGGAGATGGGTAGAAGATCATCACTGTTTAGAACAAAGCTGTCAAAGCTCCCAAACCAATATATGTATGTAGTAGTTCCCACAGCTACTGCATATTCTGTCTCAAATTACTGGTGAACTACTGAGAGCTGTCAAGTCACAAGGGTCAGGCTGTCTCTTTTCCAATGACTGTGTCACATGAAGATATAAAATATATGTAATACTTTCCTCATTACTTTTCCAAGTGTGCAGCAACTATGTTACTGATTCATAAGCAAATGCATATCACAAATATCTTTTACTAGCTCCACTCTTGTCTGGTTTTGTTTATGTGTGAATGTCACTTAGCTCCCAAAAGTGGAATTGTTAACTGGTAGCCTGAAAGTATCTTTTTATACATCTATACATAAAAGGAAGAAGAAGCTATTACAGTAGAAAAGCCTAAAGAAAACAAGTCTGTTCTGGCTTAAGGCTAGATTATTTTGAATACTACAAAAAAAAAAAAAAAGTGATTAGGTAATTATGATTTTAATTATAATTAATGGTACAAAGTTTGGAATATTTCATCTTGCCGCAAAAGGCTGTTATGCCATGCAGAAAAATGGAGTGGAATACTTTTGAAATCACTGAAGAACATGCCATTTATTTCTGCAGAATCTTACTTTCAAATCTTGGAGCCTGGAAAGGACATACACATAATTGGTCTGTTATCATGTATCAGTCATTGCCTTAGTCAGCCTGGAAAATCTGAAAAACTCATATTAAGGTAACTTGAAATTTAAAATAGTTATGTATCTAAATGCATAAAACACATTGGTTAATGGATGCAAAATCTCAGGATGAGAGTCCCACAGCTCCATATGCTCTTCTGTGTTGTAATTTGGATTTCTGAATCACAGTAAAAACATGAATTATCTGCAAGCATGCAGTTTCTGAAAATGGCAGCCTGAGTAATTTTCTTCCTCTGTGTGTCCAGGAATTCCTAACATGTATCATCCACAAGCAAGATCCATGGCTGGGAAAAGAGCCAGCATGAAACCCAAACTCTTCAGTGATGCATAAGCTTTGATGTCACGACCAGGGCTGAATTCCACACAGAAAACCTGCCAGAGCCTGTGTGACCCCCAGAGCCAGGGATGGCAGGGATGATGCCTCCAGGCAAGCAGAGCAGCTGAGGTCTTGGACCAGAGAAGGGTAAGACAAGCATGGCCAAACCATCACAGGTAACAATGCACAGGAAGATCCCGTGTGACTGAGATGTACCATGAGTAACTCACACTGGGATGCTCTTTGTACACATGGAGTTCACAGTTATGTGCAGCCAGAAAGTGGAGCAGTCCTCTCACTCATCCACTCCAGGGTGATGTGGCACCATTCCACAGAGGCAAGTTCAGACCAAAGGCTGAACACTGTTTTATTCTTTCCAGCTTTTTCACAGGTTGGCAGCAGCCAACAGCTAGAAGCCTCTTCCAAGACATATCAGAGTAATTCCTCAAGACAGCTACAGTTACAGCCTTCCCATATTCTTGAAATAACTTACAGCTGTCCCTATTCATAAAGCAGATGTAGCAGCTTTCCAGTAGGAAAACTATGATCTTATTCCTTGAATAAGCTTTCTGCCTTATCAATTATAAGGTGAAGTTCATAGGCTACTTTTTTTTCTTTAATTATTGGTTAAAATACTAGAAGTACATATGTGAGGGGGCAAGTCTTCACCACATTCAATTAATTAGACAATATAAGCAGTACAGGAAAATGCTCTATAAACAGGAGGAGGAAGTACCAACTTGGACTCCATCTTCTTTTTAAGAGCTTGAATTTAAATAAATATTGAGGAAATAAAGGAACATGAAAAAAACTGGGCAGATTTTATTTGTATTGAAGTATATGATCATGAAATAGCAAAGAAAATACGTGTTTTTATAATGCAATCAAATATAAGCACGATAAGGAATAGAAATTCCATTAATACTTAGGTGAGAATTAAATACAACTAAATTTTAAACCTTATAACAAAAATCTAGGAAAGACTCTAGGATTATTGGGTGAGATAAACTGCTTTTATAGCAACATTTGCTCACTATGAAATAGCATAAAAATTATCAGCCACTGCAATATGCCTGTACTGTGTTGAGATCTGTAGATCTTTGTACTATTTAAAGGTGCCCAAACCAGTAATACTTTAAGACTGTGTCTCCATGTACTCATTTTATCTTTTATATTAATTAAACCTTAAAGCCAGTACTCCTTTGTATTTATGACTTTATTCTCACAAAATTATAGATCAAGTATTTCCCAAAATAAGCAGGGGAATGTTATTATTTTTATGCTTAAAATGGAGACTTAGATGTTAAGTTTCCTCTAGAGAAAAGCAGCCCGCCTAGGAAATGTCCTTACCAACAAAACCACAGCAAGTATATATTCTCTGTGCTGCTTTTAATTGTTTTAGATGTCTCTTCACAGCTGTGCAGTTATTTCAGACTGTTAATATTTTAAAATCTAAGATCAATGAAAAACAGGATATTTCATTAGGAGTCACTATAAAAATGATTAATATTTTATAACCATATTAGTCACAAATTACTAGGCAATTCCTCTCACTGTTTTCCCAGCTTTCCATAGAACAGATGTGGAAGCAATAATCAGAATCTCACAAACCTACATATGAGTCATCCTGGCCTGTTTCCTGTGGGAGAAAGAATGCTTTTATTTCTAAGGAAATAAAACCTAATTTACTGAGGGCATGAAGATCAAAAGGGCTCTTAAAGCATAATTTATCTTGTTTGTTAAATGTTGCATGCTTCAGCCTATGAGGGTTGAGGGTATTGTTCTGCTTTTAAAAGAAGGTACATAATAGCTAATTGTTTAAATAAAAAATAAGCTTTCATAAGTGTGTTTTAATACCTGTCAAGTATTCTATAGCTCTAAGTTTAATTAAAAACAGAAACCTGCTTATTTAAAATAAGGGTTTACAGCTCAACCATCAGCTCTAGCAAACTGTGAAACTTAACATTGTTCCAAGAAACAAAAAGGTGTGGTGGATCATAACACCAGTAGAATAGGTAAGTGAAACCAAAAAGGTTCAATTTTTGGAATCTTTTCCTGAAAATACTTGGTTAGGTCAACTGTAAAAGTTTATTATCATAAAAGATAATTTTGTAATTTTTTACTTTTAAATCTTTTTACTGAGTGAAACACCATTCTCCAGTTAAAAATTTAAAACTTAATTGAGCATTTTATATGGGGAATGCTGAGATAAGATTTTTCAACTACTATTCAACCTTAAAAACAATTAAATGGTAAATTGGCCAAACCTATTGTTTTTCGACAAAATTACTTCAATACCTCAGTGTTTTGCATCAGAGAACTGTCAGCCCAACATACCAGGAATGGGCAGCTTACAGCTTTATGAGGCTGAAAGCCTGTAAGATAATGCCATGACATGGAAGTTGTCAAATAGCAAATATATATACTTTTTTAAAAGTTACCATTTTATTTGAAGGCAGATGTCAATTATTAAGCTTGTGTTTAACTTGCACATATCCTATTTTGTGAAATGCCTCAGAGAGAGACTGTGGGTGTTTCTGGATGAGCCCAAGGTTCAGCTCAGGAATGCTCCATCTCCCAGTTGTGTGTGCTTACTGGGCATGAGTTTGTGTGCTGTTAAAAAGCCTCAAAATACATGAACTGTGTTTCTTTAGGGCAACACAAAACTCAAAAAGTATTCTCAGAGCACATAAAACATACACCAGTTGCAAACAGTCATTTAGGCCATGGGGCAATGCCAGAGTCAGTCTGAATTTTAAAAATCCCCTGGAATGTCCAGAGATCTTGGGTCCTCAGCCCCCAGTTGCTTCACTCTGCTGGTCAATGATACTTGGTAATACAGGCAGAGCTTGTATGCCTGAAAATAATCACAATTGGACTGAGTTTAAAACATTTTCGTAGGAGATTGCAGGAAGCAAGATTTAAAAGTCTGATTAATACTCACAGTTATTTTCTGCAAAAGGTACAATATAAAACTAGATAACCACCATCACCTAGGTGCTGAAAACAAAGATGTCTCTTTTACATTAATGAAAAATTATGATTATCAAACCAAGTCCTCACTTGTCCATCACTTCTCAGTTTATGAATAAGAGTTGACTGGAATTTATTGTTTATTACTTACCAGCCTGTCCTCAAATTACAACAGCAGTAACTGCAGTCAGGGGACATTAACGACCCATCCTGAGACTGCACAAAATCTTTTATATTCCTTACCAAGATATAAAGATCAGTTACTTACTATATCACCCCTGGATTTTCATGCTGCCATTTTAAAAAAAAGCAGTAGACTGTAAAGCTATGGGGATCCACCTTTAACAACAGAGACATTTAAGAGCTGGAAGTGGTTACTGTCACTGAACTATTTTAAGAAGCGACAAACCCCAAAGATTCAGTAAAGTGCTAGTATTACCAAAGCTAGTGCATCACCCTAGTGTCTGGAATAGATTTTAACAACTACTCCCTTATACAGCAAACACAGGTTGTCTCAGAAAGTGTAAGGAACTGTGGCTTCAGTTCCCTTCTACAACACAAACTGCTCAGCAGTCGTGATGCTGCTTCAGAATGATGGACACAGATTAATTACAGCAATTACAACTCATCAAGGAAATATCGTTCCAGTTTGCTCTTGTTTCATCTCTGACTTAGTAAGTGTGGTAATTTAAACAGTCACAAAGCTTAGAGCAACATGTATTTTTATCAGTCCCATAGATAATTTATGCTCATAGGAAACAGATCCCTGAACGTTACAAATCACAGCATTTTGGGCAAAGTGAAGCCGCTCTCCTGGGCTCTAACAGCACCGCCATTCACTGCTCCTACAAAAATGCTTGTTTAAAGATGCAGGTCATTATAAGACTATGAAACCACTCCTTCTGTCTGGGTGAGGAATAAAGAGGCTCTTTCCCGCCTGTGCTGCTGCTCCTGCTGGCACCAGCAGCGGTCACTGCAGTGCAGCAGAGACACCCCCAGCCTCCCCAGGCAAACCCAACCCAAGGCACAGCCCGTCCTGCCCTGCAGCATGTACCACATCAACGTTTGGCAGGTTTGTTTTTTGGTTTGTTGGTTGGTTGGTTGGTTGGTTGGTTTTTTTTGTCCTTCTCAAAACCAGAAACCATAGCAGCACCTTGCTGTTCTAGTTCTACCCTTTCAGGTGTGTGGGACATGCTCGCCATCTCCTCCCACAGATGCAGCCATGATCACTTCAGATTTATGGCATGTGTGCTGACAGAAGGATTCGGACAATTCTGTCAGACCACCACAGGGTGCTGGGCCGCATCAACAAGGGCATCACCCGCAGAGATAAAAGATCCACTGGGTGCTTGTCAGACCACACCTGGAGTATTGTGTTCAGTTTTGGTCCCTGCTGTAAAAAGAGGGCTGCAGACAGGCTGGAAAGGGTCCAGAGAAGAGCCTCAAGGATGATCAGAATACTAGAGCACCTGCCGTATGAGGAGAGGCTGAGATAACTGGGCCTGTTCAGCCTTGACAAGAGAAAGCTTAGGGGAGACTTTATTAGGATGTTCCAGTACTTAAAGGAGGGATACAAAGAAGATGGAGTCTCCTTATTTACAAGGAGCCACTTGGACAAGACAAGGGGCAGTGGGCACAAGTTGCTGCTGGGGAGATTCTGATTGAACACAAGAAGAAACTTTCTCACTGGGGACACTCAGACATTGGAATGGTCTCCCAGGGAAGTGGTGGATTCTCCCACTTTGGAAAGTTTTAAGTCTCAGCTCAACAGAGTGCTGAGACATCTCATATAAGCAATAATATTAGAAAGGTTGGACCAGATGATCCTTTAGGTCCTTTCCAACCTGTCAATCTATGATTCTGTGATTAGACAATACTTAGCAGCTCAGTTGTACTTGACTGGGAACTCTCCTCTGAACTCTGAAAGTGAAGGTCAGTCCTTTATTTGCTCAAATCCCACCAAGACACAGGGACAGAGCTGGCAACGGATTTGGGAACACACCAGAGTTAATGTGTTTGTGTATGTGTGTGTGTATATGTATGTATATATATATATAAAAAATGTTATCTGTCAGTAATATTATCAATATTACTAAGAGCCCTTAAACAAATGAAGCTGCTGCCCAGCAGGGCCAGATCACTAATGAGTAGCTCCCAAAGGCAGCTGGTTCCTGTTAGCAGCAGTAAGCTGAGGAGGCTGGACAGAACCTCTCCTTCAATTTGTTCAGCTGCCAAAGCTAAATTCACACCAATTCCTGGCATCAAAATGAGTTAAGTCTCCCTTCAGGTCAGGTGCTGCACAGCACTTTCAGAGGCTGAAGTCTGCCTTAAGTTTATAGCTTTCAAATCTTGATACCTGATACTAGGTTTGAAATTGTAACATCTAGAGGTATTGGGAACCTGCATGTACTACAGAGCAAGTGAACAACGCTGAAGACATCACAGTGTTCAACCATTCAGGTAAATTCATAAAAGTCTCTTTTTAAAATGTTTAACTGAGGTTAAAATATTCATTTGAAAATGTTGTGCTTAATGTAAAATCTACAGTGTCTTGCATGGTCTGAAAAGCTTATGTGGAAAGGAACTTCTCAGTTTAAACTGAGATAATTAATCTCAGTTTAAACTGAGATAAAACTCAGTGATAATTTTAGTAAATAGTTTCATAATAATAAAAATGTATTACTGTGGATATCTGATATTGATTAGATACAATCCATGCAATTCTGCTCTTAAAAATCGGTATTTTAACTGACTGGTTGTTAATCTATCGTCCCTGCTTACATGATAGCATTTCAAAATCCTCACAAGTATCACAATGTTCCCCTGAAACTGGAAAATAAATCAACAGGTCCTTCCTTAGGCTTTCCTTAAAATGAGAATGTGTTTTAAAACAAGAACTGATAATGTAGTAGATGGCTTAGAAGTTTAATTTCAGCTGTTCAGAAATATGATACTTAGGCACAAAAATACTGTCTTTCAACAGTCAGTGTAGGTTAATGTATGCTAAAGCAGAATGCAAAAAGTGACAACAACAATTAAAAAATATAATAAAAGATTACTTACTCTAGACATATATTTTTAATGCTAATCAGCCTCTTCTCTTTGGTCAGAATATTTAATTTTTAACTTACTTCTGCTGTAGTACTTTCAGCAATTCTAAATATATGTATATTTGGTTTTAACATAGACAATAAAATGGGAAAAAGAAATGTGTGACAGTAAAACTACAAATGCTAATTTTTGATTCTGCAATAATGAGTAGCACTATTGTGCATGTTTTCCATTCTGCAGTGAACTCTGCAGTGAATAGTCTATAGTGAATGCAATAAGTATGTCAGTGGAGAGCAGAGAGAGAGAACTGTTCAAAAGCACGTGCAGACACAGCCTCTTGGCAGGAATCTGCTTCCTTCAGTGTCTGCAGTTCTTACTGTGCAACGCAGTGAAACATAAGCATTCTGTAACTGAAACCAATACCAACAGGTATTTACAGAAGCCTCTTAAAATAGTTTCCCCACCTCCTTTCACCATGAACACAACACATAATATAATCAGGTGCAGCTTTCTGACTAAGAATGCCCAATGAGTCCCTAAAATGCCCTGCAGTGTCCTGTATGCTTCTCACACAACAGCCACTGCTGCCAGGTTGCCAGAAGCCCCCATCAGACTGACATCTCCTGGGGCTTGGCCCTCTCAGGCTGACATGGTTGTTCCCCATCAGGCAGGTCAAGGAAAGCAGCCTCACAGGGAAAACAGAGTGGGTCTAGGCCACTACTCAAAGAAGTAAAAACTAAGCTTACTGACAAAATGTTAATGTAACTTGCAGACTAGGGTCAGATTCCATTGTCCTTCATCAGGACAAGCATTAGTCTGACAGGATGAAAATATATGTGAAATAAACCCTTTTTGATGATGTAACTGGTAGTAAACTGTGTGGACTTCTGTAGTTCAGCATGCAGGGAGTCCAGACTAATATTCCCTCTGACGTTCCACTGCCGTCTCACAAGGAGGACTTGTGAGGATGCCTCCCATGTCTTTCCCATTTCCTGCTGTGCTTTTTTGGTGTTCTGTCATCTTTTATTGGCTCCTATTAAGAATCAGCATTGTAAAGTAATAAGGGATTGCAGTATGTTTTAATTGCAGTATGTAGTAAGAGTGCTGTATGTTGGGACACAAATCATGACCCACATAGGATATGTCAGCAGAGTGACCAAGAAGGATACTAATGAGAATAGCACTGGAATGAGTAGTAGTTTCTGCCTTTTAGTTGTGGGAGACATTTTGCTGAACATACAAATTCTTGTGGAAGGTATTTAATCCTAGTCCTAAAGAGGATGCAGACAGTTCTGCCAAACTTACAGCTGCAGGGGACTCATTACTAGGGGCAAACAAAAATGCTTACATGAATTTCAGCGGTCACACTCAACACTATGAAACACTGGAACATAAGCAATTTACTAAAGATAGCTTTAGCCTCTTGGGACGTGCAGATGCTTCACAAGTTTTTTTGCCTTGATGTGGCATGTCTACTGCACACAAAAAAATCCATCATCTGCCCCCTTGCCCCTTCTAGAAATGAACTAAAAAACAAGCTGGTTTCCTCTCAGTTTTTCTTATGTCCCCAGAGCCTTGATGCAAAAAACAGAACTCGGACAAGTAAAGGGATTGCTTTAAAGATAGGATAGACACCTTAATTCAATAAGCAAAGGATATAGAAAGTTTGCAGCTACTATATTTGTCTCTAAATTAGAACACTGGCTCTTTTGTGAAGAACCTGAAACATCTGTGCAAATAAACATAAACAGGAAAAAATGTTCCTCCCTCAAAATTGTCTCCTCGAACAACATCCCTTTTTTTCCAGATGTAAGAATGCAGTCCCTGCATGCACAAAGCCTAGTCAGTCACTCTACAGCTGGTCAATGAAAGTGTGACGTATAGGCTGAATTAGTAATAGAGATGCCACACCAAGATTCATTACCCAAGGACGAACATGGTATTTGAGGGGATGATACGTGCTACTCACACTGTGCACACCCAGAGCCTTCCAAATGGCAAAACTCAGCAATCCAACTCCACACCATGCATAGAGTGAGCCCCATCCTAGGGCTCGTAAGGCCAGTGATGAACCACTCTCTGGTAATGCAGCTGTAGAAGTAATCCCCTAGAACCAAAAATAAAGTGGTTAAGACAAAGTGAGCAATAAGTGAAAAAAACAGATGAACTAATAAGTTAACTTAATGAACTAGAATTTTTCCTGACTTGTCAGCTGTACAAGTGTGGCCACAGAAAGTGTTACAGCTGCCAGCAGACCCAAAGAGCCAAGTATGTGGGAGATGAGCTGCCTTTCCACCTGAAGCAGATTTCATGGTTGCCAGTATCAGCTGGGGAGAATTACTATCCAGCAATGCTGAACTCTTGTGTATGCAGAAGACTCCAACACTCAGTTACCCCACCAGTCAAAACAAAAAACTGAATCAAAACCGGTCACAACTGTACACCATTGATTCTGGTACTCTTTCCTGGGCAGCCCTATCAGTGAATTATTTGAAAATATTCCAGTACTTAGTACACAGCACATTAGCTTTCATAATTAAATTAATGCCTTATGTCAAAGTACTTGCAGGTGAACAATTAAAAAAGACAGACTTTGAGAATGACTATATCTGGAATAATGAATAATGAACTATTCCTGGAAACTCACTGAGGTACCATTGAGGTAAACAGTTTTGCAGCAGCATTCTTACTTCAATTTACAGGTGTGTAGTGCAAGTAATTTTTGATAACATGTCATGTATAGTAATAGAAGTGTAATTATGAGTAACTACAGATTACTGCATCCTTCTTAGATTTTTAATGCCTAAATATTATTTTTATCCATGTCAAGGTGAAGCCATAGTTTTAACAGGTGCTTTAAGTAAACATCAGCCAGCACTGTTGTTAAAAGAAGTAATGTCACTAGCCCTTAGGTTCTGGCAATTATTCCTGCCAGTGTAAAAGCACTAACACTACTACTCAGCTGGTGCTGCTCAGCTGGTGAGATAATACTGGTTAATTCTATGTTGGCTTTTTTTTTTCTTAGTCCAAATAAGTCTTTTGATCCCCTTCACTGCATGACTGAAGTTACGGTGCTGTCACAAACTTGGGGAAAGATACAAAGGAAGGAGAATTGATGCTCAGTGTTAGGAAGAAATGAGAGACCTATCCTCTCAATACCTTTTCCATCTTGTGCCAGTTTGTATGTCAATGAAATAGCAGCATTTACATCAGAGTAGAAACAGAAAGCAATCAATGCAGCCTGGGACAGACTTAAGTAGTTTTACAGGAGAAAAAAATAAGTTTAGAAGGGAAGCTGTAGCATCACAGCATCATGGCTTCATGACTGCATTCAGACTTCCTGGGCTAGGTATGGATGGAGGGCAGGCGTTGGCCTACAGCTCTCCATATGTACTTCTGAAAGATTAAATGAGGTAACTGGAGGAACGTGAGTAGGTTTCAGCTAGACAGAGCATGTAACAGTGACTGAGAGACTACTTTTGAGGGGCTGCAACTCTGAAGCAGCTCTGGAAATAATTTAGGAAGTTTTTTTTAAAAGTAGGCAGCAATGCTGAACCCATCCCCCTGCAGAGTCCATCAAGTGGCAACACAGAAAACACTCTGCAGTTGTTGTACTTCTCATTTTTGTCAGAAACAAGAGTGGTTTTAACCACTCATTAATATACCACTTCCTAAGAGTCTGCCATGAGATGTGTCCTAAAAACACAAAATACTGTCACTTAGAAAAGCACCCCAGGCCAAAAGAAATGGAGCCTTTGTTGTGGTGATGTCCACCCCATGATGAAATCTGTTCTGTCCTAGGGCAAAAATGCACATTGCAGCTACTGAGGGCATAAGCCACATGCTGGCTGACATGAGTCAGTTCATACTGACTGGCTACCACTAGCCAGCCATTCCCATCTCACCACATCCACCTTACTCCATGTATTTGGTATACAGCAGCTACAGCCTGTGTAGCCCGCAAGGGCAGCAGGTCAGACATAATCCACTGGCTCATAGTGATAAATCTCAGCAAGAGAGTTTGTTGGTTTTTTCCCCACAAAGGATTTCTGTTCAAGTCTTCACATAGAGGCATAGATTTCAGATTAAAATTATTCAATGCCAGCATCTACAATCCTTACACAACAGTCCTACTTACTTACTGGGTATCCTGGGAAAAAAGCCTAATTATTGCTCAGAGGTAAACATAAATGGGAGTAAAAGCATACAAATATATTCAGTAAAGAATAATTTCATTTATAGCCTGAAGTACTGAAAAGTGAAATTAACTTGCAAAAGCATCCAAACAATGTGTCTCTAAAACATGCCGAAAAGCTGCACTTGCCAGCACAAAAAGTAGGAAAAAAGTGTATTATATTCTTCCTCTAAAAATAACATAATTAAAAAAAAATAAATTTAATAGTTCTCTTTCTTCTTTGATATAATGAAAGATATGTAGTGTCTATCATTATGGTATATGGCCAGTGAAAGAAAACCATTTGTTTTATTCATCTTGGCTCTGTATTTATTGAAATACTAAACTGATCCTTTGATGGTTCTCAGCATAAACACTTTTTCTTAGGATTTAGCTGTAGGCACAGCTACCGAAGGACAAATACACACTTGCAAAGGACACAAGTGAAATGTGTCAATCTTTATTTATTCTAATTTGGACATGCCAAAGTGGAAGCTGTTAACAAAATAGTGTTCTGTAAGCATACACATATATATATGCACAGAGACATACACAGAACTCTCTAGTCGCATTATGACACCAGGTTCTATTATTTCCTTACCACAGATAATGAAATTTAATAACTCTTTCTTTCAGTAGACACTGCACTGAGTAGATACAGAAGACTGATTATTATTTCTGACATTTTCCCTGCTTTCATAGTCTAACTATACACAACAATACGAAGAAAAATTTCTTCCATTAGGAAGATACAAAATGGATAAAAATATCCTCTATGAAGAATCATTATCTGTGAAAATTGCTAGCAAAAAAACCCCACTCAAATGCTTGATTGCCCCAGAAAAAAAAGTGGTAAATGGAAACAATTGATCTGGGTTTAGTGACACCAGTCAAACAGTGTTCAGTCACAGGCTGATTCCTCAGGGTATTATGTACACAGATAAGGATTTCTGTAAACAACACAGTTTGTTACATGATTCAAGGCCAGGTTGGATAGGGCTTTGAACAACCTGGCCTGGTGGAATGTGTCCTTGACAAGGAGGTTGGAACTAAATGATCTTTAAGGTCCCTTCAGCCCAAACCATCCCATGAGCCTGTGATTATCAGATATGTTACTCAGGGCATCAAGAAAGCTGATCAACGAAATGCTACAAAACTTAAAAAGACAACAGAAACCTGTGAGAAAAATTACAAAATAAAAGAATGTTTTTCAGAGAACTGAGCTTTATTCATGAGCCCATTATTCTATCCACAGATGGTTTTATCTTCATTACTACTCCTATTTTTTTTGAACAACTATTTTGCTTCAAAAACTAAGCTATTAAACAATAACTGAGTCTTTCTTAAAAAACAGGCCATGAAAATATAAGGCAGAATTAACTGATCTGGTTACCAAAATATATACTTCTTTTTTTTTTTTTTTTTTTTCTGGACGCTATCAGCAGGAAGTGGGAGAAGGAGAAATTACATTGTTTTTTTCAGACAGACCTCAACCCTGTACCTATCCCCTTGTGGATACAAGAGTGTGTCTGAAAGGAAGTAGCGTCTAAAATAAATGGTGTGTTCAGCTGTTTTCCTTGATTGTGTTCATTGTTGCATTGATAACCCATTGTAAAACTAAACACCTGGATAACAGCTGGTAAAACTGGACACTTACCACAAGGAGGCTGCTGTATTTGAGCATTTAATTTTAACATGTCCCAGTCATTTCTTAGCTGAAGGTCTCTGCAGTGATTCATGAGTTTTGAGTCAATTTGGGCAGCAGTCCTATAAATGCTCACAATATTTACTTTACTATGAAAGGGCATACAGTAGGGCAACTTCAGCTTTATCTCTTGCCAGTAACACTGACACTACAAGAGTGAGGTTTCATACTCTTGCTTCCTGGAAGTCTGAATGCAGTCATGAAGCCGTGATGCTACAGCTTCCCCTCTTAAATGTTTTTTTTTCTCCTGTAAAACTATTTAAGTCTGTCCCAGGCAGTATTGTTTGTTCTCTGTTTCTACTCTGATGTAAATACTGCTATTTCATTGACATAAAAACTGGCACAAGATGGAAAAGGTGCTGAGAGGATAGGTCTCTCATTTCTTCCTAACATTGAGCATCAATTCTCCTTCCTTTGGATCTTTCCCCAAGTTTGTGACAGCACAGTAACTTCAGTCATGCAGTGAAGGGGATCAAAAGACTTACTTGGACTAAAAGTGATGCAAGAAGGAAAAAAAAAAACAAAAAACAACGTAGAATTAACCAGTATTATCTCACCAGATGAGTCGTAGTGTTAGTGCAGGAATAAATTGCCAGGGCTAGTGACATTACTTCTTTCAACAGCAGTGCTGGCTGATGTTTGCTTAAAGCACCTGTTAAAACTATGGCTTCACCTTGACATGGATAAAAATAATATTTAGGGATTAAACATCTAAGAAGGATGGAGTCATCTGTAGTTATTCATAATTACACTTCTATTACTATACATGACATGTTATCAAAAATTACTTGCACTACACACCTGTAAATTGAAGTAAGAATGCTGCTGCAAAGCTGCTTGCCTCAATGGCACCTCAGTGAGTTTCCAGGAATAGTTAAGTCATTCTCAAAGTCTGTCATTTTGAATTGTTCACCTGCAAGTACCTTGGCAAAAAATCGTTTAACAGTTTTATTTTATTTTATAAGTATTTAAGTCGAGGATGCAGGAATAACACATTTGCTAGCAAACATTTGAGTAATGCGTTTTCACAGATAGTAGCAGTAGTGCCATTTCCAGCATATATGTTCTTGGATGTCTATATAACATCACTCTTGATAAATTTCACACTTACAGCAGGACACATCAGACACCCAAGAATATGTGTGAGCTGCAAAAAATGCAATACTGAGGAAAAACAAAATTAGAAAAAAAATGTTAAAAAAGAGGGAGAAAACTTTCTTATTGTAATATATTTTTATATTTCTGTAGCTTGTGAAATAACTTCTCACGGAGTTTTCTATTTTGTCTATTTCAGAAAAGAATCTTGTGCTTATTGTTGCTGAAAAGAAAGTGGAAGATCTCATACTCTTTGACCATAAAAAGGAGGTCTACAACTGATCAGATCCAAAGGCTCTGATGGTAAGCCCATCATAAGAAATAATTTTTCTTCTCTTGATATGCATTGTAATTCATAGAATCGTGGAACAGCTAAGGTTGGAAGGGACCTTAAAAGATCATGGACATGCATGGACAGGGACACCTCCCACTAGACCAGGGCCCCATCCAACCTGGCCCTGAACACTCCAGGGAGGGGGCAGCCACAACTTCACAGGGCAACCTGTTCCAGTGTCTAACCACCCTCATAGTAAAAATTTTCCTCATAACATTTAGTTAAATCTCTGCTCTTCAAGTTTTAAACCATTGCCCCTTTGTCCTCTTGCTACACACCCATGCAAAAAGCCCTATACCCCAGCTTTCTTGTAGGCGCCCTTCAGGTATTGGAAAGCCACTATAAGGTCACCTCAGAGCCTCCTCCAGGCTACACAACCCCGATTCAATTATTAATGAATAGACTTAGTGAATTAACACTTTTAAATTAAACATGACTGATGAGATCTCAGCCCCCTAAAAGCATCTGTAGTATATGTTGTATTTTAAGGGGTTGGTGAAGACAAGACTAATCAGTTTCAAAACCTGTTTCTTAACATTTTTGGCAGTAACAAAGCATTAGTGAGGAAAAAAGCATTCTTCAATTAAATACACTGTATTTCAGATTAATAGAACAACACAGGATACCTGTTAGCTGTGCTTTTTAATTTTTTTCTTCAGAATGCTCTGGGGGCTCCTGTCGGTTACTGCATAGGATCAGATTATTTTTGGCCATCAGATAACGTAGTACCAAGGCACTACTGATTCTCATTAGTCCCCTTACAAGTTGGGGAAGGAGTGGAGAGCCTGAATGCTCACTAAATTAATTCCACTAAGATACTCCACAGTTTACAGACTTTCTACCCCCTCAGTCCCATCCTCATTGCAGTTACCTCACTTCCCAATTCACTGTAGAACTGTGGGACTGCATGGTGATCTGGATCACTGAGGTAACAGTCTTGTGACACATCACAGAATCATACCAGATCATCCATTTTATTCCATCATATAGCAGTAATATGATTCCAGCAAACAGTATAAGCTTTATGTATTTCAACTAATCTCAAGTACTAGAGTATTTAGCAGTGCCAACTCTGAATTGATTTTTAAATTCATCCTACCCTTACTGACTTCAGTTAAGTCCAGTGCTCTTACCATCAAATTTGTACAGCCAAACTCCATATATACCAACATTTCAATGAAGCATTAGACGCATTCTTATTTCCTGAGTGCCACAACTAAAAAATAGTTTAAAAGGAACAAACCTTACTGAACCAGTCTGGATTCTTCTTTTTTGTCATGGCAAGTGTGGTGCCAAAACCTGCTATCATTCCTGCTGTAGCAACAGTACCTAGAAAAAGTCCACCTGCCAAAAAATTTTAAGAAAAAAAATTAAGATCTTGTTTCTTAGAAAAACCACCCCCCACAAAACTAAACCTGTTTTGAAAATAAAACCTGAAAAATTAAGATCTGTGAGCACATGCTGGAGGAATGGCACAGCCTTCTACATTGTTTTCATTAACTCAATATGGCAAGAAAATAAGAAACAATGTTTTGAAATAGAGCATTTTGAAAACTAAGGCATATGTTTTCAAGCGAGGCTACTAAAATTGTCTTGCTCTGTGGCTATATCCTTCCCCAAAGTGAAGATGTAATTTTTTTTGTTGTGTCACTTATTTCAAGTGGCCAATTGAAAATCCCACCAGTACCTCTAAAGACCATTCCATAAGCAACAATTGTTCTTCATCTTTTTTCATTATATGTTCTAATGCTCTATTAAAAAAAAAAACACACACACACAAGAAAGTGACACTAGGAAGCTTTTGTAAGATAGAAGGCATTCCTCAGTTCAGTTCTTTCAAATGGTTTCCAGAGTCACCTAAGGTCTCCTGATCCCTTCTATTTCTTGCATCAAAGGTACATGTAGCCATACCTGCTCCACTTTTAAGATAAAGGCTTGTTGCAGAGACTGACTTCACTGTGCAAAACCATCTGATTGTTAAAATTTAAAAATTGGGAGGTTACAAGTTCTTCCTTTGCAACTTCCTTTGCAACCCAGTCTGTTTTCCCTTTCTTAATACCAGTTAGGTAATTTAAAACTGGCCTGAATAGGAAGGAGTAAACATGCTTATGCTAGGTCACACTTTTAAAAAAAAAGTTAAATTAAAATTAACTGTTACTGTGAGGGAGAAGTTTGCTGTAGTTATGGGAGTGTATGAAGCACCTCTTCTGCCTGGGAGCAGGAATACCTCAGCTGCTGTCCAAACTTTGCACGTCCACTGCATTTTACATGTCAAAATGTACTACTCAACATTTCCCCCGTTTCAGAAATAATAACTGGTCTTAAATTACCCTCACCTCCAAGAGGAGAGGATTGTGCACGGCCTCTTTGGGGCGGAAAGCACTGCAAGGGGTGGGCACAGCTCGTGGCAACAGGGAACCATGACCCTACCTGAGGGTGCTCAGAGCCATCCCTCCGGTGTCTCCGCAGGGCGTTCCGCCCTCACACCGTACCCGCTTTCCCCGGCCAGGCGGGGCGGGAGCGGGAGGAGGAGCGGCGGCCACGCTCCGCCAGGGGGCGCGAGGAGCCCGGGGACCGGCACCGGCACCGGCGAGCGGGGCTGTGTCGCCGGCTGAGGAGGGGGCTCCGACCGCCCCCCCCGCCGCTCCCAGGTGCCTATGGCTGTGATGGGCTTTGCGATGCACCCCCGACTCCTGTCTGTCCTCTGTCCCCCCGGCACAGCTGCCTGTGTGTTAGGGAAACTTTAAGGAATCCGCGGAGCTACCTGTAACTCCATGGGAGCCGCCTCTTTCCCGCCGAGAGCGGTAGCGAGCGGGTCCACCCCTTCCCGCCCTCATAAGCCTGTGGGACCCCGCCGCCGCCTCCGCCTCTCCGCCCGGGCGGCCTTCGCGCCCCTGCGAAGGAAGAGAGGAGGTGACTCCGCACAGCAGCTGCCGCCCCCCTCCCGCAGCAGGCGCGGTCCCCGCCCCTCCCCCCCGAGCTCCCCGTATCCCGGCCAGCAGTGCCAGGCCTGCCCCCTCCCTGCCTCGTAGCGCCGTGTCTTGCCCCAGCACCAGAGTGAAGCGCCTGAGGGGAGATGGGGGCCGGCAGCTCCGAGCAGGAGGGAAAAGACCGTGCTGCTGGTACCGAGGGAGAGGAGAGGAGAGAGGAGAGGAGAGGAGAGGAGAGGAGAGGAGAGGAGAGGAGAGGAGAGGAGAGGAGAGGAGAGGAGAGGAGAGGAGAGGAGAGGAGAGGAGAGGAGAGGAGAGGAGAGGAGAGGAGAGGAGAGGAGAGGAGAAGGGAAGAGGAGGGAAGGGGAGGAGAGGAGAGGAGAAGGGGAGGGGAGGGGAGGGGAGGGGAGGGGAGAGGAGAGGAGAGGAGAGGAGAGGAGAGGAGAGGAGAGGAGAGGAGAGGAGAGGAGAGGAGAGGAGAGGAGAGGAGAGGAGAGGAGAGGAGAGGAGAGGAGAGGAGAAGAAAAGGGGAGGGGAGAGGAGAGGAGGGGAGAGGAGAGGAGGGGAGAGGAGAGAGGAAGAGGGGAGAGGAGGAGGAGAGGAGAGAGAAGGAGGGGAGAGGAGAAGGGGAGGGGAGGAGAGGAAGGGAGAGGAAAAGAGGAGAGGAGGAGGAGGAGGAGAGAGGAGAGGAGGGGAGGCGAGAGGAGGAGGGGAGGAGAGGAGAGGAGAGGAGAGGAGAGGAGAGGAGAGGAGAGGAGGGGAGGAGAGAGGAGGAGGGGAGCGGAGAGGAGGAGGAGAGGGGAGAGGAGGAGGAGAGAGGAGAGGAGGGGAGAGGGGGGGAGAGGAGAGGAGGCCTGTCTGCACCTTTGATTAAGAAGAGCTTGTCCTGGGACGCCGCGGGGCTCCCGACCCCCCGGAGCAGGGCCGGAGCTTGCCCGGGGTCTATCGGAGCCGCCCCGTCCTGGGCGTCCCTGCCGGCAGCCACCCCCATGGCCAGGGCGCGGGAGGAGAAGGCGGCTGCGGGCCGCAACCCGGAAGGGAACGGAGCTGGGTCGAGGTACGCAGCCGCCCTTCCTCCTCCTCCTCCTCCTCCTCCTCCTCCTCCTCCTCCTCCTCCTCCTCCTCCTCCTCCTCGGCTGTGCAGTCGGGTGGGGGGAGCCCGGCACCCCGAGCGGGTTTGCGGGCGCTGTTGCACCGCGGCGCCGGCGGAGGGGGCGGGGATCTAGGATTTCGCTTCTCGGCGGCTGAGGCCGCTGTGGCTGCCCGGTGAGCCCCGAGGGCTGTGGCGGGACGCGGCCCTGCTGTGGCCGAGGCCGAGCGGCGGGGGCGTCCGGGGACAGCGCGGCTTCCAGCGCCGGAGTTTTCCCTCCGTCGGCGCTGCCGCGGTGTGCCGGTGCCCGCCTGGCGATGGAGAGGAGAGATGGTTTCTCTCTTCCCCGGGAGGCCAAATCGGGCAGAGGGAAAATCGGCAGAAGTTGTCAAAGCCTTTTGATTAAATCAAGTCTTCTGTTGCAAGCTTATAAGGGTGGGTTGGGTTTTTTGTTAGGTCTGTGGGACAGAACGCCATGGATTTATGTAAATGATTCTGGGGGGAAATTCTTCCCATGGATTTTCCTCATGGACATCTTGATGAGTGGTTGCTGTAAAGTGCATCTCTCTATTCTCCCAAATTCTCACTCTTCTGAATTATTTAAATAATTCTTAATATACATTAAATTCTCTCTGAATGGAATCATTACAGCAGTCGTACATTCAGTTATTCTTGTTCACTGCTGCTGATGGATACTAATTACTATATAGTTATCACTATTGAATGTGTTTATATATCTCACTGATCAAGATTCAGTACAGGCACGTAAAATACATTTTTATGAGTGACGTTCAACACTTCAAGCAAGTAGTGTAACTCTAAAACAAGCACTTCTTCCCCCGCTTCCTTCTTTGTATCTTTTCATCATCACTTATAGTCTATATCTAAGGGTCTAATTATAGGGGCTTTGGTTGCTAGGCAAAAATTTAGTATTTTGGGAAACTTCCTGTTCATGTTACTTTGGAAAACCAATCCAAACCGATTTCCTAATAGTCCATGTACTGTGTCAGTTAAAATTTTACTCAGTTCAGAAGCAGTTATCACAAAAGAAGTAGGCATTGTCCTTGCTGTATAGCTGACCCATCATCACTATCTCAATGTTTCTAATCTGAACAGCACCTAACTGACTTCCATTCTTTGCTTCTTTGGAAAAAGCACACCAAAAATTTTTGTGTGTTTTGGAATAGTCTTAGAACTGTACTTCTTTATTACTGCCAAAAATAATAATAAAGCTGCTTGGAAAACGTCATCTTAGAATAACTGCACAGTGTCAGTATTAAAAGAGGAAATTACTTTTCCTCTTCATATCAAAGCATATGTAATTATAAAAAGTATTTAAATTTATTAGTATGCATAAAACTAAAACAGTGGGCACATATTTTTAATAGTAAATTGTGTCAAGAGCATCAGTGCATCTGCTAGAAGAATCCTTGAAATGGGAGAGGTAATAACCTATTTTGTGTGTCTTTGATGATAAAATGATAGATTTTCTTCTTAGGATAGTTTTTTGAATTCACATCCATCAAACATTATGTTGTTTCAAATCTTCTCCAGAGTGAGGAGGAAAGTGAAAAAAGAATAACGATGTTATTTAATCATGATTTGAACAATGCAATGAACCTGTCTGTAAGAGAGTCAGATAAGATCTGTGTCTATTAATCATTCACAGAAACTTAAAGTAGAGCACAGAACCCATGAAATTGAGTCTGTCTCACCTGAATAACTTAAAATTCTTAGTGTTGTAAAATAAATTGGCTTGCTTTAAAAAACAAAACCAAACCAAAACAAAACCAAAAACAACCAGAGAGAGATGTTCAACAGAATTGTGTCTATTTAGGTTACAACCTTAACCTCATTTTGTTATGTAATTAAATATAAGCTAAAGCTTTTTCTCCCTTAAGGTATACCTCACCCAAGAGCCTTGCATTTTCTGTCATTTTTCCTGCTCTGCTAGCATTATGGTACACATACAAATGCAAAGATCTATATGTGGTTACTCAGAATTAGCCAGTTGTCTTTCTAAAATTCAGTTATGTTCTTTTAAAAGTGGACACAATTTTTGTTTCAAAAACAGATTTTAATAGTTCTGTTATGAAATGACCAAATCTTCACAGAATCATAGAAAGTTCAGGTTGGAAGATGACCTTTAAAGGTCATCTAGTCCAACCACTCTGGCACAGGCAGGGAAATCTTCAACTAGATCAGGTTCCTCAGAGCCCTGCCTGACCTGACCTTGAGTCTACCACCTCTCTGGGCAACTTGTTCCAGTGTTTCGCCACCTTCATTGTAGAATTATTCCTTATACCTACTCTAATTCTGCCCTCTTGTAGTTTAAAAACATTACCCCTTGGCCATAAAATGTATATGTAAGTAAGTAGGTTATATGTGTGATAGCAGAGCTGAGAAATACATTATGGTAAGGGATCTTTAAGGTCCCTTCCAACCCTAGCCATTATATGATTCTAATATTTTGTGTTAACTCATTAAATTGGACCACAGGTCTGAGCTCTCATAGCTTTGGATTTGGACAAAGGACCAGTTACTGCACAGCCAGGCTCAGGCACTGTGCCCATCTCTGCTTTCTGTCAAGGTCTGCAATAGCCACGATACCCTGAGTTTCAGAAAGAAGCAGTTGTGGATGATGGGCTTCCTCCTGTGGGCTTCCTCCTGTGGGCTTCCCGTTTTATCACAAAAAATTGGTGAGACAAAAGCAGATAGAGGCAGCCAAAGCTTCAAATATGCCTAAATCTCCACCCATCATACTGAAGTTAGGATCAACCCCTGGGTTTTAATGAAAAATTGGTAACGTGGTGCCTTTCTTGTGAAAGGTTCATAAAAACGTAGCGTTGGTGAGGATGAAGTGTGGAAACAGGATAAGGAAGAGCACAAAGAAAAAAAGAAATTTAAGAAAAATACAAAAGAAACAGGCTTGCATAAAGATATTCCCTAAGAATAATTTTTGTGAGTGGATGGTATTTCTACCAATAGTCAGCCTTATTCAGAAATAACAGCATGGTGTGCAAACTTCTGAATATAATGCCATGAAATGTTTCAGGACTGCACAGTGATACCTGACCATCTCCACTGAGTTTCATTTGAGGACCAAGGTCTTCAGAGGAGAAAAAGCTGGTTTATAAGATCACAAGGACATAATATATGCAGTAATTCATGAATTGTCTAACTGACTAATGTTATATATCCAAAACAGTCTCGAGTGCCACTGCAAAAGAAGTTGGCAGCAGAGGCACAGAATACTGATTGGAGTTTGAAAATCCAATTGAAAACATAGGGGAGGTTGATTTGAATAATGGGTAAACTGACATGTTCAGTAACAGAACTGGATTATGTAAAAGGATTTGGGAGAGAGCCAAGCATTGGTTTTGGAAAGAGAGAAAATGCAGCAGCTGGGCTGCTCTCTGACTCTCAGGAGAGCTGAGCTTTGCTCTATGCCTGACTCACTGAGGTAATTTCTTGAATTTATTGGAAGTTTTGGTATTTGTGAAAGTACCGTACAGCCTCTTCACTGTCTGCAGGCAAGGGCATGAAGAAAACAGTCAGAACAATTTTCTGGTCAGTTGGACAAGAAATGAAAATATCCTGCAGCTATGATTTGGCTTCTGCCAGAAATCTTCTACAACCTCTGTACAGTATGCTGGTTACTGTTGTGCATCTCAAAAATCTAATGGCTGAAATTTCCATGTTGAGAGTAAATCCTCAGGTCTCTTGTCTCTTATTGCAGAGACAAAAATCTGGTTATTTAATAATGAACCACAGACTCTTACCACAGAAATACTGACAAAGTGAGTGCTCATTTATTAAATGTAAGAAGAATTACAGCACTGGAGAATCAAAAGACATTAAAAAAATATCAATTGAGCTGGCTTCACACATTTGTAGAGAAATAGATCAATTTGCACAAAGTTGTGTTGTAGTTGTCCAGCAAAGGCAGTGGCTGAGAGGCTGGGTCTCCAGGTTTCCAGTCACCTCTCTTAGCCCCAGAGCTGCCATTCTCAGTTGCAGCTTATTTCTGCAGAAGATGAAGTGTTTCTTTTGTTATTTCACTTTTTACATTTGGTTATTCAGCAGGGCATGTCAGCTATAGCTTTGGACAAGACAGAGTGTGGCAGCACTCTGCACTGACAGCACAGCAACATCGCTTTTTGTGGCCAGAGCCTGACCGCATTTCAGTAAATGGCAAAGGTCCCCTTGGCAGGATGGCCAGAGTTTCAGTTATAAATCTCAAATTAACACTCATGGGTGATGACATTATTGCTGGCCAGAGGCACAACACACATTTCGGACTGTTGATAACACATATCAAAGCAGTCATATGCCTTGGGTGGCATTTACTTTGTGCTTGAGAAGTGAGAACACTTACAGAGGCTCTTTTTGCGTATGTGTGTCTCTGCTTGTTTTCTTTTCTTATCCCTTACTAAATTACGTGTTTTATTACCTGCTCGGTGTTTACAGTATTCTCTCTCAGAAAGTAAAAAAAGTCCATATCTCTTTGGCTTTGCTCACATTAACCATAGAGAAGAAATCATAGATCTCCTCCCAATTTCTATGGTGCTATTGCTGTCCTTAGAGACCTCTTTATGAGATGTTTATTAATTTTACTGGGTACCATTGCTTTAATGATCCCAATATGTATTTCATTATAGAATATTCTTCATCAGCTTCTAATAGTTGCTTTGCTGTACATTATTACAAAAAACTTTTACATGGTCGAGAAAAAAATAAGTATTTCTGTCTGAATTCAAAAAAGAAACAGCAAAAATTAATTATTATTTCCATGGTGTCATTAGAATATGGCCTGGGTTTGTACAGAGAAAATCTACTTTTGTCCAAAATTGGAAACTTCCAAAATTATGGTTGGCAGGACAGAGGAGGGCTCTTGGGGAGTATGTGGAGTTGTCCGTCTCATATGTTTCCTGCTGTGGGCTGCAGGATATGACTTTGTTGGTAGCACAAACAGGTCCACCTGAGGACAGTCCTTCCAAGGAAGATTCAAGGGGATAAAGCCCTGAGTGAGCTGCTCTGAGCTCTTAGCTGAGCCTGCTTTAGGGATGAAGTTGGACCGAGACCTGGATGTCTGGGTAGATTCCCACCACAAATCAGTTCATGGGCAAGAGTAACAACATTTGCACATGGGCTCACTTGGACCTGGTGTGACACCTCACACCATGGTGTCTGCAGGGTGGGAGGAACATGCTGCTGGCATGGGCCCCCACTGGGCAGCAGAAGCCCCTCAGATGCCACGTTCAGGGGCTGCTGTGTTGTGTGGCCCATGGGAAGGGTGCTATGCCCCCCCCATGCCACTGGTGGCCTGCCTGTGGCCAGCACCACTGGGCAGTGGCCCAATCTGCAGAGCACCTGGCAGGGGAAAGAAGTTGGACCCATGTTTCATTTGTCATGGGGTATAAACTCGACTCATATATAGTGCATCACCTGCTGAGAAATTCAACTGCTAAATTAATTGGCATGAATAAAAGATGTATACTACTTCTAATTTGCTTCAGTGCAATTATATCCAAAGGCCCCTTTTGTGGTTATTCACAGAGCTCAATTGCCATAGTTTAATACCACAATTAAAAAAGGCCTGGAAGGAGATCTGAATATTAAGCTCTTGATGAATGATAATTATCACTTTGTGTGGATGGATGGAAAACATTTCAAATTAAATTATTCTTGTAACATAAATTAATAGTGTGATCTGGATAAAGTACTTCTGATTTCTCATCTAGACTGTTTCTAAGAGCACCAAGCTTGTGCCAGAATTTCATTCAGCAGGTCAAATTGTCTTTTAAAAAGACACTCAATTTAGCACTCAATTTAGCAGCTTATCACAGGTTTCTGAAATGAAGATGTTTGGCAATAATAGAATGCTACAAATGTTGCATGGAGAATAAAGTAAAATAAAATAAAACTATGCAACTGGCATGATCTTTTAGTTGTATGAGCACAGGAGATTCACAGTATAAATGACAGGGACTCATAGCATACTGTCACATGTTTTCTCTCTGTATAATTTCATCTCTATCTGAGGATATTTGGAAGACATAAAGCATTAAACTAATACTTTAAAAACAGGGAAGCTCATTAGCAGCTCTAGCAAAGGGGGTGAGATGAGCAAGATAGGTGCAGGTCGTTAAGGCTTGAAAGAGAAGGAAGTTCTAAGAATTACTCATCATGCACTCTCTCTGTGTTGTGTGAAAATCCTGTGATTTCTTATTTTACAAGTAATCATTCTAAGATGATCAGTGGCTTCATGGCATAATGCATGTAGGTAACGTATTAGGTGTTGACAGGAGTCCTTTCCACCAGGGCTCATCAGCCATTCTTCTTAAGTTTCTAGAGCAGCTGCTGGTTACTCCAATTTTGTGTGTTTTGTAGGGTGTACTTGGGAGATACAAGGCCACTTTCTGTGTCAAAGGATCCTGGGAATTTAGTGTTGAGGCACCCTCTGTTTATATGCAAGACTGTCCCTGAGATTTTCTGCATGCATGTCCTCTTGTGTATGCAGTGCATTAGTGTGAACTGTATATATCAAAATTTGGCACTACAGTATCTCTCTAAACATTGCATTAATCCATCTGTCTGTCACCATGGTAACAAGGCTCCTTATTGATGACTGAAGAAAAGCTGAACCATTAAACCTAAATGCACACAGTTAAAAAAAAAAAAAAGGTGAGCAAGCTCACTTTCTGCAGCACTATGGAAACATAAATTGTCAGAGATGGGATAATAAATACGTTCTATGCATTATTTTTATTCATAGTTATGGATCTGAAAAAAAGACTATTGCTAGAATGATCCTCAGATCTGTTATTTTTTTTCCTCACATCTATTTATTACATATTCTGCTGAATTCAGTACTTTTAAATGTATTTTTTCATAAGTTTCCATGGTATGTGCTTGTTCTGCAAAGTGGAAACATGAAATTAGTATCTCATATATACCAAGTACAAAACAGATTAGAAACATTGCTGAATATTTTACTGCACATATTCTCTCTCTCTTCCATCGTTGTAACATTGCCAAAATAAAATCAGTAAAGTGCACACATTCATTAAAAGATCGATTCCTAACTGTTAGTTATATCAAAGATTTTTTGAGAAGTATAATGTTGTGGAAACTCTGATATAAATTACTGAATCATAAATCATTATTGGACAATGAATTTCCATTTTTTATTACACTGGCGCCGTGCTTGCTATTAATGGTAGACTCAGGTCTATAATTCTATTAGGCTATAAAGAGGTCTTTGGTTTTAGAGAAGTGTGCATTGGATGGTGCTTTTTGTTCTCTAGAAAAAGTCTTGTGTATTTTCCTTAGCCTCTGCACATTTTCTTTTTCAGGCCTCTGTGCTTTGCTCATAAGGTTAACACTAATAGCAGCTACATTGTGGAAAAAATGAGGGACAAGAGAGAGAAACAGCAAGACTGTTTCAGAATGCTTTGCCATGGTCACTGAGATGAAAATATGATTTTTTAATTATTATTATTTTATTTCTTTTCTATCAGGATTTACAGCTTTTGGTATCTGTCTTAAACTATCACCGTAGTCATCTAACACACTCTTGGGTTAGGAGGTATGTCACAAGTCTCTTTTATCAGCCCCATGGAAGGTGTGGGCCCCAGTGGAAGCCTGGCTTGTTGGAAGGTGAGATGCGGCCTTCACTTTGTCTGTCAGTGCGTAAAGTTGGTGGAGTTTGTACACGGGCACTTATGTTGTACATATGTGTATCAGGAAGATATTACTAAATGTGATGGTCTGGTGAGAAAACATGGATGCTTTGCCCAGTTAACCAGGTATCTGAACACCTGGAAGACCTGAAAAGTCAGCTGGATCTACTTGGTAAAACAAGGAGGAAGAGATGCTACCAACCAGCCTGGGGTTTCTGGTTCACAGTTGACATTTAAAATGCTTTCAGCTCAGGAAGAGGGTAGATGAACTTGCAGGTGTGGAGGAAAGCAACCAACTAACCAAACTTGTTCCTTCCTTCTCTTCTTCATTCCTCTCTCCCTTTTGAGATGAAGAAAGCTGATCCATTGAACTGATAGAAAAGAGTACTTGAAGCACAGGGGCAAGAAAGAAGCAACAACTGAAGAGAGTCTTCCTAATTTTGTCTTCAACAGAAAAGAGTTTAATTCTGAATTTTATAAATAAATGCCAGGGTTGTGGCATGCATTGCCCTTGGGTGGACAAGACATAACAACATGGTCTGACCATAAGTGCTTTTGGGGGTATAAAAGTGGCACTTGGCCATGCAGGTGATACCCACCTGTGATGTATGTTGTGATCTCATTTGCCTTTGTCCTAAGCAGTATGTCACCTGCACCACTGGATCCAGCAAGCCTCACCTCACCAGAAAGGTGAAGAACTGCAGCCATAGACAATTTCTCAGTGTTCCTCTAGTTAGCTAAGCTTGCTAAGATTTTAAGAAGACTTTATTGATCAATACAATTAATTTCTGGTTTCTTAGATGTTTTAAAAACTGTATAGTATGTTCTCCTGAAACAATGAATTTCAGATAGCTTCTTATATAGAGAATCCTACAGTGCAATCAAATAGCACTCCTAGGGATGGGAGGAACTTTGCTTTTTACTTACAAAATCATACATTTTAGTAATGTTTTTGTTAAAGTGCAAACAATTCTGTTAAAATTAAAAATTTAAAAGCTTTACCTACTAAAATTATTATTCCCATTCTAATTAAATATTGAAAAGAGAGTGTTCTCTCTTTTGAAGAAGTGTTTTCAAAAAAGGTATTCTTAACTTCATTACTTTAAAATTAACATAATTTCTCTTTGGTTTTTTAATAGAATTTTGCAAAATCGGAACAAAACATTTTTCCCCCCAGTGGATTCCTTTCTCTTGTGAAAACTCAGTCTTCTGAAAATTTCTTTTTCTTCAAAACATACTGTTGTAATAAAAACTTTGTCCAAATCCCCACCTAGCACAAGAGAATTACTGCCTCACCAGCTGTGTTTTCTGTCTTCGAGCTATGTAGTACCAATGTCATCTCCAGACAGGAGAAATTTGAATATCTATAGAAGGCATGCTTCTAAACTCTCCATACGGCTGCTGTTCATATAAGATAGAGCACAGTTCTCAACCATTCAAAAGAGAGAAAGCATTTAATGATCAAAGATTTTATTCAAGCAGTTTTGGGCCAGCTAGGATTCTTGATACAGCACTCCTATGTTTCCAGCTGTCTCACACTGATGACACAGAATCACACAACTATTGAGGCTGGAAAAGACCTCTGAGGTCATCGAGTCCAGCCTATGACCTAACACAATGTTCTCTCCCACAGTTTAATTTCATCCACTTGCTGTGTGAATTGTACTCCCTACACACATGGACGCATCTGAGCTTCATTTCTGGTAAATGTTCAGTCTGGGAGCTGCTGCAGGTATCTGCCAGGCACTTGCTGGACTCCAGGATCTATGTGTTCTGTTTCCACTTGGAAGAGAAGCCTCTGCTTTTGCAGTATCTTTCAGTGCTGCAAATAGCATGGTCTAGACAGGTGCCATTTTTCAAAGCATTATAGAAATGAAAATCTCCCTTCTTTTCTCCTCCTTAACCATGCTGTGATATGAAGAGCACTGAGCCACAGTAGAGATTCAATAGGCCATTAATTGGTCATTGCATCCTTGCATAATTGCAAAAATCAGTTTCTTACACTTGGTGACAAAGCCAGAGGAAATCCCTGAGCTATTCTGTTATCTTTGATTTTCTTTACTGAAACTGAGGAATATGCAGGCAAGGTTCATGCATGCAGCAGTACAAGGATCTTGATCTGCTTGCTGCCCAGAGCAGGCTGACAGGCTGCAACAAACAAGTGCTCTTAAGGAGGTGATGGATCTTCATGGAGATGGGAGATGCACCAGCATCTCACCCACTAGAAGGGCCAGAGTGCTTGTTGCTGGAATGACAGGTTTTTCAAAACCTGTCCAGACACCTTCTGACTTTCACCCTGGTTAAAACGTCATCCACAGAGAAGTCACATACCTTGTCAGCCTATCAAGCAAAAGAACCAGCCCATGCCATTTCCATCCTGAGCATCCCTTATTCTTGGGGGCTGAATTAAGTGCTTTTCCACTGAGGTGGTCTGCATAACAACACTAGATGAAGTCTTAACATATAAGCACTGGGTTTTATTTGGTCTGAGGAGTTAATTATAGCCAACTCTTCTACTTACAAGAAATATTCTTGCATACGAATCTGTATGTATTTTATGACATGTTTTTTTTAAAGGTTTCTGTTTGCCTTCTATTTTGAATAGGGGCTTGGAAGGCAAGTATTTACTACCCTCATCTGAACTCCACAGCTGCCCTTATAGAGAGTGAGATGGAGGGGCTATGGAAGGGGTAGTCAGCAAGATCCTGTCAATCAGCCTGAGAGTACTGTATAAGCCTTGCGTGGCCCAAGCCTGGCCACTGACCTTTACAAAGAGCATTCCTCAGCCTGACAACTTCTCAGAGACAGAAGAGGCTTTAAGGTTATGAACTGTTGCAAAGGAGAGTTACGTGTTTTTTGGAGGTTGGTGCTATTCGTAATTGTGGAAGGAAGTGGAAAAAGGAAGTCGTGGGACTGTTTTGGGGGGAGGAATTGTATTTTTGTATAAAGAAGGAGAGGAAACTCTGGCTTTTGTTTTCTTGAGGAGCTGGAGAGGAAGGAAGGAAACTAGTGCTTTTATTGGGTTATGTATGGGCACGAAGATTCTGCCCTGTGAGCTCTGGTTTGAATGAACATTAATTAAAGTAGTGTTTTTCTGGCCCTACAGACCCAGGAGCTTCTTGTGAGGTTGTGCTGTTGCTAACATCCCAGGGCTCTGCACTGCTTGGAGGCAGCAGCAGTGGTGGCATGGACATAAAGGGACTGAAACGTAATTGTGTGGGACTAAGCCACGTTGAAGGGTTCCTCAGGCTCCTCGTAGAGACGTGGTGTGAGCTGCATCTGGTCATAGATGATAGTTCCACAGAATGTGGGGAGTTGGCAACTGCTCTATCCTGGCAGACACTGTGGTCAGCAAGCTGAGTGCACAATCCCTCCCAGTGCTGCATGTGTGCAGCTTGGCTGGGTGTGGGCACTTCATCCGAGGTAATAAAGCTGCAGTGCCCGAAATAAACACAGATTCTCCACTTTGCAGAAGCCACAGTTCTGCAGAGAGGTAATGAGTGCCAGCTGCCTTCTCTGGAAAAGTGTAGAGTTGACAATGACAGATAGTTTTTCTCTTAGTGTAGTTGTAAGAACTGTGTATACAGCCTGTGTGAACATCAATCCTGTCTTCGTTCCTTGCAGCAGTGAAGTCCACACTGGGAAAAGATCTGACTGTTTCCAGTGTTGCTGATGATTATATTGGGTTACAAGCTGTGGAGAATGGCTTTGAAGTTCTTGACTGTAAACAGACCCACCTTGGATTTGCTGAAGCTAAACTGTACCAGATGTCTCCTGAATATGCATCATGCCCAGAATGCTAATGCTGATTGGCAAGTGGTAACTCTTGAGACAGACAGCTCATATGTGGCTTCCTGTGGCCAAGAATTTTTTATGATCTAGTACTCATCTCAGATGCAGACCATAGCATGGTGCTACTGAGAATGTTAGTAGACTCCAAGATGCAAAACCTACTAAGATATGAAGTATTCATTATTGCAAAAAAAAAGGGTCCTCAGGAAAAAAAAGAAAAAAGAAATTCACATTAGTCTAGGGGTTTCTGCAAGGTGTTGACATGTGACATCTAGAGATGGCTTACCTGGTCCAGGAAGGCTCAGGAGAGTCCTGAGATGCTGTCGTGGTTTCTTCAGCTGTTGTGCAAGTAGCTGATAGAGTGGCAGCCACAGCAACCAAAACAACAGCAGGTGGGGGTGTGTTTGCAGGGTAGGCTATGCAAAGGTTGCCAATGTGTGCTAGGCTTCTTCTGAGCAACATGTTGCGGTTATGTACTGTGGTTAAAGCAGAAGATTGCTGAGCATTGTGCATAATCCATAACAGGCAGGCTGTGGTATGCAGATAGGAAAAAAAAAAAAAAAGAAAAAAAAAGCGTGGGATGGATTTTGCACTAAAATATGCTTCTCTTGAGTGTAAAGAAAGGATGAAGCTAGTCCACTAGGAAAGCCCTAGCTTTGACCTACATGACAACAGCCAGTCTGCACTAATTGACCTGGATGAGACTCACAAAAAATTGAAGTGGGGTTCATGTAAATCCTCATGAGCTGGCTCTTGATGCTAGCAGTAATTTAAAAAGCTTTTCCAGGTTTTCCCCTACTCTGAGGCACCCCAGGGCTGAAGCTGTTTGCATTACGGAGTCAGGCTTCTCACTATGGATATTGGGAGACTTCATTCTTCTCCATGTAACCCTGCTTTATAAACTTCCACACATAGATATCTTTGCATCTAAGAGTTAAAAGGGGAGCCTATTTACTAGAAACTGAAGCCCTTCAAGCTCAAGTATTCATACAAGCATTAAACTTCTGCCCTTTTTTCTTTCTGGTGCTACTGATCACTTAGGACTGTGGCTGAGGATACTCCACTTCAGCCGTGAGCTGAGTGAGCACCACTGTGGTCATCCAGTGTCTGCTTACACACACCTGTGGCACAAATGAATATGTGGATTTCACACTGGGAGGAATTTTGGTTACTGGTAAACAGTTGTCTTTACATCAAGTCTGAGTTTAGATTGTTCTCCCAACCTCATTTCTTTCTGAAGTTATCTTTTTTCTTCTATATTACTGCTAGTATTCTGTACCTACACTGCTTATAATCAAATAAAACATACCAATTCATACTGCTTCCAAAACTAATATTTGCATAATATTTATTGCATGAATAATTTTCTTTAGAATTCTGAATGGATTTCCTGGATTTGCTAGTTACAGATTTATTGGTTTAAGATGTGATTATACTGCAGACTGCCATTTGCTCATCAGTATTCATTTAAATTAATACTAATAGATTAGTATAAACTGATTGCACCAAAATGCAGATTTATAAACTTAGTTTATAAGCTTAGTCTCCTGTTTTGGTATAAAAACATATTCTACGTCCTCTACAAGTCATTCTCAGAATCTTGGCAAAAAAATTATTTTAATCATAAATAATCCCCTACCTTTTCTTATGAGAGGTTCTCAGTTTTTTTGAAGAATAGTTATTGGTTAGAATAATTAATAGCTAATAGTTACAGGGAAAAAAAAATAGCAGCCTTTACATGGATTGTGGTACAAAACACAGACTTATTAAATTTTAATAATATTTTCATCAGAAGATGTTGCATCAGCTAGTAGTAGAAATATTTGCTAAAACTCTGGTGCCATAAACATGTACCTAGTAGGGCACAAGCTTCTGAGCAGAGCAGAGCCCATCCATCTAAGTGTTCACAGAAGTACAGGTATTATCACTAAACTGAATAAATGAACTAAAGGAGTGAAAAGGGGGTTTTATTTTATGCCTCTGACCACACTTGTGTATGATCAGTGTCACATTTCTGTTGTCAGACTTCCCGTTTTCTACCAGTGTTGTCAGCCATATGATTCATGAGTCATATCTAATCCTTTGTATACAAAGTTCATTGAATATTCAGATTCTATGGAGTATAAATTATCAAGTAGATGAAATACATTTTAAATCCTGTTTTGTGGGGAGAAGAGAAGGAACCTCAACTTTCCAAATTTGAAATTAATTCAGTCCTTAGAGTGCTGCACTCCTGAGTCTGTCACGGCTTATTGTCCTGAAACAATAGCTCTGAGAGGTGTAAAATGACCTGTTACCCCTTACACTTTTCTACTCATTGTTCTGTGTTAGGGAGGTGGGAAAGAGAGGTGGGTATGAAACCCAAGACCAACGCTGCCTTTTGCACAACTGAAGCGTATGTTAAAGGGAGGCGGTTGTAGGAGGGACACAAAAACAAGTTGAAGGCAGGGAGAGTAGTGTGGTAAAGAAAAGAAAGGAACATGAGAAAAGCAACAATATAATACTAGATCTTCCCCACTAATGATGTTGAATTGTGACAATGAAGCCTTAAAGAGATTTTCAAAAGCAGCTATCTCCATTTTGAGACAGTCTAGTTAAGTGTTCAGTGATGCAGATAGCTCCCCCTCAGGGATTTTCAGAAGTCTCTAATTGCCTAATTCCTCCAGGAAAACTATTATGTTCTTAGTGTTAATCTATATAAACACACATCATGGACGTGTTCCACTGACAGCAATGGATGGTTCTGCTGAAAGTGGTCCAAGTGTGTACTTCAAAACAGTAAAACAGCCCACGACTATAATTATGAAGAGGGCTTTTCTCTAAATGAGTGTCACGCTTCTGCATGAGCTGGATGGCATCGCTTTCCTGCACTCCATGGCACAGCATAAGTTCCAACTTTCCCACAGTACTGTAAACAGCTGTTTGCTGAAACAGCAGAGGAGAGAAGAGTCAGCCAGGAACATACACAGAGGGAGGCATAAACTGTAGCGTATTTACAGTTATTCTTCTGTTGACCAGGAGTCCAGTCCCTTCTATAGCTCCAAGAAGGAAACAGGAGGGAAAAAACACCTGTAAAAGGGATATTCTTTTACATGAGAGATACTAAAGAACTTTATCTCAAAACATGTTTATTATTTTAATTGGTTCATTAAAATAATTGCAGTTGACAGCATCTCTTTAATTACATGGCCATTTGTCATACTGGGTGTGTATTTTCTTATTTTTTGTTTTGTTTCCTATGGGAATAGACTTAAGCAATTGTTTGAAGTGTCAGTCAAACTTTATTTCTGTCCCCAAAGACAGAGACTTTGGAACTTGCTTGGCTGAACAGGAAAGAGAATAGAAGTTTCAAGTATAATTAAATTCTTAAAAGTTTCCTGAAAACCAATGAGAGAAAGACAAATTAACCCAACACTCTGAAAAGGACTTGGGCATTAATATTATTTACTACAATCCTCAGCAAGTCATAAGGAGATAGTTCAAGCTTATCAAACAGTCCACCACTACCAGAGAGGAAGGAAGGTCCTGCTCTCCCTTTTTTGTCATTAAGCTGTGTGTTGTCTTCTCTTGCTTGTTCTCTTGCACCTATGGGATGCCTCCATGAGCACATCTGGTTGAGCCTTAAATTCAGTAGCAGCCTAAGTCAATTTTTCTGCTGCCTACAGTCCTATTCTCCACCCTTACTTTGTATCTAAGTTTGTATATTATGTATTTATAAAGGGAATAAGCATTTCCTCTCTTTCACTTCCCTTTTCCTGGACCATGTGTTCCTGCCCCCCTCTTTCACTAGTTCTGGATGCTTTGTCATGTTCTTTGCTGAGTCATTTCAGCATGATAAAGTGGCTGAAAATTAACATGTGGAGAAGAAGAAAAAAAAGGAATACTTCTCTGTTTCTGATTATATGTTTGTACAGCTTAGCAAAACATCTGATGAGCAGCTGGGATACTGCAAGGGTGAGGGGTGGAAGAGTCTGAGAGTAGGAGAGGAGAGGAAACCTTTCACCCTTCACTCCTGGTTTAGGAGCAGGGCAAACAGAGGGAGACCTTCCTCCCTTGATGCTGGTGAGCTGCTGGCTCTGCTCAGCCACACTCACCCATCTCAGTGATATCACTCAGTGACATCTGATGTCACTTCAGTTTTGGTCATTTGTTGGCATCCAGCTGGCCCCTGGTCAGTGTGTCTGCAGCCCCCAATTAGCCACCATATCTCATTGTCTTGTCACATGGAGAGTGTCCATGTGTGACCATAGGGGAAAGCAAGATTGTTGTGATGCTGAAAGGAAATCCATCTCTCTTTCATCCACTGCTCACACAGACACTTGTTTTAATATTTATTTTTAAATGTTTTAAAGAGAAAATTTTCTGAAGAAAAATCACAGTTTTAGTGAACTGAGATTAGGATAAAGCCATATGAGCCATGTTAATCAAGAATCAGTAATGTGGATGCCTGACCTTCACTGGTGTATACAGAAATTTTTGTGTAGTACTGACTGACTAAATGATGCTGTTCTGTATCAAGCAATGATCAATACAAGGTTCTTCAGAGGGAAGCAACATGTGAATTACCAAATGTAATTCACACCATTATTTGAGCAGTGTGCTCTACCAATACATCATGTAAGACTGAGGAAAATTATTTCCTGGCTCCAGTGAGGGAAGGTTTGATGTGCTTTAAGAGTGGTAACACTGGAAAACTGGGGGTTTTTCTGCATGTGACTATACTTTCCTGGCCCTTTGTTTTGGTTGGCTTGTGTTCTGTGTCAGCTTCCAAAAATGAAAGATTCTTTTCTTTCTTTTGCTCAAATCAGAGCTGGATTAATTCTGATTAAAATACCACACTGATGACCTTGCATACTGCTCATGTTTTGTTTTTTTTCCCAGTTTAAATTGTAAGATTTTGAGACTCCAAAAATCCTGAGTTTTGGAAGGAGTCATTGATCAGGGAAGCATGGCCAACTCTGAAAACTTCTGCATTATTAAGTAGAATTCTCATTTTATTCTGCTGAAATACATTAAAATATCCATAGCTTCTAATTTCTATATAAAGATATAGGGTAAGACAACAAAGTACTAAGTTCAATAACTATAGAAATATTCCAGACTCTATATGATTAAGCCATTTCAGATCTTTAAATTACAAACAACTTTGTAATTTTCTTATAAATTAGGCAAAAAATTAGAAAAAAATAGATTTTTTTTCATTTTCTAATGCTTCAAAACAGGAAAGCCATCCCTATCAAGAGGTATGGTTTTAACATGCAGCAGATTAATGTCAATACAAAATTGGTTCTGGTCTCTAGAGCTTTCCACTAAAAAGATTTCTTACCTCTTCTTGTCTACTTAATTCACCTTTTTTGAAAGCAAGACCTAAGAGACATTTAAAAGCTTTTTGGACCTGCCTAAGGTGATCACATTTTTTTAATTATAACCTCGCTTTATTTTTTTATTCCATAGAGATTGATTCTGATGGGTGTTCTGTCTCCTCTGGCCAGTGTTCATGAAATGTAATATTTATAGTTTACCCAAAACCTTTTTCAAGGAAAATAAGTACTTTAACAAAACAAATACTTTAACAAACCCTAACAAAACAAATAGGTATTGGTAAGACACTAAAATGATGGCTTACTGTCCAAGAAGTGTTACAGGGAGAGGTTACTTCTGAAAAACACCAGAGAAAAAGGAAAAAAAAAATTTGTTCAGAATAACAGGTATGTTGTAGGAAAAGTAGCATTGTGTTCTCTTGATGTTGTAAACTAGCATGTATGATGTACTGTAGTATTCAGCAAGTCTGGATCTTCAAAGCTACTTTCAGTGTCTTGTCTGACAATGGTATTATCACTGTTTTGCTTCAAATTTTTAAAAATTATTTTTCAAAATTAACTGTGAAAGATGCAGAAAATGCACCTAGAAACCATGTCTACAGCAGTGCCTAGCCTTCTTTCCACTTGAAAGAATAACAAATCTTTCAGTTTAATACCTGTTGCTTCATTTCCCTTTTCTGGTTGGAAGTAAAAAGCAATTGGATCGGGAGTGTAGGATGTGTGGAGTACAGGTCTCTTAAGTCTAAAATGCTAGTTTGCTAACTTATGTTCATTTAATCACTTAAATACTTTGATAATTCTTCCAGTATAGTCAGGCAGATTCTGCCATGAAGCATGGGAACAGATGTTCTATAGACGTAAGGTGATGTGTCATCTAAGCAAATTAGCCTCCCTGTTCTTTTAAGACTTGCCCTTTTGACACCTCCACACTGCAGACAGGATAAGAGATAGCAGTTTTCAGAGGCAACAGCTTTTCACTAGCAGTTTCCTAATAAAAAATAGCCTGTTGTTTCTATTAAAAATGAATAATATTGCTGCAACATATTCATCTACTGCATGGGGTCAACCTGAGTCACAAGAAGTCAGATGAGTACATACCCAATACACATGATCCTACATTTATGAAAAGAGACTATTTGTCCCACCTACCATGTTATCCAGTGCCTCAAACCAATTTTAATTAATATTGTGAATAAACAATAACAAAGGCTTCCAAGGATAATGTTGAATTGTGTGAAATACTAGATGTATAAAGTCTTTTTCATAGGGAAATTTTCAAATTGTTTTTAAAACAACTAGAAGAGAGTCTGCTAATGTGTTCATAATGTTTACAAAAGGACATCAATAGTACTCTAAATTCCAATGCAATGCTGGTACTGATTAGGGACTAGAACAGGGTATCACATGAAAAGTACAATGTGTGTCTCCTGATGATACTGTTAAAATCACAGTAGATTCGCTGTTGAAAGTAAAAGTGTGTTTGTTCTTTGAGTTTGACTTTTAGAATTATATTTTTAGGCACTCCTCGAATTTCTTTATGTTTTCTCACATTAGCATGGCTGAAGTTCACTTCCCAAACATGATGTCTTAAAACTCAAGGGAAAGACTGTGGAGGGAAAGAGCAGATTGAACGAGGTGCTGGTATTGTTTACAAATGTTTTGCTTCTGAAGAGTGTTTCTGAAATTAGCCAGAGTGCTACCTGTGATAATAAACCAACAGTGACATTTTTACGTAAACTGCTCTGTTTGTGAATCTCTAAAATATTTCATAACCTTGGGAGAGAAAGGAGCCATTTTACATCATACAGCCATTAATACTGTCAAAATACCAAAGGCAGATCTCCAGCAATATGCTAATAAAAACCTGTTGAAGATTAAAAGTGTTTGTCAATGAACTACAAAATTTCTGTCAGCAGCCTATATTGATGCTGTATTAATGAAGATAGAAAGGTTACTAGCTATTGATAAAGAACATTTCAAAGAACTAAGAAAAGATGTGGTATCTAAATTATGATATAGCAGGCAAGCTGTTGACAACAGGCACTATAAAAGGAGGAGAAGGTGGGAAGTAATAGTGCAGCAGCACCTATTACATGTGGGAAAGAGGATGCCAATGCATTTCCATGGGAGATGGTATCAGAAACAGGTTTCACATCCTGTTGCTCACTTGCCAAATGACGACGCCTTTACACCTTGCAGAGAGAGACACCATTCTGTATTTTTCCAAATTAACATTTCCAAGCATTAACATTTCCAAAATTATTCTTGTATATCAATAAAATGGAACATAGACTCGCCAGGAGAGTGTCTACCAGGCTACTGTGTATAATTTGGTTACCAAAGTAATTAATTTCCTCCTAGGAAGAGGGAGTATGCAGGGCTGGGCAAGCTGTTCCACAGTTCTTTTGTTATCAGGCACTGTTTATGGATAAAAAATTAGATATTAAATTAAAGGGATAAATATTCCATTTCTGAATTAGAAATGTAATTATGAAAATGGAAAGCACATTGACTATGTATGAGAACTCAGCTACATTCTCATGCGGTGTATTTGGTGTCTCTCCTAGGACAGCGTTCAACCATGAGAGATGCAGGCTGACTGTAATGTATCTCAACTTTTTCCAGAAATTTGTTTATATGGTGGTGTGTTTTTTGGGTTGAGGGCTTACTCCTACCATATCCCAAATTAGTCCATTCTCTCTGCTAATCCGTTACAGCTCTGCTAGTAAGTTCTAAACCTTTGTGAAAGGTGTGTCAAAGTGAAACCCTTGTTAGCACTGTGCATGCCCACTTACCTCTAGCGGTTCATAGACTCCTAGGATCATAGAACTGTTTAGGTTGGAAAACACCTTTATGATCAAGTCCAACCATACACCCAGTACTGCCAAGTCCACCACTAAACCACATCAGACATTGGAATGGGCTGCCCAGTGAAGTAGTGGATTCTCCATCCCTGGAGATATTTAAAAAGAGACTGGATGTGGCACTCAGTGCCATGGTCTGGTAACCGCAGCGGTAGTGGATCAAGGGTTGGAGCTGATGATCTCTGAGGTCCCTTCCAACCCAGCCGATTCTATGATTCTATGACATCCCTAAGCACCACGCCTACACATCTTTTAAATACCTCCAGGGATGGTGATTCAAATCAGTTCCCTGGGCAGCCTGTTCCAGTGCCTGACAATCATTTCAGTAGATATTATTTTCCTAATATCCAAACTAAACGTCCCCGGCACAACTCGAGGCCATTTTCTCTTGTTCTATCACTAGAGAGAAGAGACCAACACCCGCCGTGCTACACCCTCCTTTCAGGTAGTTACAGAGACTGGGAAGGTCTCCCCTCAGCCTCCTCTGGTCCTGTAGAACTCCAGTTCCCTCAGCTGCTTCATAGACCCGAATCATAGAATCATAGAATTGTCTGGGTTGGAAGGGACCTCAGAGATCATCAAGTCCAACCCTTGACCCACTGCTGCAGTTGCTAGACCATGGCACTGAGTGCCACGTCCAGTCTCTTTTTAAATCTCTCCAGGGACGGAGAATCCACCACTTCACTGGAAAGTCCATTCCAATGCCTGACCACCCTCTCCGTGAAGAAATTCTTTCTAATATTCAACCTAAACTTCCCCTGGCACAACTTAAAACCATGTCCTCTTGTCTTGTTGAAAGTTGCTTGGGAAAAGAGGCCAACCCCCTATACTCCTATATATAGTCCTATATATATACTCCTATATATATCCTATATATACTCCTATACTCCTCATCAGCTTCGTTGCTCTTCTTTGGATGCAGGGAGAACACACTAGGCAGAAACATACGCAAGCAGCTTTAAGAGTGGTTCTGCCTTAGCTGCGGAAAGCTTTCCTCTCTGGGCTTGCTGCAGGTGACCCTGCCACTGGTGACATTTCACGCTAGAAACGTGAAAATGCTAGTAATAGTATTGTGGGAGAAATGCTTGGTGCAGGATCACGTTTCTGGAAAAAACCTTTTTCTTTGTGGGTCACGCCTTTCTGGGATGAGCCTCATGCAGTCAGGACAGAGGATGAGTTGGTAGGAACACGTCAGCCTTGGTGACAACTCCGTTCCTTCCTGCAGCGTCATGGGGCGTGCGAACGGCACCGCTGAAGGAGCGAAACCTTTGCCGGCATCAGCAAAAGTAGGGACGGCTGCCTGCCGGTCCATCTCACCGGAACCGTTTAGAACTTGGGAAACGCAGGACGGGAGCAACCTCCGGTTATGCTGGAGCCGCGGCAGGGCAGGACTGAGCCCAGATGTGTGGACTCAGCCCTCTGGGGAACTGAATTACTAGTCCGGACATAAACACCAGCCTCGGGGGAACGGGGCCCTGCGGCGGGCCAGGAGCCCAGGTTGCAGCCGCGCCGGGCGCCATCACCTCAAGCCCCACGCAGCCGCCCCCACCGCAGCCCCCGGGGCGGGGCAGCCCCGCCCCTCCCCGCCCCGCTCTGCCCTCGCCTCACGCCGGGCCTTGCGAGCGCTCCCGCGCTGCCCGCCCCCTCCCTCTCAGACCGTTCGCAAGGCATGCTGGGGCTCGTAGTCCCTTCCTCCGCCCTCCCTCCTGCGGGGCCGCTTCGCAGAAGGGGGGGAGAGAAACTACGATACCCAGCGGGAGGAGGGGCGCGCCCCTGAGCCTCCTTGTCTGAGCCCGCACGGGGCGGGAGGCCGGTCCCGCTAGGTCGGGACGCGAGGGCGGGGTTTCTCTTCCCTATCGTTCACCCGCGCAACTCGTTCCCCCTCGGCTCGGCAGCCGGAGCAGGGGAGGAGGGGGCCGGGGCTGGGGCCGCTGCCGCTGCCGCCGCCCGGGACTCAAACGGCAGACATCGCTCGCGGCTCGGCGGCGGCGCGTGCCTGCCCCCGCGCGTGCCTGGGGGCGGCGCGCGCGTGGTTTGCGTGGGCCGGGGGAGGCGAGGGCTGAGCGGGAGCGGAGGCGGCGGCAGCAGCGGGGCTGCAGCGCAGGCAGAACCGCCGCCCGGCCCGAACCCGTGAGCCTGCAGCCCGCCCGGCCCGCGGGGTGCCTGCGGAGGCGGCCATGGGGAAGTAAGAGTTAGCGCTGTCGCCGCGCTCCGGCGGCCGGAGAGAGAGCTGCGCGGAGCTGGGCCGGGCCGGGCCGGCGGCGAGGCGTCCCCGCCGGGGTTGGTGCTGGGGGAGCTGCCTGCCCGCTCGCCGGGACCCGATCGACCGAGTGACCGGCGGCTGCAGGGGCGCACGCCTGTGTGGTCCCGTCCCTCGCCGCCTCCTCGGGCGGGCGGGCGGCACTGCAGTGGTTATCGCCTCCCCCTGAAGATGAAGAGGTGGCAGCTGCTGCTTTTGGGTCTGGCTGCTGGGGAGAAACCTGGATAGAGGCTCCAAAAAAAAAAAAAAAAAAAAAGCAAAAAGAAAGGGGAGAAAAAGTCGCCACTTTCCGGCTCTGCAGAGGGGGAGCTGGGCGTTTTTCTCGCCTTGTTTCGGGCAAAAATCAGCGAAACTAGGGGCGCCGGCGGGAAGCCGCTCCTCTGAGCCGAGGAGGAGGGGGGGGGATGCGGGGGGGACCCCGGCACCGCCGCGAGCCGTGGGCGAGAGCTTGCGCCGCGACCGGGTGCGACGGCCGGGGGCGGCCCTGAGGCGGGCGGCGAGGATGGTGAAAGGAGAGAGAAGTCCCGGCAGAGATCTCCCACCGGCGGCGAAGCCTCCCTCTCCTCTTCCCTCCCCGAACCCCTTTCCTTAAGGCCGCCTGCCCCGCGGGGCCGGGACGCTGAGGAGCATGAGGCGGCGGCGGGGACCTGTTGTGTAGGGGAGGCGGGGGTTAAGTGCGGCGGCGTGAGGCGGGGAGGGAGGATGAGGAGCTGCTCCCGGGGAGCTGGTATCTGTCGGGGACCGGCCCTGCCCCGGGCTGCTTCGGACTCGGGAGAATCCCCCGCGGCGGAGTCGTGAGAAGGGGGAAGGAAGGGCCCCCGGGGAGCACCCAGGGCTGTGCCCAGCGGCCGCCCCTGCCCGCTGAGCTGCGGCTTCAGGAAGAAGAGAACTTGAAGTGTTTCTCGGAAGCTGGAGTAGAAGCCTGGTTTCTTTTTTGATTTGCCTTTTTTGTTTTTTTTTTTTTTTTTTTGGGCTCCCCTGCTTAATCTGATACGCTTGTCTCCTGAAGAAACGTTTTAGGAATGGTCATTTTTAGCAGTGAAATCTGCTGCGCAAAGGAGGATTATAACAAAGCTCTATGAATGATAGACTCGATTGCTGAACCTTGCCTTGACCAGTCTTCTGGCCCTCGGAGGGATCTCAGGGTGCACTTGGGAATGAGCAAAAATCCCTCCTATTGAAAACAAACTCGAGGGGAAAAAACTTTTTTTTTTTTTTTTTTGATAGTCTGACTGCTTTAAAAATTACTTTTTTTTTTTTTTTATTGTTTTGTGATAAGTTGTTTTAAAAAGGATTGTCCTACCTGTTTGTTTTATAGCTGGTGGAGGAAGGAAGGATCCCTCTCAAGCATTTATGATATGACAGTTTTGGTTTCTGAAGAGTTAACTGGTGTTTGCATGATACACCTATTGGTAGTCTCCTAGCAGACTTTTAATTATTTTTTTCCTTTCTTTCTTTTTCTTTTTCATTAACCGGGGCTGGTGGAGAAGGTTACCCTGGTCAGAAGAACTTTGCACATACTTATATTGTATATATTTTTGGTGGGGTTCTCCCCACATTTTACTGTCTCTTGATGACTCCTGGAGGTGGTAGTGGGCCCATGAAAGACTGTGAATACAGTCAGATCAGCACACACAGCTCTTCGTCTCCCATGGAGTCTCCCCATAAGAAAAAGAAATCGGCTCCCAAGAGAAAATGGGAGGTTTTTCCTGGAAGAAACAAATTCTTCTGCAATGGAAGGATCATGATGGCTCGACAGACTGGAGTCTTCTACCTGACTCTTGTTCTCATCTTGGTCACCAGTGGACTCTTCTTCGCTTTTGAGTAAGTGGCATTAAAATCTTCATATCTTACTTCTCTAGTTAGTTATTTCCTGGCTGAAAAAAAACTATATTTATCCAGATGCCATAGAGAACGCTGGCCAAATTTGGCTAATACTGTTTTATATAATTGAAAATATAATCTAATAGGATGCTGAAGGACACATGGTTTTGGTTATTGTATGCTGTGGAAAACTGATGTGTGAGGATTAAGGTTGTAGTGTTTTTACACCATAGGTTTCCAGCTCTTGCTGTTATTGCAAGAGGATTGTAAAAGGATCAGGTTTGGGATAGTCAGGAAGTGATGTAGCTTCTTGTCTGCCATTTACTCTGCTGAGAATCAAAACTGGCAGGTGGGACCCTTTGTCACAGAAGTGAATGCAAGAACAGCAGTATCTTTTATTAGGTTATGAATTTTTCCTAGTTGTTTTTGTTTGTTTGTTTGTTTGCTTATTTTGTTTTTCTCTCAAAGTTGTTTGATTGCTTGTAGATGAGAATTCTGGATTAGTAAAAAAGACAAATGAGTGCTGTGCAATTTTGTATGTGCCTAGCTTTCCACCACTAGGTAACAGGATTGCTTCCCATTTGTGATGATAACTTGCATCTGAGTTTGGTCTTAGCTTAAAGCTGTGCTTGTTCTGGGGTTTAAGATTTTTAGTTAGTTAGTTAAGCAAGCTTTTGGGATCTTCCTAGGGCTTTTTCCTATTACTCTGAATCTTTGCAGAATCACAGAATTATCAGAGTTGGAAGGGACCTCCAGAGATTATCTAGTCCAACTCTCCCACTAAAGCAGGATCACCTAGAGCACATTACACAGGACTGCATCCAGGTGGGTTTTGAGTATCTCCAGAGAAGGGGACTCCACAGCCTCCCTGGGCAGCCTGTTCCCGTGCCTTCAGGGGTCCTTTTCATCTGTATAAAATGCATGCAGTGGGATAGCAAATCAAATAGACTGATTTTTGCACTTTTGCTGGAGTGGTTAAACTATGAACAGCAATAAAGAATTGATGTGAGCAGTACAATTCAGCTTTTATATTTCTTTTTTTTTTTTTTTTTTTTTTTTTTTTTTTTTAAAGGACCTAGTACAAAGGTGCTCCTACAGCCAAAACACTTACTATAGTAATAATTATATTAATTTTAAAGAGTTAATGCTTGATTTGTGGTTTGTGTCAGGAAAAAAATTCTTGAAAATACTTACACAGCTCATACTATTTTCTTGAATACAAACTGTTTGTAAGAAAGCTTCAACTCTGTCTCCAGAAATTGTTTGCTTTGCTGAGTGGTGCAGTTGAACAGCAAGGGTCATTCATTACTTGGTGTTTTCAAGGAAGAATATATTGACCATTAGCAAATCCTGAATTGCACCAGTTAAATGTAGATACTGGTGGCAGTAAAAAAGGTAAAAATGCTCAGCAGGGAGCTAGTGGCTAGGTAGGTATGTGAACTTAGTGTATGAATTGTCTTTAGTAGACTCCAGGTTACTTTAGAGGGATTTATTAATTGTAAATCTTCTGCAGACATTGTGAAACTCTTGAATACCCTTTGAGAAGTTGAAATAACACAGTCAGGGATGGTATCCATGTACTGCAAGTGTGTTTACTTTCCTGGTTTTAAAGAGGTATTAAAGGTGTAACCTGATAGTATTGCATCAGGAATGGGTGCCATTCTGTTCTGTTTACCAAGATCAGGCCTGGTTGTGGAACCCTTTTCTCTGTGAGCTGACACTTGGGTCTGTGTGCAGCCTCATCACCTTCAGCAGAGCCTCAGGAGGCAAGCACTGAACTTTCAGCAAATACCGGAATGTATATGATCATGATTGTAAAACTTATTTGTTAAGCCACCATTTACAGTTTATTTATATGTTTTAACACTTTGATCCTTCGGAGATAGTCTCTGCAGCTGCTTGTTTCAGAACTGCTAAAGCAGGATGAGCTGCTAGCTGTTCATCACCTTCTGATTTCATTACTGCAGTGAGTTATGTGCTCTACCAGAGTTGAACACTACCACTTTTGTCATGTCTTTGAGCTTATTCGTAGTGTAACTGTATGTGATGGACAACATTTTTAGTCAAGCTACAGCATTTTGATATATAATTACTGCTTATGTTAACCAGAAGTCTCGAAGCAGGGAAAAATCCTTGGCTTTATATAACTATACATTCTGTGTGTGTGTACTGGTCTTGAGTCATTCTTGTATCACTTGCACTCTCCTTTCAAGGAAAATCAAAACAGGGGGTGGCAATGGTATTTCATTCTCATAATAGTAAGGTAGATTTTGGTCTTTAAAAAGCACTTGCACTGAAAAATTATTACTCATCCTCTGAAGACAAATTGAAAAACAAGCCTTAAGACTACGAGAATAGTGTTCAGCATGTTTGTGATGTTTGAACTGCAGAAGATTGTTAACATTACAAAGAAAAGAGAGGAGTCTCTCTGAATAGTGTTATTTGAAGCAGTTTCTAATTGCATCTTTGCTAGCAGTCTGAAGTTACTATTTACTCATCAGTTGATAACATCTTGAGTTGTTGAAGTGTCACTTCCATTATTTGGCTGGTTTGGTTATGACACTCCTCATGAACAAGCTATTTACAGATTGTGACAGAGATGTCTTTCAGTCCCTTTTGTACACATAGACCAATGTGGTTTTTAAATGGGCATGTGCCTTGTTTGCCTGAACTGTAAAGTCAAACTGTCATTGAAGAGGAAGATACCTTGTATGTTCTTGGAACTGTTAGATCTTTTTGTTACATTTGAAATAAATTATTTTGGTGCCTTTGGTGTTGGAAACTGGAAAATAGATACATGTGTTCCAAATCAATCTCTGGTTGCAGTCAATGAAGAGAGGGAGTAGGAAAGGGATTACTTTCTTACAGCTAATTTCTGGGAAAACATTTTGCTAACATAAAGACCTGTTCTTTATGCTTTCAATTTTGTTTGTTTCTCTAACATGATTACCCCCTCTTTTTATTATGCTCTCGACTCACATTCATCCAGAGCTGTATCTCATGTGCTTTGTAATCCTCTCCAGGGAAGAAATACATTTCTCTGAATTTACAGATCCTACTTGTCCAAAAACAAACTTCTTGACCAGTATAGCTTTTGCTATACAGACCTATGCCTTATAAAGAGCCATGCCTTTTGTAATATTTGTTTCTTCATATTTTTGCTTACATGCTTTTTTTCAGGCTACTTTTTCTGGCTTCTACTTATGGTTGTTTTTATTCCTTTCTCTGTTGGCTTTTGTCTCTTATATACTCCAAATGTATTAATTTTTTTCTTTTATCGTATCACTGTACCTTTTCATTTTTCAAAGACAGAAGTCAGAATTTGCTTAAAAGAAAACCAGCAATAAACCATAAGCTTTCAGGTAGATCAAGTGTTTATAATTTCTTCCTTTTTTTCCGAAGGATGAGAATGCAAATAACAAGAACTTTTATTTCTGTAACTTATCTAGTGAATATAGCATTACTTATTGCAAGCCCTTTTGGGTCCCCAGTGGGTTGCTGTACTTGAGGTATTCTTAAAAGTTATGCCTATTTTAAAATGCTCAAGATGAAGGACCAAAATTTACATAACTTGTCTTTAAAATCTGAGTATGTTATTTTTATGTTCAAAATATGTTTCCTAACTCTAACCTTGTGATATGTAGCTGCTCTTTTATTGCAAATTTGGCCTAGTGTTGAATTTCCTTTTTTTCCTTGCTTTGCCCCATTACAGAATCATAGAATTGTCACAGTTGGAAAATACCTGTAAGATCACAGCATCCAGCTGTCAACATCCCTCCACCCTGTAAAATATGTACATCAGTATCTTGTATCACCCACTAGAGCATGTCCTGACGTTCCTCATCTACAAAGTTTTTTAAGACTTCCAGGGATGGTGATTCCAACACCTAGCTACTCTCACAGTAAAGAAACTCTTCATTGTATCTAGTCTAAAGGTCTCCTGTTACAAAGATGTAGATATTTTTTTAGACTATTATGTGCTTATGTAAAAGCAGCTGTATGAAACACTTGAAACACTAATTCCTTTCCCCACACCAAAGATAGCATCTGTAACTGAAGGGCAGATCTCACTGCTGTACCTAGCCAGTTCAACCACTGTGTTTACATATATGTAAATCCCCTATTGGTACAATAGAGAGAAGCAAAACCAAGACACTTCATAGCTTTTATTCAGCTAGATATGCATACTTGAACGAAGAAAGAACCCCTTATGTCTATGGTCACTTGAGGCTACTGGTTTTGCAGGTTATGGGAAAGAAAAATGGAGTCTGAATGATGTATTTAACACAGTAGGATATGTAAAACAGACATTCTGTTGTTAAATGGCAAGTCTTGTGAGGATGCACAAGCTTCATGATTTCCAGAGCTGCAGCAGATAGCCTGGCTGCTTTGCTATGTGAGTTAAAGCTGCCCCTGTCTGCCAGCTCCTTTCCTCCTTGGACTTGACTGTGCAGGTAGCAGGAGGAGGGAACATGCCTGCTCCCGAGCTGCTTCAGTTCAGGTGGGCAAATTAAACTTCTGATAAAAGGTAGGTTTAAGTGAGGATGCTGACTGAACTGAATAGACTCAGGCACAGTCATGTTTTCTGCTGTCAACCCAGTTGCAGGGTGAGTATCTCTGGAAGGAGATTGAAGCAGATGGTAGGATGCCGGAAGGGCAGTGTGCAGCTCTTTTCTCTGTAAACGTGAGTCAGAGACCTATCAGTTCTTACACCATTTGAAACTGTCAGTGATTCCACAAGCTGGAAATTTTTTTTTTCTTTTGAGCCAGTTAAAATTTTACTTTTGTAACTATTTGTGTGATTGCACTGTCTCTCAGAGATGGATGTCAGAAAATAATTTAAACCGAGACTATGTGCACTTGTGTGTACAAATTACTGCTTTCTATCTGTTCTTGCAGTTGCTGGCAATCTGTTTCATGCATCCTACTTTGAAAACCAGTATGACTGGAGGACATTCATGAGTCATGCTTTCTGATGCAGTGTAGATAGTTCAATATTGAACTTCTGTTGCATATCCTATGGCAAAATGGTGTAACTTTTGCTCATTGTGACAAACCTCTATGTAAACACTGATATCAATAAGCTGAGCACTTTCACTATGCTATCAACAGTCATCTTCATCTTATGGCAAAGGATTTCTGCTCTCACAAGGGGTGGATTCTTAGTGTCAGATTGTATTGTAAGTAAGTGGAATGTTCTTAATCAAGTAACCTCCTTCATCTTTCTTCCTCTGCTCTTAAGATGAGGACATTACTGAGCCTTCTGATGCCCATGTCCTTAGACTACAAGTTCCTTAGAGGACAGTGCTACCAATCTGACTTGAGGTGTTAAAGGCTGCTATTAACTTGTAGGGCATTTCCTTCTTAAGACATCAAAATGGATTTCAAAGCAAAAATCATGGCATATAAGCTAAAATGATAGTTCAACAGAGAATTGCATCCTTTTCCACATGGAAAGCTGTACTGCCTGTAATTCATAGGAGCGAAGGCAAATGAAGTGATGAATAGGTTGTTTCTCCCACCCCTCCCCCCAGTTTCTTTGCTTAAATTCCTGTCATTAAAATTAAACCAGAGCAATGCTTCTGTTTCTCATTTTGTCATATTATGTGTCTCTGATAACTTAGTGAAAAAGACATGGAATTTAGTAAATCTCATCTTTGGGTTTACTTTTTGTATTGGGTTTATATTGGATGTGACAAACAATATGGCAGATTCCAAAGGGATGGTGTGCATTCCAATCAGATTTTGTTTATTCTTTGTATTTAAATTACCCTGAAGGTGCTAACTGTAGGAATCAAATATCTTTCAGCTACAAATTATATCTAATACTTTCTTCCTTGACAAGAGACTTTACTTGGTCACAAAAAAACCTCTTCCAAGTTTCCCAGTGATCTGTTCAAGAATGTCTGCTGAAGTTTCTCACTAGCTTTGAATGAATTATATGATCTAAATTGAAATCCTTTTACTCAGCAATATACTTTGATATTAGATCATTCACCTCTACCTTTCAAGGCTAGATGTGTTCATGTGGAAATGGATAACGATTAAGCGCTTCATTTTCAAAGTGAAATTCTGTGAAGATAACAAGGATAACTGCTCTTGGTTTTGGATGTTTTATCTTCCATAGTTCCCTTGAAACTGCAGGGGCTCTTTATGGTTTTGTACCACTGAACTCCTTTTTCACAAGAAATGTTAAACAGTTTTTTTTTCTTCTAAGAGTGGATTTTTTTAGGTTTGTTTGATTGATTGATTGGTTGGGTGGGTTTTTTTGTACTGATTTTAGTTGATGATCTTTATCTACAGTTTCATGGAGAGGACAAGTTTTGAACGTAATTTCCTGTCTTTAATTCCTTTCTTGCCTATAGTTCTATTTGTATTTGCATCTTTTCTTTGCAGAGGTGGAGGGCAATGAGAATAGGGATTATAACCATATGAGAAGTGGTGTTGGCTTCTGTGATACCAGTTCCCCTCAGAACCTTGAAGAAATTACTGTGGAGCTTTGGACTATGCACACATGTGCATCATCTGAGTGAACTCTGTGAATGTTTGTGATATTCTTTGCCTGATGTCATGCTGACCCTTTGGAGAAAGAGGGGAAATGCCATCACATTCATCATAGCTTAGCATGATTGTTGGGTATAAATTCTCACACGAGATTTTTCATGTACCTTCTAGACAACAGAATAATACTGATTTCAAAAATTTGCTTATTCTTACCTATATAAGTGCCTCCAAATATTTGTATATCTTCAGCCTCTAGATTTTGAGGTTAGACTTGCAGGTTTTTGACAATTGTTTGATAAAATGTGTTCTAATTTATCACTTGGAAGTTTGAGGTGTTTCAAAAAATATAATGGTGTTGGGGTGGGTTGGACTAGATGACCTTTAGAGGTCCCTTCTAACCCAAATTATTCTATGATATATTGGTAATTTAATCTGTATTGTATGTCTGATTTGTTTTGTCTTTTTCTGAATAAGCACTGTTGCCCCTTATCTTAATGGTTGTGTGCCAAAGTTATAAAATGTCTTCCAGAGATTGGTGTAGGAAGAGTAATGTTAAATAGATTTACTCTATTGACAAATGGGTTTCTATTAATTCTTCTTGGAAGACTGATAATTGTCATGTGACCATTTCTGGAGCTCTTCTCACATCAGTCCTGTGGAAAATTTCATACCTTATGTGTGGGAAACATGTTTGGGTTTTTTCAGATGTTTTCTCAAGTATCAGTTTCTCAGAGATCGTGTTACATATTTGGGTTCATATAAATGATTTTTTGTACTTATGTTTAAATTTGTACTAACGATGCAGAAACTACTTTTATTGCTAAATGATTTATTTTCTGTCATAGCTGTGTTGCATTATTATTTTGTTAATGGCATTTCAGCATTTCATACAAAACAAAATATATCACTGAATCTGGATGACTGAGAAATTATCTTTAACATGAGAAGGGAAAGTATTAGTCTCTGCAAACTTTAATCAAACTGTTCTGTTAATTCTTTTTTTTTTCCCTTGGAAAAAATATTTTATTAAAAATACCTGGTCTTATTTGTAGATTCAGTAGAAACTGAAATGCTGAAATTTGAACCAGCCATTAAACATATGAATCCTTTTAATAACTAAGTCATACCTTTTAAGTAGTTAGAAACAACACCGAAACAATGCCTATAGTGGAAACAGTCTCTCTGTTCTAGTGCAGAATTCAGCTGTTGTGGCATTCAAATGTGAACTAATTAAGGAGAAAGTGAAGATGACTGCAGAAGGGGAGAACGCTGAGAGCATTTTTAGCTTTCTTAGGTGCATGATTGTTTCAAAATGGCCCAATGAAAAGCCCCATTGGCTTATAATACTGAGACATTTTTAAAAAATGATTAAAATATTGTGACAACTTTATCTAGGCAATGTTTGTTATCCTTTTGTCATCCTTATTGATGATCCTTTTAAGTGAGACTGTAATAGGCTGATAATCGCCTAAGTTCCAGACTACCAATAAATATTTGTGCATGTAAATGATGCTCGTCTTTCATTTGGCAAAGTGAATGGAAAAGTGAAAAAATCCCCTCAAGTCAGTTGAAACTACCAAAATTTATTAAACTTCATATAATTACAGCCCATTTTTTCAGAACTTAATGCAAAAATTGTAAAGTAGTTAAAGTTTTACAAACTAAAGAAACAAACAAAAATAATCAAGAAATTAACATGAAGCCTATGTTTAACAGCAAAAATAAAATCCTGTTCCTATTTCTCCCATGAGAAAAGTATTAAGTACTTAGGTAAGCTCAAGAGTTCTGGAGTTTGATTTGTGTAACACACACCCTGTCCCTTACCCTGTTGTGCATGTTCATATTTGAACTCCTGTTCAGGAGCAAAGGGAACTTTGTAAAGCCTGACCATGGGCTTTCTGCTGTCTGTATTAGTGGAGATGTTGCCTGACTGCATCCCTGAGCTGTACCTAAGGAGCTGTAGTGCTATGATTATTCAGCTTCTGTATCCCTGATAAGGTCCTATTCATCAGTGTCTGTAGGGTTTATTGACATTATTGTGGGATGCTGGCTGACGAGGTCTTACATAATAGGGTAATGAGATCACAGCTGCTTTTGTTTTATGCTTTTTCCACTCCTGCTGTCCCCTTCAGTTGCTTACTGAAATAAATACTGGCAAGGTCCATTTATTGTGGTGAATGTGCAGTCAGTTCAGCTTCTTCTTGGAATTTTACTCTTATTAAAAACAAAACCCAAAATTTTTCAAAATAGAGCAAAGAGAATATCAAGAGTTAAATTGAAAACTGAGAATATCAGCTCAAGACATGTAACATCTGCAGTTTGTAAATTTCACGTTGAAGTGCAAGCTTATCCTGTTATGTTGACTGCATTTTATGAATGAAAAAAATTTTGGGGGTTATGTGTACATTTCTTATATGGACAGTATTCTTAAGTGCAGGAACAGATACACTAGAATTTGTTATTTTAGCTTAAATAGTATAGTACTAGAAGTTACAAATGTAGATTAAACAACATTGGCAGGGATGGAAAAGTTCTTTCCTCCCCTAGGAAAAGGTGTACCAAGAAAAACTTGTTTCTGATTGTGATTAATTTTGTGTATCCTCCTTTCTGAGCTGTCTGGGTATCAGGAAATTGCACTCCTAGTCTTGTGTGTTCAGTACACTTGTTAGGTGTTCCACCGGTTATGAAATCCATGTTTCGGGGTAGGAGCAAGTATCAGTCCAGCCTGTATTTAAATTTTGCTGGCATTCTTGTTCGTGCTCATGATGTGGGTTTTCACGGCACAGCTATCTATTGTTTTACTGTCAAAAAAGGCTTTCTGGTGTTGCAGTAGAATGTGGTAGGATTATAGTTCTTCCAAATTTGGAACTATGTAGTGCAGTTAAAAGTATGAAGAAGAAAAATAAGCAAGACTAGCAGTGACCTCTTCTGCGTTAGTATCAAAACTCTGTAATAAACTTGCTTGTGAATTTGGTTTCTTTATGGCTGGAGCTCATAATACTTCTATATAGTGAAAAATATTCAACTTTTAAGGTACTTTTATCATTCAGCATGGTGTGAACTCTAGGTCTGGACAGGCATTGGGTGTGGAAACAGTAAGCTTTGTCTTTTTAGTCTGAGTAGACTGGTATGTGAAATAGGTTGCATGGTGTGATATAGAAGATTAGAGTGCACTGTGTAAAAAGCATAGTAACTCCTGATAAGCCTGGAGTAGAGAAGGTTCAGGGGGCATCTTATAAAAAGTTAAGTACCTGACTGGGGAGGTGAAGTAAAAAAAAAAGAGCTCTCTACTCTTCTCAGCAGTGACCAATGACTGGACAAGACACAATGTACTGAAATTGTAATACTATTTAAACATAAAGGTTTTGGGGGTTTGCTTACTTTTTCTTTTTTTTTCTTCTCCCTGTAAAGGTGATCAAACACTGGCATAGGCTGCCCAAGGAGGCTATGAACATACTGAAAACCAACCCCATACAGACCTGATCAAATTCCTCTAGCTCAGGGGAAAGCTTAAAGGAAACAGAGCATATTTTATTTGAGTGAAATATATCTGAATCTCTACCTTCTGTAGTAGCTTCACTGCTAAGTTTCTCTGAGGCTGGTGGAAGCCAAATTAGCATTTCCCCATACTACATATTCAAAAGCATCATTTTTCAGAATAAACTTTTTGCCTATATACCTGCCTGTTTTTTCTGAGTGGACAGGGGTTGGATTCTTGGTGCTCATGAATTCAAACAAAACCTCAGCATATTTCATAGGAGCATCACAGTTTCCTTTCTGTTTAGCAGGGTCACTAGCTTTGAGACAAATCTGATGCTCATATGCTGCTAAAAAGGGTGGACCCACCTCTTCCCTTCTCTCAGATGTTACTTCTTTTGTCTAGCTCTGTTGTTTTCCCCACCCAATGGTGAACCACTTCAGGGAGTTCCCTTCCTGCAGAAAGTTTATCTTTCCCTTTTGCCCACACAAAGAAAAACTCTCTGCTACTTTAGATCCCTGAGCTGAAAATTCAGAAAAATGTTATTAATAGTACAGGGGAGGAAGTGGGGAGGTGAGAGGGAGGAGATTTGTCAGATCATCTTAGCTATGATTTTAAACTGTGTCCTAACTTAAGGAAACATGATGTAGTCTTGGTTCATTGTTTGGTATCTGTGAGGATGCAATCAAAACATTGTTAGGCTTATTGGAATTACTGTGCAGTTGCTTAAGGATGATCTAAAGAGTTCTGACTTCTTAACTGTGCTTTATGTTTGAAGTAACTGTATGGTAGTTTACAGAACCTGAACTGCAGCATTTTTCAAATACATTATTAAATGCATCTTAGTTGCTTGTGTCTTTACTTTTTCTGTATTTAAAAAAAAAAAAAAAGAATCTAGACACAATTCTGTAATATAACATGGAACAGTAACTGAAGCAATTATTCTTCTACACTCTTGACTGTGTTGTCTGTGTTCCCCATATCCAGATTGCAGAGCCAACATATTGAATTGCATTTGATAGCAGAGCCTATGGAAAAGCTGCATGAAAGCTTCTTCACATTAGTTTGTATAAAAACAGCTGACTGAGCTCAAAATGTGGTAAACTGAACCAGGAGAGAAGTATTCTCAATCCTTGCTGTTTCTTCCATGCTTCAGCTGAAATAGCAAACAGGGAAATTGCCTGTTTCTTCATAGTTCCATTCAGCTGCCTACTTGGGTGGTTTTTTGTCATTGGTTTGTTTGGTGCTGCAAATGTTGAAGGTTTCAGCTTAGGAGGGTGAAGGAAGAATCAAAGCAGTTAATGGAAAACTGAACAGCCTGCATGCAAGAGGCAGTCAGAGTGGATGTCTCTATTCACAGTGCAATAAAAGGACTGGCCTTTAAAATTATTTTGTTAAGTAAGACACCTAAAGCTAATCAGAGCAGAAGGAATTGCTATAAAGCAGAAGGCAGGGAATAAGTTGGGGACTGAAATCTGACAGAAATTAATCTAATTCAGTATAATACCTTGAAACGACGACAATTCTTTTACAAGACAGAAGGCTTTCTTCTCTTTACCTTGCACTGTGGAGGCTCTGAGACTTCTCATCTGTGATGTGTTCATCTTCATACTAAAATGTGGTGGTTTTTTTCCTCTAATGTAATGAACCTCAGATCCTTTTAGGATCAGGCTGGACTGTGCATTGTTTTTTTAACGCTAGTCCCTGGAAGTTGGAATCTCATTTCCAGTACATGAATAAATCAAAAGAAGTGTGGTGGGGGAGGCAGGACATTTCAGAGGAAATCGTGAGAGGATTTGGTGGGATAACAAGTTTGCTTTTTTAACTCAGCTCATATCAAAGAAGGATTTGGGAAACAGGCAATTGGCTATGAATGTGAAAATCAAAACAATCTGATAGGAGAACAACAACTGATATGCAACTGGTCCCAGTAAGTGCAACTATTGTGGGCTGACATCCAGCTTTACTGAAAGGTAAACATGCCCTTCCCAATGAACATACTTTTCTATTATTGCACCCTAGAAAACTTTAACCAACAGCTCAAATTACTAAATGATAGTCTGGAGGTGCAGTATTACCCAATGGTTGACTGTTCTTGGCAAAAGTAAGTTTGTTTTCTGTTCTGAAACTTTTTTAAAACAGTTATTGGCATTAGTCCTTGCTATTGCAACAAAGAAATGGCATTTATGAAAGGAGATTGTAGGCTTATTGCTTCCTAGTTCAAAACAAAAGAAGTGACATTTGTTGCAAAGGTAAATCACTGTTATTGAAATAACACTGTCATTGAAATAAACTTTATTTTGAGCTTTATTATATATATTCGTTCGGACTGCAAAATAAAGGTCACAGGTTTAGGGGACAAAAAATTTGTCACTGAAGCTGATCCCTAGAGGTAAGAGTTGCATAGCTGTGTTATCCAGGACAAGTGCATCCCTAGGCCAGCTATGCTTACATTCATACTCTGAATAATGAAAAGACTGACAGTTCTGGAAGATTGTTCAGTGCATGCAGAATAGTTGGGAAGGGGGAATAAGGAGTAGGGAGTAACTGAAGTATCTGCTGTGGTATTTGCTTCTTGAAAGTCAGTTTGATTTACTCGGGACAGTTTTGTGTCTATATTTAAACTAGTAATAAATTTTAAATTTTTGTGGGATTTCTCAGCTGTTACTATGTCCAGTAGTATAGACACAGTTGCACTGCACTCTTAATTTGCTTATGCATGTTTTGTCCTACCAACATCATTTTTTGTTTTTGTTTTTTATTACTTTCAGTGCCAAAGACCCAGAAGACAGACTTGCAGGTTACACATAAAAGGGAGAACAAGTTATTCTGAATCTTTGCTATGCATAGTTATGAGTGTGCAAGGGTAATGGTCTCTCAAAGGTGTATGTTGTGTTATCTTCATCAAAGTCCCGTTGCTGCATCTGCCCAAGCTTGAGTCTTTTGTATGTGCTAAGAACTTGATTGTTATCCAGTAAAATATCTGAAACGTGTGCCCATGTTTGGCCTACCTCTCTGAGGGCATAGCAGAACTCTTTCACTGAAATCACAGTGCCAGCCTATTTGTGGGTTTGGTAGCACAACTGGTTTGGGGAGGTAAGCACTGCTCTGGGCAGCTGCTCTCACCTGTGCCTACAGGCAGCATCAAAAAAACAGTAGAAGTGCTTCACTCATCTTCCAGTTTCTTCAGTCTCCAGCTCTGTGTATTATTACTACACAAAAGTTGTCTTCACTTAAACCCCTGTTCATTTCCAGAACAGTCTCACCCATAGCTTTGAATGAAGCAGAGCTCTTTGCAGGGCTGTGGGTCCTGAAACTAAAAGCTCAGTCTTAAGGCATATGGGAGGGGAAGGAGAGACTGCCAAGGATTGTCCGATTTCATTTCTGCAGGCATACTGGCATTTTACTTCATTTTGGCAGTATCGAATGCAGCAATCTTTTAGCATAAGTGTGGGGGGGATTTTTCTGTGTGTAACTACTAGACCAATAAATTCCCAACCAGGTGCTATTTCTGTACTTCTTCACATATTCCCTCCCAAATCAATATCTCCCATTCTCTTTCTGAATACCTTGTTTGTGCTTGCTCTTTACCATTGAGTGTTCTGTGGATTGATGATTCTTCCTTCAGCACTTCAGGGCCGTGAGGAGCAGTACTGCCTGTTTCTTCCTCCCAAGCTCAGGGCAGCTTTTGAACTAGATTCAGAGGTTGGAGAGAGAAAGCCAATTAACTTCCATTAATTTTGTGGTGGTGTAGTCTTGCCCTGTTTTCTTTTAGTGTCCTCCCGTCTTGCAGATGAGACTCTTAAAGTTGCTTTTGTTTTTCTGTGCTCCTCTAATTAAGGAAGGAAGCACTATAGATAGTGAGAGTACTGAAAGAGAAGGGATGCTGTGTGGTTTTACAGAACACAGGCATTTGGATGTTCAGGTTGCCTGTGTTCATGCCTTTTATCTCTTTACAGTGCTCATGATGTGGGTGACTGGAAGAGATTGGAGAAAATTTAGAGATGCTCATGACAAGCAACAAGGTATAATCAGGAATGAGTAGAATTGGACAGCCCAGGCCTTGATGGAAATATTTCTGCACAGGGAGCTACCATTGTGTTATATAAAACAAGTGGATTGATATATAAACTCTCTTTAATGTGGCACATAATACGTTGTACAGACTATTGTTAAGTGTGTCAAACATTGCTTGTGTAGTAATTGCTATAAGAAGAAAACACTTGGTATCACTGAGTACTCTTTTTGTTTTTCAGTTAAAGTTCTAAGCAAGTTGCATAAGGGGAGCTATTTGATTTAAGTACCTGTCAGCAATCAAACCTGTGTGACCAGTGAACCTGCCTGGGTCTCAGTGAAATGGAAATTTAGAACAAATTAAGGTTGACAAGAGTACATGGTGTAATAGTATTTAATGAAGATAACTTTTAATATTTTGACCATTTTATACACGTGCTTTCTTTATATTTCCAAAAGAATGATCTTGCAGTGCTTAAGGCATGACACTTTACAAGGTAGCATATGACAGATAGTTTGGTAATGAAGCATACCAGTCCTATATTACCTGGTTTTCTTTTTTTTCTATTGTAGTGCTACTTTGTTATTTTTTGTAATTACAATTTTATTTCTATGTTCTAATTCTGACTGATAATCAGCTTTTGTTTGTGCTTTTTATATTTTTGCATTAAGTATTAAAATACCTTTTATTTTGAAGGTGCAGGAAGCTTATTACTGCTTCAGCTTTGCTGACATGTTATAGTCCTAAACTTATTTTCAATTTGTAAGATGACTCCATTGGCTGAGAGCTGTTGACTGGAGTAAAGTTCATTTGTCAGTGAAGGAAGCTAAGGAGATCAGCTTGGTTCTCCAGTGGCAGCATTGGTGTTGTATTTTTGAAAAAAAAATAATTCAGACTAGTGTTTAACTGTATGTGGTAATTATAAAAGGGTCAGGTGTTGATAAGACTACAGGCAACTCAGAGATCTGCACATGTGTGTGACCTACATGCTGGGTGCTAATTTTTGCTTCAGTACAGATTTTCCTCATCTGTGTTTGTCAGCAGGCACAAAAACTAGTTAATAATAAATAGCTGTCAGGACAGAGAAATAAAACCACTTTTGCTTTGCTATTTGTTGTTATTTATTATTGCACTCTGGCTTGGAGTAGGTTTTTGCAATATGATTGGCACTGGCTTCTTCCTCAGCTAGTTATCAAAGCTCCCTGCTATCCAGAGTTTATTTTTCTTGCACAAAGCCTGGGAAAAAAGATCAGCCTTGTTCGGAAGGTCACTGTGCCCACCCATCTTTCAGTGGGAGTGGATAAATTTCAGAACTACTTACCTTTCATATGTAATATCGTGCCACTGGCTGCCCTCATTTAAAGCAGGGAATCTCAGGACATTGATAGTATTTCAGCAGTTGTGGAAATGAGTGAAGGGCACATCCTCCTAAGGTAGCTGAATGCACTATGCTCTTGTTCTGGCAGGTTTGATTGGAATTTTCTCTAAGCAAAAAATCATACACAAACTAACCTTTTTGTCTAAAGAAAACAGTTTTTAAAAGACTGTCTTATTCTTATTGTAAGACATCAATTAAATTTTAGTACTATTTGTGACTTACTTTGAGATGGGATGCTGGCTTCTGGGAGAGCTTGAATACAGTTGTCTGTGTCAGTTTCTTTTAATCCCATGTTATGTTTGTGAACACAACTATGTCATCAATTTAAGAAAGGTGCACCTGTAGGGTGGAATTTGACACATAGTGGAATCTTTCTGAAGGGTAAAATGGCCACTTGCAGATGCTTCCTTAGTAATATATTACTATCTGAAATGTAGTTCTGTTCTAGAAAGGTAGCTTGTATCTCAATTCATACTACAAATTGAAGGCCAGCTCTAAAGTCTTGCTTATTACAGCCAAAAATATCTTTTGGAATGCACTGTATTTACCAGGTATCTTCCTGATTTTTTTTCTCCAGATTTTGCACTTGCTTATGCTTGAAACTGTTCTTCAGAACAGTTTTTACTCCACTAGTAGGACTAACCCAGTCAAGTGGAACTCTTTGGAATAGTACAGTTATCCTTCCTACATTGCTTGGTTAGATGCAGGTTAGCAATTCAACAAATTGTTTGTATTCTGTGTTGTACAAAACAACAGCAAAAATTCTGTAAAGAGAAATCTGTTGGGGACAAGTAGACTTCATTTTCTATGGCACTGAACTACTATGAATACTGCATTAAGAATCCATGCAGAAACAAGATTAGATCAAATTACTCATTTCAGGCTTCAACAATGATTTCTATGAAGTGAAATTTTAAAATTTTTGAAGGAGATCACAGGCTATGCTTAGGACATGTACAAAAAAAGTTTGTTACATGCTGTTAGTGTCAGTATAAACTGCTACTGTAGATCATGTGTTTAACTACTTAAATTTGTGTTTCTTCTCTCGCTTTCAGTGGTGAACATTCTCCCTTATACGCCTGATTGCGCTTGAGGCGCTATATAAGGACAATGTAATGAAACATGCTGTCTTCCCTTGGGTATTGCTTTCACAATAATAAATAAGTTAGATTGTTAAACTGAGAAATGTCTTGAGTTTTTTATTTCAGTTTTCTAAACTTGTTTTCTTTCTCTCAGAATTAGAGAACCTATTAGTAAAACTTCTGTTTCTTCAAGACATGATTTTCTTCCTTCCTCTTCCCTTTCACCATCCCAGGTATCTTTAAAAAGGTTGGAGTTTCTTTTACAGAGAGGATGATTCTGGGAGGTTATGGTGATTGCCTTTGGATATGAAGAAGGATGATAACAAAGGCTTCTCCACATTGTTTGGGATGTGACAGGAAGTTGAGACTTTGAGTTGCGACAGGAAGTATTCAGGTTAGAGGTTTAGTACAAATTAGGGAAAAATGTGTACCTTTCCTACCCAAAGGGCGGATGAAGACTGAAAAAAGTGTCCTAGGATGAGTTTGGAATTATCATCACTAAGTCTTCTACAAAGCAGGCTAGAAGAAATTTCACCCTAAGGTGTTCATGTACCCTTGGAGAAGGGTAACTTCCAAAGATGGTTCCACTACCGTGACTCAGTAATATATCTATGAAATGCTAGAAAAGTATTAATTGAAACTGTCATTTTTCTTGTCCTTATTAATAATGCAGTGCTGTTGGAGATAGTGAGAGAAAGGAATGTACTGTGTATTGAGTGGAATGTAATTATGTCAGTTACTTAGTGCTTTGTAACTGTTACTGTGTAGAGGTGATACTGTAAAGAACTTCTGAACTTTCTAAAAGGGGAGGGCTGTTGGTGATTCAAAAAAAAAGTTTTAAAAGGAGCCTACAGTCTGGGGTTCAGAGTTATTATAGTAGTCTATTAATGTGGGAAGAAATAAAACTAAATATTCACTGATGACCTAGGAAAGTCATTAAGTATGACATGAGAAATTTAGTAGGTTACCAGATTGACCAGATGGTGTCTTCTACTCCTACTGCATTAAAAAAAATAATAATTATAAAGCATGTTCTCTTTCTGTATTTTATATCAGTCAGCTAGTTTTAAATGTATTTTTTTATTAGTAGGAAAATGTGATACTTCACTAGTAAGCTTAAAATTTGCTTATTGCCTACTAAGTCAATTCATCAGTCCATCTCTTGCAAAGCCTGACAGCTCTCTGGAAACAAATTGTACTGTGCTCCTGGACATAATTTTTTTAGAAGAGGATGTAACTTACAATTTGTATCCTGTTACAAGTTGTATAGTAACAAAATATATGTTACTGCATAGTAACATATATAGTTGGGCCTGTATAGTTGGGCCCCTGTATTCCCCTTTGAAGAAAAGTAGCACACTGGAACAGCTTGCTGATGCCCACAGCATCTTTGCTGGTAAGAGGTAGATTGGATCAAGTAATCAGGAGTAGTGTTTAGCTCCTGCCTAGCTCATTTCTTGGGTATAGTGTATGTTCTCTGGGAAGCTTGAGGATTGTACTATATATGCTTAGTCACTGTCTTGATGTATGCCATGGAAAAGTCCTGTTGCCTGCAGCCATCTGCTACTGGAGAAACTTGTTAGAAATGGTGTTATTTGGCATCTTAAATGTATTGAACTAAATTTAAAGGTACGATGCAAAACTTGGAAATCTTTCAAAGCCCTTAGATGTTTCATGTGATACACTGAGCTCTAAATATGTCAGTTTCTAAATGACAGTCTCTAGTGTGAATTTCCAGTGAGTTTCAGTAGCATTGGTGAGAGATATATTAAAAATTAATAGTGAAAAATCAGGAATTCTTTTTTTGTCCTATGTGAATACTCATGGAATACATTCTGACTCTTCACATTGCTAAACATCTAAATTTTAATGAACTACTACTTAGTATTTTTTAATAGGTTTACCTGCCCAGTGTTAGCCTTGGTATTGGAATGAATAATAAAAACCTCAGTTTAAAAAGGTAACTTGGACATAGAGAAAGATAAGCAAGAAAAACATTGACAAAGAAATTGTCAGAATGGTCCTGATTTGACTGGACAAGGACAATAGGCTGGTCCCCAGTTGCAAATGGACAGGAGTTGCCTCTGCCAAATTTTGTAGGGAATAACCTCTTAAATTGACAGTGAGAGATCACATTTGGATCTTGTGGCATGGTACTAATTTCTAGGCTTAACCTGAGCATTCTAATAATTTGAATAGTTAACAGCCACCTCTGGACATGTTGTTTTGCAGATTTTTGAGATCTCATTTGCCTGCTGTAGCTAGGTGCTCTAGTTCACTGCTGTTGAGTTTCCTCAGTGCTTAATAAACAAACAGCTAACTTGCTCTGTTTGATTAGTTAACTAAACAACTTAACTTGTATGTTGTTTACCAAGAATCCCTCCTTACTGCCATTCAGACATACTTTTTCTCTCTTCCTTTGTTAGCAAAGGAGAAAGCAGTGTTTCAGAATACATTGCAAATAAGCGAGTCTGTGCAGGCCAGACTTGACTTGGTATTTTAATCCTTTATGAAGAGCATCATGTTAGTTACCCTCTCAATTGGAGTTATAATGGATTTTCAGCTCCTACATCTTTTATCTCTATGACCCCAGCTGGTTGGGGGAGAAAAGGTCTCTTTGGAGGAGTGGCTACAGAACTGTTTTAGCCTGTATGTACTTCTGTTACTTTATAGCCTAATTCTGTTACTTATATTTGTCTTTGTTACTATATTTGTTGTTACTATGTTTATCTTTGTATTATGCAAAAAGAATAATATTTAATGTTAAATCATCTATATGGGAACTGTGGGGAACAGAAGTTTCAAACTTGAAAGCTTTCATAGTTAAATGTCAAAAATCTGTCAGGTAGGAATGGTTCATAACTTCCTCACGTAATTCTGCTCTGCTAACACTCACTGTGCTTTGGCTGGAATACGGAGAAAACTACCTGTGTGTTGTATTTTCAAATGTGTATATACCCCTTCTCAGCTTTGTTTTGTGCCTATTCAACCTACTGCTTTTGAGGCATTCTCGTTAACTCTATAGGTTCTCTAAATGAATTTTAGGCCTAGCTTGGCTCCTAACACTGGGACTTTAAAACTAATTTAATGTTTTTCTTTTTTTTTTTTTTTTTTAATCTGAGATACTTTAGTAAAGACAAGAATTTAATGTAACTGATGCTAGCTGGTTTCTGTTTTCAGATTTGATAATGTAATTGATTAAGTAAGTAAGTTTTGCTGAGGTAGTGTGTAGAAACAGGAACATACTGCTGTGTGATGCTAAGCGAATCAATACGTGCTTGGTGTTAAAATGACCTTCTTCAGCAGAATCCTTCCAAAAGTTTATAATTTTTTTCTGACAGATACAATTCTAATTGATACTGCAATTACCACTTGGATGTATTTGAGAATTAGCTAATGAAAGGGGTAGTGCCGTAGTTCTCCGCCCATCCTCTGCTTAAGTTTGTTGATAAAGAAACTTTTTTTTATTCTAAAGTAGCAAAGAATTATTTGTAATTCTTTAATTCTGATTCTTCTGATTATTTTTCTAACTTTTAAAAAATGCTGCTGCAGAGGCTATGGATTTTCTTTTTCTTCTTTTCCCAAGTTAATGAATACAAGCACAAAGAAGTTACTTCCAGGTTTTTCTTTGGGTTTTGTTGTCATCTAATTTGTTGTTGATTTCATGCAGCAAAATGACAGGTGGTTCAATTCAAGGATTTCTGTTGTATGAATCTGTTTTCTTGTATGCAGTTTAGGGTAGTCTTGATGGCTTCGAAACCCAGTAACTGTGAGTAAAAGTGAGTAACTGCAGAGCATTCTGGAAATATCAATCAAATTTTCCCTTCTCTGTTTTTTGTAATATGGATTGTTAACATGTCTTGTATGTGTGGTAGCTGGAGTTTGAGGGGATCTTGTACTTTGGGTCTTAGCTAGCTGAGCAAGATTATGTTGTACAGATTAGGTCTGAATCTTCATTTCTAGCAGATAAAGAAGATCATATGAAATCAGCTATTAAAATCTCCTTTGCAAATGTCCTAGTGTCTAAATTCCTTGCCAGTGGAAAAGTAGGTTGATTTCTCAGATTGATTTATTATTTTATGCAAACTATGTAAGATGTAAGCAGCATACATAAAATTTTACCCGTTTCCACCATGCCTCGTTTAAGAAATCTCTAGGAAGAGGCCACTAAAAAGAAAAAAAAAGAAAAAAGAAAAAAAAAAAAAAGAAGATGGAACTCTCTTGTCTATCTTGTCAGCAGCTTTTGGTCCCTATCCACGTTGTTGTTGATTTTTTTGTTTATGGACTATATTATCCAAAAGTAAGCCAGGGTAGGAGTGGAAGGACTACAAGGACAGTTTCTAAACCTGGACAGAACAGCCAACGTGTATTAATCAGCCAGAGACAAGTAGTAGTAAATACAGTTAGCATAACAGAAAGCCCACTGCCACCTTTGTGTTGGCAGTTCAAAGATTTCTGCCTGTGCAAATCTTGACCTTTATCTCTGCCCCCTATCTCAATCTCTTTCTCTTTCATTTTCTTAAGAATATCTGTCAACTCAGGTTTACTGTGACTAAAACAAAGCACTAGCTCATTTTCTCCACTTCCTTTTTGATCAGAAGTAGCAGTAAATCTGCTTCCTACAGATTTTTGGCTTATTGGCATTGAGTGATGCTCACTGGACATCTGATGACAGAAATGCACTTTCTCCAGTTTGCCTTTGCTCATCTGTGATGACAGTAACAGGGAGAATGTATGCAGGGAGAAATACTGAGTTGCTTCAGCACTTTGTACATAGAGCCCTTAGCTGTCTTGCTATTTATGCAGTGGTTTACTTTTGGTGGCCTGCCAGAAACCTGCTGTGATTTAGATGTTTATAGAGGAAGAAGAGTTTGTGAAATGCCTTCTGTAAACTCATGGAAAGGTATACAGGAAATACCTTTACAGAAGACATCCTATATATTTGTAGAAACGTTTACAGATGATACAGTGATTTAGAAATTTTGACTGTAAGGGTGTAAAGTCTATTTTTGAACATTTTTAACATCTACTTTTAAAAATAATTTTGGGCTATTTTACTCGACTACTGTAGAGCCTGGTAACTAGTTGTGGAGTCCTGTCCTGAGTTAATCAGCAGTGCACAGTCAGGAGACTGGAGATCAATGCAGGTCTAGTTGGACATAAAGTGGATAAAGTAATTTTACAGAGCAGTGGTAATTTTTTCAGCTTTTGTGAACAGAGAAACTTTTAGTACTGTTTTTCACCGAGCAGAGTTCAAACCCAGGGGTTCTTCTAAATACTGAAGTTATTAAAATCTGCTCTTGGATAATTGGTTACATGGGAAAGCAAATGTTTCTCTTTATTGCAGTCAGCAGAAATGTGACTAATTCTTGTCAAAGTAAAAATTACTCCAAATTATTTTTTGGGTGTGTCAGTCATTTCTACAGAGTACGTGAAGAGTGGCCTGTTTTGGCACAGTTTTTTATTTCATTAATTTAGCTGTGTCATCAAAATTGGCTCCCTCCCTCCTTACAGTGCAAAGAATTATGTGAAATTAGACAACAGAGAAGCAGCAGAAAATATATAATATTATTTCCCAAGTTTCACAATAAACAATTATTTTACCTTTATGTATTTAATAATTTAATCTCTCTTTTTTTTTTTTTTTTTTTTTACTTGTTAACATGAATTTTTCAATGATCATAACACACATGCTCTGAAGAAGCATTTCTTCCATGAAGGAATTTTCTTTTACTGTTGTGTGGGCTTCTTTGTCTTTGTTTTTGTGTGTTTGGTTGCTTGGTTTTTGGTCTTGGGGGTTTTTTTGTTTGTTTTATTCTTCCGGGAAATTCTTGGGATGTTAGGTTTGGGGTTGTTTATTTTTAAGCAATGGGTAACTTTTGTCCTTGGCCCATTGAAAAGAAAGATAGTAATTACTGTACATTTTAATGGAATCATTTGTAGAAGAGATTAAGCAAAGTGCTTCTAGTTAAGGGATGGTCTACATGGATTCTAATAATTTTCAGAGTTCATTTAGTACACATAAGGTAGATTTGGTTTTCTACATAAGACAATATTTGCCCATATTTAACAGTTTCTGTCTAGGTGAGAATGGTAAAATAAAAAAATTTCCTTCTGACGATTTGTAAGTATGCAGGTAACTTCAGATATGTAAACTCCTGGTTCTGATGTATTAAGATTATTTTTTTAAAGAAATAAAATTAAAGGGAAATTTACAGAATGTGGAAAACAGGACTGACCACTTGGGAGGAATATCGGAATGTAGTCAGAGAATGCAGGGATGCAATGCGAAATGCTAAGGCCCACCTGGAACAAAAGCTAGCAAGGAGTATCAAGAAAGGTTTCTTCCAGTACCTCATTTTAAAAAAAGGAAGAATAGGGGAAATGTAGGCCAGCTGATGAAAGTGATGAGTGCCCTAGTGGCCAAAGACACAGGAAGGCAGAGTTTTTGAATTTCTTCTTTGCTTCAGTCTTCACTGTAAAAGCTTACTCTCTTGATTCTTAAGACTGGAGATAAGAGATAAGATCTGGAGAAAGGAAGGTTAGAGACCACTTTGCCAAACTGGATGGCCATAAGTCCATGGCTTGGGATGCATCCATGAGTTCTGAGAGAACTGGCAGGTATTAACTAGGCCATTCCCCATTATCTTTGAGAGGTCATGGAGAACAGGAGAGGTGCCTGACAACTGGAGGAGGGGTAATGTCACTCCAGCCTTCAAAAAGGGCAAGAAGGAGGAGCCAGGGAATTTGATGCTCGTTAGTCTCTCTTCTGTCCCTGGTAAGGTGTTGGAAAAAATTGTTCTGGATGTCATCACAAAATACATGAAAGCAAAAAATATCACTGGGAAAAGTCAGCATGGATTCATCCAAAGGGAATCATGCTTGACCAACCTGATTGCCTTCTATCATTACTGGCCTGCTAGATGAGGGGAAAGCAGTGGATGTTACCTATCTTGAGTGCAGCAAGGCTTTTGATACTGTCTCCCATAACATCCTCATTAGGAAACTCACAAAGTGTGGGCTAAATGAGTGGACAGTGAGGGGGATTAAGAGCTGTGTGACTGAACTCAGAGGGTGGTGATCAGTGGAGCAGGGTCGAGTTGGAGGCCTGCGACCAGTGGTGTTCCCCAGGGTCAGTACTCAGTCCAGTCCTCTCCAACACGTTCATCAATGACCTGGGTGAGGGGATAGGGTGTATCCTCAGCAAGTTTGCTGATAGTACAAAGCTGGGAGGGGTGACTGACGCTCTGGAGGGCTGTGCTTCCATCAGCGTGACCTGGACAGGCTGCAGAGCTGGGCAGAGAAGGATTTGATGAGGTACAATAAGAGCAAGTGTAGAGCCCTGCACCTGGGGAGGAAGATCCCCAAGCACCAATATAGGTTAGGGGTGAACCTGCTGGAAAGCAGTTCAGAGAAGGATCTGGGGGTCCTGATAGTAAACTATCCATGAGCCAGCAGTGTGCCCTTGTTGCTTGGAAGGCCAACAGAATTCTGGGTTGCACAAAGACGAGTGTGGCCAGTAGGTCCAGGGAGGTCATTCTCACCCTCTACTTTGCCCTGGTGAGGCCACAGCTGGAATCCTGCATCCAGTTCTGGGCTCCCCAGTTCAAGAGAGACAAGGAAATACTGGAGAGAGCCCAGTGGAGGGCAACAAAGATGATTGGGGTATTGGAGCATTTCTCTTATGAGGAAGGGTTGAGAGAGCTGAGACTCTAGTCTGGAGAAGATAAGGCTGAGGGCAGACCTTGTTAATGTCTAAAAGTGCTCTAAAGTTGGGCTCAAGGAAGATGGAGCCAGACCCTTCTTGGTAGTTCCCAGTGACAAGACAAGGGGCAAGGGCACAAACTGGAACATAGAAAGTTCCATTTAAACATAAGAAAAACCTTTTATACTGTGAGGGTGACAAGGCACTGGAAAAGGCTGCCCAGGGAGGCTGTGGAGTCCCCTTCTCTGGAGATACTCAAAACCCGTCCTGTGTAATGTGCTCTAGGTGATCCAGCTCCAGTGCAAGAGATGGACTGAACTATGATCTCCGGAGGTCCCTTCCAACTCTGGTAATTCTGTGAATATCTTAAATATACCCCTGTTAGTGACCTAGCTTTTATATAGCAGAAAAAACAAACTGTTATATCATCCTCATAATAAAATTGATTTATATGGGATTAGTGTACAAGTAGTCTCTGGTCTGCAGAGCTATTTAGATACTTAGCTTCCTGCTGAAATCAGCAGAATTTCAGAGAGGCACCTTGAATATATTTCTGAGCCTGGCCACAAGTACATTAACTGGTTTTTAGACCTAATGATAACTTTTCTTTAAAGTTATAATTTTGTTCTTTAGAAGTTTTTCTTTTGAAAGAGATATTAATATAATGCTATATATCACCATCAAGAATAAATATACTTCAAAATTATAATACAGATTTGAATTCAATATTCTTTGCTTGCTGTAGAAGTGTTGTGCTGTTCTTTTAGTGTAACTTGACTTTGCCTTAGGAGCTTTGAGAGATAGTTGTTGTTTTGGTAAATAACCATGGCTTGCAGATTAAATTAAGCTTCCTGCTAAGAGAAAATACTCCAATTGAGAAAGTAATTTAAAAAACAATCAAAACAACACAAACCTGCTTATCCTTATTTTAATTTTTTATTTTAAAGAAGAATGTATGAGGGAGACTAAGATGAAGGGGTAAATATGTTCAAGAAATATAACAAATTGTATATACAAGGAATAAGAAAGAAGGATGAATAAGGAATTCATTTGGCTCTTATGCCTTGTGGGTAACACTTCCAAAGGTGGTCTTTACCTCTGGCAAAGAGGATAGTGGGGGACTCTCAGGTTAGTGAGTGTGGACATGATTTAATTGATTATAATGATGTATTTCTTTCATGGTTTCCTTTGGGACAGTACTTGACAGTGTTTGTGTCTAGAAAGGATTCTTAAATCATCTTCTCTACCATCCTTTACATACTACAGGTCTTTATATTTCATCTAGTTCTTCTGATAATGAACCTTTTGACTTGCCTGAGCAATATGCAGCTTGTGCTTAGCTGAGGTGCATTTGCCAGAGGGACAGCCATCCTTCATCTAAAGACACTACATTTTGGTTTTTTGATTATTCCACTTCTTTGCTTGAAGAAAAGCGTTTCTGCATCATGATGTTGATTTAAAATTGTTCCTGACTTCCCAGGCTGGTAACATGTTTTACAATTGTATCTGTATAATAAAAATATACAGAAAATAAAAAAATATATGTATATATATACACAGTCTTATATTCTCAGTCTTATTTTCATATATTTTTGTTTTGGGGAATACTGCTATGCACTTTTGCACGTGTTTATTTGGTACAAAAATAACAAATTGGTTGGAATGAATGTAAAGTATTTCTTTGTAGTTTTACCTAGTACATATGTTCTATAAAATTCTGTAAATTAGTGAAATAATAACGATCTGAAAGAATCATGCTGTTATTGCCTTTGCCTTGGAAACCATTTGCAGCACAGATCTTATGTTAAACATTATCAGGACTGGATTGCACAGACATTTGCCATTAGATCTTAATAATTTTGCCTGGTATTTATCTTTTAGCATGTGCTAGTTATGTCTGAAAATCTTCTAGCTTAAGTTTTCTCATAACATTCTATTAAGTGGTATTTTTATATTTATTAAGTTTTTGTGTCTATGGTTTATGTGTAGATAGTACTCGTTTCCCACATTGTACATAAACTGAGAAAACACCACATTGGCCAAGGTTCCTAATTGCTTTGCAGCCTCCTATGAGAGTGGGTTTTTTCAATGAGGTTTTGGGTTTTGGAATCTGCCCCACAGAGTGCAGAGCTTCAAATGTGTCATTATTTTCCATTCTCCTTCATTAGGTTGCTGTTGTGTTGAGGTGCAAAATTGCTTTCGGGATGTGTGTGTTGGCACGCCTGATGGGTGTTCTGCATTGTGTGGTTTGGTTTTGGTTGTGTCCTGTGCCCCTCCCCTTCCCCCTTTAACAAAATTTCAGTCCTTCATGTGTAATCCTCTTACTTTTATCATGGTGACCTACATTTTTCATCTAAGTATATATTTGAGAAGCTTGGGACTACCAGCCATATCATTGACTTTATTTTAGAATTTAATTATAGAGTACAGCTCAGTGTTGTATTGAGAGTTGGACTGTGTTCCTACCTTTCCCAGGGTTCTTACAATGATTCACTTAAAATCAGAATTTCTGTAGGTAGTTACTAGTTGTATTTTTTTTCTTGTTTAAGAACTTAGAATTTGACTTGCAGAAGTCCTTTGAGCTCTCTGGTGCAATGGAATGCACGATAATTTTGTGTAAAATAAATATAAAAATTCAACTTACGTATATATAAAAAAATATTATGTGAAGCTACCTAATCTTGAAGATGTGCTGCTAGGTGTTTAATCTTGAACATTTTTTGCCTTTTTGTGCCTTAATTCTTCCATCTCAAATCTTGAAGTAATGGCTTATAGATTTTAGGGATTTATTTAGAGGAAACTCAGCTGATACAGAATACCACACTAGGAAACTGAGGAGTCAGTCTTTGTAAAAATACTTGCCTAGTGCTTGGTATTGAAGGCCTCAGGCTGTATTTCAGATGCTGAGAAGAAAATAAAGTATTGAGAAGTTGCTCAATAAATGTATTTTGTTTCTTTTTAACTTAATTGGAGAGCAGCCTTGTGGGCAGAGGTAGGATGTGATTCTGTAACTAAAACCTTGGCCATAATGCATTCATACATGGCAGAGGAAAATAAGTCTTCAAGGCATCTTGCTCATTTTTTCTGTCAGTGTCTTTGATATTTGCTAACTTCGGGGTGCTTGATTTCGCAACTTGATTTTCTCTGTTCATCACTGCATAACTCTAGGAATAGCCTGCAGAACCTATGACGTGTGAGGTATGGTACAGAACAGCTTTTAAAAGTTTATTTTGTCAAGGTCCATTGTTGGGTTGAGGAGAAAAGGGTCATGCCAGAAAAAAAAGGTCAGGGATTTTTGAATTAAGAACAAATGGCTGGTATGCCAATGTATTTGTAAACTTCATTTAATCATTGCTGTGGACAATCCAGACAATCCATAATTTATCTGCCACTAAGGAAAAGGAACATGAAATTTCCTTCTCAGAATGAGCAAACTAGTGTGGGAGCTATTCATCAAAGTTTGAATGTCAGAAAGGTCATGGGAAGAGATTTGTAAAATTTTCGTAATTCCAGAAATAACCCCTTCAGCATCCAAAAAGAAACTGGAGTGTTTAGGAAAGAACCCACAGTGCATCTGATACCATCCTGCAGAGAGTGGATTGACTGTGCAATGGATGTTCTGTGCAGCAAAACTGGATGCTTTCACATACTCCTTTCTTCCATCCTGTGGGAAGAAAAGGGGAGGGAATAAGCATGTATTTTGGTGTGACAAGCAGAGTTCATTCCCTTTGCAGCTTATTTTGATTTTGCTATTCTGTATGAAAACCAACAGTATACTTTAGAGACTCTATATTAAGCTTGCTGTTAATTAAGTTCTACAGATAAGTTTTTCCCAGCAGGAGATTTTTGAGTCAGGAATATCTAAATGGAGCTCTCATACAGAGGCTTCTGCTGGAACTTACTGTGCTCTCTGTGAAGGCTCTACATCTGAAATGTCAGAACAGCAAGGTATTAATTAGCCTGTTTATTAATTTTTTTTTCATTCAATAGGCAGACATCTCATCATAAAATAATTCCCTTTGGTAGCTCCAGATATTTTCTACCTGTGTTCAGTTTTCTCAAAGTCCTTAATTGTCCTTATTTGTAAACAAATGCTCTGTGTCAAAATGGTTTTCCTGGTATCTTTTTTCAAGTTCTCGTGTTCTCAAGTGCTCTTAAACTGTTAACATCCTACAACTGCAGGTAAGAAAAGGAGGTAGATGTCAGGGATATTTTTTGCCCTGGTTTAAGTATGTCAAGATACAAAATACTTAGTTTCTCATTGTAGATGTCCTGTGAACTGCCCTTGGAAAATCCTACTTTCAAAGAGATTAATATGAGGAATCAATGTTTTTCCCTTTTTGATCAGGCTCCACTCCCCCAAGAGTTTAAGTAATCTTGGTGATCAGTACAAATGAAAGTAATAGCAAAGAACATAGATAGTGTTCTTTGCTAAAAGAACACTAACAGGAATAACTAGTTTCTTATCTTTAAAAGCAAAGTCTGTGGCATCTTAATATAGAAAAAGATATAGCATAATTGAAATAAACAGACTTCAAGTTGAAGTGTTTGTGAACTAGTTTTACTTTAGAGAAAAAAACTGCTTGCAAAATATCCCTGTGTTTTTCCCTCTTCTTTTTGTTTCATGTCTGCGTTGTATGCAGATCCAGAGAGGAATGAGTGCAGTGGCAGTTAAAGGAACACTTGCTCCATGGTTGGTAGACCAATATAATTGGGGGGGGGAAAGTATTAGATTGTGATAGGCAACACTTCTATAAATAAGTCCTTTAAACAAATTCCAGATCAATAGTGTGTAGGTCTCTTTCTGCCAGATTTTTTAAACAAGTTTTTTGTATAAGGCATATTGATGGCTGATGAACAAAGGAGGCAGAGAATGGAGGCAATTCAGGAATATCTTATGGTCTTTCCATACTGTTTTTAATGTTGGAAAGGAACTAGCATATTATAAGGTTTTAAAAATATTCTTTTATCCATGGTTAGAGACTGTAAATTTAGATCATGAAAACTTACGGAGTGTTCAGGAAATGCAGATGTTTTAAGTGCTAAAATTTTACTTTCAAGTACTCTAAGAATAACAATCACAATGAAGAAAAATTCACTTTTCCATATGGGTTAAAGTGGTGTGGAGGTTTTTTTGGTTGTGGTGTGTTTTGGGTTTTTTGTTTCTTTTTGTTTTGTTTTCTGTGTGTGTTTTTTTGTTTTGTTTTAATAATACCTAGTGTTGCATTAATGTTTTAAATTATGCCTGTTGTGGGAGCCATTTCATAGTCGGCACCCAGTTTCATCATCTTTGTTGTAATATTCTGTGCTGGTTTTCCCTTTCTGTTTTCATAACTTAGACTGTAGCCTGGCAGTTTTGTTCTTCCTGTTTAGTGTTTTGTTTCTGATATTGCATATTTTGCATTAAAAGGCTGGCACAAATTTAGTAGAGCCTTATCTGGAGAATTGCTTTATTAGAGTAGTTCTGAATTTACAGTCTTACAACAATGCTGTACAAGTATATGTAGAGGTCAGCTTTCATTGTAATATTTTGAAGAGCCTTGACTCCACTGAAACTGGATCCAGAAGGGATGAAAACTACAGTTCTCTGGCTGGAAGGAATTAGCAGAGCCCAGGAAGTGCTGTGTAATGGTTTTCTTGATGATTCACAGCACTCTTATTTTTAGCCAAAAAAAATTTCCTTCACATCCTTGTGACTTGAAAAACTGAAAGGCATCAAAAGGTTTGTTCTGGAATGCATCACTTGTCTTCCAAAGTAAAAACCCCTTTAAGTTCACTAAGCAGATTTTTTTTTATCCGTTTGTCATTTTTATTAATACAATTTTAAATTACACTGTACTTTTTTTTTTTTTTTTTTTTTTTTTTTTTAAAGATGGACTTTATGTTGTGGTAGAACAATTTATTTTAATGGATTCTTTGAAGCCAAAGAATAGCATGGCTTGTGGAGTTGCATTGTCAATTTTACTTCCTCTTACTTTTATCAGTGCCATCATGAAACAAATTTGCAGGTTTCAAACAGACTGCAGATTTGGAGTAGTTCTAGTGTGAGAAAACAATTCCTGAAATGTTTCTTATGAGATGTTCATTTGTTTCTTACAGCTTTCTTTATTAGGTGTCCGGGGAGAGCAGAAAATGCCAGCTTTGCTAAGCTCAGGCCAAATACCTATTTTTTTCCTCAGAATGACCATTTGGATTATGTTTAATAAGACCATAGTATGATGTTGGGACTGTACAGCCTTCTGTCAGAAAGGAGTCCCACTGGTATTTAGACTTAAAGAGTTAATAAATGTCAGAATTCACAAGGGTTTTTTTAATATTTGCTAGAGATAATTTTTTAAATTAGCTTTTGGATCCCTTCCTTGGAGCTTGTGATATTTACACATGCAACTATTTTAGAATACTTTAGAGATGGTTTTAATTCATGCTTTGCATGAGGGAATGGGTTTTGGTGCAGAGCATGTGTTTTCATTCACTGTTCTGCATAGGCAGCTGGCTTGTTATGGAGAGCAGTCAAGGTGCTTATAATTTCTTGCACACAATTCACATGTCAAATCACACTTGGAAGTCCTATTATCCTGAACATCATCTTTGAAAGTTTTACTAGAAGAACAATCTTCAAGCTTCTGTAGCTAACAAGTTTTTCAGGGTTGGATGATATTTAGGTTAACATACTGTGTTGTGCTGTATTTGCTGTACACTGTTACTGTATCTGGTATGCGAATGACAGCTCTTCTGATTGCTTTGATTATAACATGATGTAGTGTTGAGAGTGAAATTAGTGTTAATTATAAATAACATTTTTTCTAAGCTCTTAGTAGTTATATCTAGCAATGCCATTTTAAAGTGGTTTTGAAGAAGTTTTGAGGAATGATTACTTAATGGCTTACTGCTTTACAATAGTGACTGCTGTTATAGCTGGATTACTTCAAACGGTAGTGAGACAGCATCAACCAAATGCTGTACTAGAAAAAAGGCTTAAATGCTGTTTGTATTTTATGTTGGCTGTCTACTGGGGATGAGTTTCCAGCTCAGTGAGAGAATATCAGAATGGGTGGCTGTAAAACCCCTTGCAAAGCTTTGGCAAAATTTGAATATGAAAATAGGTATCAAAAGAACAGTAAACCAGCTAGGTGTGAGGGAAATAGATGATCTTGGTTTGGAAGAGTAAGGCAGCAGTTTCTTCAATAGCTGAGGCAGTCTAACACCAGGTTACTGTTACCAGGAGAGAAAGTTCTTTCTAATCCACTCCCACAGCTGTGTGTATGGTACTCATCTCTCCCATGCTCCAGTTCTGATGCTTTGTCCCAGATTTGCCTCAGTTTGCTAATGCAGCAGAGAGTGCCCTTCCCCAACCCTCTGCTGGGTTAGGGAGCTGCATGGGCTTCTTGGGCATGGCAAGCAGTGTGCAGCTGAGGGCAAAGCAGGACACATTGACCCCCTCTGGCACACAGACCTTTGGTAGGAACCTATGTCTCTAACACAATTGCTTACATCATCTCTGTTTTTTCATACTAGAGAGGAGTCAATTTCCAAATATGCCATTATCTTCAAGTTCTGACTTTGCCCATTTCAAATCTGTTTTGCTAATCTCTCTTTCCAATGCTGCTTGCGATCAGATGTGTCTCTTCTTCACCTCTGGCCCCATGTGCTTTTTTTTTTTTTTTTTTCAGGAGGGCCTTACAGATTTTAGACCTCAACTTTTAAACATATATCCTAACATTTCCATTGTTCAGTGGCTTAAAATTCTTTTACTAGAGTTGGACTTCTTAGCCTTCATGTTTTGCATAATACTTTATCAATACCTTATTGTAACTGTCAAATCCTCTGAATGAGTTTCTAACAAGCTGCAGAAATCTTTCTTGTGAAGCTTTCAGTACAAAATGCCAACATAATTTTCTGCCTCAGCTCCTGGTTGATCTTTTTTTTTATAATCATGTGCTACTGTTAATCTAGGGATTAGTATTAATTCCCTTTAAATTAAACAGTTTAGATAAAGATAGTTCTTTTGGCTAAAAATATGTAAATGTGCAGCTTTAACATTATTATTGTATGCTTCCTACAGGCAAAATTTTACTATTTTTGAACAACTTCACCATTATTAAAAATATTACTATTTAGTGTGTCTTTTCCCCTGCTTTTTAGGAGTTCACCAAGAATATATTTGTATCTCTTATCAAAAAACTGTAAATCTAGATAACTAATAAACTTTAGACTTTACCTCATTTTGTTTACTATATGTCAGAGGTACTGACACAATTTACAGGTAGCTTACAGGATCCATTGCTATCTGTGGTCTATAGCTTAGTTTATTCTTGTGTGCATGTCCAAGCTCATATTGTGTATGGTTTGATTTATATTGTTCATATATATTAGGAATCACTTAATCTGAGAAGGTAGTTTTATCTTTCTGTCAATTTTTTCCTCTGTACAAAATTGGATTTTAACAGCTGTTTCCAGTGTTGCTAGTTTTTATGTCTGTTTAAATCAATTTTGCTTCATAACATTCCTTTTAGTAAATTAGGGTCCTTTAGTTGAGCAGTAAACTAGAATCAGAGATCTGCTTTTTTAAAAGCAGACTAATCTGGGACAAAGTCACTGAAGCAGACTGTCAAATAGAGGGTCAGCACTTTACAAGTGACTTTTTGACTTATGAATGGAAAACTGAAATAGCAAGAGCAACTATGGTCAAAATGTGATTGTGTTGGCAAAAGTAACGATTTACGTTCAGCAGAAATAGCTCAGCATTTTGTTCTCCTCTAACAGGTAAACTTTGTTTTCTACTTTTATTGGGTCATTCTGCTATTGTGAGCTCCTGTTACTCTTTAAGTGAGGTAGAGATATTTGGCAAGCCTAGCAGAATAAGGCTTTGGGATACTGTACAGATGAATGCAAATGGTGCGGGATTTTGAACTGGGAACTGTAAATCTGGATAGGACAAGGAAAAGGTCTTTATTTGATAGCTTTATTGATGAAGGAATGCAAGTTAATATGTGTATCACTTCAGTGTAATTGATTTTGCACATTTGCCTAATTTTCATTAGTTCACATTGTTTGATGGGAAAATGTGTAAGGAATAATGGTGGGAGATCTGACTTTCATTGTCCCATTGCATTTTCATTGACACATCACATTGTGTGTGCATTACACATTCTGAGTAATTGCTTCAGCACTAAGTCCTTGTCTGTATCCATTGCTGAGTTACTGAGCACCTGGATAACTAAATACTGTGGACAGAAATAAAATCAAGAGCCTCTTGACTTGTAGCCTCATATTTTTTATTTCTGCAGTTTATGTGCTTGTCTTTTTTTTCCGTGAAGGTTTATTAAAATCAGTGATAAGTTTGTGGTATTCTTGCTGTCTGTGTATCCTCAATGTTTATGAAGTCCTTAACTGAAAGTTTTTCTCAAAGAAGAGTAGCTCATATTTTATTACTTGTCAGCTGAATGGACCCACCATCTCTCAGCTAAGACTTTAGGCACTGTTTTTACTGACTGGTTTACTTGAAACAAGGGAGATCAATTCCTTCTTCTTACTTCCTCAGATACCTTATTTCCATTTTTTATCTCTGTATCTGAACTTCATGAAACCTCAGCAATTTAAAAAATGTGAATAGCACTTTTCTGTTAAGTAAGGAATGACAATGCCACCATTCTTTCCAGGGTAGCATGTGACCATGGTATTTTGCCAGCCTGCTTGCTCAAAGTGTAAACAATTACATACACTGGCAAACACACACACCTGAAAGCAAACACAGGCACAAGACACTGAAATATCGAAAGTAAATGGAGCTTATGCTTTTGTAAGATTTTATCTACTTTTTAGTTCTGGTTCTTTTACAATTTATGTTTGTATAACCTGAGTTACAGCCTCAGAATCTTCTTTCTTCAGACTTTGGGAAATGGGATGCATTTTTTTAAGCAAACAGTTTTTGGCTTCCAGGATGGGAGTATCTTAGATCTGTATGTCTTCCCTCAGCATTTCTGTTCATCACCTCTTCAGTTTTGGTAACTTGCTTGAGGTGTTTATTTGTATGATTAATTTTAGGCACCTGTTTCTCTCCATGTCCCCACCCCCAGCTGGATATTTTTTTGCTTTTTGACTAAAGTAATGACAAAGTCTCCTTCAGATCCAGGGTCTTGTGTTCTCCAGTTCTACTGTCTTTCTCTTTCTGAGTTGGGGGGTATAAGGGGAAGGGAAATAGCTGATTACAGACTGTTGTATCCTTTCATCTAACTTCAGTATTTAAAAGGTTGGTTCACTTTAATTGAAGGGTTTTTTTTTGTGACCTTGTTTCTTTGTGAAGTCCTTCTTACCAACCAAAACCAGATTTTAATTAACACAGCATCCTTCTTAGAGTAGTGCTTTTCGATTTAAGAAGTCTTTGTCTGTCAAGAATGCTATTGTTTGGTTTTAGGTCTGTTTGTGAAGATAGGCTTTCCAGTGTTGAAATTTTTGTTCCAGTAACATCTATTCATCTCCCAGCCCAGTTATTGTGAACTTTTAGTAATATTGCAAATACAACCTTTTTAACTGTTATTCCCTAAATGGCTAATTCTGCTTTATCCCTATTTCAAGGAATCCATGTTTCAAATTGGTAATATGTTACTAATGCACTTTGGTATCTTTTGTTACTTTTGTTTTACTTTCCTGAATACCAGGAAAGCTTTGACCTGGATATTCCGTGGTCTTTTTCTGTAGTCTCTTTAACATACTGAATTTTATGTCCTGAACCAGTGTTTCTAATTTTTCACATTTTATGAAACAGTTCACATACTGAAGTGCAAATGCCTGTTGTTGCTCTCTAGCCTCTCCTGAAAGAAGCAGTTCCCACAGGGTTCTTTCATGAGCTACAGCTCCCAACCATATCAGACCCTCTCCTCTGCTGTCCTTGTAGCAGCTGGAGAATTCCTTAATCCTGTGGTGTGTCTGTGTATCCCCAACTTTGCTAGGGTGCACAAACCAAAACACTGCTGTGACTCTCTTGGAGTCCCAGGATCCAAAATCTTCTAGGGTACTGACTTCATGTGAAACTAGATTTAAATTTAGGTTTGTACACAGAGGAAGTTCCCATATTTCCTAGTGGCTCTCTTAGACATTTTTGCTTTGGTCTGCAGAATTACACATACATCAGCCTAAAGTTAATTGGGTGATTTACCTATTTAGGATATAAAGCTGCTTCAACTTGCTTAAAATGCTCCATTTAATTAAGATGATGCAACTCTGAGTATGGATTAGACCTGGTTAAAATCCAATGTAGAGTTGACAGTGTCTTTCCATTCTGACTTGTTAGGCCAAGCTACAAATGAGTGCCAGAAGAATTGTTACTGGAGGTGAAATGACTTACAAAGCTAGTCTGAGTGTCACCTGTCTAATATGTAAAAGTTATAATCTGAATATATGGGATTTTTATGAGACATGTTTTTGGACACTGCATCAAGATGGCACTTGCTGGTTGTTTTCATTGTATTGACCCAATTTACTCAATATGTTTTCACTTAATAAAACATAAGTGGTGGTGTGCAATTAGTTGACAGGGATATTTAAAAGAAAAAAAGAATCTTGGTAACAAAGCATTGTCTGTCTCTTGAACGTTTGCATTTCTTCAGGGATCTTGTTTTTCTTATTTTTAAGCTCGAGGCCATACAAGGACATACATTTTTGTATAGCATTCATCATTCACTGCACTGTCTTTTTTGGATTATTTCTTCCCCATTTCATACTTTTTTTGATTGCACAGTCAGAGTGAGCTCCAGGGCAGAGAGGGAAATGTACTTTTCTGTCACTCAGAATTTGCTTTGTTGGAGAAAGAAGTAGTGCTGAAAGGAAAAAAAGAAAAAAATGCATTCAGTGCTGTGTTGAAAACACCTTCCCCCCAGAATGATTTTTCTCTCTTCATTATAGGTTTATAACACTTACAGTTCTTCCCTGCTAGATTGAGATAATTAAAAGTGCTGAGTTACAACATCTTCCTGTATAAAGAGCCTCTCAGGGGTAGCAGTCTTTGTAGTTGTTCCTCTGTTGAGCAGAGGGCATGGTCTCCTGGCTGGAAGCTGCAGTGCTGGATCACTGAAGTATTTGTCAAGTGCTGAGGTAGTCTCGTTGCCTGACTAGGAAGAAAAAAGTAATTTACATTTTTATTTCTAATGATTGATTATCAGGATGCTTCTCTGGACAGCTGGATTGTTGCTGCCTTCTAGAAGATTGATTTCTCCATGAACCCAAAGCTCTATTGTTACAAGGCATGTGTTGTGTCATGGCTTATGTGCATGGCATGTCAAGGGATTCTGAAACACTGGTCGAGGAAAACTAAGGAAAGCTATTATCCAACAGTTAGTTTTGGTGGAAGGCTTTTCCCAGCTCAGATGGTCAGTAAACTACACTATTTACTCCACTTGTTTTTTGCCCTCCCTCCAGTGCTGCAGTGTTAATCCTTTTTCCAGTTCAGATGTGTTTGAGTCATCTTAAAGGTGACATCGAGGATTCAGCTTTCAGATTAGGATCATGTGGTTCATTCTGTGTTTCCTGAAGTTGATTTAATCAACTGATAAAGACATTGGGAACAAATACAGTTTTGTCCAGTTTCCAAACTAGAGTAGTCTAATAGTAAATGCCAGAGAGCCTGACTTGGAAATGTGCTATTCTTGCAAACAGAAGGTGCAAAACACCTGATTTCTGCATTGAAATCTTAAAGAAAGCAAGCAAAACACCTTTGCAAGGAAGTCTGAAAATGCAGAGAACTTTTTTATCCTTGGAATCACAGAATTATTTCACAGTTTACTTAGGCCTTGAAATTGTCTAATTATTGATGTACCTAGCAATAATAATGTACTTTATCATGGAAAATATATATAAATTCCAACAATTTGACTGTCATTCTGTCACAAGATTTCCATCCTACTAAATAAACTCATCTTGCAACAAATATTTTTGCAAGCTGACCATTCTTTATTAAGTAACAACAACTCCCATGGAACACCAACATTTTTTTCATTATCTAGGAATCAGAGAACCACTATATAAAAAAACAAAGTTCAAACTGAAACCTTCTTGTTGCTATGATAGTAACCGTAGTACTGGCTTTGTAAATGTAGTTCCCATCTCTGCTCTGCAGATGAGCCAACATATTTTAACTTTATTTCAGTTATTATTTTAAAGAGATTGTATGGAATTGTAGTTCCTGTTTCAGAGGTTTTGTTCTTAAAATTCTGGGGAGTTCAGAAGTAAACTTAGCCCACTCAAAGGGCTAGGTATTTTTAGGTGCTTTGGATTGTTTCCTTAATCACTTATCTTGATTATAACATGCCACACGCATTGCTTTAATAACATTTATTCATAATATCTATAGATGTCTGGTGCTTTCCTTTAAAGTTTATTTCATAATTTGATTTTTTTGCAGGTTCAGTGTTTATGTATGTAGCATACTCCAGGAATTACAGATGTAACTTATAATGTAATTTACTTACTGTGTAGTCAGGGTGGAGGCTATCTCATGGTATGCCTCAGATGAAGTAAAGGTGCCTACCCTAGAGGTATTGCAATGATTATTTCTCTTGTAGCCACATTTACAGCTTAACTGAAGATGATTTCAGACATCCGAAGGCTGGTCATCAACCTTATTAACAATCTCAAAATAAGAGAAAGACACTTCTAAACAATGAAAGCCAACAATTCTAAAAACAACTAAACAATCCTCTTGCTTCTTGCAGTAGCATATTTTCTTTTCTTTATTTTTTTTACTTGGGGAGGATACTGGTCTGGTCTGTTTCCTCATTCCCTGGAACTTGTGCATTAGCACAAGGCAGGGTTGGAAATGACTGGGCTGGATGAGGGGAAAAGGAGATTCAGTTGGCACCATCAACAAAAAGTTACTTTTTGTATGCTGGTGGAGGAAATCAGTTTGGTCTGTATGACCGCTGTTACTCTTCCCAGTGGCGAATAGTTAATATCTGGTTGCTTCAAGGCTCAAAAACAAGTTTAGAAGGTCTTGGGCTTTTTAAAAATGAAAATACTTTCTTGAAACATGTATGTTTCTCACCTGAATTCTCCTTTACTCTTTAAAGTGAATTATACTATCTCAAGAAACTTCCTCCCCTGAATTTTGAAGTAGTTTCTGTGGAGTTATTGTCTAAAAGGTTGGCTGACATGCACTGACTGTTTGGGAAGAAACTGGTTCTAACTTATCTGTCAACATCGGGTTCCTATTAAATGGTTTTGAAAACCAGTTCTTGACTAAACCTTATTTTACGTTATTATTTTATAAAACAAAATATAAATGTATAAAGGACAATACCTTTATTAGGAGACACTAAAACACTTCTGGTTCTGTGTATTTTCCTAATTTTCTTGTAGCTGCATTAATGTTTTTAATGAGATACCTAATAATCAGCATAGTAACATATGGAGTTACTATTTGAAATCCTCCTTTTTTTCCCTATTGTATTGTGTACGCCAAGCTGTGTATCCTGTTAGTAGTTGTTTGTATTTCATTATTGCCTAGAATAAGCTGCCTATTCCAGATTATTCTCTTTAATGCTTTGACAGTGTTTTTGTGCATCAGAGTCCAGACTATCATCGATGTTCACTGTCAGAAAAAAAACCACACCAAAACCAACAAAAACAAAATAAATAACAAGAGTGGGGTGTTTTATAGTCATACAGAGTTTGGCACATGATTATTGTGTCTTGCTTCAGTCCCTGATAGGCATTACACTCCAAAACCACAGAGGAATAACAGAGAGGTGAACTGCCTTTGCTTAAGGTTATGCAGCAGATTTGTGGCTGATCCAGAAAGACAGCTTTACCAATTCCTGGTCCCCTGTCCTACCCACTGAACTCTTTCTGACCTCTGCTGTAACAGGCTTCTTGTAGGTCGATCCATCCCATGTTTGAGAGAAAATAAAACATTCATTCATCGACCAGGAATGAAGCCCAAAGCACACGTTCACTGTCCTTCAAGAGGAACAAAAGAAGAAGAAATGTATTTTGTATTTAGCAACATTTGGAGGACGCAGTATTGTTTGTGCAATACTCTTAGGTCTCCAGAGATTCTTTCCTAACCATAGAAAGTCTGAGGAAGTGGAGGCATTGGCATGGTGTTGAAACAGCTGCAGAATGTTGGCTAAGCTACAACCATCTGAGTGCAGAGTAAGTCAAAAATAAGGAGTGTTGCTTTGTTGTTTTGAAAGAATATATAGTTTTAGCTAATTTTAGCATGAGTATTGTTATGTCGTATACAAAATAGAGATGATTTAAATGCAGGTTTGCAACGTAGCACATTAATAACTGGGGTATTTAGGATGTTGGGCTTTTGTTTATACTTCGCTTACTCTTGTTGACTACTTTAGCAAAGATTTCTTATTTTTTTCTTTTCTTTTACTTCAGTTTGTGGTGGACAAATACTACTTCAAGTGATTTTTTAAAAATTGTGCTTATAGATTTAAGGTTTAGTTTAGCTCTTCAGTACCAGACCAGAGCAGTGTGCCAACTTTTCAAGGACAATATGGAAAAACAAAGGAAAGAACTTAAGTCTTTTGCTTTGGACACTAGTCAGTGAAAAAACAGTAAAAATAAAATAACTATTTGCTGCTGTTCATCTTTTTAAAAACCTCAACAATTTTTTTGTCCGTTATGACTTCTATTTTAAATTTGTTTCATTTATTTCTCTATTATAGTTTTTAATGTATCTGTCATTAATGTGCTTTTCTGTGACTATTGTTCTTTGTACACCAATGTTCTTGGCTGTGACAGTGAGGACTGGGCTTCAAGGAAACTCCTGCTTAGAAAGTACCATTTCATTCAGTCTTTAGACTTCTTTTTAGTAAGGTGCTTCCTTTTGTGTATCTTACCATCTGGCTTAGATGTTAAAAGTTTTGGAACACCAAATTGTGGACTCATTCTCTTATGAATGTTTTCATTATTTTTGTCACGTATGTATGTTTGCATCAAAGGGGAAGAAAGGATTAGTGGAGTATGAATTAATGAAACTCTCAAAGATTAGATTTATAATGGCACTGAGGTGCCATGACAATTGATGTTAATCCTCTTCTGAACTGATGGGGTTTTTGGAGGGTACTATCCTAGTGTAGGGGAGGCTTGCAAAATAAACATGTAAGTTTTTTAGGCTACAGTTAAAAATGCAGCTTTAGATGCTATGAATAATCATCACTGCTGTTGAGAACTGGAGTTTGTTCATGTTCAAAGAGGGAGATTTGTACTGTCCTGAGGCTGTTGATAACAGAGCAGGAGCCTGCAACACAAGCCTGGGGCTTATGGTTGGCAGATATGGACTATTACATTTTAATGGCTGTTTGCTCTGCTAACAGACTGAAAAATTGCAGAGAGCTTGTATCTTAGTGGCTGTGAAGAGTTGGACACCAATAAAATGGCTCATATGCATTCATGTCTCTGAATTTTACTTCAAAGATAGATGCCCTAAAAATCTCTTTGGCAAATAAGATGCAGTTATACTAGCAACTTGGTATTTGCTGTACTGCTTGCTATTTTAAGGTGTGTAGTTTTTCTGAATAGAAAAACTGCAGTCACTGCTCTTGCATATTTATTTCCATTCACCTCCAGCCCCATTATTTTCTGCATGTTTTTAAAAAGTTAACAGATAGTTGCATTTGGGACATAGAGAATATTTATGCTGTTCTGCAATCCAGAAAAAAATTCCATATTTAGAACTTTACATACAGCTAAAGCATCAATTTTCTATAGATTACAGAGTGTGGGTTAGGATCGTGTCTATTATTTGTAAGCTATGTCAGTCTTTTTGTCATCCTTAGAGCAAAATATGACTAGAGTCATTTGTCTGCTAATAAGAAGCTTTAACTTTATGAACTGAATGCTAATGTATCCGACAAAGTGTCAAATAGGAGAAAAGAATGGGGATGGTCCAATAGTGAGAATAATTTGGTTTTCTACTTTAAGAAGAAGGGCTTTAGGAAACAAAAAGGAGTTGAATACTCATTTCAACAAGAAGTTCAGTTGCATGGTAGTGATTCTGGACTTGAATTTGTGAACTTATTCACACTGATATGATGAATTGTTTGGTGTGTTCTTCATCCCTGTGAACCTTTGAGAACTTGATCTTCAGGCTAATGAAACAATAGTATGTTACTGCTTAATGGGTGTGAAAAGTGAAGTTTTGTTTTGGAACTTAAGGGAGCAAAATAATTGCTATTGAAGGGATAAGTGCATATAATATATTTTTAAGCTTGTATTATAAAATTTAGTGGAGCAGAAATTAGATATACAGCTGTATTTTGATTTAAGATTGCTTCCATGGCTGTCCATTCTTCTTTGTCTTTTTATTTTCTTCAGACAAAAAGAGTATTGAAATGAAGGATTCTATACTTGAGTTGTGAAGCAGTGCAATTCCTTATGTTTTGAGAGGGAAAGGCTTCTTGTATACCTGTCAGCATACAGAATCTTATGTTTCTGGACTTTCATTTGTAAACAGAAATTGCTCATTCTTCTGCAGCGTTGCATGTGTCTTTCATGTACTTGGCTTTATTGCTTATTCATTGCAAGCACTAGTTCAGTGTTTCTAACTAGGAGCAAAATGAACCAAGGTCTCTCCTTTCTAAACACTTGTGGACAGAAAATAATGTAAATCCCCATAACATTGCACCTTTACATAAGCAGGATATTGAAAAATTAGGGATACACCTGACTTACAAACTTTGTTGCCATGTTTTCAAGGACACAGAAAGGAAAGAGGAGGAACACCTTGGGAATTTATCCTTTTGTTTGGTTCAACTGTTTAAAGTAACATAACTGGCACTCTTCTTACTGTTACATATAGCTCATCTCTTTGAATGTAGTACATTCTGCAAGCAAGTTTTTCCATCAAGAATGGATTTAATCTGAGGACAGACTAGAAGAAAAGAGTAAAGGCTGCAGAAAATTACCAGACTCTGGATCTTCCTCCTGGTTAGGGGCTGTTCCTGTTGCTTCGTGTGAAGCTGCTGAATAATCCAGCGTAGCAGCTTCTCATCAGGTTCACTTGCCAATATCCATAGATAAACTGGGACACTGGTGGGATGTTGTAAAGTTTGCATCTCCCCTCTGCTACTGTTAGCACAAGGAGCATGTGCATTTGGAGCTGGCAAAAAGACCCAGGCTGTCTTTATTCCTTGGTCCTCAGAGTCTGGCCATGAGAGATCCTGAGGAATTTGGGAGGGGCTGGCCAAAGGCAGCAACAAACCTGGTTAAAGACAAAACACCAGAGCAAAAGGTGGGACTTGTGTTATGAGTGCTCAGTGGAATAGGTTGCACATTACCAATTTATATTTAGAAATCATGTTTGGGGGTTTTTTTGTAGGTCTTACAGTGTTGCTTGTTGCTGCAATCCTGGTCTTATTTTAGTTCATGTGCAATTGTTTTATGTATTCAAAAGATTTCCATTTATGTTTAACTCGGTGCTTTCCTCGTTTTTTGCTTGTGGAAAAGTGCCAAAGTGCAAACCAAAAGTTGGAGCAGTATTTGCATGGTTGAGTGTGTCTGGGAGAATTGTTTACGTATCAGCATCTGAAATTGGGAGGAAGACAGCAGAACATGCTTGACAATGGAAAGACTGAGAACAGATCTGGTGTTGCAATTCCCTAGAGTATATTCTGGGAACAATGAAATAACTGGGCTTTGCTCTGGTTTTCAAGGCTGGCTTGCCTGAGGGAGAGAGATCACATTATTCCAGTTGCAGTCTCATCTACTAGATGTCCGTATAAATAGTGGCAAAAAGAAATGCTTTTTCATTCAGGCTTGGGACTGTATCATGTAGGAGATAACAAGTTGCATAATTAAAACATTAGAAGAAAAGATTGATATTCACAGTTGTAATGTGTGTATCGAAGACCCTCCTTGCTTCGCTTCACCTTCTTGTGAAGCTTTTAAAAACAGTTTTGTCAGTCTGGCAAAAATAAGCAGATTTTGAAGGTGTAGATTATACTTTGGAAGAAGGGTAGTAGTAATTCTCCTGTGTTCATTATTCTCTCCTACGTGAAATCCTGGTTCAGTTTACATTAAAATTTGGCATTTGTGGTAATTACTGAACAAAATTGCAGTAACAACTCAATTGGGAAAAGGCTTGAAAATATTAATGACATAATAGAAAGCAATGTTTGCGTATGAAAAATATTTACAACTTAGGAGAAATTTTAAATAAAATATTTTTAAGAAACAGTGTAAAAGTTGGGCATTTCTTCTTTGTTCATCTTCCACTCAGGTCTTGTTTATGCATTGTCAGTCAAAATACTTAGTTACTGTACAGCACCTTACAGAAGTAACTGCTGCTTAAGTGACTAGAGCTTGTGCTTCCATGGTGTGCTCACAAATTTCAGTTTTACTGCCAAGCAGTAAAAGGCTATTCCTGGTTGTTCAAACCACATTGCTAACTGAAGTATTTCTAGTGGTAATGCCTTCTATCTAGGTAAAGCACGTCATGCTTTAATTTCTTACATGAAATAAAATATTTACCTCAGGCTAGTCTTGCAGTTTGCTTATATTTAAACTGACTCATTTTTAGACAAAGAGAGCTGATCCTGCTTTGACAAGATGTGTGACAATTAGTTACTGGGTTTTTTAATCTGAAGTAGCCTGCAATATGCCAGTCTGTCTAGTGAATGCTTTGTCTATGATAAGAGAATTCCTGTGATAATGTGAGGAAGTGGTAGGAAAAATACGAAGGATGCGATTTCAGGTAGAATTCCCAATGCTTGTGGAAACTCAGGTCTGTGAAGTTACTGCAAACAGGCTTCTTGGGTTTTAGAGAAAGACGATCAAGTCACAGAATTGCTACTGCTCAGCTCTTTTGGGGAATCACAGAATTGTCATGGTTGGAAAAGACCTTTAAGATCACTGTCCATCCATCATTTTCCCTCTCCGGGAGCCCCCAAAAACCCCAAACAAACAAAGAAACCCCCCAAACAAACACCGTGCCCACTACAGCTATCTTGAAGTGACTCATCTACACTGTTTTTAAATACCTCCAGGGATGGTGATTCCACCACCTACCCAGACAGCCCTTTGCAGTGTCTGACAACTATTTCAGTAAAGAAATTGTTCCTAATATCTAGTTTAAACCTCCCCTGGCACAACTTTGGGCCATTTTCTCTACACTTAGTTATTTACTTGAGAAAAAAGGTCAACACTCACCCTCTTTCAGGTGGTTGTAGAGAGTGAATAGGTCTCTAATCCTTTAACCTCTCTTGGTTTTATACTTGTTTTATGTTCCCAGCAGCTTTATTTGTAACAATGTGGTGTATGCTTTTTATACATGGTGTGGACAGGATCGTCATCATGTCTCCACTTTTTTATAAGTAAAGGACCACCAGGAAGTTCTGTATGTATGAAGCTTAGCTCTGGTTTTCAATAAAAGAACAAAAGCTTGTAGTGGGGCTCCACCTGAAGTTGTTTTATTAATTTTCCCCCATATTCCCCTGCAAATTTCCCCTGAAAGTCGATTTGTCTGTTTTATGCAATGCAATGTGAGGAGTCATGGAGGGAAAAAACCAAAGTAAAAAAACCCCCTCAAAACGACTGTGTGGGACACTTGATTTACTATTCTGAAGCTCTTACGATTATGGATGGGTTTTCCTTTGATGTCAAAGCCCACACAGCAGTTGAATACCTCTGGAAATGGGAGTTCACCTTCATGCTGCCCTCTGTGTCTTTCCGCTGGTTCAGGAATGCTTATTACATCATGCAGTGAGTGAAGTCATTCTGAGTTTAAAGAAAACTAGTGTTTTTTTCAGAAAAAAAAAAAAAAAGGTTGAGAGCTATTCCTATGTATTAACTCAGTGTTAGGCGGCTCATTTGTGCTTGTCAAGGGAAGTGACAGTAGAGTGTGGCCAGAAATAGGGATTGCATTGAGAGGCCTTTGCCCATTAGCAAGAGATGTGCTTTGCATCTGGCCTTTAGAGCTCAGAGTGAACACACAAAACCTGCTCATTGAAAGCTCTGAGTCCATTGTCTGGCAGCAACTTACTTGCAAATGTTTCCATTTCCAGGCAATCCTGTGAAAAATCACCTAGAAGCTTGTACTCCATCAGGGATTTGTTTGTGGCATAAGGCGTTTCCGCTTGTTTTGTCCCAGTTTTAATTTCTGTTCCTAAGTACTTAGGATTAACCTGATGGTTTAGTTATAAATTCGCATAACAGGAAATAATACGAAATAATAAGGAAGTAGTATGAAGTGTAACAGGAAAAAGTGTTCTACATGAGCTGTTTAAAAGAACTGGTGAGTTTGTGCATCTAGTCTAATTAATGAATTTTTAGTTTTTTACAGTGGAAACCAGACCTTGCCTTGCAGAATTAAAGTGCAGATATATTTCTTAGCTTCACAAGTAAGTTATTAGCCAGCAAGCAGAAATTGCAATAAAGCAAGCCTTAAATTTGCTGCATGGTTGGAATCCATGTCTTTTATTAGTTTGTCATTTGAGGGTATGTCATACTTTCGTTGGCCTTTGATAAAGCAAGTGGTTCTTTGGTAAGACTCAGGCTCTTGATATATCTAATTCATGAGGTATTTCCCATTTGTTTACATTTTTACAGAATTCTGGAAACTGTATTTTGTAAAACAAAGAAGTTCCTTCTCTATATAACAAAGCAAAATTTAGTTGCCCTTGTAGGAGCTTCAATAACCACATCTGTTTTGCAGATGGGTTCTTTTTGTCTTATTCATTTTATTTGAATCAGCTTTGAAGTCTGACAGTGGATCATTAGAGTTAATTCATGTAGCAATAAAAATTGGGAGGTCATGCAAGGCTATTACTTTGATTGTTCTGTATCTGCTACATTAAATCCTTAAGATTTTAATTTGTAGGAAGGAGTTTGTGTTCATCTTACACAATTTCATAATCAACACTGCTTGCTTAGCTTCATCTGAACTCCCACACCCAAATCCAGCCAGTGTGAATCTGATTTAAATGGTATTGTAGTGCAGTTTAATGGAGTCAGTGCTGCAAGGAGTTCCAGAGAGCACTTGCTGGTTTGAGCAGAGGAGAATCCCTTCAGTCTTTTCTTTCTTGGTAATTGCTCGTGTGTTGTGACATCATCTTTAACAACCAAATTGTGTCAGGCTTTCACATGAAACTTTGAAGATCATTTATTGAGCTTTTGCAGTTCCAGGATAACATTAAGCTAATTTTATTTTGTACTAGGTTTAAGAGAACTTCTAAAGTCTTTAATTTACTAGGTTTAAGGATCATGCTGTTCTGTAATCTTCTTTGCTGTAGGTATTAATTTCTAAGTGCTGGTAGAAGCAGGGACACTTATGTATGCAATATAATTACTATTTTTCTTTATGTGTTCCCAACTAAATATTATTTTTAATTAGATTTAAAATTAGGTGAAATTACCCTCAAGCAATATAACAAATACAGGAAGAAGTAAGGTATATTCAGTGCCATAAGTCACAAAATAAACTAGGATTCAAGCAAGGTTAAATGCTTCTTGTCTGAAACCATTCAGTAATTCTGAAGTAATGATTTGGATATAAAATTTTATATTATTAAACTGAGATACTTAAAGCCGATTTCAAGTCTCACTGAAATTAGTCTGTGGTTTCCTTAATATCTTTGCAAATTCTAATAGAAATTTTAAAGACTCTACAAAAGAATCAGGCAGATGTAGAAAACTAATGTAGAACTAGCTAATCTTGTCAGGCATTTCATGTAATATTGGGCTAATATATGTTGAAATTGCACCACATATTCTGTGTGTCAAAAGCATGCTTGTGAAGATTAACTGACTGATCCAAGTTGTTTCCTACCCTAATTTTTTTCTCCTGTCAGACCTTTCTTATGAGTTTCTTCACTTTAAAATATGGTCCTCTCAAAGAGGTAGTTGTAGGATGCTGGGAGGTGGGGGTGAAGGTGGAAACATATGAGCATCTCAAAAAATACTGACTGAAAAACTGATATGTTCAAACTTTTTTTGGTCTTATTTTTCATCTAGTTTTAAAATCAGTTATGTGTTCTTTTTCCTGGCATTGTTTTCTGCTGTGGCTGCAGCTATGCAACAGGAACATTTTTACCATGCTTCTTACAATTCTTAGTGTATTAAAGCTGTATTTTAATGTCATAGGTGTGGTACCTTTGAAGTCACCTGTAGCAGGTTGAAGCCTGCTTTGTATGTGAGACTTCACAGTGCAGTCTAAAGGTGCTTCTGTAATTTATTTTTTTTAATACCTCCTTTTACTTCAACACTTTTCCAAATAGCAGTATGAAATGTGGTTTTTCTCTAGTTAGGATTCTTCTGGAAAAGACAAGACAACCCTCCAAACCCTGTAACAGTGAAATTATTTCATGCAGTGATCATTCTCTTTGTCCCTTTCATCTACCTGCAGTCTCTGTGCCGCAGCGACCTTCAAGGTTCTTCCTGTTTTGCCCAATCTTGCATCTTTCACTCTCTGTTGTGTTCTATGTGCACATCTGCTGCTTTCTTTAAACTGGTTGCTAGTTATTAGAAAAGTGAATTATAAGATGTTTTTGTTCTAACCCAGAGTCTTGATTTGCCCTTAATCTATCTATATGCATCTTTTTTTACCATCTCTAAGCTGAAAGAATTCTAATTCAAGGTTAGCATGTGGTTGCTCAAGAGGCAGTAGTCCGAATGAAAACCTTACTGGCAGATGCTGAAATGTAGTCCTCCCTCTGTCCCAGATTCCCTCTCCTTCTACTTTTTGTGTGTGCTTTTCTCTCTCTTGCCTCATGCTAATATCAGTACTCCTTTTCAAGTGCATATTTGATTTCTTAAAGAGGAAGAAAGATACGTCAACAAAACAGTGTTGTTTTTGTACACTTTAGTAAACTAACTTGGTTCACTAAAGAACCTGATGAAAATTTGTGTTGGCATAAGGTCATTAGCATGGGACTGACTGGCTTGGAGCAACGATGCAGTGCAGTTCAAAGGAAGGGGGAGCTGAGAGAAGCCAGAGTGGGAGGGCAAAAAGCAGTTCAAGGAAAGCAGCACAGTCTCATTCAGATGTCAGCTTGTAACCTCTGGAACTGAACCCTGGGTCTGCAGTGCAAGCCTTCTCTCTCAGCATTGGACACCACCTGCACACCAATAGCTACTGGTATCTTAAATAGACAATACCTGCAGAAACATGATTGAAACTGATTATATAGGAAAAGCAGCAGTATTTTTTTACCTTACCATACTTTATTCTACTATAGTTACATTGTGCTTTTTGTAGAGTACCTTGTTTTATATCTGTTGCAGAGTTTTATTTTGGTGAAAAACTTGGCACATAATATCATATTATCAGTGCTACCAGCCTAGTTCTTTTTTCGTTAGTGTATTTAATTGTGAAAGCTACTACATCTTGGCATAAAATCTCTACTTTTGTTGTTTTCTGCCTGCCAGCTTAGTAAGTACTAAACAAAATCTCCAACTTCTCACAGGTATAAAGCTCTCTAGTAAGTGTCTCTATTTGTTACTAATGTTTGGTTTTTTTTTTACTACAGGGTTAGCCTCTCTTCAAATCTACATTATCCCTACTGGATAGACTTGTCATTTACTGTATTTCCTCATTAGTGAATAAAAACAACTGTCAGTGAAATGTTCAGGAAACTCTTCATCTTCCCAGGAAAGGCCTTGAGGATACTACTGTTTTTTCTTCCCCTTTTCTAACATAAGAGCTTGAGAGTACTCTCACTGTGCTCCTTAGTACAATTCCTACGTGCATTTTTCAGCTGATCTCACTAGCCCCAGGGAGCAGGGTTACAGAGTTAAGAGGGCTGCTAGGTGCTAAGAGTTAGTGTTCTCCTGCATACCTCCTTCACAGGGATGATACCTGATAATTATCTTCAAAATGTCAGTGTGCTTTTATTTTTATCTAGCTGTGGCAGACTAGTCTTGCAGCAGATTTTATTTCCCTCCTACATGCATGCAAAATTCCATGTGATGCTTTAGAAAAGTAGCTGGGAAGTCAAGCAAAAAGCAGGGCTTGTTTGTGTGAAGCCCTCCTATTAACTGAATCAGAACTTCAGGTTGCATTACTGGTTGTGGTGTGCAAATCCAAACATTGCTCTCTGAAGAGGCTGTTTCCATAATAACAACTTATAGTGGGATTTGCTGTCAAGAAATATTTCATAAAAATATGTTTTCTAGAATGTACCTGGTCAGTAGTTGCTATCATTATAGATACCGATAACTGAGGACATCAGTTCATGTCTAGTTACAAAATGCTGACTTAAAAAGGTTTGGCACTACTTGCTCTACATTAGAACATGAGAGTTGTTCTGGAGCTCAGTGCTTCTTTATCATCAGTGGATCTGCAGACAGGCAGCCCTCTGCATGACAAATCCCTCTGCATGAACATTCTGAAATTTGCTATCTGGAAGCACCTTCTAATGTTTACTTTAAAAGCATACTGAAAAAAAAACCCAATCAGGCTGATGCCTGAATAGATGCAAATTCAGTTGAAGCAAATTAAATAAGGATTTTGAGCAAATGTTAGGAATAACATCTTTCTGTGTACAGTATTTGGCAATTCTAAAGGTAGCAACAAATCTCAAATTGTTTAAAATAATTTTGACTTAGTTTGGCAATGCAAATACATTTGCTATATAAACATGCAAATACAAATTATGTAAGCATACAAGTGTATTTCTGCAGGTGTATTGACAATTTTTGAACTAAAATCCATACTTTAGTGAGTATTGTAATAACCTGGGAGATACTAAGATTTTTCCCCTGTCAGACCTTTCAGACAAAACCTGTGTTTTGTCATGTGCTTTGTGGGCTTTTTATACAAACATGAAAAAAAAAAAAGGCCTATACATTATCTGTTTTTTTTAATTTAATTTACAGGGGTCCAGAAAATTAATTCGGCCTTCCCAAAGTATAGATATCATTGAGCTCTCTGCAGATCCATGTAATATTATATAGTCTGTTCATATATAAGTCAGACTGGACTGAATGCTACCCTGAGATTATCTTGTGTTAGCTTTTGCACACATACAGCTCCTTTGGTCAACAGACTTAATCACAGTTGCAATTTCTTTGGTATGTGTAATGAATAATGCAATAGAAGAAGAATAGCACTGTGCTATATTGAGTGCTCATTAATGTACACTTTACCTCTAATCCTTTTAAGAGTACATTCTTGCAGCCTATTTGTACTCTTGTTTGAGCATATTACAGTAGTTTTGATTTCAGTAATCCTTTGTGGCAAGAAATAAATTGAGCAGTAGGACATTTATGTGGTATGAAAGCTTCTCTTTGGTTGTTCATTCTGTCTGACTTCTCTGACATGAAGCAAAGCTTGTATTTGCCATCTGTCTTGCTGCTGCTTCCTTTAGTTAGCACTGATTTCAGAAATCTGGTTCTTTGAAACAGATTGGCTAAAAGTGTGCATTTGAAGTACATTTCTTAGTATTTAAACAGTCTATCCGTTATATGAAACTACTGTATCTCTTGACCCTCATCTCTTTTTTTTTCAGTACACAGTTGTCTTTTTAGTCTTTTGTAACTTGTTATACCTGTAACATTACATTTGTATAGGGTGAAAGATGAATTCTACGCATGGTGAGGGTGTGATGTGTCGTGTAATGTGCTTGGATTCACTGCATCCACAAAACCCACACTGTTCTCTGAAACAGACAAATATACTTAACAGGATTGTGCAAGGAGATAAATGCTTGGTACATGATAGCTGGTATAAAAAATGTTTCTGTTCTCTCCCTATCAAGTCAGCAGGAGTGATGGACAGTGAAGCTGACATTGTCATTACTTGCTTGGAGTTAACACTCCAGTGAGGTTAACTGACTTGCAGTGCAAAAGCTTGCACATCTGAATCATCATTTAAAGCAGTCAGCAGAAACAGGGAAGACAATGTTAATTAAACTTGATTTATACCTGGAAGCTTTAGATGAAGCTCTAGTGCCTAGAACTTTTTGAGTTTTGGCTTATGTTGATCTTAGACTTCTTTTGTCACTTCTCATGTAGACATCAGAAATGCATGAAGCCATCTTTGTGTTTTGCCCCCTTCTACTTACATAATAGCTATGAAGAGAGTCTTCAGCCTGTGTTTTCTCTAAGATGATCCTGCAGTGCTTATTTTATGACTCATTAATGAGAGTGGTACAATCTGTAATGTCTGTGTGTTCATGTCAGCTTTTGTTGCTCAACTGTAAAAAGATACTTATATTTGTGTGTAGTTTAGATTCAAATTCTTCTGTCCATTTTGATTTTATTGTATGTGAAGCATGGAGGAAAATTTGCTAAAACTGTAGTCCAATCTTGAGCCTCTGGTAACCATAGAGCCTTTTTTTTTCTGGTGCTAGTAAAGGGCCAATGATGTTGCCTGAGGTCCCACTGGATTACGTGTTTTCAGGTGTGTTGCCCTGTGATTTGTTCTCATCTTACTTGGTTTAGTAAACAAGCTTAGCAAGTTATAAGAATGGATTTAGGAAGAGAATCAGTAGTAGTGTTATAATATTGATACGTACCAAGGCTATTGAAAGAATGTATTACAGGTCTAAGTTCTTGAGCACTATGTTTGTGGTGGATGATGTATTAATTTTAGTCTTACTTGCATTTTTCAGTGTGGCTTATTTAATCATGTTACATGTTTGGTTTTTTTATTGCTGAGTACCTTCGGGTTATTTTCCTTTTCCTAGCTCCCCCGTTTACTTTATATAATTGGCTAAATGAGCAAATACACAAGCTTATAGTGTCCTGTAATAAAATTTTCTTATGTAAATTAATACTGCATAGTAGTAAAACTTTGATTATTCTACTTGAAACTTTATTATATTAAACAGATTATAAGAAATTTCAGAAGTGTGATGAACACATAAACAGAAATTTCATGCTCAATAAATGTTCCAAGACAAGTAATATATCAATAGAAGGAAGTGAATTTGTCATGTGCCTTTGTAATGGCAAATAGTTTTTGAGACCGCATTATGCTGTGAGTTTAATCTTATGTTTAATCTTCTTTTCTTTTTCCAGTTGTCCGTATTTGTCAGAGAAGATTACACCTGCTATACCTGCAGTTGGTGGGATTCTTTTCTTTTTCGTGATGGGGACCCTGCTGCGTACCAGTTTCAGTGATCCTGGTGTCCTCCCACGTGCTACACCAGATGAAGCAGCAGATCTAGAGAGACAAATAGGTAACACTGAAGGTCTGTTGTCTCTTCGCTTTCCTCCCCGAGGGTGCATATACTGTGTGAAGGCAGTGTGCTGCTCTGCTCATGGGAGGAACTACTCCTGTCTTGCCACAGTTCTGGAGTTGCAGTGTCTGGTGACACTGCAGTGATTCCTATGGAAAGATGGTTTCTTCACTGAGAAAGATAGTAAACAAAATCCTGTCTCTGGAGACTGGTAGTTATTACTGTAAATACTTCTCAGTAAGTATGGTAGAAGTCTCTGTGTGGTGCCCTTCCTGAAGTGTTTTTGGCAAGAAAGCTGATGCTGCAAAGGTTCTACAGTTGTGCATCTTTTAAAGTAACAAACCCTCAGAGTTCAACTGAATTTAATTACATGTTGTGAAAGAGCCAGATAAGTATCTGTGTTAATATATAGTCTCCAAAGTTGATGCAGTCCTGGAAAGATTTTTCTTCATTAACAATAGTAAAATGTTACTATATTTTTATCTGTGTAAAGCCAGCACAATTAAAGAACAGTGAACTAGATTTCAGTTAGCTTCATGTATCAAGAGAATTGTTAACTAAATTCTAATCATGGAATTCCTACAGCTACAGATATGCTGACTAGCGAAAATGTGCTGCCTGGGTAAGAAAAAACAGGACAAATTTGTAGAACTGTTTCATAAAACAGTGGGGTTTGTTGGTTTTAGTAAGCTACTAAAGCTTACTGAAAGCTAGTGTGATAGTGGAAATCCTATGTTCTGAAGTAGTTTCAGAGGAACACCCACTTGTATAATTGAAAAGACAGGTGACAGATTTAAGTAAGCAGAGGACTGTACTATAATACAGTCTTAGGCTTTGTTTACTGTGACAAATAATTCAATGCAGTAGAAACAAGTGAGTGCACTGAAGCTGTTGCAGATGCTTCTGCATCTCTAAAGTTTTGATATGAGGAGTTTACTTCAGATGGGGTTTTGTCTGGTTCTGTCATACTGTATGTCCTTCACAAAGCATTGGTGCAGATGTCTTCAGGGCACTGTCATTGGTTTAGACTCCTGCACCAGGTCATGGGATAGAGTTCACTCAGAGCAGAAGTTCTGGTTTATTTTCCTCAGAAAGCAAATGTGGTTTGTATGCCCTAAAATCACACTGTAAACAATGCTGGCAAGTGGGAATAATAGGAGAATTGGTGTCAAAATATCAAAATATTAACAACAGTATGACAGAGATAGTAAGCACATCATGGATATTTCTCTTTCACTTAAGAGATATTTTGGGCAAAGATATATTTTTAAGGTAAAAAAAAAAGTAATGACTTAAATTCACTGTTTTATAAGCCTTTAGCAGAGGAAAGGGAATAAGTTTGTTTGAAAATACCTATCTTAGTGGTGGTTTAAATCTAATTGTGTCATTGTGTTTGAAAAATCTTGTCTGAAGGGTACAGTTTCAGAAAACTGCTCATGGAGGAGGAAGAACGGTTTTATTTTTCTGGAAGCACACATTATTTTAAGAAGCGGGATTTCAAAATACAGTGAGGAGTGCATTGATCTATGGTGACATAATTTGCTTTCACCAGTTTTGGAGGATTCTGACAACAGCTTTTATACCATGTTACGTGTTAAGATAAAAACATGTCTGTGTAATAAACAGTATTTTGTGTATTCCAGAGTATTTGGATTTGAGTTTTGAAGTGGAATCAACACATTTGCAGCATGCTACATGCAGTAGCAAATTGTATTTACTCTGTATGCTCTTTATGTAGATTTGAGGCCTTTGGAACTGTGTGATCATATGACATGGTCACTGAATTTTGTGGGAAGGAAATCTTTTCCCATGTGTATGTGAAGTCTGGCGTATGTAGTTCACCAAATTTTATAGACTTGGTATAGCTATCTTGAAACAGTGCACTCTGTTGGTCTTGTCCCAAAACCTGCGTCAGTGTATTTGGTGTTCAATCATCCAGTCTGCATAGTGTCCAGGTGTTTCTTTATTACAGTTCAGTGAAGAAAGGTGTTAAATCCACAAAGGTAGCACACCTTCCCTATAACACAGCGTTTCTTTTCTACACAAGGATATGCAAAATCACCTTATCTCTAAGTATATCGGTATCATTCTTTTACATGATTGCTTAGCTAGTTCTTTCCTTCCACTTCAAGTGGTAGAGCATCTGTTTTTCACTAGGCATGCTCAGAGGGCAGGGTTTTTTTGTGAGTAGGGATCCTTCCAGCCTGAGAGAGGGTATTTTAGTGTGTTAAAGAAGTGAGTTGACAGGAAGTTTAATCATTGTTTTCTGTTATCTGTTTTGCTTAGGGCTTAAGACTAAAGACATCAGTGGTTAATATTTATTATTCAACTCTTCTTCATACTAAGATAAGTTCTGTAAACACCTCTCTTTCACCAGTCATGCTGACCTCTTTTTTTTGACATCGCTGGAATTCACATTTCAGGAAGAAAACCTACATTGCTTTTATACACTGTTTGGACTAATTGTACAGAGCGAGGAGATAGCTGTCATTGCCTTGACAGGAAGGAGTTTACATGTAGCCAGTCAACACTTAGGTTTGGGCAAGGACCATACTGTACATATTATAGGAAGAAGGAAACTGTTAGATCCTAGATGACCCTGACAGCTCAATCTCAAATGGGTGAATTTAGGTTTTTTCTTTTTTTTTTTTTCTTACTTTCTGATATGGCACTCTGGATTATTGCACCAGAAAATCTTCAGTCAACCTGCCCTTACATGCCATAAAGAGATTAAATCAAGAATGGAGAAGCATTGTGAACCCCATGTTCTCATTGTGCTAAATATATATATATATATATATGAAATGTGTTTATACTGTAGAACTGGAGTTGTCTTTAAACAAGTAATTTCAGTTCTTGTTCATGTAATATAAGAATTGCTAATATTCACAGAGTCTAGATATGTGGAAAACAGATGCCAAAGTTCAATTTTGTGTTGTTGGGGAAGCTGACTGATTTCTTAGGAAGTCTGACTTTTAGAACTTAATTTTTAGCTTTTGCCAGTGCTGTCACAATAAACTTTTTTCACAATCAAATACTGAGTATGTAAAGTGCTGCTTAAAGTGTGTGAGTTGCTATAATGGGCAGTGGCACTATTTTTATAGCTGCAAAGGAAAGGATGAAGGGTGGGGGGGGGAAAAAACATCCTGGAACTATTTAGGTGAAAGTGGGAAAAATTATTTTTTCCCCCTCCTTTCTCTTGCCCTCACCTCTTTCTAAATAAAATTATTCTCTCTGTGGGAATAACTTGTGGGAGGAGGATGGAATTTGTGCAAATATATTCCTGAGTGTTGCCAAAAAGGAATGGCCCCTTTATATCATAACATTGTGTTATAATATGCAAATAAAGAATTATTTAAATTTAGTGTTCCAGAAAGAGACATTTTGAAACAGAGCTTTCAGTGTAACTGTTTTATTGCTGCTGTAATTACTGTGATGGCTCACAAGTATTCTGTGCTTCTTACAGTTGTTTTCCTTCAGTTTTATTAATGCAATGTTTGGGAAGCAGTAGACCTTTCTTTGCCTAATTCAGTATTGGAGTTCCCAGTAAAATGTCTTATGATTTCATAGTAAATATATTTATTTGATATTTGAAATCGCAGTGGTATCTTTCTAATTGAATAACCTTCCATAGGACTTACTTGAAGAACTTAGATTTCTGCAAAATCTTTAAACTTCATGTGTCTGCCACCATGACCTCTCTCAGTGGTTTCAGTCCAGCAATCCCATCACTCCTGTTTTTTCTCATGGAGAAGCACAACTAGCCTTAATTTTCCAGTCATTTTCCTGGTCTCTTCTGTTCTAACGATGAGTAATAGAATCTGTTTCCAAAGAAAAGAATTAAGATATTTACTATACCTGAAATTAAGTTATTTAATAAAGGAAGCAGCACTGCTTTCTAAATAAAATGAAGAATGAATAATACTTTTAAAAGTTCAAATTATGAAAAAAAAGTTGTACGTTTCCATTACTTTCTACTTTTATCTAATTGTTCATTTAAGGATACTTTAGAAATGAAAGCTTAATAATTGTTAGATGAATACCAAACTTGTTTTAAAATTGCATGTTTCTACTGAACAACACACATAACATCTATTTATATGCATACAGCAAACCCACTTGTGTTAGTTGGCCTTCTGCCTTCTCAGAAGAGCAGCATTGTATGAGATGCTGCTGTACCAATATCAGAAGAGGTTCTCATTAGGTAAAGGCTGGAGCACCATAGGAAGTTCTCCCACTATGAGGACCCCCATCTATGCCCCCATCTTTCTTCTGTCAAAACTTGTGCAGCAGAAGTTGCATGCTAACCTCAAAGGCTATAGCATATTGTAGGATTCAGCTCCTGTCTTTCAGTTCTTTATTATAATAGAGGTATTAAAGTGTTTGTTACTTATCTGAGTTTCAGAAGTGGTTCAATCATCTTGCTTAAGCATCTCAAAACCTCAGATGTAAGTTATATAGCTTCGATCATCAAGTCTCTTTTGGTTTTTAAGCAAAAAATGTGGGAAAATATAATGAAGCATTCTTTTAGCACCTTTTCCTAATTAGCATTCTGATCTCATTTAATCAACCACTTTTAAGGAATCCTTTACCTTGAATAAGGTACCAGCTTTAATCTAAAATACAGACATGATTTCCTGTTGAAGGAATTGCTTATTTGCCCCATTTTAAAAGCAGATCAATCCATGTTAGGAAATAAATTATTTCAAATAAGCACCTGACAATAATAATAACAATATTTACTTGAAGGAAGGGTATGTCAGATGGAGAGTTTTGGCTGAACACAAAATGAAAACTATAAGCTGAATAAAGAGAAGAATTGTATTAAAAAGTTGACTGGGAAAGTCAGTATTTCCATGTGTGTCTGTTTTAGAACTTGCATTTACAAATATTTTGAAGGAATGGTAGCACAAGCTATTCTGAAGGAATGATAGCACAATTCATGGGTTCAGACTTCTGAGCTAATCAAAACCACTGTCGTCCTTGCAGCAGTAGCCAAGCCAGTAGTCTTTGAAAATGGGCCAACAGAGTCTCAAAGTGAGAAACTATATTGTCACCAAATGTGGCGTCTGGGGCTCAAGTTCCAAACATGGGACAGCTTATGGCAAGCCTAGTGGAGAGGAACAAGCTAGGTAGCTGAAATAAATCCTTCTGCCCTAAAACTGTGATTCTGTAATCAACAATGGAAATTGAAAAACATCTTTGTGTGATTAAAGCATATTTTTAGTGTTGTCTATAAAGATGTGGAGTGGCATCTGTTCAGCAGGAAAAGATGGATGGCTCCTGAAAAAAGGAAACTGTGTGCTCCCAAACTGTCATTCTGGTTTGATTACCTTAGAACTTCCTCTACCTTTGAGCTTGAGGTGCTTTCTAAAAATGGGGTGCAAGGTTAACAGTAATGCACTCTAGGATAGAGATTCCATAAAGAACCTAAAAATAGTGCTCTTAGCAATTTGGTTATCTTTTTTTAAAACTGTGTGTGTATTACATCCAATCTGTGGCCGTTGTTTCTCAGGTTGTTCTGAGATACTTGAGACTTACTCTGCCCTAACTGTCTCTTTGGGAAGCAGCCTCAAAGAATTTGGTACAAATGCAGTGTGAAACTATTATGTCCCAAGAAGAGGAGCTCTGATTTAACAATGCTATTTGGAAGTTCTCTTAAAGCTTAGTAAACTTTGTATTTGTACAGCAGAAAGAATAGACTAGCATCAGCTGATAAAGGAGAACAGTTCTCAAAATAAGACTGCCAGTCTCAAAATAAAGTGACAGTGCTCCATGGACTCTAGTGAGTTTTTGGAAACAGGGTTGGTCACGCTGACCGTGTGATATGTTTCCATCTATGCTATCATCTCTTTCCAGGTGAAGATGGAGGACTAACAGAGCTGTGATGCTGCTGTTTCCACCACCAGGGTGTAGGAATGGAAAGCAGTTGTTTAGTGTGTGTTTGGTGAGGTGGTAGTAGCCCATCCATCTGTTTGCAGCAAAACAAAGAGTAAAAAGAATTACAAAAAAATTAAGGATGCCCACGAAGCAAAAGGGGCCTCTGTTACTGAAAAAGATTCCATTAAATGCACACCATCAAGCTATCCGCATACAGGGGAATGTTGGGAAGTGTTGTAAGAAGCTGTTAGATCGATATTTGTTGCTTTATACAGATTGCTGTCAAATTGTATCAGATTGTATCAGAAGTGGAGACAGTTTCAAAGGATGTCCATGAAGTAGTAGTACAAGCCTCTAAGCGAAGTGTCAGAAAGTCAAAAGGCATGTGAGTTAGTTCCAACCAGCAAGGAGCAGTGGGAGACAGCAGGACAGGTTTTGTTAGAAGTCAGAGGAAGAAAGAGAAGCTGAAGGCATGGTGTGTAATTGGAAAATAACAAAGGGCAATCTGAAGGATTCAACATTGATCTCAGAAGAGGACTTGCACACTTCTTGCTAGCTAACAGAAGGGCAAGTCAGAAGAGGAAAAGTAGTTGTTAAAAAAAACAAATTATCAATTTACTATACTGAATCTGTCTATCTAATATACTAATTTACTATACTGAATCTGTCTAATAGTTGGGGATGGTGGGGGATGGGGTTTACCCACATTTAAGACTCAAAACAAGCAACAAAGTATTTCAAGAGCACCACTAGCACACCATCTCTGGAAATTGTGTTTGTCTTGACTCTTTAATTTCATTCATGGTCAATGTTACATTTGAGACTTCTCCACAGTTCCACACCTGTCTTTCATTTGTTTGGAAATGCACTGCTTGATTTCCTTAAAGCCTTATAAAATTACATGTGCACCACAGCGTAAGTATTTCATAGAACTGACAATGGCCCAAGCAGATGCCATTTGTGGGTATAGCATGAGTAGGTTTTGCTTTCTCTTGAGAGGTGGGATGCCAGCTTGATAGGCTCGTAGTCATACCTGTTACTGCATACTTCAAACAGCATTCTTAAAACAAATCTAGTGAAATTACTTTGTGTATCAGTAATGACTATCAGAAAGCTCTTACTCTCTATGCTTCTTTCCCTCAGCAAAGCACTAAAGATTTTAATTTCTTTCTGGAAGCAAGAATAAAGTTTTGGACTTCAAGAAGATGGTGCAATTCCACTCTTAAAATATTTTTTCCCCTGAAGTTGAAGTAGTACTTCTTCTATCTAAAGTCATAAGCAATCTTTGGTCAGTATGTTGCTGGCTCTCAGATGAAGAGTTATGTGAAGAATGCAGATAGCAGCTGCTGGTCTCTGCCCTTAGCAGTCTAAGCCAGGTTCCCACTATTGTTGGTCCCTGAGATTACTGTCTGTAAACAAGAAAATGCCATTTGACTAAGTTCTTTTCTCTAAAAATCTAAATTACTCTTCTTGTAGCCCACTTCTGTTAATCATGTAGCTTAGATTTAAGTGGTTAAACACGAAGGAAGACTGTCTTGGAGGTTGGCATTTTTGCAGGGTTTGTCTTGTTTTGGTTTTTTTCTTCAGATGACATAGGTCAAACAGATTTTTTTCATTACTATCCGTTTTTCTTAGGAGGAAACATGACAACTATTTCAAGTTACTCACTTGTCTGATGTTGTTTGAAGATGGAAAAATGTGTCCCTGTTAAAGTTGGTAGCACACCTTGCTTGACATGGTTGTTAGGTTTGTATAGAGACAACATGGAGAGACCTTCTGGAGACTATTTGTCCTAGGATCTTAGGGAAATTGGCCAAAAACCCACAAATGCTTGACTGAGCAGGAGAATTCTGGTGATATGTGTACAAAGTTCCGGCTTCTGTCACATCTAAACAGCACCTACCATTTGTTTTCAGCATATTAATTTGAGAGATCTAAGCAGAGTTTGTTGCCACCTTCAAAGGTCAGGGGATACTCTGCTGTATCTCAGTTAAATACTAAGAGTGACTTTCTTGCAGCAGTTCATGTACCTTGGTCCTGCAAGGATATGGTTTTTATTGGGGGCTTTGTAATAGGGTAATAAAAATGCTGGAGCCCCATCTAGTGCATGAATATTCAACACCACTAGAGAAGCTATGTGTCAGACCAGAGAGGATGGAAGGCAGTCCCATTAGTGGGAAAATTTTACCCTTTTTGAAAAATAAATTGCATTACTACACAAGTAACAGAAGAGAAAAATGTAAAAATTAGTGGTTAAATAAAGGTTTATTTGGGGAAGGTGATTCTGTAAAGTTTAATCAAATCGTGCTGTAACATAATACATCTTAAGATATTTAATTGTGTTAGAAACCAAGTTTTTGAGCAGTTGACATTTGAAAAAATCCCTGTGGGACTAGGACACACTTAACACATTTAGATTAGATAAATCTGATTAAATTGAAGCACATTTGACCTTGTCCTGTTGCTTGTTTCCAGAAAAAAAAGTGCTAAACGGACTGGGACTGTTGGATTTGATTAGTCAGCTTAGGATTGTGGATAAAAACCTGACTCCATGGAAAGTTGGGAACACTGTTTTCATTAATTTAATTTTCATCAGCTTCCACCCTTGGGCTTGGAGATTAATTTGGCTTGGAGAGCTAGAATTTGCTTTCCCTATGAACTTTCCTGCAAAAGTTTGGAAGGAAATCCTCTTAGAAAGCCATCTCTATTAAGTATGATGGGCTCACCAGTAGTCTCCCTTCTCCACCAAGGAGGAGGAAAGCTGCTCTTAAGGTTCTGCCAGAGCCCAATTTAAAATAAAATAGACCATGGACTTTTTAACCATGTTGAGAGGTGTGAAAAAATACTGATTTTTGTCAGTGTGCATTTTTAATGCATAAATATTTCATTAGAAAAAGAGAGTGGTTTTTTGTAAACAATTCACTTTGACTGGTAGAATTATTTTTCTTTCAATGATTATGTACATATTCAGGAATTAAAGGATTCTGTAAAAGAAGAAAATATGCAATCTTAGTGTTATTTTTAGAAAGCTTAATGCATTAGCATTTCTAGCATTATAAAAAGCTACTCCTATATAAAATTCAGGCTTCATTAGTATTTTTGACAATTATGCTCCTTTATTTGAGTATGACCATCATATGTTTTATTAATGAACATGTTATACTTTATTGAATAAAATATTTATTGAACATGAAAGACTTTATTGACTAAAAAGTGAAGCAGGGTTAAAGACCTGTGGTTTTGTTCACAGTTTAAGTCTATCTTGGCCTTACTATGGTCAGAAATGAGCATAATGCTGTGGGTTTTTTAGCCCCGTGGCTTTATAGCAGGACTAAGAATATTTACAAGCTTCCTAGTGATGATGTTACCAAAAGTACAGTGTATTGAAGTATATTTATCTTTTTCAGTGGTAGTAACTGAAATCAGTTATAGGTGATTTTTAACCACAGAAGTTTACTATATTTTCTTTCCCCTAGCAAGTACTGTCTTATGTAGATCTGTGCTAGTACTGTAAGTTATTTATTTCAGTGTTTCATGATGCCTGTTATTATTTGTTCTACAGAACAAGTATGAATATAATATTAGATATATAAGAAATTCTTCCCTGTTTTGTGGATTTAGGATTCATCTGTATCTCTAAATAGCATAAGCACAGAACATTATTAGCTTAATTCTGAATTAGAATGCAAAAATCAAAATTTACTTAACTCAAACTGATTTGTCATGAAGGACAAATAAACCGTTATGCAGGAAAATTAAAAAAAAAAGCAAACAACCCCAAGGCCCACAAAATATTTTTTGGGGGGTGGGGGAGAGGGTGTTCCAAATGAGGTAGCTGGAAACTGTTTTTGTGCAAAAACTTCAAGTTGTGTAAAAATAGCCCTGGGAGTTAGATTTTCAAGTTTTGAAACTGCGAGAGCTCAGAAATACCATTCTGAATGTGCTCCGTTGTATCGCAGCATCTAAGAGGTCTCAAAGTGATGACTGATCTTATTTCTATTGTGTGCCACACTCTAATGGCAGAGCTGCTGTTGCTTAAGTAAATGTGCGGATTCTATATTAGATTGTAGAATTCCTGCAACACTTGCAGAGAGACTGTTATTGAAGGAATATAAAAAAAACAACAGGAAAATCCTAAAAATAAATTGTTCATGTTCTACTTACTGCACCAGTACTCAGTTGTCATTAATGTATTGCCTATGAATTATTAGGGATTCTGAGAGTCTAAGAGCTGGAATCAAGATAGCTGTCAGCATTTGTGAACTGGATTTGAGTGTGGTTTGTTTGGTTTTTTTTTAAAGTTGGTTAGTTATGAATGCTGTTTGTAATTATCTTTTTGTTACGTATTATTTTAGGGTAATAAGAAGGGAAAGAAGTTGTTGACTTTAAGTGTGTTAATATAAATTTTAATCTTGATATAGATTTCCATCAAGGACAATTCTGTCCATACACCATAGCTCACGTGAAAAATTGAATGCATTCTGTTTCTGCATTTAGACATTGCAAATGGCTCCAGTTCAGGAGGATACCGCCCCCCTCCCAGAACAAAAGAAGTGATCATCAATGGACAGACAGTGAAACTGAAATACTGTTTTACTTGCAAGATTTTCCGCCCACCTCGTGCCTCACATTGCAGCCTTTGTGATAACTGCGTAGGTGAGTAAAAAAAGACAAGGCATATGTTCAATTTAGTACTTTATATATTGCTATGAATACTTCTGGTATGAGAGAGAAAAGGATCAGTTAGTGACAAGATTACTCATGAGGTCATGTAGTGTGTTCATGCTTCTTTCCTGAAGCTGCCAAATGTTAAGAATTTTAGAGAAGGCAGGAGATTTGGCCTAACGGGTAATTGTTGCTAATCTCGGAAGGAAAAATATCTTCTGGTGTGTTCACCTTTTCTAACCTGCTCTGCAAGACAAAGAGCACACCCAGTTTGAGTAGTGCTGCATATTATGTGTGATGAACTTTCTGGTGTAGAGAACCAAGCTTTATGAGAGTCTCAGTCAGAACTGTTTCCTTCACCAGACTAAATTGAGGGGAAGGAGCTGCTTCTCCAGTTGATTACAGATTAACTGTAAGGCACTGTTCAAATGCTTAGGGCTTGCACTGTGATCAGAATATACATCATAGTTGATTCTTATCCTTGAGCAGTTTTACCACTAGAACTTTTAAAGTCAGAACCTCTAGGAAATTACTGGGCAAAGCATGCTCTTTTGAAAGTAAGTAGATGTTGTGAGGACCTAAGAATATCCTGTAATCATAGGGGTTTTTTTCAATATGAATATCTTGTCTTTTTTCATGATTGTTTTCTTTGGAGAGCAGACTAGGTGATTAAGACACGCTTGGATTTAAAAGCAAACCAGAAAACCCACCGATCAAATCTGAGTGGTTTTTTAGTTCATTAGATGACATTTAGAGCCTAGTATAGTTGATTAGCACACTGTTAAGCCTGCATCATATGCATTCAAGAAAATAATGTAGAAAGATGTCTCCAGCTGAGAAATGTAATTACAGCATTCAGCAGTGATATTTTTAGATACAAAGCAGTCATTGGAAGAATTACACTTTCATGTTTAGATGATATTCATTTAGGGATTACACTTGCATTACAGTGAAAATTTTTGCCTTTGGGTCCTATTCAATTGTTTAGTATCTGTAGAAGGTTCCTTCAGTTAGTTTTTTTGATGTGTTAGAATTTTGTAAGCATTATAGAAGTTATTGAATTTGACAAGTAGGAAAGTTTATGAATTGCAGTTGACACATTTTCCAAAAAGTATTGCATCAAAATATAACCTGGACATTACAATACTGTGGTATTGTTCAGCAAACCCGATACTGTGAAAATGTAGGTGCTGACCAGTACAGTAAATAAAAGTTTAAAGCTGTTGTCTTTACTGAGAGTGCATAAATAATAGCAACTCCTCACACACATCCTGAATCTTAATTTAAAATAATGTTTCATTCTTTTTAATAAAGTGAGACGAAGAATTTGTCTACAGGTTACTCTGTAATCTGATCATGTCCATTTCATACTAAATTTGGAAAATCTACTCTGTGAAACAAAATTTGTTATGGTGGGGAAAAAACTTAATATTTGTCTTCCAATTATGTCTGTGATGAAGCAACAGATGTAAATTATGGTGAATGCGTATCAAAAAAGTCTGAGCAAATGACTCATAAATGATAATTGTACCCAAGATTAGTCCTTTCTGCTCATAAAATAGGTATGATCATTGTAATGTCCCCTTGCACATTTTTTTTCAACTTGAAGCTATTTGTCCTAAAAATAATTCCATCTTTTTATTGAAAGGAATTTGCTGTGTTTTTTCTCTTCAGCATTTATAATGGAAGTTACATTAAACTATGAATTTTTCAGGGTATGGGGTATAGTACTTTTGTTTTCTGATTTGCTAGAGGTATTTGTCATATAAATATTCAGGTGTATTGAATGCAAAAAGTGAAATCTACAAGTACCTGCAACTTAATTTTCTGTGAAAAATAGGGGTCAGGAAAATATGATTGCTTATTTACTTGTGGAAAATGGACAGTCTAAGAGTGTACACTAAATCAGAATGTGTTACACAATTCACCACCACTCTCAAGCTGGTATTGATACTTTTATTTAATTCCAGTTAGTGAATTAATCTTATAATAGCAATGGAGAGTTCTTATGCCATTATCATTTGGTAGCTCCTTATTGATGTAACTACACCAGTGCAAAAAGACTCCAACTTCCCACCTGTACAGATACTTAAGTAACTTATGATTGCAACTCACTATCAATATGGTGACGTGTTTCTTTTAACCACATAGTTACTGAAGATTTTGCTGCATAGTTATAAACTAACTGCAGAGACAAATTCTTGGGTGGTACAGGAATTGAGTCTTTCTTCAAACCAGCACTCACTGTTCAGACAGAACAGCATGCTACTTTTACCTGAAGGTATTTTTTGATAGTGGGTAAATGAACTCAGTACGAAGGAGGTTCTTTCATTCTGTACTTTTTATTAATGCTTTTCATTTTGTAAGGAATGCTTAGCAAGATATTAAATATATAAGTACATACAAAGTACATTCATTGTTGGTTTTCCCCCCTTTTGAATTAATCCTAACTTTCTAGGTGCCTAGAAAGCATATCTGTTGCTTGATCTTGTTTCTGATTTTCATTTCATCACTAATGCGTTGCAATGGCTATGTAGTATATGTAGACAAAAATATGAAGAAATAACTTAAACAAAAAAACCAACAAAAACCCCAAACTAATTCGAATTCCACCCACAGTAACACTTCAAACTCCTTTAGCTTTCAAATATTTTCATAGCAATATCCAGAAAAATCTGGATTTTCAGGCAATTTTTTTGTTGCTGTTGCATTTATGTAATACCTTCAAAAACTGTTGAGTAAGTGTTCCCTGAGGCAAATATCTGGGATGTATTTCTGACTTTAACTGTCTTTGTGAATGGCAGATGGAAGTTAGCCCCTCTAGGGTTTTCTGTGTGTCATTGTGTTGCTTAAAAATTATAAATTAATTTAAAATAATATGCATATAGACCCAAGAGGTAAAAGACTTCAGAAAGAGAATAACCACAGCAGACAAAGTCTGAGCTCAATCTAGCTGTTGCTGGATTTTGACAAGAGGTTTTGTTTGCACTGTGTGATGCTCATAGGAAGCCAGTGATTTGGTTTCATTCTGAAATGACCAAATGACTTTGTACTTTTATCTTTTTTTTGTCATTTCAACGTCAACTGTGTAATTTTCTTTTTTCTTTAATAATTTTTTTCTTGTTTAATTTGATTAATAAAAGCTGAACAGGAAGCAGCTGTTTCTAAACATTTAAATTATAGTACCGAATGACTAACAAGAAAGAGCGAAGAATGATTAGTAAGCATGAAAAAGACTTAGTCCAGTGATCTTAGTGTCAAAAGACTTCCTTGCATTCACATATCATGATTTTCCTTCTCAGGCAAAGTAACTAATATAGACTAAGGCAAATATACAGTATAGTGGAAGGAAGAGATCCACCATTTATATTACTTTAGGAGAATATGGTCTTTGTTTCAGAATCTGTATATCGTAAATCTGTGGGTGACTCATGGATCAATGTAGCTTCTCTTCTCTGGTTTCACTGTGTTTCTTTCAACACGTGGGTTTTTTCCACAGAGGTTTCAAAGCTCAAATTCTTGAAGTTGGATGTCACAACTTAACTGTGAAATGTTTGTTTTGATTTTTTTTGGACATTGGTGGTGACCATGAGAATGCTATACCAAGTTAGACCAAGGTTTGGGTTTGTGCAGTAGCCCTGCCATGCCCAGAGCAAATCCCTGGGGTACAACAGAAGAGTGTGAGCATGTGGGAATGCTTCCTCCTGAATATTCTTATGCTCTTAGAAATTTCTTGACATTCTTGAATCTGAGGATGGGGAGGGGTATTCCTTTATTTTCAACAGTTTTTGGCCCTTTTAGTACCTAGTATGAAATTTTTGAAATGGGGAACCAAGATGACAGTAGTATACTCATACAGTGTCTGACAATAATTTCCCAAGAATTTGTGCTCCTTAATAGTCAGTATTTACTTGATGTCAGGACTTTTTTTGATTCGTTTTAATTCATAGAACTGAATTGATTCGTTTTAATTCATTCATTTAATACATAGCACTCTTCCTTCAATACTTTATTAATCCCCCTTGTTGATTTCACTTTCATTTCATTACTCTTGTCAACTTCTTTCCTGACATTTCCTGTAGTGAGGGAGTACAATTTTCACTTCATTTTGAGTGAATCGGTCCTGATTTTTGAACTGGGAAACCTTAGCTCCAGGACTCTTGAAGTGACTCTTCAGCTGAACAGTTTAAAAAAAAAGTTGGCTGCTCTGTCATTACTTTCTTTACTTGTGTATTTTTTTCCCAGTTTTTACATGTGAGGAATGGCTTTGGCTCTTTTTGTTTTGTGCGCCTTTTTTGGAGTACTTAAGAAGGTGCCAAACAGAGTACATACCAGCATTACCAAAAGTGATTTTTTTAGGTTTGTGCCATCTATACAATGATGATAAGCTTTAAAAATTCAGAGAACATAGTATGTGAGTCAAAGTTTTAGGTCTAAACCAAAGCACTGGGAAATATAGCAGAAAGTCTCTTTTAAAAATATAATAGTATTATAGGTTACTTCCGAATAAGCTGCAGCTTATGTATTGGTCTGCATATTAAAAAAAACCAAAACCAGATAAGATCATAATAACCAACTGTGTAAATTATCTTGTAAAACTCAGATGGCAGAGCAAATATTAGAGATAAATTACCAGGAAAAAAAAAAACAAGAAGAAAGGAACCTATGAAAATAACCAAACATTTATATTTGTTGCAATAACAGTTTTAAAGATGGTTAAAGATTTCAAAGGCAGATACAAGACAACAAGATATGTTCTTTCATGTAGTAAAGAGAGGGACAAATCAATTAACATGGTGGATGCTGATAGCTGGTAAGGATACTATGCTTCCCCTATAGCAGGTGAGGAGTTACAACTCTCTTACTCCATACTTGGGTGTGTGTCTGGCACTTGTTTGGTTGCCAGTTTGTGAAGGCATTGTATTGATAGTGAGAGGTACATAAGGAGAGATTGTTAAGCAGTGAGGTCCTTTGCTATGTGCTCCTTGTACCTATCAAAAAACAGCCATTCTAAACTGTGGCTGTTGCCTTTGAAAATGTCACCATTAATATGCCAAGGGGAGTTGTTGCCAATTGGTCAACATTTATTAACATATTAATTGTATAACATCTTGTATTAACTGTTTAACATTTTGGTCAGATACATGGGCAGTAAAATTAAGTGCACCCTCCCCAAGCTGGGTGGTATGGTTGACAAACTGGAGGGAAGGGAGGTCTTCTAGAGGGATCTTGGCAGGCTTGAGAGGGGGCCCCATGCCAATTTCATGACATTCAATAAGGCCAGGTGCATGGCCCAGCACCTGTATCAGGGCAAGCCCAAGCACAGATACAGGTTGGGCTGAGGATGAATTGAGAACATTCCTGAGGAGAAGGACTTGAGGGTGTTGGTTGTTGAGAAGCTCAACATGAGCTGGTAATATGTGCTTGCAGCCCAGAAATTCACCCATACCCTGGCCTGCATCAAAGGAGTGTGGCCAGTGGGTCAAGGGAGGTGATTCTCCCCTTCTGCTCTGCTCCTGTGAGACCCCACCTGCAGCACTGTGCCCAGTTCTGGACCCTCCAACACAGGAAGGACATGGAGCTCTTGGAGTGAGTCCAGAGGAGGGACACACAGATGATCAGAGGGTTGCAGCACCTCTCCTATGAAGACAGGCTGAGAGAGCTGGGGTTGTTCAGCCTGGAGAAGAGAAGGCTCCAGGGAGACCTTATAGCAGCCCTGCAGTGACTGAAGGAGGCTACAGGAAGGCTGGGGAGGGACTTTTTACAAGGGGCTGTAGTGATAGGACAAGGGCTAATGGCTTTAAACTGGAAGAGGGCAGATTTAGGTTAGACATTATGAAGAAATTCTTTAGTGTAAGGGTGGTGAGATGGTGGAACAGGTTGCCATGGGAGGTTGTGGATGCCTCATCTCTGGAAGTGTTCAAGGCCAGGTTGGATGGGGCTTTGAGCAACCTTGGGCTAGTGGGAGGTGTCCCTGCCCATGCAGGGGGATTGGAACTAGGTGATCTTTTAAGATCCCTTCCAACCCTACCTGTTTTATGAATCTATGAATTACAATGCATATCAAGAGAAGAAAAATTATTTCTTATGATGCGCTTACCATCAGAGCCTTTGGATCTGATGTTTAAGGTTCCTTCCAAACCCAAACCTGTGTTTGTAGTCTGTGACTATAGGAGGAGGAAATGAAGTGAGCTATTTGACAATATAGGTTAATTACTATGAGCTATTTTATGGCAATGGCTGGACGCTTTCCTAATAAATCAATTGATATTTTCATTTAAAAATCAAGGACATTTATTTTCCTTTTGTGAGTAACATTTTTATGCTACTTATAAAGTTGATTAGCATGTAAAAAGTTGACCTTGCAACCAATTTTCCTTTAAAAACAAAAAGCAATCAAAAACTAACCCACCCAAATAGCTTATTTGGGACGGCATTTAAACACTCTTGAGAGTGAAATATTTGTTGAATAGTCCCTGTGTTTGTGGTTTTGATTGACTTTTTGTTGCAGATATCCATGCACATCATTAATATATTTAATTAACAGAGGTCCATCTTTTCTAATGTTCTGCTGCTGCTTCAGTGTAACATCACTGAACTCTCACCTTTTAGTGATCAGTGTAGTCTCCAGAATGTAAGCAGGACTACATCTTTGGTGAGTATTTCCCAAATATTATCTTGAGGCTTGAAGACACTTTCTGTTCTATTTGTTTTTCTTGGGTTGTTTAGATTTGGGATCAGAGTACAAAAGTACTGAAGGTTGGTGATCTAAAGGATCCATTGTGCTTTGTCCATAACAAATGTTCTAAAATAACATCAACATGCATATAAATGGAACTTGTGATAGGGCTTTTGTTATTTTTTCACATTCATCTATACTCTGATTTCACTCCACTCAAGTAACAGCAAACGAATGTCTGAGGAATGTCTGTAACACAGGTGAATGTTGTGTGAATTAAAGTGATCCATAAATGTGATTGACATTGTCAATAGATGGTAAGTGCAATCATTGTGTTTTTTTAAATATTATTAAATAAACAATTTTCTTAGGTGTGATGGCTTTAGTCAGTGGAACATCTGAACTAAGGATAGTTTTTATCAGCATGCTATGAATATTGGATACAAGATTTTTTCTTAATTGTATTAAATTATTAGACATTCTGAACTGACTGTAAAGGATTTAATGCCATGGTTACATTTGCTTTTGTCCATGCAAACATTGTTCTCAGCAAGAAAAAAGACATTTAAAATATAAAGTATTTCTTCTGTGGACTTCTAAAATCCTCATTTGTTTTCCTAAATATTTCAAGAGCAGCCAGATTCTGAAAGCACCATTTGTCATACAAAATGTCAAGTCAAGAAGCCTGAATAGATGTGGTCAAATCATGACATCATAGTCTAAGAAAAAGCTGCAATTGTCATAATTATAAAAATGTGCAGATGTTTTGGTATCTCTACATAGTTGCTCAGTGTGTATGGTTGACAATGGACTTTGTAGTCGCATGTTGTATTGGTACCATCAAAAGTAATTTTGAGTAATGTTGGCCCAGTTGATTGAATTGTAATGTGATTTTTTTTTGACTGATGCGAGACTTGAATAGCAGGGTGTTGACTCTTCCTAGTCCTGGGATGCATGTTTGCATGTGTTAAATAAAGATGATAACATGCAGTGAATGGTGTAGTTTTGTGTCTTTGACCTATAACACTTCACTTGAATGGGATGGAATAATCCCATTCTAACTTGTGAATTCTAACTTGTACTCATTGGAATGTCCTAGTAATGTGACCTAGATATTTTTGCACCTGTAGACATTTTGTCTTTGAGATCTGCCTTTGCATGAAGCTTTAGAAAATGTATGTTGGTGTGCAGTGATCCAGTCAAGCAGAGGAAAAAGGAAGCAGTTCATAAATAATAAAAAATGTTTCTGAGATCACAGTGCAAACAGATGAGAAAAGTTGCAAATTGAAGGGCCAAGCTGACCTACAGCAGTCACATGTAAAAATGCCTTTTTGTCCCTTGTAAGTTAAAAAGCTTTTCTTAAAAGTTTTGAAAGAGAAAGAAGAGCATTTGGGTCATTTTGTATGTGGTTTCCTGGAGTGTAGTAATTGAAAAGTGGAAGCTGAACATTTAAGGCTATAAAGAGTCTATATGTGGTGCTGTGGAAAAGTAGAATTTTACCCTTTAATTCTGAGCAGCAAGGAACATGCTTCTGTCTTGTTTCTGAAGGAAATACTATCCATAAGGCCACTGCTTATTAAAGTAGGAAATGTTCTCAGTTTTGCTTTTATCTGAGATGTCCAGCAGTTAATGTTTCATAAGCAATTTTTCAAATACAAGTGCTTCAGGGAAGGTACAAAACAAAATATATGTCTAAAGTGTGATGTACTTTGTGTGTTCTTCTGCAATCCAATTAGCATATATTATTAGGTAACTGTTATTGAGACCACTGAGTCATGCTTACAACTTGCTCCTTCCAAAAGAGCAGTGTCTGAACTTTATTCTCTTTTTTTCTCCATTTGAGTGTTTCTTTCCTTTGTGCCTGTTCACACAAGCCTTAGTGACACCCAGTAAGTCAGTTTTTCTTACTAAGTAATGAACAGAATATTTCCTTTTTTTCCTTCCCTCCAGTTCAGGGAAGTGACCTGGCTCATTAACAGCTTAGACAATGAAAGAAGCAGGATGAAGTGGCAGGAAAGGGAGCACTGGGACATCTCTTTCACTAAGCTTTTAGATTGACTATGATTTGGTTGTGGGAGTGCTGGCTGTCTTTGTAAGTTATTATCCAAATTTGAAGTTGCTGATCATTTGGGAAAGACTAGTAAAATCACCATTGCAGGTTTACAGACAGTTCTTGAAGTTTTTTATGTGTTTGGCTGTCTGTGGTCTTTACAGCAGCTTTTTTAGTATCCATTTACTTCTCTTTTATTTGCTGCATCAGGTCGTAAACTGTTCACTTATTTTGCCTGTCTTTGTTTGCTTCAGCTTTTGTTCTCAGATACTGACAAGTTAGTCAAATTTGGATTTCTCTGGCAGTCCTGATAAGTGTTATCCTGTAGTAACATTGGTGTTACAGCTAAGCTGCAAGAACACTTGGCTGTTTTTGAAAGGGTCATTTCATCCCTTCTCTGGCACTGTGTTCTCACTGCTTCACTTAGGGCAGCTTTGGTGTTTGTCTGATACTGTGACAAGCTGGTCTGGGGAGTTAGGCAACAGAAAATTAACCATAGTTTTACCCTTACCTTGGTCTGTAAACCAGCTCCCCATAAGATCAAAGGACCACGAAACCTGGCCTAAGGATGGAGAGCCATAAACACATGGGCAAGAAGTTGTTTACAGGACTGCTAGAAGGGGAGAAGCTGGGCCATCTGTTTTAGCAGTAGTTCCCAATTAGGTGACAGTAAGGTCACACCTCATTCTGAAGGCAAATACTTTGCTTCTTTTCCTTAAATGTGAATGCAGGAGTGCTTTTCATCTTTTTGTACGTGGGATGCTTCTACAGACAAACTTTTTAGCATCTTTCTTTTTTCTTGCAGCTTTCTTCTTCCCTTTTTAAGAGTTCTAATGCAGTTTTTATTAATGAGAGTTTGTATTAACAATGTTTTGGTTCTCTTAATTTCTCTTGAATATATTTACATTAGCCTTGTCACAAATGTATTACTGAATACTTCCATGTGGTAACTATGCCCTATAAATTTAGACCAGAACTCCAGTCATCACCTCTAAACAGTCTGTTGTTCTTCATACCAATCAGTTGCACTTACATTTTCCCTGCATTTTAAATTTACAAGAGCCCAATTTTCCTCAGCATCAGTAGTTTTTAATTTCTTGATGAAGCTAAATCTTAATTTTTCTTCCAACATTTCCCAAACCAAGTTAGTCAGAGCTTCCTTTTCCAAATCATTGGTTGTTCAGTTTGCAAGCATCTGGAGTGCCAGAGGTGAACCTTAAAATGTTATTTCTTCATTAATACTTATTAAGCTATGTCCTGTTGTAAGAAAGAAGAAACAGCTCTAGATTTAAGAGAATTTATACTTCTTAACAATATTAGAAGTTTCTTCTTAGTACATGTCTGTTCATTTTGCCAGTGTTGGCTGTTTTCTCTTGCATTAACAACTAAGCAGAGCAGCTTATAAGCTCTAAGGCTATTATCTATAACTTGGATTTATATATTTGTGTTCTGCTGATTAGAATAATCCCTTGTTTTTTAATAGACTGTTTTGTGACATATAGCATAAATGTCACATCCCTTTAAAAATTATGTCCAGTTTATTTGTTTGTAACACTCACTAATACCGTTTAATTCTTACCATTTTTCATTAGACTTAATTCAGATTTAACACTATATCAGTGTTTGTCATATCCAGATAGCCTTTTCTGTCTATTTCTGCTTTACAGAAATCTTAGTTGCTTAGTTTTTCAATGATTGTTAAGGAATGTATTGAGAGGAGAGCCTTTCAGGTTACTAAGAAAGAAAGATAGAAATTGGAGAGAAGTGAAAAGTAGGTTATTAAGTCAATCTTTAGTAAGGAATATATTTGTGTGTCTGTTTATATATGCAAGTGTGTTCATAGATGAGAGGGGTGTGTATGTGTACACTTTCATGTTTGTGTGCATTGAGCTGAATCTATTGAATAGATGTCTGCATAAATGTAAATACTGTTTCATGTCTAGAAACTGAGCTCTATGTCAAGATATTTTGGTGATTCCTACCGTGTCAGCATAGAAGTGAATTCACTTAGGCATAGAATTAAATGAGTTCATCTTCCAAAGACTATGTGACAATTTTTTTTTCCCTGAACCAGTAGGGTACAAAAGTATCCTAGATTTACGTTCTTCAAAGGGCTCAGTAACTCAGTTTTTGCTTGTGTTATTTTTTTATTCATATGTTATATTAGATACCCAGTAAATGAAGTAAAGTGTTTATCAGAACATGAGGACTCATTCAGAAGTACAAATATAAAACTAAGCACTGTTCAAATACAATGTCAGCTTACTTTGGGAAAACAGTTGTTTTGCACTGAATAAAGGTAGTATCACCCATTTAAATACCAGAAGGTTTAGTTTTTGGTATTCTTAGCAATACTCATTAAGTCAACATATTTCTGAAGCCTTATCCTAAGAAAGTTCAGTAACTTCACCTTGAATAGCCCCATAGGAATTTGAAACAGATTTATGGCAGAAACATGTGGTCCAAACAGCTGTCACACAAAACCATTTTAAAAACCCCTGAAAGGGGTGAGCTCAGAAATCTGTTGTGCATGTGGTTCTGAGATATTTTTTTTTCTTTTTTAAGTGATGAAGATAACACTAAATACATCACTCAAGGAAAATCCGCAATGTAGGTCTTCAGCATACAGCCATAGCTAAAATAAACTGATTGGTGTGCTTGGCCAAATATGCCTCCTTAACTTAGGGCTTTGTGACTTGAAATTTCTAGCTCATCTTTCCTGTGGAATTACAAATAGTTTGACACTGTATGTCAGTGGAGGCATAAAAGTCATAGAAAACAAAACAGGATTTGGACAAAGATCAGAGAATGAGAGAGCGCCAGCATGAGAACATCTGTCTTATGACCTTGGATTTGATTACAAAAAAATTACAATTCTGTCAGTGTAAGCTCTCCAAAACAAAATAATGAAATGCTGGTTTGTTTCCTGACAATTGCTCTGTTTCCATTACCTGGTGTTCTGGGATGGGAAGGGGGAGGGTCCAGGCTGCCTGAGGAGGAATAGGGTGAACTATTCCCTCTGCTGTGTTCCTCCATGCTGGGGACACACATTTATAGCCCCCTGGCCTTTTCCTATCCCGTGAATGAGTTCATCTTTCAGGGAAATAAAGAGAAAGGGGTTGGTTTAGCAAAAAGAAGAGATAACCCAAAATGCAAAGGGTAACAGAGCATTCAGACAACATCTACCTAGTTTTATACTAAGTGGTTAACAGAAAATTCCTGCATGATTGAATAGATTTTAAAAAGAAAGTAAAATCAAGGGGGTATAAGCAAATTTTAAAAAACTGAATTTTAACATTTGATAAATTGTTTGTGTGATTGACTTTGCTGGTTTTAGTGGGTTTATATGACAGTGTCAAGTCTTAAATCAAAAAGTCGGTTGGCTGGAAGGGAGAATATTTTCAGTGAAGCAATAAAAGGAAGTGGGAGGGTGTTAATATTTAAAAAACAATAATGGATGGATAAAATTATAGTAGACATAAGTTAGAGGTTTAATCATGACAGGTATAAATAAGATGACATGATAAACTCCAGTTTTGAGTAGAATAGCCACTGGAAGAAAAACAGCCCTATTTTGAATACATTGGAAGAATTAAATACAATTAAGTTGGTACCACTCCAGTGGTACAGTGGATAAATAGATGCTTATTGGTCTGACTGCAGAATTTGTCACAGGAATGCTTTTAGTTTAACAGGAGCTCACCACAGCCATGCTTTGATTTCCTTAAAAACTGTAAGGTTTCATTAAAATACTCCTTATTTATTTTTTTTTCCTTCCTAAGTAAAATTTTCTCTGTGGCTAACTTGGAAATGCCAGTTTTAATATAGTATTCAGAGAGCTCTTCAAATAAACAGCATTTTATTAATTGTTTTCCATTTTTTTTTCTTCTGCCTCTCATTTCAGAACGGTTTGATCACCACTGTCCCTGGGTAGGCAACTGTGTGGGGAAAAGAAACTACAGATTTTTTTATATGTTTATTTTATCTCTGTCCTTTCTGACAGTCTTTATATTTGCATTCGTTATCACCCACGTCATCCTTCGTAAGTATGCTGATGAAATCAGATTACGTATGTAGCCATTTGCTTGAGTTTTTTATTTTTAAGTTAATCTTTTGATCATTCAGGGTTTATTTATTTATTTATTTATTTGCCTTTTCTCTGAAGCTTCACAATCCCCAGCGAGTTCCATTCTGGTCTGTAGCAGACATGACCATAGTAGTCATTGACCTAGTGTTGGCTTTATCATAATATAGAGTTAATTCACTTTTTTGTCCTCTTATGGACAACTTACTGGAAAAGCAGCACACAGGCTTATGTCTAAGTATAGAGATAGCATTTCCCAAAGAACATTTCTGTGCTTTTTGAACTGTAAGCATGTGTCATAAATTTCTAGGAAATGGTTCGGAGCTATTTTAGACTTCTTGTTGTTTGCTGTTTAGTTTTACATCTTACTCTAGTCAATTTATAACACAAGTTACTTTGATTTGCATAGACATTCTGAGAGTAACCAATTTATAATGGAGTGAATCAGATAAACTATAGGAAGATGAATATTCATAAGAGATTGAATTGTATTTGTATTGGGTTTGAGGAGTCTATTTTGGGTCGTCTTTGTTTTGCCACACATGTAACAAGTTTTTGTAGCTCCTATATGATGATGATTTCTCATTTATGGTGATATTTCTAGTATGATTTGTCTTTAAAGTCCTTTTGTATATTGTGAGGGGGTTTTAACCCATTGTCACTAGAAAGCTTAAGAGTGTTCTGTCTTTAAACATGTAGGATATTGCCTTGGACAGTATTTCTTCAATAATTTTAGAAAAGTCATCTTTTTATTTCTTTATATTCTGTATTGCAATAGAAACCTGATAAAAGTAGTAATTTTAGTTTTTAAAACTTTTATAAAGCTAACTTGGTAAAAGCAATAATTAGAGAATGTTTTATTGGAAAAAATGCCAGATTGTGCTCCATTTCCTGGATTGCTTACACTGTGCAGGAAAAAATCTGTATTTAAAAAACAACTTCTCTTATTTGTACTTCACAAAAGTAGGATAAGAGCACCCAGTAGCTCTGCTATAGCTCAGAAATCTAGCACATGGACTAGAGCTACTAGGGGCACTTTTAATTTGGGGGGAGTTTGATCAACAAGTTGTTCTCACTGCCAGGTACAGCATTTCTAATATCAGTTGAAAGAGCAGAGAAAAGATGTACATATTATTTTAAAAGGTAAAAGTAATTACTGGAGGGATAACACATTCCATTAGTGCTCAAATCTTTGAAATGTATTTGGTCACACATGAGCATATTCATGCACAGGTTTTACATTTAAGAAGAAGGAAGCTTTTTTTTATCATCTTGCTCTTCAGGAATTCAAGTATTTGAAAACATCAATCTGCCAACATAAAGCTACTTTCAAAGCTAAACTACCTGTATTTCACAAGCAGTTCTGTGCTTTTTTGCAGTTTTTAGCATATGAATTCCTGATTATTATGCCAGTATTTCATGTTTTGTATGTCAAGTGGATTTATCTGGTGGATTTTAGCTTTACAGTGTCAATACCTGATACTAAGTGTGGATTAGACAAAGACCAGAGAAACGAATCTTGCCTCTGTGTGGCTGAGTAGCACTTGTTATCTGTTGTAGATGATGTGTAGTAAACATTAAATGCTGACCTAAGAATATCAGCTGTAAAACCACAATCACTATGGAGATTTATCTGCCTTGGATAAGAGAAGAAACACCTCCCTAGTTTTAAGAGTGATCCTCAAAGGCAATGGGAGCAGATATGAAATGAACAGTGATTAAGTTTCTCGATGTTTGTTTGCTACATTTGAGCTTTAAGGCCAGCTTTCAAATTTATCTACTATAATCTTTACTGTGTCCAAAGACACAAATGAGCTTTCTATATCATATTGATTACTGCACTCTCTCTGTGCCTACAGTGCTTCTAGAATTTTCCGTATCTGTCTGTCTTGTAGTTACCACTCAACCATTTCTGGGTTTTGTAGCCTTGCAGTTCTCCAGCTGTTGCTAACCATTAAGCAGGATTCTCAGTTGCTTAATCTGAACATTTGCAGTGGGCAGAGTGCTTTGTGTAAGAGTGTCTGACTAAAGTCTGAGGTTTTAGACTTGGAATTATATTCTTGTTGTAGTGTTTCAAAGTCATCTGTGTGTATTTCCACAAGTTCTGGCAAAATTCTTTATTCTAGAGGAAGTCCTGCTGTCTTTAATCAAATCCTGTTCATAGCTCTTCTAAAAATTATCCTAGCAGAATTACCTTCCCATCAACAACACTTTATTCCAGATATCCTGTGTTAGATGAAAAGCCTTCTGACAATACTCTTTTAGAAAGGGACTGAGGGGTATTTATAGCAACTTTTTACAAAAAAAAAATAAAAATTCTTTATTTCATCTTACTTCTCTGATCTTGTTGATTGAAAAGTAAATAAATTTTTGTTTTTTAAAAAATGTATCTTGATTTAGACAAATTGTTTACATTTTTTTTAATTTTTAAGAAATCTTATATGCTGGCATTTTTGTAATTGTTGGTGTGCCTAGGTGTTGACAGGATATGAAATACATCTTAACTTTTCGTTTTCTGTGACACTACTTTTGAAGCATTCCTTGGAAATTTGCCCTTTCCAGGATTAAGAATCTTTGCACATAGTATTGTCAAAGATAATAAAATTGCTCCATAAATCAGATCCTTTAAAGGTGTTGTCTCACAAGATTTTCTTCCATCTCTCCAAGCTTAACACATTTTCAGTAGTAGTGCCTGTATTCACAGTTACCCAATTCTGTTTAAGGCATCAATGATCCTACTGTGTGTTGCAGTAGAAACTGCAACTGCAACTGTCGAGAAACTTTCCCCTTCTGATATACTGGCAACTGCTAGTAAGAGTATGACCAGAAGTAGAGAATAGAAATCCTACCTACCTGCTTCCATTGCCATTAAGGATCCTAAAAATAAGAAGGCAGGGGAAGTTTCACTGGTCTTGCACCCTGAGGTTAAGAATCAGTTATAAGAGTCTGAAAAGATTCAAAAATACAAGGTAAGTAACTTTTACTTTTGAATAGCAAACAGTAAAACTGACCAGGCAGGTCTGGAAAACATATGTGTATATACAAATGTAATTTTTTTTTCTTTTTTGCTTTAAAGACAAGGTTCTTTTCCCTTCATACAAGTCTTCAGATAAATTTAGCTAAGGGGGTTTTTTTTTGCTGTAGGAAAAACTTTAAACCTGATGTATTTAAATGATTTATATTATGAAGTGAAATGCAATGCAGTGTCTTATGTGACACCGAATCATTTAGATTCTACAGAATAATTAAGTTGCATATTTATCAGAAAATTTTCAAATTGGCTTTTTTGGTTAATATCTCATAGTAGTTGGATACATGTGAATGCTTCTGTATCTTTAGTTCATTTAGTTCTTTTCACATAGTGAATAGTCTCCTGTTCACCCAGACGCAGCAAGCACCTATTAGAACAACATTCAGGATCAAGATTATAATCTAGAGAATTTTGGCTTCTTCCAGAACAAAGGAGGGCAATTTGATAATCTGAGTTTGTAGAATAAATTTCCCAAGCAAAAAAATAACTTTGAAAAATAGTATTTCAAATTAAAATAGTACCTTTTTATTTTGGTTTTTTGTTTGTTTTAATTTGGTTTTGTTTTGTTTTGCTTTGTTTTTTTGTGTTTTTTTGGTATTAGCTCTGGAAGGAACAGGAAAAATTATATGTCATTCATGGGAAAGTATGCATGTGTCAATTTATTATGACTAAGAAAATATCCTGCAGATACTAGACCTGGTATCTGACTCAAAGTTTGGTGGTCCTTTGGTCCTTTTTGTTTTTGTTTTTTTTTTATGTTGTTACTGCTGAGCAACAAAATCTCAGATTTATGGATTAGAAAATCTATTATGTGATTTTTTTTTTTTAGTTGATTTTCAAATATTAATTGTGTTAACTATGCTGAAAATAGCCTCTAGTCCAGTTTCTTACTTAGCTGGTAATTTTGGGTTTTATTTCTACAGGCTCTCAACAAACAGGGTTTCTCAATGCCCTGAAGGACAGTCCTGCAAGATATCCTTTAACTGAAAGAAATCGTAGATTTTGTTGCAAAATAACAATGTTTGGTTTCTTGCTATTGTTGGATATGTGGATTTGGGACTTTTATCAGTTAAGGCTTTCATCACTTCCTGCGCAACAGGATTTTTCACCACATGTTGGAGGTAGGAAGGAGACTATGGTCTGGGGGGGCAGGTTGTTATTGCTCTTTAGCAGAACAGCACTCTTGAAAAAGGTCAGTAGTTTCCATGTGTGATGGAATTCATGAACATATCTCACTATATCTGTGCTGTAGTCTCATTTAAAACTCTTAAGTAGTTATTCTGCTTTTACAAAAGAAAGTATCCAAAATGTCTGATTCCTGTCATTCTTGATTAGTGAAACCATGAGCTGCCCCAAAGGAGTTCAGTTCCTGAAAGTAAGTTCAGTTCCTTAGGGCAGCAAGGAAGGTGCAAAGTAAACTGATGGCACTCTGTTTTAAATGGGGAGATTTTAGTCTCTCCAAGGATCTGGTTAATAGGGTGGAATGGGATAAAGACCTGGATGGGAAAGGAGCCCAGGAAAGCTGGTCCATCACCTCCTGCATGCCCAGGACCAATGTGTCCCAGTGATGAGGAAGGCAGGCAGGAGTGCAAGGAGGCTCGTGTGGATGAGTGAAAAACTCCTGGACACAATTAGGGGTAAAAACAAAGTTTACAGAGGATGGAAGCAAGGACAGATAACCTGGGAGAAGTAGGGGGAAATGGTTTAAAACATGAAGAGGGGGGATTTATGTTGGACATTAGGAAGAAATCTGAGGTTGGTGAGACACTGGAACAGGTTGACCAAGGAAGTTGTGGCTGCCCCATCCCTAGAAGTGTTCAAGGCCAGGTTGGATGGGGCTTTGAGCAACCTGGTCTGGTGGGAGGTGTCCCTGCCCATGCAGGGGGGGTGGAACTAGATGATCTTTAGGGTCCTTTCCAACCCAAACCATTCTGTGATTCTAAGTATTCTTATGTTTATTTACTGGTTTCAGGGAAGTAATTTTCATGTATCAGCTTCTGTTAAGGTACATAAAAATATGCACATGTGTTCATGGGGACTGTTATTGTCTGGCTTGGAGAGGAGAAGGCTCTGGGGGGACCTCAGTGTGGCCTTCAGATATATGCAGGGGGCTCCTGGGAAAGAAAGACTTTTTAGTAGGGCCTGTAGTGATAGGACAAGGGACAGTGGTTTTAAACTAGAAAGGGGGAAGGCTGAGATCAGAGACAGGGAAGAAATTCTTTGTGGTGAGGGTGGTGAGACAATGGAACAGGTTGCCCAGAGAAGTTGTGGATGCCCCATCCCTAGAAGTGTTCAAGGCCAAGTTGGATGGGGCTGTGAGCAACCTGGTTAGTGAAAGATGTCCCTGCCCACAGTGGAGGGGTTGGACTAGATGATCTTTAAAGGTCCCTTCCAATCCAAACCATTCTGTGATTCTGTTCTGTGGATACTCATAGGACAAGAGGAAATGGCCTCAAGTTCCCCTGGTGGAGGTTTAGATTGGATATTAATTAGAAGAAACTTATTCAGTGAAAGGGTTATCAAACACTGGAACATGCAGCCCAAGGTAGTTGAATCACCACCTCTGGAGGTGTTTGAAAGATGTGTAGATCTAGTGCTTAGGGATATGGTTTAGCATTGGGCTTGGTAGAGTTAGGCAAATTGTTGGACTGAATGATCTTAAAGGTCTTTTCCAACCAGAATTATTCTGTGATTCTGTATTCTTTTTCTCACCTCATGGGAGCTTTTTTTGTATTTTCTCCTCAGTTAGAATGGAAGTGGCTCCTCCTGTCTGAAAGCAGCTAACATAATGGAAAAATGGGAAACTGACATACCTTCTGTTTAGTTTCTTCCTTAAATTGCTGTGCAGACTGTAAGCTTCCCACTCCTTATATATATGTTTTGAAAGGTTTGTGTCTGAATAAGCACTTGGCAGCTCTCATAAATATACTGTAAGAAATATTTTTTCATGTACTTGTGCTGAGAAAAAGTCTTCTGTCCAACATACCTCACACAGTTTGCTCTTTTTCACAGAAGGGTAGGAAGAAAGTCTCTTACTCTGTCATTCATAGTTGTGCATACAGAAGACCTTTCTTTCCAGGTAGTTTTTCCAATTCTCAAATTCTCCAAATTCTGAAGATACGATTTTTGTGTGTGTGTTTGTGTTCATCAGGTAGAGTCATTGAGCCTTAAACTCCCTTTTTAAGCAAGGCAGCTGTTCAGATAATTTTTTTTTTACAAAGCACAGGCAGACTTCTAAATAACACAGCAGCTTCCAATTAAAACAATACAATCACTTCTTACAAAAGACTTAAAACTATTTTCAAACAGACAATAGCTTTTGGTTGTCCTTAAATCAAAATGGATCAGATACCAAGGGAGTTTTATACTCCCTTGGAATATGGAGAATATGTTGCTTTTTTGTGTTTGATTTTTTATTAATGGACTCATGTTTAATGGAATCATATTAATTTAAAATGAACCGCCCCTGCTCTTCTTGAGACCTTTGGATCTTTGTGTGGGAAACTGAAAGAAGTCCATTCTTTGGGAAAGTCCCCCTTTCACTGGTAAACTGAAAGATGTCTTGAACTGAAAGGAATTCTTGGGGTTTTTTTTTCTCAGTAGGAATTACTGTGGGGAGGGAGAAACTCTATTTTCAGGACCTTCCTGATAGTAATCATGGCAAGGAACATCCTGCTAGGTGTGCTCAGTGATCTGCTGAGGTTGCAGGAAGACCTTCTCCCTCTCACCTGGTGATTCTTTCTGAGCTGGTGATTCTTTCTCTTGGTGTTGATGTGTAGATTCCACCCAATAGTTCTCATCTGCAGTCCTGACGATTTCTATCCTCTCAGAGCCTGGTTAAGTGGATTTGCATTGTGTGTAAGGCTTTGGTATTATAGAAATAAGAAACCATGGCAGGAAGTGTTCTCTAGAAAGTTTCTCTTTATGCTTGATTCTATAAAGTTTGTCAGTAAACATTATTAGAATCATAGATTGGTTTGAGTTGGAATGGGCCTTTAAAGGTCTTCTAGTGCAATCCCCCTGCTGTAGGCAAAGACACCTTCCACTAGATGAGGTTGTTCAGAGCTCCATCGAACCTGACTCTGAATGTTTCCAGGGATGGGGCTGTTACCACATCTATGGATAACCTGTTTTCCAGTGTTTCATCACCTTCATTGTGAAAATTTTCTTTAACTTCTCTAGAGTTAAGGAATGATATAAACTGCACTACACATGCAACACTGAGTGCTGACTGACTTCCCTTGTATACCACTCTAGCTTTTAAAGTGTTGTTACTTCTTTACAGCATTTGGATTATGGAGTTTATAGGAGGTGTAAACACAGGTAATTTATCAGTGAAAAAAGAAAATGAGTGAAAGATGCAAGCTTAAAAGTAAGACAACCTAATAGTGCAACCTAATAGTCTATTTTTAAATTTTTTTGCTATGCTGAGGGATGTAATTCTGTACTTGCCATCTACATTGTTGCACTTGGGGAAATGAGAAAAGGTTAAGGTTGGTCTTGCTATGTAAAATCACTCAGTTCATGTAGCTTAAATCAGTACTGAAGCTGTTTATTGATTAATGGTATCTAGATCACTGATGACTGGATAATTACATATTCTAGGTAAATATCAGTGACAGAAAAAGATAAATGGCTGTGCTAGGTGCTATTAATAAACACCTACAAATGTCTAAACACCATTCTCTAACTAGACCCCCAAACATAGTGCCTGTGCACACCTTTTCTACCCTCTCAGAGGTGTGGCTGCTCCTAATGTGCTTCTTCCTGTGCTGCTCCCTACAACACACAGATGAGAAAGCACTCCATGAGCTTACATATCTCTCCCTCAGGTGGAAGTCCCTACATGTTGCTCCATGTACTGACAGTCTGCTGTCTGGATGCAGACTACTAACAGCACTACTAACAGGGAGGGTGCTCTGTCTGGGCTAAGTAGATGCCAGCAGAGTCACCTGTGGCTGTACCAAACCAAGTTTAGGCTGCTGCTGTTGCCACTTCAAGTTCTCTTCTGACATTTTTTTTTTGTTATTTTTTTATACTTTGGGCAGATGCCTCCTTTGAAAAGTCATCTTGTAATTCTGCAGCTGCTGTTTAATAGCAGCACAGTGACTTGGGAGTTGACAGTTTTCTTCAACAATTTTGAATATTCAACCCCACCTCAAATATTTACATTCTCAGGCTTATACTGGAGTTGTTATCCAAGCTATTTGCCAAGTTTGGTCCACAATTGTAATACAGAATATATCCAGTTATTAGAGGGCATTGAGAGAACAAGTGGACTTTGAGTTTTACTTGGACTGGTGCACTTTGATGCTAGTGTTAAGATCCCTATCAGTATCTTAACCTCAGTAATAGAAGGAAGACGGAAGAGCCTTAACAATTAGCACACATGACTGAGGTGCTGTTTACTCAGTTGTTACAAATATGAGCACAGATCAAGAACCCTCAGTCCTGGCTCAACACTCCCATTGTGAACTAAATATTTGAATAAAAAGATCTGTTCAGTGTTTGCTCTTCAGCCTTGGGTTTCTCTCTTGGATTTGATCTTCCTCTCACCACATCAGAAGTGTTATTTCCTGTTACTTATCAATTTACCTGTCTTAATACAACTGTAATGACTTTTACAGGGTGAAAGTGAAAATTTTGATTTTGATCAATTAAGATCACAACCACTCATTGTAGTTACTGACCTTTCTTAATCTGCAGAACTTTAAGTATTAGCTAGTGTTTGCTGTTCAGTGACCTGTACACTGTACCTGCTCACCATAGGCTTGCTTTTCTGAGTTTGCTTTCTGCTGATGCATTTGAATTGCTTTAAAGATCTCAAGAGGTTTGTAGTTTAGAAGTTGAAGTTAAGAAGTTAAGTTAAGAAGTTACTCTTAATTTTGTGAGTGTAACTACTTGCTATTGGATTCTTTTTTTTCATTTGCATATATTTCCTTGACTTTCAATCACTGTGCTGGAAGCTGTGGTGTGTTTTTTCTCAGTATGGTCCATTGTTGGACTCTCAGGTTTTCACACATATCTGATCAGCTCCAATCAAACAACAAATGAAGATGTAAGTTTGCAGTGTATTTCTACACATATGTTTCTATATGTTTTCTCTATGTTACTTATATTATTTCAGGGCAATGTTGATAGTTGGACATGGTGATCTTAGGGGTCTTTTCCAACTGTGATAATTCTGTGATTCCAAGTAATCAGAAGGAGGAGATTATTAATTCTAATTTAACATAGTTTTTCTTTGTAAATCTTAGAGAAATTCTACCTGTCTGCATGTCTCAATGGGAAAGAAGGAGATAACCTGGTCATGCTTGATTCAAAACATCAGGGAGCTCTTTTGGGCTATATTTCTCTGTGATTTGAAGATGTTCTGGTCACATAGTGATTCACATGCACAGGACCTGTATCTTGAAGTGGGAAAACAGATTAGAGGAGATAAAAAGCCAAGTATATTTTATATATTTCAGTTCAGTAGAGTATTACTAAATAATTCAAAGTATCTCTCTTTCACTAGGAGCCCTAGATATTCTTTGACTCAAATTTTGCTTGCTGTAAAAATTTCAGTGTGTGTTGAATTCTCAAAACAAAAATTTCTTTATTTTTCCATGGAAGTGTCTTGTGTCCGAGTTCTAAAACCTCTGGCAAGTAGTATGTCATTAATTGAAATGTTGAATTCCTCATTTCTACAGTTGTCCTATGTGGCACATAGGTTTCCATTGTTTTGGTGTGAAAATTTGTTTAACTGTGTGTGGATGCTTCATGTGCTCTCCCCTAAATAAAAGGAGAAATACCAAATGAATGCAAGGAGAAAATAAAAATAGCTACATAGCTAATGGCACAGAAAGCTTGTTGGAATTTAGCAAGCAATCTAAGAAATTACTAAAGGTTTAAAGTTATTTTATTGTCAGTTTCTGCTGTATGTTTTTCATAAGTATCTGGCAAATGTAAAAATAACATCTTGGAGACGGGCAAATACTTTTCTTATTTTTTAAGGTCACAGTTAAAATTACAAATTTTGCAATAAATACCAATCAACCAGAAAAAACTTATCGAGCAAGTGCAGAATGATTTGTGCCTCAACATCAAGTATATGACCGAGTAGCCTGACTTGAAAGAAATCTATCTTATTATTAAAATGACAGATGAGATGCTCTGCTGTTAGGTTTAGTCCAGCACTGTCTTTCTAGATCAACCCAGCATGTTTCCACTGTTCCCCCTTCATGCAAATAAATGTCTCTTCTAGAGTTTTAGAAGTCAGATAGTGAATAACAGCAGCAGTATAACATGTCTGAATTTCCAGTAAACTGTTCAGTAATTTCATTTAAAGTATACATATGCATTTTAATACAGTAAGACATTTTACTCAGGCTTTTAAGTATCTCACAAGCAGACAAGCAAGACTGGCTAAAAGAAAGCATAATAGGGACCAAGAGGTATTAATGACCTCAGTTTTCTTAATATTTTAGGGCTATTGGTGGGCTTTAGGGAAAATAGTGTTGTGCAGTATTGCACAGCTAGAGGATATACCAAGAATATGGAAAACCAAGTGGTCTATTGCTGGCTTTAATGGCACATTGCAATTGAACCTCTTCTATGGAGCACAGCATAAAATTAAGACCATTAGATGCTGAAATTCATACAGTGAGTGTGTTGATCCTTTAAGATCTTGTATTATCTGGATCTATGGAAATAAAGTGTGTGTTGACTTGTAAGATTTTAAAGTTCAGCCTTTCATAGCAGCCGAAAGCTCCAAGGTGTTTGCAAAGTGTAATTGTATTTCTCTCTGGTCTGCTGCTGACATAAGTAAGTAGCATGTTACTGCTTTGGTAGCACTGAATTTTTCTTAGCTATTTTCTGTATTGCATTATATGTGATCCATCTTGTTTATATCTCTTCAGATTAAAGGATCATGGTCAAATAAAAGAGGTAAAGAAAACTATAATCCATACAGTTATGGCAACATCTTTACTAATTGCTGTGCTGCACTCTGTGGGCCCCTCTCTCCAAGGTAAGAGTATCAAAAGTATTGTTAAATAATATATGTAATTAATGGTGAAAAAACTATTCTTTCTGATTGCTTGAGTTTACTCAACAGAAATAAAGTTTTGTTTTACTGTCCATTAAAAGCTTTAATTAAGTTTTTCTTCAGTAATTGAGAGAGATAAGTTGCTAAGTTGCAGTTAAACTAACTTAGTGATCAGATCCTGTAAAATACTTTCAAGGTTGACATCTGAGATGAAAATAAAATAGTTGAAATCCAAAATATTTGTATATTCAAGGTTACAGATAGCTTTTCAGTTTGAACAGAATATAAGGCAGAGCTGAGTCTCTTTTATAAAAAAAATAAAACTGGCAGCAGGAAAGACATCATTCTCATTCCAGTGCTTAGTGGTTAGATAGTTCATGCACTGCAAGTATGACAGAGGCCTAATTCCACTGTAGAGAGTGAATAGCATCTTGTAGATTATTTTTGTGGCATACTCATCAGTGGAAGCTAATTTGCTGTGTCTGGAATTACGTAGTTAATCTGAGCTATCAAGAAGAAAGAAAGTGAATCACTGTATAGTCCAGTGGCTGAGGTGTTTCCTACTGGAAGTGGGATTTCTGTTTTTATTGTTATAAGTATCAGAGGTGGTTCTTCTATGAGAGTTGAAGGTCAGCAGGAGGGACTGATGTCTTTTCCTAAGGAGGAGACAACTGAGTTAAGATTTACAGGTACTGCTTTACCACTAATCCCTGCGGTGAGAAAGAGTAATCCTGTCTCAGCTTCCTGCCTGAAGCTTTTCATAAACGTATTTAACATTAAAACTCAATTACATGCTTCAAATTCTTTTACTTGACTCCAAATGGAAATCTTTATTGAAACTACATAATGCTTTTCAGCGTTTGAAATAGCACCTTAGGTTGGTACAAGTATCAGCACAAAATGGATCATACTGAAGTTGGGTCTTTTGTTTTAACAGTTTGTATGCTTTTTCCTAAATTCCATATAGCAACGTAATTTACTTACATGCCACAGGGATATATTTTGTGACCAATGGTAAAAATCTGTTAACTGTGAATTATAACCTTGCTTTTTAAAATTTTTAATCTCCGCTGTATCCCAATTCACTATGTTTTGATTTTTTCCTTAATTCTGATAAAGTGGTTTAGAAGCAATTACAGCTTAAAATTCATAATGTTCAAGTGCCTCTGAGAATGGAATGCAGATTAAGAGAGGATCTGGTTACTTTTAACCACTTCTGTTAAAGATCATGTTACTCATTTTAAACCTATGCTAGTGAATTCAGAGTGCATTTTTTGTATCCTAACATGAATATATTAAAATCTTAAATTCATCCATAGCTATCAGCATAGGTCTAATTACTCTTCTAATAAATTATATACCTGTTTTAAAGTATCTGATTTTTGAAGGAGTGCTTTCCATATGGCAGATTGTAATCTCACATGGATTTCTGAAGTGTTTTGAATGTACATAAACACTTGTCCTGCAGACTTTCATGAGGAGAGCTTAAAATTGTCTCAGTGGTAGAAACCTCACGACATTTGAGAGGGGAAATGCCTTAGTTTTTTCAAGGCATCCTGTTCTTATCTTTTAAAATTGAAGTAATTTTGACCCTAAGAAAGTTTAGATGTCCCATGAATGAGCAAATAAAACTAGTTCTTTGCTAACTTTAGATCTTGGTATTTTAAGACATTCTTGTTATTGTGTCTTAGCAACAGAACTGTAAAGCCTCCTGTTAAAATTTTATATCCTGTGGAAAAATTTCTAATTTTCCAGATGGGAAGTAACATTGTTCCAGTCACAGGGGAAAAAAAAGGCCTGTGATTAAAAATTTATGGAACTATAGTTGAAAACTACATATCATTTTTTTAAAGAACATTTGAATGAACTGAAGCATACACAGATGAGACATATTCTTCATGTTTTGTATGGAAGTGATATGAGCTAATACACCTGTATAGTACCTTGTCTGTACATTGTTTTTTTCTGAGTGTTGACTACCAGAACCTAAGTGCAGTTTCTAGTTCTCAAATTTAGAGTGAAATTGTATGTGTAATTGTAGGAAAATCTTTATCTAGGTGAGATTATTCCATTCTATTTTTTTAAATATAATTTTAGATAGATTTTTAAATTTAATTTCTCCATGAAACATTTTCTTAAATTTTTCTATTTTCATCTATGAATGCATCATTTTGGTGAGAGTAGAAGAGCACCATGAACAGTGTTAGGTAGCTGTCATGAAACATGTGGCAAATAAATTGTCTGAACAATCCTTTCCTCCTTCCTTCCTTCCTTCCTGCCCTCCAACAGATCCTGATTCAGAGTGCACTAGTCTTTTTTGTAATGTGTTTTTAGACCTGTACTTTTTAATTATTGTTTTTGTGGTGTCTGTGGGTCAGCTTCAAAAAATCTTTTGTCTGTGATGAAAATCCAGAAAAGTAGCAGTAGACTACAGGTCAGGTAGTATTTACAAGAAAAACGTGACCATTTTGATGAGTAGAAATGAAGTCTTGTCATAAAAGGGTACATTTGAAGGTATTGGTGAGGTATTAGGGTGCTGTATGATAGAGATTTTTTCAGTTTCTTTTTATTGAGAGGAGGTTGCTATTGTTCAAGACTTATCTCTTACCCTTTTTCTTTATGTTGATTATCCCATAGCTTAATTGACAGAAGAGGATTTATACAACCAGATACACCGCAATTAGCAGGACCATCAAATGGCATTACTATGTATGGGGCCACACAATCTCAGAGCAACATGGTAGGAATCATCCCATAGTGTTGTTCATCAAGATTCCTGTGAATGTTTTCCTTCTCTACTTTCATGTGAACTAATCAAGTAATAACTAACTGGATACAGCTGACACTCTGGGTGGAATGACTTGTATTAAGAGTAAAGAAAAAACAAAAAACCAAGGCTCTTTTTAATGTGTTTCACACAGTGTAATAGTTATTGTTCATGGATTCTAAAAAAAAAAGAGGCTTTTCTACACATCATTTATTGAATATATTGACATTTTGACTTGTACTATTGACACCTCCTGTGTTTTGAACTGGAATATTCAAGTGTCATGGACTTACTCTGGTTCATCATTTTTCAGCTAACATTTTATATGGCACTTTTTTCATACTCTTATTTCCTTCTTTGCTTGTACACTACTGTTTTGCATAGACTTATGTGTTTTAAAAAGCAAAGATGAACAAAGAGGAGTTTTTAGGGGAGAAGTGTGTTGAAGAAAGAGCAGGAGGACACTGAACTTCCAATGAACAAAAAATGGCAACTGGATTGTTACAACAAAAGCTTTTTAAACATCTTTGAAACTGTGCCAATAGTTTTTACTTAATTTTTTTGATGGTAGCATTGGCTATCATAATGGAAGATATGATTTCCAGTGCCAAGAAGAAGAGAATAACTGGAAAGAAATCTTTTTCCAAAGGCAAGCATCTTACATATGTGCCTGTTTCTGAATTGTTAACCACATATCATAGAATCACATGGTTTGGGTTAGAAGGGACCTTAAAGATCATCTAGTTCCAAACCCCCCTGCATGGGCAGGGACACCTCCCACCAGACCAGGCTGCTCACAGCCCCATCCAACCTGGCCTTGAACACTTCTAGGGATGGGGCAGCCTCAACTTCCCTGGACAACCAGGTCCAGTGTCTCCCCACCCTAACACTAAAGAATTTCTTTATAATGTCTAACCTAAATCTACCTTCTTCAGTTTAAAGCCATTACCCTTTGTCCTATTGCTACATGCCATTGTAAAATATCTTCATATCTCTTGGGTTCTAAGACTTTGGTCAAAGCCATGAAATGACACCTTCCTTCTACTAAAAAAAGAGGAGGCCACAAGGCCTTCTCACAGAATTCAGCCTTTCTTTTGAACAAAAAGACTTATACTTCTCTGACAGATGAGGTTTAGACTGGTAGAAGATTTTGCTGTAGTTCCTAATATGTCTGTATTTATTACTTTCAGGATTAAATAGAAGATTTGTTATTCTCCTTAATGAGAAAATATATTGGAGACACAGTATTAACTCTGAATCTTCTGTGAGGTGCATTGTGCAGAACAATATAATGGTCTGTGCAAATTTTTTTCAAAAAAATTTTTAACTCTGAAAAGAGAAAAAGAGTTTGAAAAAAATAAAAGAAAGTGAGGTAACAGTCATTAGAAATAGCTTGAGTTTTTTCAAGCATTACCCAAACTTTTGGACTCTCTGAAGTATTCTTATTTTTGAAGCTCATTGACCCACAATAAGATCCTTGGAATGAAATTATCCTAACATATATAAGAATTATACTTGCATTGTAAGGATGTGCTAAAATTATTACTAGATACTAATGAGAAAATCTTATGCCAGTTTGATATAAAATTTACTGTGTTGGTCTCTCAAAATGGTGAAATTTGTTCTGGTATTACTTTCAGTCTAACAGGTAACTGTTATAATTTTAGAGTGTAATACCCTTAAATATGCACAGTTTTCAATAATTTGAACTTCTTGCATTCTAGAGCATCCCACTACTGAAGTTAGGAAAGGCTTGGGTTCTTTAACAGTAATCAGAGTAACTTAGAAATGTGTGGCTTTCATTTCTGAAGATGATCTCAGAAATGCTTGAAAAATGTAGTGGGTTTAGTGTGGAGGACTATCTTGTTAAGACTTTGAGCCATTTTTGATACATTTTTCTCAGGGTATTACTGTAGATCTATATCCAAGACCAATTGGCTTCTAGTGGCAGCTAGTTATCAGCATTAAAATTCCTCCCTTAAGTTTTATTGCAAACTGTTAAAGTTTTCCAGTTTCTCTAGCATTATTTTCTCTTCCCTGTTTAAAATCTTGCATTCTTTCCTGAGTTCTTTGAAGCGTAAGAAACTCATTTCCTGCTGGCAACAGTGCAGTGGGGCATAACTTGGCCTCTGATCTGCTCATGATGCATGTTTCCCTTTTTCTGTTTTTGTTCTTCTGAGTAGAATCTCTATTTTCAGATTCCAGTCCTTCTTATCTCATAAAATAGAAAATATAAAAATAATTTCTTCATTTCTCATTTAAGATGTCAAACTTTCTTCTTTTTCGACCCAACTAATTCACCTTACTGCTAGCTTAATTGTTTTCAACTATTCTGTTTAGTTACCATATTTCCTGTTCTGATTGAAAATTAGACAGAAGTAATAAAGTAAAACTTCATGAGTCTGTTTATACCTTTTTCCTGTGAAGTGACCCTTAGTACTTTTCCAGGCTTTACTGTAGCTCTTTCTCTCAGCTGTCTTTCCAGTATCCCATCTTAGATTCTTGTGAGGAAGTTTTTGAACAGGAGCACTGTGGAAACACCAACCATTGACTTGTTCTCCCCTGAAAAAGACTGCTGAAACTTCTTGAGTGAAAGGCAGCAGGGTACACTTTATAACAGAGGTAAAACAAGGCATTTGGGTTTTGGGTTTGGTTTCTTGTTGTTCTTGTTCTTAGAGGAGGAAGCTCTGCCAAATTTTGTAGAATGCCTCTTGTTATAAGTTCAGATGCAAAAATCAAAATACCTTTTGGTAACTGATGGTTTAAATAATAATAGACTAACTCAAGCCCAGGACTCCAGTGGAAGCAGAACAGTAGAGGGAAGGTCTTTGGAAGGAAAGGTTTCCCTTTTACTTCATATTCTCACTGACAAAGGGTAAACAAAAGATGGAATATGATTCAGTCCTCCCTTCTGGAAGGTTGCATATCTCTTGGAAAAAAAACAAAAGAAGCAGGCATAAAATGAAAAATACTTTCTTGGAGCTGAGGCAAGTGGGCCACAGATATCTGGCTAACTTGAAGGGGATGTATCTGCAGCTTGCGTTATTATGGTTTCAGAAAAGTACAGGAAAAGTTAAATTCCTTAACTTAAGGGTATGTTTAGATACCAGTCCATACTTTTTGAGTGGCAGTTTAGCCATTGATGCAGCATCAGAGAAAATTTCACTTTGTTAGCAAGTTTAACTCTTTTGAATACAGGAAATAATTTATTAGAAATCTGAAGTGTGTTCTGATACAGTTCTGTGGTGTATCTCCCTGGATCTTTTTCCAGACACACTTTATCTTCTTGACTCTACATTGATTTGTCATGCCTAGATGTTATACTGCTTAATCCATGTAGTGTGCTGCAAAATCTCTCCTGTCCATTGACATTTAAGATTTTAATGAGCATCTTCTGTCACGCTTGTCTTCTCTTATTCCTTCCCTCTTACTTTTTCTCCTCTTCCCTTCCCTTTCCTTCCCTTCCCTCAAATCTTTTATTCAGTGGCTTGTGTCTTTCTAAATAGAATTCTTGTACCTCACCCAACTAACCTCTGACTCTTCTTTAAATCTCTCTAGATTGCTTAATAATATATTTTACTTCAATTTATTTTAATGTCGTTTAGCGTAACATCACTTTTGCATTTAACCTCAAAACAAATATCAGGCTACGTTTATATTTGCCACTTGTTTTCTGTGCAATGCGTTGTCTAATTCAGGATATCTTTTCTGGGACTCTACCACAACTTTTGTGGTAATTTTGCCTTAGAGACTTTAAATATTTCATGTAGCAGATACTCTGCTCATGCTAGTGACTCAATTTCTCACAATCTAAGAAAGTCAGGGGTTTTGCTATAGTCAGTGCTTCATAGGCTCATGATACAATTTTATTTTGTTAAGATCTTTATAAAAAAGCTTTTTCTCCTGTTCTCTTCTTATTACCTCATTTATTTAATAGGAGCTGAAGTTTTGTTTACTTTTTTGAAGGCTGGAAGCACAGAATAATTTTTCTTCTGGTCCGTTCCCAGTGTTTTTAATCTCTTTTTCAATATAACTTAAAATTAATCTGGTAAATTCATTAGCCAGATTCTTAGTATCCTTATCCAAATGACAAGCAAGGTCACTTGGAGCTTAATTATCTGTAGATCTGAAATCTCTGAAGTATTTCCCTATTGCTATTCATTGCTGATTATTTTTTACAAGCTGTTCAGTAGTTTGATTGTTCCAACATCTCTCTTCTCCTTGTTAAGAATTACTTTTTTTCTCATGGAACACAGTATCTTACCCAATTCGAAATATGTCAGCATCTTATTATTTCTTTCTCTTTCATTTATGGTTTATTTTCTTTGTATTTATTTCACCATAATCCCATCAGATACCACTACCAGGATCTGCATTTCTGTAGTACTTTGTTTTCTCTTAAAAACCTGGACTGATTCTTGGGTTTTGGTACAGGGTCTTTCATTCTTAAGTAAACTACTATGACAAAACATCAAAAGTATTTCACTCCATGAGCTTGGCTTTTAGAGGAATTAGTTTGCTTTATTTTTCTAAGCTGTCTCTAGGAATTCTCCAATGCCTTATAAAGTGATAGGTTTTACTTCTGTCTGCCTCTGTGTCAGGACAAGTTTGTGTTTGTTTTTAAGAAATTTGGTTGTACTCCTGGATTTTGGGCCTTGCTTCCTCATTGCTCAGTTCCTCATGTGTCAAATTCCCTTATCTTCAGTTCTTCCTTCCTCACACATGCCACTGAAAATTGTAAAACTGTAATAGTGCACATGCAGCTTTTGTTACCAGTGATATATGCAGAAAACTCCTCTTTCTGGTGCTCATATCAGTATTTCTAGCACTGATCTGGAAGTAAAAATCCAGCTTATCCAGAGAACATTAATTCTGACCATCCTAGCATGGTTTCTCCTTTGCTTTTCATATTCTCATCATTAGGGTTATATATTTCTACAACCACACTGAAAAGATCAGGAAGAATAGGAGCCTCACTTGCTAGGAGATTTCTGAGTGTGTTTCCTTTTATATTTACTGTGATACTTCACAAATATAGTTTATCATTGACCAAAATGGAACTTAGGACAATTATCAAGCCATCATTACTACAGTCAAGGTTGATAAAGAATTTTCATTGAAACATTCAGTGCTGTAAGTCACATCTGAACTTTTTGTTGTTAGCATTTTATTCTGAGATGCTGAGATAACTTATCCCAACCTTCTTTTATCTGTCTTCTGAGAACTGTAACAATTCTTTAATGTTACTAGTATTTAGAAAATTTTTAACAAAGTTAAATCAAATTATATAATCTCTAGGAATGTGAAAAATATATTGCCATGTACAACAACTATGTTAACATATGTTTTGTTTAGCTTAGAAAAGAACAGATTTTCTTCAGAAAAAAATTGTTTCTTAATTGTTTGTATTTATTATTTGTGAAATAAACACAATTTTAGGGTTTGCCTTATTTGCTTTAATTTGTGCCTTTCTATTGTGAAAATATTTACAGAGATGGCTAAAAATTTCTGTGCACATATATAGTTGTACTTCTGTATTTTTAGAACTTATTAAACTTGTCTTACCTTCAGAATCTGCTGTTCCTCTGTAACAGCGGAAATTATAAGTGGAAAATAAAATGAGTAGATGTAAGTAAGAAGGTCCTGGTTGGATAATATCTAGAGTAGCTTTTTAGCTTTGTAGATTTCAGTGCTGGCTTCCTTTTTTTTATAATCATAGGCTTTTAAAATTTCATTTGAAGTGCTGCTATTGAATAATTAATGTGATTAATAGCTGTTAGGACTTTTGGCCTTAAATTTGATTTATTTAAGAGGGAACTACAGAATCAGGGAAAAAGCACCATGGTGACTCTATAAACAAATCTGATTTCCTTCCTTAGGTTTTTTTTTGCTGTTTAGACTAAAGAGTAGTCTACCTATTAAGTATGTGGTGGTTTTTTTAGATGTTTTTGAGAGCTTCACTGAACACTTCTACATTTTCTAGTATAAACCCCATTCTAGTTCACTTTTGAAAGCTGTTTACAGTCTGTATCTTCCTAAGATACTTCATGTTGATCATTGTTAAACAGAACAAAAAACAAAACCTGAAATGTATCTGAGTAAAAGGAGGGGCTTTAGGGAATGATAGATGCATGGAAAATGAAGATGGAGAGATACAGAACCTGGAGAAGTTTTATAACACTTTAATGGAGCTTTATGAGGCTACTTTTATCTTTTCAGTATTGATGCAGCTTAAATGCACTACAGTCCAGTAAGAAAATAAATTCAAACTGTACAATGAGTTCAAGTAAATTACCTTCAGATAGTTTAAAACTGTGTACTTGTATTGCCTGGAACATATTACTTTTTGAAGATCAGAGCTGAAGCTTCACAAAAGCAGTAAGTCAGCTGCTATAACATTATTTGTTTTCAAAGTACCCCAATGGTTATAGGTATTTCTTTTATTATTTAACAAACTCTTCTCTTACCTGCTTCTGGGAAAAGATGAATTTTGTTGGTCTTTTTGAAATCTGAAAATTCTGTTAACAGATTTTTAATGGCTGCATATTAGATCGCTTGAAGGGTGATAGTTTAAAAGAAACGTGCAGTTGTGAATAACAGTATATTGAGCAAGAGTGAGTTATTCACACTGAGTTATTAATTGAAACCTTGACTTTAAAAGATGCTGACAGTGTTCCTCTTAGTAAGGTACTTAGGCAAAGTTTTGGCTTTAAGCATGTGAGTAACAGATACACTTCATGATTTGGTTGGGGCTGTTCATCATTTTGGAGGGAAAAAATTACTTGCAATGTAGATGAACTCAAGTTATGTAACAGGAAGCCAGTGCATTTATCTTTCTGAAAGCGTAAGAGTTGGAAAATACATAACTGAGTAAGGATTAGACTTATGGCTTTAAAAAAGGAATTTGTCCGAAAGTCCTAAGCAGCTTAGGTCACAGTAGATAGGTAGTGTACTTGCACAGCTTCTGAATATCACGTGTGTATCCATCATTAAGATATTTGGTGGTGGAATTGGAGGACCCAAAAATCTCAGATGAAGCATACAGTAAAAGAAACAAAAGACTTCCCATGAGTTTGCATAGAGTATATCACAGTGGCTTATTCAACTTAAATGGGCATTTTAAGGAACCGCTGTAATGTTAGTAGCAATAGCTATGATTGGTGGTGTCTTGAACAGATGTTGAATTTGTAATATTTTTTAGTAATTTGATATACATCAAAGAAGTCAGTCTTAAAACTGAAAATCTTCCTTTAGCAGAATCCTTGAAATATCAACACTGACTAGGTATGCCTTTTCTCTGGATATGTTTTTTTATTCTGCTTGCTTGCTTCCAGATTTTCTTTGCTGTATTGGATTTATAGTTGTATTAGTTGACTGTAGTGTTTCTCTTGCACAGCAGAACAGTAGTATAGCAAATGAATCTAACAGGATTTTGAAAATCTGCAGATGCTGTAACTGATCTGGCTATGAAATATAGGTTGTCCTTAGAAACTCTCAGAAATCATGTCAGTTTGTGTTAAAGAAACTTAATTTGGCAGAAGATCCACTTCCCACTTAGCTAGCTGGACCTTACTGAAACTCCTACCTGTGTTGTCATCTCCAGGAATGAATGATAATTTTGCATAAGCAGCTCTTAGGAATGATGTAGAGCCAAAGCATTACTGGAAATGCTTGCTGAGCTTAACTGGATTTATATAATGCTTAATTTGGCTTGTTATTGTGAAAGTGGTTGCCAGAAACCTTGTTCATTTGTACCTTGATTCTTTACATTGTGAAGATTCAATTAATCAAGAAACAGCATGAAAATAATGAAGCTGATATCAGATGAATGCAATCAGTACTGCATAATTTCTACACATCCTCTGGAGTACTCAGTATAGTATAATATATTCTAATATATTCTCTAGAGTGCATCATTATGTACTAAATTGGAAGAGAAGGAAATTTTTGCTCATAGAGATTGTATTTCCAGCTATATCTTCATAAAACCACCTGCATCAAAGGAATTCTTGTTCTGAAAAACTTCTGTAGCACCTTAATTTTCCTACATGTGAAAACCAACTTAAAAAGGACACTTGCATATTGTTTTTGAACATGGAAATATGCTTTGATTATGTCTTTGGACGTCTGTCTGAACTGCTAGCTCCTCTAGGCTAAAATGAGTAGTGTGGAAGGAATTCCACACTAAAATCTGTCTTGGGGAGAGGGAGGTTTTGAGGTGCCTGATGAAGTTTGTTACACATTGATTGTGCAGCGAGGCTTCAGATACAAAGAAGTCACATATTTTAATTACAGTATTCTCAAAATACATTTTTGGAGGTTAACAAAACCATTAAGTGAAACTGTAAATGTTTATCAGAATTTACCTTAATAGTAAATCAAAACACTGGATTAGTTATGCATGTTGGGTTTTTTTACCTCTGGACAGCATGCAGTGGGATTTTTGGGTGGCTAACCATGGAATGATACTAATGGCTTTCTTTTTTCTCTTCACATCCCATTCTTTTTCATACCTTTTTATCCATATCCTCTCTTTTTTTCTGTTTTGTTTGCCTTATATGATTTTGACACCCTTCCATTCTACAGTGTGACCAAGATCAGTGCATTCAGAGCACTAAATTCGTTTTGCAGGCTGCTGCCACCCCCCTACTACAGAGTGAGCCAAGCATAAATAGTGAAGAGCTACCTTTACCAGGAAAGACTACTATCAGTGGGCCTTGTGCAACTCTCACTCTAGGGCAACCAACACCACCATCTTCTATGCCAAATCTTACATCAGATACAGGTTTGACAGACATGATACCATTAAAAGATGAACACGAAGGTCATCAGTTTCTCACTCCTGAAGAAGCTCCATCACCCCCTGGGATGCTGCCAAGTGGAAGTCCTATTACACACAGCCATACAATGCACGTCCTGAGTCTAGCCAGCCAGGATTCGTTGCATGAAGACTCAGTACGTGGTCTTGTGAAGCTTAGCTCAGTTTGAACAACTTTTTTCAACATTGCACTGTTTCTTGGTGTCTCTACAAATCTCTTCCTAACAGGAATGACACTGCAGTACCACTGTAAGACCTCCTAACATGCCTATACTGAGAACTTTATCATGTAATGGAGTCTACTAAGACAAGTTATTTTTCCAATGGAGCCATGGCATTTTTTTGACCAGGTTATAAGTGCTCGTGCTTTGATGGTGACTGCATTTTCTTTTTAAGCAAGACCAGAAACAGTCACAAATCCTGTTTCCTGAAACTTGGGTACAACAAGTTGGAAGTCAGCCTGTGACAAACACCATGTACAGTATAAAAGAAAGATTCTTGGATGTAAGTGTCATGCTCTGTGTTCTATGCTCTTGTAATACACACTTGTTAAGGCTTACCACATTTGTGGCCAGAATGATTGCACTTACATGTTATGCTACTAATATTTGAGATAGAAAATTACCATTCCATTTGTTAATTCAAAAGAAAAAAGGTAAAAAAACACTGCAGATATGGATTTGCATGCCACGCTACAGTATGTGTTACAGTGGTGTTGGTATTAAGAGGAAGTGCTGCTTTTTTATTTGTGACTTTCAAAGTGCTGTTTCATTTAAAGACAGTGCAACAAACAAGTTAATGGACTATATTATTTTTTCAATTTATTAAAGTTTATTTTAAATTAATCATTGGTGCCTAGAAGATGGAGAAATACTGGTTTGATCATATTGCATATCATTTAATCTTCTGTTTAAGTGTTTAGATTGAGATATTGTGTTGTGCCATACCACAAGATTCTTCCACTCCCTAATGTGATACAATTACCTGTGGACCTCCAATAAAATGACATCCTCTATATTCTTGGATATGTGTACAGTTATCCTTGCACAGCTTTCCTGGGGAAGGAGGGGGATATGATGATTTAATGCACAGTTTATAAAGACTCAACTGGAATATGATTACATCATGAAGCCATGGAGGAAGAGATGGTTAAAATTTGGATTGCTTCAGCATCTTCTATGATTTTGTTTGAGATGTGTACTTGTTCCCATAGGAAATATTTTTTTGGAAGCAATTGAGTTAGCCTCTTCTTGGACTGTAATTCTCTGTTCCTTATCACATGGCTAAAGGATGAGGGGCTTAAGATTCAAGATAAAGACAACATAGTGAAGTAACTTCAAGTGGTTAACAATATACTGTAGCTGCCCCCAGCCATCATCCTTAATTTGTATTTGTCCTTTAATATTTTAAATGAAAATGTTCACTTCAAATAATTCTTCTGTGCTTTTTGTTTGTTAGTCTTTAAGTAAAGCACAATGAAAAGGTTAAGTTTTTTGTAATTTTTTTCTGTGATAGCTGAAGAGAACCTTAGTTCAGCTGAGAAAGTTTAATAGCTTTTTTTACCATGCTTTTCAAGAACCTGGATTCTTCTTTTCTCAGGAAAAACTAAGTGCAGAATGTGCTTTATCTGGTATTTCTGCAGCTTCAAAGTGTTCCCTAGTTAAGAAATGTGACAGTTCTGTATTGTTTACCATGGCCATTCACTGATACCAAGCTAAAAGCCTTTTGTTTTTACTTCTGTTTTTGAAATTGTGGACAATCAGCCTGCAGAAAATCAGTCACCCATGCTATTAAAGCATCAGACAAGATACTGGCAACACCCTTACTCCTCTTAAGATTTCATAAGCAATCTGTTTCTATAATTGATGATGCTAGCTGTGACCTAATTCAGTGTGTAGAACATAGCAACATTTTCTATCACTGACATAACGGGTGCACCAAAGAGCCTCTGGCAGGCAAGTCTGTCCCAGCTACTGGAGCCATTCTCCCGCTATTTTCCTGAAGCTGGAACAGTCTTGACTTGTTTCCACCAGCCAAACTATAGTGACTGACAAATCCCATTTGCCTGGTCTCCCAGTAAGCCCCACATATTGGACCTTATGTCTGTGTCTGCTCTTGAAGAAGCCAGTAATGCTCAGCATCTTCGTTTTGTCTTTCCCTGATGTGGCTTCTCCTGTATTGAAGCCATGAACATCTGCAGTAAAGCAGATAATGGGTTGAGGGCAGGAGAGACTCAGTGAAGAATCCCAGCTTGGAGTTTGTAAACCAGAACTTGACTGATCACTGGATCTGAGGTGTCTGTGGGTAGCTAACTGTGGATGCATTACTCACTACATAGAAGGACAAGTCAAATATTTTTAAAATTATATCAAAACTTTCCACTTGAGGCAGTAATGATGAGGATCACTATTTTAAGAAATTGGTTTTTATATGCCAAAATATACCCAAGGGACTTTATACTTCCAAGGACACCAGCTTTGTGACAACATCTATATGTCATTTTTATGTCATTACACTAGGGAATAGTGCAGAAAGCTTCACATCAGCTCTGTACACGATTAAATTAGTGTCAGTTATAACATGGAACAGAAGAAAGGACAGGATTTGAGTCTTGATGCTGTTTTCTTTGTGCTCATGCTTTTCATCATAATTTTAAAAAAATCTTCTGTTTTGTTTATATTGGGATGTAAGAATTCCCTAACAAATGGGAAAGAGATGTGCTGCTTCAAACAGATGTGCTAGTTACTTGTTCAAGTAACTAGCACATCTAGTTCAAGTGAACATTGTTCAAGTGACATTTTTTTCTTTTTGTCTTAAGATGACAGCCTTTTTTTTTTTTTTTTTAACATGCTCCTTATGTTTCTAAGTTTGGCACCTGAGAATAAAATGAATACTTTGAATTTGTCTGCCTGTATGTTTGTTTCACCCTTGTTTTTACGTCTCCTTTCCTTCCCGTCTCAGTCTCTTTTAAATGGTGACTTCTCACACCTCCTGACACCGCTGCCTTGTGAGGACACCTGCTGGAAGATTTCGGAACTAAATCTGTTAACCACATGGGGTGGTGATTGCAGTTTGACAGCAGGCAGTGATTTAGCAGCAGGTTGATGGAAGAGGTGCCTCTGACAGGGTTTTCGGGCCATTCCCTTCACCTCCACCACAGCTGTCTTCAGTCATGGGCGGTCCCTTCGTTGGAACTTGCATATGCATCTGGGATGAATCTGCAAAGAAACTTCATCACCTGCTCTACAGATCTGAATTTTTTGTGGGTTGTTGTTTTTCTTTTTTTTTTCTTCATTTGAACTGTTATTATAGAGCACGCACACCAGGGATCCAAATTATCATCCTAGTGAATATACTTCTCAGGGTTTTTTCTGTTGTTTCGTTGGGGTTTTTTCCTTTGAAAATTAATATACTAGTATTAAATAGTTCTTTCCATGTTCATCTAGTTTATAATTGTAGAATCAAAGTGAAAGTTGTTATTTTCAGAAAAGCAAATATTTTTTCATAAAAATCTAAAATCTTTGAATGTGTGAAAAATGGTTAGTTTGTCTGATAAAAAATTACTTTTCTTTTTTTTAATAACATTTTTCACTCCTAGATGTTTATATAATGTTGGTTGTAGAATGAAATGTCATGTTTCATTATATGTTTTTAAAGGCTGTTTATCCTTCTGATTTCTCAAAGACTTTTTATTTTAAAAGGAAATTTTATTTTCATATTAGTTTAACAGTAATGTAACAAATGCCAAAATATTACTGTATTTTTGTATTATGTTAGATCCACTATCAAATCTCATCTATGCTAACTGATGATACAGATAGATGCATTTCTGCCTAAAATGGCTAATTATTAATTAAAAAGTTTATGCTAGAGAGTGATCCTAGAAGAAGCAGCAAACTGATCTCTTAAACCCAAAACCTGTGGGTCGGCAGCATGTGTGACAAGGGAGATGGCCAACTTGTGATATTGTAGATTTTGTATTTGTTTAAATCTATATAGCAAGTATAATAGTTCACTATAAGTAAATTGTTGCTTAATATTCAAAATACTGAATGAAGAAGCGTCTCTGCAGAGCTAACGAAATTGAGCTTCTGTTTGTGTTTTAGTTCCCAAATTCAATATAGCTTGAAAAACAACTCAGTAATGTTATAGAGGTATCCAAATGTTACTTGAGGTCTTTTCTGGTTTAATTTATGTGTAGGAACTGTCATCGTGTATGTTGTTGATTTTTCTCTTCCCTTCTTACCAGCCATGGTACCCTGAAGACTGAAATGGTGTGTTTGGCCATGGGCCATCCTGACTGTGTTTTTAAAATTAGTTTCTGTCAGTGTGATTTTGCTTTAAGGGCTGAAGTGAAATGAGGTACTGTACTTAACGCAGTTTAAAATATTCTTAGGCCCAAAATATGAATGGAATGTGTTTTAGACAGCTGCATATAGATTTAGTTTATTTAAACCAGAACTGTCCTAGTTTTCAGGATCCATCTGGGTCAGGGCTTCCTGGTTTTGCTTGTCTGCCTGCAAAGGCATTGCAGGTGACATCTAGAGTGCACTGCCTAGGCTTCCAAGACTCGTGGGATTAAGTGAGCCATTTAAACCTGTGCAAATCTAGATTAGATCTGAGTTGATGCAGCAGTTCAGTTCCATCAGAGAAGGCAACTGTCTGTTAATGTTTAACTATAGAATTTGAAATTTCAATGCAAACAAAGCAAGGTGGGGAGGAGAACAACTTTTGAATGTTACGAAGAAAGAGAAGAGTTATTCTAAGGCAGGTCAGAGGGGACAAGAATAAGAAGATAAAAGGGAGAAGTCTGAGTGAAAGCTAAACACGAAAGATTAGCAGGTGACCTGGATGAAAAGAGGAATTAGCTGTAAGCTGTGGATGGAGAGGGAGGGTGTATAAACAAAAAAGCCCTATGGGAAGTGGGGGGGTGGTGGTGTAAGAAAAGGGACGACTGTCAGTGTTTATTAAACTTTTCTTTTTTAAATAGTTGCTCACTGCATTTACATTTTTTTTTGTTAAAATTTTCTTATAAATAATTCTGGAAAAAATGTAGAGGAAAAGGGTGAAACTCTGAAAGGAAGCAAAAGCACCTGTAGGAAGATGGTGAGAAAAATGTAAGGAGGTGATCTGCTCTCAAGCTTTTCTTCCCTAACATCTTTTCCTACTTTTGCTTTGGAAGTATATCTTTCAAATACAAAAACGGGGTGAAATCTTGGTCCCTTTGAAGTCGATGGGAAACTTCAGACACTGACCATACTAAAAGTGGTAATTGCTTTAACATTTTTAGTTCCATACTGATAACTGTTTTAGCATTCTACATTTCCATAACAGAAGTGCCATTGCACTGGGAAAATGAATGGTTCTGTTTTCTTGGTGATGTCTTTGTAAAATTTGCACACCTGTGTTTCCTAAGCAGCAGTCTTGCCAATTGGGCATGAAACCTGGAGTTCAGAGTTTCTGCGACTAGTGTGCATATGGGAATTAAGACTACAGGCTATATAAACTTTGTGGTTTCCAAACCAAAAAGATCTGTCCCACAGAGCTCTGTTTACTTCACAGTATATACAGAAGTCAGTTCCACTGGCAACAAAATGTTAATGCCAGTGTTACCCTGATATTTTTTAAGCCCTCCACAACTTCAGCTATGTTGTCTTTTATGAAAACTAAAAAAAAAACAACCCAAAAACTAAGTTTAACTCTACTAGAATATGTCTTCACAAATCTGAAGCTGGTGACAGCAGCTGGGAGTTATCTGTGTGCATTTATTTACAGAAAGGACATGGAAGGACCAGGAACAACTTGGCCCAATGAACTGTGGTGTGAGGAGAAGCCATGGAGCCTTTCTCTGGCTCCTCTTGAAAGCACCACATATATTTGAGGAAAGGATGTGAATTTAGCAGGCTCAAGAGTGTCTGGCTTTGGTTTGTGCTCTATAGTCTGTACATGGCAATCTGCAGGGATCCAGCTGTGCCGGGGACTGCCAGTTCCGAGGTGGAAGATGAGGTGGACTGTTGAGGTGTTGTATTTGTTAGAGATTAAACTTCAAAGAAGTGGAAACTTCAGACAAGGTGGTAGCACTGTAGTTAACACAGTGTTTGTGGGAAGGGTATGTGTAAATGATTCCTCTTGTGTATGCATTCGCTAAGTGCAAGGTTTCTGCTGGCAAAGGTGTCAAAGCCTTCTGAGCTGTTTTCCTGAGTCTCCTTCACTGCCAGGAGAGAGAGCACAGTGGGGTCACACAGTTTGTCACCAGGGAAATTCATTCCTCTGTTAAAAATGTAGTTACTTTATGTCTTTGCAGATGAAGCAGAACTTTGTTGCAATAAACAGAAAGTTGGTTATAGAATTTCTGATTTATCTGCCCTGCTGCGTGCCTTGTTGTAGTGCAGCAGTTTGATTGTGGTTATTGGCAGGAATATGAAGAACAGAATTCCTGGCAGAAACCACAGCTAGACAAGCTTTCTTTTCTTTCATTTTTTAGCAGAGTATTAAGTTTCCTTCTAGGTAGGTCACAGAAAATTAAAAGCATACTTAGTGGTGCTGACTAACCAGCTAGGTTTCTAGCATGCTGAAAATACCTAGTATTTTGGGGTATTTGTTTTTTTTTTCCTAAATTGAAAGAAAAAACAAGGTTCTGAAAAGTTTCCACTGATCTAAAAACTTCTGGAATATTTATGGTGTTTAATCTTTGACTAATGTATGTCAATATGTGTTTATATATTTAGTATTTAATTTATTACCTGTATGACTTTCTCTCTCTATTGAAATATTCAAGGAATATCTGAGTCCTACTGTTGTTTTCATATGTGCAACATTTATCTTTTATTATAGTTATGTTTGAGGAAGAAAAGGTTAAATTCTTTATTCCATAATTACATGAATAATGGCTGTTTCTAATATTCTTGTCCTACTCTTATTTTTCTTCTCATATCAAAGATTAAAATCCTCTTCCATAACTAAACTGACATTCTGTAACACACCATACCTTGGGGTTTTTTTAATTAATTAATAATCAAACTTCTGAGGTTAGATTTGGTAAGAAATACTAAAACGATTTACACAAGTCAGAAAAAACCAAAACAACAGAAAGACACAATGTTTTTAGTACTTGTATCACAAGGCTTTCCTGCACAATAGTGACAGAATTAGCACAGCTGATATGGGATGACTTGCTCTAGATTCCAGATTCTGATATCAGAGGCAGAGGAAATTCAACATCTTCTATTTTATGGAATCCTTCCCCTTCCATCCTTCTGTTTCCCCACCTCCTCAGAAAATCCTGGAGCAAATGAGCTCAGGATCCTCCTGTCTGGCAGGCAGATGCATCTGACTCAGTCTTTACCCCTTCAGTCACCCCACCCCTCTGTGAGCTCTCCCCACACCCTGGCACTCTGCTTCCCTTCCCTGGCTCCTGAGGAACCCTCAGTCTACAGCAAAGCAATCCCAGCTTCCTATTGCTCTCTCCTGGGTTATTTATGTTTTATTTATATTTTATATTTCAAGACCCCTACTCTAGTATGTATTTTGGTTGAAATACATTCCTATGTAGCGGCACTGGAGCTAGAGACACGTGGTGACATTGAAAAAATTATTAAAAGTTTGCATTGACAGGCTAAAATATGTTACAGGAAAGATATATGTGGGTGAGAAGACTTGTATCCTGAACTGTTTGACTGAATGCCTGGGACTGAATTTCTTCTTCGGTTTTATAGGTATCCACATTAATATTTTAGTGCACTTTTGAAATTAATTTACTCATATTATGGAGCAGTCTTGTAATATGAACTAAATTTCTTTTAAATAAAAAATTAACCAGAAGATAGATTCTGGCAGCATACCTAATGCAATCCAAATGCTAACAGGACCAGACTGGAGCTAGTCCAGAGTTTCTGTCCTTAAAATACATTGAGTGTGAACATCAGGTCATCATATGCTCACTTCTTGTGAAAGTAGATATAACCATAGACAGGTTTCCCAACAAACTTGTATTGTTCTTCTGGTTCATAGTTCTGAAGTTGTGTTCTTCCTTATTATTAAAAAAAAAAAAAAAAAAGTAAAATAAAATAAAAATACCTACTAGCCTGTCAAAATTATGTTTTGTGAATGTATAGGATATGTTTCATTAAAATAAAAAAAAAATAATTCTTACATGAGGAAGTCAATGTAGAAACAATATAGACAATGTAGAAAACAAAAATGCTCCTTGAATCTTGTCAAATGCAAGTGTGTATTAACACCCTATTCAGGCATGAATTTTCAGTATCATCACATATCTCCATAGGCATCCCACTGACTCTGGCAGCCTGTTGTCTAGACATCTTAAGGTCTGATTACCTGAATGTATCAGTTGTGTTAGTCCATGAGCCTTAGGATGAATTATTATAAAGAAATGGTTTGTGCTGGTAAGCTTTTGTGTTAGTTTATGCAAATTTATTTGAAGATACAAAAGTATGTATGCTTTTAACTATTTCTCTTGTGTCTGAGAAACAGCAAGATTTGTTCCTCTCCTACCTACTCAATAGTTAGTTGCTCTGATCTTACTTTCTTGCAAAATAATTAGTGGTCCATGAGGACTAGACTCATGTCTTAAGACTGGTGGTTGTATTTCTTCCTCCAAAGTGTTTCCACTGGCTGTAATGAATCCTACAGAATTTTGCTAATATATACTTCAAGGATAATTAAGGAGCACTGCACTGACTAGAATGCATAAGTAAAATATAAGATACACATTTCTTTCACTAACTGTAAGGCAAGAACATCAGATTGCATTAGACAAAAATGGAAGTACAGCATTGTGTTTAATTTTATGTAGTCTCGTTTGAGCAGCATCACCTTCATACCAACTGCTAACTGTCTGTGGTGACTGGTGTTTGTGGGAATGTGAAAGAACATCAGTTTAAAGAGGTAATCTCCAACTCTTTAGTTTAGTGTCTTTCTAACAGGTTGCAGATAGCACCAGTGCAATGACAGAGGCATTGCTTTTATGTTATGAGGAAAATAAGAGTGGGGATACTGTGTAGATCCCATTACAAGTTTCATGATGGCTGTGTACAAAGTAAACGTGTCCAAATCCTAAAAATTGTAACTTGTACTTTATGTTATTCTTGATACTTTCTGTTGACCCAGCATACTATTCATATTATCACTGCTCAAGCAACTGTATTATAAACATTTGTTCATATTGAGAATTCTGTACTAAAATGCACTGAAAGTGATCAGTCTCAAAACACACAGCTGAAGCTCGGTTTTGCTTGTTGCTCATAGATAAGGAAAAAAAAAAAAAAAAAAAAAAAAAAAAAGATGGTCTATCTTTGATACCAAAAGCTATTTTCTTTCTTTCCCCACCCAGGGACTCAACCATATCTGAGACTAATGACTCTTGTTTTCCTGCTCTGTGGTTTGGTAGCCTGCAGGATTCAGGAGCGCCCTGCCCCAGTAACCATCAGGTTATCCCTGAGGTAACCCCACTCCAGTCTGGCCTGTGCCTCATCTGCAGTTTGTGCTGGCTGGTAACAGGGGCTGAGCCTTGGAGTGGACTGGTAAGTATGAGGCAGGTACTGGTTCTCACTTGGTGATCCACTTCATTCTACAGAATCCCTATGTCTTGGGAACCATTTTCTCAAAAAAAAAAAAAAAAAAAAAAAAAAAAAAAAAAAAAAGAAAGCTTTTCAGATAAATTTCCAGGGTTATAATTAAGCAGCTTTATATAACTAAAATATTTGAGTACTAACATACAGTCAAAACATTGAGTGTAAAAATTCTTATCTATATCCAAGATTAATGTTAAAATTTGCAAGTAATAGAATGATATACCCATATGTGTATCTCTGTATGAAATCGGAATTTTGGATACTTGTCTTTAGACTGCTGGTAATGATGGAATGTCCTACACAAAATTACAGCTCAGAGGACAAAATCTCTGTCCCAGTGCCAGCAGCTCTTAATTAAAGGATTTGTATCTATTTTGGTTTTACCTTTTTAGGACTACATAAATGGCAAATACCATGTTGGTGTAATATTATTCTTGACACACGTAGACTTTTGTAATTAGAAAAGCTGTGTTTTGTAAATAAGGTAAGAAATTAAAAGAACAAGCTACTATTCTTGAATATAGAAACTCTGATTTTTTTTCTTTTTAAACACATCTTGGCACTCTATATCTATTAAATCAGTTATAGTATAACCCAAATCAAGAATAAAACAAATATCCAGGTTTCATGTCTTGCCAAGGTGCTTTATTGACTTCCCAGAGCCAAGTGCTGTCCCAATACGGTATCCCAGTGTATATCCGAGGTGTTTTTTCTGTGTTTTCACAGACTTAGGCAGTATTTTTCTTCATTATGTTCAATAGTAAATCTCTTTCTAATGAAGAGTGAAATCTGTTGCAGTTCTGCACCTAAGAAGGAGCAAGGGATGTTACATGTTTCTTTTCTGTCACTTGTGTCACATACTTACCTCTACAATTTCTTCCGCAATTTTTTCTTCTAGGTGGCAATGACTGATTTTGGTTGTTTCTCTGTCCCGCTTTGTTTTTCTGGTTTTGTTGTGTGGAACATATTCTACTAAGAGGTTCCTTCTAAAGGAACATTTATCAGTGTGCTTTTTAAGTTCTTCTGGAGAGTGGAACAACTGTAAACACAGTTTCAGTATAAACAGTTTCAGATCTTCTGTTCCTAAGTCAGACAGTGAGGAGGTCTGTGGACTTTGACTGTGCCTCAACTATCATTTCTTCTGTTTGAGACAGGACTTTACATGCTTTTTTTTTCTCATGCTTGTGTAGGTCTTTATTAGTTTCCTTAGTAAACATAGGAATTTACAGATACAACAAAGATGCACTTAGATTTTTTACTAAGTGAGCAGATAAATTTTAATTTTATCTGGCAATGCAGACACTGATAAAAGTTTTCCCCACAGTTGAATAGGTTTCAAAGAACAGGGAAATAGCAAGATTATGCTCCTTTTGTCAATGAACTGTTTCAAAAACAAATAAAAAGCATGGGAAAAGGATATGTCTACATTTTTAGGCTTTTTAAGTAGTTCTTTTTTCTGACCACACTGAATTTTCTTACTTGCATTTAAATATCGCTTGTCACCACTTCTCTGATCAGTGCTTGTAATTGTTTCCTAATTGAGTCTGAGAAGGTCCTGGAAGAGTATGTTGCCTCCTGCACTTCAGTTGAAGGTCTTGAGCTATCAGTTTCATCACACCCACAAGCTGTGGATATTACTTTTTTACCTATTTGGATATTACCTTATTATCTATTTCTACATTTCTGTAGAAAACACTTCCAAACAAGCCATAAAATTTTGCTTTTTCTTTACATGCAAAGTCCACAACAGCATGGGCTTTCAGCCACTCATATCTAATGCTGATTAATATCTGACTTGGTTTTCTTGTTCAAAGAAAATATGCCTTAGAGTAGAGCTGCTTTCAAAGTACTTCTGCAGCTCCCAAGTGATTCTGAGTTTTAAATAAAGTAATTCTTTGAGCTCATTTGAACGTCTCCTGAAAGCTTGAAGATAGCATATTACTTCGTCTAAGTGGGTTGGTGGACAGCACAACCTATAAATGATTCAGTACCTGTCTTTCCTGAAAGGATGAAGCTAGCTTTTGTGTTCTATAATTCAGAAAATGCTTAACACTTGAGTGAACAGGCATATACAAAAGGAAATGTGATTCACACGCTATTAGAGCAAATCTGTTGCTTATAAAGTATCTTTTTTCTTTCATCATTGTCTAGTTTTCATCATGCTAAGTTCAGTAGTGTCAGGGATATCAGATTATGCACTCAGGTCTAGAAGGCAATGGGAACAGTAACAACACTGATTGTACTGTTACACTGGAGCATATAAAAATCTGCTTGATTATAAATACAAATGTTCTTATTCTTTGTTTTTATTAATTTTATTTCAGAATGACTGGTTATTTTAATGCAGTTGGGTTCAATGATGTGCTAGATCATTAAAGAAAATGTTCATTACAGAACCAATAGGGGAAATGTATTGGTTCTTTTCCAGTGAAAATACAGATTTGCAGCAAATATCTGTGCTGTAAACAAATGTACAGTTTATCAGAGCATCTTAAGATGCATGCTCTTCCATTTGTTCAAGTAAATGTTTATTTACTGAAGTATAATTCATAGCAAGTCTCTTAAAAAGGGAAGTTTCCAGGCAATTGTGTCCACTTGCAATAATTTAGGAACTTTTATTGCAATTTTAAGTTAAACTGATGAAAGTAGACTCACATGACATGTGTGCATAACTATAGTTTCTCCATCTTTATGTTGTGAAGCCCTTATTTTTGAAATGGTAGTTTCACTGGGAATTAATATATTTAACAAGCAAAGAAAAATAATTGTTTTTTTCTGCTTCTGATGTAAACAGTTATGTAGAAGACAATTCTACTTAATGAAGAATTTTTACAGCAGGAGGACATTGCAAAAGGACTGTATTTCTTCCCAGAGCAGCACTCTCTTCTTTTGGAAAATACTGTCCTGTATTGGCAAGCATGACATCTATAAACACATATTTTGACTGAACTGTGATAATAATTCATGTTCTGGGGAAAAATATCCACTGTGAAAAAAGACCACACAGTTAGCAAAGTGGTTTTGGGGTTGCAAAGCTATGGCACCTATTTAATGAATAGGAAATAGTTTTATAATCATTCCTATGGGGGATGGGGGAAAGGACCCCACTTTCAAGACATAAACTTTAGTCTGCAGTCAAGGTCTTTTGAAAATCCTTTCCTACCCACCTGTAATGCTGCAAAAGTGGGTAAGCAACTGATAGTTTTACCCATTGTATGTAACAGGTATTGGAGGCTAGCACACATGGAGTTATACAAAACCTTATCATCCAGGTGATCTTTCAGCTCAGAATTAGATAAGAGAAACAATTAGAAAAAAAAATCGCTTTTCATATCACCTCTCTATTGCTGTATCTGCCAGGCTTTGAATCAGTGTTGCCTCAGGTTGATGTTTTACAAGAACCATTGGTTTATATGGATGCCAAGTTCAATTTTTAAAGGCAGAATCAGTACTCTGTGGGGATAAGAGTTAGATGCATGAGTGAGCTAGTAAACAGATTACATTTTGCTGTCCTCTCTTGTTTGCTGTTTTAATGTTGCCCTCAGTAAATTCTGGGATTTGGAAGTTTTATTTGTCTTTTATCATTTCCTAGAAAGTTAAAAGCTTTTGTGTCTTTCAGGAAATTAGACAAAGGTTTTCTGCTTGAAGCCTCTCAAGTCTCAAATTGGGGTCACTTGTTCCAATTGAACCCTGGGTTTTTACTGTGAGGAAACTAAATTAGAGTTGTGTGGCCCAATAAAGTCATTAAACTGGTATTAGTACTGCAGTAGATTATATTTCACAGAAATCAAAAGATATGGACTGGAAGTGTAAAACCTCAGGAAATTAATGTTAAATATGAAAATTCAGGGAATAGTTACTAAGAAGTATTGTTAGAAGGGACTCTGAAAGTGTCTAATGCAACTCGTGGCCTGACACGTAGGAATTCCTGTCTTTTTAACACCTGAACAATTTTTGCTAATACTACGTGTAATGAAAGAGAGACTTCACAACTTCTCTGGGTTCAAACCTTCTCTTGCTTCAGTAGCTTCACCATTAGAGACATTTTCTTGGTGACTAAATTAAATCTTCCACAAGAGCGTCCTCTCCCATTACTCCATGCCATGGCTGTTTGGGACACTTTGGGCAGACAGTGATTTTCTCAGCACTGACAGCTGCATTCTCTTGCTCGGTCTAATTCTCTGATGGCTTGCTCTGGTGGGACTCCAACTCCATGGTTGTGCTCTTTTCCCTTCTCCCAGCTCTCACTGGGCCAGCAGCACCCTGTAATGTACAATGCCAGTAGAAAGCCAAATCTGAGACTTTAACTGAACCTTAAATCCTTTACTGAAAAAACTGCGAACCCAGCCAACTGTACTTGCTTGAGCTATGTTCTTTGCTGTTTCTATGAGGCACTTGGGGCTGTTTGGTAAAAAAGAAATAGTTGTTTAGGGAGGTTTGTGAGGCTTGGCTAATTCTGTTTGAGATACTTCTATGAGGTATTTGTGTGATGGTGTGACCAGCCACTGAGTCTCTCAGTCTGTGTGTACCATGAATGTCATGTCTTCATCTCAATCAGCAGTGGAGCTCTGTTGAGAGACTGATGGGGGAGGAGAAGGGGAGAAAGAATGAAAGGGAAAAAATAAGGAACATGTCTTTTTGTTGTTTTTACAGGGATTAACTAATATCTGATTTAAGTTTAGGTAAGGCAGTTATTTGTACACAGTTCTATGCTTCAGGATGTGTTGTTCATGTTTAGGATGAGCGTTATGCTTGCTCAACACACAAAGTAAACAGTTTGCCTTCCAGCAGCTGCCTCCTGCTAGCTCTGGGGAAGGCACCTTAAAAGCAGTACTTCCCATGCTCTCACCCTAGATAAAACCACAGCAATAGCAAATACCCAGCCAAATCCAACACAATATGAAGGTCCAAGATACCTACCAGCTATAAAGCACATGTGGATTTACAATGTTCAGTTAGTCCCTCAGGCTTCCTTCTCAGTCATAGGGAACACCTTTCCTCCCCAGGAATGCTCCAGTAAGTGCTGTGTGAGTCTACTTGATCTGCTGTGCAATATCCTGGGGCTCAGCTGGCCCAGCAGCAGGAAGTCTTCCTCTCAGCTTCCTCTTAGTTCCCTCCCCTCCTATAGTGGCAACACAGCCCATTGTCTATATGAGTGATTCATTGCTTTTATTTATTTATGTCTCAGAGAACTTGAATTAAGCAGTGTTACTCATGTTCTCTGATGAGAGGCTGTATAGAGCCAAAAGGATGCTATCACTCCCTGGCAGGTAGCATGTCCCTTATGCTGTGTCTCATACAGTGCTATATGAGCATTTAAAGAATCTGAAAGGCTCTAAGGAGTGGGTAAAAGTGTAGGTGAGAAATTTTGGGTACATGTACCTCCTCTCTTAAAACAGGTATTTCCATCAGTTCATTCTTTTCCCCCTTCTGAAAAGGTTGGTGTCTCAGCAAGCAGAGCTAAAAGTAGAAGCCCACAGAAATCCTAGGAAAGAAGAGACGTCTAAACCAGCCACTCAGCTGAAGCTATGGATTACACGGGTATTTAATAAATAAATAAATAATAGAGTAGGAAACACAAAACAAAAATTATGAGAGTCATTGCAGAGGAAATTTAATGCTTCACAAACACCAAAACTTCAAGATGTCTCAGGCTGTGTTTCTTGTTGTAATTGAAAAGAGGTGAAAGCCCTGTTCTGAATACAGAGCAACAGTACTAAGGGGTTCTTGTAAAACTGGAAACAATTTAAGGCACATCTACGCTGTCATTATAAGCTAATTAATCTTGGTGTTCAGTCAGCAGAGCCAGTCATTGGGAGTAAGTGTGCCATGCAGACTTACCCTTAGCGACGGAGTCCTGGGAAGCTGTCTCACTGGCTTGCTGGGTGATCTCAAGCAAGTTGTTTATTGACATCATGTTTACTGTACCAAATGTTCTGCAGACTGGTTTGGTTCATTTTGGGAACTAATGTTGTGTTAGAATACAAAGATGCAGTTCCCAGGCAGAAAAGCAATTTTGCTTTATCTTCCATTTCCTCACACTTAAAATGATGTGACTTCTTACTCCCTCCCTTCCCCTCTCCCCACTGAGGAAAAGCTGTGTTTAGTTAAATTGACTTACTATAATGAAAACCCATACTAATGATTTTGAATTTGAGGAATGATTTTATGCAATGCTCAGGTGCTCTGGGTTGATGGAGTAATACATATTGTACTGTGGAGTGGCTTATCTGTACGCTACATTACGCATTTGCCACAGATCAAGTGCTTTTAAACACAGGCATTTACCTTATATATTTAGTATATCCATATGTATATAAATACCTGCAGACATTGTAATAGCTGTATTTGTGTGTAGAAAAGTGTGTTCTGACATTAACAGTCATGGCAGGTTCCAGGTAAGAAACAGGAAAACTGTTGCCCTGACTACCTACAGGTTCAGGGGGGGCTTTATTCTTGTGCCATCCCATAAGGAGGGAAAATGTGACAATGTTGCACTTAAACTGATGTGGCACTATATTTCTTAAGTGGAAAGCATTTCCTGGCTGAAAGAAAGGTTGTGGTAACTTTGGGGCATAGTATATTAGGTGCTATAGAGAGATCTAATGATATTTAAAATATCAAAAGAATAAGGTCTAGTGGTTTTGAAATCCTGTTTCTCAGAATTCTCTCAGACATTTTTGAACCTTGTGTTAGTAGTCCATAAAAAACCAAAATGATTTGTTCTTGTTTGTTGCTGTTGCTGCTGCACTAGATTTAAAAGAAGCCCAAATTTTAACTTTTTTAATGCTTTTATTAACTTGGTGGGAAACAAATGGCTCTCATTGTCTCAAAGATTGTATCAGTGGACAGCAAAAAGGACAGCAGTCATTTTTCATCATCTAGGAACAGAGCTGAGAACCTCTGGCTCTGCTAGACTTTTCCAGACAGAGGAGAATGTTCTTGGTGCAGGCAGCTGCCAGAACACATGGCTTTTTACTGAACTGAAACTATTCCTGCTCTTCTAGAGTCTGTGGGGACAGATTGCAGCCCAGGTCCAGAAGATCTCAGCACAGCCCTGTCAGCTTCATTATAAATCTCTGTCTTTCAGATTGCTGAGGATTACACAGTGGTGGAAACATGCCAAGATGCTGAAATGCTAAATCATGTCTCTTCTCCTTCAGCTGCGTCTCCGAAGCATCAGGAAAGTATTTTTTTGAACTGTATTGCTGCCATCTTCCAGATTCTGAAACATGTTTTATGTAGTCCTTATTGCTTCTACCAGAGAGCGAGAGATGGATCCTACATGATGAACACAGGTTAGATGGTACAACTCTGGGAGGCGATTGTACAAATGTGAGTTTGCTGCCCTAGGCAGTGCTAGCTGCATGCTCTGCTGCTCTGTGGGTAGCGGGATGATGCCCTAAAAATTGCCCCAGGCCAGGATTAGCTGATAATATTTTTGGGAATCAAGTGCAGATGAAGAGAGCTGGTAGAGTGCAAGGATCCAGAATTCCTCATCCAAGAGGAATGCTGGGCAGGTGCTATGGTCTTGGTGCCACTGGAGAATTATTCTCCAGTTTGGAGACCTTGGAATGACATTAACCTCAGAGCCTTTTAGTGCTGCCAGTAGTTCAAAGCACTGACTGTGGAAGCCAGATTCCTGACTAGTCCCTTTCTAAACACAGTGTTGGAAGAGAAGAGGAAATATTCTGACTTCTCATATTTGGACTGTGGCCTGACTGAGCACAGCTCATTGTTGGCTCAGATCAACTGTATTCACCAGTGTCTGGCAAAGTTGTGTGCTGAGAGAGTTTAGAAGCACTGATAAAATTGTATTGTCTTAACACTAGGACTGTCCTTAGATGTGAAATAGGAAAGGGAAGAGAAATGTCCCTTCAACTTCCTTCCCTTGCAGTCTAGATGTAACTGTACCCAACATGGAGAGCAAGTTTTTTAAGTGCCAATAACTATGACTCCTCCCACAACTTAATGGGTATCCAGAGCTGAGCATGTGCCTGTGGTGCAGCTATCCTTGTTATTAGCCTTCTAGTTACTCACTATTGCATCCTAAAAGTGTGCAAACCAGTATTTTTGCCCAGAGTATGTAAACCAGAGAAGCTGTGGATGTTCCCTTCTCTGGAAGTGTTTAAGTGTTTAATACAATAAAAAAACAAATGCTGGAGCAGTTATCAGGTCATCTACTCCCTCCAGTCACATTTGTTTGCAATAGCTAGAAAGAAAATGCATGAGCAGTGAGGAAATAATCTTTCCCAGGTAGTACAGGCCTGGGATATGAAACCTGATGTTTTTTAGGCATTCCATAACACCCAGGATGATGGTGTTTAATTTTTATTTTTAAAAGGAAAAAAGCAGTTGTTTTTTCTCTAGAAATGTCCAGTGCTTTCTATTCCTGCTTAGATCTTCTCATCTGTGCAATGATACACACAGTAGAGGTTTTCCCTAATTATTCATGTGTTTCCTTACTTTTTATCTCATATCAAATCCCCTTTTTTCCTCTTTTCAGTCATTGTCTTCCAAGGCAAAGCAAACAGGTATGTTACTTGTCCAATTTTTGTTTATGGTACTAGTTAACTACAAAATTTAGACTTACAATAATTTGCTTTCTTGTAGAGACACATATGGGCCCAGTTTTTGCAAGCAGCAGTATCTGCAGATTATATACATGTTCATCAGCTCTTCTCCTTGAGAAGCAAAGCTCAGGATCCCCGGCCTGTCTCCAGAAATAGCTTTTTCCAGGACTTGCATGCAGTTAAGTGACTTAGAAAAACAAATTTCTGGCATCAAACTTTGTTCTTGAAATTTGCCCCCAGGCAAACCCCATCAAAATTCCTTTCAGGCTATCTGGGCTTCTGAGCTGCACTGGGGGGTGTGAAACCTTTTATGCAGCTGCCCAGCAGTACAACTTCAGAGTTTCAGCCATCCAAGTGTGTTTGAAAACACGTATAACTTTCTTCAACAGAGGCTGAAAGCAAATATGTTAACCTCCCCACAGAGCATCTTTCACCATGAAGTGGACAGATGACTTCTTAGGTGCTGCTTCCACAGTCCCTGCCCAGGAAGCTGCAGTGCTAACCGGGATCTGCGAGTGCTGCGTGTGTGGCTTTGACTTCTGTCCCTCTGATGTGTAGTGGTGGCAGAAGCCAATGTCTGTCACCCAAGCCCTGTGCTCAGCCTCTCTATTTGCTCTTTGGGCACACGTCTGTAAGCCCACAAGAGTTCCAGCTAATGCAGTTGTATTCCAGAGAGCTTTAATCATGCCCATGGTTTTCCTTTCCTCTCACCCTGTCCTCTCTTTTAGTGAAGTAAGACCTTCTGATGAGGAGGGCAGGGAAGGTTGACCACTAAGACTGATGCCAGCAGGCTCTGTGAGGAATGCTCTGGCTTTCCTTCCAGGGCAGCAAGGGTTTGGGACAAGAAGGGTTTGGCTGCCTTGTGGTTGCTTGTGTTGATGATGTCTCAGAGCAGTTCTGAGAAGGCAAAGACGGGTTGCCTGAATGTCAGCATTTCCATAGCTTTTGTGTATGACCTTTATCACCATTTTTAATGGCATTTTTAACAGTTGCCTGCTGCAGAGATATCCAGCTGGAGTAACTCTACCACTAGTCCAGCAGGCCAAGTAATTTTATTTGAACAAGTGATTTTCTTGGTGAATAAAAGCAGAAATGAGTGCTCCCAGTGTATTCTCTGCAGAGATCATTAGTTTAGATTGGGCACCACACTAATGATGCTGTGCAACCATTTTTGCCCAAGTCAGGTAATTTGGAGTCAAGTGTCCATGCACAGGAGAGGTGTTCCCAAAGTATCTGAAAATGGAACAGCTTTACCTTTTACCAAGACTGATCTGTGACCTTTTCCTTGCCATGCTCAGTAAGACATGCCTGAAGTCAGTTGCCTTTTAGTAATGTTCCAAACTCATTATAGGTTCTTATAAAAGGATAAAATGAAAGCCACAGTTTCTCCTCTAGTGATGAAGCTCTTTTGGATTTCATCTGTCTAGGTGACAAGCTATAGACACTAACAGTTTGATCATGTCATCTATTCTGCCTTCTCAAGGTGCAGTTGGTGTACGTTTTCTCCTCTCTTCAGAGTGTATTTGCAACACAGAACTTCAGATGAACAAGGTAGGATCATTAGTATATCGCATTTTTATTTGACTTTTGAGCCTGGAGTTTCAGTTTTTTTCCTGCCAAACTTTTTGATGTCCTCTCCTATTTCAACCTGACCATTTCCAATTACTGCCTTCCCAAATGTTAAACTCTATTTAGTAGCTACTGCTTCAGAGCCAGCCTGAGCCCTGACAGATTGCAAACCAACTGTGAAGCAGAATGTCCTTCTGCATGAGGCTGGACAATATTCATATTCCAGATTGTAGGTTATTTTTCACATAATTATCCATGTATTTGATGCAAATATATGAATTTATGGGGCAGTATATAGTGTGACTTGTTATGCAAAATTAATTTAATTTAACACTTATAACCCATTACTACAGACACAGTATTAATTACAGCCCTTCAGTGCAGTACAGCCTCTGTGAAGAACATCTTGTCTAAACCCTAATTCTGAAACAGAGTGAATTATCTCTCCACGTGATGTATTAGTCACTGAAATATCTTTTAATCAGGCTTTTAATCAGCACGCTTTGGTTTTTCTTCTCTAAAATGCGAGATCTGAACTGTTACCTAGCACCAGATCTTCAGTAAGAAGAGGCCTGGGGAAGCTGAGGGCCAAAGTAGTCTGCCAGCAGTTTGCACCACAGTTCCTCACTGGAGCAGGAACTGACAAACCAGAGTGACCTCCCCACGGGGTGGCAAAACCTGGGACTTCTCACGACCCCGTAGAGGACCCTATGCTTCTCTGTAGGAACTTTTCTCCCATTGCACCTGCCTACAGGTGGTGGGTGCCCTGTGAGGATGGAATGTGTGGGGTGCATGCATGCCCAAGTTCTGATTTCCACCCTTGCTGGGGGCTTCATCACTGTGTCCCTGCAGGAGCAATCTGAGTTACAAAGCAGCTGGGCAGCTGGTGCCCTGGCAGACACTAAAGCTCTGCTTAGGGAAGCTGTGTTGGCCAGAACTATATAGCAACCTCTTCCACCTTCATCCCAGCTGAACTGATGTAGAAAGACAACCCTAAGTTAAAGAGCATTTCAGCTTCATCACTGATGTTTTGAAATATTTTTCCAGCTCCTTGATCTGTTAATACTGGTAAGTGCCGGTGCTGGCACATTCTTGGGCTGCCAGCTTTTGTGATTTTGTCAAAAGCCATTGGGTTGCTCTGCTAAGCTTCATCTCCTGCAGCCTAACAATAAAGAGAAACCTCTAGCCTTATTTTTTATGTCTGAGGAAGAACATCATAAAATCTATGTTAAAATCTAGATACTAGGGAAAAAACCACTAAAACAAACAAGAAAAAAACTTTAAATTGTTAATAAAACTATTATATTATACTGCTAGCTATATTATGTGTGGGATACATGTGGCAGTGAAGAACCCTTAGAATGGTCATAAACTATAAATTTTACTGTGAAATTTTGCTAGGAGGAAATCCTTCAGGCCACAAAGCACTTAACACAAAAATTTTCATTCTGTATTGGTTTGCCTGTTCAGGCAGCACTCCTCGTCTCTCATGTGGTAGGTTTGTTGGTTTGATGGTGAGTACCTAGGAGGTCCCTGGCTGTTTAGCAAGGAGGATCAGCTGAGAAAGTTGGGGCTGTTCAGGCTGAAGAAAAGAAGGCCTCAAGGAGACCACAGAGCAGCCTTCCCAGTACCTGAAGGGGGCACAGCTGAAGAGGGACTCTTATAAGGGCATGTAGCAATATGACAAGGGGGAATGTCTTTGAACCTGAGGAAGGTAGATTTAGGTTCAACATTAGGAAGAAATTCTTTAGTGTGAGGGTGGTGAGAGACTGGCACAGGTTGCCCAGAGATGTAGTGGCTACCCCATCCCTGGAAGTGTTCAAGGCCAGGTTGGATGGGGCCTTGAGCAACCTGGTCTAGTGGAAGGTGTCCCTGCCCATGCAGGGGGGTTGGAACTAGACAATCTTTAAGGTCCTTTCCAGACAGAACTATGCTCTGATATGATGTGACACTCAGGGGTTTTCTGAAGCAGAGCAGTTTGCTTGCTTCAAATGCCCCTTGATATCCAAAGGTTTGCTTACTGGTCTCAGCTGCAGCCTTTTCTGTGACCTTCTCTTCCCAAGAGGAATGTGGCAACCAGCCACATCTCCAAACAGAAGGGATCACACTGTTGGTAGGCAGAGTTCAGCCACGATTTCCTTTAACAGGGAGAGGGAGAGCAGCTTGCTGCCTGCATTACCCCAGCTGCGGGGAGCTGTGCGGCTGGAACTCAGACAACAATTTTCAGAGGTTAAAGATTAGCAGTGCTATACTACAGGACACAGTTTGACTCTGCCCCTTGCACTTTGCTCCCCCAGCATGGAGGGCTGGCTGGCTGGCTGGCTGCCCTGGGGGGAGAGCTGCCCCTGCTCCCAAGCAGTCCCCCTGTTTTTATCCCGGGGGAGGGCTGCCTTGCCCACTCAAATCCCACCTTCTCTGCCCTTTTCAGCCAGGGAACCGAAGGCAGAGAGGTTAAGCCACCAAGCGAGGCCTAACAATGAGTCGATAGCAGCAGTCAGGATGAAGCTCAGGAGTCCTTGGCTTCTGCTTCTGTTTTCTCTCCTGCTGGAGGAGACTGGAAGCTGAGGCAGTGCCGGGAAGAGAGACCGTCTGCACGGAACCGAATAAATACTTTGCTTGTGTGCAAGTGAACACAACCTCGTCTGTCTGTGCCTGGTGCTTTGAGGAGTTCAGTGTGGGCTCCTGCCACTAATTGCAGAGCCAGAGCCTTTCCTGCACTCCAGCTGCCTTCTGCTCCAGGGAGGAAGGAGCGTGGCCCCGGGGCTGGAACGTGGCTGGGCAGGAGAAGACAACCTTGGGATTATGGTGCTCTCCCTCTCCAGGGACCAGAGGAGGGGCATGCCCCTGGGGAGAAGGTGGGAGGGTTTGTGTGCACCCACAGAAAGGAGGGAGCAGGCTGGGGCACTCCGCCAGCCTCCCTCATTTGGAGAGGTCTGAGAACAGGGGAATTCATGAGACACTGAGATCCACTTGGCTTCTCAGTTTTGATTACTGTTCCTGGCCAGGAGAATATCTTCACTCTGTAGGTGAAAATAGCTCTTCTGAAAGCATTGCATACTTCTTATTAGTATTATTACTGTTACGTGTCCAGATGGTTTTATTCCAGATTTCAGTCCAGACTGGGGCTTGTACAGCTGAAATCAATCCTCCCAGGGAGGGAGTTGCTCATGGAAAGACCAATACACCTTAAAATGTGGTGAATGGCAGTATTGGAAATAATTTTCTTACAATGTCTTTTGATGTGCCAATAAAATTTAAAAACTAAATTGCTTTATGTTTTTAATTTATTTCTTCATTAAGCCTAGAGAACTTGTCAGATGCTTGAATTAAATAAGGCTAGGTTTCTTGTATTCTTGTCCCTGACAATATGAGGTCACTTCTTTGTCCTGCCTTTTTCTTCCACAATACTGTTGGCTGTTTCCTGGCTTTGTTTAGCAGAAGCATCCAGTTCTGTCACTGAGCTGACAGACATGGAGGCTCTCGTGCTATGTTTACATTTTATGCGATATTTGTATCAAAAAGCCTCTGTCTAAACAGACCCAACGGCAGTAAAAGATCACCCTGGAACAAATGGGCTGAAGTAGCAGTACTGATCTTTCCCAAAGGTGACTAATGTGAAGCAAATGGAAAATGTTGGTCTGAAACAAGTCAGCTGTGTGCATCTGATTAAAAATGTTGATTGCTGGACATCTAGACGAAATAAAACATGAAATACTTTGACTAAGCAAACCCAGGAAACTTACCATTTTTAGAATGTCTTTAAATGTGTTTGTTATCTGTATCTGATACAATGATATCTTAAGTGTCTTTTTAAAGGGATTCCACTGTTCAGACAATATATGTTCTAAATTCTATCCAAAATTACTTTTGTCTTCCTGCATCTAAGCTGGAAATTCCTGTCCCCTTTGTCAATCCACCTCAAGACTTAAGTACAGCTGTTTTTCCCGTAACTCAGCTTCTTTTTTCCAGATGGCCATCTGCGCATCTGACTTTTTTCAAACCTTGTATAGGTCTAATATGTAATATTTTCACTATAATCTGGACCCAACATAATCACATGAACAGACTCTCCAAAACTTTTAAAGTGCAAAACAGAGTATAAAATCTGAGGAAGTCTGAGACTTCAGCTAGAAGACAAAAAGTCAAGACACGGAAAATATGTCATATTCAAACACAAAATTTGATCACCACTATACCTTAATTCAGAAAAATTAATGTCAGCATCAACATGGACATACAATTTCAGAAAGAGCTGAAAATGCTTCCTAGTATATGAAGTACTATTCTTTTTAGGACTTAGGATACCATTTTTCTGATATCTTAAGTATTTTTGTGCCTTCTGTCAAGCAGAAAACATGCTCCTATCTTCAGCTGAAAAAGAAATCTAATACCTAATGTGTATACATCAATTACTTAATGTATCAATAACTGTAATCATCTGCTCTTAAAAGTAGATCTAGTAATTACAGTCAAACTAGAGAATATAGTGAGTGGTGAGTGCTGTGGCCAGAACTATTTCAGAAAAGTTACTGTGCTTCTTTCACAAATAACGCAAAGTTCAATCTTAATAGCACGTTTTCAGGACACTGAGCTGCTTAAACTACTGTGATCTGCTAAGATTTGGGCAAGTGGTCTGTCAGGGAATTCTGTTAAGTATGCAGGGGACTGATAACTCCTTCTAGTTATGATGCATTGTGGGAAGATAAAAAATAGATTTAGGAACTAGTTTTAAGGGGATTCAATCTCCAGAGGGCAGCTTGGGATACTGAGCAGTAGAGTACAGCAAATCAAAGCTGTATGAAATGCTTTATGCTTATGCCCTTGTGTGTTTTAATAATTCATGCTAGACAGAAGCAGTAAGAGGACAGGAGAGGATTTCTCGTGGATCCATGATGGAGTGGTTCCACAATTCTCCTGAAGAAATGAGCATACTTCAGTACAGCCACTCTCAATTCTGCCAGCATCATTTTGGAAAAAAGGCTGAGCTGGTCCACTACACACCGTGCAAGGCAATGTCCTCAAGTGTTCCAAAGGATGGCAAAAAAAAGGAGAGTTGCCTCAGAGTGAGTCCATCTGTCTCCACAGTATGTTTTGCCATCTTTGAAACAGTGTGGTGATAAGTTAACTCCTGATCCCTCTGGCATATTGCCCTAAGGCAGGCAAGGAGATTAGCCTAAATTTAGCATGATATTGTTCAAAAAATAACTCCATTTCCCAATTCCTTTTCCCTAAGTAAGCAGTACAGTTCTGATGAGTGGAGAAGGTAGGAAAGGGAAATGTTTTTTGCAGAACAGAGGCCTCTTAATTACAGGATACCATCCATCTTCTCAGGATGTGTCTGACACTGAATTTCCTTCACTGACTTGTGAAAAAGAAATATTTTATCAATCACCCTGAATTTTCTCATATTTGGATCTAATTATGTAATTTGCTAGTCAGGGTGGTTCTGAGATACTTAAATATGCAATGGCGGTTGTAAAGCTCTTTGAAGGTCTTTCTGAAATCTGGTTTGTAATTATGCATAAAACCAGCCTGAAACAGATGCATACAGATACAGTGGTGAAGGTAGATTAAAAGTATGTAGGTCATTAGGGTGAAACTAAAGATTAATTGGAGACTGTAGGGTTGTGTTGATTTGTATTTTCATTGCCTCTGCTGGTTGCAACTTTGCTGTATGATTTAGGGGAAAAAAAGATACTGGATACTGCCTCTTGCCCAAGAAGCTGTGTTAATCTAGTCTTCATGATGTAAAGCTAAATATAATCTAAATTACATAAATTCTCATTTTGTATAATAATTGCTGCTTCCTTCAAAGTAATTGTGACAGGCATCAAAGCTGCTATCAGGGGCTAACTTTTCTAAGGTATCTATGCACTGAGTGAAAAATTCCTTAAAAAACGTTTTCATTTAATGTCTATGTATAAGATGAGCTTATTTGAAAATGTAACCTTGGGTGTATTTGGAGAGTTTGTACTATGTTGGAAAAAGTAGTCAGATATTCCACATAGGTTATTTATATGGAGTCAGTTCTGATTTTATTCATGTTTAATGGTTTTCTTCAACAGGTCTCTCTGCAGGCATGAGAGTAGAAGGACCTCAGAGGAGAAAAATAGGGCACAACTGCCATTGTTTTGCAGATGAAGATCAGCACTAGAAACCCTGGGGAACACCAGACCTGCACACATTTGCAAAGCTCCATCCCTGGAGGTGTTCAAAAAATGTTTGGATGTGGCACTTCAGGACATGGTTTAGTGGGCATGGTAAGTGTTTTGTTGACGATTGGACTTGATGATCTTAGAAGTCTTTGCCAACCTTAATGTTTCTGTGACTGCTTCTCAGAGATACAACCTTGTTACTATGTTTTTTAGACTACTCCTGACTTTATTATTACACTGTTTTTATTTGTAGCAATTGCACCTCAACAGTAGGAATAGGCTCTTTTGGCTGACAGTGCTGGAGGAATTATTTGGCAGAAGAGCTTGGTCTACTTCATGAAGAAATTTGGCCAGCAAGTCAGCAAAACACACGCACCTTGCACCCATACCTAGGGAGGATATGTAAATAATGAGTACTAGAGGGTCACTTAAATGCCTGCTGGCTCATCAGAGTTAAAGAGATGAGAAAAGGAAGTTGCCTACAATCCAGAGCGAAGCACGTGATGAAATAGCAATAAACTCATGACTTAGGAATCCCTGAGTGGGTAATTGAGCTTTTCCAGGCTGCAGTGATGAATCACTGAGTGTTTTTCTGGGTGTGAAGCTTCAGGTGGAGTTGTCAACTGAGCTGGAAGTGACCTGGACAGCAAGCTCACTGGAAGAAATCAGGGGCCTTTCTAAAGCAAAAAGCAACACAGAGCACAGAGCTACAGTTTAATCGTAAGGTTAGGATTAAATAAGAGTTTTTCAAGGCTTAGAAGGGTACCTCTACCACATGTCTGAGACCAGATAGGTGCTGATAGCATCTAGCTCAACAAATTATAATTACAAATACTATCTACAACAGAAAAGTAATTCAAACTGTAGTGAAGCAAAGCTGTAGAGGCAGCAGTGTCTGGACAAAAACCCTCACAGGTTTTTCCTTTTTTTGCCATTTTGAAGCCCTGATGGTGAGAAGTCCAGTTTATAGTTTTGAAGACTTGTGATCAGATATAACTTTGTTCTAGCACCATCAAAATCAGTGCAATTACACTAAGGATACATTTTTCCACCATCTTTTGGTGATTGTAGAATGGTCTATCCCTCTTAAAAATATAATATTTGAACAAAATGATTGGAAACCTTAACATGTGACAGAGTTTTTTAACTGCCTTGGAATTTTTATGAGAATAAATATAGGTAGCTATGTGTACTTTTACAGTAGGTCTTAATGACATTCTCTAAAATAGATTATCTTGTAATATTTTAAGTAGCTTCAAAAATAAGTGGCTGAAAAGAGCCACATAGTATCTAGTTTTAAGAATCAATATGAAGAACTTCGCAGAGTGTGGTTTAAGAGTATTTTAGCAGTGTCTGTAGCTGTATATGGCTGTATAGGGTTACTTCAAGAAGTCATTTTCTCGCCAAGCTCTAAAGTCTCATTTAAAGAAAGTAATATTTCACCTCTATTTATGCTATTATGAAAAGCTGAACAATTAGACAAGGGGGGGGGAAAGCAGTTTACAATTTCCTGAAGACTGAGAGAACATATGAAGTTTTATTTTGTCTTGAACTTCTATTTAAGTGCAAAACCAAATTTCCCATAGTCAAAATCTCTCTCTGTTTTTATAACTCTGAATGTACATGTTGCATTGGCTCAGGCAAAACCAAGAAGCTTTGGAACTTGTCAGGAAGTTTTTCTAATGAAGAGTTAGCATTTATCTCACAAATAATATTGCCTTATTCCAGTTTCACACAGGAGAAAAATGCATAGGAGTTTTAAAATCCTCCTTTAAGAAATCATTACCATAAACTCGAAAACACCCTTTGGACCTGAGAACAAATGAAATGGAAATAACCATGCTGTCCTGACTGTGCCCTCCTGTGATTTTTGCTCTTGGAGGTGAATCTGGATAAAAAAGCTGCTGCCTCTCATGCTGACACCTACCCCGGCATTTTCAATGGCAAGACAGGAGTAGATCCAGTCTGGCAGCATCATCTTTTTTGGGACCTACCTTTTTGACAGGTCAAAAGAAGTGGCTGGAGGGGTGGAGCTGGTATGGGCACTTTCTGAGGTAGCTATTACTCCTTGACTAAGTCTCTTAGAACTTTAAATTTGAATATGGTCCCTTTTAGAATATTTTTCTCCCACTTAAAAGTTCTGCAGTCCCTGGGAATATGAAGTCGTATAGAAACCTTTTGTTTGGGAAATATATCAATCCAGTATTATCACAAAATATTACATGACTCAAACTATGCATTAGGCTATGTTTAGTTCATAGACCTGGTTATTAATCTGTCCTAGGTCAGAACAAAACTTTTATTTAGAGGTACACTCCATCCACCTACTTTTCAACTCTTTAAATTCAGGCAGACATCTGTCTTTCCTCTATCAGTCCACTGGCATCTGCATGAAAAATTCTTGCTCTGACTGTTGGATCACACAGAATGGTTTGTGAGACCAACTCTTCCACTCAATAAAACTAATGTTTTTTGTGAACTAATGTTTTTAGTAAACTAAAACAGAGAGGACTTTGTTGACTGAATTTTGATTCCCTACACAGGGTCTACAGTTTTGGGTGATGCTTGTCCACTGGGCCCTTTTTTGTGCTCATTCATGTGTTACCTCTTGCAATTAGATTTTACTGCAGTGAATTACTTGGTATTTTAATACTGTTGAACTACTGCCTATCTGATCAGCACAGGTGATGGAATCATGAAACTACTGCCAGCTTTTCCACATACTTCCCATATAACCTTGTGTATAAGGCATTCAGGCTGGGTAGTATCATCCTTACTCATATTAATGAGCAATTAAAACACATGAGCAGTCCCACTGAATGCTATGGATAAGACATGTGACAGATCATCAGCCTGAGCAAAGTTTACAAAATCTTGTGCATAACTTCCCTGCACCTGCATTAACTAGTAGGAAACAGTATTATTTAATTTACTTGCTGAGTAAGCTTGAGAATAGAAGCACTGCAGAAGGGTAGTGGGCTGGAAAGATAAAGTTACTGGTTCTCCATCCTGTGTTTGGTAGTCCTAAAACTCTCTCCAAAGCCCCAGACAGGACCCCCCCTTCTCAGATGTGAGTGTTCTGGGACAAGGCCCAATTACTGTCTCTGAGATGTGCTTCCTACCTGGTCTCCTGCAGAACTTTTTCCTCAGATCAAGCATTGTTACCTTGTTTTTGAAGATGTACTCTCTAATTAATCTTCATTGAAATATGTTACTAAAAATCTTGACTGAAATCCATCCAGAATACATATGTTGCCCAAGAAAGAATCTGTTTCCCAGTTCACTTGATAGGGATTTTATTTGTTTGTTTGTTTCCCTTTGAAATCAAAAACAAAATCCATTTTTTCTCTGCCCAGATGAGGAAAACAGGTCATGTTTTAAAAGATGTGGACTAACATGTTCTTAACACCCCCCACTCCCAAAGAAACCAATGGTAAATGCTGCTTAGAACAGGTTTATCATATCTAAGAGATTAGGATCACTCTCTGTATCTACCCTAGCTGGCTTGCTTTTAGATGTGACCTCCTTTCCGTGCCTAGACAGATGCTCTTTGTCTGCTGGGACCACTCGGCTGTAAAGCCATCCTGACAGCTACCTCACTTCCCAGGCTCTCCCAAAGGACAAAAACTCTTCCAAGTGATTTCCTCCTACTGAAAAGACTATAATTAGCTGCTTCCCCCTTTTTTCCTCTGTTTAAAATTCACGTTATATAGTGCTTTTTTTCTGTCTTCTGAAAACTCATCCCTCATCCTGTCCTGCTTTCAAGAATATGTGAAAAGAAATGCTATGCTATAAGTGTATAAGCACATTGTTTAACAAAGACAAAAGGAAAAGTTTTATAGCAAAGAATCAATATTTTCTTCCTTTCTGATTAGACTGCGACTTATGTTTCTGTTTCCCAAAGTACCTAGCACCTTCTTGTTTCTGAACTATGACTTCCTTCCCATTTTACTAAACACTATTTTTACCCTGTTTATTTTGGTAGCCTGAATATTAAGCTCTCCTATATTGCTCTAGTGTATTATTGTCCCCTATACATAAGTCATTGCACATTAAATTTCCCTGTGCATTTCTATCAGTGGATTTGCTTTCAAAAATGTAAATTCAGCAGCAAGACTCAAATTCGAAGATTTCAGCTTAGAATGTGTTTTGAAATAGTGTTGCGTACAATTTCTTAGCTTATAAAGGATTTGAAGCTGAGAAGTCTCCAGAATCTTTTAAGCAGAGACTGGAAAAATACCATGTCAATGTCAGAGATATTGTTGTTTGTTTAGCAGAACTCAGTGTCAGTATTTTTAAGTTTCTCAAAAAAGAAAAGGAAAAAACCAGCATCTTCTGAAAACTCTTTCTGCAAATTTATGAAATTTCTCCTAGTCAAAACAAGTTCTGTAGCAGCTTTTCCCTACTCAATTATGCGGGTTTCAAATCTCATTTCACCAAGGAAATGACTGAAAAGCTAAGTTATTTCATGTTATAGTTAATGCAAATCAAGCTTTGCAATAAAAAGATGACAATTAGCATTCTTTTGTAATTTAATATAAATGTATTCCCTTATGATTTGATACAAATTTATTCCTTTCTAATTTAATATGAATTTATTCCTTTGTAATTTATTACAAAGGATAGCGTTACAAAATAATTTTCTAGCTTTTTGCATAGGCTTTGGCAAATGCACTTGAAAATAAATGTACAGCAATTCTGGATTCTTATGGAATCATAGCTTATAGTATGTATTTATTTTTAGCTTTGTAACCTAAGTCATTTTGTAAGATTCATGTTCACTTTGCCAGTCAAAGTCCTCTGTCAGTCTTTGTCTTAAGAAACCCTAAATCATGTTGTTCATTTCCCAACTTTGTTCCTTTTGGTTCTATCCATCAGTTCATAAATGTAAAGTCTTCCATTTGCTGAATCCCACATCTCTACCAAGTCCAACAGGATTCTGCGTGTTTGTACACACTTATCTCCAACTTAATTACCCTATCAGAACCCTAGCATAACCAGCCATTTAAGTTTTGTCTTTCAAATTAAACAAATTACAGGCTAGACAAATCTCACTTACTTCCTCTCTACAGGCCTACAGGAAATCTGATTTCAGCTCTTCTACTAAAGATTCTCTCCTGACATGGTCCTCAATCAAGTAAGAACTGCCCCATATAGCTTGAGATATGGAAGATGAATTTAAGGCACCTACAAGGTATCAGGCTGCATAAGGAATACAGTGGTGAATAATCAGTGACTATTGTAACCTTAGATAACTCGGGGGGGGAAAGGGGGAGGTAATCTGCCTGTTGGCTGCATTCACAGTCTTCTAGGCAGCAGGATATAAAGCTGAGAGGAGTTCAGAGAGGAGCAATGAAACAACTGAAGACTAGGTGAAAAAATTTCATAGGAAGAGAATTAAATGGCTAGGAATGTTTTCCTGATAAAATGAGGTAGTGGGTAAAACTGTGGAGCTGGTGGCCAGGTAGCCAGCAGAGAATGTAGGTGGCAAATATAAGCTTCCACTATCGTAATCCTGATATGTGGATATCTGATGAAATGCAGAGTCAGTAAATTAAAGATTATTAAGTAAAATATATTCTGATATTCTGCTTTCAAAGGATGTGAAGACAGTTCACCTTTGAGAAGAGTTAGTTTTGGGCAGAAATAAAGAACAGCAACCTTTCTGGCTAAATAAAGCAGATATTGCAGAATAAGGAATAGGTTTTCCCAAAATAAAATAGTCAAGGAAGTAAGGGGTAACTTTTTGGTAAATAGCACTACTTGGAGGAATTTCTAGTAGTCAAAATGTGTTGAACAGGAAAACATCTCAGATGTGAGCAGTTTCACCTACACTCTTGAAATACTCAAGAGCTGTTCAAGATCTTTATTCTACCCTTCATCTAAACCCAAGCTTATTGCTGGGTTTTCACAGTCAGGATTTTTGGTATTATAGATTGTGTACACTAGTATACACTACTAAACTATAAAATCAAGTGTGCATGGCAATGTTCCCAGGTACAGAGGTAGTTTGGCATGGCACTGCTCATGGCTGTGCTGGAGATCCCCTTTCCACAACAGTGTGGATATCTTAAACTGTCTACTGGGGACAGTCCTTGTAACATAATTCTCAGACTACCTCCCTGAGTAGTTTAGGAGGGCAGCAGTTAGTGTGGGGCAAAATGGATCCAGGGAACAATCTGGTGGTTTCTCTAAATGTATTTATCCTACCAGTATGGACAGTTCCAGAAGGCTGGCAAACCTCTGGGATCTCTGGTAATAGAAGAAGTAGAGACTTGGTTCTGCCTTGTTGGTATTAGCACAGGTATATTATGCATGGATTGATGTTCAAAGCAACAGCAGTGTGCCAACTCCAGAGATTTTGTGGCTTCATGGTGTCAGAAAGGAGAATTGGTCACTGCTGCTGGAGCACTCGTGCTGTAGTTACAGAGAGCCCCACGAGCTATTCTGCCACAAGGACTGCACAGTAAAATAAAAGGGTCTCTTGTTTGACCAATAAGGCACCAATTGAATTAAACAGGAATACTCTTCCACTGTGACATCCTTTATCAGTGGAGATCACTTTCTATTGAAGAGAAAGTGTGGGCAAATAATGGTGCGAGAATGTAAAGCTGACATTAACATACAGAAAAGATTTCAACTTTCAACTTTTATTTTAAAATGACCTCCAGCCCCTAATGCAGCCAGGCACTTCACTGCATGCTCCTGCCACTGACAGTAGTAGAGAATAAGTGTTAGAGAGCAAAGTATAGTAGCAGCAGTGGCAGCATCTCTGCAAGGCCCCAGGTCTCTGCTGATTCAGATTCTCACTGAGCCAACCAAGACTTTAATTGCATAGCAGTTGATACACTGATGCTTTAAAACAAGATTGCATCCCCTTTGCTCACTTGACTGGCTTACTGAAAACATGCAGCAGAAACAAGCAGTTTAACTTTTCCACAGGCTGGTTACATTCAAATTATTTTGCAATTGTGAAACCTGGACTCTGCTAAGCAGGTAGGAAAAATAATAAATGCTATTAAGTTACTCTGAACTGTCTATCAGTATTCATCTCCCAGAAGCCAACTGGTACATGTAACAGCTATCAGGGCCAGTTATTTTGGAAAGACATTTGAAGCAAAATCTGCTGGTTAATGAGGATACCTGAAGGAGGTATTTTGTCAGAGGAACGCAGTTGAAAACAGCCTGAAGTGTCCCTTCTCACCTCCCCTATAATTAAACATAAAAGAAGTAAAGATTTCTCTTCAGACAAAACACTTGTAAGGGGGACTTTATATCAAAAAAAAAAAAAAAAAAAAAAAAAAAAAAAAAAAAAAAAGAAAACTACTCCAGAATATAAAATCCAAGGCTGTAACTCAGCCAGAGGCATTTGGCTAAGGACAAGGAGCCAGCCTCCAGGGGAAATGGCTACAGATTTGGCTGCAGACATTTCCAGTCAGTCAGCTGGTGCAAAGGGAATAGGCATCTACACAGACTGGAGACATCCTGCTGGATCAGATCAGAGTATTCCGGTGGCTCAGTTAATGGAGCAGTCCTCTTAGTTTAAAGGAAGAACATCTGTCTATCACAGATGTGTGTCTATCACATTGGGAATGTAAATGGATTTGTCTGTGTCAGGGAACCACCCTTAGCTCCAGGTGAACAACATTTTTGTGTAAGTTCCTCTCTGACTGTGTTACATTCTCTCCCAGATCAAGCAACTAAGAGGCTGGAGAGTTTAAGTCTATAAATCATCTGTCCTTGAGAAGAAGTCTGCAGCTATAAGTGCTTTTGTGCAAGGAACAGCTGTAGCCTGAGGGAAAAAAAAAAAAAAAAAAAAGTAGAGCTTAGTATCTGAAAAAATTGGCTTCATGTGCCTAACCACAAGCAGAGCACATGACTGAGTACTGCATCTGCTGTGTCTTCCTTCAGTTCAAACTGTTTGGACAAGAATATTCTGTAAACTTAAAGAGGAACTCTCAATTTACAGAACACATTTAGAGGTCTTTGTCAAAGTGAGTTTCAAATTTTAGTCCCTCTCAAAAAATTAGAAAATCTGTACTCTTGGAAAGTGAACTGCAGAATTTACTCCCCTCTGTTTCCTCTTTTTAACCTCAGTGTAAGGGTTGATTTCCAGGAAATATTTGTAGATTTTTGGACATCTGCCTTTGCAGGGTAGCTAGAGCTACCTCTAGGGATGTTTCTGGTAGTCTGAAGAAAAGAAATGTCAGCTTTCTTAATACTCATGTGCAGAAAGATACAAAGCACTTAAATCCCTAAAACATAATTTTTATTTTACCACTGGTAATAAATTAAATGCCAGAGTAGACTTATTTGGTTTGCTAGTAATAATGTTTTTTTCAAAAATATTTGAATATTACTCCTATAAGGCATCTTGGAACTGCCAACTAGTTAATATGCCTACTAATGAGTGGTCCTGGGCCCTGCAAACAAAGAATAATACTTTTTTTCAAAACCTAATCGGAGGCTGTGATTACAAATATTTTCATAGATACTTGGAATTTTCTGTCCTGCCCACAGTCACATAATTTCCACAGTAGCAATGCAAGGTATGCAGCCTACAAAGCCTCTTTTGTAGCTCATCAGCTAGTCACAGGCTTTGCTTTTTCTTCTGTTGTACATTATTATCTCTTTACTACAATAGCATTTGCTACAATATGCAAGAACAAATCACAAAAAAATTGGGTAAAAAGGAATGTAAAGATTCCAAGCTCCTTCCTCAAAGCAGGAAAAATTACATAATAGGAGTACACCTACTGATAGTATAATGAATTTAATGAAAGATTAATTAATTTTATTAAAAATTAATTAATTAATTTTACTTTCTCCCTTTTCTTTATTCCTTTTTAAGTTTGTCAGGGCTAGAAGGCAGTGTATTTACCGGAGATCTAACATGGGTTGACATGAGAGATAAATATATGGGCACTGGAAGGAGGCTTCGTAACTCTTCCTCTAGCTGCAGGACACCTTAACCCTATGAGAGAAAATGCAGATGAATGATAGCTCCTGGAAATTAATATTGCTTGGCATTTGTTTGGAGCAGTGCTCTTCACCTTGACCTGTGTTTATTAAAGATGTGCTCATGAGGGCTGAGGCTGCTGATCAGCAGCTTCTTTCTATGAAGTAATTTGTTAGTTATTTCTAAAGGAAACAGTATCTCAAAACAAGATTTAGGGCATAAAGGACACTAAGGTCTGGTTCAGTCTTCTGGTGGTCTTACCATATGAATGCCACAGGACTGAATTCTTTGTGTATGGAAACACAGTCAGCTAGAGACCCTGAAATCCCTCAGATTTCCATGATGAAAACACAAAAAAAAGTGTAATAAAGTAATAAATCTGTTGGACTTGGAGAGGCACAATCATTTTGAAAACTCAGAATCATATTACTCCAGAACATCTCTTTGTGTCCTGGGGAAAAATGTGTAAGTGAATGGTTGATGCTGGAATGCTGAAAAACAAACATACAACAAACAGCGATAAAATACACTCAAGATCCATGTTGGTCAGGTCAGTAAGATTATAATTTTTATAAAGGAGTTTATTTGCAGTAAAAAGCATGCACTCATGACCAACAGCATTTACCCATAGGGTGTGCAGCTTTGCATGATCACTATCACAATGCAGAGTGAAACATGCCGTATGATGATTTGATACTGACCATGCTGTTAATTTGGATGTAAATGCAATATGCACCCAAATACCCATAAGTTTACAGTCAATGAGGTTTCTATTTGCATTATATTCTCCTGGAAAATGCAGCCTGGTGCTATGCTGGCAGACTCATGGAGTGCCACCACTCCCCTCTTTTACTCTTCCAAGTCAAAGCTCAGAACCCACAGCAGGAGGGCACAAATCTCTCACGTGAGTCCTGCAGCCTTCTATAGCTTTCTCCTGAACTAGCTACTCAGTGAAGATGAATATTTGGACCACCATGACTACAAAATTAGTTACACCTTTAGTACAACTACCATTCTGTGTGTCAGAAGGCAATTTGGGTGCAAACCTCAGCTCCTTAATGTCGACATAATCTTGTAATAGATATAAATTTAATCAAAGTTCATAGCAGATTACAATCTTCTTCTGTTGCTTTGTTTGCTGAGACTGTAGTCTCCCAAGATGCCAGAGTGCATCATCCATCAGAGCTTTTCCACCATTACAAGATAAAATGGAAACAAGCCACAGGCAGTCATCACTCCAGATGGAAAGGGTCAGTAGCTCTAAGAATCAATAGTGCCAATGGTATGTCACTTTTGCTAAAGCCAACAAACAGCAGACCAGGAACATTTTTACCTTTTAAAATATTATTTTTACTCAACTGTTCTCTATTTTTCAGGAAAGCTGAGTTCAAAACATATGGACCTTGGCAGCTCTTGCACTGAAACCCAAGTAAGTGTAGGTATGAACAAAAAATCAAAATGTAAACCAACTAAAGTGCATGGTAAATATGCATGCACAAGTATCCTACCTCACATCTAAGCATATATGTTATATTATCAATCACTGCACAGATCAGAAGGGACTGTAAAAAGCAAGAATAATATTAGCATTAGGTGTTTCAGGAAATATGTTTTGTTCCTTTCACAAGAAAGTGTGATTTGTTGTATCAGTTCTTTCAAAGCTTACACTTCAAAAAAACCCCATAAATCTATCACTGATTATTCTGCTGTAAAGGCAGAAAAAGAATACTAGGATCGGTAAAAACATTTGTTACACTTAAAGGAGAAAAGAGAGAAAAATGCTGTTTCACACACTGTCATCTAAAGAACAGATCCCCATGACCAAGCAGCCTCCTGAGTGCTGCAGCCATAGCACTCATACATAAAGATCGTCCACACATCCCTCTCTTCCAAGTGTGATCAAAATTGCACCAGGACATGGCTTTTGCAGTCAGCTTCAAAAACTAAAAGAGAAAGTGTTCTCAAAAAATTGAATGTCCAAAAACATTGCAACAACAAGATAGGAGACAGCAACATTTTATCTGAATCGCACTGTGGCAAATATCTCAAACACACCAAAGAGATAGAGTTAACCCAGCTCTGAAATCAAAAGGCTGGTCAGCTGAGAGGAAACACAATGACACTGAAAGAATCTCCTAAGGAGAGGTAGGTGAAGCCGTGCGGATGTGACTTCTGAAGAGGAATACACTACTACTATTTTTGATTTGTGAATTAAGTCATTGCTCAAACAGTTAATTTTAAGGCTTTGGAAATGTGAAATACCTTCTCCTTAAACTAAGAGATGTATCATGTGGCTAAGATAACCATGATGATGAAAAGGAGTAAGAAACATTTTAAATGTTTTGATAATCACTCCCTAGTCATTGTTAGGCTGTCCTGATTATTGTACTGAGAAATCCTCTCAGCTAAAAGCACATAGTGTGGAACTGATGTAATTGTATCCACCACATTGAAAGCCTCTCATCCAAGGAAAAAATAATCACTTCTTACTTAATAGAACAACTTTGAAAACAAAGACCTAAGGCAATGTATTCTCAGTATGCCTCCTGAAAAGACCTTTGAAATACATGTATTTGACAGGCTGCTCCATTTGCAAAGTTGTTGCCATTTAAGATAATAACTAAGATAATAATTGTTCCTCAAAACCCTACACAGCTATGGTAAATGCCTCAGGGCCACCTGTCCTTCTTGGAGTCCAGGTAACACTACAGGCACAGCCTGCTAGCAGGGAGAAATCCAAAGTGCACCACCCCAAATTGCTCCTTAGAAGAGTAGCTTAGAAACACAAACCCTAGTTCTTTCTCTAGACAGTTTTCAGCTTGAAGGTTATCTGAATAACCTTATTTTTTCTTTATCATTCCCCACCAAATTTGCCTAAGTCAGAACATACAAGGTCACTGACATTCCATGATCTTGAAGCCACAGGCAGGCCCTGCCTGGCAGAGAACAGTAGTCAGCAAATGTTCTCCGTGTCCTTTCTAAGAGCCTGTCTTTAATTAAAAAATTTGCATATCACTGTTGGCAGGAGCTTTTCATTTGATGAGGCTCTGCCGTGGATCACTTCTCACTGAACTCTGCTGCAGAAATTGTTCCTGGGAACTACTTTAGACAAGGTAACTGCAAAAATACATACTTAATAGAATTCTGTACAGAGAACGTGCAGAAGAAGAAAAAAAAGAAAAAAAAAAAAAAGTCTCTTCCATGATGGGTAAGGGATTTTCTTCTGTTACTGTCTTTTTCTGCAGGGGACATTTTTGAGATATCTCCCCACTGGGGCTTTAGTATAAAGTAAATAATGAGTCAACTGTGTTTGAAAGCTGATAAGCTCTATGCAGAGTACTCTACTTCCAACCCACCAGATGCTTATGTAAGTAAACGACCCTCCAGAAGCCACAGAGATTTCTTGAATGTCTACTGCTAAGCAAACATCTAGTCTTAATTAATTAAGACTTATCTTGGTAGCATAAAATTAACTAATTTAGCAAGTTTTGGAAATTTTAGGTTGTTTCGTTAGCAATTTGTTGGACTTTGGTCTTTTGTATTAAGCAACAATAAGGCTTGTAGCTAATAAGAGAGATGTTAATTTGCAATCAGAAGTGATTCGTAAGAATGTCTTTGATAATCCAAGAATTATGGCAATTAATTACAAAAACTATTGGAAATTTCCCATCAAAAATAATTTTCCTAGAACATTCTCTCACACTGAAGAAATGTTAATGTTTCCCTCATCCCTCAGACTTGTTAAGCAAGACCTATTTTTAGGAGTACCTAACAGTGGAAAACTTTGGAGATTTTAAGCATATAGAGGGGCTGAATAAATCATGACTTTGTACTTCATCCCCCAGATGGGAAGTAGTACTCTGTTAAAGCACACTGGTTAGCAGCTGTAGCCTAAGACTTTTTGGCAGTTGTTCTGACCACAAGTAAAAAATGACACAAACTCGAGCAAATGCAAAAGCCACAACTTCAGTGTAAATCACATAGTGCAACATAGCATCTGGTGAAGGGACAGAGGACCCATAAACAGGATGGTGCCGGGACTCCTGGTTTCACATGGCTTGAGGACCAGATCAAAATGTACAATGTTGCAAAGAAGGAATGTTGCAGAAAGGTGGGAGAACAGAGTCCCTTAGTACAGTGAGGAAGGGGGCTTCAGAGGGTTTTGGTAGCACAGTAAATGAAATACCAGTCTGAGAGGGACCACATGGCAAAACTGACCTTAATACAATACCTCAGCTTAAAGGTTGTATCATAAACTGTAATTTATTGGCCAGACACAGTTTTCACTTTAAATATTCCTCTTTTAAAGAATAAAACGTTGAAATTGTTGTATTTAATTGAATTCCATAAAAGTTAAAACCTGCAGTAATGGAGTTTGAGAACCTCATGTTTATCGTATCAGCCATTTGAGAAGTAGTGGTGATTGTAAAGCCAGTTTCCTTTTCAGTCCTCATCCTCACTCTCCATAGAAACTTTCACTTGCCCTACCAAAAAGGATTTTTTTTCTCGAACTTACCAAAACCTTTGAATATTTTTTTTTCTTTTAAGAAAGCTGTTTCATTGAGAAACTATACCAATAGCAGAAGTGAGGCTTGTAATTTCTATGGAGAAGGAAAGGCAGGAGAGTTATGAAGCTTCCCAACAGCATACCTGCATCTTAGACCTCTCCTCCACAGCCCTGACAATTACACCACATATTTCCTTTTACCGAAAGGAAATATCTCTGGGCTCTAGGCCAACCACTTTGCATGCACAGGTGAAAAGTCGCACTTTTGGGAGGCTGCAGTGCTTTGCATGATCACTGCCACTGGATTTTCCCATCGCCTCCCATCACATCTCTCCTGCAGGCTGGAAATCAAGTGGAGTCAGAGTTGGGTTTTTTATGAGACGGTCGTAGAGCACCAGACGGGAACGCTGCCCACCCCATATCACCTCCTTTGCTGGGACTTTCTGCTGTTAAGAACTGCCGTACCCCAAGGTCCGACTGACACAGGAGGTCAGGGAGGACGCACATCCCAGGAGCCTGGCCGAGGGAAAATTCCTTTCCTCTCTATGCATTTGCCTCGAAATTTCTGTTCAATGCAACCGAGGGACAGACAGTATCTTCCTGCGGGCCCTCTCCCCTCGGCGGGCAGGGGGACGGGCACTCCGCCGTGCCGTGTGCGGTTCCCCTCCGCACCTGGGAACTGCAGGGCAAGTCCCCGTGAAGGGGGCACCGGTCCCCCCAATCCGGCGGACGCAGGGGCGCGTCTGACCCCGCCCGCCCCTCTGAACCGAGCGGGGCGGCTCTCCCGGGGCTTCCTGCCGTGCTGCGGGGTCCCTCCCTCCCTCCGGGCCTGACGGGCACAAACAGCCCCGCCACCCCTTACTCCCCCTGAGCGCAGTGCGGGGCCGGGCCGGGAAGAGGCGGCCGGGGCGGGGGCGTGCAGGGGGGGTGTGCAGGGGGCAGCGCCGTGGGGCTACATCAGCCCCTGCCTGCCCAGCGCCGGGGCTTGGTGCTGAGCCGCCCAACGGCCCCCAGGCGGCGGCGGGGGCAGCAGCAGCGACTGGCGGAGGCTGAGGAGGAGCCGCCTGCGCGGCCCAGCGGCGGCGGCGGGCGGGCCGGACGGACACACCGACCGAGCAGCCGCGGCGGAGAGGGGAGAGCGGCGGCCCAGCCCGCACCGGCAGCGCCATGGCCACCAAGGTGAGCAGCCCCCGGCGCCCACTCCCTGGGGGGTCGTGAGGTGGCTCCGGGGCGCCCCCTGCGCCGAACCCCCGGCCGCCGAGCAGGCCCCGTGGAGGAGCTTGGCGGGCACCAAGCACTCTCGGCGGCGGGCGAGAGGAAGGCCCAGCGGAGGTCGGGCTGCGTTTCGGGGGTCGGGGGAGCGAATCCCCTCCCCAGGGCCTGCCCCTCGCCGTGGGTTGCGAGAGGGAGGGAAGAAAAGAGCCGCTCGGGCCTGACCGCAGCCCGGCCCCTCAGCTGGCCAGCGCCGGCTCCGGGGGATAAAGTTGTTTTCTGCTTTATTTCCCTTCCCCGCCGTCTCCTCTCCTGGCCCGGCCGGGCCCTGGCACGACTGTAGGGCCGAAAGGCCGCCGGAGACCGAGGGCTGCTGCTCCTCCAGCCCGGGCTTCCCTGCCCCGCCGTTCCCCGTGTCCGGCTCTGTCCGGCGGTGGGGGGGAAAGGCCTTGGCTGCCGGCGGGCCCTGCCGCCCCGCTCCGGGACCGGGTGTCCGGGCTGCCCAGTGGAGCTGGGGACGGAGCGTCCCGGCTACCTGCCCCCGCCACGCTCCTCCTGGCCGCCCCGTCACCCAAAGGCAGCTGATGCCAGCCCCCCAGGAGTGGCATCCAGGGGACAGGTGTGCGGTGGGAGCCCAAAGTCTGTGGTGTGAGGCTTGTTAACGCTATGGTCTGATCTTACAGCAACAAAAGAAAAAAGCGGGAAGTGAAATTATTTTGTTCAGTTCTTCAACAGTATCTGCTATTAATGCAACAGTCAAAATTAGCTTATCTCATCTGAAACTGGTCTCTTTCTAAATTAGCAATATTTATTTACTATCCTGGTTGATGGAAACTTCTTTGCCCGTGTAGGTGTGAATTATCATCCACCAGTAAATGTCATCTGTAAGTTGTCTAAGTATTGCAGAAGTTGTTTTTGGTATTTGAAGTAGTACTTTGAGTCACTTGATTCCATAAACCTGGTCAGCAGTTAAAAAACTTCCTTTAACAGAGGCAGTTCTCATACAGCACACTATTTGTGTGTTGCTGCTTTGCACTGGATAAATTCTGCACCTTGAATGTGTTGATAACTTGATATATAAGTAGATGTCTAACTACATAAGTTGCTCACATTTTAATAATTTTTTTCAGAAGCACAGAGAAGTTTGTTTTAGGCTTCAAAAGTTAGTTTAAGCAGTGTAGTGAAATTTATGTTTTGCTGAGGCTTTAGAATATTGTTGGTGGACTCAGTTTTAATATTGGCAATTTCCACTAATATGTGGGATGTGTGTTGGGGTAAAATTCAATCAACCTAATTATTTTAAGTAGCAAGACAAAACTACTTCTGTGTACATGTGTGCTAGCTTAGAAATACACAGTATGCTATGCATCTCCTGTACTGAAAGAGCTCACTGTTTCTCTCCTCACTTTGAGGTGTGCTGTATCCTCACGGGATTGATCCCATGTTCTGTGCCAAACACATGAGGCCATTTCATTCATACATCTGGAACTTTCACTTTACTTTTTTGGAAATAATTTTTGAGTTGTTATGGCCTCAGACCAACGGGTATATAGTTTCTATCTTCCTAACCAGGACTGGCTTGATATGGGGTGCTGCAAGTTTTTTTGTTCGACACATGGCAAGTAATGATAATTTACTTTAACTTGAACATTCAAATTCAGTCAAAATTTAAAAAATTATCACCAGTATTATAACCAGTAAAGGTTCCATATTTTATTGGTAGTATTTTGTTATACTGGCAACTGAGAGAAGTTTGCTTTATTGTTTTCTGTGAGTTTCACCTAGGAGACAGGTCCCTTCTTATCAATTGCCCTCTTTCGGAATTTAATTTGTTAAACTTGTGTAAATGTCAGCTATTGTAAAAGACAAGATTTTTTAAACACTGTAAGGGATCAGTTGGCTCAAGAAACAGTTCTTAGGAGCTTGGTCAACTAACCAGTCGCCATTTCACTTGGAAAGTAAAATTTTTTTTTTAAATCATAAACAAACCTCTTGCCTTCTGCTAGTGCTTCTGCTAGAATAGTCTATTTTAAAAAGCAATGTATGAAGTGTATTTGTATTGTATGTGAAAACATTAAAAAAACCAAAACTACATTCATACTCAGAGTGTGAATTTCTCAAACTTGAATGGTGTGAAGTCCTATCTAGCTGATACAGGCAACTGACACTCAGGCCTGGCCTGGCCTGCACGGGCTACTAGTGCTTCCTGCATTAATTCCTGTGTTAAACTAGGAATACACTTTTCAAGGAGGGCTTGGGGAAAAAATCGATTTTTATTTGAATGCTTTCAGTGATGAAAAATCCAGTCTTTTTTTTGTTCTTTATGTAAACCACCATCTGTCTTGCTATTGATACTTTTAAATTTTGACTATTAATTTGCCCAGTTTCTGTCGCTGGTTTTATCCTTTTGTCTAGAAGATTTAGAAATGCCTGTATCAAAGTGTTAGGTTTCCTAGAGGGCGGGAGAGAAATAGGAATTACTTCCCCAGCTAGCTTGTAAACCAAGGCCAGTTCTCTTGCCTCCTATTTTTTTTTGTTTGTTTTGTTTTAAAAAGTTAAGTTCCTAGAATTTTCTACAAAACCACGGGATTTCTTACTGAAATTGTAAAAGGTTTTAGGGGAAAGGGCTATTATTTTAATGGAAAAAACCCTTCAGAGATGCTTTCTTTGATAAGGGTGCCTGGGAGCCTTTTATTGAAATAAGTCAGGGGTTGTAGGTCCTGATTACTCTGAAGTCTGTGAAAGGCTCTGCCTGATGCTGTGAGCTGAACTTCCTCACCATTGCCCCTTCTTCCTTTCTCCTGATCCTCTGCAGCCTGTATGTCCCAGGAGTTGCCCACAACACTTGTCAGGCCTGTCTTTGAGATACTGTCAGTTGCTGAAATAGCAAAAGATTAACTGACTGGAAACAGTAGGGTCATTTTTTCCAGTTCTAGGGAGGTACAGTAGCTTGAAGTTTGCTCAGAGTTGCTGCGAGGTTGAGTGGCAGAGTGAGGACGGGGGGAGACTTTCATGACAAAGGTAGAAACATAAATGGGAAATGGAGGATTTGAGATATGTGGTGGCAGTTCTTTTGGTTGGCTAGATCCTTCCTGTAACTTGGCAGTGGATTTTCTGATTCCCTAAAAGCTTGTTCAAGGTCACAAGCTTTAAAAACTGAAGCAAGTGAAAAAAATTTTTTTTTAATTTCAAAAGATGCTAACTTCCAAAGTTTTACAGAAATTTAACTGAGCCTGACTTCATAGGTAGGCAATTTCACGTTCACATTTAACAACTAATTTTTAACTGTGTATTGCAAAAGAAGAGAGTAAGTCCCCGAGCCTAAAAAAATAAAACTTTAAAAAATTTCAAAACTTAGTCACGAAGAAAATGCAATATTGTAAGTAGGTTTCTGTGATAGTTGCTTGCAGAAGTTACAGTTGAGATTCTTATTCCTCTGTTTGCTCATTTGGCTTTTTCTCTACTTTCCCCGCTAGTTTGCCAGGTCCCAGCTTTACTCATGTCCTTTCTTTTGTTTTTGAGTTTGATTGAATAGGGAGAGTTAGAAATGTCAGGAAGTGATATGCTGGCTGTTAAATAATGTGTTCCTTACCTCACTCTCTTTTTAGGGTTATTTATTACTTTAAAAAGTAGGCAAGTCCTTTTCTTGAAAAGCTGATATTTTGCCATTTGTGAAATCCTCATTTCAGAAGGAGCTAATGACACTGAGAGGTTGGTAAGTCAGATGCATCCTGATAATCAAGACTGTTCTGGAACCTGTGCCTCTAAAATGCAGTGAGGGTTTTAATTTAGAAGTTGAAGTTGGAACTAGAAGTCAATAAACTCTGACTTACACGAGAAACACTGTTGGTGATGCTACTTTCACAAGCTAGGTATTTCAAAAGTATTGATAAGTTCATGAGGTTAGGCCCCTCTTAGTCTGAATAGCAACAATTTTTTATTATAACCTTGGGGGCATTTGTGTTCTACCATTATGTTCTTGATTTTTCTATGGTTTGTCTACTTTGAGAAATCATTTATCTTATTTTTAGAACTGAGTCCTTCTTTTCTGGAAGGAGTGCCTTGAGATGAGAGCTTAGACTGAATAACGCCCTCTTAAAAAAGAGCAATACTTCTAAAACATGAAAATGTTCAAGGCTTTTTTATCTATCTAATCATGTTGGATTATCTTGTGTGAATGTCACTAGCCAGGTTCTTGTAAATGTGTTGAGAGAAAATCATTATATATGAAAATTTCAGGTAGGAAAAAACAACATACTAGACTTCAAACAAGGGTTGTTTTTCTTAAGTGTGTATCCTTCCTTTTATCTTTCTTTTTGATTCTCTATTGCTCTTACTAAGGTAAAGTTTCCCCAAAGGACTCTATCATTTTCATTTGTACCATCACGAAGCTGTTTGTTTGTGCTGTGTATCGGGCAGAAGCAATTCTTTGTTCTGATTTGCAGCTGGGAAGTGAAGCATCCCTCTGTGTTAAGCTCTCCAAAATACTGAAACTATGTTATGCAAGTCTGCTCTATTGTCATAACTAAAGCAGACATTTCTAGGAAATCACATCTTAAGGGAACATGGATAATAGATCTGTGAATTGAGGTGAACTTTTACTATGCAGGTAACTTAATAATCCATTAGCAGGTTCTACTACTTAAAATCAGCAAAGCAAGATATAGTACAGAGGATGAGATCTATATGTAGGATACGATGTAATGAAACTAACTAGGTGTAGTAATAACTTTGATTTTATGGTCATAATCATATGAGAAGTTGTTTAAGATTTTTTAACTATAATTAAGTTGATGTGAATTTTTTTTTGCTATTTTGGATTATTTTGGTTTGTTTTTAGTAAGCAACAAGAGTATTAGAGAATATTTGATAATGCAGATTTACCATGGATACCTGGCTTGTTGATGAAGTGAGATGTTAGGATGAGCATAAGAAGTGATATAGCCTTATTTATTAAGGTACAGGTTTTCTGTTCTTTTTCTCTCTGATCTCATGATCTTTTAAAACTTCAGTGATAGGTGGGTTGTGTTATGCTGCAGAAATTAGTGCAAGACTACTTGTTTGGCAGCCTATTTCTGCGGTGGGAAGCTGGAGAGCTGGTGAGATGCTATATGATGCTGTGCTTGGGTAATGATTCCTTTGACTCAGTCTTTCAAAGTTATTTTAAGCACCTGAGTATTGAGTCATCAGTGACTCATTACCAGAGTTCGTCATTTAAAAACATGATTACAGTAGCTACAGAGAAGGAAGTCTGGTATCAGATGTCATGAGCTTCATCTGGTTTATAGGCTCAGTGATTCAGATTTTCACTCTGGTAGAATTTCTCCATATATTGCTGTTATAGTCTGTGGCTTTGTAAAAAAGTTAATTTTATGCCATCCTTTCAAGGTTTTTCTCTACAAGTTGTCTTCCTCTTCTAGAACCTCTGATTTTGAAGGCTTGAAAAAGCTCATGAAATACTGAATATCCACACATTCTTCTGTTTATAAAAATCTCAATATTTGATTAGGACATCTGCTGAATTTTGGAGTTTACAGAGATTACAAAGGGAAAACAATATGAGAACTTAAATTTTTAAATACATAGGTTCCCTCCTGTATTAATTTCAGAAGCAATTGCAACATTGATGTTGGAAGCAGTCTTGCAAAACATTACAAAAGCAGTTAATAGACTGTATTATAATGGGAGTAATTTGTTTCAATCAGCATTGCAGTAGGATAGATCAACATTTAGATATCTGGAATTATTTAAAGTAAATAACTATTGCAGTGTTCAGCATTTAAAGCTAAACCTCTTCTATTTCAAAGCATGTATCACAATTATATAATTTCACAATTAAAAATTCACTTATTTAAAGTGAATTCAAATTCACTTTAAACTTCTCTGAGGAAGCAAAAATCAGAGCTGGTGTTTTGACTTCCTTCAGTTTTGTTCTTGCTTTCTCAGCAGTTTATGATTGGAGAGGAGCTTCCCAAGTAACACAAAGTTCAAAAAACAAATCCGTCTTGTAGTAGTCCAGTAAGCAAAATAAAGTGCAACTGAAAAGAAAGAATATGTTCATATTGCTTACAGAAAAATTTAGTTTAAGACCTAAGCCTTACTGGTTTTGTGGTGTCTTCTTTTATTTTTTTATTATTTTTTTTTTAATTCCCAAAGTAGTCTTTGTTAGAGCTTTGTATAGGTGAGAAACCTCTGTTAAAAATAAAGTAAAAAAAAGAACCAAACAATTAAGAGCAGAATCTATTAACTTGAACAGATACCCACAGTAAGAGGAGAAAGGTAAAAGGCACAACTCTTCTTGTAGAGAGTACCTTTAACTCAGCCTGATCAAGCTCTTGTGTAGTTGCGAGGGGACGCTGAGGACATGGCCTGGTATGAAGGGCATGTGAGCAGTCCTGGGCACTGACAATAAGAGTGTCTGCTCATAGCAAGTGTGCTGGTTAGAGTCAAACCAGCGACTCTGTGCATGTGAACAATATTTTTTGTTGGTTAAAACTCTTAATTTTTTCCTGTATTTTAGAGCAGCTTTTCCCCCGGAGTCCTGCCCCGTAAAGGAAACCGCTGTACTTGGGCTGGGGGGGAGTTTCCAATGTGCAAAATAGGTGGTTGGAAAGAGGAGGGGGTGGTAGGAAGGTAGGCAGGTGTAGCTTGAGGGAGCTCTCTTGGGAGTCTGAGCAAAGCAGCTGCTTCTGGGGATGGGCAGCCAAGCCTGGCCTGGAGCTTCTGCAAGTGGGACTTGCCCAGGTGAAATCATTCAGTCCCCCCCTGCTCCTGTAAAACGTGGGACTGGGTTACAATGGTTGATGAGCGTTTTCTTGTGAGTCATCAATGTGTTACTGACTTCTGCTCCAAGTTGCCATCTGCTCCTCCTTGGCAAGAGAACTGTTGTGGGTTTTTGTGTATTCATATGGTATCTCTGTTTACACACAGTAGGTTTTGGACTTGCTTTGCTTTTCCCAGCCTTCTGAAACTGCAGTTCTCAATGTTCAGAGCAAAAATTACTTGTCCTCTGGATTCTAGTTGAGTGTTTATTTTCCTGGCTGAAACAACAAAATGGCTAATTTTCAAGAACAGCTATAAAAATTCTCAGAATAGCTGTAAACTTTTTCTCTTCTGTATGAGGTTTTTTTTTTTGGTGTTCATGATGGTATGAGTAGTTTCAAAAAGACAGATGGTAGATTTAAGGCTTTTACATTTATTGTTCCTGCTAGTTCTGATCCTGGGTCTCCCTGGAGAACCTATACAATTCATATTTCTGCAGCAGCAAGACTAATACTGATGAGCTTCATTTTGCCCCCCAGCATCATCAGATTTGAAAACTAAGCTAAAAGTTTTATTTCCTTCTCTTCATAAACTATATTTTTGGGGGGTTAGATTTAATTCACTAATTGAATATTGCAGTAACTTGATTATATAATGTAATTAGTCCTTACCTAGTTACAGCACAGTTCTTCCAGGAGCACTGTAATTTTCTCCTTCAGTAGCCCCGTGTTTGTCTTCTGAAAGTGGTTGCTTGTGAAATATATAATTAAGCATATTTATTGCTGCAAATAACTAGACCATATTCTTGGAAGTTTGTATGTTTGTTGAATTGTAATTTTCGTATCAACAGCTCTGTTTCATTCTGTCAAGCTGACAGATTTTCTAGGGACTTGTAAAGAAGCAGCAGTTCAAACGCTTTTCTGATTTTCCTTTTACTGCTTTCTGTAGTGACAGAAAGCAAAGTTTGTGTGCTGTCCAGTTAAATGAATTTGTAGATAGTGGAAGATGGAGATGTGTAAAGGAGAAACTTTAAGTACTGTTTTACTTAATCCATTTCCATTATTCATTATGCTTCTATTCTTTTCAGATTTTGTTTGGTTTTTGTTTTTTTCTTTGTAGTTTTTTTTTGTTTGTTTGGGGGTTTTGTTTAGTGGTTTGGGTTGGGGTTTTTTTTGTTTTTTTGTTTTTGTTTTTTTTTACTTTAAGTGGGATAGGGCAATACTGCTAATGTGCACAATGTATTAAATTGCAGGTGACAAATACCCTGTTCAAGTGCTGAGTGTTCTCTGGACAGATCTAAAGACTGAGGTTTGCTTATTTGAACTGCTATTTAATATGCCCAGTTGGTAATGGTACAGGATATTGTACTTTTCTACAGTGTCAACAGAAAAGCCTAAAATAGCTGTGGGCTTGGGTACATTAGAATCTGTAAGACCTGAACCTTGGCCATTTCTAGACTAAAGAGGCTTCATCTGATAAAATGGTAATATGTTTATGTTGGTATAATAGTTCTTTGGATTACTTCTCTTCATCAAGTAAATGTAGAGATAGAAATAGTTCCATTATTAGGCCTCATATAAAAAGGCTTAAGAAATTTCAAAACATTAGTGTATTGATTTAAGTTGGTTACTCAAGTAATAGGGAATTTAGCAGAATTCCATGTTGAAGATCTGTTTTGCTGTATTTTAGATTCCAGCTGTTTTCAGTTAGAATGCTCATAAGCACTAGTTTTTGTATTTATAATATGAGTGTTTTGGCCTTCAATGTGGTACGTGTTGTATTTTACAGATTAAATTTTATTTGAAGTAGCATTGTTTTAACATGCAAGTAGTTTGCTTTGCTAGTTCTTGATTTGCTTCTAGACAAGCCTGTAGAGCTGGTACATTGAAATGCACAACTTATAATAGTCTAGTGAATCTGAAAAGGCTTGAAGTTCATTAGTTATCCTTATTGAAACTTTGTGTCTCTTCAGTTTTGGAGTAATTACTTTTTTTTCTAATCTCAGCTCTCATAGAGGCAACAGTATTGTGTGACTGCAAGCTGTCTTAATGAGTGGGTCACAGTGTGGCAAATTTTCTGGTAAATGCTGCCTTTTTTTTTTTTTTTTTTTTTTTTTTAAAAAAAAAAAAACACCAAAAACCTTCACCTCTTCCCTGCTTTGCTATTTGGAGCTGTAAGGGTACAATACTGATTGCCCTGAAGTCTCAGTGTAACATTAGGGGACTCCTCATGGAAAACTTCTGAAATACAGACTTAAATATTGGTTCAGCAAACAGCTGCAAATGTTGCAGTTTGATTCCAGAAACAAAGTAATGAATAATCTAGGCACAGGTTTTAATCACACTTGAAAAAAATGACCTTGTCTAACATCCATAATTACAAAGCCATTCTGTACTTGCTCTAGTTGCATGTTCTGGTATAACTGGAGTTAATCTTCTCAGATTTGAAATTGTTCAGTGCCCTCTCTGTTGGTAACCTGAAACAGGTTGGTATCCAGAAAGAAAATGAGGGGAAATCTGAGCACTGGGAGCAGTGCAATAAATTGATTCTGAAAACGGTCTTCTGATACAATTGGATCTCCTCACTCATACTTTTAAGTTGTGCAGTACATTGTTGATAACTGATAACTGGTTTATAAGTAATGTTTTAAAGAAGGAAAAAACCTCGGGTACTTAACCCAACTAAAAGTTCATGTCTGATTCATAGGAGTATCTGAGTCAGTAGTTGGAAACATCTCTAAATCACATTGGGTGTCTTGTGTGTATTTCTGCAACTGAATTCCTCTTGCTTCGGTACTGCTTGGGTACATGGGGGCTCTGCTTTGTTTGGCAGTGCCCCATAAATAAGTCTGTATGCATACCTCAAAAGGTAACCAAGCATCTCTTTCAATGCTGTGCAATGGCTCTTCGGAAAGTATCACAGTTTAAGTGCTCTTTTTAAAATTACTGATCTGCTTATGGATAATCCACAGACTTTAAAATTCTGAAGTAGTATTGTAAACCTGGAAAATATTGCAGTTTCTCTTTGCTTTACTCATGCTCTGTGGAAGTGGTTATCTATCCACCTGACTTGTAACTGTGTGGAAAGCAGCTATCGTTTGTTTTAATACCTTAAGTTTGTAAGATCTGTTGCATTCCAATACTTTTAAGACATCTTAATCTTATAATCATTATAGTTCATATACTCCAATAACTTGTAGTCCTAGAGCTGATCAAAGAGCCTCCAGATCTGTAGGAATTTGCTCAAATGCAAGTTCATAATGTGCTTGCTGCCTGTAATGCTGGCCAGGAGTGCATTTCAGTTGCCTTTGGCTGATGTTTGCTTACAGGTAGACAGCTATAAAGAAGCTCGTATTATATAAATCAAAAATAAGACATGCAACACAAACTGAACTAGACTGAACAGAGTTCTGCTCTTCTTTCCGAACTAAAAAATATTTTCATCAAGATAGTAAAGTCCTGTGTGGTAGATCTGAACAGCTGAAATGATCTTTCTAAGGTCTGAAGAACTCATCTGTCCTCACTGAGAAAAGCCTGAGTTGCTGCAGAGTCTTTGTCTTTATTACTAAAGAAAATATTTCCAAGTCTCTTTAACAGCTGAAAGCTTGCCTAGTCAGTTCTTTCTTGCACAAAATCATACAGAAATGTTTTCAAGGTAAGCTTATTACACCTTTATTCTAACTGTAGAAGTGGCAGTGTTTTAAGCCTACATGCATATTGGTAGGGAACCAAGTACCATCCCTTATTCTTTAAGTGCTTCCAATTTTGTGTTTTGTACTTTTTTGAAAGTCTTCATGCTTTAACCAGTGTATTACCATATGAGTTAGGCCTTTTAAATCCAATGTGAATACTTTAATTAAATACCTGCCTGGAGTATTTTAGGCATGTGCAGCTTCTCTGACTGAAGAGGAGCTCCCTGTTCTGCTTCTCTGTCTGTAAGCATGTTTTATGAGCAGGAAGATATGATGCAAGTCCATATTTATTTTTTCTAATCTTTATTTAATTTGCTTCTAATGTGCTTCTAGTCAGTGGTGTTCACTTCAAATTACTAGCTGCAGGCTATTGAATTTACTGTTTCATGAACAATTTTTCAACTCTAAAATACGCCAGCCTGTGAAGAGAAATGTTTGTAATGCGAATTTGTAGAAAAATGTAAGCAGTTACAGCAGGGAAGTGAACTCAGAATAATGATACCTCAATATTGTGACCTCTTTTAGTCCAGAAATAGATTTATTAACTGAACTTGATTTCACTTTTTGGATGGGCATTTGTTTTAATTCTGATGTTGCCTAAAGTGAAAAAACAGTTGTGTTAGAAAAGAAATGTAATACTAAAGGCATGCTTTTATTAAAAAAGTTAAAGTTTACTTGTTTACTAGAATCATAGAATGATTAGGTTTGGAAAGGACCTTAAAGAGCTTCTAGTTCCAACTCCCCTGCATAGGCACCATCCAACCTGGCCTTGAGCACTTCCAGGGAGGGGGCAGCCAGAACTTCCCTGGACAACCTGTGCCAGTGGCTTACCATAGAATCATAGTATAAAACTAATTTGAAGGGACAATTCAGTTTCTTCAGACTAGTAGGTTGATGTTGAGCACATACAGAAAAGTGATACTTAGCACTATACCTAGCACCTAATGCTAAATAAATTTTCTCCATTTACCCTATGTTAATTAAAAATATAAGAGCTGGCATCTTTTCTCCTTTGTAGTACATCTTTAACTGGCAGTTTCTAGAATAGTCTGTAAATTCTTGAAATGCTGAAGTAAGGCTTCTGTAGAAGTCTTTCTGAGAAGACAGTGTCCCTAGTATTCTTTTGCCCTTTTATCTTCAATTCTTTGGTTGGTTCTTGTCTCTTAAGAATGCCTGTGAGTGGAACGCGTAGAGATTTCTTTACTGAGGACAGGACAGAAGGTAAGCTGACTGCCATTCCAGGCTGAGAGGCATAGCCCTTGAAGAGCTGCTGTGTATTTCTGCATAGACTATCCAAATGTGATCCAAGTGTGATACAGTGTGATAAATTAAAATGAAGGGATTTACTTTGTCAGATCACAGTCCCAGGTGTTGCAGCCACTGAAGTGAAAATCGTTTCAGTCTTGGAGTATTTACTGTCTTTTTGGATGAGCTTGGGTTTCAGGATAAAAGGTGGGGAAAGGTTACATAGCCACAGTTGGAAGAAAGTGTCCTCTGCTCTCCGAGTTGGGGGGCTGCTGCCTATGTTTCTGCAGCACTTTTCTCAGTGTTTTTCTGGGCTCTTTGGACACCAGTTGCATCAAACTCCTTACAGTACCTTTAGCCTTATCCACTGTTGGACCTAGTGTGTGTTTTGACTTGCTTAGTTTTTAAAAGATGCATTTATTAAAACATGGTGACTTAAGTAGCTGGTTTGTGAATGGTGAAATGAAAAAACGGTTCGTGTAACTTAGAGCCTTGTCTACCCTTATTAATCCACGTAGTTTACTAATCTGTGATGCAATGAAGGCAGCTACAGGTTTAATACGATGAAAACAGCTGACACTTCAGTTGTTACTAAGTCAGATGTCTTGCAATTGTTTTAATCAGTAAATTACCTCAAACCCAATATTAGTATGTAATTGTAGGGCAAATTGCTGTGAAAGATCAAACAGTATAGAACAGTAAATGCAAAAAAAATTATCTCAAGTTAATTGCTTTTTGTTTGCAGAGTATTGCCACTTTTAAAGTTCAGTCCTTCGTTTTGAACTATTCTTGCAGATGTTATCAGAAGATTGCCAATTTCTGAACTGATTTATTTGCAGCTAGGTTCTTGTCTTCATTCTTTCTGCTGCTTCAATTTCTCTAGTCCTGGGATCATCCCAACCTCTATCCCAAGTATGCTATTTCTATTTTGTTCTCTTAGAACTCCCCTTTAGAAAAAATACTTTCTTTCTAAGAACAATATTGGTGAGAAAAGCAATTCTGAAAAAAAAACAAAAAAACCCACAACACAAACCAACCAAAAAACTTATCCTCAAAATATAACAAAACTCCAAAACAAACCCACATCCAAAAAATCTTAGAGAATTAATAAAGTCTTGGAAGACAAATGGATTTTACTGATCTGTGCTTCCAGGTGTGATCAGCATATTTTTTTCAGTGTTTCACAAGTAGATGGTTACAAAGGCTTATGCTTAATAGATCTACTGCGGAATATTTGTACTAACTGATGCAGTTCTTGTAGGAAACCTTTCTGAAGGTTACTCATAACAGAAATGTTACTGGAGTTATTTGAGGTGACTAAAAGCCCTTTGGTGCTTCATTCCAGCTAAAAGCTTAAGCTGCTGTCCTAGAAGAAAAGTTCAAGTTTGCTTACTGTCAGGGTTATTAAAATTTAAGGACTTGACTTGTGAATAAGACTCCTAGCTCCAAAAAAACCCAACCAAATAAAAAGAAAAAAGGCTGATGGTAACAATTAAATTTTTTTAAAAAGACATTTTGCTAACCTTTCCAAATTATGGTTTCTACTTCTCTAGTGTGACACAGGTTTCTTTGAAAAGATTTTTCAAAAATCTTTTGCTCCATTGATTTTTCAAAACAGAAATATGGAATTTGATCCTTGTTTTGTGAATCCAGGAACTGTTGCCTCCAACAGGAGAGGAAACTGGAACGCAAAGCATGAGCCTGGAAGTTCTGAGACAGTGTCACTGAGCCAAGTAAACATGTTGAATTCCTGTCCTTTAAAGAGCACTACTGAACGGCTGAAGCATTGAACTGCTGAAGTGCTACCTACTGAAACAGAAGGCATGCCTCTATCATGGGAATTTCATGCTATGAACCTTTTGTGCATATTTCCTTTGCTCTCTGCTGCTGTCAGCTCTCTGAGAAACTGTGGTGGTACCAGTTCTGGAAACTTTAACGTGGCCGAAACAGATGAATTTGTGGCATAACACAGGCACTCTTTCTAACACAATTGAAGTCCTGTCTGTAGGGAAAGCTCTTTCAAAGGTGTGTCCAATTTTTGAGTGGTTTTTCCATTTTTAGTGCTGTAAAGCATGCTTTCAGTGCAACACAGCAGTTTTGCATCAGGAAGTCTACCACTGGAGTAACATTTTGCTTCAGAAGAGTGAACAAAGAACAGTCATCACTTTGTGAGGGTCATTAATCGTTTTTATCAGCAGAGGTTTAGACAGGGAAGCTATTGTAGAAGCTGCTGTGAAACACAACTGATGTGCACCAGTGTGTGCTCATGGGCTGTGAGGCATGCAGTGTTTTTTAGCTCCATGAAGGAGCTAGCCAGCTCCTGGCAAACTGTAATGTTGTGCCTGTGCACATCAGGATTGTCTGACCTGGGGGTAAGTTGCTCTTCCATCTGAGCTTGGCATCTCCTGAATGAAACTTTTTAGAAAAGGCAGAAAGATTCATCTGATGAGAAATAGATGCTTCTGTTGCTCTATTGCCTCTTTTAGGAGTCTGAGGGAAATACTGAAGAGCCAGTATATCAGGATGCCTTGGATACTTTTCTAGTAATTTAGTGTGGTGATAATGTTATCCTTCATTGGAATTCTAATGACTTTTGATAGCCAACTTCATTCTAGCTTAATTTATGCTAAGAGCTGTGACATGCTGACATTTATAGTTGCATAGCTATATGTCTGCTTGCAGAAATAAGTTGGCAAATGCTCTTCATTGTTTTTTTCTTTGTTTTTAATACTGTGGGAAGAGGGGGGAGGTACTCAGGAGTAAGTAATAGGGAAAAACTAAGTCTCATGCAGGCTTGTATAGGATTAACACATTGCTTTTCAATGTGAAGAATCTTACTTGTTTTAATATGCTTAGGCAGATTACTATTATAATTCTATAAAGATGGTAATAGTGATTGATTGCAGTACTTAGAATTTCTAGAAGTTGGGAGGCTTTTCACTGAGTCAGTAAATCTCTAAATTGTGGAACTGCAGTCCAGGTGTCTAACTAGAGTAGGTAGAAACAGCTCTAAAGGACAGTGACATAACACTGACAATCACTGATTTCCTTTCTATTTTTTTTTCTCCTTAATACAATCTAAATGTTTATGCTCATGCTGCTGAAAAGCTAATTTTTCTTTAGTAAGGAGGAATTCTTAACTGGTTTCCCGCTGGCCTCAACTTGTAGAGAGAGCTGCCAGCTTCCTCTCATTCCAGAGAAACTGCAATACACGCCAGAGATGCTGTGGATCAGAGAGCTGTTTCCTCCTTGGCATACTTTGTGCCAGGATTCTGCTTAATCCATGCTGGCCTTTCCTCACAGGAGGGAGCATGAGATGAATGCCAGGATGTGCTACCAACTCCCAGTGCAGGTGTGAGAAGCTCTGCTGCTACCTGGGCGAAAGGAGACAATAGGTCTACAGTACAATGATCAGGGCTGCTTTCTGGTCATTGAAATATGTCCAGATTTTTTTGTTAGTAGTCCTTTTTTACAAAGGATCTGACAAAACGACTTCAGAATCCAGAACCAGTTGTATTCTGGCGGTGGGTGTATGTACATGGTAGATGGAGAGGAAGTAAGTAGAAAGTGCAACCAGGAAAATAAATTAATTTTCTTACAGCTAAGAAATTGTGCAGGAATCATTACCTTATTTTCAGTGTTCTGTGATGAAGCAATGGCCTTTATTCCACTAGTGAAATGTTTGAATCTCTGAAGTTCTTGTAGTTCTTGAATCATTTGATCATTTTTACATGTGGTCAGTGAAAATAAAGCACGACAGTTACTGTAACATATCTTGTTTCTTTTTAAACCCGTGTTTTGAAGAAGTTGCTATTGTGGCCTTCATTCTGTGATCCTTGGAATTTGTCAGAGATTCCTGGTTTATAAATACTCAGTTTTTCCATAAGCTTAGACTTAATATTTAATGCATGTGTCATAGTGCCCAGGAGCTAAAATCCTTTTTTTGATAAATGCTTTCTACCCTCTATCCCCCTGTGCTAATTTGCATAAGTGGCAAAGATCTGTGTCTAAGCTGTAACTGGTACTTGGATATTATATTCATGGCTAGGAAGTGGGAAAAAGTTTATTGCAAAACTGAACCATTTATAGTGTTTTGGAATTAATTATCAAAAATGTGAATAGGGTTGGTGTTGATACCTCTACTTAGGGAAAAACTAGAAGGTTTTCCATTGTTAAGAATATACTTACAAAATTGGGGGAAAACATCGAGTCACTTAATTTCACTTACTTCAGAATTTAAGTTGATACTATTTTTACCATTAAATCTCAACAGTAGTAAGGTAGTGTTAAAGCTTACTTGACAGGGATTCTCAGACTTAATTCCCAAACTAGACAAGTGAGCCCAGAAATACAAGTGAAAAGGAGAGTATCACCAAAAAAGTAATAATAAAATATATCAGAGGAATGTATTGAGACATCAACATATGGATCAGCTTACAGATGTACCTCAAAAGTTTAATGCTCTATAATATTGCACATTTAAAAATTATTTTCCTTTTCTGAAACCGCAGAAAGGCAAAAAAGTTATTTGGTTTGTTTCCAATTTTTTTTGCCTCTTCTGTTTTGGAAACAAGCATCTGGAGCAGGTGAATAGACTGACAAAATGATTTATTAAAATCTATGTATTTCTCTTGATTTTTTCTTCCTTTCAGGCTGAATACTTGGAGATTTTTCTGAGTAACTTTTATTTCCCTGCTGCCTCTGGAGAACCTAGTGTTGGCATCCGTTCTTTTATTAGACACAAATATATTTTACCTTTCTAGTCTAGTTATTACTGAGGGATGTTTTGCCAGTTTTCCTGAAGGCTAGTAAAATCTGCCCTTGTCCTGGTCAACTCTCATCATTCCTGTAAATAAAAGCAAAAACTTAATACTGTGGTATACTTCATGAAGCAGGCTCTCTGGTTAAGAAAGCTGCTTTCCCTATCAAATACCTGACATGTGAGCATTGTTAAGCTCACTTGCAGGAACTGGATAAGCACTGGTAACCTGTTGGAAAAGGACACATTCAACACCTTCATCTACTACTGCTGAGGGCAGAGGTACTTTTTACACCCCTTCTTTAAATTTCTTGTATTTCAAAGAGGTTTGCTGCATCTCTTCAGTTTACTTCTGAAGTGGATTAAGGCATTTTTTTTCCTATGTTTGCTTAAAGGACTTATTTCTCTGCCGTAAGAAAAGCATCAGTGTTACTATGCAGAACGGTTTTCTGTTCTTCGTTATGGTTTTGCATAGCATAATCTAAAAGTGTGGAAAGCCTCAGTTGTAAGGGAAAAGCTTTCATGCCGAGGAAGCATTTGGGGTGCTTGGTACTGTTCCTTCATGTTTGGCTTCTCTAGTGGAGAAGACCAAGTTTTTTATTTGTTGGGCACATGGTTCAGGATTAGTTTTGTCAGCTGAACTACAACATACACATTTTTTCTCTGTTCTGTTTACGCTGGAGTAAAGTATCTTTTGACCAGCCCAGAAGTATTTCCACATGAAACTTATAAAATAAAAATGTGGGGAGGGAAGTTCTGGGTTTTTTGCCTGATTTTATGTCTGAAGAAGGGGTTATAATAACCTGCAGTTTTGAGATAGACAAGGATGGATGATGAATGTCTGTTCTTTTGTATTTTTTCCCTATCACATAACTTGCTTTCAGCAGAAATTGACTTTAATGTCATTTTTATGGAAAAAACAATTAGGCATGGGGTTTGTTTTTCTCCCCCTGACCTACAAGAAGTATCTCATTGCAGTACATGGTGTCTGGTGTTATTAGTAAACACCATTATAAAATTATTTTTCTTGGATTGAGGGTTTTAATCTGCAGGAACAAAGCCTACCTCTGTGTGAGCTGATGTAATTAAAGCATTTATCTTACTGGTAAAGAGGAGACCATAGTCTTGCCTCTTTCAAGTTGCAATAGAAAAATTGGTATGCTTCCTAAAACTTTCTGCTGCTCTTAGCCCTTTTGAACTGGAGATATAAGGGTTCTGGTATAATCTATCTTGAGTATTGATATTTTTATATTAACTAGCAGTACTGTATGTTAAAATATCTACTTTTTCTGCTTACTTTTCCTGAGCTGTAGTCTGTCTTTGCTTTTGCTGTTCTTTGATACTTAAGTATTAGCATAAATCAGATAAAATAATGTTTTCCTTATTTATGAGCCACCTGGCTAGCATAAAAACTTGGGGTGTAGATAATAAGGCTTTTATCTTTTGTAAGTTCTACTACCATGATGAGTTTTCTTTCAGGGGAAGAGAAGCTTGGATAAAGCATTTATTATTATCAGATTTAAAGTTTATCTAATATGCCACTTTAAATCAAAAGCTAAAACTTCTAGGTCTTCCTTATGAGAGTCAAGGAGAAAATATATGTGGTTTCTCTCTACATCCTTTTCAACAGTCTGTGAGAAAATGCAGTCCCTTTGTAATTCCTAAGACCTTTCTATTCTTTTACCCTGGAGAAAAATTTAATAGATGAGAATGAAAAGATGTTTGTGAATACAATCTTAGGCCATGCCACAATTCTTTGTATAAAAAAGCAGAAGTATTCTTTAAATGTGCTGCAACTTTGTCAGTGTTTCAAACATAACATTTTTTAATGTAGTGTAGCAGAGTCAGCACACAGCAAAGCTTTCATATGTCTATAAACACTTAATTAGGTTGGTTTTGGTTTTTTCCCCAGTTTATGCCAATATGTAACAGGCTTACCCTCACTGTGCATTTGCATAGTTCCTCCTGGATACAAAGTATTAAAGCATAATTTTACATATTATAACAGCGATTACTTACATCTGCGATTACTTGTTTTTCTTTTTCTGAATTACTTGGTCTATGAAACAGTTCCCTTTATCTGAATTGGAGTAGGAATCCTTTTCTTCTTCCCCTGGAAGAAATAGTACAGATAGTTCTGGACATGGCAGAGAACAGCCAGTCTTTTAACTATGAATCCTTCTGGAAAATAATGATGATCTCTACCAAACTCTGCAGGAGATCATCATCTTTTAAAGTTTGTGTTAACATTCAGTTTGGTGTTCAAATTAAGGAAGTGTTGGCTTCCTGCATGCTGAGTTGCTCTTTGTACCTTTAGCTTTACCCCACTTACTATTTCTGCTATTTAAGTTTTGCTGATACTTTACATGAAATCATCTAAAGAAGCTGAAAAGCTCACTGCTGTTTTCTTTTTCACATACAGGCCCGTGTTATGTATGATTTTGCTGCTGAGCCTGGAAACAATGAGCTGACCGTCAGTGAAGGAGAGATCATCATAATTACAAATCCGGTAAGAAAACAGATGGAATAAAGGCTTGTGTGCACTTGCCAGACCTATATCTGGCAGATGGAAGAAAAAAGGTACCAGGTGACACTGAAAGCCCTGGCTACTTTCCCCTGAAGAAGTGAATAAACTAAATACAATGAATTTTTACTAGTTTTGTAGAAACAAATGCAATGAGTGGGTTTGTGTGACAGAGGCCCTCTCAGTTTGTGCCTACACATGTAGGAATTTTCTCAGCTTTGTTCCCCTCTAAACAGATCTGAGTGTCAAGGCAAAGAAAGAAGCTAGAATTATGGTAGTACCTTCTACATCTGACTGTGTTCCTTTTTTGTGTGTGTGCCTAATGTTCCACTTTTTCTTTTCAGTGAGTTTCTTAATGACTTAGGAATTTCAAGTTTGTGTGACAAACTTTTGTTACTACACTTGTGTGTCCTTTCATAAGTAAAGCAATATGGACAAGGTACAAGGAAGGAGTGGTGAAAGTTCAATGGTACTAGTGTCAGGGAGTTGTTAAATTGATAGTATTTTTGAGCACTATCGCTTGATTTGTGTGTAAAATTTGTATTTGTGCTTTTATTGTCTTGTGTAATTCTTATCCTTGCTAGTGTAGGAAGTATTAGCTGATTCTGCTCTTGGTTTTGTGTAGTGATATAGCTTAGTGAACAGACTTTTAAAATTGCATATAAGCAAAAAACACCTGGTTTTGACACCAGGTTTTATTTATCTAGTTGTGTAGGAAACATCTGCAGAATGAACTAATTCTTTTAAGATCCTTTTCATGTATGAACAAGAATTTTCATTTCTATTGATCTTAAATATTTGAAGCAGATATTTGATAGAGCTAGCACCCTGTTGGATGGTGTGCTGTGCTGTGGCAGAGGTAACATTTTAAATAAGTTCAGGAATTTAATGTTGTTTCACAAAAGTAAGACTAGATAAATAGTGCATCACTTTTAAGCTGGTTCTTGCTGAACAAGATATTTGTGTGTTATGGCAGTGTACTTAGAACCACGGAAGACTTTATTTTATATTATCCATAATTAAGCTTATGGGATAGATTGCCACAAGGGCTTTTGAACTTTTGTGGTATGATAAGTTTAGACAAATCTAGCATAAGTCATGGAAATCCACTAATGCACCACTGCTCTTAAGTGCAGTGGTGCAAATGTGCCTTTAGCTTAAGATGTCATTGCTCTTGCAGAGTAACCAAGATAATTGAATTTATAATTCAAGGTGTCTAGCTATTTTTATGTTCTTGAGTGTAAGCTTTTAGGTGCATAAGAAAAAGCAAATTAGTTTTTTATTTCAATAACTGATTGATCTTTATTGTTTAAAATCTTGAATATGTGAGCAGACTTCTATGTGCAGGATTAAGTAAAATTTCCAAGTGAAAGAACAAAATTGTGAATAAACAAACCCTATTAAAAAGCAAATTAAGAAAATGTGGAATTCAGTAATTGCTGTCTAGCATGTGTAGGTTCAGTTTTCAGATGTGAGTTAGCTTGATGTGTAAATATGTGTTCAAGGAACAGCTTGACTTAAAACAGGACTGACTTATTCCAGAAAATGCTGTCCTGGGATTTACTCTGCTTAACTGCAGAGGTCTGCAAAGCTTTGTTAGCATACCTAGAATATGTGGGTTTTTTAATAACAGGATGCCCCACTGAGTTCAAAGCTGAACATGTTAGTTCTCTCCAAATTAGTAGCATGAGACCTGCCTCTGAAAATACGTTTAAAAGAGAAACAGTGTCTCCACATTTTGCGTGCCATGTCCCTCTCTTCATTTTGAGATTATCCCCAATCAATGTTCTTGAGTTATAGCTCCCACTCATCACACACCTCTGCACCTTCAATAAATGAAGCAGAGATTTTACAGATACTACCAATAACTTAACTTCTTCTGTCTTGTTTCTTTATAATCTCTTGATTAAAATTAGTGGCTTGGAATTAGCATACTCGTAGCTCTGTTTTGATGCAGTCTGTGTCCATATATTTGACTGTGGTTTCATAAATGATCAAAAGTGCTGAAAATCCATGTTTCCTCCCAGCCCCCAATGCTTGTTAAATCTGAAAACCAAAATAGCTATGTGAAATAAAAGCATGGTCTCTGTTCTGTTTAAATGGGTATCTGGTGCTTCAGTGTATTTAAGCAAGTTTCTTCATGGTGATACAATCATAACTGTATTTGAACAAAGCATTTGACAGCAAGGCAGTGCTTTCTCCTGAGCTGTTTAAGGAATACTGTGAGCTCCATCTAGCAAAACTATTTCTACACTCTTCTTTTAGGATGTTGGTGGAGGCTGGCTAGAAGGCAAAAACAGCCAAGGCGAGAGGGGACTTGTTCCAACAGATTATGTTGAGGTAAGTGACCACAGGGCTCTGCACTTCAAAACCAGAACTACTGACAAGACGATTCACTGATCAGACTGTAGTGCTCAAACATAAAACTTCCAGTGTTAACACTTGGAATATATCATCTTATTGTAGTAACTGTATCTGGCTTTGGGCATCATTACAAACATTCCCTCCAAAGTTACTCTGCTTCTTAATAGTTTCCCAGAAAAATGCATCAGGTGATTATTCATAGGAAATACTGGTGATCTGCAGAATATGAGCTGTTATGAGTCTGCTTCTGGTTTTGGGGGGGGTCTCATGATCCAATAAGTGTTTTCGTGTCCGAAGAAACAGACACAGCAGTGAAATGAGCAACACAAGTTCACAGTGGTATTGCTGTGGCTGATGTGCCACATGCTGATACATCTCTGAAGTGGAGCCCTGTTTCTGGGGCTCATGATATAAGATCCAAAATCCACAGACTACTCAGCTCATCCTCCTGAGGGCCTTTGCTGTCTCTTCAGTGTGTGTTAATTTAGTCTTCGTTTAAGGACTGGTGAGGTTGGGGGATGGAATGAGCATCTCAGGGCAAAGACATCCAGTTCATAGCTGGGAGGGCCCAGTATCTGTATAGCTACAGGTTGCCAGCTGGGTGAAGACTGGTTGTAATTCCTGAAGCCTTCTCTTAAGGCATGTGACTCCCTTCCTTCACTGATGCTGCTTTTATTTAAGAAGCCCCAACAAGCCAAACAGCAAAAACATTTGGGTGTTGGGGGCACACGGTTGTTCAAATAGCCTTTTTTGTGTGTCTTCAGTTGGCTATCTTATCATCTAGTAGATTTTGGCTTTACAAAGTTGCCACCCAGACTGATTCTCTGGGTATTGAGTTCCCAGTCCTCAAGCAGTGATGTTAGCAACCTTGTTAATCCCCAGTGAATTCATAGTTTGGTGTCCACTGCCACATCAATCTTATGTGTTACACTGTGATACCAGTTCCATGTGTTGTGAAAGTAAACCCTCTGTATTTTCATATCAGCTTTTTGTAAAAGGTACTGTTCCATTTGAATTAAAAAAAGGTGTATGCAACTGTCTTAACATCTAGTGACATTAAGTGTTAGGATGATTATATGTGATAAACACCATAATTTGATTCATGGAAGGATGAAAAATCTTATGCAACTTTTTCCATTTTAGATTATAACTGAAGATGGAATTAGCTGCGGTAACTCATTAGCTGACCAAGCCTTCTTTGATTCCCTTTCTTCAAACACTGCTCAGACCAACACTGCTGCAAAAAGCAGTGATCAGGTATGTCTCCTGGTTTTTCAGGCAGAGCAGGGGCATGGCAGGTTCTGTTTACATAACTGCTTGCACTCTTAAAGTACACTCTTCAAGTGCAACTGCTTGTGATGTACCATATTTGTGAGCCCTCCTAAAAATACTGGTTAGTCATTGTGTTTTCACTAGGAAACACTGTTGAGTATCAGTGATGTGTGTGCCTGTTTAGCTACTGTCCCTCCTGGAAGAACTAGTAATCTAACTCTTTCAAAATCAGCATTTTTTTCAGTATAAATCTGTGACTACCTCAATCTCTGTACCTCAGTTTTGTAGAAATGCACTTATAGCAAATTTACTTATTTTCAAGTTTCTTGTGTTAATATGCTAACCCTTCTAGGAACTATAGCTTTTTTGTCCCACATGTCTGCTAGAATTGTTTGTTCCATGCACCATTAGCAGAGCAGGTGGATATAGATGGAATTAGATCTTTTTCAGAATTTGAATAAGAAGTGTTTCTTTGATTAAAAAAGATGAGGCAAGTTCATGCATTGTCCTGGTCAGTTGGAGAAGAGGCAGACTTTGTTTCTCTGGAGGAAGAGAAACGTACCACTTAATATGACCTAGGAAGAATTGCTTACTAACCAAATGAATCTACATTATCTTGAATAGTAGAAGATGCAGCTATCAGAAGTTGTCTTCATGCTTAGCACAAGATACTTGTGCCCTGATAAGGGAAGAAAAAAATCCCTTGCCTATATAGGAGAAGTTGAAATAAAGGTATCTGTTATATCCTAAATAATTGAGACTTTATGGCAATCTAGTTTTGGAGGCTGCATTTCTAAGCTTGAAAATACAGTCACTTTGCAATGCAGTTTACACAGGAGGAGGAGTATGCTGGTCTTGTAACACATCTCCTTGTCTGGAGATATCCAGCTCTATGCTGCATTGCTCATACCCTGCATACTGGCTCTGTGTTAGAGCCACTGCTACCAAGAACATGATCATCTGCTTTGTGGGTATGATGCTTCTTTCTATACGTATTACTTTGGATTTAGTAATGGTAACATTCACATTGTTTAACATGAGTTCATTCAGCCACTTTGGGTTGATCTGTGTTCAGGTGCATAGTTGCAAGCAACTGACTTACTGTTTCAAGTGCCTGAATGAGCGACTAGGTCAGTATACAAAGCTTAATCTTAAATGAAACTTGTGTGTTGAGGCTCTAGGGAACAAAGAAAAGTGACCAATTAGATGTCAATGTAAAGGCAATCGATGCTTGAACTGGCACAGTAGTGGGAACTAAAATGGTCATAGGTATAATCTGGTGGGATGAAGAAGAGATTGCAGCATTCCTAAATATTGATATTTTTTCTATCATGTTTTATAGTAATGTGAGTGTACATATTTATTAGGAGAATTTTTATAAAAGCATTTCTAAATAAACAGGATATTTTGAGACTTTTCTTACTACTACTGTGTTGAATAAATTACTTTCTGTAAATATTAACAAATTTTAACATAAAGTAACCACACAACATCTCTGCCACCTGATTTCAATAAGTCAGAAGCTGGTTTAAGTCTTAGAATTCCTTCTGTTCTTCTAGGAGTAAGAAAAAAACCAGTCTGTTATATAGTGTTTCAGCTCCAAGCCTTATTAAAAATAGATCTGGCCAAGTTGGAATGTTCAAGCGTGGGGTTTTCTTGGGTTTTCTTTTTCGAAGAGACCTATTAAGCCACAGTGTTGCAGTTTGACCCTGGCAGGCTGCTCAACCCCACCCAGTCACTTGGTTACTTTCCCCTATGGGATGGTGAAGACAATCAGGAGGGTAAATACGTGGGAGCTAGGTTGGGATACAAACAGTTTAATAGGTAATGCAGAATTTGTGCATACAAGTAAAGCAAAGAAATTAAATAACTGCTTCCCATCGACAGGGTGGTGTTTAGCTGTCCCCAGGACCACAGAGCCTCCATCATGCTTAACAGTTACTTGGAAAGACAAATGCCATAACTGGGAGCATCTCCCCTTCCTCCTCCTTCCCTATGATGTTTGTTGCTGAGCACAATGTCATATTGTAGGGAATATTCCTATGGTCAGTTGGGGTCAGGTATTTAATGAAATTAAATTGGAGTACTGCCCATGTGTTTCAAAGTGGAAATGGATCATTAGATACATTGACGTAAGACTGGAGGTTTGGCTTCTCAGTATTTAAGATTTAAAAATAGTTCTTGTAGCTAACCATAAGTTGCATTTCTAGACGAGTTTGTTCCCTTTTCTTAACAGTGATCGTCTTAAGCACTGTCAAGTCAAGTTCTGTATGAAGATGATTGTACAACTCTTCTTAGTTCTGGATAAAATAGGTGTCCTGAGAGTTCACATTTTTATGAATGGCAGATTGTCAGTTAATTCCAGTGCTAACCTTAGAAAATCCAAATGTTTTTCATCTTCAGTTACATTGTGGGCAGAGCAGCAAGGGTCCACGAGTAGATACAGGAAGCAACTAACGGAAACCTTTCCTGAAAATAAATGGATTGTATTACGTGTAGATAGCAGTTTTCAGAAAACTGGGGGTCTTCTGTATAGACAGGGTGACTAAATAGTAGTGAAAACTCCTAGTTTGGTGTGCAGGAGGTTAGGCATATCTAAAGTTACCTGGTGTGTAGACATGAGTTGTTGAACATGCATAAGGAGAACCCTAAAGAAGCTGTTCCTAGAGCTGTACTTCCTATCTCTCTAACTTAGTTCTGGAAAGGCAAGTTGTTTAAATTTGCATTGTATAACTTCCTCCACCCTAAATTGCCATGATCAGCAATAAATACTGAGACTGAAGAAAATACAGTCCTTTGAATAATGCTGCACTCTTCTACTCTGTGGAAATTTTTATGTACATGCTGTTGCATTTCTTTAACAGTATTTTCATTCTCTGCCATTTCTCTGTATGCAGTAAGTAGAACTATTGTCATGTGAAATGTGACTCGCTCATGTTTGGTTGGGTCTGGTTTGTCTTGCTAAGCCAGTATGCTAAATTACCTTTAAAAATATGCAGTGAGTTCACCATGGAAGTTAAAATTGCAGTTGTTATGGATTCTGGAAATTATTGCTTCCTTGACTAATAAACCCTAACTATGCATAAATGGATGTTTGTAACTTTGAGTGTAAAGTTACCTCTGTGTGTGCAGAAGTCACCTCTAGAATGTTGTAGTGCAAAAGATATCTAAAAAGAAGTATAAGCAAACTGGTGAGTTAGAACTGGTCAGAAGGAAAACTAATGCAAACTATACCATACCCAGAGTGTTTTTAAGCTAGTTTGGCTTTCATGATTAGTACTGTCTAGTTCCTGTTGCAGATAATGACAGAAGCACATCCCCCATTGCTATGTGTAATTTGAAAACAACTCTGTTCTGCATTCAGACTAGTAACCGAAAATTTGTGACCAATTCTTGTTTAACCAAAGTGCCAGGCCATGATTTCCATACAGTGCTGGAAAGAGTGGCTTGCTTGCTTGCTTTGAAATGAATTGCATTAACATATTAAAAATATTGCTTAGCTGATGACAGTGGTTGTACAAATCCAATTATGGAGTTGTCTTGACTTTTTTTTTTGTAGATGTCCAAGTGTAACATAAAGGCTTGGGTAGCATGTTGTTAAGCTGTAGTACTGTGATCAGTCATCTTCATCTGCACCCATAACCTTAAGGAAAATCTGACTATTGAAATAGTTTTCCACAAATTACAATATTTGCATGCTCTTTTGCTTGTAGCTTTGTTTTCATTTGACTTTTTATGAAATAAGGTAGCCTTGTATTCTAGTAGATTGGCATCGACTATATAAAGAATATTTTATTTTGATAATGATGACAATCTTGCAAGCTTTCCTATGAATGTTTCTACTTGCCTGCACACTTGCAGTGACATGTGGCATGCATGTATTGTATGATCCCCTTCACTACAGCAGGGGGCTTGCTGCAGTATATAGTTTTCTTCCTGGTTTTAATTTTTTTCTTTGCTGTTCACTGAACACTTACTCGAAGATAGAATCTTGAGCATTTGTAATTGAAAGTGTTAAAATGAAAAATCTTAGCCAGACACGCTTTTCAACTTCTCTGAAGAAAAGACAACAAGGGAAACATCTATCCTCTATTCCCAAACAAATATACAAAGTGCCTTTCCCAAAAGGGAGAGCTGGAGCTCTGTTTAATCTTTGTAGCCTGTTCCTGGGATATCTAGAAGAACATCAGAGAGGAACAGGGAGTCTTTCTTCTGTTTCTGGCATTGCTGTGACTGCTACTTGGAAAACTGTCTGAAATTTCTCATCTGTTTTTCAAGAAGAAACCATTAGGGATTGAAATTGGCTCAAGAGAAAAGAAGGATATAGAGATGACTTTATAGCCATTTACACGGGTGGGTTATAAAACCAGAAGCCTTGAGAGAGCTACGTTGAATAAATGTATCTAGGTTTTTTAGTGGCTGAAAGTTGAAACTAAGGAAATTTTTAAAATAAAATAATATCCTTTAAGCAGTGAGGGAGACAACGTGTTTTTCCTACCCTTGTCCCATCACTGAGTATTCTTTGAGTTTTAAATTATGTATCTTTGTAAAAGACCATTCTGTACTTCAGACATGGCTTTTTGTGAGCTGAATCAAGAGTTTAATAGATGGAAATCCTGTGCCTGCACTGTGCAGAAGCAGCACACTGGTAGTCCACTTTGGCTGTGAATAACCTCACAGGTAAGGAGATAGGGTTGGGAATGGAAGAAGAGCAAAAGACTAACTTCACTGCTCTTCACGGCACTAATTAATTTTTTTCACTGGGGGTTTGACTTTTTTTCTTATTGAAAGTAAGGAGCATCCAGTGGGAATATCTTAGTTACATGCGGTTTGTGAACCGGCAAAGCCCAGCAGCTCCTTTGCAGGGACTGCTTTATGAAAGGGGATAGTGAGACTGGAAGTGGAGGTGTTTTTCAATGATGGTTTCTTCTGGAAGGCAGCAACGTGATAGGAGCAGCTGAGGAACAAATGGATTCCTTGTACAGCATTGCTACTGCCTCCTCATCAGCTGTTTCTGGAGATCCTCTCCTGTTGGTTTCATGAATTTATTCATAGGAACATTTTAGGATGCAACTCCATAAGGCTGGTTATCCCTTAAATTCTAGCCCATTCAACTGCTTTTCCTAGGGGAATTTTTCAAGGAGAAAATTTAAATTGCATATTTAAATTGCACAATAGGAAAGGCAGCCTTCCTTAAGGAGTGAAAGAAGTGCCCAGGACCACAATGCTAAGGTAATAATTTACCAAGAAGAAAATTTGTGCATGAAATATTATGGTCATGGCAGTTATTTCAGTATCTGCTATATTCAGTGCATGCTTGCCCTATGGTAAATACAGCACAGTGATTGCTTTTTGTGATTGCTGCAGAATGGACTTAGTCCTTCACATTTCTTCCAGAAGAAAAACTTTTAGGTTGACTGTCTATATTCACTTACTTTAGTGTATCTATGAGGAGACTGCTCTCCAAAGAGCTTGAGTTTGATGTAAATACAGGTGACTAAGACAGCTATAAAACTGGAGAGTTATGGTCATTCCTGTAAACTAGTCAACTGAGTCACTGTGACTTTTCTTATGTATATTGCCATTCATTCCTCTCTGTTCTCTGTCTCTTCTCAGTCTCTCTTCTACACCGCACATACTATTTCTCTGTACAGCTTTGGCTGTTCTGGACTTTTCTTTATCTGATCAGGCTTACTTTCTCTACGCACTGCTTCAACATGGCTTCTATTTCTTAGTAGTTTTGTAGATGTATTTCTTAGAGTTGGAGGTCCTTATTTTTGCATAGTTACCTAGATCTTTTTAGGTACTCAGCTTAGTTTCATCTTCTGAACATGATAGGTTTCTTGGATTTTGTCCCTCAGGATTAGAATTAATCTGTTCATGCATCAGGAATACTCATTAATATAAAGGAGTCTGCAAAAGAACAACTTAATTTGGCCAAGAAGTAAAAAAAAAATTTTTAGCCATGACAGAATGAAGACTTGCTGGCTTATCTTAGCTTTACTGTCTATAACTTTGGATTCTCTGGAAAATAGCAGTTTTATTTTTCTGATTTAATTCATTATTTATTTGGTAAAGGGGTGTACTTGTTCAGTGTTGCCTGAGGAGCAAGCAGATGCAATGTTACTTTTAAAGGTGGTTTAGTTTTAGTTATGCATGGTGTGGTGTTTCTTCCTCTGTGTTGGTATTTGAGATTGCTTACATACTTGGGTGTTAAATGTGCTCAGTCAAGTTATTATCCTTCTTGCAAGGGCTCTTCATCTTTTTTGCTGACTAAAAGAGAGGTCAGAGAATTATGAGTCTCAGTTATGGAAAACTAAAGGTGTGAAAATATGTAATTTAATCACTTACAAAATACTTGCTGCCTTAATTAGGATTTATTCAACCAGAGCTAAACCACATAAATAGCTTCTCATTCAAATGGAATTTGTCAACTGCTGAGGTGCACAGAACTTCTGACTGGAGCCAAAATTACCCTTTTAATAAATGTTGTGTCTTCACTTGGTCCTCTATGGTGCTATTGGACCTTGAAGATGGCAGACCTGATTCCTGAACCCTTCTCCATGTTTGTTGATTTTACATACACACAATGTGTGAGTATGTAGACAAATATTTTAATAAAGTTGAAAGGAGAACAGGAAATGTTTTTTGAGGTGCTGTCTATATTTCCATTCCTAACTCATCTCTTATCTTTTCTCCAGTGCTATGGAAAAATATAGAAAAAATATGGACCCTTTGGCTGACAAGGTCTGAATGGGAGTAGCATATCCCACCCCTTTTATCGTCTGTGGGCAATACACCTGGGGGCAGGAGCTAACCCCAAAACTTTCTTGGATATCTCAGAAGGAAAATTTTCTGATTTGAATAATCCTTTCATTTAGGTACAGAGAAATAAGACACCTGAGAGGGCAGTTTAAGTAATCCATTTCCCCAGCTGTACAGCATTTAGTGTGTATCTGCAGCTGTCTGCATGTTTGGTGATAACTGCTCTTGGCAGCTGTTCTTTAGTTGAGCCCAGTTACAATTGCCTTCACCTTGTTTTACAGCTGATTCTAGGTTGTCTTTGTCATTCAGTCACATGAACTACAGAGAAGAGGAAAAATTTATTCAGCTTTTTGGCAGGGGTCCAGCTTCTGAGCTGTCATTTGCCAGTGATCATCACAACATATATTGTAGAAATATATTCAAATTAATATCATGCAAACTGTAGGTGCTCCAAGTTATGTTGGGAGCAGGTATGCTTTCCCATGTGATCAAGCCCCAGCATATGAGTTTTCCTTGAGCAAAGATGATGAACACTGTGGCATGTGTGGATTTTTTAACTCCTTCCATATCCTTACATCAGGTGAATGTCATAGGAAGAGCAGGCTGGTATAAGCTAGCAGTAACTTTGTAATTGCTGAGAGTAGCACTATGGATCAGCTATTGGAGAATTAAATTTACTTTAGCAATGTTGCTCTCTTATGAACTAGTGTTCATGCAATCCTTAAAAAAAATTCCCCCAAACTGTCAGTATAGAAACTGTCCACATAATCTCTTCCATGCTATCAATTCCTAGAGACCCACTGAATCTGGTGAGTCTTCTGATTCTGGTGATTCCCCACAGGCTTGGAGGCTTGGTCTTAATTTCCAGATCCTGGGGATTCTGTACCTAAAGAGTGAGTGTTATATGATATCAACTGCATTTCCAAGTCTTATAGTATCTGTGAAACATGACTGTCAGATGACTAGATTTTAGCAAAAAAATAGTGAGAGCTCTTGTTCCTAAGTAGTATGGCAAATCTGAAATGGGAAGAGAATTTTTAGTGAAGAGAAATGGAGTGTGGATTGGCTGTACCTTTTTTGTGTTTTATGTAAGAAACAAATGGATTCAACATTTTTGCATAGAAAAAATTGGCTTTTAGAGGGAGTTTTATTAAATTTTCTGTACTGGCAAATGGTCTAAGATTTATATAAATATTATTGTCTAATAGTAATTAATTTATATTAGGCATCCCTTCTTTGATATGCTTCTTTGTGTTAAAAATAATATACTTCCCTCTCTATGTTTTGAGACTTCCTTTTACAAAACAGTTTTTCTCTCTGCTGAACAAGACAATCTTTGTAGGCTTTGTTTTCTTTCCTTCCCCTTCTTTGTCCTACACATTGAGCATGTGTAGGTTGATTTGTAGGGTTTTTTTCTGTTCTGCCAGTTAGTCCTTGCACTATGTGTCTAGAGCAGACTGCACTTGACTAGTGAATGCTTTTCTGAAGTGTAGTGTTAAAACCAAGGAGCTGAGCAGGCTGCTAAGCTATTAATCGAATTTACTGTCAGATGAGCTTGACAAATTGATGCATTAGTTAAAGATGTGTCCTCTCTACCCTCTCACTGAGGTTTCCATCTCTGCATCAACAGAAGGGAATGTGTGGTTACCTTCACACAGCTTATTCTGAGAGAGTAGGGCTGTAGGGAAATGCTGGATTTCTCCCTGTCAGCCGTTTGTTTCCATCCCTTGTCTTTGCTCTGAGTTAACCTCTGACAGGGAAGCTAACAGGTTGTTTGCCCTGACTCTCTGTCGCACCAACAGTGATGGTGTGAGTGAGCAATTTAGAATTTGCTTTTAGTAATGCCAATTAGTTTAAAGTAAGCATTTGGAGAAACCTAATCCTTGACTTCTGAGCTGCTGTTTGAAATATGCTAATCAGTTCATGGCTTTATGTAATTAATAGTTCACACACACCATACTTACCATGTTGGTGTAAAATAATTTCTGTGGGTAAGAGTGCTTCCAAACACTGGAACAAATATTTTAATTTCCTGAGGCATAACACTCTTATTAGTATGCATTGGTGTCACATTGCTGGAAAGCTGGCAGGTTCTTTCAGGTACTTCCTGCATTTAGGAGCTGTGTAGCTGGGAATGTAGGATTTGGCAGCTTCTAAATCAAACAAGTGCTGAATGCAAACTTGTAGCCTACCATCAGATCAAAGACTTCAAGAAGTCAGTATGTGGTCATTGCTCATTTATTCAGCAATTTCTTCTTTACTTTTGTCTTCATATAATGTAGGCAAACAGTGCCAGTGATCCTTGGTCCAGCTGGAATGTTGGGAAGTCTGGGAACTGGGATAATGGAAATGCTGTTGACAGCTGGGCAACAAAACATGAAAGTGCAGCTGGCCAGAGAAACAGTGCTTCAACTAACTGGGAGACAGGAGCAGCATTTGGTCATCCACAGGCCTATCAAGGACCAGGTGTGCTAATAATGCTCTTATTTTTCTAATACATTAGAATAGGTAGATGGTAGAGGTAAGAATTCCTTAATCTTTCATAAATACAGGATATGGCTTATTTAAACAAAACCAAGCCAGCTTCCTAGTAGCACATCGCTATGTGGGTAAACTGTTAACTAAAATGAGGGTTTTAAAATAAAATAAAATAAAAAAAAAGATACTCCAAACTTATATTGAAATCTGAAAAAACGGTCTTGTGCATACATGATCTACTCTCAGGCATGGGCATGTTGTTCAGCTTGCATAATTGAAACTTAAACACCCTTGAATTTGTGTCCTCAGGCCTGTCAAGAAATAGTCTCTTAAATCCTTATTTTTAGGAAGCCTTCTCACCTGAAGGCTTCTGTCTTTTTTTAGTAAAGGCCTGTATTATGGGGAGAACTCGTACCTGCAGAATGCTAACGTGGAATCCATGAGAATGGAATGCTATTGAATTAATCTTGACATACTAGCATATCTTTTTTCTTTCTTTTTTTCTCCACTCTCCTTCAATGGATTTTAATGTAGTGTTTTGGATTTTGTACTTGGTGGTAACTGAGGAGGAATCCTAAAATAGAGAACTGAACCTAGCTCTTCTGTATTTACCTTGTTGATTATTTGTGTATGAATGCTGAGGTACCTGCTTCTGCTTTTAAAGAGAAAATTTTTAACATTCTCATTTCCCTACCCCTCTGCCCCTCCCTGTACTTCAGCAGCTGCTGATGACGATGATTGGGATGATGACTGGGATGACCCAAAATCAGCATCACCATCTTATCTTGGTTACAAGGAGACTGAGCCATCAGAGGCTGGGGGGGTCCAGCGTGGAAATTCTCGTTCAGCTGCTATGAAGTTACCGCTTAACAAGTAATGGAAAAATGCGGGGCAAATATGTATATATTGAAGAGAATTGGAATTTGTCAAGATGTATAAATATGTGACCATTCAACCTTCTTGAAAAATGCAATGTAAATATTGCAGTTTTGGGGTAAAAGTGGAGATAGACTTGTAGCTCAGCATTCTCCCTGTGTGATTGGAGAACACAGATCCACAAAAGCCCGAAAGTACATTACAAAGCTGTATAATTTTTGCAGGTGTTAAACAGACAAATGACACTTTTGCAAGGTCTGAACTTCTGGACCTACGGGTATTTAAAATAGATGTATTTATTGCTATGTATACTTAGTGAAAATGAAAAATGATGACTGGCTTGCCCATGCAGTGAGACTGATCAGACATGCTGTCCCAGAGTTCATGAGCTCGTTTGAGCTGCTGGGAGAGGGAAAAAATTACGCTCTTCTGTGTCTATGTATCACCCAGGTTGATTCTCAAGCAGTGAAAAGCTTGAATTTTAGATAAAAGTCCTACAAGAGCATGAAGATGTGTCAGGGTTAGAGTTAGAGATAACTTAATCCTTATTTATTCTAAAATTACTGTTATTCTGACAGGCTACTTGATCGAGGTCCCTTCCAACCCCAAACGTTCTATGATACTATGTGCTAATCTTTAAGTGAATGCAAGCAGAATGGAAAAGGATTGTAGCATAATCGTGTCCTCAGGAATGTAACTAAAAAGCTGTGCAGAGAGAGTTAATTTCATTTATCAGCAGAGGTTTTGTCCAGTTTTGCAACAGTACCTTTGCATCATTGTGGCTCCTGCTTGTTGCAAACTCATTTAGTATAAGGTATGTTTATGATGGTTATTTATGAGTGTTATTTGCCTGTGAAGTCAGTCCTACTTCATTCCTTGTATTTCTGCAAGCAGGCAGTAGGTAGTAAGGGTTTTTATGGTGACTGGTAATTCTGCGTGTCATAGGAAGGAAAATACAGAATAAAGTGATCACTTTATTTTACTGCTAGATTTCCTGGATTTGCAAAACCTGGGATGGAACAGTATCTGTTGGCAAAGCAGCTACCAAAACCCAAAGAGAAAATTCCCATAATTGTAAGTTGAGGACATGTGTGTGGCATTTGTGGGGGAGGTGATGTGGTTTGTTTTGGGGTTGGGGTTTTTGGGTGTGGGGTTTTGTTTTTTTTTAATCTGTTTTTTTTTGTTGGGTGTTTTTTTGTTTGCTTTGGGTTTTTTGTTTTTGTTTTTTTTTCCTAAATCCTCCCCACCCTTCCTTTTTTCCCCAGCTTAAATTTCAGCCTCAGGGCTACTATATGTATTTGGGTCAGAAGAAACTGATACCGAAACTGAATATTTCATTAGAAATAGAACTGTCATAATAAAACTGTGTACTATTTAAGTGCTTAATGTTATGGTAGACTACATTTCAGAGACATATATGATTGAGGGATTTTTCAGGCTTATGTTTTAACTCCTCCTTTCTTTTAAGTCTGCTGATATTATTATTTTATTTCAGTATTTTTTCTCATCTTGGATCTTCATAACTTGTGATCATGAAAATAAGCCTTTTGAGGATTGCCAGGCAGATCAAATGCATTACTTTGTCTTTTAGTTATCTAGGTAGTTATCTAATACATAGAAACATTCACCAAGGTTTGTAATATCCAGTCATGATGGCCAGCTTATCTTCTGATTTAAATCTTTCTAGTTGTGTGCTTTTTCACTGAAATGTGGTTGAAGTAGCAGTCCCTAGAATTCACCACTCCCTTGTTATTTAGGAAAAATTATAAAATAATTCTTGTTTGCAGCTGATATGACATGATATGAAAGATAATACTTGCAATTTCTTATAGATTGGTGATTATGGCCCAATGTGGGTTTATCCTACCTCTACATTTGACTGTGTGGTGGCAGATCCCAAAAAAGGTTCTAAAATGTATGGTCTCAAGAGCTACATTGAATATCAGCTTACCTGCAATGTAAGTGTGTTTGAAACAATCTTCTCTCTGCAAATATGGGTCATTTGTACATGTAATACGGTTTTCGTGACAAGGCTGTAAAATTGAGTATTGTTTGTCACACTTTTTTCCCCTAATACATACTTTGTTCTCTCAAGTCCTTGTGTAATTACAGATTCAAGAATAAATTGTAAATTTTATTTACAAGACATACTTACTGTTCTGGTCACACTTGTTTAATGTCACAATCTGTAGCTGGCTGTCAAAATTCAGAGTTGTATTTCTCTTGCAGAACACTAATCGGTCTGTCAACCACAGATACAAACACTTTGACTGGTTGTATGAGCGTCTCCTGGTTAAATTTGGATTAGCCATTCCCATCCCATCTCTTCCAGACAAGCAAGTAACAGGTAATTATTCCCTGTTGTGAATGCATGGGATGTGAAATAAGGTTATCACTTTTTTACAAAGGTCAGTTTTCTCTTACTGTATATTTTTCCCATTATTTTCAAATCTTTTACTATGCAAACTTGAAGATTTGCAATGGTCTATTGATAATAAAATAACAGTACTAAGATCATAATTTCAGAACTCAGGTTTACTTACCTAGTCCAATGATTTATAAAAACCAAAACAACAATAAACAAACAACCAAAACAAACCACATCTACTTACTACAGAAGAGAATCTTTTATTATTGGAGAGAAGAGATAAGTAGTTATGTTTGCTATTTGATTGTCTGAAGAGATGCTTTTTGATGAGTTGTATATGGTCATTATTCTTCTTTTGCCTTTGATTGTAAATGAGTTATGTTTTAGGAGCTTTGAAACTGTAGGAACTTCTTTTCTTTGGAAGAAAAGGAGCATCCCTTGACAATCTGAATTTTTGTCTGTGCTTATTTTTCATTGTGTTTAGGAGGCATTTTTCTGAAGACTGTCTAGAAAAGTGTTTCTGTCCTTGAGTCTTGGTGAAGCAAGACTCTTGAAAATATACTGACTTTACTCAGGATCACATTTTTGATGGTGATGATGGCTTAATGACCAGGACATAAATTACATATGTCTCTGGTCTTGTTGCCTTGCATTCCTTATGCTGACAGGAACGCTCTGGAGATTTTGGTATAGATTAAAGGTGGAACAAAGGTGTTAATGCAGCTTACATAATGTGTCTTCAATAGTAGTTGATATTTTTCTCTTCCACCCCTACCCTCAGAGCCAATTTGCGAAAAATGTACCCATGCCCAAATTTCATTTTTCACTAATTGTGTTCTTTGCTAGTTTCTATATTTGCAACTTTAAAAACCAACAAACAAATAAAACAACAAAAAATCTCAGTCTAGTGCAGTTGCTGCCATAGTAACTACACAGTAGAATTATACTGAAAGGACATGTGTTCAGGGTTTGTCATCTGCGCTGCTATGGAAATTAGAAGAGTTGGGTGCTACAGGAATCTCATTCCTTACAAATATATCTTATTCACTGTATGCTTTAGAAGTCTGGTGTTTGGGATTTTTTTTTAATTGGATAAGATTTTCTCAAGAAGACAGTTTGTGATGTAACTTAAAAGATTCTTATACATAGTGATGATGCTCTGATAAAAAAATAAATTGGTCCTGTTTTTTAAATAGTTTATTAATCTCAGTTACAAAAAAATCAGTCTTGCATATATGTATTCTGATGTATACATATGATTTATTGAGATTTTTCTGAGCTTCTTTTTTTCCCCAGCACATTCTTTTACCAATTTAAAAATATGTTTATGGGAGGTAGTTCTTTGTTTAATCTGCTATTCATAACAGAGCGGTTCAATTTCAAATTCTTTTAGAAAGGTACAATATGAGAGCTTGGAAAGTAAGTAGTTCTTTTTCTCCTGTGTTTTTGAGCCTTACATTGACTGAGCATTTACTAGCCAGTGCTAATAATTTACCAGGTGAACTTCCAACTCTAGTTTTGGTCTGGTTTCGTTTTTTTGTTTTTTAATTTATTTTTTTAATAAAAATGCTGGGAGCAGTAGAATAGAAACGTAAGAATTCTTGTTCCATTTGTAACAGGGCGCTTTGAAGAAGAATTTATTAAAATGCGTATGGAGAGACTGCAAGCTTGGATGACAAGAATGTGTCGCCATCCTGTTGTGTCAGAAAGCGAAGTTTTCCAGCAATTTCTCAATTTCCGAGATGAGAAGGTAGGAAATATAAAAATTCATACACACAAACTGAGATTGAGGAATTCCTCACCCCCCTGTAGTTCAAACGAAGAGTTTGCCTTTGTAGCCTTCTCATTTGTCTGCCCCCTTGTGGGCAGGAAGTGATGAACTGAAAACCGCTGGGTTTACCAACTAATTTAGCTGATTGATCAAAATGAGGCATTAAGTTGCTTGTGTGAAATGTTGTTTCAACAGATGTGCTCTTAAAAGATTGGCAACAAAGCTACTTTAAGGATAATTTGTGTCCTCTAGCAAAGTAGGAACACGTATAACAAATATTATGGCAGTTGCTCTGCTCCATCTCTGCTGGACTTACTAATTACTGTGGTCCTCTGATTGTTGCTGCTTTGGTAATAGAACCCAATTCACAGCAGATCTTGAACATGTCTGATCATGTATTGTATTTAAAAATACCCACCCTCCCAGCAGGGTAATGCTCCTTTGTAATAGCAGTATGCTACAGTCTTACCTGATAAAAAGAATGTAGTATGGCAACTCCAAAATAGTCTTGCAATCATCTTGACTGTCTTCTGATATCAGCACTGCCACATGCGCAGATGCAACTGAATACAATTGCTCTTATGCTGTATTTTGGTAACATACAGGAAGGGTCTGTTTATCCCAGAATCTAGAAAGCAAAGTGCACAAGGAGAAGGGAGGGAAAGCCTAAGAAATGTTGGCCTCACTGAAACTTTTCTTTTAAAAGCTTTAATGTATGGGTGACCTGGTGGTTAACTGTTCTAGATGCTTCATTCACTGCTTAAATATATACCCTTAAAGTTGGAGGAACAGTGGTGGTGAAATTTTGTCTCTTTAAAAATTTTCTTAAGGAGTGGAAAACAGGAAAGCGGAAGGCAGAAAAAGATGAAACTGTAGGAGTCCTGATCTTTTCTACAATGGAACCAGAAGCTCCAGACTTGGACATGGTAGAAATGTAAGGTGGTTTATTTTGCATGAATATGTTAAGTTTGTAAATATATAACAGAAAGTGAGCTAATCTAAAACTGAAATAGTGTGTACATGTGCTAATGGATTTGAAGAGGTACTCAAGGTAAAGCTGACATTCATTGAACATGAGATTTTCACATCAAGCCCTCTAAAATGTGATGGAACTCCATGTGACCTCTTTTAACCTCAGTGGGTTGTATATTTATTTATTTTATATATATATACACACACATACACACACATACAAAAAGAATATATGCAAAACTAGCTGATGAGATAGAGCACCAGTAGATCCTATGGAGTTTTGTTATGTATTGCTATGGGAGTATATTTTGATCTTCAATTGTGAACAGCTCCGAAGTGCTGGGCTTGCTAAGTATCTTAGGATAACTATAGGTGCATCATCAAAGAAAACGAAGTTTCTGTAAGGTACTTGTTTATAATGGACACAGAGTATCATTCTATTATTTGGAATTCATGAAAAGCTATTAAAAATGAAAAGATACTTAAATTATCAAATTCTGTTTTAAATGGGTTAGTATATTTTTTTGGGTTATCCTTCTAGAAATGAAAATGGAAATACTTATTTGAATATATATTATATATGTACACTTATATATGTCTGGCTGTCTTTTGGGCTTTCGTAGAATGAAAGACTGGGTTTACTCTGCTGCCTTTGTTTCACTCCTTTAGGCTTAATCATTTTTCTTAGAAGACAGGTAGTATGCATGACATACTTTGCTTGCTGTTGTAGAACATAGAAACCTGGATGATGTTTTGTCTCTGAAACTGTGGATAAACTAGACAGAAGTATTTATAGTAGCAATGCAGTAGTGTACCTATACTTCGAAATATCTCAGCATAGGTTTTATCCAAGTGATGCAGTACATACCAAGATGCATGTAACAGCTGTGTGGTAACAGTTCTGCATTAGTGAAATGATGGACATTTTTAGGTCACTTCCACTTCAACGTGAGCATTTCAAACTTGACTCCTTAAGTGATGTGTGTTACGTATATTCAGTGGTATAAAAGCTGAAGGTGTGAACCTGCATAGGGTGCAAGAGAGAGGGAGTCTGTATTCTATGTACCCAGGCAGGTAACAACCAGCATATGGGGTGCTAAACAGTTTATCCCCAAACAGGATGAGGGCAGGCAAACAGCCTGCAGGGAACTCCTTAGAGGGTGTTGGCTCCTGGGCTGGGGTTCATTGCCTGGGACAGTTCTGGGGACCTATCTTCAAGCACTGTAGCTGTAACACTTCAGACACACATTGTGGTCCATGGGAACCTCTCAGCACACCTAACAGGGTGCTGTTAAAAGTTTGTAAGGACAGTCTTGAAAGCCACTACTAATAAAAGTGGATAAACCAGCTTGTTCAATAGTTTTTAGGTTATTCAGTGAAAAAAGAAAAAAACCACAACAATCCACGACTCTTTATTGGAACAGTTTTGCTAGTCCTTTGTCAGTCAACATCCTAGTTTTGATCAAAGGGTGATAACCCTGTGCTGGCTCCTGAACTTTTACTGTGATTGTGATACTGTAAAGTATGAAGTACAAAAAATTTAAAGAATTGTTTGCTACAGGAAAAACTGTAGTGAAACAAGGGCCTCTTGGAAAGCCCAGGTTCTCTTGCTGTGCAAATAACTGAGTAGGGTTTCCAACTGAGGAAGGAGGTACTGGTGGGGAGCTTGGAGCCTGTAGGTGCTTTGGCCACAGCTGGAGCTGCTTCCCTGGCTTTGGACAAGCTCTTAGGGAATCTCTGGGGAACTGCTGTGCTATGAGGGCTGTCTCATAAAGTTTTTGGCTGAAGGCATTTGAAAGATGTGATGCAGTTTGAATAATTCTTATTGAAAATTAGAGAATATGTGTCTAGTGGTTTTTGTGGAGTTCACAGACCATTGCTGTTTATGTAGTGCTATATTAATGGAAAGCTTTGATAGCTGCATGAAAACATGCTTGAAAAGGGATGAAAAGACATATACTAATTCTGATTTCTCTTTTGAGCACCATCGATTTTTTTCCCCCTCTCTAACACAAGTGGTCAAATCAGTATTATCAATATACTATAGTTATGTATATATATTTTCCTAAACCAGCTGCTGTATTATTCACCTATTTGAGACTTCAAATTTTTTGTTGTTGTTCTTGTTGTATGAGTTTTGATACTTCTGTTATTCTAACACCTGGTTTCCTGTCAATATGGGGGTCTTTGTTTTGGTTTGGTTTTTTTCTTTAAGGTAACTAGTAAAAATGAAAGTCCAGTACCTCATGCTTTATGGGAGGCAGGGTATCTGGAATATAATGTAAGATGCTTGTATCTAAAGAGCAAAATTCTAACTTGGCTGAAATGGAAGGTATTTCAAGGGATTTATTTATTTTTTCGATTTCTTTTTAATATGTAGTTGGCAATACAAAACATTGCATTTAAGGTTAGCCTAATGCATCTATTAATCTGCTTTTTGTTTTTGCATTTTCCAAATGCCACAGAGAACAGAAATGTGATGCTGTGGGTAGGTTCACCAAAGCAATGGATGATGGAGTTAGAGAGCTGCTGACAGTGGGACAAGAGCACTGGAAGAGGTGTACAGGGCGTAAGTGTCGTTTCTGAACTCAGCAGTCATTTCTGTCTTGCTTTTCTCTGTGGGTTTTCTTGTTGCTAATTATGTTGTTTATAATTCAAGGCACCCCTTCAAACTAAAGGAAATCCTAAATTATCACAAGAATTGTGTGGCATTCTAGCTGCTTTTAGTGTCTGACAGCATAAATTGTGCAAGTCTTTTGGTTTGTGGTTTTGGGTTTTTTTCTTTTTCTCATAACAGAAATATCTGGTCCCTGCCCATAGGTTTAAAAATGTTAACAGTTCTCATGTATTTGTCATTTATCTACATTTTAGTGACATGGGCAAAGTAGAGCTGTCTATTTGATGAAATCATACACCATTGCATTTTATTAACCCCTTATTTAGGATTCTTGCATGCCAGGAGGAGTGATTTAAAGATGAAATGAGTTTAAAAAAAAAAGAAAAAAAAAAGAAAAAAAAACAAAACAACTTGATTTTAACTTAATCTTTAGCCCAATTCTTTTTCTCCTATCTTGTCTCTTCCTTCCCACAGATATTTAGGGTTGCAGAACTTCACACCAAGTCCCTATGACTCTGCCTGGGCTCTAATTTCCTAGTCCACAGCAGTGTTCAGTGTTTGTGGCCACCACAAGGCAGCTATTGAAAGGAAGCAGGTACTACAGTTGAGGATCATAATAAGAGGCACTTCAGGGCAGGCTGTAGTGTCTGGCAACCAAAGACCTATCACATAAATGTCCTCAAACCTCCTCCATTTTTATTTTTTTCAATCCCACAAAAAAAATCCCCAGAGCTGGGAGTAAGTACATCTCCTTGAGTAACCTTGAGTTACCTTTGCTGCTTTCTAATCTAACATTGCATTTGAATATCTGGGGCTGACCAGAGGGAGTGGGAAATATGTAACCCCACTCTTTTCTGGCAGTGATTACATTAGACCTTGTATCTGTAGGATGTGAGTAGTTACTCCACTTGGAATGAAAGGGTTTCCTTCTACACATTACTACCCTTCCTGCAGTTCAAAAGTAGTCTAACACAGAAGAGAGCTCTGACATTGTTCAGATCTCATTTTTCTAGGAAATGTTGCCAAAGGGGAAGTGAAGTACAGAGGAAGGAATAAGTTCCCTGAGATGAGACTGGTAAAATAGCATTGCGTTACAGTTACAGAACCACTGATCAGAACCCACCATAGTTAAGGGCTGTCTGTGACTTTTGCTTAGCCATTCAGTATTTTGTTCACTGCTAAAATCTCTCAACTTACCACTAGTGCTTTAGGTATGACTCTTCTGATAGTTACAGCTATTAGCTAGCATAAATGCAATAAGTCAGATGTGATTGCATTGAAAATTTCAACTTTTCGTTCATAGTAAAGGGAAATTGGTAAATATAGGGACATGTAAAACTGAAGAATGTTAGTAATCTCTCTTAAGTTTAAGTTCCCTGTCAGCTCTAATCCCAGCTCCTAGTCAGAAGTATTTTTGACCCTTCCTGAACAATAGTTATGTGCATTCCATTCTATGGTGTTTAAAATGATTGACAGTGGAAATTTGCTAAATACAAATGAAAAGAAACCAAACATTTTTCACTGAAGTTTCCACTGGGGATTCAGTAACAAGTTAATGGCTGATAACAGAACTCTAGTAATCTGAATGGTACCTGTTGTATAAGAAATACCACTTATTATAAATAATCCAACTTCTAGGCAAGAACTTGGGTCAAAGATAATCAGTAAAATTGTGAAGTTGGGAGAGTTGTGGTTTTTTAGGGTTTTTTTTTGTTTGTTTTGTGGTTTTTCTTTTAACTCCACAAAGGAGTTTCTTGGCAAAAATCACATTGTGTGGGATGCTAGAGCAACTGAAAAACTGCTTATTTATCAGGACAGTGTACCTTCTGAATACAAATGTTTGAGAACAAAAAGCACATCTGTCACCTACACTAGTGATCCTACTCTGGCAGGGGAGTTGGACTCTGATCTCTTGAGGTCCCTTCCAAACCTCCAACATTCTGTCATTCTGTGATCTAGTTAGTTTTTTTCTGCTAGCATAGGGAGCTTATAAAAAAATCACTTCAATTTTTCAGATTGCTTTTCAGGCCTCTGGGGCAGTTGTACTCAAAGTGTTAATCATCTATGCATTCATAAGTCATGGCTTACTGACTTCATTGTGAGAAAGCAATTTATGCACCTTTTAAAAAAAAATATTCTAAAAATTAATTCAATTACTCGGATACATAAATTTTTGTCCCTAGATAATCTTGTTTTCCAGTGCTTTTCAATATAAAATTCATTATTTGAGGAGAGTTTAGGTATTATAGGTCTATGGTAATCCCACCTCTTAAAATATTTGAGATTTGTTTTCTATATCACTGCACCACTTCTCTCACTTCACCTGAACCCCCAGGAAGATAAAGCCTGTTTATGAGGGGAATAAAAAAAAAATCTCACTGTATGCGTGGGAAGACTGAGCTAGGAGTACAGAAAGATTTTATTTTTTTTTTAATAGCAGTCACACAGTTTCCCCAACTGTTTGTGGCGTTTAAGAATCTAAATTGCGATTGCTTTATTGAATTTTGGAACATCTATAGCAGGGGAGGGGGTAGGAAAGTGATTGTAAATGCTTTACTAGTGGAAATATAAAACTTAGTTGGTCTTGACATCTACTTCTATCAAGTTTTGGAAATGCTTCTGGTTTAGTCTCACTTACCCTTGTGGGTTTTTTCTTGTTTCCCTGTTTTCCCCATCTTTCTGCACCATCCAGCATTACCAAAGGAATACCAGAAGATAGGAAAAGCATTGCAGAGCCTGGCACTGGTCTTTAGCACGAGTGGATACCAAGGTAATTCTGTAGCTTCATTTGTACTTTACTTAACGAAATATATTTTAATTACATCTTTTTTTTTTTTTTTTATAAAAACATTACATTATTTTTGCTACATTTTTTTGCTAAAGATCTTAATGCTTTACTCTTATCTTTAGATGTCAAATATGTTACTAAGAATTTGTTTTCCTGTGTGTATTTAAGGGGTTTTATGTTCCAGTCTACAATCTTACTTCCTCTCACTGTACCATCTTGGGATGGTGGTGGAGTTTAGTTTGATGTCATTACTGTGTAATCTGGTCACTGACCTGACTAACAGAACGTGCTGTAGAATTTTTTTGTAATATCAAAGGAAAGGGTCACAGGGCTATTGTGTGACTTCATGAAAAGATGACTCCTCATGAGGATGGAATTACAAGATTTTTGGGTACCATTATGTGGGCTGGAAGGTTAGCTGCTGTAGCCTTTTCTTGTCCTCACCTTGCCTTCTTCAAGAGACACAAAAATAGAGCCTGTCTTGTTAAGTATGAAAGTTGTGGGAGGAAAAAAGGAGTTGCTAAAAGTTCTCCTAAAATATACTCATTCTTTAGCCCAAACTTAAAATCCTGTTTTGATGTGTTAACGTCTGATGAGGTTTTCCAGATAACTGGAAAATATTTCTTCATATCCCAGTCTATTTTCTAATTGAACCCATTTTCTCTGGAATGCTCTTGTGAACTATTGTTTTTTTTCCTAGTCTTAATAGCAAAATTGCTCTGTTCTAAAACCTTATAATGTTACAGCATAGAGGCTTCCTGAAATCTTCCCATATGAGGACTTCTACTTGACCAGTACCCACTCTGGTTACTCATCTATCACTTGCTTTGTATTCTTAAAGCCTTTTTGCCCCATAAACCATGTATTAAAATACAGCCACGTAGGAAACTCAGGGTCTCTGCTGCTGGAAACATTGAAAATGGGCATAGTCCCTGTTGTTATCTTTGTCCTGTACTTAACAGCGTGGCTGCTTACTTAGAATCAGAACATAGCATATTGCCTAAAAGGCTACTTCTGGATATGTGAACCAAGTTTGCTTAGTTATGTACTCTTACGACGGGTTAGAAAACTAAATCATAGCCAGGTATGATCTGTATGAAGAATTCTTGAGAAAGAAGTGAAAATTGTTTGGACTATAACACACATTCTTTTGCCAGGGTTAAGGCATGGACATAAACCTATTCCTTCAAATGAAGAAATATTAGCCAGGCTGAGAATGGGGTGTTTTTTCTGGACTATTGGTAAAGAGGAATGGCTTCTTCAGCTATCCTTAAAGGCACTCGGTTCACTTTCTGTTGAGAGTTGAATCTCTTCATACTTTTTTTTTTTCTTTCTTTTTTTTTTTTTTTTTTTTTTTTTTAATATTTGAGTTCTGAAAGTTTACACATATAGGCCACTGACAGTTGCAATGACTTGATTTGATGGCATTAACATTTCCAGCTAATGATAGCTAACTTCTGACTTACTGAAATACCACTAGTTTGTTGCATAGTTGGGATGGGATTTATCTATTGTCCTTATCTCTTTCATAAATGCTGCCTGTTGGCTCTACGAACCTTTGTTATGTGTTGTGAATGTCTGCTATCTTCTCTTCTCATTTCCAGCCTCAGATTTTTAAAGACTGCACCAGGCAAGATGTACCTGTTAATCTGACTCACTCGGGCTCCTTTTCTTATGCTTCAGAATGCCTCATGAATTAATTGGCAGCATATTAGGAATCTGTCCCCAGTATTTGCAGAGGCAAGGGTACCTTTAAAACTAAAAAGACCACATTGGGAGGTTCACACTTAACGTGGCCATGGGCCTATATACTGCCCAGTCATTTTAAAGAACACATGCTTTTGATCCTGGTCCAAAAAGGCATTTTGGACAGTTCTGGAATATGCCCAGAAGTGTCTTGCAGGCTGGCACTACATTGCCTATCCTCTTGCAGCATACAGTGCTCATAAGTTAATGCAGTCTTAAATAGCACAGCTTCTCCTGTGGCTCCAAATCTGGGTGAGTCCTTCTCCTAAATTAAGAAAACGTGAATGGCTGTGATATGCCATTCAACCATAGTAAGATATCCTAATCCTACATCACCCCTGAAGAATTTTGTTAGGCAGTTGCATGTAAGTTTCATTATCCTGCCAGCTAGCACAGGCACATTTTGCTTGCCAAGCTGCTTGTGTGCACTGAATGTTATCAGTCTGAGGTATGCTGGTCAAGAAAATTCTTGCTACAAGTAGTTTCCGAGTACAGTAAACTTGATCTGTTTCCTACTCCTAGATTCTGTTTAAATATACTTTGAAAGAAAACAAACCAAAACCACTTCTTGACCAAAAAAAAAAAAATATCTCCTACCGTAATAAAGCCCTACAGAATATTAGTTCCCTCAGTATGCCTTGGTGAAAGGCATATACCTGTGGAGGTGAAAATCATGCATTTACTGGCAATTGAGCTGCTAGGAGAAACTCTGCTAAATTTCTCTGGAAGACTTCTCATAGTTTTACATCAACCTTCATCTCCCTATCACAGCATGCAGGCCTGTAGATGAATGGAATTATCAGTTTCTCCCCATGGTTGAGTCAAAATATATGTAGAATATTACCATTTTAACTGTTGGGTTTTGGTTTTTTTTTTTACAATTACCTTTAGTCAAAGCTTTTCAGCCCTCTGTTTCTTGTGAGGAAATGTGTAATGCTCCCTGCCCCATTATTTTTGGTAAATGTCAGCAGCATGTGAGGCTTTCTGCTTTTCCACTGATTAAAGAACCTCTGACATCCTGGGACCCATCTCTGCTTTCACAACTTAAGAAGCCCATTCCCACTGTTGTATCTATTTAGAAATTCAGAATGCTAGAAACTTGGCTCTGTCCAAGAAAGTGCTGACAGTAGTGACTGGGATGAATCTGCTGCTGGAATTCAGGTTACCCCAATGGGTGAGCATGAGGGTTGCATGCAGTATATCTGATAAGGTGGCCAAATGTGGGGAAGGAGTGGCTGAGCATGGTGTTACAGTGATGATAATGTGTTAGAACTTGGTGCAGCAGGTTAGAGATCTGAATCTTTAAAGCTACTCTGCCACTGTCTGAAAAGAGATTGTAGAAGAAAAGGATAGTGTTGAGGAGCTGCAGATACTCTTCTACCACTTGTGTGCCTGGTTATTGTTGGGGTACACTGTCTGAAACATCTTCTATATATACTGTTCCCTAGCCTTACTTCTGGAGCAGTGTGAATGGTGGTACCAGAAACTCTTAAAGCCTGTGCCTTCTAGAAGCTGGCTTTGTGCCCTGATGTCCTCAAATGAAAGAGGTTCAGTGTTTTAAGGGCTTGTCTAGATTCTTGGAAGCTCCAATGTATGAAGGTCATTTGAGTGCATTCTGCAAAGAAAGGGAAGATTTTTCTCTCTCGAATAAACAGTCTTCCTCTTTCTTATTGCTTAGATAGGACAAGTCATCATCTTCTATGGTATTACAGAATTAACATCTACATCTAGGCTAACTTGACATCTGACTAATTAAAGTCACACCATATTTTAGATTGAGATTAGATGTTAGGAAGTTCTTCACCATGAGGGTGGTGAGACACTGGAACAGGTTGCCCAGAGAGGTGCTGGAAACCCCATCCCTGGAAGGTCTTAAGGCCAGGCTGGATGAGGCTCTGAGCAATCTGATCTAGTGGGAGGTGTCCCTGCCCACAGCAGGGGGGTTGGAACTAGATGATCTTAATGGTCCCTTTCAACCCTGAAAATTCTATGATTCTGTGTTTTATCCCAGAATGTTTGAGTCAGTTGCCTAAGCAGCACTTAACTTAAAGGTTGCTTCTGGGCAGACAGGGGGAATTCTGAAATAATAAAATAAATTTTAACTGACATGATGAAATTGACTTCCCTGAAATTTTTTTATTGCTTTACAGCAATGTGAAGATATCTTCTGAATTATGTACCTCTTAGGTCTCAAAATTGGATTTTGTGTTGGCTTTATTGTTTGGGTTTTTTTAATCCATAGAGACCCAAATAGGGCAAAAATAAATTTGTTTGGCATTTGTGTTGCTGGACTTACTAGTTTTTAGGATCAATATCTTTCCCTCAGAATTTATGAAACCATGTCTAATGTAAAGTAAGGATTGATTGATAGAACTGGAGCAACATTTAGTCGATACATTATTTCCTTTAGGACATGCTAAAATGAAGGAAGGCTATCTAATATATCTCTGACGTAGATCAGTCCGTATGTTGTAATAAAAGAAGTACTTTACTGTTCAAGCTAATCACTAATTGAAAATTACTGATCATCTATTATTAAGTCTCTGATTAATGTCTATAGAATAAAACCAAAATGTTTGTAAAAGACTAGCTGCTGCTTGATATCAAGACATGTCTGAAAGGATGAGAAAATAATTTTTTTCTTAAAATAGCATTTGATATCTGCAAATTATACCTTCCCCTTTCTCTACCTCAAATTGCTTTCCCTACTGTTGACTACATGCTTTGGACACGCTAACAAGGATGGGAAAAACCTGTGTTGTTTTGGAATGGTGGAGTGGCGTGAAAAAGCCAAGAATGTAAGGCTTGTTTCCATCTTTATCCCACATAGCCATGTCCTGCTAGTAGTACAGTGTTTTGAGCACTTGTGGTATTGTCTAGCTGAGTATTTGTGGTGATGTCTGTATTTTTAAGTGTAGTTTGCGAGGCCCTTTCATTTTCATCATCATATGAAATAGATCAGAAACTCACTCTCAAAAGCAGTGATTCTTACACAGCTTGAAAATGTTATCCAAGAGTTCCCTAGAGGGACAGAAATCTTGTTGGCAAGGGAAAAAGCTGAGTCTCCTGCTTCTCTGACCTTGCAACTATTATGGTCCAGGACTGCTGGAGAGTTTAGGGCAGGCATCACTGCCCCATGAGGCATTGTGGAGGTTTTACTAGTTATCAGGTATGAAAATCCTTTATTAAAAATCAGAACAGTAGGAGTCATTTCAGCTTTGTTAGTCTTTCTGCTAGTGTCCTCATTCTCCATTCCTTCCCATTACGGTAAGCTTATTATTGCCCTGTGTGGAAGAATATCTGTGTATTTAAGCTATACATAATTATAAAAGGTGGAAGTGAACAGCATAAGTGGAAGAATGTTTACACAGTGCCTTTAGCACTCATTTCCTACAAGATCTTCAGTGTTTTCCTTCCTCAGTGGTATAAAAACTACTAATATTTTTCTAACCTCTCTATAACTACTGGTTATAAAACAATGAGTTTTCATTTATTACTGTAAAATAAGCTATTTTAGAAATTTGCCTTGAGTCGAGATAAATTTCTTGCTGTATTTGACTTAGTGTAATTTGAACACTGATGCTTACTTTTAGGAGAATCTGATCTCAATGGAGCAATAACAGAAGCAGGAAAAACCTATGAAGAAATTGCTAGTCTTGTAGCAGATCAGGTAGGAATGTTATGAATGCATTGGTGTAGTGTGAAGAAACATATAATCTATTTGGATCACTTCTGGCTTCCTTTTTCTTTCTGTTAAAACATACCTGCTAGTGCCACAGACCAGTTAAATGAAATTACTATTGATACTTTTAAATGTACTTTGATCTTTTCTACTATGTGTCAGTTTTGGGGGAATGTGATGGGATGATATTCCTCTTAAATTAGACAGATCACTTTCTGTTTTCAGAAAATACTAATGATAAAAATGATAATTTTTCCCTTGAAATATTTGTTTTGTGAGTTGTGTCCAGAATAATAAAAGAATCAGATTTAATCAAGAATATGGCTTCTACTTTCCCCCTTTGTTCCCCAAATGTCTACAGGATCCAGATATTGCTGCATTTCATTGTCTTGGTTAATTGTCATCTTTGTTGTAGTTAAAACATAGTTTAAATAAATCCTTACTGGTGCCAGCATTCATGTAATAAATTGATGTCCAGTGTGTTAAGACTTAAGTCTTCAAAATGCAGATCCTCTTAATCTCAAAATTAAGTCTGGAAATTCTTAAAACAGCTTTGCAAGTCAGTAGTTAAAGAGATGGATCTGTGCATGTAGATACCTGTATGCAATGAGATTGTGGCTTAATAGTGTTACTGCTAGGACTGGTAACTCCTCTTCAGTGAAAATTTGAGGCAAACCCTCTTGCTTTGTAAGTTAGTGCTGAGTAAAGCAAAGAACAGAGGCATCTGCTCACTTGGTGCTCAGACCTTACTCCAAAGAGCTTGTATTTTAATGAGGACCCTTTTAAATATTAAAACCTTGCAACAAACAATTAAGAATTATCCTTTCCTTCCCTTTTTTCTTTTATCCTTTCTTTGGTATCATTTTTTTTCTGTGATGATACTATGCCACTGATACTTTTACTAATGCTTATACTTTATTTATTAGCCCAAGAAAGATCTTCACTTTTTGATGGAAACAAATCACGAATATAAAGGATTTCTTGGTTGCTTCCCTGATATCATTGGAGCTCATAAGGTATGTGAGGGGCCTTTCCTTTTAAGGTTTGGGCATTAGGAGAATCTAAAGCAAGTGGTGGTATAGTACATTGCATTTATTGACATCCTGGCCTCTGCTTCCAGAAACACTGAAAGTTGCAGTGACTCTGACATGTTGTTCTCTAAAATAAAAAAAAAAACAACAAAAAACTCGGAGAATAGAGAAGCCAGAACTTATCTTGACATTTGAGAATATTATGATTTTTTGCTATAGTAGAACACTGGAAACTTCATAACTTTAACTTCACAGTCAAGTGTGGTGAATAGCAGTAGTGTAAATTTGTCGTATTTGAGCCTTGTATTGTAGCTGATACAAAACCTTTTTTCAATATTGGAGAAACTGTGCACTCTAACATGGCTAGCTTACTGTATGATAGATAATCATGTACTGTCTGGAAGTTTCTTTAATATTAAGAAAAAAGAAGATAAAAGGCCTAAGTATTGGGACAAAAAAACCACAAGCAACAAAAACCAACCACTTTTGTCTCTGCAAAATGAAAGGCATCAAATAATAAAACAATAAATTTGGCCATTGTTTCTACTTTTGGATATTCTAGGTGTTTTTGGGTCCTAGAGCTTTCCTTATGTTCATGTGCCTGCAGTAACACATTTGAGGAAACTAAAAATATAAATAATATCTTTATATTATAAAAGTGTAGTAAGTGTAAAAAGTGTAATACTTGGAGTACTTGAGTATTTTACTACTTCAAGTATTAAATATATGAAACAAGAACATCCTTCTGAGAGCAACCAAAAAAACTTATCAGATTTGTGTATTCTTTCTTCAGGACATTTACAGTTCCTCATCCCACAGAATCCTTGGGGAAATATACCATAAAAGGAGAAATGGTTTTAAAATTTGAAACATAAGCCTACTGCCAGCAGATGTGTAAATGCAGTTTGGCACAAATGCACTGAGAAGGGGGAGGCATTTCTTTTTATGCTTGTTATTTTTGTGACACAGGATTTTCCTGAATCAAAAACTCTTTGAGTTGTAGTCACTTGGAGAGTAGTTTATGTTGTCTTTTGTTGTATAATGTGTACATAAGGTTTCACAGCTATTTGATAGTTTGAGGCTTTTGGATGTCTGTTGAGTTGGTCAGCTGTATTTTGAGTCTTGGTTCTTTTATCCTTTATATATATATCCTTGTGCATTACTGCATTTACCAAACTCAGTTTCCTAGTGACTGTGCCCATGCCTATGTTTGAAGTCACTTCTTTCAAGCTGTTAGGACTCTTGCAAGCAGTGGAGGGAAATAACAAACTGATGTGGGAAGGCAGAATCTATCAGTCATGGCGTGTATTTTTGTGTTGTTCAAGCTCAAAATATCACCAGTGATGTTTTAAATTACTATGAAGACATTTATGTTGACTACTTTTTAAATCTACCCTTTTAATCCTTCTGTGTTTGGTTTCTGCAGGGAGCGATAGAAAGAGTGAAGGAAAGTGATAAATTAGTTGCAACCAGTAAAATAACACCACAAGACAAACAAAATATGGTGAAACGTGTGAGCACCATGGCTTATGCACTACAAGGTAAACCAAATCTTGGGCTGGATGGCAATGTTGTAGACCACTGAAGGATGCCTTTTAAGTAACAAACTTTGAAAGAGAATCTTTGTTCTACCAGGAATAAAAATAAGATCTAGGTGCACGCTTGGGTTTTTTGGTGTTTTTGTGTGTGTGACTTGCTTAGATTTTCCTAAAATTGTGGTTATTTTGTCCATTGCTTTCTTTCAACTCTTATGCTGGTATTGCAGAAGATACATGTTTTGGAAATCGAGAAATTAAGCAATTAAAAACCAACCAAATAAAACAACCAACCAAAACAGATTCTTTCATTTTCAAGCAATAGTGTCTCAAACAAAAAAGCATGGGCCTTGTTGCAGGAGGCATTTCATCACATGCAGTTGTGTTTTTCTGACTCATGGTTTAGTCAGATGTGATCCGTTAAGAGTCATGTTCTTGTGAATACGACTTTATTTCCTGGATTTTCTTTGAATGAACTTTTTCCTTGTTAGATGAGAAGTTGCAAATATAGGGTATAGCACACAGCACTTGAAAAACTGTGAAAGTAAGAAGTCAAGGCTCAGTCCTGCAGGATTTCAAGCCCTTAAGTGCATCCTGGTACTAACTTGAATAAGAGTACTTGTTGCTGAGGGAGCTCCATCCATTTTTAGCTGACTTAAAGCCAAGAGTGCTCAGCATTTTACAGGAAAAATCAGTGGCAAACAAAATTGACTTTAAAAATGAAGAAGGAAAGACCCTACACCCTTTTCTTGCATCCACAGTGATGCAAGAGGGCTGTGCTGTATAAGTGGTAATCATGGAAGAGGCATCTAGGATGACTTTTCTGATCTAGAATATTTCTTCTTACCCTGTTGGTATCTCAATATATTTAACTCTTTATTTCAGCCAAAAGCTGTGATCTAAAACAGAAAGTGGTAAAAGATGTTAATGGATACAATAATGCTGTTTCTTAGTTTTCTACTAAAATAGTCTCAGTTAACTCAGTCAGAGACTACTAGTCTCTCTCTCTTTTTTTTTTTTTTTTTCTTTTCCATAAATATGTGCCTTACAACTTGGTATGTATACCCCCTTGGAAATCTGGATGTCCTAGATAAATTCTGTTGAGAACACTTCAGAGAAGAGCAGTTACATCAGTAGGAGAATATCCTGATTGTATTCTTCATCAAATCTTTGTACACTTGAGTATTGTAACAAGGGCCTGGCTTTATCCAGGAAGTATCTGCATTTTAGCAATGAGTAATTGACACCCTACCAATTTTATGAACAATTCCATCATAACTTGAGTGCTGCAGGCAACACAGGTTGTAGAAGCATGAGAACAGTAACTCTGGTGACAGGGATGGACACAAGTTTGTTCACGGTAACTAATCTGAAATGAGTGAAGCTGTTGCTAGTTACAAATGCTTCTCTTAAATAATTTGCCTTCTGGGTCTAATTGCAGCTGAGATGAATCACTTTCACAGTAACCGGATTTATGACTACAACAGCGTCATTCGTCTGTATTTGGAGCAGCAGGCACAGTTCTATGAAACGGTAAGGTGTAGTATTTCAGTGCTATTTTCCTGACACGTGCTATGCAACTACTTTTATAAGAAGTACTCACAGTTTTTTATCATTTTTTTATATGAGCCTCTTCCAGAGAGCAAATATTTGAAGGATTGTACACATAAAAAACCCATTAGTTAATATTTTCCAATAGATAATTTCCTGTGTACCTAGTTATCCATATTACACCTGTTAGACCTAAAAAACATTGTTGTGAAACTGTTGATAGCTTGATTATTTTTTTCCAAAGAGTGTGCTAAAGCTACAATGAAATTTAGTTCTGTGATATGCAGTAACATCTGCTGCAATGAATACAACAAAGAGTTGGAACAAAACTTCCCTCCCATGGGATGGGAGGATGAAGGGAAGCTTTTGTGATTTAAAGCCTGATGTGTACATATCCCAGTTTTTCTGATTTCAGCCTTGTGAGTCTCCCTATACCAGTCCTCTGTCCCCCATTACAGGGACCAGATCCATGTTCACATGTGGGGTGCTGGCTACCACCAAAGCTGTGGGGAGAGCACAGGAGCTTTGTTCCAAAGTGTCTTCTTTAAGCAGGGAAATGGAGTTTGTGAAAAATCTGGCTTTGTTCTTGTAGCCCTCCTGTGCATAATGCAGGGATAGATAACCTAGTAGGCAGGATTAAAGCCCTGCCTACAATACTTTCTCCCAACACAACCCTGAGCAATGAAAGCACAAAATGAACAATGCAGAAAGTGTATATAGGAGGAAAAAAGCCTGTATAATGGAACACTTCTGAGTCTTGCATACAAAAATTCTGCAGTAGAAACTTCAGTTTTTCAAAAGCGAGGGAACAATTAGTTTAATTGCCTAGCCTGCAGTCTTACATCTTCACAGTGATATTTAATACATTCTGTTTCTTCCTTTCAGATTGCACAGAAGCTGAGGCAGGCACTCAGCCGCTTTCCTGTGATGTGAAGAATAAGTAGTCAACAACGAAGAACAAATCCGAAGTGCTTTTCTTACTCTGAGGGCAATGCCAATAAAAACTTGTTAGCCTTTGTCAGACAAAAAGCAAAACAAAAAAAAAAAAACAAAAAAAACCAAAACCAAATCCAAACCACCAAAAAAAAAAAAAGCCCCAACAACAAAAATCAGTTGTAGGAAAAAAATTATTTAAAATTCTACTTTATCAGCCTAAATCATAAGGTAAGGTTCTCTTATCTTGAATGCTCTCCCATTTGTATCACTTAAATAAAAACAGCTAGGTAATCCTGTTTGTTCAGGGATCTTAATTATCAAACCAATATGTTGCCATGGACTTCATACAGACTCGTGCCTATCACATGTTCTTCAAAAAAATCTTAACATCAGAGTTACAAATGTGTATCTTAAGTGGGAAAGCAGGCAAGCTTGAGAAAATTACTTTAATATATAATTATATTGAATTAAGGTCTAGCGATTCAATAGGCGGGAGGAATTATATTTGCGTATGTTTCTCATACATATTCATGATAATTTCCTGACTGAACACTGTTTTAAGTTTTGCTTCCCATATGCAGCCATGGCATACTGCTCACATTATGACTTTTGGTAAGGATCATTCACTCTTCCCTTTCTATTTTTCCTTTTAACTAAATATTGTACTTGTGGCACACCACCTCAGAGCTTATGTCGGGCTCATTCTTTCTTGCTATGCACTGTGTATAGAGACAAAGTTCAAAGAAGGAAAAAGCCATTCAGAAAGGTGTGAGAAAGTTTTTCGTACCAGCACTTTGACACCACCCCGATGTTACGGCATAAGGCACTGGTGTTCCTCAGTGCTGTACAAGGACAACTTCTTTTATCTCCCTGACCCTTCTAGGTGTTTCAGCAGAGGGGACACTGCAACATCTAACCCAAACTAGTAGACGTCCCCAAATTCCAACTAAGCTCAGGTCTTCATGCAGTAGTACAGTTGTTGTGCTGTTGGCTTGGCTTTACTATTTTGTTACCTTCTAATGAAAAAATAAAAGGTGACAAAAGTACTGAATAACATCATTAGAGATCACACAAACTCTATGCTTTGATCATTATCTCTTACCACGTGGCCCAGTGTCCTTTTTCATACTACTGAAATATCATCTGTGGGGTGGGCTGTTCAAAACAAAAAGCCAGAAACAATCCTGTTCATAATTGGCACCAACTACAGTAATTCATTTAATGTCATAAGCAGGAAAGCAGAAATGCAGTTTTTGCTAAAATATGCCTAAACTCCAAACATTTTAGCAAAAAAATCAAATTTTTTTTAAAGGCAGACATTCTAAGTGGCAGATGCAGTCTGCTGGTTGAATAGTTGCCTTACTCTGTTTTGCATTGATGTTATCTTTCTGTGCGAGAAGGAAAATCTGGGTCTGTCTGAATAACCTGAAACCAAACAAGAATAAGCCTAAGTCTAGATGTTTTCAGTCTCATGGGTTTTGTTCATGTTTTATAAACTTTGTCTTTCTCTCCTCCCAGTTTTAGTAGTTCGCTTCCAAAATTCCATAGCATGGTGTTGTTTGATACAGCCATTTAAATATGTACAAATTGTAAAGAATGTGTATAAATGTTTTACACCAAATGTAAGATCTGCTTGCATGTAGAAGCAGCTTATATAATAAATTGTTACAATATGTACAGTAAATCCTGAAATCACTTTTTCAAGCCAGCATTTTTTTAGCATTTGTATATTCACTTTTTTGGTAATGAAATTTCTTTGTAACAGACTCTTAAATTGGAAGGGGAAGCGGGGGTCTTTTTACCAGTCTTTAAATAGCTCCATATGCACTAAAGCTGAAGGTTCTTTATCTTTAATAAATTGTTTTGGAATCTAAGTGTAAGTTCTGCATTCCCAGTGCAGGGAAGCTATGACAGTAGCAACTGTATCAGAGATGCAACATTTTGCAACAAGAAAAAGCTGTTTAAAGACTTCTAGTAAAATGAAGTTAAACTGATAATAAATATTTATGTATATCCACAAGACTTTTTTTTTTCCTTTGGACTCATCTTGTTGCTTTTCAACAGGCTGATGCAGTATGAGGCAAATCCTTGGTATAGCTTTTCATCATCCTAGGCACTGGCCAGCTGAGGGCTGAGAAAGCATCCATGTGTTTTCCATAAAGCAGGCACCACAACTGAATGGTATAATAGTGCTAGTGACTGCAAACCAGCAAAGGCTACGCATAGATTGTAAGCTTTCATTATTCAAGTCAGTCCAGCTCCTGGTTGATGGAATCCTCCTGACTGCAAATAAGTAGTAGAGCACAGTGCTACTGTGTATTCCTGGCTGTGTTGGCATGGTGTTGACCCAGAACAGAAATTAAATTGTCTTTGGTATTTGTTTTTTCAGTTAGACATGAATAGTGGTATAGTGAGGTTGGGTGAGTTTGGAACAACAAAAAATCTTCACACTGAAGATGTAGTCATAAAACAAGAATAACAGTTAGAGTAAGACCTGGGCAGTGCCCTCCTGAATTTTGTTTATGACAGCTGAATAATTAATCTCTGGAGTATCAGAAGGCCCTAACTTTTCTTGGAGGGTAAGGTATAGCCAAACACTGGCATTAATCCCAGTGACATTGTAAAAGATATCAAATGCCCTATCTGTTGGGTTTAACTTTAAATTTTAATTGCTTATTCCATTACTGCTAAAGTACTAAATCCATTTTTTAACAGTAAAAGTGTAGCTGTACAGAGAGGAATGCTACCTGTATTTGTTGTCTGCAGCAGACTTTGTTGTTCATAGAATCATGGAATGGTTTGGATTGGAAGGGACCTTAAACATCATCTAGCTCCAACTTTCTGCGTGGTCAGGGACACCTCCCACTGGACCAGGTTGCTCAAGGCCCCATCCAACCTGGCCATGGACACTTCCAGAGAGGGAGCATCCACAACTTCCCTGGGCAACCTGGGCCTGTGTGTCTCAACCCTCACAGTGGAGAATTTCTTCCTAATCTAAATCTACCCTCTTCAAGTTTAGAGCTGTTAACCCTTGTCCTATCAGTACATGTCCTTGTAAAAAGCCCCTCTCCACTTTTCTTGTAGACCCCCTTCAGGGGGGAAGGATGTTTTAAGAGCCTTTTCTTCAGGCTGAGAGAGCTGGGGTTGTTCAGCCTATCCTTTATAGGAGAGGAGCCCCAGCCATCTGATCATTTTTTTCACCTTGTTGCAATGTATCATATGTTTTTGAAAGAATACTGTCTACTGCAATTAGAGTATTTTTAATGTTCTAATTAGGCATAACTTTGAGTACTGAAATTTTTACATCACTGAGCAATTTTTGTTTTCTATGACAGAGTACTTGAGAAAGTATTACCATAACACACAGTTTGTTCTGTAAATTCTGATTTCATAAGGTCCATCAGTTTTACTGCCACCAAAATTAGTCTTGTTTGGTGCAGCAGAATAATTCAGATTAACAGCCTTGTGAATAAAGAGATGCATGTCATGCTGTAGGTTTGTTTGGTATACACCATACTCACTCCTCCAGACTGACCAAAAGTACTCCCCAGTGTAGTGGAATGACAAGGGAAGTCTCGAACAATCAATGTGATTGATAATCAAGCTTCAAACTTTATTGCACAGTTACAATGTTTATATAGTGCTTTGTGTGACCACACCCCAGCCACCACACACCAACATAACATATTACTGGACACCCGGTGTGTTTACCTATAGAGAACGAATCCCAAATGTGCAGGGACGGTAGTAAGGTCCCATGTAATTGGCCTTGGATAAGGAGTTCTGTACACACACATGGACTTGTGCACACCCCAATTCTAGGGCATTCTACAGCATTCTGCAACACCCCAGCCCTGTGATGTGTGGCTGTTGGCTGGAAGAACAGCCCTTGTTAGGCAGGTGTGCTGCTACTACTGCTGCTGGTTTTCTTGGTGTGCTTCAAACTGTGAGCATGCACCAGGGGAAGGTGAGTCATGTATGGGTCTTCAGTCAGTTGTTTTTCTCTACTCTATGTACTTCTCATATTTTTCTCTATTTCTTCTGATAGGTATCTCTGATAACTGATGTAATAACGAGTATGGAACAGGAAAGGTAAACATTTAGCATTTTGTTATAGCACACATTTGTCAATTCAAGGTAACTTTGAATTCACATTTTCTTTTGTTGTAATTAAATCTCAGTAGATCCAAGTCTAAAAGTGTTATTTGTCACGGGTATCTCCTATCTTCTGGCATGTCTTTCCCTAGCAAACAATTAAATTGATGAACTGTTATTCTAAGGGACAATTTTCCTACAAATATATAATAAAGTAGAATTTTTAATATGCAGTTAAGCTGCTAATTCCAAGAGCTTTGTAACGGAAATCCCAGCAGAACAGTGACAAATGAAATGAGTATAAAAATAACAAAATATAGAATAACTGTGAAGAAGAAAAAGTATTAAGATGCCTGGTCTCTATTGAACTGTTAGTCATTAGCTTGTCTCCAGAGACACTGGCCAAGAGGAACAGGGAATATGTGATACATGTGTATGCATGTATATGGGAATGTGCAGCAACTGTGCTAGTTCACATTGCTGAGACAACCAGTGTTGTCAACCAGTGGGTTGACAAGTCTGCAAAGAAAAGTGTTTAATTGAGAAAACTAGTCTGGCAAGTGGGTTAGTAACCAGGATGCTTTAACCATCTTACAGAACTGATAAAGGGGTTAGGGTTATTTGTCATTGGCCAGCTCAGAGGAGGCTTTCCTGGGGCAGTAGCACAGCATTGTCTGAAGAGCTTGGAAAGGCACAGACAGTCTGTGAGTTTGGAAGGAAAAGGGAAAAAAAAACAACAGGTGTCCTTAAAGGTTTCCAATTCCTTTTCCAGGGCTTCCGGAGAAAAAGATGTGCCCTAAGGTCAGAAGCAATGAGAGAAGGGGCAATGGTTAGTTTTGTTAGCTGTTGGGTCCCTGCCAGAAATAGCTACACTTCAGAGCCCTTATGCATTTTAGACTGTAATGCACCTCTTAGGAAAATACCTCTGTGTTGGGCTACCTAGAAAGGAGGTAACAGCTTAAGCTGTTAGGATCAGTGAAAGTTTGGCCCTAATGCTGGTATTGTGGAGTCAGTGGGCATGCAGTCCCATTGACATGAAGTCTGGGTGTGTCATTTTCATGGGTGACCACCAGAAAGGCTGTGTCTGTGACGTGGCACCAAAGCACTGCACATTCTCTAAACCACAGCAGGTCAAGTGCCCTGGGACTGAAACACAGCTGCCTGGGGGTGTCTGGTCAAAGGAGCATGCTGCTGTCTGATGTTGCAGTGTCTCGCTGTTTCTTCAGACTTCCTGCCTGCAAACAATGTCTGCCCTGACCGAGGAAAGACAGGAGCAGTATGAAAGCAAGCAACAGGTGAGCTCTCCAGTTTCTGATTTCTGTAAATTAATTTGCTCTGAATGTACATGATTTTTTCCTATGGGCTTCTTTACAGATGTTAGTGTGGGGAGGATGGACAGACAAGTATTTTAATCTTTTGCTGTAAAACATCTGTACCAGGATGTGTATTTTCTCACAGAAATCACAGTGTTAGGGGTTGGAAGGGACCTCAAGAGATCATAGAGTCCAACCCCCCTGCCAGAGCAGGACCACCTCGTGCAGGTCACACAGGAACATGTCCAGGTGGGTTTTGAATGTCACCAGAGAGGGAGACAACACAACCTCACTGGGTGAGTTCCAGTGCTCTGTCACCCTCACGGCAAAAATGCTTTTTCTTACATTTACACAGAACCTCCTATGCTCCAGCTTGAATCCATTACCCCTTGTCCTATCACTGGTCATCACTAAGAAGAGCCTGGCTCCATCCTCCTGACACTCACCCTTTACATATTTGTAAACACTAATGAGGTTGCCATTCATTCTCCTCTAAGCTGAAGAGCTCCAGCTCCCTCAGCCTTTCCTCATAAGAGAGATGTTCCACTCCCTTAATCATCTTTGTGGCTCTATGCTGGACTCTTTCAAGCAGTTCTCTGTCCTTCTTGAACCAAGGGGCCCAGATCTGGACAAAATATTCCAGATGCAGCCTCACCAGGGCAGAGCAGAGGAGGAGGAGAGCCTCTCTTCTAATGCACCCCAGGATGCCATTGGCCTTCTTGGCCACAAGGGCACATTGTTGGCTTATGGTCATTTTTCTCTTCACTAGCACTCCCACACTTTCCTCTGTGTTGCTCTCTCAACACATCCCATCAGGGCCCATGGACTTGTGTACATTCAATTTGCATAAATGATCTCTAATCCAGTCTTCAGTGACCAATGGAGAGTCTTCCCTCCTCCAGGCTTTCTCCCTCATATCCTGGGTCTGGAGTTCACAAGGGCTCATCCTAGGAGTAAAGACTGAAATAAAGAAGACATTCAGCAACTCTGCCTTCTCTGCACCCGCTGTTATCAGGGCTCCCGCCCCATTCAGCAATGGGCCCACATTTTCCCTATTCTTCCTTTTACTACTGATACATTTGAACAAGCTCTTCTAGTTTCCTTTTACTTCCTTTGCCAGTTTTCATTCTAAGAGGTCTTTGGCCTTTCTTGTTGCCTTCCTACATTCTCTGACAACATCCCTATAGTGCTCCCAAGTGACCAGTCACTTCTTCCATAAGCTGTAATTTCTTTCTTCCACGAGACTTTCTTCAGAAACTCCTTGCTTCTGAAGATCCATGCACATCTCTTATACTTGATTTTTTTACTTAAGGAATGCTCCTAACTTGAGCTTGAAGGAAGTGGTATTTAAAAACTGACCCACTTTCTTGATCTCCCTTCCAGAGTCTTAGCCCACAGGATTCCTGTATGTAGATACTTAAAAAGTACAAAATTAGCTTTCTGGAAGTCCAGCCTTGTATTCTACTTATTGCCCTTCTTTTTCCTATGTAAGATACTACTCCACCATGTCATGGTTACTGTCACCAAGGCTCTTCCCAACCTTAATGTACCCAACCAGACCTCCATTATTCATTAAATAGAAGGTCCAGCAGTGCCCCTCTCCTCCGTGGTTCCTCTACTGCCTGCATCAGGAATTTATCATTGAGGCACTGCAAGAACCTTTTGTACTGAATATGCCTGGCTGTGTGGGCTTCCCAACAAATATCAGGTTGATTGAAGTCACCCATAAGTACTACACCCATAAGATCACTAATGTGATCAAGAGGCTGCTTACAGTTGACTGTAGAAAGCCTCATCAACCTTTTCTTCTTGGGTTGGTGGTCTATAGTAGACATCCACATCCATTTGCATGTCCTTTAATTCTTACCCACAAGATTTCAACCCCTTCTACCTCTCCTCCTGGATAGAACTCGGTACGTTCCAGCTGCTCTTGCACGTAAAGAGCAACACCACTGCCTCTCCGTGTTAGTCTGTCTTTTCTAAATAGTGCATAGCCATCCATGACAACGTTCCAGTCATGGGAGCTGTCCCACCACATTTCAGTGATTGAGATTACATCATAGCCATGCAACTTAACACAGATCCACAACTCCTCCTGCTTACTCCCCATACTCCATGCATTGGTATGTAAGCATTTCAGAGAGGGAGTCAAGCAATTAGTTTTCACTTTTGGTATCCTAACATCCCCAGCCACTTCCCTGGTTACTAACCTATTAGCAGGCCTTGTGTTTTTGTATTTTATGAGATCATTAACCCTTTCCCCCATAAAACCTAGTTCAAAGACCTATCAATGAGCCCTGCTAACTCCCAGCCAAAAATCCTTTCCCCTCTATTATCCCCTCCACTATTATTCTATGAACTCTATATCAGTGTTCCCATGTGGAAAAGATCTGTACCAGTATGTAATTTGCAACAAATCTCCAGGGCCAGATGAAATCTTTTTCAAGTTTCTGGAAGGAGTACAAAGAAAATTCATCTGAACTCTTCCCAAAATATGCAGGGAATATTGCTCAAGATGGCTGCTCTGTAAGAAAAGCCCTAGAAAGCTGTTATTGCACACATCTTTTTAAAAAGACACAGGGAGCAATTGCAGGGATAACCAAGCAGGAACTCATCATAGGTCCTCAGCAAACCAATTGGGCAAAAAGCATCAGAGAATGAAGCAGGGAGAAGGGAAGGAGGGGAGAATTAAGTTGGTGATGAGAGCAGCAAGGAAAGGAATCCAAAGTGCTAATGAAGTAGAGGTAATGGAAACTGCAGCAAACAGAGATTGCACAAGGTGAATTATAGTGGACTGGGGGCCTGACAGAAGTAGTGCTGTTACTGTTGGCTTGTGGCTCAAACAGAGGGGAAGACTTAAATGCAGGTGTCACGTTCCAAAATTTGTTTTACCTGGCACTGTAATTCTCACACCCCAGGAGCTGCCTTCCCCCCCAAATCCAGTTTTTCTGAGCTTTTCCAGCCACACTCATGTGCTGCTTCCACCCACACCCCTGCTTTACCAAGCTGCTGAGACAATTTTGGTCTGTCTGTGCTCTTTGCTCACCCCTTCCATGCACACAAGCCTGCCCAGGTCACTGGTACCACTGGGGTACCTGTAATGGGGGATGGTACCAAAAGCAATAAAATGTCCTGAGAGCAGAGTGCAGACTACAGGGAAATATGGTTTCTTAGCCCCTTTCCACCTTGATAATTTTTTAGGAACACCCCACACCTGCATTTAGGGACTGACCATTTTTGCTATGTGTGCAGTCACCAATCCCCAGGCTAGCAGGGATTTCAGGAGGGCTATGGACAACAGTGAAACCTAAACCACCTGCACCCTGGGGTAAGAAGGTATCATTTTTAACCTCAAACTCCCATAATGGTTTGTACATTAATAATGGACATGGTCTGAGTTAGAAGTATAGGCAATTCTTTTTGTAAAAGCAATGTAGACTCTTGTTGTAGTGAAGCAGAACGGCACACCTAAACAAACAGCTCAAATTGACAAAAAACAAACAGTGACTAGCAAGCAGAATGAAAGCCTACCAATGTTTGCTTGTACATATACACAGTCAGTGAACTTAATTGGTGCATTAGGAATAACGTAACATAACAAAATGGTTGCTCAAATAACTTCAAGACGTATTATATCCTCAGTCCTTCTCTTTTCTGATCTGTTCCACTCTTTCACACGCTCTCTGCTCTTCTGTTAGCTACTTCTGTGTGGCTGCATAGACAGAGGCAACACCTTGTTCTGCAATCTTCCTTTCCTTTAAAGAAAAACATGTGTTACTCACTCCACGTTCACCAGAAATTATGGGCCTGTGAAATAGCTTGACACCTTTATCCAGATTACTCTGGTTTACTGTTATTTTTTCCTTACCCTTCTCCAGTTTATAGCTGGTGTTGTACTGACAAACTCCATTAGGTATTCTGATTTGAACTAGTTCATATCCACTGTCTTTTCAAACTATTTGGTCTAGGTTATCTTGTCATAAAGCTGCTGAGAAGGAAAACACCTGAGATTTATTGCCCAATGCCATTTTTACAAGATTTTTCATAATTAGCAAAAAAGCATTTAAATGAAGAAAAACCCTAAGCCCACAGTCTTTCAGGTGAACAAATATGTTCTTCCTTCCTTTATGCGAATGTGTTATTACAATGCCTTCTGCTCCCCTTTCTCTTTGGTCTGAAACCCCTCCTAAATCTTAAAATTAACAGACAGGGCTTTCTAAAGCATGGAGAGACATAATACCACAAAGTATCTTTTTATAAAATGAATTTAAACAGTTGTAACTTTTAAAGTTGTAACTTTAAAAGCACCACATATGTTGTACTTGAAACAACTAAAATGGAAAAAATGTTGCAAAGTGGAAATAGAAGAGCAAATCTATAGATGCAAGGCAGTTTGGGTTGCTTCGAGACAGTGACTGCCTACATGAATTTTTTCTGTGTGGGTTAGTGTTTGGCATACAGCCAGTGGTCCTTTATCAAAGGCACTAGCTAGAAATCGTGTATCTTAATAAAGATGCAGCAAACAAATCCTGAAGCTTACACATAAGGAATGTTTCCCACGGAACTTACCTGTGAGAACTTGGGTTCTGGGTTACATTTAAAATTTGGGATTGATTAGCCTACTCATCACAGACATATAAGGTTCTTCTTTTCCCAGTTGTTGTAGGGTGGTGGAACTGGCTGCTGGGTAGCTGGTATGTTCCACCAGACTACTGGCACAGATCACTGCTGCCCCGTGCTGTATTGAAAGCAGTTTTGAAGACCTATGACATCTAGCTGAAGAAAAGTATAACAAAGTAAAATGGTGATAATATCCTCATTTATAAAAGATGAAATAGGAGTCACAGAGTTCTCCAAAATTAGTAACTTTTTTCTTTTGGGAAGCAATGATTTAATGTGCTTTTTTTACAAATTCATGTTTCAGAAGATAAGCACTTCTAATAATCTATTGATGTCATGATTCAATTGTATTGAAGTTGTGCTCTCCAAAGAGAACACTCTTTTTACCCTTTTTTTTTTGTTGTTCAAATAATTGAGTAAATCTGAAAATTTTATATGGACAGGTTTATGTCCAACATTCACCTCTGTTCACAATAAATCTTTGGTTTTTATTTAACTTTGTGTGCAAGGAAAAGCAGAAGTGGAATATGAGACTAAAATACCAATGTCCATTGCTTTTGTAGATGCATTTCTGTGAACACAGAACATGTGCTCATCCAACTAATTAAATCCTATTAGATGGCTACAACTGTAAATAGCTATTTAATGTGCTATATTATGCTTATGAGTGTTCAAACAACTCCCACTAGTGCTTAAATGCTAAAACTCCATAGAAGATATTCTCCCTTAAATGCCTGATCACACTGATGGAAGATTCTAGTTCAATAGACTTGAAATAAATTAAAAGTAATTAGAGTTACATGTTGAGTGTGGAAACTCTGTTCTTGTTGCCATCTCCTCTCACCCCCTCATTTTTAAATTCCTCATTATAGGTCTCATTTGCTCTGTAAGCTCCTTTTTTTCTGATGTCTAGTCTGTATTCCCCAACAGGACAAAGTAACTAGAGATTCTTGTGCTAAAAAAATTCACTTACAAGTTAATTACAGTCAGAGGGATCAGAAATTAAATTTTCCTCAATAAATAAAGTGTATTGCACTATGAAAATTATCCATATATGTATAAAACCCTCCTGTAACTTGCCTGACTGCATTTTTCCCTCAACTTTTTCCATTTTCATGTGACTTGATTAGTCTAAAAATTACAAGGTTGCTTTTTATTGGTTTTATTTGTTTAGCTTTCAGGTTTGCCTTCCGTATCAGCATGCTGTTGTATCCACTCTTGTATTCATCTTTTTCTGTCTGGCAAGCTGTAACATCTTAACAGACCACAAAACTTGCAGATTCTGAACAACCAGGAAAAGCTTATTCTTCCAATTCTTATTTAAGGAATTGCTTTTGCAGGCACTCTTCCAGTACGCTGTCTGTGGAAATGTTAGCCCCTATATGCTAAAATGCCACATTGCTGCCCATTTCTGGTGTTTTCTTCATAACTGACTAATAGGTAAGAGGAAGTCTTTTAATTCATGAAAATCGTAATATGGGGTAATCATGAACCACTGCTTTCACTGAAAAAACCTGTCAACTTACATGCTGCATCTCTGCCTCTCTAGATATCACAGAATCGTATCATAGAATGGTTTGGGATGGAAGAGACCTTAAAGATTATCTACTTCCAACCCCCCTGCATGGGCAGGGACACCTCCCACCAGACCAGGTTTCTCCAAGCCCCATCCAACCTGGCCTTGAACACTTCCAGGGAGGGGGCACCCACAACTTCCCTGGGCAACCTGTGCCAGGGTCTCAGCACCCCCACAGGAAAGAATTTTTTCCTAATGTTTAATCTAAATCTCCTCTCTTCAAGTTTTAAACCATTGCCCCTTGTCCTCTTGCTTACACACCCGTGCAAAAAGCCCTACTCCATCTTTCTTGTAGGCCCCTTTCAGATATTGGAAAGCTGCTATAAGGTCACCTCAGAGCCTCTTCTCCAGGCTGAACAACTCCAGCCTGTCTTCATAGGGGAGGTGCTCCAGCCTGCTGATGATTTTTGTGGCTCTCCTTTGGGCACACTAAGGAGCTCTATGTCCTTCTTGTGTTGGGGACTTCCAAACTGGATACAGTACTCCACATGGGGGTCTCACAAGAATAGAGGGGTAGAATCATTAAGCAGTTCACGTCAAATTTGAACTTTCTGTTCTATTAGCATTTTTGTTTTCCTGTCAGGAGTTTCAGAAAATTAGGCAAGAAGCATTTGAAAAACACTGTGGTTTTCCTAGTCCTTTGAACATAAGAAAGGAATACCTACAAGTAGCCATAAGCCTGTCAGTTTAGATGAGAGAATAAAAATTTAATCTGCTTGTCTAGTCACTATTACTGCCTAAATAAACACTGTCTGACTACTGCTGCTCATCTGTACATAGTTTTGGGATGAAGAATGTTAAGCTTTAAAACAGCTGCTGTTACTGAAAATAGTCTCTAAATAAGAAAAGGCTAGTACCTATCTGTGAATGCAGTCAATCTGCCTCTCTAGATAGGGTCTCTTTCATATAGCATATGCACTGTTAAAACCTAAGTGGAAGAGGAGGAGAGAATTTCCATTGAGCTCACAACACTTTTAATGCAATTTTTCATTAGCAGCATTTATAAAACAGCTGGCACTCCACCAGAGCGTTTCTCAGCCACTTCTGGTACATGTTCAGAGCATGAATTCACAGCCCAGTCTTCTGCCAATCTGGGGACACAGCCTTCAGCCAGATAGGCCCCGATTCAGTCAGAACCTAGACCCAGTTGGCTTCCAGTCTGACTGCCTTCAGCAGTCAAACCTGCACTGTATATTCACCTGAGAACTCTCACCTTAGCAAAGAGAAGTGAGATTTAGGCTACTTATATACTTTAAGTTAGGCATATGTTTTAGTGTTCTTCTGAACTGAACCCACCCCTCTGTCTTCCAAATAACTGCTTAAAGTATAATATCAATGCAGAAGTATTAATATTAAAAGTTTCTTTTTCCTGCTGCAAGGATCACAGACCCTTGGAGAGGAAGGGGAGCTTGTCAGGAAGGACTGTAAACAGGAGCTGAAAGTAGAAAATATTGTCACTGGCTCAAGTACAGAAGATGCATCTGCATCACTTACAGTCATGGCGAGGTCAAATGTTGTCAAACTCTAAAGATACAAATAAAGCATACTCATTCATCACTTGGACTTCTCACACTTCAGAGTTATTTTTAAGGAAATGTTGTTGACTTTGTTGAGAGGCAGTGACCTAGCTCAAAGTACATCATACTGTCTTTGTAACAAAGTACCAGATGTCTTTGGCACACAAAGTTTTTTACACAGTCAATACAAATGTAACCAACTAGAATAGCTCTTCTCTCAGTTTCACTGAAGGTGAAAGAGGTGACATTAAAAACACACAGCTACTTTCAGAGCAACATTTTGAACACTTTAGCCTGCAAGTGTTGGAAATGCATCTGTGTGGAAAACTAATCTTTAAATAAAAGTTATTCTAATGCTAACCAGAAAAATGTGAAAACAATGAAAGATTTTGCATATTAGCAGCTGTTACTCGTTGTTTTGAATGTCATATGCCGGAAAAACTGTGCTGAGGTATTTCCCCTATTTCTTCTTAACTTGCTGAAGTCAAAAGTTTCTCATAAAAGGCAAAACCCAAACTCTTTTTCAATGACCTTGTGGGCACACACATTTCCTGAGCAATTTGTGACCACTGAGGCTGTGTGCAAGTGGCCAGAAATCTCCAGGAAATGCCATAACAAGCAATGTTTTATATTTAGCCTCAGAGCTTTAAAGGAAAAAAAAAAATTACCATTGCTTCCAGTAGCATGGGGGCAAAGAGATATTTCTTTGCTTTTTTCTACTATCTATCACCAAAGCTTTTTGCACAGAAGTCCCAAATTGCAAAGATCACTCAATAGCACATAAAGATGGACAAGTAAAAAAAAAAAATAGAAGGATATTACCCATTCTAAGTCCCAAAGCAAGGATATGAGGTTCACACTGCTCTACTGAGAGCTAGCAGCAGATAGCTAGGCCCAAGACATCCTTCTCTCCCCAGTTCTATTGAACTCTGTTTTGTAACACCCCTTCTTGTTCTCTTCTGATGGGTCTCCAGACAAACATACAATGCCAGCATGCAGGACACTTTTTAATTAAGGTAGTTATTTAAACCCTGTAAACATCCATTTCTGTGGAGAGGTGGGAGCAAAGTCATTACATGCTTCAGAGGTAAACAAGGGGCTGGTTAGGGAAAGAGACTGGAAATGTGAACCAAAATGAATAATGACTTGGATATAATAGAAGTGTCCAGAATTATACTGAGGTAAATTCTGCAGCTGAGATAACAGCTGCATTTCTAATGACATCAGAAGAACTGTGCTTAAAAATCTGTATAAATTTAGGGTGGACATTATCTTGAACACATATTATGCCACAGGTAATCTAACAGGAACTAAACTTTATTTAGTAGCTGAAGGCTTTATCCTCCTACCATGAAGGCTGGCCCACTAACATAGCAGTGCTGCAGTTTTGTTTGAACTGCATTTCACATAGTTCTGCAGTTGACAAACATGAGACTTACAGTTTCCTTCTCCCCTTCTGATAGGGAACAAGAAGGATCTCATTCCTTCTCTAGAAACAGGAGCCAGAAAAGGAGAGCTTTGGAAGAAAAAAAGGAAAGCAAAGGAGCATTACTGCTGGCAGGAGATACTCCACTCCCTCAAAACACTGCCACTATTCTGTGCTTACGTAGTGGTTAGACAGAGCCCAGCAACGTGTTGCTTCTCTCATCTGAAGGCAGCAGAGGCAGAGGAAGATTGGTGCCCACTATCCAGCGATGGGAACATTCAGAAAGCAATGCAAAAGATCTGTGACTGCTCAGAGGTAGGATGAGTGATAAAGAGCCAGCAATGGAAAGTGTGAAGAGAGGCAAAGAAACTAATATGATGAACCTATCAAGGCAGAAGTTTAAAGGAAAAATCTGCTGAGAAAGGAGGATGAAATGAAAAAATGCTGAGGAGTTAATGAGGGTGAATGGCCTGGGTGAAAACAGATGCTGTGGGGGAGGGAATGAGTTCACCTGAGGGGCACCTTCAATGATTATGGAAAGGAGTTAGTTTCCATGATAGCTCACACACAAATGCTGTGACAGCTCAACTCCAAATGTCAGCTAAAAGATGATGTCAGTCTATTTTCCTTTAAAAATAGACTTCAATGCATTGAACTTTTGGTCAGTTTGGTTAGATTAAAAGATCTTGAGTGCCATAAAGTAAGTTGCATACCCCTTTCATATATCAAGGAAAGTTCTGAGCCCTTACTTTGGACATAATTCTGTACAATTCTGTTCTACAGCATTATTCGCCACTCCTCTTCACCATTTTTTCATAGTTGCTTTCTCAGTCTTATGTTTCTAAGGTAACTGGCCTGTCATAAAGTCCAACTAACTGACTTACTGCTTTTTTTTTTTTTTTTTAATAGTCACAACATTGCATCTTTAAAAATGCATCTTTCCATGTTGTGGATGTTTTGTAACCAGAACCCTCTAAAAAGATCTGTTTGTAACACTCACAGAGCCATGAATGGAAGCAGTGCTTTGTCATACCCACTGCCAAACTTTTCTACTTTTCCACCTTCATTTGAGTTTTCCTCTCACACCTTCATCTCCTCATATTGATATGAGGTGCTAAAAATTTAATATCCTAGGTGCACCATTCTTTAGTATTTTGCCCAACAAATCTAACAGTAATTTTATTATTTTTAACAATCCTAAATTTAATGTTCTCGAATTTGCAGTGAAAAGCATTAATAAAAATTACTGATGAGTTTCAAGCATGGGCAATAGAGTGACATATCAGTGCCCTCCAAGTAACAATTTACTCTCATGATGGAGTTTAAAGAGGACTATGACAAATCATTCTTCAAAAGCAAAGAGGCACACAAAAAAAGAGTGGTGTTATTTTTAAATACATAAGTGCCTGATCAAGGAAAACTTCAAAATCATATGTGATACAAGTGCCTTAGGCAGCTCTGATTGCTTAAGTAATACTTTTAGTATTTCATCTCAAGTAAATACTTTTTTTCTAGGGAAAGAGGTCATGGTCAGAGATGACAAAGATATAAATGGATTCTGGGTCTGCCATTCCCATAGGAGAGCTGTAAGAGAGGTATCTATTTTCTGTTTTAAATTGAGCATGTTTAATTCAGACTTTGCCCTTCGTGCTCTCTCACTTTTTTCATCCTGGTCACTTAATTTCTACAGTTTCTGGGTAATTTCTTTTATATTATCCAGCACTCTTTGTACCAGAAAAGCCCTACGCAAACACCAGTCCCACTTTCCCTACCAGATCCTTTCAAAATGATATTTGTTTTTAGAAGGCACCATAAAGATAACTAAAATAAATATTTTCAGTTTACTATTACTTTAAAAATAAATAAAACAAATGTGTGTGACTGGAAAACAGTGCCTGTTTTCAGTTTGTTTCCATCAAGTTTAATGGGGGCAGGAACTGTTGTATTCCACCTGGGCAGAGCACAGCCATGAGTGATAACCTCAGTGTTAATGTGAGACTCTAACTACAGATGGTGGCTTAGGTATTCTCAATTTCACATTTTGCTCTGCATATGAATGTAAAATATAATTCTGCCACATTAAGAAATTAGAACTGTGCTCGAGTTACCTGTGTATAAATGGTTTCTACTAGAAATTACAGCAATTTTTCTCTCATCTGAATGCATCTGTAGAGCACACCTGAGCCTACCTTCACAACACCTGTCTTATGGCTGGACTCTGGAAAAAAACTGGCGCTTTGACACGTACAGTCCTAACAGAGAATTGTGATGGGAATCCTGCAGTAAAAAAAAACCAACCAAACAAAAGAACAATAAACAAGAGAACACCTTTACATAAAGGAACACCGCTTTTTAATTACTCATCGACCTAAAACGTGCATGGCGCCTTTTACCGGAGCGGTTTTACAGACCGGGGCGGCTCTGCTCTGCCCTTTCCAGGCACAGCCGCAGCTCCGTGAAGCCCGAGGGGCTCCCAGCGCCGGGACCCGCACCCGCACCGCCCGACCCCGCCTGCGGGAATCCCCTCACACCGAGCAGGCGGCAGGGCGGGGTTGGGGAGCCGCCCGCAGGAAGGGGGAGAGGGGTGCAGCCTCTCCAGGGCCGTAGGCGGGGGGAGAAAGCAATTCCTGTTCCTCAAGGAGTTTTACTTCTCGCCGGCCCTCGTCGCCCCAGGCAGCGCGGCCACGACGGCCGTGCGAACCAAGGGCCGCCGGGCGCTGCCGGAGGTTTGGCGGACAGCCTCGCCTCGCCTCGCCTCACCTCACCTCACCCACCACTGCCGGTCCGGTTCGGTCCAGGCCAGCGGGTGGCCCGTAGAGCCCCGTGAGGGGCGGCAGGGCCGTAGCGGTCGGTCTGTTGTGTCCCTCGCTCCTCCCCCGCGGGAGGGGGCATTGAGGCGCCGCGGCGGCGGTGTGTACCTGTCGAGGCGGAGGAGGAGCCGGATCCGGGGAGAGAGGGAGAAAGTTAACTGGAAAGTTTAGAAGGGACCGTGGGTGGGAAGGGAGAGGCTGAGAGGGGAAGGTCGATCCCGCCCCGCTGCCCTCAGCCGGGGACTCCCCGAGGACGAGGCAGCAGCCGTGCTGCGGAGCCGCAGGGGAGAGGAGAAGCGGCAACCTCAAACTCTGCTCCCGCCGGCTGGACGGGCCCTCACAGGCACTGGGAGGCCTGCAGAGGTAACCGGCTCCCGGGAAGGGTAGGCGGCCGTCCTCCCTTGGCGTCTTCGTCTCCGGGAAGAAGCGGTCTGCCAGGACCGGCGATCCCGCCGGGACGAAGGGCTACTGGTAACCCCCCCCGGGGGCTCCTTCGGCGCCGGGGTTCGCAGCTCCCCTTCGCCGGCACCTCCCCGCTCTTTCCTCCCTGCGACCGGCGGCTCCCATGGCTCTGAGCAAAGGGCTGCGGCTGCTCTGGAAGCAGGAGCCGGGGCCCAGCGCCCTGCTGGAGGCTCGCACTCGCCGGGACTGCCTGTTGCTGGAGGCCGGCACCGTGGCGGCGCTCAGTAAGTGGCCGCGGCGGGCCGGGCCGGGCCGGGTTGGGCTGGGCGGCTTCCCACCCGCTGCATGTGGGGGAGGCTGTGGCGTGGGGACGTGGCGTGTCTGTGGGGACACCCCTGGTGCCTGCGGGACTCGTGTGATGCCGGCGAAAGGTGCCGGGGCGCGAAAGGTTTGGGTCACTTTTCCTTGCGGTGTGGAGAGAGGGAATGGAAGAGAGCTGACCCGGGCCCAGCGCGACACTGACCATAGGGAACTCCCTTCCCTCCCTTTAAACCAGCATGTCCCTCCAGACCTGCCAACTTGCTGCTGGTCTGGGGTGACTTCAGGTGCTAATCCATACAAGAAGGGCTGTCCAGCATCTCCTCTCTGTGTGACCCCAGCCTGACCCATGTCTGACTGGCTCTTCCCCTGCTCAGGATGCATTTACCTTTTTCACCAGCAGACGGGTTGGAAGAAGCTGAAGAAGACACCTGCCTGAGTCAGTACAGGGCACCTTTACTGTGCAAGCCTTGTACTCTACATATTTGGATGACTCTTGGTGACTTCAGAAAAGGGTCCAGCTAAAGGCAAGGGGCCCACTGCCTCTTCAGAATTTCTATTTAACTAGATAGAGCATTAACCACCAGTTAGCAGTTCACAGTTCCAGTTCACAGCAGAGACTACTTAGGATTTGTGTCTCAAAAAGAAAACCTGGATTCTTGCTGTGGTGCCATACCTGCCCTTGTGGTTTGTACTGTGTATGGTATTCAAGTGTCTGGCGCTTACTGGAGGAGCTGGAGTCTCACCTGAGGCTATAGAAGTCGTAAATATGCTCAGGGTTGTCTCATCTTGTGTTTTGATACTTGCCTCCTATGTAGTAATCCAATGCTAATGTAGAGGCAGACACAGAAAAATGAGGTAACCAATAATTGAAGACGCAGAGTAACGCTGTGCTGTGCTCTTAAATTGTGCTGTGTGTAATACCTGTTCCTGTTCCTGATCGTGCCACTGTTCACAGTGTTACCGGAGTCCAAATTCAAGCAGATCAGAGGAAAAGAGAAAAACTTCTCTGTGATTTCTGCTGTTCAGAATTGTATGTGTGTTGTGGCTTCTACAACCATGTCAGCGCGGGATCTGGGTCCACTGATCTGAATCTTACATGATGTATGGTGGCAAAACATCCAAATTAAAATGCCTAATTTTCAGCTATTGGGGATTTTATGAACGAACTAAGCCAGGCAGGTCTACAGGTGGCAGCTGGTTTTCACAAGAATTCATAGGTTCTGACAGCGCAAAAATTTCACCTGTTGTGATAAAGATCTCTTATTGCCACACTGAAGGATTCTTTTTTAATGTAGGATTCTTTTTAAAATTTTGGTGGGATTTTATATTGTGTGTTATTTTGGGGGTTCAGTTTCTTGTTAAATTGATTGGTACTCATGCCCGTTAATGTGTTACATTTTTCTAGGATTTTTGTGTTTGTTTTCAATCAACTGACAAAGTACTGAGCAGCATCTTACTCACTTTCTCTGATTCAATAACCTGGTGCATTAAAGCTCTTCCTTCATATTGGTGGGTTTTGATCAGTATTTCATTATTCTGATACAAATCTAAAGCATCTCCACTGCCCAAAGCCAATGTCAATTAATGGAATTGACAGACCAGTATTTGTGTAGTGATCCCAAGCCAATTTGTAGGACACATAGTTGGAAAGATTAATTGAGATCTCCCTAATGAAGGGAATCATCAATTTACAATAGATTTTTCTGACTACATGTTACAATCCCCCATTTTAATTGCTCTAGCTAAAAATTATTGGAGAATTTATTTAGCCTCTTGTAAAATGTCCCTTAGAAGAATTTTTATGTAGTGATCTGTATGGTGGCTTTTGTAAAATCCTGTTTGCTGCGCCTTTTGAAAGTCCAGTGTCACCTCTTGAGATAACTGTAATTATGCAGGCATTGGCATCCAGCCCACTCCATGTTAATATCTTTTGTCATTTTACTTCATTTAGTTTTTCTTTTCCTGCCTGGGTTGGTTCCCTGGGTTGTAGGAAAACCTAGTTTATCCAGTTGAGCCTGTTTAGTCAGTTTCTTCTGTTTATTCATCAAAGGACCAGAAAAGGAGGGAAGACCAGCATTAGATATTGTGGTAGTAAATTTACAAGAATTGTGAGGAGAAAGCTCCACAGCCATGATGGTAACAGAAGCAACTTTAATTTTGTTTTGTTTGACTTGACTTTAGGTTGTTACTAACAAGAAAAGACTTCAGTGGAAGGCTAACACTTCGTAATATGTGGTTTCAGATATACTACCACTCAGATTTTGTTAATTTTGCCTTCTCTTACTTTTGCATTTCTAAAATACAGGGGTTTTTTTAAAATTGCATGCCTGTGGTGAGGAGGAATTATGCAACTGTGTCTTGTGCAAACTTCCACACTAGATAAAAACAGACACACTTATCTGGAGCACTTAAGTGGTGCAACAGTTCATGCAGTTTTGCCACAGCAGCCTCTGTCAATAGAACTGTCAAGAGGAATAGTCATGGATGGACAATGGAGGCCCAAGATAAAATTTGAGTCATTGTTTATTATTCTTTTCCATAATTACCAGGTGTCTTTACCCTTGAACAGGCAGGCCATTGCATTTTTTTGAAAGTTCAATTGATTCTGTCATACTTATGTACTATAAGAAACTTAAATGTTGAATTTAACTTAGAATAGTTGGAGAAGGGAGTGAGAATCAACTTAGAAAAAGTGACGTTACACAAAAAAAATCTAAAAAAACACACACTTGATTAAATACATTGTCTATACAGGCCATAAGCCTCTGGTAAATGTGTAATTAAAATACACCCTTTCAAGTATGTAAGCCAAAAATATGATACTGTCTTGTGAATGGGGGACTTTTTCCTCTCTCACTATGTTATAAAAATTCTGATAACACTTTTAGTTGTAAATTGGTTATATTTCAGAACTTCCTTAATTTATGTAGGGATTTAATACTTTTAACCTGAAAAATATTTGCACATTTGATACCAGAAGTGGGAATCTGCAATTTATAAAATGAGCACACTCAGGCTATAACAGAAACCTGACCTAAGAAACTTCTGAAAAAATCAAGGAATCAGTAATCACAGCAGGGAACCTACCTACATAACCTCAAGCCCATTAATTGCATAGCAATGTAATATAAATAGAAAGCTCTCTGCTTTACCATAAATTAAATAGTATTTTTGAAGAAGAGAGTTTTTCTTCTTCTTCTCATGATGTCACTATAGGGTGGAGGGTAAAAGTCACTGTTTCCAATATAACAGCATGTTTTGCCAGAGGCTTTTCAGCCTTGAAGCTTCAGTCATCTCCAGAAGGATGGGTGACAGCCTGAAACAATTCTTCCAGGCGTTCTCTGAAGGAGAACATCAATAATTAGGTTATCTGGAAGAAATTTAGAGTAATGAAGGATCAAGAGAAATTGTCATTGATTTAGAAGCTCTTGTTTATACAAGAGGGAGCATAGATAAAAATACTTTTCCCACTTTCAGTGCATTGCAGTTTTAAAGCTTTACAAGTGAAGGAGAACAGTGTAAGTCAATCCTGAACTGCTGTCAGGGCAGTCACTGAACTAAACTAAGGCTGTGGTGCTGAAAATACAGTTATTTAGCTTTACTATAACAGGTAGTCTCAGTAAAATGGTGTCAACAGGCGTGCTCTGCTATTGAAATGCAGTGTAAAAATATGTTTTTGCAAGGGCAGAGCTGAAGGTTACACAGAATTCTTATTTTTTCGCATAAACACTTTGATTCTGCAATTGCTTTTATAAAGGCTGTTACAACATCTGTTACAGTGGATCTTAAATGACCATGCCATTTTCAAAAAATTGAAACTCAAAGCTGATAGAGTGTAGATTTTTGCAAATATGGCCAAAGGTTCTCCTCTAGACTTACACCTAAAGGTTTGGGAAGGAGGTATTCACTAGAAACAAACTTATGTAGGGTTAAGATGCGTGTGCACTCTGCAGAGCAGATCTGTGCCCCCTCTGCAGCTTGGGTTGCAGTCAGGTGTGTGGCTCTCTGATGCAGTGGGGTGAAATCAGGACATAACCTTTCAGAGGGAGGGATGCAAAACCAGGAAGTGACAATTATTTACCTACATATCTTTTGTATACAGAATGGAATTTCTGTGCTGTATGTACACTCACTTTTCACAATTCAGTTTTGTATCTAGGTGGAAAAGTATGCCACTGAGTGTGGTATGGAAATGAAACACCAATACTTGTGTAAGTGTATCACAGATGTATTTCTAAGCACAGGAGACTATCCAAAACATTGAGCCTAGCAGTATGACTCATTTTTACTCTTACACCAGGATATTTATACAGCTAATCTCCCTACTCTATCTGTGTTTTTTAAACTTCTTGTTTGCATTTAAAAACATCTTAAATAATCTGATTATGATTTTTATTGACAGTTTCTGTAGTTTAGTGGTATTTAAAAATTTCCATTTGTGGATCCCTACAAAACATGTACTGGCAGTAATCTGTGTAGCAGAAGCCTTGCTTTTTTTTGTTACATTTGCAAAAGACACTTGCAAACTATGGTTTCTAGGGCTGAAATTCGTGGCTATGGGTTATACGAAGATGTGTTTTACAATTATTTTACTGTTATTCAAAGGGAAACTGAATACATAGAAGAGGGAAGGTGTATTGGTATAAATGTAGAGTGTAGCTTACAAGACTCGTTATCAGTGCTAGGGAAGTGATAGTTGTTGTGAGGTGTATACCCTTCTTAGTGGTTTATGTCTGTAGTGACTGCAAATTTGTGTGTTAATATATGTAATAAAGCATAGAATAGCTTGGGCTAGAAGGGACCCTAAATATCACCAAGTACCAACCCCCCTGCATGGGCAGGGACACTTCCCACTACACCAGGTTGCTCAAAGCCCCATCCAACCTGGCCTTGAACACTTTCAGGGATGGGGTGTCCACAACTCCTCGTGGCATCCTCTTTCAGTGTCTCACCATACTCAGAGTGACAGGAGAGGAACCACAGAGATAATTATGAAATCCAGTACAGTGACTTGGGGATTTCTTTTTTATCTTTATCTTCTTTATTGCCTGCAGACCATAGCACTGGCCAATAGAAACCTGGTAGTTTCATTTATTGTGTTTTCAGTCAGAAATACCACTTTCTAGAAAATGGGTAAATATATTGCTTAACCTTTTGAATATCCACTCTAAACTGTAACCATGACCACAGACCTCTTCCCAACTGTGTATTCGTTGAGCTATATGGTTTCTCAGACTACAGTATGACTTGCATAATGCCTGTGTAGCTCAGGTTGAATGTGAACAGGGAGATGTTATTGATGAAAGATAAAAAAAATAAATGAAAACACAAGAATGCTTTAGGCCTGTCTGAGGATGACAGAAAACGGGATGCATGTTAATTGTCTGAACTCTTATAATACCAGAGATCATCTGTATTTCTAGGTAAGATGCTGACAGTAGTGTATATATATTACATGTTTTTGGATTTGTGTATGGAATTTGTTTGTTCTTTCTGTGGAAAATTCACACCTCTTTCCCCAAAATGCTGAAAGACACAAATAAAGGAGACAAGCTACTGAGACCTCATCACATCAAACCTGCTTCTAAAAGAACTTGGAAATGCTTCAGAGTAAACGTGTACAGTGGTACCCCCAGCTAAGCAGGTGTCTGATTATTTCCAGAATCAAGTTTTAGAAAGGGGAGAGACTGAGTCTGTAGCCTGGTCCCAGACTGTTTTCTTCAAGAACTCTTGAACATTGGGTTTGGAACTAGAGTACCTTTCTGCCCACTATGGTGGGCACTGACTTTTTTTGGGCACCATATGTTTCAGAAGACTGATTAGTTCTTGCTAAGTTTGGGAGATCCACCTAAAGGCAGGGTTAACTAAAAGAAGTGACATATGTCTGGCCAGTTCCTGCTAGACGCTAAATTGAATTTGCAGCTTTTACAAGCAGGAAGTCACACTTGGATAGGCCACGTGGTGTATGTAGCTACAGGCTTTTTTGTGGTGTTTTTCTTTAGTTCTGAAATATTTTATGCATGGAAAAAGATCACTTTTAGTTGATTTGATTGTAGCTTATTTTCAGTGAATTATTGTGTGCCTCTTGTTTTGCAAGGGTTAAAATTTTGATCTAGCATGTGAACCTGATACATAATTTACATCAGGAGCTTTTACATAATTGATATTAAAAGTGCTTGAGGAATGCAGACAGTATGCAGGTGTGTAAAGCTGTTATGAACACAGCACAATTGTAATTATGGCAGAGAGGTGGATACTCAATTATATGCTTTGTGAAAGAAAAATTACTAAAAATGTTAGTGGAAGGCTTTACTGGAATTTGGTAATCACTGTGTACTCTTGTGTACATATAGCTAGTACAAATGCACTGTGTATTTGCAAACTCAACTTGTTCTCTAGGTAGAAACTATTTTTGTGAGTTTCATCAACTTCTATAGCAGTATTGTGCATTAGCTATGTGTGTGTGTATGAAGTTCTCTGGCTTGGAAAAAGGAGAGGTTTACATGTTAAACATATAATTCTCATCCTAGATTTTCAAGCAGGCCACTCTTACTGCCTCTGCACGTCACAGTTTTTATGAAAGCTGTTGCAGAATAAAACCCCTTCCTTTGGAACATTTAACAGATAAATATGGAAATAATTTTCATATTACCAACTAGGGAAATGCTGCATCTTTGGACAGCTAGCTATCAAATGTTAATGCTAAAAGTATTTTCAGTTTGCTGAAACTTGCCAGATATGGTTTATGCTTTCCCTACTCATCAATAATCCTTTAGAGTTTTACAGTAACCTTCCCCTTTAACTCTCTTCATTGAGCAAAGGCAGTAGCTTATCAGCTGATTTTGTTTTCTGTCTGGGCACTTGCTTTCTGATTATGGTTCTTGTGTCCAAGCACTGTTTGTGAATAGTCCAGACATTCCAGACCAGCTTTTAATGACAGTTATTTGAGATTTCAATAAGAAATTTTTAAGATTTGTAAAGATATGAACTTGGCTCAAGCCTACTACAATAATGTCAAAAAGTGTGAAGTCACACTTCAGTCATCCTTTCTATGTATTGCTTTTTGTAGTGGTATTTGGGGACTCCTCCTCATTATCCCTCACTCATTAAAAACATAAAATAACTGTCTGAGCTTTGTTACAATCTAGCTAGGACTTGCCAGTGCTGGAGGAATCTCTCCTGTATCATCTCCTGCACAGTGGCAGGGCATGGAATGAGACAGCACTGTGGTGGCTGGAGGCTGTGAGGGATGAAGGAGTCATCCATCCTCCCGGTCATGAGGACCCTGTCAGAGGGGATGCAGCATGTGGGAGCTGCTGCCTGAGGCCCCTGGCCCATGGAAAATGACAGTGGTCACAGTGCATCTCAGGAGTTTGTGCAGCACTAAGGAGTATAATGGGACAAGAGTCTTCAAATTCCATCTGTATCCATAGCATTGATTGATGGCTTTTCACACACAAATTTGGTCTCCATGCACTAAAATATTCAGGCCTCTGCGTTTACATCAGCTGCAGGTGTAGCTGTGTCTGGCACCTTCCTTCCATCTCTGACTCTCCACAGGTGAAGTTTTAGAGCATGGAAGTGTCAAGAAAAGATCACCTTGTTACTTTTTTGATTCCCCAGACCAAACTGCTGCACAGAACAAAATGTATACCCTAGATTAAGTAACAGAATATGCCAAGTGGTAGAAGTTATGGGCAAGTTGTTAGCCAGCCAGAAAAAAGTAGCAGTGCAGCCCAGAGTCTGGAGCTGTGTGTTCAAAGGCTGCTTCTCCCTTCCAGGTAGCTCTGCTGATGCTGATGCCCTGACTGATGGGCCCTGACTCTGCAGATAAATGTTCTGTCAAATGGCCTGACCAGAACAATGGTTTATTTTTGTAGAACTACTTGCAAAACGCATCTATTTGTGTGTTTGGAAGTGTCCCACATCAGGAGCTGATATGTCTGTGATGCTTCTGACTTGACCTGGGAGACTTTGGCCAGTGTCAGCTTCTTCTTGCTATTAGTGGGATGAGTTTTGTGTTGCTTATTTCTACACTGGAAAGAATTCCATTCTTTTGGATCATGCTGTTATCAGACATTTAAATAGCCAGCCATCCAGACCATTGAAGAGTATCACTGTGCTTTCAAGATGTCTTTTAAATGCTTTCAGGCTGTACCTACTTGCAAGTTTGCGAGCTCCTCCATCAGTCTGAGATTATAATGTCTTGCTGTTTCTTTTTTTTCTCTATTTCTTCCTTTCCAACCTTTTTTTTTTTTTTTTTTAATATATAAGGAAGGCTTGTCACAGAATCTTTTTTAAAAAATTAAACATTCTTGCGATCAATCTAAACCATTTCTGCTGATGTTTTTTCTAAGTGCTAGAGAACTGACCTTCATGAGTCTCATCTCTTAAGAGACTCAGTGTTGTCACCAAGTATTTAAATTGCTATTGTCCAGTGATTTACCTTACTCAATAAAAATCTCTCTGTCCTCTTTCTATTGCTTATGTTTTGTTTAACTGGTGTGTGTGGCATCAAAATCTTACTAGTTTCTCCTGATTCTGTTTTTCTAAGAAAGGAGAATACATAAGTTGTGAGTCTTGACAGCAAAAATAAAATGAATTAGCAAGTCTTCCTGATTTGTTATGTATGCAAAAATTGAGACAAATGTATTTTGATTTCTGTTTGAGGTTGCCTCTGGTAAGGAATTTTGTGAGTGGAATTGTCCTTTCTTTTCCATTCAAATGTCAGTGGTATGTGGGTTGTTTGTTTTCCATGCTTCCAAGCTACTTGACTTTGAGGTTTATAAAGAGAAGTCTGTTTCTTTCTTTTCTGTTCTGTCATCCATTGCAGGCAGTTCAGTTTCCTTTATGTGCCCAGACATTTAAATTTTTTTTTAACTGCTGAAGTTTATCAGGAGCATAAGCTTGCAAAGTAGTAGCTACGCTCTAAAAGTACCACACTGCTGTCAGTAGTCCAAAAAGTAAATGGACATTTGAGGGTCACAGCCTCTTTTCCTTGTTCATGAGACTAACCTTATTCCTCATCGGGAAATACGTACAAAATACAGACTTAGCAATTCAGCAAGTATTCCAGTTTTACTTTAAAGTAACCAGTGGTAAGTTTGAGTCATGTTCTGGCTTACTATATAAATGTTCCGTTTGTGCCCACTTTAAGTCAGTTGTTGGAGAAATACATGAATCTAACTGAAATCAGCATCTCACCCTTTATTCATTTATTTTTAATAAGCTAGTTCTTACTTCAGTAAAATATGTTTAATTCATCCTGAAGTCAGTATCTGCTATTGTGCCTGCATTAAGTTAAATTATCTTGCAAAAAAAGATGCCAATTCTGTCTGAAATATGGAAGCAGAAACTGTCTCTTTTTGTACATCAAGAAAATATATATTGTATTCTAGTTTATGGGCAGAAAAAATGGTATTTTTGTTCTTATTTTAGAATGGTGTCATGTTTACATGTGCCTGTATACTTGGTCACTTGCTCTGAAACTGATGTCACATCTGTAAGATAGGGTAGAACATTACAAGTGATCATGTTATTTGGAAAGGTGGTGAGTGCCCTTCTTTCTTCTGGGGTGATGTGTGAAGATGCTATGCGTTTTGGTCCAATCACATTTTTTATCACTGTGTTTTCACCACATTTTAGCCCTACCTTTGCATTGTTGTTTTGTTGACTGAGTGAAATCAACTGGGAAGCATTGGTGTAGACAATAGCTGAAGATTTTATAAAGACTGGAAAACTAAGGTTTGCTGCCTTTTGTTTTGTTTCTCAGCTCCAGAAGAAAAGGATGCAATTAAAGGACAATATGAAAAACTCATGGATGCTTATGGCTGCTTAGGAGAGCTTCAGATTAAATGTGGTAAGTGTATGACTAAGATTGTAAAATGTCCATGCAACGCTAAAAGACAGGAATGGGTAGCTAAAATTGTCAAATTCTGTAATTTGTGAAAGCTAATTGCACCTTGTTGTGTCCATTTGGGAAAAGATTTGTTTCTTCTTCTATGCTGTGCCAAAAACATATCACTAAATGACAGTCCAAGAATTTTGGATTTTTTCTTGCTTTTGTCTAACATTCTTAGCTGAAGATAATTGCCTTTTTTTCCCATTACTACATTTGTCCAACCTGTAATTTCTTGCTTTTTTTTTTCCGGAGGATCATGCTAAACAGTGATTAATGGTCCTCTGAGACTGCACTACTCCAGATTCCCATACCTTGCTATAATGTCCAGTTGCCTTTCATTGAGTAATTCACATGGATAAGGATTTGCAGAAGTCTTTAACTTCAGCTGGTGTAGTAAAGAGTATTTATTGCCACTGCTGTAAACTTCTGTACAGTTTGGGAATCTTGATTTAGCAAAGGAGTTGCTATTACACTGCCTACAGGAATGTTAATGGAAATAGCATTAGGAAGAGAACAGCAGTCGCTGATTTGAAGGTAATATATTGTACCTTACACAGTGGACTTGAAATTCACTGGTAAAAGTATGCATTAAACCAAAAAGCACTATATGCCTTTTCCCCATGGTCTTCGTACAGTGAGCCTTAATTTTTACTTGGAGGAATGACAGGACATTTCCATATAACCTAGTGTATGATCAAGGAATCTGTCATTGGTATTTAGACCAATGAATAGAAGTGTACCTTTTTATAGCCCACTTACCATTTTATGGCTTGAGTTATAGGACTTGAGACTGATCTGAAGAAGTGACTGCAATCTGAAAGATTTGTGTGTCATAATTTAAAACTGTAGGCCCAGCTAGTATTTCAAAAAGAATCTGGGCTTTGTTTTGTTTCTTGTGGAGTTAATTTGGCATTTCTATGGAGATTAATATCAATTTGTTAATGTAATTAAAACCTGAGAGCTTGTGATTACTATTTCTTGTCACTGGAGCCTGTTTTTCTTCATAGGAGTCTAATGAATCTTGTTGTAATAGTAAAGGAATGTAGCTGTTGAATGCAAACTCTTCAAGCTACAGATGAGGGTATTTTCTCATATGTGATGGGAACTAAACATATGCAGTTCTAGTCTTCATGTTAAAAGGTGAAGGATTTTAAATGGGCTGTGAAATCAGCCCATTTGAATCTCAGCCTTATTTTTAAACTTTTCTCCTTTTATTTCTGTGTTTCCCGTGTCCTTACTTCTTTTTGAACAACAGCTGCTTAACTTCTGTGCTGTTGAAGTGTGAGGTTCTTTCTCTCTGAGTTTTTTTTCTGCACCCGTCTTGTTCCAGCATTAAATTACAAGTCCTGGTACAGGACTTCCTTTGGAAAAGATTATTAAAATTTTATTGGTAAAAAAAAAAAAAATGGGTAAAAAAGATAACTATTGGAGGTAAACTTATAATTGTGATTGTGTGAAAAGTCAGGAGGGTCATGCTGTGATGGTAAGAAAAGGTAAGCAAACATTTTCTGCTGCTCAACATGAGAAGAAGGCATAGATAATAGCACACCTGCTATCTTACCATTCAAGAGGTTCTGCAGGTTTGGGTTTTTTTCAGTTTCAGATCTTCTGTCTTTCTTTTGAGTTCTATCCCTTTAGCTGTTCCTAGAAAGGAATGCACTGTAACTTTTTTTCCTTTTTTTATACAATGTATTTAGCAGCTGCAAACAAGGCCGTAATTGGCTCATAATTCTTCACTGAGCATCAGTCATCACATAGCATTCAGTTTAGGAGTATCAGTACTTTTTTCTTTCAACTGGAAACTTGCAGACCATAAGTACTAAATTAACTGAAAATCTTTGTGAAAATACATTCCACTGTGATATTAAAAGAATATATTTGTAGAGCAGAAGGGGGAGTCTTTTTTTCAAGATGTGAAAGATGTCTCTGAGCACTTTAATTAATCTGTAAATACCATTACTTAGGAATCCAAATAAATCACGTTGTATGCCTGCCAAAGTAGATCTTGCTTTTCAGAAGAAAGTAGATGAAATATGTGAAACTGACTCACATAGTTAATGTTTCCCACCAGGAATAACATTCACTTCTATGTACTTATGTCTGTTAACATGACTCACTAAGTTCTACTGCTTTCTTTTGTGAGGTGGATGTCAGCAGAATGAATCGTACAGTGTTTCTGAGTTGTATCTCAGCCAAGATTTTGCTGCCAAAGAAGATCTAGCAGTGGCAAATACATCTTAAGCAAAGTGTTAAAAGAGCTGTTCTGCAGTATTTGGTTAGGCGCTGCAGTGTCAGTAAGGAGTGCTTATGTAATGTAGAATTTTGACACCATCACCACATAGGTTGTTAGTTTAATACAGCTGCTGTATTTGAGAGACATTCTGAATTAACTGGACTGTATGTACTCTCACTCTAGCACATATACAGTGTGCAGTTGAAAGGAAGAAGTTTCAAAGGCAAAAAGGACAATTACACACTGTTTTCTGTTCCTTTCCACCATTTCCTAGTAATGTAATTGTATTTTGAATAGGAAGAATGTGTATCTCAGACTAAAACTGTAGTTCAGAAAATCTTGGTTCTTTTCAGAATTCTGCTGTAGATTTTCTCAGGTATTTTCATCTGCAAGGTTAGAATCTGCTCCTCTGCTGTGTTCTGATGCTAATTTTGGAAGCAAATGAGGAGCAGATACCTTGCAAATTGTTTTTTAGTGAAATATGAAGTGAAGTGAAGGCATGTGTTGAGTGGAGGTGGAACAGGCTGAGAGAACATGAACAGTGGCATGACTGCTGAACTGGAAAATGAGCAAAAACTGGAATGAATTTAATTTTTAAAAGGAAAAGGCATTCTTGAGTGAAATATTTAGTTAAGAAGGACAAAATAGGAACAGAATATTGGCTCTTTTTCACTGCACCTCATAATAGGCAACCCTGAAGTCATCCCATACACTGCAGAGGAAACAATTGCTTTGAGTCACGTAGACACATTAAATACAGAAACTGCAGCTTGTTATTGTAGGGTGTGACGTACCAGAACTGTGTTTCCTTTTCAACTTGGATTAAGGCAGTTGGATTCACAAGAGCTTTTGGAAAAATGGATGGAAGCTTTTTTTGTCTTGTTTCTATGCCAAATATTCTCCATCCCTTGCCTCCCTTGTGCAACCTGATAAAAGGGCATTCAGCACATATCGCTGTGAGCAAAACCTTTCTTACATTTCTTTGAGAGTTCTCTAACAACAGTTATGGTGATTTGTAGCTGTAATGGGGCTAAATAATGATCTTGGTCACAATGCATGAACATTTATACCCATCTGCCTGAGATCAAAATTTGGCCCATAATGTTTGAAAGATATTTTTTTCTTTATTACTAAATAAAGTCTTGCTTTGGGGGGGGGGGAGGGGTCTTGCTTTTTTATAGATGTGTTGCTATAGAAATCATGACCAGTAAGGAACACTTTACTTCTTTCTCTAAATTTATTTCTGATTACTTTAAAACATTCCAGATTGTGTCCCAAGGAAATTAGGGATATTTCTACTGCTGTGATCTTCAACTGCCGTTTTTATGTTCCTAAATCACTTTCAACTATGTGTAAAGTTTAGAAAGCCTAATATGAGCAGGATTGTAGAAGTTAAAGAAAAAGAAAAATATAATAGTTTTCCAAGGTGAGGGGTCTGCTGAGTAGTCCACATCTTATGGGGTTGTTGGTACAAAGTGAAGTGTAAGAGTCAGACCTGGAGCCTTATTCACTTCAGAGGAAGATGTTTTCCATTTTTGGAGGAGATGCTTTTTATTGCCCTTAGTGCTGTCCCCATTTGTCACGCACCTCCTAGCTGTCAGCTGTACAGAATGTGATTTCTGCCACTACTGTGCATGAAATCAAGGGAAAGTGAATATAAATTCTTCACCCAGTGTAGTTCCATTAATTATGTAAGTACTGTTGGGCTCCTGTTTGAAGAAATAAAACTGGAGTCCGACTTGTCCCCTGTTCCAGATATGCAGGGAGATCCTGAGACCTAGGCTGGCTGCAGTGGTAGGACTGGCAGAGCCAATGACTTTAGGGAATTTATTGGTGTTAATTCTCCCTTTGCTCTTCAAGATGCACTGCCAGCATTTTAAAACAGCTTCCTGGCTTATTGGGAGCTTACACTTCAGGAGTGACTGCTCATTTCATGGCTGTAGTAATTTTTTTCCATGTTGCAGCTGATCTTCTTGACAGAGGAAACATAAAGACCTGGAATACAGTTTAGCTCCTTTGCAAGTTTGTGACTCCATAATAAGCTTCCTGATGATGCTGCCAGGTAGATTTGACTGGAATACCTGAGTTTTTTTGTTGTTGTTGTGACTGATGTTAGTCTGGTACTTCAAGTGCTACTTGCATAAGAACAGTTTCACTAAAAACTTAAAAGGAGCACTTCTTTTAATGTAGTTACAGAATAGGAAATGGCAGTGAGCTACAGTTTTGAAAATTTAAGGCTGCAGGGATTAATGGGATAGTCTTGATTCTTTTAAGGGGAAATACCTTCTAGCATTAAGGAATGTCTGGGTTTTTCGATTTGATGTATTTCATTAAAGTTGTGGTATTTTCACAGTTTACCCAACAAAACTAATTTATTTTTTAAAATTGTCTCTTTCTTGTGCCATGACTGAACAAATCTGCCTGCCATAGGAAATTCCATGTTGTGTTGACAACAGAATATTTGTTTTGGTTGGTTGGCTTTTGTTGTATCTTTTTTTGGGGGGTGGGGAATGTGTAGTAAACCAGGAATGTGATTTCTTGAATTCTTTTGTGAGATTTATTGGATAATAAAGTTATTTACAAAATAAAAGAATTTTTCAGTAGATTCATGTCAGCAAAAATGTTACTTTCCATGCAGTAAATACCTAATTAGCAAACAAGTATCTGCAGATTTTAGAAATGGAAAACTTTGATTTTAATCTTGGTTTTTATAAAAATTACTTGCTTCAGTAGCAGCATCCATTGTGCTTGAAGCAATTTAAGCAATTTATACCCTTAAATTTAAGTGCATTTACGTAGGGTTGTGGTGAATACATCTGTTTTCATGTTAAGTATCTGTTTTCAGCAGGAAATATTATAGCTTGTTAACATTTAAGTACCAGGAAAAAACCCACATCGAGTTTTTTAAATTTAGAAGTAAATGGACTGATTTAGTTGGTTTTTTTTTGTTGTTGTTTTTTTTAATTGTTACATAGCCGTATTAGTAGTAAGATTTTCAGTAATTTGCAAATAGGCAGAAGCATTTTTCCTGTGGCTGGTAATGTTAGGTTTCTGTCTTATCAGGTATTATATGGTTATAAAACAATTCTGTTTTATTCATTGGAATAACATTTTCAGTCTGACAAAGTCAAAGTGAAAGCATCCTTAGTTGAGGTGAAATTGCGTGAGAAAAAAGGTTTGGGATTGAAAGGAGATTCCCAGACATAAACTTATGTTGCTGGCAAAGAAGGGAAGATGGGGAAAGGTTTTTTTATATTGTGTTGGTAACCTCTTTGGCCTTAATGGAGACATGATTAGCAGAATAATACTTCAGTAGCATGAATTTTGCTGTGTGAGGTTCTAAAATGGTGAAAGGCTGATGGGAGTCTTTCTTCTGCTTGGGACCCTGTGGCTACATCTGTGCTGTGAAGACAAATGGGGCAGGACACAGGCCTGGGATCTGTCAGCTGGGTGGAATCATAGAATCATAGACCTGTCTGGGTTGGAAGGGACCTCAGAGATCATCAAGTCCAACCCTTGACCACTACCGCTGCAGTTACCAGCCCATGGCACTGAGTGCCACATCCAGTCTCTTTTTAAATATCTCCAGGGACGGAGAATCCACTACTTCCCTGGGCAGCCCATTCCAATGTCTGATCACCCTCTCCGTAAAGAAATTCGTTCTAATATCCAACCTAAACTTCCCCTGGCACAACTTAAGTCCATGCCCTCTTGTCTTGTTGAAGGTTGCCTGGGAAAAGAGACCGATTTCCCCCTGGCTCCAGCCTCCTTTCAGGTAGTGAAATGATTAGGTTGCTCCCTGTGCCAGGAGTGGCAGGCACATTGGGAAAGGCTCTTCCTCCCATAGGCAATGTGGTGAAAGCCCAGAGGTGATTCCCAGGAACAATGCTCAAATACCATGTAGGATGAAGGTGATATCAGGGAGTGGGGCTTGGGACTTTTTTTCTAAGGTGCAGAGTCAGTGAAAATTGTGTTAAGGTGTGGCTGTGATGTTGTAGAGGTTTGGTATTCTGACTGTTTAGTAGCTATGCTCAGTGATTTAAGCAAATCAGAGAGTTACAACTGAACTGAAGACAACCTGAGCTCCCAGAGCAGTGAAGTTCTTTTCCTGTCTTCAAAAGCATCATGAAAAGTGCATGAAGGTTGCTCCATAATTTTGGAGTACTGTAAAGAGATTTATTCTGTGTATATAGAATTGCAGAACAGTCTGGGTGAGAAGCAACCTCTAAAGATCATCTGGTTCCAGTCCCCCTGCATGTGCAAGTATACCTCCCACTAGATCAGGCTGCTCAGAGCTCCATTCAGCCTGGCCTTGAACATTTCTAGAGAGGGGGCATCCACAACTTCCCTGGGCAACTTGTGCCAGTGTCTCACCACCCACACAGTGAAGATATTTTCCTAATGTCTAACCCAAATCTACCCTCTTTCAGCTTAAAATCATTGCCCCTTTTCCTATCACCACATGCCCTGGTAAAAAATTTCTGTCCATCTTGCTTATATGCCCTCTTTATACTGAAAGGTTGCAATAAGGTCTCCCCAGAGCCATCTCTTCTCCAGGATGAACAGCCCAAACTCTCTCATGTGAAGCTGCTGCACAGTGGCAGGGAAAAGTGTTACAGCTTCAGAAAGTTATCCTGATGCTTCAGGGACAATGCAATAGCTTCTTAGCTGTGGTTACGTTTTTTGAGCTCATTAGTTTGTCACTTGGAGGAATTAAGATACTGGACCTCTTCATGCATAGATGCATCTCCCATTTTGGGGTATGTGGTTGAGTGGAGAAGATAGTAAAAAAAGTCTGACATCTCTGCTAATGGATAGCAAGTTTCTAGGTAAAGCAAAACTGTAGTTTCAATTGTTTTTTCTGTCATGCTTGGTTCCTATTCATTACCTTCTTAAACTAAAGAATTGCTTTGTTTAGATCCAGTTATTTTCTGCTGGTTACAAGCTCCTTGAAGGACAGAATCACAGATAACAAGCCCACACGAATTAATTTTTTACTTCTTTTTTTTTTTTGCTGTTTTAATGTTGAATTTCTCATTTGGTGTCTTCTGAACCTTCTAGGAAAATTAAAGCCACTGAAGCCAATGAAAGTGTTTGTATTCATTTTCTCAGCATCCCAGCCAGCCAGCTCTCCCAAGCCTGTCACTTTTGGTTTTCTGTCCCTGAAGCTGACAGATAGTAACATATATTTATGGCATTTCTAAGCATTGCTTCCAAATTCCCATGAATGAGCTTTATTTTGAGCTGTTCAGATTTGTATGGTTTCACCAAAGTCACCTATCTTGAGAGTTTACCTTTCTTGAGTGACAGTTCACTCCTCCTACCCTTTCTGGAGGATGCAAGACAGTATTTAGTCAGGTATGAGCTACCAAGGTGATAACTCATGTATCTCCTACACTTAATCCTTTATAATTATGCAAGCTTATGTGCAAAGGAGGAAGATACTCTCAGGTTTTATGTATTTTTTAACGCTCCACTGTGGTGTCATCTATGTACTACTGCCAGAGACATACTTCTCAAGAACACTCAAGAAGAACACAACATACCCTTGTTACAGAATGAAATCTGATGAAGAGAGCTTTTTAGTAAATACCACCTACGCTGGCCTTTATGCAGAACTCGAGTCAGCAGAACAGAATAAATAAGATCTAATCTCCCACCTTGTTCAGCCATTCCAGTCCCATGTGCCTACGCAAATATTCTGGCCCCACTGAAAACCACCCGTAGCTCAAGTTTCTGTTGGCAGACTGTGATCTGGAAGTGGTGTTTCAGGAAAAAAAGCACCAGTTTTGTTGTGCAAGTGTTAGTCTGCATTTTCAGATGGTGGGCCGCTGTGGAGAGTCACAGAGGGATCCTACAAAGTGTTCCTTTTTGCTGTCTGAAGCCTTACTGTCTGAGATTGTCACTGTGCCCTTAGCTAAATATCTTGCTCTCGGCAGGTCAGCTGTTGCTTCTGCTATGATGGAGCAAGAAATCTTGGCCCGTTTCCACCTTTTCTTACTAACTAGAGTGAATGGGATGACATTGTCTCCATTAGAGGCTAATTTAAGTGAATCAAACAGTTTCTTCTAAGCAAAACCAGTGTTTTCAGAACAGTTGTTCTGCTGTTTCTTAATTACTTTATGATTTCAGAGAGAATGAGCACCTGCTGTGTACGAGAGATCTGATTGCAGTGGTGTTCTCAAGCTTCAAGATTTATCTTTTAGTTTTGGGGCCCTGAAGTTGAGCTGCTTCATGATTTCACACTTCTCTTCACAGCCATGAGAGCTGGCATTCTTTCACTGATAACTGAGGTTGTCCTCTAATCATGTTCATGTACTCTCTTTTGTGACACTGAAAGCAAGATCTCAAGAACTGCTAATAGAGAAACTTTCTAAGTGGCTGAATACAGCCAGATTCAGCTGAAGCCAGCAGGAAATCTGAACACTTCATATCCTTAAAGTTCAGAAATCAGTTCAAAAATGCACAGTGAGCAGTACCCTTTATCTCATAAATGACCCTTCTTTTATGTTTCCCTTCAATCAAATCCAGTGATAACTGTATGTTCTCTATCCCAACACCAAATTCATCGCTCTTTATAAATAAAGTTAGGAAAACCACACTCTAATGTACCAAAGGACAAGAATTTGTAAGTATTGTGGAATATTATGCAGTTGCACTCACCTACAATTAAAATTATTTCAGAAATATGAACAGATGTAGCCTGTGTACTGCTCATTTTTATTCTTCTTCTGAAGCAAAGATACTGGCCTCTGCTGGAGCTCTCTCAGAATTGCATATGACAAGACTGGTGAAAAATAGCATAGCCTGTGTCCACCTGTAATTCTTTTGTAACTGTCTGTCACCTTCTAGGTAATACTCGACTGCACTTTCTGGTCCTGGTGACAGGCTGTACATCGGTGGGAAAAATCCTGGACGCTGAAGTTTACAAAATTACTGCAACAGATTTCTGTCCTCTCCAGGAAGAAACCAAGGAAGAGGAGCGCGTTACTGCCTTGAAGAAAATACTGAACACTGGGATGTTCTATTTCTCCTGGCCTAATACAGGCTCAAACTTTGACCTGACTGTGCGAGCTCAGAAGCAGGGTGATAACCACTATGAATCTGGTAACTCGTTCTTCTGGTCAGTACTGCATGTTATACCTAAGCCTTCTGTTATCCCCACCTATATCTTAGTGGTCAAACGTTCTCAGAGGGAAATGAACACATCCTTTCATTTCATTGTTGTGTCATTTTACATGGGAGTGTGGCCTTTGTGAATTCATACTAAACCTAGGTCAAACAAGTAATTCCTGTTTAATGAAAAGTAATCTGACACTAAAATGCAATTTTGAAGAAGGAAACACAAGATGTGTTGATCAAACTACAGAAACACATCTCTGTATCATGAAGAGTTACCCATGCAGTTCTTTATAATAATCTGCTTTAAAAGTTATCTAATAGGAATCTGCACTTGAAATGTTCATAAATCCCATAATCTGTGCTGAAATATCTGTTAAAGCCTACTTATGTTGCAAATACTGATACTGATATGTTTACAGCTCAGTGTAAATATATGTTGCTCAGAAGGAAACTCCTGTGAAGCACTGCTCTGTACTTACTTTCTTGTGCTTATAAAGCAAAGAAAAACTATTTCTTGTTGTGATAAGTATTGGTTGAGCATAAAGGAAAACACATAATGCTGGGTTTTGTCTTCCTTAGGTGAGTTCACTGTTGATGTAATTCAGGTTTTTTGCTTTACAAGCTCTGGCAAAATGCTTGAATTTCTATACTCTCATTTAAAAAATTCTAAACAAAAGGATAGTGACACAGTAAGCTTAGCTGTACTGGAAATAAGCAAGAGTTATATGATGTAGGTGGAAAAAAACCTGTCAAAGTTAAATGGGGTGTACTGCTAGAATATGTGAAAAGTGTTGTGGTCCAAAGTAGGTGAATATTAAGTAAGCAAAAAAGTTCATAATGGATGATAAATAAACATGAAAGGACAGGTCATTCAGGCTAAATAATCTTTCTGGATATTATGTGATTTTGATAGGTAAGATCTAGTGTTTTAAGTTTGACTTGGAAGAGAGATATATAGAGCTTCCTTTCAACTGTGCTATTTCTGCATCTCTCTCAAATATCTCACCAAGCCTGTTAAGTCAGATACATGCAAAAATTAACTCCTTTCCCGTGATGCAACTCCTAAGGTGGCAGTATTCCTTAATAAAGAAAGGACCTTTAAAGAAACTCTTACCTGTACTGTCATTTGAAACTTTTCTTCTTAGAAGATTAGTATTTAAACTTTTCCTCACTGCTTCTGGCTAATCTAGGAGTAGCCCTTGAAGAGGTTCTATTCTCTTATATATTGTAGAAGAGGGATGACTGGCAACAACATCACTTATAGGGCAAGAAGATGTTCCAGAGAAAATTTGTCTTAAGGCAGTTATGTGATATGGGAACTTTCATCCCAAACAATAGTTCCTTGAGAAAAGTAAATAATGGGATAAATCGTTACATGATGAGAAGTGTCAGATGACCTTAGCTATCAACAACAGACACTCTCAGCTAAATGAACTGTAGCAGCAAGAAATTCTACTGGCATTTGTCTGGGTGAGGACTTCCTCTGTGAATAGAGCTAGGAGAAGGAGGTGGAAGAGATGCCAAGAATTGTTTTAGAGCTGCTTTTTCAGTTACATATTTAGTTTAAAAACCAGAAAAATGGCTTGCACCTTTTTCAGAGAAATGCAGTACTCTTGAAGAACAATTCTTTAAGGGTTTTGCTAGATGTAATAATTCTTGTACAGATCTGCTGCTGAGCAATAAATGATCATAAAAGGGTTTTTCTTGGCTTTCATCTGTGACTAAAGGCACATTTTGAAAAATGAAGTTAGCAAAACCATCATAATAGAAGAGGCTGGCATCTCTTTTAACCAGTGGTAGGTTTCTTGGATTGTTTATCTTAAAATAAATAGAAGGTTAAAACAGACATTCCTCTTAATTTTAGTAGTACTTTTTTTTGTAATATCTCCATTGAGTTATGGGTCCAGTTTCTGCTTGGAAAAAATTTCCTGAAAATCCTGTAGGATTTTAAAAGGTCCTTTATACTGTAGTATATGCTGAAGTCCAGGCTGTACTGTTCAAAAAAGTAGTTTGCTTGACAGCACTGTAAGTTCTGGAAAAGATTCCTAAATACATATATATTTTGGGAGCTGAAAGAGGTGACATTTGCACCTGAATTTTTAAGACCAGAAGTACAAGATACAAGCACCTCGGGTGGTAGCTGTGCTATTAAAATTTGCTGTGTTCTGTTCACTGTAATAGTTCACAAGGATTTCTTCCTGATATTTCCTGGTTCTGGATAAAGCAAAGGTGCAACAGAAAAGGAGTCCCAAAACATTAATTGCTTAAATCCTTGATTGCTGGGGGGTGGCATCCATGCCTGCCTGTCTTATTTAATTCAGTAACGAGTCTGTATGTTGTTGAACCTTTCAGGAACCAGCTATTGCATGTGCCCTTCAAACACTACCAGGTGAACTGTTCTGACTGGTTGCTGAAAGTGATCTGTGGCATAGTGGACATCCGCACTGTTTATGCTTCCCACCAGAAGGGGAAAGCCTGCCTCATCTCCCGCATCAGCTGTGAGAGGGCTGGTGTTGGCTTCCACATTCGAGGGGTCAATGATGATGGACATGTGTCTAACTTCGTTGAGACAGAGCAGGTAAGCAGATGTATCCAGTAGCTTTGAATAGTTCAATCCAGTCAAGTTCAACTCGGGCAGCACTACCAGTAAGAATCAAAGGAGTTCAGCAAGTGTTTTGTCCAGGAATACTTAAAATCTTACTGCATGACATATCTATTTATTCTTTTTCCCATTAAGCATTTTTTGTGATCTGTTCTTTTTCTGTGTTTCCCGTTTTTCCATACATGACATTTTCACTAGTCCTTTTGACTTATTTTTTCTTCCTGAATAGGAAAGTCTGGCCATTTGATATTGTAGTGAAATACAGACATGAATTTTTTAAACCATTCGGAGAGCTCAGTGTGTTAATTTATGTGAAATCAAGATGTGCAACCATAAACTTCTTAATTGCATGAAACTTCCACACAGTTATCAGTAATCAGACCCATGTATTAAACAAAAAAATGTTTTCAAATCAGTTCCAGAATAAATGACACATTTCTATACATTCTCCATACATTTTCAAGTACATTTTTTCTAAAATTCACAATGCTTCCCATGCTATAGCATACTGGAGAAGAACTAGTCTGAATATAAAGTAGTGGTCTCTGCACTTTATTTCTCTTTCATTCAAGTGTCTCTGTTGGTCCATAACATCAGATTTGCTGGGCTAGCCATGGAAAGTCCCTTGCAATGGCATAACTATGTATCATTGATGTAAAAGAATATAGTTAGGTATACTGGGCAGATACTTATTTGTTTATTTATTTGGTAGCGTGGCTGTGCTATGATGGAAAAGAACTCTCAGGGCTCAAATATATTGTTTTAGTTAAGCAGAAGATGCTCAGCAGAGGAGCTGTTTTCACTGTCAGTGAGATCATCATTAGCTAGTAAAGGAAACAGAAAAAACACCCTTTTTGTCAGAGTCAGGAAAATTCCAGTGCAACTCATTTTGGAAGAGACTTTCCTTTGTCTCCGCCTTGGTTTTGTGGGGGATTCTCTTCAGTGAGAGGTCTTAGGATACAGATACTATACATACCTGGTAAAAACCTTATTTCCAGCCGATGCTGAGACAAAATATACCGGTGAAAAACATTCAGTGGCCTCCTTTGATTGGTGCAACCAAACAAAGTAACAGACTAAGTTGGTTTTATGACACATAGTTTAGCTTACTACCATGAAAGTGAAGAAAAAGCAGTGGACTCTGAAGAATCTGAAACCTTTTGTGCTAGCTGAAATGAGCGGTTTCTTATTCAAGTATAATAATGACCTTTTAGTTTTTGAGTAGAAGTAGTAGTTAATAGCAGTCAGAGGGATCATACAGAAACTGATGACTCTGTAAAAGGAATAGATAAATGGCTGATAGCAGTTATCAACAAAGGACAAGGATCTGCTCCACACAATTTGGCTGTTTTCTGTGTCTTCTGGGTAGATCTACAAAATGGCCTATGTAGCATAGATTTTTTTGTATGTGTCTATGTATGTGCATATGTATGTGCACATACAATGACAGTAAATTGCTTATGTGATGCTCATTAAAGGGAAGCTGCTGAGACATGTCTATATGAGATAGTGAGTGTAGCATAGAGATACTACACTGAGCTAGATGTGTCATTATTTGTTCCAGAAGTTATATCTGTTACTATAGGACTGCATCTGACTGCTGAGGGTGGCACCCCCCCTGAAAAGTGCTCATACTTTATCACCTCAAGGTGTAGTGTGAATGTAGTGGCTCACACTCAGTGCTGTCCTTTTTGTTATCCCACTGCAAGAGACAGGCATGCCTTCAGGCACCTGTTTGTCCAAAATCCAGCAATGTCTGGATACTTTCAAAATTTCCTCTAAGCTGTCACTTTGATGGTGAAGCTTTAAACTCTTCACCAAGGACACATGTAGAGCTGCCTTAGACTTGGCAGTGCTGTGTTGCTCAGTAGAACATCTGGAGGAGTTTTAGACTGGTATTCCTGTCTGCAGGTGAGGTTTCATCCCCAAGATGTCCTCAAAGCATGCAAAGTATCTTTCTGCCCAGTGGACAGAATTCTCATTGGGAATGTGGATGGATTTATGCTCATGTCCATCCTTTTCCTGGTTTGCATTCACAGTAGGCTTGCCTGGCAGTTTTCCACTTAGTATTTAGGCTTCCAGAAATTCTGCTTGTTGGATGTTAAACTCTTCCCCTGCAGTGCCTGGGTCTAATGTCAGCCTCTGAATTATCTGCCAATAATTCCCTTTTGTGCTTCTGCACTAAAGCAAGCACAAACTGAGTCCTGCAGCATCTACACCTTTCTAAAAAGTCTGTCAGAGCATCAGAAGGTTCAGATAGGTCTGCTCAATGAACAGGGGAATTTTCCCCTGGAACTTGGAAACAGAAGAAGGGACATATCCCATAATTTGGTACCATGTACTGTGTCGAGTTCTTCGCATGAGTGTTAGTGCAATGTACATTACTCAAGATCTGAGGAATGTTCTCTTGCTGAAATGCAAAGAACATGTTAGAAAGGGTTGTCAGCTTTCTTTCAGATGCGTGTGCACTTAGCAGTTGTCTAATTATGAGAAATAATTCTGCTGTGCTGCTTACTACTTGGGTCAAAAGTAACTAAATTTATTTATATTCCTGGAGTACATTATGTTGCAAATTGTTAGCGTGAAAAATGAGGTCGCCTTGCATCCCAGGAGAAAACCTGAGGATTGGCTCCTGGTGCGTGGCAAAACAATACTTGTTTTCCAATGCTTCCCTTGCCTGGGTCTGGGTCAGGCTCTTCACAAGAACTGCTGTAATTTGTTCCAGTTCAGCCAGGGGCTGCTATGAAGTGGGAAAACTGAAGGCTTTTGAATGTTTTGCAATTGGGTAAGCAAAAGCTCAAGAGTGAAATGGTTATTGGGTAAAAGGCTTGAGTAGGTTGAAAATTACAGCAAGGGTTTGCAGTTTTAACTGATTGTGTGGTTTTGTTTGTTTTTTGTTTTTAAAGAAAAGACGGTTGCTGTTGCTAATGGTGATAAACCTTAGTTTTACCAAGCTGTGTGTTCTGAGGAAGCAGAGTTGGGCTAACCACTGGGATGCCTGAGATCCAGTTCAAGCTGGCATCCCCTTACCGTTAGGAAGGAAGAGTCCTAGAATAAACTCTCTCCTACTTTCATAGCAGACTACTGACTAATCGCCTATGAGGTAATATCTTGGCTGAATAAGATTTTGTTTCCATTTGCTGAAGCCTGCCTAGTGTAACAGCACGCTGGCTGTGTGCTTTCATGGATAGCACCCTAGGATTCTGAAAAGCCAGGACTTTTCCCCTCTTTGTAGGAATGACTTCTAACGGTTTTCTGTTTTTAAAAGAGGGAGAAACAATTAATCTAATCTCCAGGCAGCTCTTTTATGCATAGATGGTATGTTTTGTCTCCCACTGAGTTAGCCTTGTGGCATTTTAGCTCTGCATTGAGTCATTTTTTGTGGGCTCACTTAACTGCTGTGACTCACAGTGTTTGAGAAGAAGGGGAGAAAAGTTAAATATTCACTTCAGTTTTGCTTTTCAAAAAGTTCCTAGTAGATCTTTCTGATATTTGATCATATGCCTTGCATCTTTGCAAAGAAAGAAGAAAGAAAAAATGGTAGGAAAAACAAAATTTGAAAAGAGGGTTTTTTTGGAATCCTTCTAACGTATACTTTGAGACTTGCTGCAAGCATTTTGTAATGGGATGATAGTCCTTTCTACTTCCAGTGTTGCAGTTAATCTTTAAGGAGTTTTAAAATCAGTCTCTGTTTCCCACTGATGGTTTAAATGTTTCCCTTCACCCTTTCTTCCTCCCCCTCTTAGCTGCATTCTTTTAATTCTTTTCTGCTGATAGCTTAGAGAAACAAACATGCTGTCTTCATTTAGGTTGTGTGACTGTCACCATTTATATTTCTGCTCTGCCTCCAGTTATTCTCCAAAGAGTCAAGCTAAACTTACAGGTAACAGCTCTAGTTTACCAAAGATAAATTAATGGTTTAAGTTGTTTTCCCCTTCATGGAACTGTTCAATAAAGAAAATTGAAACCCTGACAAGGCATTAAAATAAAATGCCATGAATTTGGATTAACCTTCCCTTTCTTCCAGGTTTAAGAAAAAAATGTCAGGCATAGATTAAGACAAATGATCCCCGTTTCACAGTAACTCCTAGACCATGTTGGATGGCTCTCCAGGAGAGGAATGGATGCAATCATGTAGTTAATTTATTTTCTGGATCAAGTTTTAGTATGTCCCCAGGCAGGGCAAAGAGGATTATTTTGGCAAGTATGTCCTTGGATCCCATGGTCTGAGCTAAAGGGACTTGTGGAGAGGTGTGGTCAGGCCATCTGTTTGCTACCCATGCGCTTTGTGGGTTGTGTGGCAGAGCTGGGAATCCCAGAATAAACCATGTGAGTATTATTTCATCATAGACTGTGTTTCTGTTTGCCCCTTGAATCTGTAGACTGTTTTGCTGTTTGAAGACTGGAAAATTATTTCCTTCTAATGAAGCTGAGTGATGGAGATTAATAAATAAATTGTACTATGTGATGATTGGGCGCAGCATACTGGGATTACAACACCAGGACATGGATGTTTGCTGCTTGCTCAGAAGCACTACTTCTTGATCAGTTTGCTTCTTGACCAGGAGAGTACTAGCAGTACCTGTGCATGCAGCTTGTGTTACCAGGAAAGATCCTTGGATCACAGAGGCAAGGTGTGGCCCTGTGCAACAGAGGAGAAAGGTTGGGAAGCAGCCTCTTGGACTGCCAGTGCTGTCACCCTTGATCCTGTAGTCAGAGAAAGAGACCACAAAAAGAGTGTAAAACAGGAGCTGGAAGGAAAACATTCTAAATTCTAACACCAGAGGTCAGAGGACAAACAATCTATTATCAATGCCCTCCACACAGCTTAACAATCCAGTTGCTATTATGTTGTCTGATGGGAAACTGCAGGAAACATGTTTGAAAATCCATCCAGTTTACTGGATCAGATTGTTCTATGGGCCAGACCCTTTGAGATTAACGAAGTAGTCCTCAAGTGCTTTGAGGATTTGATAGAAATGAACATTCTCCCTGAGGCAAGTAGGCAACACCTGTCAGTCATTTTGGATCTAAGGCAAAAAATAGGACTCCACCGTAGTTAGAGAACTTCTCATTTTTTGTGTAGCACCTTAGAATAAGAGAAACGGATCTGCTAGAGGACAGAGTTAATAAAGTCAAAACTAGAATGACAAAAAGGTTGGACAGATGTGCACTTGTAGAAAACATGACACTGTGAACAAAAAACGATCAGATCTTGGAAGAATATGAGAAAAGAAATTTCTGGACTTACCCATGCATAAGTGGTGGAATTGCATAAGCAATGAAATTGGAATATTTTATTTAAGAGCTTAATTTTAACCTGGATGTATTGTCAGTGCTTATTTAAGATTTAAACAAATGAGGTTTCACATAGTGTATATGGGTGTTGAGATTATGTCCATTCATGAACTTCAGAGTCCTCTTAGTCTCAGTCTTTTGACCTGCTCACTTACTGAATCTGCTGGTAGGAAGGCAGTTGCCACTATTATTGTAAGATCAAGGGGCATACATAGTAGAAGGCAATGTCAGTATCAGGGGTCATGTTCCCTGGAGTGATGTGAATGAGGAATAGTGGCTGTTGTGGGAGTTCAGGGAAGATCTGCACAGTTGTAATGCTTAATAAAATGGTTACAATTTGTTTAGAAAAGAGTGACTGAAGAGGGTGTTCTCATTAAAAACTACTAGGTCTTTTTCCAGCTCAGTGTCAGCTTGGAAGAAAATAATTTTGGATTAATGTGGGTCGCAAGAATGAGGTGAGAGAACTGTGAAAAAACATAAAATTTCTCCAGAGAACAGAATCATGAGCCCTATAAGTGAAAAGAAAAAATAGTGCTAGTGTGGAGAACTTCCTTGTGAGTGACTGTTGCTCTCAGTTCAAAAACCTCACCTGAATTTCTAAAAGCTACATGGCAATGCATATGAAACTCTCAGTTTCTTTAAAAAGCCCCATCAGCATAGGGAATTTTGTGTTAGACCTTATCCTGACAGGGGAGTGCCCAGACCATAGCATCAGGATGCAGGCATCCTATTTGATCACAGGAATGATTCCCGAGGAGATTGAATTTTTTGCTGTTGTTCTTCAGTTCTCCAAATGGACAGTTTAATAGACCAGAAAAGAGTGAGAAAAGGAAATGGGTGAAAAACAGTGAACAGAAAACGTGAGTGATAGTAGTAACAAATGTCTCTTAAACCTTAGGATATTGACTAACTAATAAGTGGAAATATGAGCCTTGATTTATGCAGAAAGACAGAAACATTGGTCAGTATTTTTCTTCTGTATGTGGCATAAAGAAGCCAGGTTATATATTCATAGTCTGTAACAGATTAAATGCTTTCAACGTAAATGATCGCTCACGAAGATGTTAAACTGCAAGTATTATTATCATTATTACCTTTTAATCAGTGAGTCTAGAGAATTTGCAGCTGAGACTTGAAAAAGAGCTGGGCAAAGAGATACCTGAGCTCTTGATTTTTCAGTTAGTTATAGAAACAGGATGTTCCAGAAGATTGTAAAGAAAACCAGGTCTCTGTAGCAAGCTGTCAGAGTGACTGAATTGTACTTCTTATAAAGCTTTGTCCGTATTTGTCATCGTTAGATATTTAGTTTCAACTCGTGCATCGCTAAGGTGACGACTGAAGTGAGCCAGTCGTGACTCTTTTTTGCATAGATTCAGAACCTGATCTTCATTTAGTATGAATCAGGAGAATCAGGCTGTCAGTGGAGCTACACAAATTTGCTGGACCCTCACATTAGCTCCTCTGGGTCCATGACTGGAAGTGGAAAGATGATTCAGTGTTTAAAAGTCACTGACTCATCCTGGTGCAACCGGTCTCCGGGAGGATGTGATCAAGAGGAAGTAGGTGGGCCTGTTCACTCCTCCTGTAATCCAACTGCAGGACTGTATTCTTTTGAATACAGAAGTGCAAAGAAAAGGTACACCGGTGTGTTGCCATGGTAATTCTCTCCTGCACTAAGGTACCTGCTATGTTTAGAAAACTTCATCGGGAGAGCATGTTTTAAAATCATGTTTTTCCAACTATGAGGCAGGCCTCATAAGAAAGCTTCTCTGAGCAACACCCCCTTGTACAGAGGTTTGTGCTAGGGTGTGGTGCAACAGAGAAGGGTTCTTACTTCATTAGTGTGAGGCTAAAACATGGAAACGTAAGGGTTTGCACTGCACCTGGGGCTGGCTATCATTCTAACACTGACATTGTGTCCTTGATAAAGCTACTTAAATATTTCATCATAATGAAGTGGGGCTGGTTCTAAGCGCTCTGCAAAGATTGTAAAGAACAGGTAAAACTGGTGACAGAATATTTAAATACCCACCTCTCTGGTGTAGCTATACTTCTTTTCACACGTTTAACACAAAAAATTGTGCAGTGGTAGTGATTATAAAGATAAGAGGTCAATTTAAATGGAGGCACTTCACTGAGCCACCTAGCCAGAATGTCCTGTGGCAAGTCCAGAAGCACAAGCCATGTTAAAGCTGTAGAGTAACCCATTTTCATGTTTTCTATTCTGGCAGCTAATAGCCAGCTGGGAGCAGTTGTGCTAAAAGATATGATGGAGTTAGAGAAGCAGCTACCTGAATGACCTGGATACCATTCCTCTTCAGGGCTGCAGAAGGCTCATTGTCATGCATGAGATAACAGAGATGTGTATCATGTGTATCATGTCTCCCCTGTGGAAAACAGCCAGGATTCCACTGCTAAGTATAGGCCAGGGGAGTGAGCCAGGCTTTGCACAGTTGCTCTGTGGTCATACTGAATCTGCAGATAGTAGTACCCTTTGTGCTAAGTTAACATATAATGTAATGCTTTGCTTGGGGGTTGGTGGAGGCGAAAAGCAAAGGGGGAAATCAGTCTTTTTACTTTACATAGGTTTGACTAGAAATCAGCTTGTTGGGATTGTAAGACACATACTGAGTGAAAGTTTCAGGTCTGGCTAGGGAAGGTTAATGGGGAGTTTTGAGCCTCTCTAAGTCTTCTGGTAGACAGTAGATCACATGCTGTTCACTGTATCTCAGAATGGGAGTGGTGAAGCTGCTGGTTTCACCGAGATTTATTTGGACACTCTGACAAGGCACAACACGCTGTGAAATGAGAAATAGTAAATAAAGCAAGAGAGAAGCTTATCCCACACCTGACATTACCCATCATCGGTCACAAGGAGCAATGACATTTTGCACAGTTTCTGAGAGAGACAGACGGAGAGTATATGGCTGGTCTTCCTGAATGTTTCCACCAGTAGATCAAATGAATCTTCTTTGTGGATGAAAGCTTTCTTCCTTCTTCCCAGCAGTGGTATTTTACATTTTCTGTTATTTCTGGTGAGTAGTGAATTGAATCTACTGTAAAGGCATGAAAGCAAATACTTTGTGCTTTGTTCCACTGCCTGTGAGAATATGGAAAGTGGCAGAGCAGTAAGTGGATACAGTGAGATACGTGGTTTACTTTTTTTACCCTTTGAGTTCGGTATCTTAAACTGTCCCCTGATGAAGGGGTCACAGACTGATACATCTAACTGCAGAACTCCTTCCCTTTATTTTATTTTTGCAGACGATTTACTTGGATGATGACGTCTCTTCCTTTGTGCAGCTCAGAGGTTCTGTTCCACTGTTTTGGGAGCAAACGGGGCTTCAGGTAAACAAGTAATCAAAGAGTCTATCTTACCAATATCAATATCTCTTGCTGCTTACAATTTAGAAGTTTCCTAAAATTTAATAGGTTTTTAAAATGAGCTGCAAAGCTCAATTCATGAGAATGCTGAGCCCTTTCATTTTAGGCTTACCTTGCAGGGAATTTTGCATGTTTAGGTAAAGAGAACTAAACTAGGAATATGGATATACTTAAGTTTAACATTTTCATGTGTCTGTGTATCTCTATAAGGAGCTATTTGTAAGGGACTAATGTCCTAGTGTCCTTATCTGAAGCTTACAGCAATACCTTTATAACATTTCTATTTTAATTTGGAATAACCTTTACTTCTGAAATGCCTAGTTGTCTGGGTGATACTGACCTCCACAATAAAATTAGAGTATCTAGGGGTACCTGGAGCTCTGTAAGACCACATTACCTTGAAGAAAAATAGAATGTCTGGGTAGTGTGTTTGGTGGATTTCAGTCAAAAGGATGATGATCTAATGAGATCTTCAAAGCAGAGGTGTAAGATTTCATTAGGAGATTATTGCGTAAAGCCTGATGGGCTACATTTGGTCTGTGACTTACAGTTTATATACAGTTGCAGTCTCAAAAGGTATCCTCCTAGCACTCTTTGAATTCTCTTAGCAGAGGGATAAGCAACTGAAGTGAGCATGCACTTAGTAGAGAAAATAGTAGAAAAAATAAATTAAGTTAGTTGAGAAAATAAATAATGAAATTTATTTTTTAAGATATTTTAAGGGTTATTTGATACTTTTTAGTGGTTAAATCTAGTACCACGGTACCATTCAGAACTACTGAATTTAGAGCAAAAGGAAGATCTAAAGGATCTGTGTTCCTTCTGCTAGCACCATCCAATGCAATATGTACTTCTTTAATAAAGCAGGTCTGCCTATATGGTTGTGCACACATCCTGCCCATGGTGTAGCTGTATCCAGCACTGTAGTTCTGTATGTTATGAAGCCATAGAGCTTTTCCCCAAGTAGTTTTGATAGTAGGTATCAACTGTAGTTAAACAGAATTTTCAGTTTTTTAGAAGGGACACAGCCTTCTTTTTTGCCTAATCTGAATTAGGTTGCTCAGCTTTTATTTTTACTGCTGAATACCCATAACTCATTCCTTGAATGTGAATCTGCTGGTGCTGGTGTTAGAAACAGTTGCATAAACCAGCTTCATGAAAAACAAAGGAAGATGATGAAGTACAGGAAACAATGCACAGTCCTATAAATAATGAGCAGTGTAGTTTTTGGATACTCTGCATACTGTAATAATAGAAGATAGCATTCAAGAGGAGCTTGAAGCTACTGTTGTTAACATCCATATTAAAAGTCCTATTAGGCTGATGGAATGGGATTTCATCCTTCATATTTTCAAAGGAATATTCTGATGCTTTTTAGTTTCTATAAAAAATGAAAGATGACAGAACTTAGGACACATAACCCATGGCACTGACATAACTGCAGCCTTCCCTGACAAGGGAAGGGCAGGAAGAATGTTGGACACACTGCATACTCACGTGAGGCAGTGTGGGATATTTGCCAGAGGAAGCTGGCAAAGGGATGTGATTTGTGTGGCCATGGAAAGATGTATAGGTATCCCTTTGCTTAATGATAATTGTGTTTTCAGTTGTAATTGTAAATGTTGTTGTCTAATAAACCCTATGGCTTTTGTATTAAGGATATTATGTGTGTGGGTGTGGAGTCTGTGAGAAGTGTCTGGTGCTGTTAAGAGATGCTTTCTCCTGAAGGAAGAAGGGAGGCATTTAGTAATTTAATACTCTAGCAATTTAATTTCTAGCAATTATTTCTCTCTTTCTTCTCTTTCCAATATTTTAATTTAGGTGGGTTCTCATCATTTAAGGCTTAACAGAGGTCTTGAAGCTAATGCTCCTGCCTTTGACAGGTAAGCTTCATTCTGCTTCAGCAATAACACAGCAGCTTGGTATTTACCAAGGTTCTACAACTTTATGCCTTCCTAGTCTCTCAGATGATGCAGCCAACACCCCCAAGTGTTACAGATTATTAAGAAGGTTTCCTTTATTAACTTATTTTTGTGCATTTCCCTTTATGTTTTCAATGGTAATAGAATTAATTTGATCTCCTGCCTTTTTTCTGTAAAAGCTAAGAAATACCGAGTGATATGCAAAAAGAAGGTCTGTGTAGCCCTTTGTGAGTCAACAAATGTGAATATACATTTAAGATACATTGAACATGTGTTCTTCACCACTGTAACTCAGGTAACTAAAAAGTAAATACTGCTTTGCAGTCTGGGTTTGTTTTTCTCCTTGTTGTTTTACGGCTACACAGAAATAACAGTGTCTTATTCTATAGTCAGTGGTGTATGGTGCCATGATGCTGATGCTTTCCTACTTTACCCAAAGACTGGCTTATAAAACTTTTAAATCCATTAATACTCTGCTTGTCTGCTGTAAACTGTAAAAAACCCCAAAACCATACATTATCTTGAGTCCTTTGAATATCTGACTGTTAAGTGCTATCCTTTAAGGGCAAACTGCCATGGACATCAGTGGGAACATCGCCTGAAAAGGACATGAAGGATTTGGGATGTGGGAAATTGTCAAAATGCCAGGTCATGTGATTAGTTTCTGTTTTGGTTTGGTTTTGTCAAATCAGAGTTTATGTTGATTTTGTGTAAGGCCTTTTGTGTAAGGTCCTTGATTTCATTTACTGCAACTGTTAGCAAACATGGCATTCGTGGTTGTTAATAGTTTTGCAGTACTGAAGACTCCAAACAGGCATTTGAATCTAAAAGGTCTGTGCACCATAGCGGTCCCTGCTCTGAAGAGATTTATTTGGTTTATTTTTTTTTAACTTTTTATTTGGTTGTATTTTCCAAGCATTTTAAGGCTAAATTCAAATGACTTTGAGACTCATGGTCTTGAGGTCACCTGATGCCATGCTAACTTGCCCTGTCAGTGTCCCTGAAGTTCCATCTTAGAGGTTTGCATTCCACAGCAGATATAATTTCTATAGGAGGAAAACAGTAACTTTTTCATGATCCTCCTGTACTGCCTAAGAAATTAGAGAACTTAAAACTTCGTAGTGTCTTTTAGCTCAGAGAATCTTTCCCCTCTCACCCTGATGCAGCTGGTGAATAGCTTTCCTGTGAGAAACATGAACATGAGGAACTTGCACTATTCCTTCTTCCCCCTGTATACAGGTTGGATGAAGTCAGGGATGTCTCTGTTTACAGGTCTGCAAAAGACAGTCCTTTAAAAATGAGCAAGGAGTAAGTGACCGCTTATATGGAAAAAACACAGTGAAACTTAACAACCTGCTACAGCTTTTCTAAGAGTGGATGTAGCTTGTTATATTTTCCAATCTGATAGGTCAATGTCTTGAGAAGGCACTGTGAGAAGTGAATGGTAATCTTCTTGGTGGATCTTTTTCATCCTGTCTCCTTGAGAAATCCTCGGGTGGCTCTGCTTACAGTACTCAAGCAGGTGCTCTGAGATTCAGCAGTTTCTTTCCTTCTTTGGAAGGAAGAAACATTGGTGGAGAAGTAGGTTCTTGATGCTGATGGGGAGAGATGAGAGAGAGAATTTAATTTAAATTTAAATTTAAAACAACAGAGAACTAGTTGCAGAATCAGAACCATAAATAGCACCAGAAAATCTATTTAATCATATTTCTTGAAGACTATGCTGGTAACTTTTCCTTTCTTTTCTCCCCTTCTGTGGTTTTCTGTGTAGCTTATTTCTGGTTATAGGATTTAAAGGTGCATGCCAAAAGATGTGTGCTTGCTTTTTCCTAACTTTGCCATTACATGTCACTTTGCAGCATGTAATAGCTTTTCATGAGTGTGTTTAATTTATTGTATTATCTATCTCTATTCCATCTTCCTTTTAAGTACTACTATAGCGTTGTTAGTATGTAATGGAAGATGGCTTTAAGATCTGATTGCTTCTAGATGAGGCAGCACAACTTCTGCAGCACATGCATATCAACTTGAAAAAAAATGTATTGAGGGGATTATAAGTGCCACTGCTTAATCTGGTTAAAAACTCATGACCTGAGAGTCCCTAAATGTCAGGCTTTGAGAGATTGGTGATATGCAAAAAAACCCCAAACACTTCATACTTCTCCTATTTTGTGTTTTTCTTGAAGAGTCTGGGCTAGGCCATTTGGGTGAAAGGACCTTTAGTCTGATCCAACATAGCATTTTTGTGATTGCCTACATTCTTGATTAATTTAAGTAAGTTGAGAGTAAATGTCTTGCTGCAGCAGTATCTTAGAGATGTTTAAACCCTGTCACATGTGATGTGTGCTTGTTCCTCTGTGGCCTTGGCATTGGAGTTCAAGGCCCCATTGCTGCTGCTGACTCTTTGTAAGCTCAGCCCTGCATGATGCTGGGCAATTCCTGCTGAAGTGCAGTGTGTTTTCCTACCATGTTGTCTTTCCTGTGTAGTTCCCAGACTGACAGGAGGAGGTGGGACCATACAAAAGGCAGTATCAAAGCTAACACTGACACGAAAGATCTGGGGCCTGTTCCTTAAGATGCTTCTTTTTTAATTTCAGTACAAAATACTGTGTCCATTAATTGCATACTTTCACCATCTGTACTTTAATAATTGATCACGAAGAAACCAAGGAAGATACCTGTATCTGATGTGGCTAAGGCTTTCTGATGGATAGAGCAATCAGTGATCTCTCCTTCATTTTGAAAAAGGTAGTAGGCAGAATAACATAGTTTTGTTTAATACCTATTATGATTTCTTTTGCTGTAGGCATATGATGCTTCTGAAAGAACAGTATGGAAAGCAAGTGATTGTTAACCTGTTGGGAAGCAAAGGAGGGGAGGAGGTGCTCAACAAAGCTTTTAAGGTAAAAGCAATCATTTTTTAAAAATAATATTTTTTTAACTGCTGATTTTCCCCGAGCCTCCATGTTCTTCTGTTTCCCTTCTGTCCCAGTATACCTAAAGAAATGATGTTATTTCTTTACTAGATGTTATGTACTGTGAGGATGACTTAATTTCCAGCACTGCCTTCCTGCTTGCTTCTTCACACATTTTACACACATTCTCTTTAAAGCAGATTTAAAAAAAAACCCTAACCCTCCAATTATTTTAAGAGTAGTTCACATTTGCAAAAATTAATCATGGTTATCTTTGTCATAGTATGTAGTCACCTATGCTGTCAGCTGCCTCATAGGATTGCCAGAACTGCTTAGGGACTAGTGCCTGACCCTGTCTCACTGAGCATAAGCAAGACTTGCTCTGATTGTAATGGGAAATAGCTATCTTGCACTGATTTTGATGGGAACTGGCTACCTGAGCACCATATGACAGTCTGGTGTCTGAAGACTTTGAAGTTTTTCTGGCCCCTAAATGTCCCTAAGCACAACTAATAACTGAAAACATCTGGGCTGTGCTTTCAGGACATAAGGCACTGTAGAATTAAAGCTGCACTGAGTTCTAGTGCGTTATTCTCATGGCCAGATTTTTAAAACTAATGTGTTCTTGAAGCTGCAGATTGGCACTGGGTGAGATTGGCTGGAGGTTGATGAAAGTCTGCCTCCTAAGTGCCTGTTGCTTTAGAAATCTGACACTGATACTTTGGAGTATACCTTCCTAAGAATAATACAAAGAATGGTTTCAGCACACAGAATCTGTAGTAATTGTTAAGTATCGATCATTGGTGAAGAATGACACAGCAGTTCTGAGTTCAGATGTTTTCTGTGTGAAACTAAGCAAAATTAAAATTGTAGTTATAGTTCCTGATTTGATTCCCTCTCTGTTGGAATTATATACTGAAGACAAAGAATGGCCTGAGGTTTTTGGTAGTTTTTCTGTGTGATGATTTCCTTCTCCTTCAAAAGAGCTGGGGATGACTAACAGCCTCCCCAGTGGAAAGTGACAAAGTGAAAATCTTCCACTCTACAGAAAATGGCCAAAGTAAGTGACTGTGACTAAAGCTTGCAAGGCAATCAGGAAAGCACGGAAGTGAAGTCTGGTCCCATATTCTGTTTTCTTCTTCTCACTGAATTTCTGCATGGCATAAATGAGCCTCAATAATATCTTGTTTTCTCTGTCTTAAAAATAATTTTTGCAGTTTACTTTGGAAAAATGCTGAAATTTAGGGGTGAGAGATGACCACTTGCAAAATGCTCAGATAACTTACAAGGATATAAATCTGACTTTTCTTGTTAATTTAATATGGATATTTTATTAAATGCTTCCATTCTTGAAGACAGTGTTCGGGCCAGTATCATACAAAAAGAGATAAAGTCAGAAACAAGGCATCTCTAGACTGAAGACCTTGCATTCATTAATTTGTTTTGAATAAAGATCTGTTTTAATTGTTAAACTTTATTGATGTTTAAATTCTGAAAGCACTCTGAAAGCTGAAAGAATTTAGATAGACATCACTGGAAACTAAAGTTTTGTACCCATTTAAAACAACCACATTTTTGTTTTTTACCTTTGTGTTTTAATAATGGATGGTTGGAAAGGATATATATTTAATTTTTACTCTGATTTTTAAAAATTGAATTAAAAATAAAGTAATTCATAGGGCAATGGTTAGGAATGAAAACTTTTCTCCTTTTCTGTAATTAGTTTATTTCTTTGTTTCTCCATCTTTGGTTTGCTTCTATTCCTTTCTCTTCTTCCAACTCTTAATAATTCTTACCAGAGCAATTCTGATAGTAATCTTAGTAATTCTTATCAGAGTTGTTTCAAAATATTCTCGTAATTACTGCTGTTAGCTTCCCCTGGTCAGAATATCATTGCTACTACTACTCATTTACTCAACAGAAACAAATGAAAAATTGTAAATGACCAACTTGCCTTCAGCTGTTACCTGAGTCAGCTATTACCAGGTCAAAAATCAATACTGTTCCTGGTAATGCTGTTCCTCTGATAAGCATCCCCTATAACAGACGTAATTATGTTTACAGTAAAAGCAATGCTGTAATGTAGAGCCACAAATATTCTCTGACAATTATTTACACAGGGTCAGTGGGTACGTGTCATCCTCAAGTGCATTACTTGTGCCAGCAGCTGTGAAGGGAAATTGAGGTGTCAGCAGCGGAGGAGCGGATGCCAAGTGTTTTGGCTCTTGTAACAGTGTAATGAAATGTATTTTGCACCTCTCTCTCCAAACACCATGCAACACCTTTAAATTTGTTTCTGTGGGGAAGGCTTGATGCTTTACTTTGTACAGTTATACTGGTGCAACTGCTACTGCACACTTTTAATGTGGTATCAGAATTTTTTTGTTCAGTTTGTGTCACAACTAAAGTAGGGAAAAGCATCTGTCTCTTGGGGTAAGAATGTGCATGAGGGAAGGGAACAGACAAAGGCTTGCATGCTTATACTTAGATAACAGTTGTCTCCAGCTGTGCTATGGAGAGCAGGATGTATTATTGCCATATCTACTACAGATGCCTGAATGAAATTTGTAGTGATTATAGAAATGCATGTGAGGTTATGCAAATTTAGGTGAAACTATGAGGCTGTTTGGGCTGCTTCTTTCACTTTTGTGGTTTACCTCAAACATTTAATAGTGTTTTTACTGGGATGCTGTTTCTTTCTTACGTCCTACCCAAGAAAGCTTTACAGAAATTTAGGGCCATGATTTGGCACTTCAGGAATGGTTTAAAAGTATACCCACGCACTGTTCCACTATTCTAGCATAAGCAGATGCTCTCCCCATCAGGGTCTTGGTCCTGTGCTGCCCAGACCATCACTGTTGTTGTACACCATCACACACAGAGGATGCAGCCCACTGCTGCAAGTTTGTCACTAGCCAAGGTACAGACAGCAGGAGTTCTGAGATATACTTTGTAGGGACAATTTGAGTTCCCCTGCAGAAAAATTGAGGTCTATCAACCCATTTTACTTGTGGAAAGAAAATAAATAGTAAATTTAAGTTTCTTTTTTTATGCTTGGCCACTCCAAATGAACAGTCCAAGTTTAGTAATGATAAAAGCATACTGGTATCAATCCTTACCCTGTGGCTTGAGCAGGATTTGTTTTCCTTCATTCTCTTTCTAAACAGAAACTGCTGTGGGCCTCTTCCCATGCGGCAGACACTCCCATGATAAATTTTGACTTCCACCAATTTGCAAAAGGTGGGAAAACTGAGAAACTGGAAAATTTGCTGAGGCCTCAGCTGAAGTTGCACTGGGAAGACTTTGGAATCTTCACAAAGGGAGAGAATGTAAGTTCACGGTGAGTGTCCCTGCCCCTCTGTCCCAGCATAGTCAGGCACCACGTGTCCTGGCCTTCCCAGATTTTGCACTGTTTTTGGACCATGAGCATTAATGACTATGTTGAAATAAAAATTTGAAGCAAAGTGTAGTCTTGGTGCTAAATAGATTATTTAGCTTATCTGCATCTTCATTGTTTGGAATCTGTGAATTACCAATGCACAGATTTGCTAATACAGTGTTGCAGACATAGTCAAGGGATTAGACATGTTAATGGAATACATAGTACACAATGTGCTTGCGCTGTGAAAATGTGGGTGGGTATATACAGGCTGAACATTTTTTGATCTTGTTCAATAAATTAATGGTTAGATGTTATTTTAAAATATGCCTTTTTCTTTTCCTCCCTTCTCTTGCATTTGGTGACCAAAGTCTGCAGACAGGTACTTTTCGAATGAATTGTTTGGACTGCCTGGATCGTACTAATAGTGTACAGTCCTTCATTGCACTGGAGGTGAGTTTGTCCACCTTTTGTGGATGCCTGTGATGCATACATTGTCTGTTCCATGGGAAAGTCAGGAAAGAGTGCATAAGCCTCAGCAATAGAAGTCTGTCTTGCCAGCTCTGTGATACAGAATGGTGCTGCCTGGAATACTACTAAAGCTGAGCATAAAAAGCAAAAACGCATTTAAGAATGATGTTGTTGTTGATTTTGCTCTTTCTCCTTCTGTGCTTAATCCAGATCCTGCTTGCTCAGTTAGAAAGTCTTGGGTTGAACTCCAAATCTATAATTGAGCGCTTTGTGGAATCTTACAAGGTGATGTGGACTCTCAACGGTCATAATCTGAGCAGAGTATTTACTGGCAGTCGTGCCCTTGAGGGGAAGCACAAGGTAAAGACAAATGGCAAAACTGTTTATTCATGAGTAAAGAAAGGTGTCTGATTTACTTTTCAGTGTCATTTGCACTGATGCTTCCTGTCTGGTACAGGTTGGGAAGCTCAAGGATGGTGCCCGCTCTGTGTCTCGCACTATCCAGTCAAATTTCTTTGATGCGGTAAAGCAGGAGGCTGTCGAGTTGCTGCTTGTGGGTGACTTCTTCAGTGAGGAATATGCAGACAAAGGCAAGATGCTCATGGATCACACTGCACTGCTGGGTAAGGCCATTTAAAATCTTTTGCTTTTCTTTTGTGTCTGTTTTTAGCTTCCAGATAAAAGCAATTGCGCACTTTTGAAAATAAATATGCTACTTTTGCAAAAATCTGTTGTTTAAAACTCTGCTTTCAAATGACCATAGCACAACCCTATGCATTTTAATTTCACTGTGCTTATTTATCTTATTTTGGTTGGGACTTCTGAGTATGTTTGTCTGTTGTTCGATGATGATCTCCTCTGACAGCTTAGAGAACTTTGACCAGAGGGAAAGATTTTAGGGGAGCTATATTCCCAGTCTGATCCTGTCTTGAGTTTTTCTTGAGAAAGTCTCTTGAGCTTGGATTTTTCATCTCCTTAGTTCTGGCCTGCAGTTAGCAAATACTTTTGCCATCTGGATCTTTAAAGGTAAATTTATGTTGGTTTATTCCCTGCTTTACTCTGGGCCCCTGGTAGTCCACAACACATACACGTTTACAACACATACATGCACCCATCTAGAGTAAACCTACCTAGCTCTCTCTGAGAAGATACTTGTGTGCAAAATACAGGGTAATTGCACCCATAAGCAGTATCGGGGACTCAGTTTTCTCTAGAGAAGTACTAGATTTTAATAGGACAGGTGTGAACCATTCAGAACCACTTAAATCCTGGGGCTGTTCCCTGATGTGGACCGCAAGGAAAACGCAGACAATTTTTCTGTCTGACTACCAGTGCCACTCAGGTAGCTAAAGATTAAGGTTACCTTAGTTCCTCACACACGAAAAAAGCACACTGCTAATTTTCTGTACGCATAAAAAATAAGTGAATACAGCAGCTTATTGGCTGGAGTTCTGACCAGGCCATGACAGTGCTATTTTTGGACTGTTGTGCTGCTCTCCACACACTCTAAACTTCTTAGGACTTCAACAAAAGTCACAAGTTGTGACATGTTTGATTGCTGTAGGGTAAACTGAAAAGATTAAGGGAGAAAAAAGAACTTCTTTGCTTATTATTTGAAGAAGTGGAGCAAAATGTGTGGTGGAAGTGAGCAACCATCCCTTTACAAGCTTTCAAAAGGTGCCTGATTTCTGGAAGAGAAATTGCTGATGCCAACCGCAGTTACCTTGTAGTTATTGTAATTGCCATTGAAGTTATTCCTTAACTTCTGTGTTGTTGCTGCTAGAGTAACACCATTGTTTTGCAGTGTCTGTGTTGCTGCTGTCTGTTTTCTTTCCTTTTACAGAGTATTCTTCTTTTACACACCCTCTTTCTCCCTTCTTCCATCAGTAACTCCAAGTATTTTGAAGGCCATGTCAGAGCGTCAGTTCGAATTCACAAGCTTCAAGCGTGTTCGTGTTGCCATGGGGACCTGGAATGTGAATGGGGGAAAGCAGTTTCGAAGCAACATCCTTGGTACCAGCGAGCTGACTGACTGGCTGCTGGATTCTCCCAAGCTCTCTGGAGTTTCTGAATTTCAGGGTAGGACTACACAGTCAATGTATAAGCAGAATTAGGTGGCATCTCTAGAGACAGGTAATTGGGACACAAGATTTGACCAGCTGTTCCTTTCAAAGGCAGTGCATTTTGAAGGGCATTTGCTGTCAGTTCCATGGGCTCCTGACAGCTACTCCTGAGTCTGTGCCAGGTATTATTTGAACCTTCAGCTGGTCAGAATTCAGAGGTCTCTTTCATGCCATTGTGGGGTGTATCTGCCTATTCTGCATACCATATTTCATCTTCTATTTTCATATCTCTGTTCTCTGTCCTTTACTGTGAGTGGGAGCTACATACTTAGGTGCCCTCAGAATGTCTCCTTGGCCTTTATCTGCAGCTAAACATATCTGTAAAATCTGGATCCTGAGATTGTCTGGATATTTTACTATCAAAGCCTTCAGACAAAAAGATTTATTTTATTTAAGGCAATTTCATTTTTTAGCAGTGTAGAAAGCTCTTGCATTTGTGGCTTGCTAAAATAGGCTGCTGACTTTCTTATTTACAGAACAAGGTCAGGTACTGTAATTGTTTTACAGATTTTATTAAGGAAATTGAAAAGTGAATGTTCTGTCATTTAAAAATAGAGTGGTCACAAAACTATGGCAAACTGTTTTTTCATTGTTACAATGGAACATACAGCTTCCTGCAGGAATCACAGGGATAGTCCTGTGTTTAGTGTTGAAGTTCAGGAATTCATTCTTTGAATCCTTAGCTACTTATATGAGTTGTCTTGTTTGAACCCTTAGTGCTTGAGTACATAGATATGCATGTAGGTGCAGACAACTCTGTCTGAGAAGCTTAGGAGAGTGAATAGTCCAGTCTCTTTCAGGAACAGATTAGATGTGTTAGCACATGACTATGCTTATGATATTAAAATTAGTTGAAAGCCTGTTATGTGTTAGCCTTGCCACTTCTTTCCTTGAGAGAACCAGAAGAGCAGGACTAAATGGTACAAGGAGCCATAAGGAGATAGGTCTCAGCAGCTTTGGAAAGGGAGCTAGGTTATATGATGGGCAGAGTTAGGATATGACCATGCAAATGTCTGTGTTTGTGGTAATGTCAGTGCAGTGCCTACATAAATGGGTAAGTGTTGAGAAACAAATGTTCAAAATTATTAATGGAATATACACAGGTGCCAGTGCCTGTCGTGTTAAGCCAGTAAAGGAAGCTAGCTCTTCATGGGCTAGTTTCACCCTTGTGTCTAAAGAGAGTTGCTCTGTCTTTTACTTACTGCTCTTATTTTCTGAGGCAGGTCTGATTTAGGTTCCTATGGTTGTCTACTATCTAGCTCTTGCTGTTAAATTAAGTTATGTTACCATGGATGTATGACATATTTAAAAAAAAAAATCCCTCTAGGCAGTGAACAAACCTGATGGGTCAACAGATATGCTTCACACTATTATATGAGACAATTTGATCTTTGGTGTTTTACCAGCCTCAGCCAGGGAAGGAAGAGTCACTGTGCTCTAGACTGACCTAACTTAACCTTAAGTGCAGGTGATCCAAGAAGGACTCAGAAGAAAGAAAATACAAGAAAAAACTTTGAAGACTTCCTTGAAGTAATAGATAAATTTACTAAAGGCACTGAGGGGGAAGGTACATACTGGAGTGTGGATAGCAAGTTCAGTTACATAGGAATCAGTGCCAAAAAGGAAAAGGAAGAGTGTATTGAGTAAAATGACAAGTGGTTAAAGATGGTACGGAGTGAGATGTTGTGGCTTTACTGGTGAGTAGGGTGAGGGAGAAAGAACGTTGAATATTTTATTGTCATAACGTTGCTACAGTATAATTATTCAGTTTTGCACTGCTTCCTGCAAGAGAGAAGCGAGACCAACTGGTGGGAGAAAAAGAGGAAAAAAAATTCAGAGGAGCTGCAGGGGTTGTTTTGTGGTATTATATTAAAGGAGCTATGAATATGTATATCTTGGCAGGGGTTACACAGGATAGAACTACAAGAATGATCTCTGACAGAAATTAGAAAACAAGTCATTAGAAGAAACAACAAAATAATGACTGTTGAATGACTTTTCCATCTTGCCAACAGGTGATGAAAACTGCCCTCCTGACATATTTGCAGTGGGATTTGAAGAGATGGTTGAATTAAGTGCAGGGAATATTGTGAATGCCAGGTAGGTTAAAAAATTGATAACAACCAGGAATAACAAAAACCCCAAACCTCAAAACACACACACACACACACAAAGAAAAAAAAAAAAAAAAAAAGGGCTACTCTCTTCTCCAAAAAGGAACAAGCAAACCAGAAACCTCCAAAGTTGTGCTTTGTATGGTCAGCTATATTAGAATACTTCATTCTAAGTTAGTTTCTTGTAAGCATAGCTGGAAATATGTTTGTCATTATAAAATGTCCCTGAAAGTGCCAATGGTGTTGAAAGTGCTATTTTTCTGTCAACGTCTGTACAGTAGAATGCGTACTGTTTTCTAAGTCTCAAGTCTTTGTGTTGGCAGGCAAGGACTCATGGTTAACACCGATTTAACAATTGTCCTTGAACCTCTGTGTGGTGTTCTAAAAATGTGCCTAGTGTGTGCTATGTGATATAAACATAATTAGTATGCGTGTGGGAATTATAAAAATTAATTAAATGTGTCTGTGGCTAGTTGTATTTTTTAAAACTATGGCTAGAGAATGAATTAAAGGCAAGCCTGAGCTTGGCTTGTCGGCATACACAGTAGGCTATGGTGTTTACCAGTCCTTTTGAATCTGAAGGAGCAGTAAGGATGGAATGCTGAAGATAATGTTTCCTATGCTGGTTCATCAGGCTGACCAGTTCTTTGTTTTGGGAATGACAAGTTAACAGCAGTGCTTAGCATGGATGCTGGGCTTGCAATAAATATCTGCATGTATCAGTTGACTTTAGAGATAAGAAAAGACCATTCCTGCAGAACTGAAGGTACAGATAGCCACCCAAAAATCTTCAGCTAAGAACAGCCAGCATCTGTGTGTAGACAGTCATCTCCCAATCAGGGAAGATCCAAAGAAGATCTTCTCTGATGTGGACACAAGAAATCTTGCAAGTCATGAGACTGACACAAATTTTTGGTTTTATCATTATAATTACTACAGCTAGTTTCCAGTGAATAGGGTAACAAACTTAATGTGAACATAGATCTTTCTGAGTACAGTAGACAAAATCTCTCTCATGTCCCAAAGCAGGATAGCTATATTTTTGACCAGTTAACTGGTCTCTGACCCTGCTAACTGTGGGCTGGCTTACAAGGAGGTATCTGTCTCTGCTGTGCTGCCTCAGCACTTCCGGTTCTGGACTCATCATGTGTACAGCCTAATGGATATCTATAAATCAGACATGGATAATCTGCTGATTTTATTGACTATATGTGGTTTGGTTTGATTCCATTAAATGATTTTGTGTTTGTTACAGTACAACGAATAGAAAAATGTGGGGAGAGCAGCTTCAGAAAGCTATTTCCAGGACTCATCGTTACATTCAGCTCACATCTGCACAGCTTGTTGGTGTTTGTCTTTTCATCTTTGTACGACCCTATCATGTCCCCTTTATCAGGTAAGAAACAAAACAAAACAAAAACCCAACCTGTGTCTTCAGTAACATCTGCTGTTTGGAATGTGGCCAGGGAGGGTGGGAGTGTTTTTTTAACTTGGTGGGAATTATGCAAACCTGAATTCCAGTCTCTGCTCAGTGTGGGAGAGAGACATGTTTCTAGGCAGCAGTAGTCTGGAGTCCATCCTCCTGGGCAGAGCAAAAGCCAGGCAGCTTCAAGATCTTAGTCCAACTGAGAAGCCAGGCATGGTCCCAGGTGGGCAGTCGGGGTGTAGCACCTTCTTGGGTGCTGTCCTTCTGGGAAAACCTGAGTTAGTAGTCTAAGTGTTTGGAGCACCAAGTGAAGGCAAGTGCCTGCATCTGCCCAGAGGATGCGTTTTATTTTCTAACCCTCTTCTTTGGCTTTCCATATGGAAAGGGGCTGGTTCCAGGCCTGAAAAGAATGGTGGAAAGGAAGCTGGCAGAAAGAGCCAATTTTCCCCCTTGACATTTTATAGAAATGAGAGCTATAAGGGCCCATTAACTATTTGTCTTTTGTAGAAGTCACAAGAACTAGAACTATGTGCCTAGTCAGGAGGGTGCAGAATTATGTGTCCTCAGCTTACTAGCCCCAGTGTCTCTCGAGACTGATCAGCTTCTCTTGCCTGAAAGTCATCTTTTCACAGAAGACATTTGTGGTTACCTTATGCCTCCCTGGGGGTGGCTTTAGTCTAGAGTTTTTCTGCAGACAGGAGAAGATAATAAAATAAAGTGGGGGGAAATGGAAAAGATGGGGGTGGGGACGAAAGAGGAAAATGGAGAGGAGGGGAAAAAAAGAGCCTATAATAGCTTGTATGATTGAGATCATGAATACCTGACAAGAATTCAGCTAAGACCTTGTGGTTTTCCACCTGCTTCTTCCTTAGAGCCAGTTATATGCTTGTCCAGATCTGCTTGACTTCTCTCTGGAAAGTGAAATTTTCTCACTGGGAAACATACGCATGCTTCTGGGGTTGGTTACAACAATGATCTTACGCCATTCACTTGTCTGATCAGACAGGCATGCTTTATTCTCAGAGCAGCCTGGCTAGATGGGAGAAGTTCTCCTGTGAGCAGGTGGTCTGCTTTGCCAAGCAAGTCATCTCTCTGTAGTAAAGTGCACACTAATCGTGTTGTTGAAACACTAGGTAATTAACAACATGGAGGACCTAAGCAATTTGTAATCAGTACAGAACTTATTTCAGGAGTTAGGTATAAATAACTGTATCTAATAATCACTGATTTTAATGCATCTGATTTAACAGTTTTGGGTTCTGATCTTTTGCTCTCATAATTGATTGAAAAATCCAGCAGCTACTGCAAAGTTGGATTGCAACACATAATTGCTAATTAAATAAACTTTCTGAAAAGCAGGTTTCCATGTGTTCAAAAGTGAAAGGTAACTTAGTGGGATGTTCAGTTGCTGTCACTACTTTGAAGATCATGGTGAAGGTAAACTTGAAAGGTGTTTGCTGTAGAGATTCTGAGTATTTAAGAAATCATTTCTTGCTGGTCTGTTTGGAAGGAACAAGAGGAGGAGAAAAATATTTCGAAATAGGTTTATTTCTATAGTCTTGTCTAAAAGATGTGCCTAAAAGCAGCAAGCTTTCTGGGTGGGAGAACACATGGCATTGTAAACTGTCTTTCTTTATTTTGCAATCAAAGTTAATGGAATGTTTTGTCCCTGCAGTCTTTACTCTCTTCTCTTTTTTTTTTTTTTTTTTTTTCTATACAGGGATGTAGCAATAGACACTGTGAAGACAGGAATGGGAGGAAAAGCTGGAAATAAAGGGGCAGTGAGCATTCGTTTTCAGTTCTATAGTACCAGTTTCTGCTTTATATGCAGTCACTTAACTGCTGGGCAGACTCAGGTGAAAGAGAGGAATGAAGATTATAAAGAAATCACACAGAAACTCAGCTTCCCAATGGTGAGTTTGAGTGTATATATGCTAAAAGCACTGAAGATAAATGCCACATCTCTACATTATGAAAGCTGATCCTAGGCTGTGTTTGGTGACACATCATCAAGAAGTCATCTCAGTGCCATGGAGAATTGGCATAGAAAAAATGGTAATGAAAACATAAAAATAATATTAAAAAAAAGGAATTACATTTCACAGGATACCAGACACACTGGTATCCACCACACCACTGGTGTGTGGTACAAAAAAAAAAGCTCTTGCTTTGCACGAGTTGTATACCTTTCAAAAAGTAGAGTTGCTGCAGTGCTTGAGGAGTCCTCATCTCTGATCAGTTTTCTAGCTGATCTTTCAGAATGGTGCAACTTGTTTGACAAATCTGTAAGGCCCCATGGAAAAGATCTAGATGACTGGTGTTAGAACTGGAGGGCTTGATACTGATAGCTCTTGCTGGCACTAGTTAGGCAGCATTCCTAAAAGACCACCCATGACACTCAGTGCTTTAGCTGCTCCTGCTTGGGTATGACACATCAGTTCTTGGTCATTGATGTGGTACCTTCTCTTCCCTTAATTTTGTGATCATAAACGTGTCACTGTCAAGGAACTGCTGGCTTTTCTCAGAGCGTGGCAAGAAGGCTCTGATGGTCTTTGCTAATAACTTTTCCCCTAGACTATGCCAAATCTATCTCCCTAGTGTTTTACTTCATACTTGTAGATAATCCATGGGATTTGGTACTTTTTTGCATCCTTTAATGTTGATTACTTTAATTTCCACAATGCTTTTGTTTTCAGGCTTCTCTGGAGAGATCTTAAGCCAGGGAGAGAATGAAACAGTTTGTGTATTCTGGCTGGTCAGCAAAAAATGGCATTTAGTTTGCAAAGCATACCATTTTAACTCCCTGTTTTTTGCAAGGTTTAGTGGCTTAGCACATATAGCATATCAATCAGATATTTTATGTAATAACTAATACTGATAGTCTGGACATCCTGCATAGAATATCTCTTCCAAATGGCCATTATCTTGTGCTTGTGGTAGCTTTTACTTCTTTTAAACTACTTTATGCCCTTTAATTATACAATAGTTAAATACATCTTGTATAACACATATATAGAGTGCCCTCTAGTGCTGTGACAGCCACAACTCTGAAATATATCCTACACCAATCACTGGGTTTTAGATGCTTTAGCCTTACTGTAAGAAAAAAAAAAGAAAAAAAAGGTTGTTAGCAATAGGATGTTAAACTTAGAACTAGAGTGAATTTTCATTGATGTTTCATTTCAATACATTTACAAAACTATGACATTCACATAAGATTAAATTTGGCACTTCTTCTAACTCAGGACCTTTGTTGTGGAATGTGCCATGGTACAAGAAGCACATTCTGTATTATATTTAGAAGATGCAAATATGTAAGTGTTAAATGTGTGAGGGAAGAAAACATGTATGTTTAATATTCAGGATAGACAAACTGTGAATATTAAGCTAGGGTCCCAGCTCAGACATACCTTCAAGGAACAAGGGACATAGTCTGACACTCTTGTTTACAAAATTCAGCTCAGCTGAATTTTACTGTCAGCAAAAGACAGTGAAGGGACTATTCAGTTTTGGCAAAGAATGGATTTTAGCAAGTAGAGTGTGATAAGTAGGTCTGGTATTTAGTAATTCAGAGAGACCAAGTTGTAAATTTCAGTGCATTTAAGAGGTATTTTCATGAATGTGATTGAACATTAACAGCATTATCTACCTCTAAATTAGGGGCAGAGTGTGTTCTCACATGACTATGTCTTCTGGTGTGGTGATTTTAACTATCGCATCGATCTAACATATGAGGAAGTCTTTTATTTTCTCAAACGTCAAGATTGGAAGACACTTTTGGAATTTGATCAACTACAACAGCAAAAATCCAGTGGAAAAGTAAGGCAGTGTATCTTATTTTCTTGAATGTTGACTTGATCTAATTCCTTCAGAGAGTGAAAAAGTAGCATTTTCAGACCCTTGTTTATAGTACATGAATATAGCAATTTGTTTAAAAATCAGAATGTTAGTTGTTTTCAAGAAAGGTGATGCATCACAATGGCACCTACCTCCTTGGTAACTTAATCAGAGATGGTATTTCTTTTCATAGATTTTTAAAGACTTCCATGAAGGGACTATTAATTTTGGACCAACATATAAATATGACGTTGGCTCAGAGGCTTATGATACAAGTGATAAGTGCAGAACTCCAGCTTGGACTGACAGAGTGCTTTGGTGGAGAAAGAAACTGCCTTTCGAAAAAACAGGTGCGTAGGGCCTTTCCTCCTTTTATATCTGAAAGTTGGTTTAGATTCCACCGAGAATACACATGAGGGGATTTAATCTAGTGGATGGTGAGGAAGGGAGTTAGTAATTTCTGAGCTGAGATCTGTCTCATAGGCTTACTCAAAAAGCAGTGGCTTTGCTCAAGCAGATGTTTTTTGGGCTTCACGGGAGTAACTTGGAGAGATAAGAGGCCTTTCTTCTTGAGCATGTGAAGAAAGGCTTCATGTTACTGATTGAAAAGGTGCCAGAAGCTTGCTGAGGAGCTGAAAACAGTCCAGCTGTAGCAATCTAGAAATTACTGTTGCTTTTCAGAAGAATCATCAGCCTACATAAATTTCCTGTGTTGTAACAGCTAGATTCTTATAACTGTTGTCCTCCATCAATGTATAAACACTTTTCTGTAATATTTTCTGGCTTCATAATTCCTAGGAGTATTTCTGCTAGTTTCTGGAATTGGGGGACTCTCCATTAGTTAAGGCTTAACAGATCATGAATGGCAGGCATAACAGAAGGGGTGTTTTCACTTGTTATTCAAAGGTTACAATAACAAAAGTATTTCTCTGCATATCCAGGCACAGTTTTCATAACCATTGTCTCAGTCTGCAGGTACATCTATCTCCTGGTGTTCATAAAACCTGAACAAATTCATATTTAAAATGTAATGACTGGAGAATTAACTTGATTTGTGCTTGCAGGAATGATTTTTCACATGCCTGGGAGTTAGAATTTGGAATCCAAGTCATACCATGAGTACACTAAGTCTAAAAACTACAGAGCAAAGCTAGGGCAATAAAAGAGTGCATTTTAATTTGATACAGAGTTATTCACACTTACTTAAGAAATTAAAAATAAAGTAAAATGAGGATCTTAAACTATTGGTAGAGATGTAATCTGGGAAAGAAAAACCGTAGGAGGCATAAGGAAGCTAAAAGAGCCCTCTTGTACTGGCTGTTTTTATTTTAGGAGAAAGAAAACCTTTCAGCATTTTCAGTGTATATTCCTTATTTTTTATGACAAGGCTTGCCCTTGGGAAGACTTGATGGAGTACACACAGAATGCAGGACCTATCTAGCTGCTCTGCAAGGGTCAAGGCAGGTTCCTTTCTTTAGACCTTGTAGGCCTCCCACAGCTAGCTCACGTGGGTATTTAACTGACCCCTTGTCTGTTCACACACCTTCCCAGCCCTGCAAAGCTTTTCTAATTAGTTAGCTTTCAGAGTTCCTCCTTTTAACTGCTGATGGCTCTTCTGCCTTTCGGCTCCAATTCTTTTGCCTTGCTTCTTTTTGCTCTTATAGGATAAGTGTAAGAGGACAAAGGGTAGCCCAAGCACAAGTGGTTAGGCGGAAATGGCATATTCTGTATTAACTCATTTTAAACTCCACTGAAAAGAGATAGACTTATCCATTAGCCCAGACAGTGACCTAAAAACATTCCTGCTACTGACAGCAATATAATACTTCACTCCAGCATAATGTTTGGAGCACTTTCTGTTACCTTAATGCAGTGCAAAGGAAGTATTTGGAAGCTGGATTTGCCTGGGTTTGCTCTCTCCTGTAGCTTGTGTATTATTTCTCCAGTCACTCTATGTTGTTCATATTTGCAGTGTGTTTTGCAAGTACAGTGTCTATTTCTATGCTCAATAATGGGACAGGAGGTAAAAAACTAGTAAGACTGTCAACCCATATTATACAAGTAATTGGTTGGATGACATTCAGGCTAACCATTTTGCAGGTGTCTTATTCTAGTGATCAGCTATCTCTGCACTTCTGTCCTTTCTGTACCTTTTTTCCTTGTCTCCAGCTTTTAAATCTTTGGGGATACAAGCTCTTATTTAAATGGTATATAAAGGAACAAAATAACCTCACCTCCCACTACTAGGCTCTGGGAGGTCATCCTAATTAAATCGTTTTTAATTGGTGGTAAAACTAGCTTAGGGTGAGTTTTAAATCATGTTTTGTGCTTCATAGCTGGAGAGATCAATCTTCTAGACAGCGATATGAATGCTGAAAATAAAGTCAGGCACACCTGGACCCCTGGGGCCTTGATGTACTATGGGAGAGCGGAGCTGCAAGCATCTGACCACAGGTAAAGTCCTAAGCAAAGAATCAGAGAAAGGGCTGCTGGGTTAGGTTGTGTCATACTGAATTATACCTTCAGAGTGAGGGACTGAGTCTAATTATAACAGGTATTACACCTTTATTCTGTGTTCAGTATCTGTTTGGTGCTTTTTGGTTTTTCCCCTCACAGCCATTTTTATACTAGGGTGGCAAGTATCTATGGTCCTGTATTGACTTCTGCAGCACTTTGATCTCATCAAGGGTTGGATAAGTTGCAAGAACAGATAAAGAAAACTGAAGGCTTTCTGTTGCTTGTTTTTGCTAAACTCCATTACCAAAACAAGCTGCTCTGATGAACTCCCACTCAGCTTGCTGTGAGAGAGGAGGAGGTTGGGACTGTGTGGTCTGAAGAAGTGTACACCATGTACATAGGGTCAGGTGTGACCTCTTCAGAGTAATGAAATGTTGGGCTCCTGAGCTTCACTTCAAAATGGAGATGAGAGAAAACAAAGACAAGTACCTCTTGTTGGTCTTTATCACTAGCTTCTCTTTAGGGATAGGAATGACCTTTCTTTGTTGAGCTTCTGTTTCACTTTTCTAAAACAAGTTCTGTAATAAATACACCTTGAAAGGTCCCCTGAATTTAAAATAATCTCTCTCACCCCTTGCATGCTCTGTGGAAATGCTGCAACAGTGTTCCTCATAGCAGCACTCAGTGACCCACAGTAGCTGGTCCTGTGCTTCTTGTGGTGCTCTTGCACACAAGGGCTGTTCTGTATTCCTCCAGCAATGGAAGAACATGCCTCTTGCAATCAATTTCTCTGTCTCAAGGCTTTGACATTGCTGTTTTTTACAAAGCACAGTAGATCCACTGCACTTGTTATATATGACCCTGAGGATGCAATCTGTGAAACATGGCTGTTGCACACTCGTTTTCTATTTCAGCAAACTTGACTGCAAAAGCTGCTTTTTAATTATAGTCAGCAGGTTTATTTTCCCAGAGTTTGTGCTGGAAATAGGGTTAGCTTTATCTTTGTCAGATACGGAACTTCATTATGAATGGCAGTGCTTATAGAAACTGTTAACACTTCCTATATATATATTTTTTTTTCCCCCTAACTATTCCTTTCAAGTTTTGCTGCTGTTGCTTTTATATGTTCTGGCAATACACATTTCAGAGCCCACTCTATTGCAAATGGGAGGCACCAGTTTTGACATAGTTAGACACTTGGCCACCCCAAGTACTGCTCTGTGTGTATGTGCAGGTGTAAGTCCGAGAATGTGGAATGTGTCCACTGAGATCAGTCAAGATTTACTCTTTCAGATGGCTTTCTCAGTTTTATTAAGATCTAACACAGAGAGACCTAATATGTAATAAATGGCTGAAGAAGTAAGTTTGCAGTCAGGCTGTTTATAATATAATGGACTGACATATATTTGCTAGATACCACAGTATATACTTAAGAGTACCTTGTCCTTAGGTTTCAGAAGAAGACATCTTTATGTGACCCTGTTCAACATAACATGATACATTGCCTTCCCAATCTGTAGATGTTTTAAGAGACAGCTGTTTGATAATGAGTGGAGTGTCCTGGTATTTTAATACTTCAGGTTTCCCAGAAGAGCTAAACACAATTGTTATTTGAATTCTTTTTTATCCTCATTGTTGCATTCAGCTAACATAGGGCTGGTAAATGTAATTAACAGTGCTCCAGGCATGCTTTTCCACTGCAGGAAAAATGAAACGATTCACCAGAGTCTGACCTTGTAGGTTGTATTTCTAGCTATAGTACTTTTCTGCACTGAGGTCTCAAATAATTTGTTCTGCTTTTCATTCTGTGTAGAAAATAACAATAACTTTCTTCTAAGGTATAGGAGGCTTAGTTAAATATTTGCAAAGAGATTTGACACCGTGGAGTTAAAATGATCATAGCCATGTAGCATTCAAACAATACACTGTTCTTAACACAGCTAATTTCTTACCTGTCCTACTGCTTGACAATGATTTTAAATTTCTATAAGCATTTCTTATTGGGTGATGTTGAACTTTAAATTATTAGAAAGCATTTCTTCTTTGTTTTATATAGGCCAGTGTTAGCTATTGTAGAAGTGGAAGTTCAGGAAGTTAATCAAGCTGCCCGTGAGAGTGTTTTCCAGGAAGTGTCATCTTTCCAGGGACCACTGGATGCCACAGTAGTGGTAAATTTGCTATCACCAACGCCTGAAGAGAAAAATTATTTTCCTGAGGACTTGCGTACAGAGCTTATGCAAATCTTTGAGAATTATGGCACTATTGTTCTGGTCAGGTAAGTTTGGGATCTGAAATGGCATCTCATCTATTCAAAAGCACAGCCTAGAAATTTGCTTTTTGTCCTGACAGAATTAATTTTGCACTAGAAAGCAGCATGCTGAATTGTACCTTATTAGAAATTGAAGCTCTTTTGGCTGTGTGGGTGAGAAATTTATTCAGTACAGCACCATAAAACAGAAGCTTTGATATAAACCATCACCTTTAGAGTCAGGCCTCATTTCTGTGCATTACTTCTGCTGGCAGGTCCTTGGGACTCTTTCACACTCAGTAGGATTTGCTGGCTGGCTCTCCTTTCTTTTGGGGGTCATTTTGTTGGTATTTTAATAGTATGGGTTCTTGGAGTTATAGCACCTACTGAGTTTGAGAGGGAGGGCATGATACTTTCTGGCAGAGCAGCTTAGTTTCATTCTGGCTGATTCTATAGAGTGCTCCAGAATTGTTTTGAGACTTTTGTTTTGAGAAATACAGACAAAACTGGTCAAGACCTGACAACTGGCCTGGGGAACAAGACCGCAAAGTTACTTATGTGGCATTAGTTCCATTTTGTAGTGGAGAAAACTGATGACCTTTTGTTGTGTGGTTTTATAAACTGCCAAATGTACATTGAGGGTTCAAAAGCAGGAACAACAGCACCACCTTGATTGTGAAGAAAGGAGCAAGAAAAGAACATGCTTTGGTCATGTTCTTTTGTTTTCTTTTTGGTCATGTTCATGTTTTCAGTCTCATCAAAAAGAGACTGACCCTTCCTCTTGACACCACCCCTCAAATGTTTATGGATATTATTAAGGTGTTCTCTCAGCCTTCTTTTCTCAAGGCTAAACAGACCCAATGCTTTCAGTCTGTCTTTATAAGAGAGATGTGCAAGTCCCTTAATCATCCTCATAGCTATCCATTGGACTTTCTCCAGTAGATTCCTGCCTGTCTTGAATTCACAGAATTATAGAATGGTTTTGTTTGGAAGGGACCTTAAAGATCATCTGGTGCCAACCCCCCTGCATGGGCAGGGACACCTCCTAGTAGATCAGGTTGCCTAATCCTAACCCATCCAGCCACAACTTTCCTGAGCAACCTGTTCCAGCATTTCACCACCCTCACAGGATTTTTTCCTTATGTCTAACCCATATCTCCCTTCTTCAAGTTTTAAAACATTGCCTCCAAACTGGATATAGTATTCTTGGTGTGTGGTCTCACCACATAGAGGGGGAGGAGAACCTCCCTAGACCCGCTGGACACACTTTTCTTAATGCTCTCCAGGATACCACTGTCTCTCTTGGCCAGTACATACATCCTGCATCCCCTGAGGTGTGAGGGGTATGCAGAGCCATGAAAGTTATTACAGAGGGAGCATGGCTTTCAAGACTTAGTATCCTGTCAACAGCTGCTGAGACCCTTGTACTACTGCTTCAGAGGTGATCCAGTAAAAGGCAGGGTGATGGAGTCACATGAGGGATGATGGGGGAGAGGAAGAGCCTAACTGGGATTCATATATCCCTTCCTCCTCCCCCCAGAATAAGAGTTGTGAGGAAAATACAACTGAAACCATATATATAGCTGTACAAAACCATCGTGCTTGCCTTTAAGGCTTTTTTTATTCAATGGTGAAATAAAATGCACTGTTTTCTTTCCTCTGTCTTTTGTACTAGGATCAGTGGAGGTCAAATGCTGGTGACATTTGCGGACAGCAAGTCAGCTCTTCGAGTTATGGATATAGATGGCATAAAAGTAAGACTCTCTCAAACCTATAATAAAATTTCATAACATTTCTCAAGTGTCTTCTTAGAATGAGATAATTATGTTTCTAGTGGCATTATTTTCTAGAAACATAGTGCTTAGAAAGTTCTTAGCTTTGACAGACGCTGAGGCTTTAATGAAGAATTTCAGTTTTAGAAGGGCAGGAGGTGAGCTCCTAAGCAGTGCTTGGAGCTCCTGAGCAGCGCTTAGGATTTGACCTCTGATACCACTACAAAATACAGACATAGTCATTGTTCTGGCACTTGATGCAGTTCTCCTGAGACTGTGTGTGACTTTGCACTGTTGCCAAAGCATCCTCAGGATTGTGGCTTGGCGATATTTTGTTTCTCTTAAGTGTATTAAATAAACTCCTTCTGCCAAGCTGGAAAAACACAATTCATTGGCCTCCATGACAAACTCACCATTTGCAGCAGGCGTTTCACCTTCCCATCTCCCCTGCTTTTCCCTCACACACACACGTACTCTTCAATTCATCAGCCCCTTCATTTATGCTGACAAAATTTTTGTGGGGCTGCAGTGTAAACTTTAGACTAAAGAAATGGATTTAACTCTCATTCTTCTTTTATATTTGGATTTTTATGTTTTAATTTGTCTCATATACTTGATGTAGTTTATAGCACATTCTCAAACACAACTGTGCACAGTGTGTGAAGGTGCTGGGAACTTGGGTCACGGACTTTCCAAACTGGATTTCCTGCCAAAGTTACTGGCTTGGATACAACTCGCCCCAAATGTCATGGAGCAACACATATAAGCAGCTGTGGTCTAAATTTGTTTAATATTATACTTTCCATATATATCAACTGTCATACTTGGGATTTTCTGAGCAGAAAGCAAACTCTTGTGTGTGTTAAAGCTACTGACTCAAAAAATGGAAGCCTCCCACACTATTACTGCTGTCACAGTGTAGTTTTGATGATATATGATGTTTCACCTCTTTCTCAAGTATTTCCCAAATGCAGTGCTTTTGAGCTGTGAAGCTGACTTTCTTTCAAGAATATTGTTACAGTTTGAAAACTTGGTTATGGGGGTAGGAAGAGAGCTTCATTTTCATTAAGCTTTTGAAGTGAAGCTTTAGCTGTATCAGTTTCGAAAGCAGATGTAGAACAGACTGGCAGAACTTGCTTATATTCTGTTCAGGTGTTCTCATTTTGTGAAGTTGCTTGGCAAAGGGGAAATGATTCCTTCTTGCATTAGGTCAGAGGCAGAACAGTGAAAATCCATCCAAAGACCAAGGACTGGCTGAAGGGTCTCCAGGAGGAAATTGCTCGGAAAAGGGACAGCATTGCCCCCACATCCCCCACAGCAAACTCCTGTCTTCTGGAAGAAAATTTTGACTTCTCAAGTTCAGACTATGACTCAGAAGGTGAGCACCAGGTTTCTAAACTAAGTTGTAAGAAATTGTTTTGCTGACTTTGGTTGCAGAGAGAAGGTACAGTGTGAGTGTCAGTGGTATACTAACTTGTAACAAAACACTTCTTAAAAAGAGGATTGTAACTAGAGCCATGACCCAGCACTGTGCCTGGGCAGAGAACTGTTGCATAGATCATCCTATCAACTTGGTGTTATATGTTAGCAAATCCAGTGTATAGTGCAGTTGTCTATATGGAAACAAGCTATGATGAAACACATGGGTTACACAAGAAGCCTACCTGACCCATAGATTAAATTATTGATTGGTAGTAGAGAGAACGTATTTGCTCATCTAAATGTTATCTAATATTTCTATGTCTTTGTTATCTAATATTTCAATTCAGGTGATATAGTGGAAGATGAAGATGATTATTTAGATGATGCTTTGTGTCAGGACTTAGAAGATATGCCGGAGGGCTGTGGACATCTTGCCTCCATAGGTGGTTCAAACAAATCTGAACAAAACCCACGACTGTATAAAGGTAAGTTATTTATAGTCCTTAAAGTAAGACCTGGTTGGTTGTTCTCCTTTTTCTGTATTTCCCTGTTCATTTACATTTTCATTGTAAGTCCTCCAAAGAGAAGGATCCTCTTTTTGGTACATGCTTTTAAGCACCCCTTGAGTCAGTGACTGTAACTGAGGCCCTCATCCATAACAGCAACACAGATAATAAAGCCTCCTTCTCTATAGCTCAGGGCAAGGCAGGAGTACTGAGAAATGCTTACTTCCTTTTACACTCAGCAAAAAAAGCTCATTATTTTATTATTGGTGAGGGCCAGAGCCAAAATTCAACCCAAGGAATCCTGTTGGTTCAGTGATGGGATTGGCCTCCTTCTTTGAGCAATAGCTGTGCCAGCAGTCATGTGTAAGCTGGACAGTCCAGGAGGTTGTTGTGTTCAAATAACTTCAAAGAAGCATAAAAATTTATCCTATTTTTCCCCTTCAGTTTCTCCTATTTATTCTCCTCTTTGCTCCTATTTTGTTTATTTCTGAAGAAGTTGAGGTTCCAACTATAGGTGTATGCTTTCTTTCAGTTGCTTTATATATGTGCCTTTTTTCCTGGTCACCCGCCTTGTTTGCATATTATTGTGAAATGATTTGGTAAAGAGAAGAAAAATGTGTGAAGAAAATGTGCATAAAAAGAAGAGCTAGGCAAACCAGTGGTGTGGGGACCAAGCATTGACAGGCTGTGTCATGTATTAAATACTTCTTCATGACAGCAAGTGATTCAGTAGCTGTCTTTCTGCACTCTCTCAGAAGTGCTTTGTCTTCTGACAAAAAAATGAAAACTTTAATATCATCAAAGGTTGAGTCAGAAGTAGATTTCAAAAAGATTAAATGAAATTTCTAAGTTCACACAGACAGATTTTCCAAACAATCAAAGTGATATGCAGCTTTCTTGCCCACCTTGAGTCATGTGCTGGCTGCATTGTGGTCAGATCCAGAAACCTAGCTTGGAGCCAAGGAGTAATCTGTCATTATTAAATACTGTGAAGCCAATCACTTTGTATGACAGGATGCCTTGCCCTCCAAACACCTCTGGCCTACTGTGTGATGATTCATTAAGCTGCAGAGAATTGCAGTGATTCTTTTCACCCACACTAACTCTTTCCCACAAAAAATATCATAAAGCAAATGGAGATTATAAGGTGTAGTTTGAAGGAGGTCAAGGTGAGGTCACTATCTTACACAACTCAAAATATGATATATTCAATCCATCTTGAAAGTCTCTGCAATTTCAGATGCCTCCCTAAGCTTCCAATTCTGCCTGGTAACTCCTAGTTGAAGGTGTGATGATTGTATGGCTCATGTTAGAGATAGAAACCAGTGATGGGCAGAGCAGTGTGTATATGTGTTTCTGAGGTGAGAGAAGGGCATAGCCTGATGAAACTGATGTCCCTGGGAGCCATTGCCTAAACCCAGCAGTCTTTCAGGGGAAGGGACAGAGTGAGGGTAGCTGGGGTTTGGTTTGCATTCGGTGTTACTGAGGTTGTGAAGTCCCCTTCTCTGGAGATATTCAAAACTGCCTGGATGCAGTCCTGTGTAATGTGCTCTCAGTGATCCTGCTTTAGTGGGAGAGTTGGACTAGATGATCTCTAGAGGTCCCTTCCAACTCTGACAATTCTATGATTCTCAGTGGTTCTGTTACTGCCAAAATTTCAAGCCATGCTTTTAGGCACCTGCATGACTCCTCGGATCCTATGGATGACCCCATATCTGCATCTTAGAAGTACTGAAAATGCAGAGAGAAAGGGGAGGGTGGACCAGGCAGATCACAGGCTCTGTCTTTGTGGCTGCCATCCACTGCTGAGTGGGAGAAGAACTCTGAGGTAGGTTGGTGTTCTCTGCAAAGCACAGGTCTCTGAGGAACAGGAGCTTGTGTAAAAATGCCTGAAGTATAAGAGACTGCTGCTATGTAATTCCTTCCCCATCCTCTCCAAATCACAAAACTAAACCCAGTGAATTTTGGAGTCCTCAAGAACAGTTTCCTGGCTAGGCAGCCATGGCAGGGGGAGAGAACTGAAGTGAGAGCCCTAACTTCAGCAGACTTAAGAGACTACTTCTCTTCAGCTGCCAGGGAGACTTAGGATGAAATGCTGTGTAATGACGTAGTAAGTAAGGTGCAGCCAAGGGTTAGCAGAGTGAGGCAGGTGTACCTTTTAGGAGCTGGTGCTGGAAAGCAGAGGTCTGATGAGTGAGCCATTCAGACAGACTTTTCTCTAGCATTAAACTCCTCTCTAGAGCAAGGAAAGTTGTCTAATCCTTGGAGGGAATTCCTGTGTTCAGGAAGGAAGAGCAAGGGATTGACTGTGACCAGCCTCCTTGCAGCTGCCATGACAGAGTTTGCCTCCAAGTCTGGCTGGGAAAAGCTCAGAACCTAACAAGGTGATGAGGAACCCTGAGATCAGATGCAGGCAGTCTTTGTGTTTGCCACAGACAGTTAATAAATGATGGAAAAGGAGAGTAAAAAAGTGCTTGATTTGAAAAGGGTAGATGTTTCCTGAAGTGGGAGCAGTGAGAGAAAAACAATATGATTCTCCCAGCCTTGAGAAGAGAAGGCTTGGGTGAGACCTTATTAAGATGTTCCAGTACTTCAAGGCAGGCTACAAAGAAGATGGAGACTCCCTTGTCATATGGACAAGAAAAGAGACACTGGGCACAAGTTGCTCTTGGGGAGATGCCCACTGGACACAAGAGGAAAATTTTGTCTCTATGAGGACAGTCAGACATTGGAATGGTCTCCCAGGGGAAGTGGTGGATTCCCCCACTTTGGAAAATCTCATCTCAATGGAGTGCTGAGACATCTCATATAAACAATAACATTCAAAGGGTTGGAGAAGATCATCCTTGAGGTCCCTTCCAACCTGACACTATAATAGGAGCCACGTCACATTGCTGAGATAACTGGTTGTGGCTCTCTCCTGACTGCTCAGACTTGCTGCATCTCACCCAGCAGATCTCCAACACTGATCCTTTCCAACCTTTCCCCAGATGATACGGACTTGGCCGATTTGAAGCGGGAGCTGGAGGCACGGGAGGGATCCCGCCGCCGGACCCCAAGCAGGTCTCTGTCCATTCCTACCAGGCCTCGGCCACTTCAGCCACCACAGAGGCCTCCCCCTCCTGGTGAGTTGAACTTTCTTTAAGGTCATGTTGGCCCCAGCTGAACCATTTTGCTTGCCATTTCTTAGTGACAGAGAAAGTAATACCTTCTTCTGAAATGTCAGGCTTCCCAACCTGTTTCAGCCTGACTGTGGCTGCAGTTAGTGACATAAGTTTGTCTTTAGCATGACATAAAATCAGCAATCAATTACTGTGGCAATAAAGATAAATATCAGTATTTATGCCTGCTGACTTCCAAAGTCACTGAGGGTTTTCTTACAGTTTTAGGTTTTCTTATGACTTAATTTTAATCTTCCTTCTTAAAACCCTTGACAAAAATACTTGTTCTGGACAGTTTTTGCCTTTTCCTGTTTGCAAGAAATTCTTGCTTGCTTTTCTGTTTATGAAAGAAATGCAAAGTGTTACAATTTTCAGTGGGGCAGAAAGAGGAAGTGATGCTCTTTACCTAAGCTCTATCCACCTGAGATGCCATCAGTCCTATGCTGCTCTTGTTTTTATGGCTACTTCTGAAGTATTATCAGCATAATCATCTTTGCCTTCTGTTTGACAAAAAGCTCTCTGTCACATTTTTCTTGCAGCCCAAAAGGCTGTAGTGTGTATTTTCCATCCTTAAATTAAAGGTTCTGTTAGACTCACTGCTGGAAGATGAATTTTTTAAAATTATTCCTATTAATTTCTAAGTTTGTTGCCGAAAAAATTACTGCACTGACATCTGTATTTTTCTGTATGGAAAGCAATGTTAATGCTCAGATGAGGTTATGAAATTAACTCAATGAAAGCAAGACCAACTAGGAAACTGCTTCCTGATACAGCTCAAGATTTCAGCATTTTATTCTGCATAGAGATTTTTTTTTTTCACCTTAGATTAAATGAGTTCAGCACATCAGTCTTCCTAGACTGAAGAAATTGTTTTGCTCTTGACACTCAGGCAGAGGGACTCAAAAGGTCCCTGGTGTCCTACTGGAAGGTCCTGCCTAATATGTCTGTCCCTGGAGGACCAAGGAGGGTGAAAGTGTCTCTTCTATTTATCATAAACAATGTCAAAACACATTGGTTATGCTCCATTGCAAATAAAATGCTGTAGCAGCTCTTGAATGTAAAAAAGCCATTTTCTTTCCTTTCAGCTGGAACATCAGGCAAAAAGTCCCCCTCAGAGGGTTCTCTCTCTTCAGGAAGCCATTCCACTTGCTCCATCCTGGCAACAGCAAAGCTGCTCCCTGGAGCCCCTCAGCAGCCAGTGAGTTCTGACACTCCGTGTGGCCACGTCATGTTGCCCTGATCTCCCCCATCGATGCAGACACTGAGCATCATGCACATGATACTCTTGTCATACAAGGGAGGAAGTCTTATCACATGTCTGAGCTGGACATGTGAACTTGTTGTAATGTAATACTACACTGTAGGACCTGCCAGACACCAGAAAAATGTCATAAAATTGAAAGGAATGAGAAAGACCAAAGAAGGAGGGAAATAGTGCAAGGCATGGGCACTGTTGGTTTACTCCATGTGCTGCTTTCTTCCAGATGCTGACTTGAGTTTCCAGCACCACATTAATATGCTTTAATTCTTTCTCCACCCTTTTGATGGGCCATACTAGTGCCCAGTATACAGGTAAGGTCTTGACTATTGCCAGCAAGGCTGCTAGCCCTCGGAGTAGACCAAGACAGGAATGTGGAAACACTTCCCAACTCCTCTTTTGTTGGATGAGAACCCTAATGTATTGAGCCAGGCTAAGGGACTAGCTGTGGCACTAAACCATTGGCTTAGTCTGTCAGCTGGTTACAAAGATGTAAGGTCTGCTAAAAGATTCCCCACCATTTCTGTAGAATATATTAGTGCTGAATAGTCACTGGCAAAATCAGAACTTTACAGATGTTTGAGCTTAGCTGTAAGATTACAGGTTTACATGAAAAGTCAGTTCTTAAAATGACTCAGTCTTGTTTTTTTAAAGCCCAAAGTCCGGACTGGAATAAGTAAACCTTACAATGTCAAGCAAATCAAGACCACCACAGCTGAGGAAGCAGAAGAAGCTATTAGATGTCTTATGGAAGCTAAAGGAGGTGAGCACAGCTTCATAACCAACTTCCAAAAATCTATAAATAAAGAAAGCTGTAGGGGTATTCATTCTTCCCATTATAGCCCAGATGCACATATTTCTGTTCAGAAGTCCACCTGAGCACTGACTTACACATGCTGGCAAGATTGTACTTGGTGTTCTCTGCCAGTTTTGATAATATTAACTTCTTTTTTTTCCAAGATAAGTCAAGTTGTATATTCTGCTGTAGAACCTGTTACCAGAAACACTTTGGGTTATTTATGTCCAGATTTAACCTAAAAAATTAAAAGAGAAAGATGGGATCTTACTAAACTGATGGTGCCTGTGTTAGCTCAGAGTTGCATAAAGGATATTTGCTGCTCTATTTACCAAATGCTCACTATTCCAAGCAGAACTAGAGAGCAAATACAGCTGTAGGAGAAATAACATGGATTCAGTTCGTATATGGACAGCAAGTATAGTTCTAACCTATATAGATGCTTGCACCACTTTAGCTTGAATAACTAAGCTAAAAGGTACTCTGTGTTTAGGCTCTCAGTCTTATCCTTGGAGGACCAAAATGCTTGGAAGGGCAAGTTAGAGCAGGAAACTATCTTGGGTATTGAAATTTAGGCAATGTGAATGTACCCTCCAGGGCTGCAAGTAGTTTTTCTGCTGTATCTATAAGAATGAATGCAGTATGACCTTGAGATAGCTACCTGAGGTTGCAAGGCTCAGTTTAGGACAAAAGCATCCCTTTTTCATTTGCAAATACAGCAAAGGAGTCTGAAATAATCCAATTTAATTAGAAGTGTTATAAAGGCACCTTGATGTTTGCTCCTCAGAGAGTGCTATACATTTATTTTTGAAATCAGATTTACTCTCCATTAATTTTGAAAATTCACAATAAGCATTTCATTCAGGGTGAGTAAAGAAACTAGTCTGGTCAAAACCACTTTCAGCCCCTAGTGCTGTGCCAAGAGTTGGCATTTACAGTTCTTCCCAAAGTACTCCGAAGAACACGCTCAGTATCATTATCTTGATTATTCAGATAAGGGAACAGGGCAAAAGGAGACTCGGCAGTTTCTATCCAGTACTCCTGAACCCCCAGCCAGTGTTATCTTCACTTGGCCAGATGGTGGCACAGCTCTGCTGTTTTGGCATGAAATTATTTCAGACAGGGGAGTTTTTCCCTAACTGCCTCTTACAAATATGACAGGAGTGCAAGGCATCATAGATTCCATAGATTTTGATTGGAAATTACCTTTAAGATCAACAAGTCCAACCATTAACCCAGCACTGCCAAGGTCTGTGTTTATTTCCACAATCTATCTTCCTGGCCTGAGCACATTCCCTTTAGGCACATTTTGGAAAACATGACTGTGAAAGAAGTTATCCTGAAGCTGCATTCTGATCAAGCTAAGATCTTAATGGATTTTGCTTTTCAGGACTACAAGAAGATGCACTAAAGCCTGCTCACACTAGAAACCAAACAACTTCCAAACCAGAGCCTCTCCCCAGCAGCACAAAGTCAGCATTACCTCAAGGACTGCAGGCAGGACCAGTGCTTGTGCCCCACCGCCCACCACCCAAAGTTCCAGCTACAAAGAAGCCAATACCTCTGCGAAGAACTGGAGTCAAGGTGGGAAATGTAAGAGAGTCAAATAGCCAAATGCATCCAGCCTCCTCTACACAATGTGAATGATAGAAAGAGGGGTTTGGGGGGGGTGTTAATGAGTTTCTATGAAGTCATTGCATTTAAAGTTCTTCATTAGCAGGCACTGAAATGATTCCGTGTACTGTAGCCACCAAAGCATAGAAATACACTAGGAAAGGAAGGAGAGCTTTGTCCTCCTTACTGAGCTGTATTCAGATTTTCTCTTTGTTAGTCCATTCTCTTAGAATTTTTTCACTTCTAGTTTGTCTAAACTTTCTCAGGATTTAAGACTTATCCCTTTATGACAGTGTTTAGTTTTGACCACATCATAAGTGGTCTGCTCTGTACTGATGTGAGATAGATTCTTGATCAGTGTGCTCTTCCGCATGCTGTTCAGAGACACTGAGCTTTTCTCACATACCTTACACTGGGGTTCACCCTTTCCCTTCTGTATTCTGCTCAAAAGTTCAGTTTCTTAAAAATACAAACCTGGAGGTTTTGAGAGTTTATGCTGCCTCTCTGCCAGCATCTGTCTCTGTCTCTTCAATGGAGATAATAATTTTTTCACCTCTAGAGCTGCTCAAATGATTATTTAATGGTGAAAGAAATTCAAGTACAAGACAAAGACAATTATAACCTTTTCTGTTCTTCCGTTGCTAGCATCTCTGCTAGGAAGCTCTAAGGTTCTAGGACTCCTGCCTTAACTTCCTTTGTAAAGGCATTCACCCCTTATCTAAGATAAAATTTTCAGCCACATCTATTTAGCAAATTGATAAAAGAAATTAACCCCAGACAGCACAGTGCATGTGCTTTCCTTAAGCATTTAGTAACAAGGAATGGTCTATTTATTTTATGGTGTTGGTGTGAGTTATATGAAATCTGAAGGAATGTGTTTCAGTTTGACTCTGTCCACTCCTTTCTCCATCCCAGTGAATTCAGATGGGAGGGGTGTACTTGAAAACCTCTGCCCAATTCATCTCTATCATTAAAAGAAGCACTACAATTAAATGTAGGCAACTTAACAGCAACATATAGACAGAAGTGTCAGGGGATATGTCCATTATGAAATACAGACTGGGTATTTGACTGCATTAATAATCCTGTATATTATAATTTAATACTATGGGAGAGTGATAAAAAATTTAAATGCTTTCAGACTGAGCCGAGTTCCAGTTATATAAATAACTTTAAATGTCAAACATATGCTAGATTGTACTTTGAGAATTTACTTCAGTTCCTAGCATCAGTGAGACATGATGAGGCTACTAATGCATTTTCTGGGTTAAATTAAGGTAATTGTTCTTCAACCTTATCTATTTCAGAATATGCCCATAAGTGTGGGCTAATGGCCCTGATAATTTATCCCTCCCTAAGGGGGAATTTAAGCATTCTGGCTTAAATAATATTAATTCAGCAGACAGATGCAACAAGTAACTCACTCTTCAGGACTCTGTTATTCTGGCATGGATTAAAATCCTAACATGAAAGAGACATGGTTAGAAGGAGATGGATTTCTCATACAGGGAGTGAATAGGCTGTAGGTTCTTTGTCCTAAAATGGCACTCTGTAGATGAACACTGATCCTAGGCACAGTGTGTGAGAGGTACAGTGTAAACCTGTGCTCTCAAGCCTCCTCTTTTACTGTTGGTTTTTCTTTTTTCTTCCAATCCTCTCAGTTATGTCACCAATAAGATTTGCAGTAGAAGTGACCTAGTTTAAGGTACCATTTTTGTTCTCAAATTTCTTGCTCCTTTTCCCCCTCAGGCCTTGCCTACAGAAGAGCAATTTTACCAACAGTTGGTACCAACTCCTCTTGGCTTGTCAGAGCCCTGTCTAGAACCCAGAGCTATTCTAAATGCAAACAAAATTACTCCAGTCCCTAAACCCAGAACACCACAACCTGGGAAGCTTCAGGAGAGCAGGGGGCGCAGTGAGAGGCAGCCCCCCTCAGGAAGCATGGCTGAGGCTGTCACACTGCCCCACCCAAATGCTTCCTTTGCCCCAAAGGTACCACCCCGAAGAAAGAAGTCGGCTCCTGCAGCTTTTCATCTGCAAGTGCTCCAGAGCGGGCTAATGCTCAACTCCAACAACAATCCTGGGTTCTGTCCCCAGGCTCAGGACACTTGTGTCCCTGTACAGTCTGCTCTCTCAGCTCCTACACCCTCTGCCAGCCCAGCAAACAGCCCAGCAATGCAGTTGGCACCGAGCACTGCAGCACTGCTGGGTGACCCGCAGGGCCCTCCTCTAGCAGAAGGCCAGCATCCACAGCTCTCAGACACCAGCTCCCTTCCAGAGGACACTGATCTTTTGGACCTGGACACAGAGCCTTCCTGCCCTCTTTTCATACAGGTGCCATCAGCTACTGCTCCAGCACACACTTCGGAAAACTTGAAAATCCCCAATTTGAGAGATTTCACTCACTGGGTTACATTTAGTGACGACGAAGACAGTACTGTACTGTCAGATGGGGTCAATGAACTGCTTGTCTTGGAACAAAACAAAGACACCTTGACAAAGACAAATAGTGACTTAAAATTGTAAAATTCTGTCTCCTTAGTATCTCTATAGAAATTGTAATTATGATACAAAATAAATCTTTTGCACAGAGAGTTTTATTTAAGGAAACAGATCATCTGTCCATGACACATTTCATTTTCATGTTTTAAGATAAACATATTGCCCCTGGAGGGACATGTAAAGACTATATAAAAACCTAACATTATTATCTATGGTTTGTTTGAAAAGTTCCTTATTTTAAGTTATTTCTTTTTATTAAACCATCTTAAGACGTTGTCTCATTTCAGGTACAAATCATATGTAAGATATAATGGTGTATGGAAAAAAAAGAGTTTAAGAAAAACATTTTCCTGTGAAATGTATATATTAATCAATTTCTGCCACTTGAAATAAAGCACCCTTATCTTGAATAGTTGGACTGCTACAGTTATTCTGGAACAAATGTTCCAAAAGGGGATTATACCAGTATAACTACAGCAGAAACATTAGTATTGTTCTGCTACTACGTTCCTGCTCTGGAAGAAGCAAGACTTAGACATTACCTTCTTGTAGATCTCAACTGGCTGCAGTGTTGGCAAGCTCTTACCTTGCTGAACTCATTCCTGTGTTGCAAGTAAAATGAAAGGTGTGTACTACAAGGCAAACCCATGAGAGGTGGTGCCCTGTTCTGACTCCAGACCAGTCAAGTGACCCAGTAATCCCTTTTAAGGGCTGTGCTGTTACTGGCATGTATTGCTCTGACCTACAGTGAGGTCAAAGGCATCTCCAGTTGGTTTTCTAGCACCTTTCCAAAACTCACCTTTTTTTGTTGTTGTTGTTGTTCACACCAACACCAAACATACTTTACAATGAACTTGCATGTGAACAATGAGAGTCCCTTCTGGAACAGACTCCATAGCCTGGCTTGTGCATCATCTATGCACACAAGAGCAATACAGTGAATTGCTGAGATCTGCTCACCATTAGCATAGTGATGTATTATGCTAAAGACAGTTTAATATTTCAGAAGTTGTTCAGCTTCTTTGTAAGAAAAATGCCCTGTTGGTCTGTCTTTTATTTCCACAGTGCAGATGAGGAAACAGCTGGTCTTGGAACCCAACTGCATCTCAGTGCAACACAGGCTGTTGTGCCACAACTAAGCCACAAGCAGATGCCTGGGGACAGCAGAACCCAGCAGAGAACAGTTACTGACAACCTAACAACGAAGTTTGCCCACTCCCAGCAAAACTCAACTTGGACCCCAAGCTGGTAGAGGGTTGAGATGTGCAGAGCTACTGCTCTCATTGTTTATTTCTGCTGGTCATCAGCTATGTAGTCTGGTTATTTTGTACCAGGGGAGGAGCTGCTTCCCCTTTGCCTCAGCAGCTGTGGTAAAGCTGTGGTACAGCAGAGGGACAGGGACAAGTGAGAAACAACCTGAGCCCCTGAATGTGAGCTGGGAAGGCTAGGAAATGGAACTAGATGTGGGCAACTGCATCTAAGACTAAGGAAAAATTTAAGAAGCACACACAGCACTGTAAACAAAGCTATTGCTCAGGTGCACTCTGCATCCAAACAGGGACTCTACCTAGGAGCCAGCTACAATGCACACAATTATCTGTTCTGTGCAGGTTCTGCAAATGAAAGCTTGAGAAAATGATCGTGGTTGATGGTTCAGAATGTGAAAGCCAAGAAAGGGGAAGCACTGCCCTGTTATCCACTGCAGAAACATCAAGCAAGGGACATTTGTGTGCCTGCTTTGCTTCTCCCTTATGTTTACCAGGTACTGCACCACAGCCTTGAGACCAACTGTTGTGGGGGTATCTGTGGGTCACTTACCATGCTGGGCTGTCTCATGAAGTATTACTACTTGGCTCAAAGCAGACTTGATCATAATAATGAAGTCATCTCTCATTTATTAGTAAGCCATCAGTCCAAGATTTTGGCGAGGAGGGTGCTAAACATGTCTGTTGTTTACTGCAGCTGTGCAGGCTTTTGCCTTGACAGTGCAGTAAGACCATACAATATAGATCCCATTTGCTGAAAACAGGCAGTTAAAAATTAGTACCAGATTGCAAGTTGTCATGAGAAGCATCAAGATCTCATTATTAAAGGAAAGAAAGCATTTTTAAGCAGTTGGTGAAGCTGAAAAAAGCCCCTCACTTTCTGATGGTTTTTGCAGAAAAGGTGTATGAAAAAAAAAACCAAAGTTAATGTGGGGTTTTTTTGCCCCTTCCCTCTTCAAAAATTAATTAGCATGTCTCAGCTTCCTGGAAACAGGGAATTCAGCCACTTTCTTACTTGTGATGCCTCCCCGGTTCACTGCCAGTTCCAAATTTTGAACACACAACATCCTGTATGAGAGGATGCTGCCTTTGTCTGAGCACCTGCCACCCTCTCCTCTGCTCCCTCATTTGCCAGACACTTTAAAAAAGAAGTCCCCAAAAGCCTTCAGCCACAACCAGTAAAACCCAGTGCTAAGTTTCCTACCTGAGTGTCAATTGAACATAGTAGCAGGCTGGTTTTTGGTAGCAAGACAGTTGTTTCCCTAGACAATGACACAGAGCCTGAGCCTCTTCATCTTCCTCTTAAAAAAAAAAAAGCAAAAAAACCAAAAGCAGCATACAGAGCAGTAAAAAAAGAATGAGTACATTATATGACCATATCCAACATGTTCTGCAAAGATAATTAACAGCTCTAGGACACCTAATTTACATGTTAATGAAAGTGTTAGCAGGAAAGCCAATTAAAGTGGATTTATACAACTCAAATAAAATCTGCTTTATTACTATCCTCGAGTAAGAGAAGTGTGCAGCCTTTAGCATTATATCTTATGTCTGTGGCAAGCTGCCCACTAAAGTATGAATCCCTGCAGCTAGCTGGCTTATACTATCAGTGACAGCATATACTGTTTAATGGCAGCAAATCAAGGGAAGGGAACAGGCAGTCCAGCTGAGAAGTTTACAGCAAAGAAAAAGGACTCTCCGTTCTCAATATATTTTCTGCACTGGTGCCCAACACTCCAGATAAGTGTTTTTTCAGAGGCAGATGCTTGTGACCTGGATTCTAGTTTTAATGGTCAGGAGAAACAAAGCAGAATTGCTCTGCTTTGGGGAAACCACTACAGAAAATGCAGGCTGTAGCAGGAGGTGGTGGTTTTCCCTGTCTCACTCAGGATTAAACTGTCCCCCACCACAATGTGAAAAGAGAACAAGCAACCCAAACCCACAACCCACAACCAGGGAGCCCACAGCACAGTTCTGTCCTCAGCTCTGCAGCACATTCTCAGAAGGACATTATCAATGGAAACAAATGTTCTCAGTGATAGTTCTCAGGCCTGAAGGCCCTATCATGTGTGGTAGGGACTGGCTACCCCATGACATTTTTCATGTTGTGAACCCAACACTTGGAAATTTCAAAATTGTTGACACTGGCTATAAAGCCAGGTCATGATTTATGAATGCAGGTGATTTACTAGATGCAGGTACACAATCATTTGTATGCTTATTTAATGAGAAACAGTTCTACTAGAGAGTTAATACCATGTGAGATTGCCCAAGATCCTGTAGTTGCTTCTCGAAGTTGCTACTGGCATCATGGTTGTTCAGATGCTTTTGTATTTGGGGTGGGTAAGTGGTTCTTCTTGGTGTAGTAACTGCCCCTTTTAGCTCTTTCAGATAGGTTATCACTGGAGCAGAGAGAACCAAAATCAAAATACTGTTTAGAATTTACACATTGACAAAATAAACATTTTTGCTTTTTCCTTTTTGTCCGGATTTGATATTTTCACCAGATGGAAAATTTCTCCTTTCTAGCTAGCTCCTCTGCCTGGTATCATGCAGCACAACTCACAGCAAAAGAGTTTTGCACTACTGTAACCACAGCAAGTAAAACCTTGATGACTGTTGCTGACAGAAACACCAATTCAGTTCTAAGAGTGCTGGACAAGAGCATGAGGACTGATAAATTCCTATTAGCCCTGCCTTCCCATTTTCCTATTTTAGCCTTGGATGCCACAACGCAGACAAAATACCATCTTCTCAGACAATTCACACATACCTGGTAGCCACACCTGCAGCTGGGTTTGCTTCTAGATGGGATTAAGGGTATACTTTTAGACCTAAGAATTTAAATAAGGCACTATTTTGAATTAATGTGACCCCAGGGAAACATGAAAGCATATGTTTCTAAGGAAGTGCAGACATAAATGCCATGCAACAGACCCTCTGGCTCCCAAACCAGTGTCTGTATATGGATTTAAGAGGTACTTCTGCAAAATCTAAAAGCACAACTGAAAATTCATTCAGTTTGGCAATCCATGAACAACTAGCTGTGCTCCCAGTACTATGCCTCTTACAGAAGATGAAGGGTAAACATTACATTCTTCCACCATAAGACAATCACTAATAATGCAGGTCTTTAACAGAGGAACATGATCCAGAGCATTCATTTGGCAGATCATTAACCTTTAATAAATTTAGTGGCATGTCTAGTACATTTCTAAAAACGTGTCATTAGTATATTCCAAAAAACCCCAAGCCCAACACCCCCCAAACATTAGTTTTAGAAGTTACACATATATACATAAGTTTAAAAAACAAGAAAGTTGCCTCAAGAGTTCCAGTTAGAGTAACAAAACATAGACGCATTTACTCAGATTAGTGTGTAATGTTACTGCTCTGACTCCCTGTAAGCCAAAGAAGTCTATTAAAATCAACACAAGGTTTGTCATGCTAACCATGTATTCAATTATTAGAAGTCTTGTTTATTCACAGTGAATTTTCCATATAACCTCTACTTTGTGAATACAAAGTGTTCTAATATATTTACACTATGAAGTTTAAAACACAGTGTAAAAAGGATAAACCTCTTTGGAAGTTACTGCAGTTCTGTTACACTTTCTATCTGAAATACTGCCATGCAGTGTTCTTACCTGCATCTTGGTCAAGGGGGAAAAAATGCTCTTTTTGCCAGTGCATATGTTTTCTATACTGCTATACAGCTCCAGCAGGTCCAGGCTTAACTTCCAGAAGTACATTTTCAGATGTAGAGTCCTCCTGGGCTGGAGTGTGCTAAAGTGGGAATAGCTGGGGTGGCCTCAGTACCCAGGAGGACTGCAATGGCCATTGGTGCCTGCACCAGCACCCTTTTTTGTCAGCTTTCATAGCCATAATTTTAAGGCCATTAATATCACATCCATTTCATTTAAGTGATGATGAGAGTCTTAAGCCTGTCAATCAATACAGGCCTTATTTATTATTTAACAAACAGTCAGCTAGGGCACTATAGCCTAATCACAGCCAATGTTTGTTTTCAGGGTGGATTGGGGATGGAAAGAAAGGAAGAAAAAAGACCACAATTAGACTAGGCTGTTTTTAACTACATTGCAAGCTATTAAAGACTTTTTAAAAGTGTCTAAGCACTGATCTCTTCTAGAGATTCTCATTTCTCACCAGTACTGTTAAGGTATCCTAGACATAAATACAAACTCAAGTAAGAAAACACTGCTTGTTATATCTACAATAATAAATACACTTTGGCTTCAAAAAGCCAAAAATATCTGGGATCTTTTGCATTTCCAGTGGGACCTTATAATCACCTGAACTTTTCCCTACTTTACTTTTTGTCTACCTGAGCTCCAAACTGCTAGCATCAGCATTTTTGTCAGAGCCTGTCTTACTCCACCTGAGCATTTTTAATGCTCTTCTTTAAAACAGCTGAAGAGAGGGTTTCTGAATAACATGAGCCAGGGAGTTGAACGTACCATCTTTTTGCTGTGTCCCAAGAGTAAAGCAAAAGTGCTAAAGCCTCTGCTTTATATTTTCCATGTGAACAAGCAAAGAACTGCTCTGAGTCTGACCAAGCACACACTGTCCTAAAGCAAGCAATCTCACTGGTTGCTAATATTAGGAAAGACATGCAACAAAGAGGTGAACAATTCCTTTGTTTTGTTTTCATTTATGCAAACAGATTAAAAAAACTACAGTTATCTGTGCAAGTCAACCTATGAACCTATCCCCTTCTCACCCAGAAAAGAGATGCCCTATTTGCTGACAAATCTGGGTGGTCTATTAAACGGAAAAGCAAGTTACAGAAACTCTTCTAATGGAGCCACCAAACCAAAATGCCTCCTTCAGTCACTTGGATAAACTTCTTCAGGCTCCAGGTAGATTACTTAACATAGACAATAAACCAATGCTTTGGAGCAGCCACATGCTTCCTTTTCCCTTTAACATAACAAATGCTCAGTTAATTGTTTCTGATCCTGTCCCTGAGACTTTAGTCCCAAGTGTATATTTACCTTAATGAGACCACGTATCTCCAGAGCAAGTGGGGTTTTTTTCACTCTCCATAGTTTAACTCTGTTGCTCCAGAGGGATATTTACAGACTAAGTGAAATTTTTTTTTCTACTGATTCCTCATCACCTCCCAGCCAAATTGCTGGAGAATTTACACACATGTTGACAGAGCATGCCACTGTAAGCCAACACACATTTTCTTTTTCCCAAGATTATAGGACTTCAGATTGTTCTTGTTTTGAATGTATTTTATAAATAAGTTGGAGAGGTGTCCGAATTATTATACTGAAAATTCTTTTAGCGCAGATGCTATTGACAGAGAATCTTTGTAGTTCTGCAGATCCCCTAACAAATGTTTTAAGAACTTACTGTGTTACACCAAATGGAGGAAATAAACAACCAAAAATGGCAAAAACTCAGTCTCCAAGTTCTTGGGCTAAAACATCCTGAATGAACTTCAATGTACGTTGGTACAGGAAAGCATCCTTCTTCTTTGGCTTACAAATGTTGAGATGATTAACATCCACTGGTATAATGTCTCCAATTCCTAAATCTGTGAAACAGAAAAAACAACAACAACAACAAAAACTACCATAGTTCATAAGAAAAGCAAAAAAAAAAACCTCACAAAAGCAAAACTTCTTCAGTTTAATTGTTTTGTCTGTTAGTTTTCAATGTGCTAAAACAATCAACACAGAGTTATTGTCAGAGTTTCTGCATACAGACAATTTTGAAGAATCAAAATTTCATTTACCAGCACCTGACTGACAGCAAAGTCCTGACTGAAGTTTAAGCATTGACATGAACATTGATAGGGTTTAATCCAGGGTATCCATTTTCTGATCACCACTACAGCATTTATTCATTCCTGACAGCTATCACCACTAGAGAACATTCCATCAGGGATGCTGTGACTGCCACATTCCAGTTTATTATCTACTCATTCAAACTCCTGAGGAATCCCTTTTTTTTTTTTTTTTTTATCTTTTTGGAACTCCATATCAAAATTTACACTGGCGGAGGATGGAGGCTTCCTTTCATGTGCCCAAACATACATATAAGAGACAGTGAGCATACTGCTTGCCAGCCTGGCTTTGAACAAAATGAGTGGTGTGGCACTGGACAGTCAGGTAACCTTTAAAGGCTTTTGAGAGGTCATTTGCTGCTGCACTGTGTCATCTCTAGAAGAGGAGAAACACACCACAAAAGTACAAGTGCACAGTGCTAATTTGTGCATTCTGTTACCCAGCCCTCTCCCTCATCTTATTTTGTTAAATCTAAAAAACTAAATGCCCAGTTTTTTCAGTCTCCACCAATGAAATTGCACCAGGACCATTTTCACAACTACATACTGAAAAATACTGCTAAATATTGTCTCACAGGTGAAACAGGGGTGTATACTCCACCTTTTCCAGAGCAGGAAACCTTGTATTTAACCCAGTGGATTTAGCTGGTGGAAAGCTCAACCCGAAACCCAACAAAGCAATGGTTTCTGTTCAAGGCCTTAAGGGTACCTTGCGCCATGGAGAAGAGGGTTTTCCTCAGGGAAAACTTGGAAATACCAGATTTAAAACAATTCTTGTAACTGAACAAGAGAAAGAACTGTCTGTCTTTCCCTTCTCCTACAAAAGGCAAAAAGATGGGAGGGAACTCTTCAGGAGGAAAACTCTATTGCTCGAGTACCTGAGATATAGAAGATAAAAGGATTCTTAAGACTGAAAAACAGCTTTGTGTTTTCTCCTTCCATTAGCAGTTTGCCAGTTTTCCTTCTTATTTTTAAAGGAGGAAATAGCTGGAATTTGCAGGAGCTTCTGAAACACTACACAGCCTACCTATACAAGGATAAACAACTGTTACTCATAATTACAAAGGAAAGGACTACAACAACATACCATTAGACTAGGGCCTACCCTACTTTTTTCACTAAGTAAATGTTATTTGCATTTAGAAAAATCATATCAAACAATTGCTGTTCTAAGATATAAATGTAGCTGATTCTGATCTCAGCAGGGAGACTAGTTTAAACCCGACCAAAAGTATAAACAAAAAACCACACAGCATAACATGTATTTTTCTAGATCTTTCTGTCACAGCATATATAATCCTTCCTCATTACCAAAGCTTACATGAATTAAAATGGCTATTTGACTTACTTGCTGACTCCACAGGTACAACGTGCAGTTTTATCATGCTGCCTATGTGTGTTGGTAAGGTTTCTGCAAAACTCAGCACTGAAAATTTCTTGCCCTTGGCAAAAGACAGGAAATCATCATTCAGCTCTTTAAGGGCAGGAGAATCTGAGAAAGAGCAACATAATTTTTGCAGTGTTATGTTGAACACAAGATTATAGCATTTGTCTGGCAAGACTGCATTCCTAAAGAAATGTTCTAGAAAAATTAATATTGCAGTAAAAGAAGGAGTGGTTTTTTTGTAAATTCCTTTTCCAGCTATCACCTGCAACAATTATTTCTGCATACCATGAAATTTGTTAGAAGGTAAGAGTCTGAAGGCCAGTGCATGGTGAGTTACTACATTCCTAAATGGCCCAAACAACTCCTCTATAAATTTGTTCTGACACCCTTTTTTCCCTTGCCTCTGCAATCAAATGAAACAGCTACTCAGATTTACTTACATTAGTGCAACACACAACCCAAAACATAAAAAGGAGCTCTATTGGTTTTACCCAGCTTTTTCTGACACCACAATAAAAAAAAGCATCACAAACAGATTAGCACAGATCCCTATTGTTAAATGGTAGGAAAGTGAGCATACCCTTGCTGAGTTCTTTAACTTCCACAGATGGAAAGAGAAGATATCTGGCATTTATAGAATATTCAGCCAGCTGGGAACCATTGTGAGGTACGCTATAAAATATGATTCCTCTGGTGTTGTTTACAATTTTATCCATTTCTGGATTCTTGGAAGCATCCACCAGCATCTTTTTGACTAGAAGACCTGGCAACAGACACTGAATTATTACAGGATTTAAACTACTGTGAAATTAATGACCATACTGTATCATCCATGAAACCATTTGCCTCAGTTGATTAGTACTTAAGTTTGTCAGATATGTAAGAGAAAGTTGAATGAAAAACACCCCACAACTGAGGAAGCATAAAATACACCGTCAATACAAGATGCAAATGAATTTTTGGTTTCAAGTGTTGCTAATGACATTTATATATGCTTCTCATGGAGAAAAATTTGTCTCTCAATTCCCACTTACATGAATTTCAGTTCATTGATTTTGTGGGTTTAAGACAACACAGTAAAAACAAAGAGCAATAAAAATCCTTTCAAAATGCATATGCTGTTGAATATAATGTATTCTGAAAGTAGAAATCTATTTTCCAATTATAGGTCTTTGCAAATTTTTTAGATAAACTATTATGAATAATTGCATTTCAGACTGAATTTGGTTAACAGCTTATTCTGAATATAACAGTGAACAAATACTTAATATCAAATAGGCAATGTGCTTACCACCCATGCTATGTGATACCCACACCAGTGGTCTGTCTCCAATTCCAGCAGCTCTGAGCTTCTCAAGCAGCTCATTGCTCCTGTAAGCAATAGACTTCCTGTAAAGAAAAAACAAACACAAGCAGGATGAAGCATGATAGGTTAAAAGGCAATGTTAAAACAGAATGAATTTTCAGCACTGCATGTTTGTGAAAGTCAAGTAAGTACACAAACCAGAAATTACTTAATTATTGTTGCTACATTGAAAAATTCCCAAAATTTCAGTAAGGTTAGCTTTGCAAGAGCAACAAGAACTGTGCTAAATTAAATTTCTTGATCTTGCTAGAAGTTTTATTTTAATTTCATTCACCACTCATTTCCTTTAGCTTTAGTTCAACAATTTTTTAATGGAGTTTTTGATAGTTATATATGTAACAAAGTTTTAATTTTATAAAAACATCATCAATGCATAATGAACTTTATCCCCTGAAACAAGAATACACCCAACATCTGACAAAAACGTAGTCGAAATGTGGAGCAATGGACAGGAATTTAATAACTAAGTAAATGATCAACCCATACAGAAAAATCAGACACAATGATTGCTATACTTTCCAGACAACAATCTCCAAATGATTTGTACTGGAGTAGGATAAAGGCACAATAAACTCCATTTTGTACATGAAGATATTGAGCCCTGGAAAGGATAAGCTACACATCAGAGGCTGATAATGAATCTGTGGCACAACCAAAACAACCAATGTAATTTCCCAATTCAAATTTGAAAGTACCATATTAATACTGCAGTGTAACACAGAAGGCAATTGGATAATCTCTACTGGTTCTCAGCATTCTCACTAGAAATTGCTTTTATAACCCATATGATAAAGGAGGCTCAAATGAGTCTTTTCAGATGAACAATAGGCTTAGGATAGCTTAGAGACATAAAAATTCATTTTTGAAACATTGAATGAGCCTATACACCTAAAGCAATCAAAGTTGTGATTCTACTGCTACATTGTTGTTCCTGCTGTCTAAAAATATTGATATTTTTCATCTTGTATTAGCTGTATCAAATTATAAAATAATCATATCCAATACTTGGGTGACCAGCAGGTAATGCAGCTTTCCATTTTGTAATTAAAAAGATACAACCTTAACAAATATATACTAGTTTCTTTTTCAAATTTTCTTCCACAGCACAGATCTTATGAGAAGCACTTGAGGGAATTGGGGTTGTTTAGACAGTAGAAAAAAGGCTGAGGGGAGACCTTATCATTCCCTACAGCTACCTGAAAGGAGACTGTAGGGAGGTGGGGCTTGGTCTCTTCTCCCAAGTCACAAGCAATAAGCATGAGAGGAAATGGCTTCAAGTTGTGACAGGGGAAGTTTAGATTGGTTATTAGGAAAAAATTCTTCACTGAAAAGGTTGTCACTGGAACAGGCAGCCCAGGAAAGTGGTGGCATCGCCATCCCTGGAGGTATTTAGAAGATGTGTAGATGTGGTGGTTAGGGACATGGTTTAGTGGTGGACTTGGCAGTCTAAGCTTTGGTTGGTCTTGATTACCTTAAGGGTCTTTTCCAACCTAAACAATTCTATGATTCTGAATGATTCATATACTGAAAAGTGTATGTCTCATTTTATCACAAGTATAAAGTTAGAGTACAGTGATTTTTTTTCTGTGCTTATGAAACATTTTTGGGTTATTTTAAATTTAAATATTCCCCTTAGGATATAAAATTGATGGTACGATAATTGATGTAAAACATCAACTAAGAGCATAACTTAGTGTCTCCTCTATAAATGAAGCAGAACTTCTGTAGCAGAACAGACTGTAACAATTTACAAAGTTGCCACAAGTAATTATCCACGAGGCTAAAAAGCTCAAGCATACCATGACTGTACCTAATATTCTTCCAAATTGATTTTCAAATGCAACAGAAAAAGTTAAATTTACTGTTTCACACTAGGTGATCCCAAGGATCTGCTTTACAGGTCTCCCTCATGCCTCTCCTCCAACCTGCAGGCACTACATTGGTTACCTGTGGGCCTCAACAGGACATTTTGCTTTCCAGTCACTCAAATGGGTATCATATTCCACAGATATGATTCTAAGGGCAGGACAGTCTGAAGCCAGCCATGTCTAAATTACAGAAAAGAAAAATCAAAGGCAGCTTATAACTGAAGTATTTAACAAACTCTTGCAAGCAATTTAGCAGCAATGGATCAAAGACATTACTATACAAAGTGCATCTTACACCTCGACTATTATTCTTTTATTACATGTTGGTGATCTCTAGCCTGTTCCCCAGACAGAAAGTAGAGAGGATGGAGATGGAACTCGTGCGTTCCTAGCTCCCTCTCCTGGTTTAAACAGGAATTACTAGAATTACCAACAGGACTGAGCAGTTTAATTTTTTAGAGATACATGGATACTTACACCAATACGAGTTACTTGAAATAGTAATTACTTATTTAGAGACAATACTGAAGTAGCAATCGGCCAAAATTGAGCTACTCAGACACCTATGTAGGAAAGCATGCTTAATCTTAAATGTCATTTTGTGTCTTTTTCTCAGCAGTAACATTCCATACTTTTTTTTTTTTTTAAATGCTACTTGTACAACAGATTACAAGTCCTTTTACTTAAAAAAGACAACTGCCAGACAGTGTAAGCCTAGGTTCACTGGACAGTTCTCATTAATGAGAAAACAGCAGCCACCTGTGATAATGCTATTGTCTTTTTACCTTTGGCCAGCACTGGCTATAGTCCTCTTCCCCTTCAGAAGCCTTTTTATCCAAACTCCTATCAATGTCTTGCTGTCGCCAGGTTTTAAATGCTGCTCCCAAAAGACCATGAACAAAAAGGACATCTGCTCTGACAGGCTGACTGATACAGAAGAAGAAATTTTTAAGGTATGCGTAGTACATAGTCTTTTAACAAATTAAAGTTACACAGAACTTTTAACCTAAGGGATGCCAAAATGCTATTTTTAACACTCCATGTATGAGACTTCCTATCTTATGGACAGCATTTCGTGGCATTTCACTGTATTTAAAAGAGAATACTGAGATCAAGACAAAAACCAGGTATCTACCCAGAAGAGAGATTAAAAAAAGAAGTATGGAAAGTACCTGCCTCACAAGTTGTATTTTTCTATAATGAAAAACACCATTCTCTCCAGCTACTGTTAATGCAGCTGTGTAGTTCCAGCTTTATTATCAAATTACATCTTCACTGCAACCCAACACCAATGACCCAGGAAACAGTTTCTACTAAGTGACATACCACGTTGGAGACTGCTTCAGTCCCAGATACACAATCACTACTACAAAAAGCTGAAGCTGTAAATTTACTGTATCTTAGGCTAATGTTGCTGCCAGCAGAAGAATTACAAGGCATTGCATTCCAAGAGAGCCAGGGCAAAGGTTAAATGACTGCAATGCATGAAAACCCATAATTCAACTCACTAATTGGGATTGTGTTGGGATTTTTCCATACAGTAGAGCAATACTTTCAGGGTTCTGGACTGCTCCAACCACTTCTGTTGCTCTCCTGTTTAAGAACCTAAATTCAGTCCTATCAACCCCCCAAAAAACAGGAGGAGAGGCTGACATCAGTACAGCAGCAATCTGGCACCAAAGTTTTATAACTGAACAGTATAACAAGTAACTCAAAGACAGCATGTACACTACGTCTTTCTGCTTTACCTGCTACGGTATTGCGGATGCAAGATGTAAACACCATCTGGATACTTCTCTTTCACTGTGTCCCTGTCTAGATTAGCCAAAGCCCTGGATGCATGAGAAGACTGAATGATGTGTGGGGATTTCATTACTTCAGCAAGGACAGAAACCCAACCTACATTGAAGAAATAAAGTGGCAGGTGAATTAGAAACATCATCAAAACAAAAGAATTCAGAAACACCCTTCAAACTGTACTTGTGAAAATAGATATTAAAACTTAAGAATGCTAATATCAAAACAAATTATTGCAGTCCACTCTCTTTACTGTATGAAAATCAATGTGAGGTAAGTGGAACCTCCAAGTTTCAGAAATTGAGAAAGGAGGCAATGTATTTCACTAATGTTCAGCTTATGAACGGAAGGAGAACTTCTCAGAAAAAAATGTATCAGCAGCTCAGTAAAGTTGTCACAGAAAGAACAGATCTCACATCTCTTTTTGCAGGTGAGATGCATGAAAGATAAAGAAATGTTGCAGAGAGAAAATGAAGCTTCAAGCATAAGACAGACATAGAAAACAGCACACAGGAGTAATGATGTTTAAAAATTGATGCATGCTGTGAGACTATAAGCATTTCTAATTTCAAGATCCAGTATATGGAGAACTATTTAGGGAATTAAAATGTCCCTGCTATTCTAAAAAAAAGTACACTCTTTATCTCTAAGAAACATAAGAGAATTAATGAAGGAAATCTTTGATAAAGATAAATAAAATTTCAAGCCTCAGCTACTTCAAGAAAAAACAAGCACTTATAATACCTTACTTAAAGTGTAAAATGCAGGATTTTTCTACATGGGTGAGGATATTCATAGAGTACCAAGAAATGCACATACATATATTTCTTTCAAATCCTGATAAATATTGTTGCTGCTAGCAAGATCGGCCTATAACTCTCAGTTACATTAAAGACTAGCTCATAAATAAAGCCTGGAAAGACTTCGCAGAGAGATTTTGAAATGAAGGCCAATTTGAAAAAGACTCATCAATTTATTTCATGACTATTGTTTCAAAATCATGTACAACATGTTGCTACTAATATAGCCAGTAAGTCACTCATTCAAGATAGTACACCGTGGATTGAGGAGAAGAATGACTTGACAAGTGAGTTCTGTTTAAATTCAAGCACCTCTGAGAACGGTTTTGGTTTTTGTTAAGTATTAGGGTATTTAAATTACATTTCTAAGCAGAATGTATGTTAACTACTGTGCAAGTTCTCCTTAAGAACACTATCTAAAATGAGTTTTCAGTTTTCCAAATACCATGAAAGACTGCCAAGCTAGTGTGATTAAAACTAGCAAGGTGTCTGGTTTTATATTTCTCTTAAAACAAGCCAAGATGAACAGTCGAAAATAGTGTTAAGAGTCCTGCCTACACTATGTTATGCTACTACACCATGCATCACTGTTTTTCTTCCTCTTCCTTATGCCAGCAGTTTTTGCAAAGAAAAAGAACCTCAGAACTTAAGAGTAGTACTAGAACTCAGACCAAAGGTCTTTGTAGTCCATCTGTCTTTCTCCAAAAGTGAGCAGTAACAGAAGTTGCAGAACAATGAAAGAATAGAGCAATAAAGGGGCAATCAGTTTGGCTTATGGTGTGCAGAGCTTCATGGATTTTTCTTTCCATTTATTTGCCTAATCATGTTTTGAAGCTTTACATCTTCAACAATCACAGTATTTCATGGCAAGTTTTAGTTTGATCATGCACTGCATGGAAAAAAATAGATTTGTTTGTTCTGCTTCTTGATATTTCAATGATAAAGAACCTCTGGTCTTGCATTACAGAAATAGCAGATGACCATTCCCTCTTTGCCTTCTCTATGCCAGTAAGGAACTTATAGAACTCCACTATATTCTCCTTTGGTTGCTTTTTCCATACTAAATGTCTTAATCTTTACACCACTCCAAATTTATCACCCTCACAGTTGTTCCCTGTGCCTTTGCTACTTCTTTTTGCAACAGGAAAATTAAAAATGCACACTGCATTTTAGTCAGATACCAGCTTGGACATATACAATAGAATATCAGTATTTTTTATTTCTTTCCTAATAAACCCTTTGGAATTACATATTTGGCACAGTACTTTCCTTGTGACATTTAGAGAGTGCTATAGGGGCTTCAGAGCAACATCTAGCAGAAATTACTAGCCTAACATGAAACAAGGCAGGGCAGGAGGCACATTGCACTTTGTTCCAAAGGGTAAGGACTGTAAGATAGTCTGCTCTTTACAAAACTAAAACACAGTCAATAAAAATAATTAATCTACAAGGTAGATGGATCTGTAAGTGTAGGAAACTCAGAAGATTTTTGCCAGCAATGTGAACTGAGCACCAAACAAATCCAAATTTTCACCGTCCATCACACTTGGAATACCTCTATAGTGCTGACATATATTGGCAAGAGAGCATACAGGAGTTTTTAATCAACAACATCTAAACTGTTTCTATTTTTTAATTAAAAAAAAATATTCCAACAACACATCTCCACCTCCTCCAAATATAAAACCCACACCACTACCATGACCCTTAGCATTTTTCAAAAGCATCGGATCCTCTGAAAAATTTAGAATAGAAATCTGCCATTCAAACTGTTTGCACTTGTGCTTTCCTTTTACCTGCACGTACTATGGATGAATGAAGATGTTCATCCAAAGCCATATTTCCAATAATTCGAATTATGTTCCTTTGTATTTTTGCGGAATCTTTACGCAGCTGGTATATCCTCTGTAGAAGCTGAAGGCCTCCTTTAGCTTCAATTTTATCACAGTTAGAAGAAACCTAGGATTATACAGTAAGTATAGTGACAAAGAGTAGATGTTCTGCAAAAGGTTCTTTAAGATGCTATTAATATACAACTTAGGGAATTTTAAGAAGCTGATATGATAGAGCCCTATTACAACAGAAATTCTTATTAATCTAGCATCTATTATGCCACAGTTGAAGAGTAAGTAAATATTTTAATGCTAATTGCATGATTTCTGTGGACTGACAACCCAAAAGATGCTGAGTACCATCACTTCAATCTCCTTCAGCTCTGAGGGAGATGAAATTGCTCTCCACTTGGTACGATCAAATTTCAAACAAAGTTTGAAAGTTAAAGCACTATCTCAACTAGAGCTACTTATCTTTCTGTTCACCACATAAAATGCAATACTTACAATCCCTCCTCCCTTCTCTTTGAAATGCAAAGGTATTTCTTTATTCCAAATAGTACTGCTGTCAATTCTGAACTTAAGGGCAACGAGAGATTCTGGTCCAAGTAGATGACAATACACTAATTAGTTGTAGCATCAACTACTAACACTGGCCAAATGCTTCTGATTTCAACATGTTGTCTACAGTGCTTAAACATGTGTGCTAGTAATGAAACCACTGATGTCCTTGAGTCTGTGGCATTCAGCAAAGACAGACACACACTGGAATCAGCACACCCACAACTTGTTTATCCTGAATATATGGAACATTACAAATCCTAGATTAAGTCAGAACTTCTGTGGAAGATGTAAAAATGTGAAAGGAATACCAGCAAACTCCATTTTTTCCATCTATGCTACCAAATACCAATTTGGCCTTCTTAACACTTCTTCAGTGTTCTAGGCTTCCGTGCAATTAAGTGCACACAGAAGAGTGCAGCAACAGGAAACAAGAACTGCTGTTACACAGTCTTCCATGTTCTTCATCTCTGTCTGCAAAGAAGACACTGGTCCTGAGAAGATGCACTGTGCAACTCCTGTGCAATATTCCACGCAAGGACAGTGACCCTTGAAGGAGGGGCCTCTGTGAACAGCCAAAGTTTGCTTTCCATTCTGGCTTATGTTTACAGTGAACTCACAAGGCTCCTTTGCTTTCTGGAAACCTGTCACTAGATTTTGATTAAGAGCCATAAGAAAAGACCACTTGCAAGCCTTCTGAATTGATGTAGACCAGCTCGCACGAATCCACACATCTTTTGCACTAAGAATTTCACATCATCAGTATCTTGCTTAGTGAGAAGCTGCAGAGTGGGAACACAAAGTATTCCTCTCAGTATCTATCTCCAATGACTTGGAGCATCAGTGGGAGGTAGCCCTACACAGCCTTGTTAAAACTATGTGGCCTTCAGGCATTCCCTCCTGCTTTTCTGTGTCAGAGCTATTTGAAAGATGCACACAGAAAGAATACAGGGGAATTTATACTGGCTAATTAGAAACAATAACAAAATTCACACACATTTCCTGGGAGAAAAAAAAAAAGTTTGTTATGTTGCCTTCCAATTCTTACCAGTCTCAGTTGTCTGAACAACCTTACAGAAGGAGTGTAGGGTAGACATGGAAATGTCAACTTCTTCCCAACATATGAGACTATTAGAAAGGAATGTTTATAAATGCAACTTTTCAGTTACAGTTTAAAGGAAAAATTACCTTAGAATGCTGTACTAAAGCTTGCAAGTAGAAGAGCTCCACGGTCTCTGATGGGATTTTACTTAATGTCTCACAATATGGAAGGCCATTTCCTCCAAAACACCACAAGCCTCCCTGAAATGAGAATCATTAAAAATTATACCACATTCCAAATGGCTATACAAAATAAGCATTTCTAACTTAAAACATTAAGTGTGTAATGATCTATAAAAATTGCTATAGAGCGCACAACTTGCATTCACTTTTCAAAATGTACAAATTACACCCCTGTACAGCATAAAAATGTCTGCCATTTTTAACGGAAAATATTAATTAGATTTTCAGTCAGTAGTCTCCACAGTCTATTAACTTCAAAATACAGAATAAAGAGAGAAAATTTAGGTTTTCTATTTTGTTAATGGACTTCTGCTTTTAAGATCATTTGCTCAAGCATAAAAAAGCAAGAACCAGACTGCATCTAGATTTCCAGTTGCAAAAATGGAGGAAAAATGTCTTCAACATGTAGCATAATCTTGAAGACCAGACTCTCAATCATGCAGCAGCAAGAGCAGCATAACCTCAATAAAGAACAATTTTCTAGAATAATGTGATAATCAAAAGGCCTCCATATATGGTGTCTTACCAAAGCTCCCTTTGTAGCAAGAGCTCTAGCTGTGAAAATAATAAAGGAGTCATAGAGTAAAAATACTACACATATACACAATACTACACTACTGTAACACATGTGTTACAGAAAATAGTTACTGCACCCTGAAAACTCTAAGAAAAGCCCTTCCAGGCACCATTATTAAAATACGATGGAATTTTTTGAAATTGTATCTTACACTTCCATGTGATATAATAGGAGTTACTCCTTAAGGTACGTTAACCACTTATCATTTCTAGTAAGACTTAACAGGTTTGTTCATACCTGTAGTGAAATAACACTCAAACAATGGCAGGATGAAACATGAAAAAAATCATGTTATAAGCACAGCAAGGGTAAGGATACATTCTGGACAAAATGTTACAGCAAGCATTACAAGTAAAGACATAACCTTTCACTTGAACTAGTAGAAGCTGGGGAAGATAAACAATCTTTCAAGCAGACAGACTGTATTTAGAAGAGATTTTATAATGCTTTACAATCACAAAATCTCTGTGTTTCTCTTCCTCTTACAATGCTCAAAAAAATGGGAATAGGTTTGTATCTCTGAGCTCTGCACAAAGAGAGAACTCTAATCATTCTATTCTGCAGGTGGAACTCACCCTTTGTGCAGCAAGAGTCTGACTACTCTCACGTAAAGCAAGAGATGTGAAGTACTGGACACATGGATCAAGGCCAGCCTGAGGTAAAGATACTAACAACAAGCGAAGTTCATCTTCTAGAAGATAATCCTGTGAAAAGTAAGCACAAATAGCTTTTAGTCCTGTTCAAAACATGAAGCAAAACACAGAAAGATGAGAAATAATGAAATAAGCCACCTTAATAAGGCCATAAAATGAAAAATAATGGACTTGAGTGCTCCTCCAACTTTGGTTTAATAGTTACACCTGTAACAACTAAGCAAACTGATATTCTAAAACCACTAAGTGATGAAAAGTAAGCTTCAAACTTCACGTTCTGGTGACCTTACTCTATCAGGCCCAGAAGGGCGAATGAATAAACAGTTTCTCTTAGCACAGAATGTTTTAAGAGTTCATCCTTACCCAACAGTAATTTTGGTGCTACTCCATTAAAACAAATGTATAAATCAGTAGTTAAAAAAAAAAAAAAAAAAAGACATTTCTTTCATCTTTTCTCCACAAAATATTAATATAGTTGTTCATCCATTGTAGGTGACAGGAAAAGAGATGAAACAGATTAAACAAAGTAATTTTATTTGCCCAGTCATGGAACTTGTAGCTACTCTAATTAGAGTTAGATACATATCTGATGTGCAGAGCAACACCTGCTACCACAATGATTTGCTTCAACTAGTAGACCTAGTCATACAGAAAACAAGAGTGGTAGATCTTACTGTAAGTAAAGTGGATGGGGAAAAGCCTCATCTCCAACTCAGAAACATTGGAAGCATTTGGAAATTTACAGATTAACCAAAGCTATTGCAGACAGTCTGTATTTTCTTATCTGATAAATCTTAGTTAATGCATGGAGGCACAACACACATCAGCACCTAAAATAATATTTTGTTAGTTTTCTGTTGGCATGCTATTCAATTAAATCTAATAAGTACTGTGATAACTGACATTAAATAAAAGTTAACAGTAGTAACAGTTCATCTCCAAACACTTTCCTTATCTTCTAAATTCATATTAAGTAGATTAAGATGTCAAAAGGAGAAGACAGCAGAATTTTTGGTGAAAGACAGTGAGTATGTCTATACTAGTGACTCAATGAGTTGGAGGAATTTTTTCAAGCAGCAAATCTGCCCGGCATCTGCATTTGAAAACCACATGGTGCACTCAAAATGTTTCCCTTACGTACACAATGAAAGTTAAAGCTGTTTGCCAGACCACTATCTAGAGCACCACGCTAGCAGTGAGGGTGAAAAGGCCTCCAGAACTGCTCAGTCTGCGTAGGATTCTGTCAGTATCAAGACAATCTAGGGTAACATAAGACTGCTTTGCACCACCTATTAGGTATGGACAGGCCATGTGTGCGTCAGACTGATAACTGGCTCAAACTTCACTACTAGGAAATGTTTGATGTGGCAATTGATCAACCACCTATTCCTTTCCATCATGCTGTTCACTATACTGATCTTAATCTTGCTACATACTAGTTGCTTTAGAACCCATTTTAGTATGGTTACTAACAATGAAAGCATTAAAAAAAAAATTAAAAAAAAAAAAAAAAAGCAATCTAATACCTATTTTATATTTACTTACATTCTTTATTTTTGGCAAAGGTGGTGGAGGCAGGAAAAAGCGAAGGTCAACGTCTTTCGATCGAGCCAAACCTATAGCAGTCCTTTGATCACAGGTTTGGGCAACTGTACCATACTGATAATCTGTAGTACAAGAACTTCAGTGTTAGGGCTAAAACTAATGTTAAATACTTGCTTTGGTTTTAAATGCAGTTTTTCTACAAGCAAAAGCAAACATTCAGTATTGCCACTGTGAAAGGACTACAAAGACTATAAAACACAAGCTTAATGCCCTGGGCTTGAGTTAAAATTTGAAAGGCATATTTTTACTGCATACTGTATTAAATAAAAAACAGAGCTTTATATCCAAATCTTGCAAAGACAGAGACACCTAATTTTAAACTATGCAAAAGCTAGCTATGTTTCAATAAAGTTGTTAAAGTCACAAGATCAGATGACCTTAATAAATACAGTTTGAAGTATCCCTTCCTTACTGAAGATACCAGACACAGACTTTCAGTTACCCTACTGAAGGGAAAGCAGATTTTAACAGTAACTACTGTTCCTTCCCAAGACCTACTTACTTATAAACTGAAAGTTACATACTGAGAGTAAGCGGCAAATGACAACAAAGTGGATCAATAGTTACTCTATAAAAAAATTAGTTTCTATCCTGTTACTGTTGTACAATTCTACAACAAAAATGACAAGTAATCTGAAATATACTTTTCATAAACAGACACAGATTGACCACCTTTTTGGTTTTTTGGTGCAGATCACTTATAGATGCAAACTGAAGTTACTGAAGCAGTGCTCTGAACATTTAACATAACGGGTATGCTGAACAATTCGGTCCTATCTGTAAAGAGTTATCACCTATTCTCAGTCTTCCTTGGATGCAGTTTTGGAGTATCAGGTTAAAAAAAAGGCCATTTTCTCTCACGAGATAAGTAACAAGGATAATGTTTGTGAAACATCAGTGCACACTACAAAGAAAAGAAGATAACAAAAAGCAACTAGATTCCCAAGTACTGGCCATTTTGTGCACTGAGATCATCTGCTAAGAGTATTCTACTACAAACACAAGATGGTTATACTAAATTAGTACACATAGCTTGTTTTGGTTCAGCCTATCTTTCAAATGTTTTCAAACACAGCTTTTTGATGTAAACTGCTTGAGGTAATCAGAATTTCAGAGGCAACCTACAGATCATATGGTGTGGAATTGCACTGGAAGAGTGAGAAGTCCTCAAGTAACTGGATTAGCAGAATCATGAGAGTCAAGGCTAGACTGTCACCTAGTTCATATGGACTAGTGATTGAGGGGGGAGGAAACACATATATACCTCCCTACTCTTTACTTCAGATTTCAAGGACATTCACTGCTAGAAAAACAGGGAGGACCTGCTACTACCAAATAATAACTAGAATGGAAAATAGCTTACAAATAATGCTTCCACATCCAAGTCATCTACTTCCAGTATGTCATTACTACATGTTAACTTCTAAACAATTTTTATCAACTGTACCATGGCCTTTAACTCACTCCCAAACAAAGTCTAATAAAAATCACTGCCAGAACTAGTGACCTTGCTAGCTGTTCCAACAGAAAAGCAAAGGAACTAATGAACTGCTCTCCCACACCATGGCAGTGGTTGTGATTCTCTGGTGGAGAAACAGAGGGAGGCCCACACTGTAGATACACATATCAGGGTACTAGGAAAAAAGAAATAATTCACATGTAAATAACCCCCCAACATTTCAAACCAAATTTCAGAATGTATACACACTCCTTGCAACTACTAGCCTTTTTTTCATGTTGGTAGCAGTCTTGCAATAGCTAACTGAGACTTCATCATGTTTCAGGGATGAATTAGGCTACATCAGCATAAATTACCATGCCAGTGACTGTTGTTTGCCAGGTCTTGAACAGCCTGCAGTCGGACCTCTTTGTCTTCTGACTGACTTCTCTTTAAGAGGAGCCATAAGGCACATTCATGATCTTCTCCATCAAATGTGCTGAACTGTTCTTTTACCATGAAACAAATAAAAGTTGTTATTATTAATAATCATTTTAACAATCATGTTTCTATTCCCTGAGTAAAAAAAAAAAAAAAAAAGTTTCTTTTAATATATGAATATCACTCATTAACAGTAATTTTAATGTTTTAGTAAAAATTAAAATAATTGTTATATTTTTAATACTGAATTAATATAGAAACAATGACCGAATGGCATGAGTAAAATGCTGTTCCTTTAACAGGATAGTTTTGATTTATTTTAGAGGCACTAAGTTTATTTTTCGAATGCATGTTACACATATACAACCTGGCTGGCACTTAATAACGAGAATTGTCAACTTCCAGCTGGAAATGGAAATGATCAGCAACTCTTGAGGCTCTGAACTTCAACAATTAAATTCATAGCACCACAGTGGAGGTACATATTTTTATAACCATTTAACAGTTAAATGAGAACAGGCAGTATGCCACAGGAGCACAGTTTCCTATATGAACTGAAATTCTTATTTCAAATTACTCTAAAAAGCAGTGACATAAAGTTAAAAAAGACCGTGCTGTTTTCTCTTAATATTTGCAATTCTGACGAAAGAATAACATACTTCTCTAAAATTAAATTTTGAAAGTATTTTGTCCTCCAAACACCTTCAATACACAAAACTGGTATAAAATATATTAATCTGGTATCTTAATAGGAAAAAATCCCAACCCAAACCAAGATCATCACTTTCACCTATTTGAAGAAGAATGGTTTAAATATATAGAAAAGATACTAACAATCTATATTAATACAGAAAAATACAGTAATAGTATCATAATTCAAACACAAAAGAACATGTTATGCTTGTAAGAAATATTATTTTACTTTCTAAAAGGCTTATATTTTACTATTAAAAAATCATCATCATAGATAAAGCCATTCCCTCTATACCTACCATTAAAAGGTCTCCGGAAAATTTTAGCTTCCGTTTCTAGAATTTTCCTCACAGCTTTGTGGATTTCTTTTCTGGCTTGGTACTTGATGCCTATGAGAGCATTTTAAAATTACTGGAAGCCTGAATAACAGTTCTATTATATTGTTTTTCAAATACATATACACACACACATATATACATATATATGTGTGTGTGTTTATATAAATTAAGACAATTGTAAGGTTTTGCACCTAGGAAAGTATAATATAGGAGTGTAGAGCAGGCTGAGATCTACCTGGCTACAGAGCAGGTCGATGAAAAGGGACCTGGGGATCCTGTCAGACAAGAAGTTCAATATGGGCAAACAGCTGCTGTGGCAAAAAAAGCCAACAGGATGCTGGGTTGCATCAACAAGGGCATCACCAGCAGAGGTAAAGGAGTCATCATCCTGCTCTACTCGTGCTTGTCGTGCCACATGTAGAATACTGTGTTCAGTTCTGGTCCCCACTATACAAGAAAGATGTGGACAGGCTGGAGAGGGTCTGGAGGAAGGCCATGAAGATGACCAAAGGACTGGGCAGCCTGCTACACAAAGACAGGCTGAGAGAAATGTGTTTATTCACCCTGGAGAAAAGACATCTAAGGGGGACCTCATTACCATGCTCCACTACTTTAAGGGTGTCTACAAAGCAGATCCCTTTTTACAAGGCATCTCATGGAAAAGACATGGGGTAATACATACAATTTACTCCAGAGGAGATTCCCACTGGGCACAACAGGAAATTTTTTCACAATCAGCCATTGGAGTAATCTCCCAGGGAAGTGGTGGATTCCCAAACACTGGGCAATTTTAAGATTCAGCTGAACAGCGTGCTGGGCCACCTTGTCCAGACTATGCTTTTGCCAAGAAAGGTTGGACCAAATGATCCTTGTGGTCCTTTCCAACCTGGTATTCTAATATATATATATACACACTACACACACACACACATATATATATAATTATCTCATATAGAGAGAACTGCATGTATGGAACTATCTTAACAAATCAGACACCAGGTCAAGACAAATTTTGTGACATTGTGAGTAACATTATTTTTGTAACAGACTTCAGAAAATATATTTTTGCTTATATAAGGATGACTTCCAGAAACATTCTATTCTTTTAAAATTCCATTTTTAGAATTCATACAATTACATACATCTTACCTTGATATTCATTTGGATGTAGAGAAGTTGTACGTACATATACATAGGATTTTAGTTTTTCTTGATCTACAGCTTGAGTATCGAATTGCAGTAACTTCTTTAAAGACAGGACTTCATATGTAATGAATACAAAGCCTCTTGAAATAAAAGAAAACAGCATATGAATATTAATTTTTAAAAATTATGATGCCAAAATACATAAGCCATTATTTTGGTATTAGTGACCCAGATTTTACCAAGATTATTATTAATTTCCAGATTATTTTATTTTAGCAAAGTAGGGAGGAGACTCTAAAATACTACAAATAAGTAGTAACTGTCTGAAAATATGCTTCAAAATTATATTCTAGCATGTCTCGATGTTCTGATATTGTCACATTTTTTAAAAGATACATGAATTAAAATTTTACCTCTACATCTAAGTTATATAAATGCTTGTCAGTTACAACTTACCCCAGTATAAGCGATCCCGTTACCTTTGCAATTTTTCCTTAAAGAAAGCAAAAAATTCTTGTCAAACAAAGCTGTGTGCATCACCTCAGTACAAACATAGCTAGCATTTGATTACCAAACAGTAAGAATTTCAGCCATTAAGAGTAAGCTTTTCAAAATTTTTCTGATACTCTCTGGCTTTTGGAAAATGAATACCTAAATTTACAGAGAAAACATTACTTGAGCAGAATTTCCTGCTCTCCTAAGCAAGATGGTAAAATATGTATTCTGGCAGTCCTGTTTACTTAGAGTATTGTCACCTACCAATTACATTAATCGCTTTACTGTAGAAATCAACAGTACACTTTCTCTGGCTGTACCACTGGCATTAATTTGGAACTCCAGATTATTTTAAGGAGTTAACTTTTTCTTATATTGCATGGGTATTTCTTCAATGTGTTTTAATACATACAGGGAGTATGTATGCTCTTTGAAAACTCCCGCAGAAACTTCCTAAGAAAAAATATTTTTACAATAATTCCATTGAATCTAATTGGTAAAGAAAACAGCTGAATAAACACATCACTTGCAACAATTTCCCTTTTGAGTTAAAGAATCTCTGTCAGATTTGAGCTATTTCTTCAGGACAAAGTTGAGCTAATTATTTGGATGTAAGGATCTCAATACAGAGAAACTCTGTTATTACCAGTAGCAGGAAACCCAATGGCACGTATCTCACCTATCAGGAATAATTTCTTTTCCTCAGCATGAACTGGGAGATTTGCCCCACAACGACCACCACCAGGTTCTGTATTTGTGAGATCATAAGAATTTTGGCATGCAGACAAGAGGCAGCTACATGATGAAGAAATAATTGGCAGGAAGGATGAAAAGTGAAAAAAAAAAAAAAAAAAAAAAAAAAAGCAATACTTCCTGTAGACCTGAAACCAATTATCCTGTTTTTTAAAGCTCGAAAATAAACATGAGAATTTTAAGAATTGTCATTCTATACAAAAGGCAGGAAAAGAAAGCAGAGACTAAGCAGTGAACTAATACCAGGGACTAAGCAGAGACTAAGACTGCTGAACTAAGACCAGTAAATAAGGAGGAAGAAACAAGAGAAACAAACTATATGGAGGTAATTGTTTCATGGCTCTAGAGGTCAAAAAAAAAAAAAAAAAAATCAAGATACAAAATGGAGTTTAAGATAGTTTAATGAGATTGCAACTGAGGGGGACATCCTCATCTCATATTCTTATCACAGATAACGTGATGGTGTCATTTCACATTATCACTACACAAAGCAATGTCAGAAGCAGACATTCACTTTGGCAAATTAAAGCTTTCGATCACAGAGTATCCAAGGATTTAGATCATTTGTATCAATAATTATGCTGGGCATCATATCAACATTAGATTTTACCTGTTTATAAACACCTCAGAACAGTACAAATACAACTATACTTACTGATATAACCCCATGGTAGGTGTGTTTTTGTGACTGGACCAGAAGTTCCTATTTGTCTATAGCAAAATATACAGTAAGCAGCCACTGACATCCTGTATATATTTAAAAAAAAAAAAAAAATAAGGTAACAATTGATTTGAAAATTACAGCAGAAAACTTGTGGCAGTTTTCTTTCATGTCTTTTTACAGCAAAGGTCATAATAAAGGTCATGATTTACAGCAAAGGTCTTAAAAACCGTATTTATTTCATTTCACTCCATAAAAAATGCTCCAGTTAAAGAAGTCTTCAGTTTAAAAGGCTACACTTCAATTACAAGTAAAGTTTAAATCAGATTTTCATACATCATGTGCTACTGCTGATTTCAGTGAGAATGTACCTCCAATTAACTTCTCTGCTTTTAAGTCTCCTTTACTGCTTCTTAGTAGTACTCCCTTAAATACCAGATACAGTCTTATCTCCACCAAGATATTATTTGACTTGACATGACATGGGCTTTAATACAACTCAGCAACCAACTGCTTTTTAAGTTCATAATTGATTGTGTGTAAGTAACCCTCTTAGTTTGACTGTAAAGGAGATCCACTTTAGCCCACTGATCAAGGCTGCATCTTAACCACTGCACAACGAAGTTCAAATAAAATACAGTCACATGAGTACAGGACTGAAAACCGAGGCACTTTAGGCCAGGCAAAAGCACAAGTTCCTGTTTCTACCACTCCAATATATTTACCATTTTATGTATCAACAAACAGTATTGCCTTCGTGTTTGGCTTACAGAAGAAAAACTTGTCTAAACTTAGAAAAATACACAAATTTGTCTTGGCAACATACAACAACAAAATTCTGTATATCCACTGAAGACTTAATCTCAAGTTTTAACAGAAGATGTAGTATCATACGTGCAAGCATTATGCCTAAATCCACAAAGAATACTAAACTTCCACAGCAGCCATGAAACACATAAAAATCTGTTGCTGCACACAGTGCAGAGGTAACAGGAAATTCCTATTATATGGCAGGCAACATTTTATTCTCTGCATTGATACGCTTGCACTGACTGAAAAAACAAGTTGGTCTGTTTGAACAGATTTAAAAACACACAACTATCCATCATCAATTTAACAATTTACTATGCTGGATACATGTCAAATTAAGTCTGTATCACCACGATTACCTCAAAATGATAAAATGTCATGTATACAGATCCTGATCTTGAAATATGGGAGCCCCTGATATTCTCCTTGAAGGAAAGCTCTACAGACCAAAAAAATAATAGCTTTTAATGTCAGTGTCTCATTTCTCTAAACAAGGGGATTTTTTTTTTTGTTTCCTCTCATTAATAAGTTATTCCTCTTTTCCTGTTTTCCTGTTTTTTGGAGTGTGTTTGGGAGATTTTGGGAAAAATGTCAGCATTACTCCATCACTGTCATAATAACAGAAAACTTTGGTTTCTGTCATTTCAGTATCATGCTTATCCATTTATTTCAACAGAGTACACAGCACTATGAAACATTTTTAACACAGTAATAATCAGTCCTCTGGAGACACTTCCCATGCTTCCATACTGCCTGTCTGATCTATGCCAGTTCCTTTTCCATCTTTATTCACAGCACCACAGTACTCTTCTGCCTAACCACAGTCTGGAACTGAAAAAAACACATAGTTCAGTGATAGCAGGAGCCACAATTTCCCGTATTCAAAATATGAACTTGCAAATACCAGAGGCAGAAGCAAGTACCATTTGTTTGTTGCCAGAAACTTCTGTTCAGGTATGAGAGAACTTATCATATCGGCTCACAGAATGGTTTGAGTTGGAAGGGACCTTAAAGATCATCTCCTAGATCAGGCTGATCAAAGCCCCATCCAACCTGGTCTTGAACACCTCCAGCGATGGGGCATCCACAGCTTCTCTGGGCAACCTGTTCAAGTCTCAGCACCCTCATAGTAAAGAATTTCTTCCGAGTACCTAACCTAAACCTACCTGGCTCAAAACCATTACCCCTCGTCCTATCGCGAAGTATAAAAATATAATGCAAACTGACTCATTTTGCACCGCTTCTCAGCAGTCTCGGGAAGCTCTGCAGCCCGCACCATAACCCCATAGCCCCAGCCCGCACCATAACCCCATAGCCCCAGCCCGCACCATAACCCCATAGCCCCAGCCCGCCCCGTCGGGGCCGTGCGGTGCCAGCGCTGCCGCCCCTGCCTCAGAGAGGGGCAGGAGGAACACTTGCTGCCTCACAGCTGCGCAACCGAGCTACATTTAAAAACAAGCCGACAAACAAACCCAAACCCAAACCAAACCACTGTAGGCAACGCAATATCAAAAGGATCCAGGCGGGAATAGCCCCGTGCTTTCCCAAGGGGACAAACCCGGCTGTTACCTCTGAGGCGCTCACACGGAGCGGGTGAAGCCGGAGGCACCGCAGTGACTCCTGCAAGGTTTGGACAAGCGGGGGTTTCCGCGGGTTTCCCCGGGTCCCCCGCGCCGTTCGGCAGGCCGAGGCGCCGCAAAGGGGCAGGCGAGCTCGCTGCTGCGGGCTCCCGGAGCCCAGAGCCCGAGGTGGTTAAAATAATAAATATTAAAGGTGGAAAACACCCCGCAAACCCACTCAGGTAAACAAGGACCCCGCACCGGCAGGCGGTGACAGCTGAGATGAAAGCTTCCCTCCCGTCCCGCCCACAGCCCGACCCCACCGGGCCGGGCCCTCCCCACCATTACCGAACCCCCCTTCGTCCCCCCTCCCCGGGCCAAAGGCCGCCGCTACCTGCCGCCGCCGATCCCCGCAGCCGGCACCGGCGCCCACACGCAGCGGCGACGTCATCACGCTGCAGGCCGCCCCGCCAATCCCAAGGCAACACCGGGAGCGGAGGCGGGAGGGGGAGCGGTGCGCCTGCGCGAGGGACGGCGGCGGCCGTGGGGCGCGGAGCGGCCTCTTCAAGGGTGGGCGGCGGAGGGGCTGGGGGGTCGGCAGCGGCGTCTTGGAGGTGGTGGGACCTGCAGCTCGGGAGGTGACCAGCGGGGCTGGCTGGGCTGCTGCTGCTGGGGTGAAAGCAAAGGCTTGTAATTTTCACAGCTTGCCGCCACACCGGAGCAGGCCCGGCCCGGCCTCCTTGTCGCTGTGCAAGGTTGTGGGCAGCGCTGCTGTTCGTGGGAGGCGAGTCGCTTTAAAGGATCGCGGAGTTCAAACGGAGGTGGTTTTTTCTTTTTTCTTTCAGATTTCCTCTGTGGGTAGCCCAAAGCAGGTGTTGTCCTGGTGACTTCTTCTGACAGCGTTTATAAGGGAACTGCGAAGATGGTGAATGTGCTGAAAGGTGTTCTGATCGAATGGTTAGTAACAGCACTCGTTGTTTCTCGTTGTGTCGCACTTTTATATTTCTTTAGAGCTGGAGGTATTCTAACTAAAGTGTCTGGACAGTAAAAAAGGAATTGTTGTGACAAGGGGTGGGGCAGAACAAGCAGACAGAGGAAAAGTGCAGTCTTTAAGGGAAGAGGTAAGAGCAGTTATAGGTAATCCTTATTCTAAAATCCCTTTTTCTTTTCTAGATACTGTTTTTCCACTTAATGCTTAAAGATTAATGGACTTTTTAAAACTATAAGTAACAGTAATTCCCTTTTGGTCTTTATATTGCTTATATATAATGCTTACATATGCTTACATACAATGATTTTTTTGTTGTTGTTTGTGAATGACATGTTTCTTTACTGGTTTGACAGGGAGATGAGATAATCTTCCATCCTTTCTTTTCTGTGTTCTGTTTTGGTCTTCCATCAACTTCAGTCCAAATTCCATCCAAGGCTAACATATGGCTTGGTTTGTAGATCATACTTGAAAGTGACATGCTTATAGTTTGTGAAAGTAAGCTTTGGATCTAAAACATGTAAGCATGTTTTCATGCAATTTGAAGTCCCTAGACTAAGAAAGAGATAACTGCTTGCCTCCAAAGTAAAAAGAAGCTTCAGTCAAGATTTGTGTGGTCATTGCATAGTATTATATGACATACAAGATTTCTGCTGTACACTTAGACTGTAAATACAGTAACAGGTTATAACTGCACAAAAGCAGAAACACCTTGAACCTCTTGTGATGTGCCTGCATGGTGCATATAACTTTGAGCTTGCTGCAGGTAACTTCTGAGCTGACTGGACATAGCTGAAGTCCACATGTACAAGACAAGGTCTTTTGATCCACTGAAATCTTGAAGAAGTCTGATAGTATTATTTTGATACTAATATCTATAAAATAGGAAAAACACGCTCTTTGGTAAAACCTAGATTTTGAAGCCACATTTTCTATCTGCATAGTGTAATACAACTGTTTTGGTTACCTGTAATTTTCATACTTTTGAAATGTTTTTTTTCTATGCACCTAAATCTCACTTAAAGGTGACAATGAAAAAGAAAAGACTGTTCAGTTATGTTGTGATAAATGTATGTTTCAAATGTGACTACTATTTCTCTCTGAGTGATATCTATGTTCTCTTGGGTTTTAATTACCATTAAAGAAAAATATGCTTTAAGAAATCATGTTTTATGGTTCAATTTCTGAAAATAGAAATGTAAATTCAAACTTGTCTTGTTAAGTGTTAGTTGACTGGGTTTTTTTAGATTGGGGGGTTTTTTAAGCTACTTTAACAGCATCACAGAGGCATTTCTCTGCTAATCAAGCAGATGGTTCTTCCCCTTAGACGTTGTTATCACTTTATTTTTATCTCTAAAGTAGCCCAAGCAGTTACTATTGTGAAAGTAGCAACTTTTTCAAAAGCTTCGTAGAACTTTGTTAAATTGTGAGCAGTTCTTGAAATTAATGTTCGTTTACCAAAGAACTTTGGGATTGTCTTCAAAGAGTGGTGTCTTTTTTGTTTGTTTCTGGCAGTATCTTATTATCTGACCTTAGTATCTGATGTGTGTTTGTCTCTACAGTGACCCAGCAATGAAGCAGTTTCTGCTCTACTTGGATGAATCAAATGCATTGGGAAAGAAGTTCATCATACAAGACCTGGATGAAACTCATGTCTTTGTATTAGCTGAGCTGGTTAACTTCCTTCAGGAGAGAGTGGGCGAGTTAATGGACCAGAACTCTTTTCCTATTACTCAGAAGTAAAAAGATCAGAGAAATGAGATTACTGCAGGTTTTGGCATAGCGAATTTCAATAGCTTAGGTTGTTACTGTTACTATGTCCTACATGGTAGTGGCTACTCTAGAAAATGGATCATTTTCATAGACAAAATGCTCTTTAATTGGATTTTGTTTCTCATTTTGAAATAATATTATCTTTAATAAAGTCCTTAAAATGATACACTTGAGGAGTTGCCTAGAGAATTTTTTTATGCATGTTCCCCAGTTTTCCTTTGGAACTTTTTAACTTGCAAGATTCTAGGACTCAAGAATGAGAGTACTGATTCTGTATTAGAACGCTGTATGGATGGCTCTGACAAGTTACTTTGCTGTGGACTTGACAAACCTGGTGACAGTGTGACTGATGGAATGTAACAGATGTTCTTTTAAGTGCAATAGGTTCTTGATGGAACATCTCCCTAAGCTGATGCATGGTCAGGTACTGGTTTAACTTAATGGGTTTTGCACACCAAAATGAAACTCAGTGAGAGTTTTCTATTCGGTTTGGTGTTTTGGTTTTGTTTGGTTGGTTGGTTGGGGTTTTTTTTCCTGTTAGGTTGTTTTTCCTAAATGTTTTACAAATGCCCTATACTGCTTACCTACTTCTACCAATGCTGTGCTTCCTGCCTTCTGGATTTGGTGAGGAGTGATGGGAATGTAGCAGTTTGGAGGGGAGGAGGAGCGACAAAGGGGTGGGCACAACAAAATCCATTACCCCAGGTCATCTCATTTTAAGTGTAAATTGACTGCTTGTATATCAACAACAGCAAATTAAAGGGGTAACATAAATGGGACACCTGTCCTTTAGGTAATAACTGCTTGTAGTTTTCCACTGAAGCTAGTTACTTGGTATCTCAGACTATGAGAAGACAGATGGTTTTGGATATTGGGGTGGGGTGATTTTGTTGTTGTTGGTTGGTTGGTTGGGTTTTTTTGCTACAGCTCAGCTCTTTCTACCCTATTGCACCTGGCTGCAAAGAACCTTGTGGTTTCCTAGGGCTTTATACACTGAGTGCAAAAATTCTGGTTTGCATTTGTAACAGATGCTGGCTTATGTAGTAAGTCAGCTAGTGTATGATGATAAAACCTGTGAAGATTTCTGTCTACAAATATGGCAGATACAGATCACAGAAACAACAATAATAGTGTGTTACCTTATCTCTTATCCTACTTCCTATTCAAAATAGTCAAATTTATTAGATTTAGAAATAATAATAATTGATAATTAAAGAAGACAATCAGATGCTGTTGTTGTTCCAACCATAAACAATGCTGACTGGTGGCAGAACAAGATGTAATGGGCACAAATTTGAACATGGTGAGCTCTGTCTAAACATGAGGAGCTTCTTTACTTTGAGGATAGGAGAGCACTGGAACAGGCTGCTCAGAGAGGTGGTAGAGTCTCTGGAGATATTAAAAATCCACCTGGATGCCATCCTGTGCAACCTGCTCTGGGTGAACCTGCCCTGGTTGGAGGTTGAACTAGATGATCAAGAACTAGCTACTCCACTTCACTGGAGTAGGAAGGTAAATTTTTTATGAGTGGTTAATGCTTCCTCACCTCTCTCTTGAGATGGCTCAAATGCTGATCTAACTAATTCTGAGGAAGATTATTTGAGCTCTTTACTGGAGGGCTAATCAGGAGTCTTGGCATGGCATAATTGCTTAATTCAGTTTATTTAAAAATGTCTTACAGCTCCACTTCAGAATCTTAGTTCATTTTACATCCAGATTTTGATGAGAGGTAAGTGATACCTCACTCAGATTACTATATTTGAAAAGTCAGGTTGGAATTACACTTCAGTTATAAACTTCTGTTTACCATGTCTAGTGCTAAATGGCTATTGAGATTTTCCTTCTGAGTCTATAATAAACTTATTGCAGTTCTTTTCATTTTCTTCTGGTTAATTTTACAGCTTAAGTGTTGCATTACCTGTGTTTTAGCTTGTATTTCTAGTGATAAATGGCTTATGTGATACAGAGGGATGGAAGTTCTAAACTGCATAAACTAAACAGATATGCATTCTTACACTCTTAGCTTTTAATCTTTTTCAAGCAAGCCTGTTTATGGATTTTAAATTCTAAGCCTGCCAAGACTTACACCCTTCCTGCAACCTAACCAGACCTAACTGATTCTGCAGGGCCACCTCCAGTATGCAAGAATAAACTAGAGGACATGTATTTTATGCATGAACAGGCTTGTTCACTCTGAACTAAAGTAAACGAGATTGTTTACTGTGAACTGAAGATAATAGTGTTTCACGGTGTCACTAAAATGGCTTATTTTAACTTTTTTATAGTGATGATGCCAGCTAATAAAAGTGCACAATTTTGAGTAGTTCCTAGGTTGAGTTTGGAAAAGTAGGATTCTAAAAAAATTATTAAAATAAATATCTATATAAAATCAACAAGTCCTTAATCATATTACTGAACATAGGCTGAGAGTTAGATTTTGCTCTCCAACGTGACAGTAGGCCATTGAAGAAAATAGTAAACATTTGTAACAGATCTTTTTGCAGTTTCCAGTTTCATAGCAGTTTCTGTTGCTTTTCACACACTGACTTCATTCATTATATCAAACAATCCCATTAAAGCTTGCAGAGGTTACAGCAAAATGAAGTATTACTCAGTATGTCAAAATTGGGTGTCCATGTTAATTTTGTAATTCAGATTTCGGCAATGCTTACATCTGTATGTACTATACAAAATTAAGGATTCAATGGATTACAGAAGCTCATAATCACAATCACATAAATCACATAATCACAATCACATAATTATCATGATTGGAAAAGACTTCTAAAATCACTGCATTCAACTGTCAGCTCCCCAACCCTCCCACCTCTTCCCTCCCTCCCCCCCCCCCAAAAAAAAAAAAAAAGTGCCTCATCTCCTCATCTATTCATTTTTTTTTATAGCTTCAGGGATGGTGACTCCACCACTTCCCTGGGTAGCTCATTCCAGAGCCTGACTACTCTCTCATTAAACAAATTCTTCCTAATACCTAGTCTAAACCTCCTCTGGTACAACTTGAAGGCATTAAATTTTTCCTCAACTAAGTTATTGTCTGTGGTCTTGTAACTTAGCAACTAATGAGAAATTTAAAAGATAGAGTCTCTGATAGAAATATGATGTGGATTTTTTTTTTTTTTTTAATATGAGAAATAATATTTATTTTATTCATCCTTATTTCATATTAAATGATTTTCAGGACTGGAGACTTAACAATTTGAGGGCAGACCAGTAAGGGGAGCTCTTACCAATATTTTAAATCTTTTTAAAAGAATTATTGCGGCACGGGTCAGAGACTTGTAGTGCTTTGGAACGTTAATTTTCTCTCTGCGTGTGCTTTCAGCTGGAGATGAACATTATTGTACAAGGCATCCTTCTAGAAAGATGTTTGCAGCAAGAGATTTTGGAATGTAGTATCTTTAGATCTGAAATTTTGTTAGATGTTTAGTTATCCAATGTGTTTTTTATATGCTTAGTGCACAGTTCCATTGAACTAAAATGATGTGTCTGAAATGTTGTTTTCCCTTCAGGTATTACTGGTAGGTCTCTAACTCCACAAAACAGGCCTGCTTAGGAGTTACTCTGTATTAAATTACATAATTTTTAGTAAATGTAAATCACAGGAAGACATTGTGGATAACAGAAGTGACTTTTATGAAAGTTTTTTCTCTTTATTTCCTCATCATACAAAATGCATCTGATTGTAGGGTTCCTGTTCCTCGGTGAACATGCACCATACCACATGGAAGACATCTAAAAACTATTTAATGTCACTGTATTTCAGTGTGCACTTGGGATTTCTCCATCTGTATCTCTTGGATTTTGCTACTAGTACAAAGATATGACAGAAATTTTTTCCCTGATTACCTTCCAAAATTAATAATTTTATTCATTTACACTTATGTAAAGGTAAAAATCAATATGGTCTCTAAACAAACAAACAAAACCAAGGCCCCACAATACCTACCAGTTATGTTTTAATGTGAAAGGAAAAAACCTACTACCTACTACCTGGGACATTAGTGGTTGTATTTTTCATATTGACAGAAAAAGTAATTTTCTCTCCTGTGACTCTGTAGCAGTAATGAGCAGATTAACTGCAGAGTAGAAATAGACTATGATATCGCTCTCCAGTGAACAAATTAAGAAATTGAAAACTGTAGAGTATTACTGTTAGCTTTTAGCATTTTGTGCTTGAGCAATTTTAGGTGCTAGTAACAACAGCAAGTATATGGTTCCTGAAAGAGATCTCATTTTCAGATTAATATTTTTCTTTTACCAGAAGAAAAGCAGATTTTTATTACCCGTGCTGGAATGTGCTTGGACACGCAAAAGAAATTCCACCCAACACCAAAACTCTGGCAGATAATTGATTGGTCTCAACACTAACTCCTCAGGAAAATAACAGCAAGCAATTTTTCAGGATGACTATAGGTTGAAGGCTGTCAATGCTAGGTGTTCATTTTTCTATTACAGACAAGATGGACCTAGCTGTAAATTATGAGGTGTGCAGAACAATGTTTGTGAAGACATCACTTGCAGATAGGAAAGTAATGTACATTTCTACAGTGTAGGCCTAGGTGATATAGTGAGAGTCAGTAGTGAGAGGTAAAGATAATGGCCAAACATCTCTAATCTGCCAGTGTTTTTTGTGTTCATGATGTTTTGAAGCTTAGAGGAGTGAGATAGGAGCATGAGAGAAAGAAGGCAGAAAAGAGGGGAAAGAATATTTTAAGCTTGTACCTAGCATTTCCTTTTATTTCTGAAACTGAACAAGATCACAAGGAGCATAAGGACAAACTGAGAGAAACTGCAGTCTAATTAGTTTTATTTTTGGTTTCTATGTGACAGCAGGAGCCAGAAGGAGCAGTAGGGAGTGGGAAGGAAGGATTCTGAGGGGGTGTGTTTCAGAAGGTGGTTCCTAAAATTGTTTGCTCTAAATATGAAAAAGTAGACCCAGCTGAAATTGCCTTTTGAGTATGCAGAGTTATTCCAGCTCATTTCTGGTTTGAAATGTACTACAAAACAAAAGGAGCTGTGAAGGTGCTGGAAAGAACTTTCATTGTTTGAAATGCTAACTAAAGGAAACAACCTGCTATACCACTTAATTTGAAACAATGAAGGAGGCTTCCATGTAGTGTATTTTTTCTTTATTGTCATAGCTGCACAAATATCCTAACCAAAATAAGTCAGAAACAAAGAGAGAAGACTGATATAAATAGCCTATATTGAAGACTAATGATCAGCCATTGGCAACACTTGATCCTTATTCAAGCTTAGAGTTAATTGCTTGTGCCAATATTTTGGTTTTTACTAGTCAGGAGCCTTGTCTTGGGACATCTGGAGCAGAATTGTAAGCTGGATATGGGTAGAGGGAATGTGGAAGTCTTTTCAGTCTCAAAAACTGATACACTCAAACATGACAGATAGTTTTCTCCTTTGTCCTAGCACCCGGTACGCAGAGAAGACTGCTTGAAAGAGTGCAGCGCAGAGCCTTCAGGATGATTAAGGGAATGGAAAATCTCCCTTACGAGGAAAGACTGAGGGAGCTGTGTCTCTTCAGCTTGGAAAAGAGAGTGAGGAGCGAGCTCATTAATATTTATAAATACATATAGTGAGATAGCCAGAAAGATGATTCCAGGCTCTTCTCAATTATGCCCAACGATAGGACAAGAGGCAATGGATATAATCCTGAGCACAGGAGGTTCCATATAAACACAAGGAGAAATTTTTTGATTGTGAGGGTGACAGAGCACTGGCACAGACTGCCCAGGGAGGGTGTGGAGTCTCCTTCCCTGGAGTACCATGCACAATTTGAAGGATGATGTACAGATTTATTTTTCTTCTTTTAAAAGTACAAAAATAAAAATACATATCAGAATAACTTGCATGTGCACCAGTAACTACTGAATACAATTGTATGATATGTGGACTACCCACAGCAAATGCGTGTATCATGCCATAACTATGTTATTTTTTAAGACTTAACATTTGATTTTGCAACAATCTGCTGCATTTTCTACTATGGAGGGTGATAATACAGAGGATGCTTGTTTGGGGCTCTGTCGAGAAACTGTTAGAATTCTAGTGCTTAAAACCTTAAATATTTTGTTGGCTTCCAACAATTATTTTTCAATAACTTTGTATTTGGATGTTGTCTCAATTGCATTTTGCAAAAAAAGTGATTGCTTAAGTTTTGCTGTGCTGTCCTTTTACTTGAACTGCTCATGAGACCACACTTTGAATGATAAAGAGCTTTGAAGAATTACTCTATATACCATAGTATCATGGAATTCCAGGTTGGAAGGGACCTCAAAGATCATCTGGTCCAATCTTTATGGTAGGGGTCTCTGTAGATTTAAGCTAAAAAAAGATTAAAAATTATAATTCATCCATTAAAGCAGCTGTCTGGAAAGCCCAGGGACCTTGGAAGTATTCCCACCAGCTGCTATTTGTCTTAATATTCTAATATGGCCTTTGCTGAGTAAGTTTTATGAATTGCTTTTTTATACTGCAGACATATTCTAAGGTCTCACTTTGAACTAGGGTTTCATATTGCTAGACTTACAAAATGCAGAAGGGGGCCTAACCTGATGTAGCAAATCAAATAGGTAAAAATGGACTGTGTTTAATAGAGTAACATAGATAGAATTATGTCTGTCTCTCTTGGATCTTCTCTATAACCATTTCAAGCTTAATTTCTCTTAATTTCTTAATTTTAGGAAGAAATTCTTCAGTATGAGGATGGTGAGACTCTGGAATAGATTGCCCAGAGAAGTTGTGGATGCCCCCTCCCTGGAGATGTTCAAGGCCAGGTTGGATGAGGCTTTGAGCAACCTAGTCTGGTGGGAGGTGTCCCTGCCCATGCAGGGAGGTTGGAGTAGGTGACCTCCAAGGTCCCTTCCAACATAAACCATTCCGTGATCGTACGAATCTCATTCTTCAGTCTAATTGATTACAGTTGTATGCAAGTGAGCCTTCATAATACCGGTGCAACCATGTTTCTCTTGGGGGAAAAAAACCCTAATTTGATGTTCCCCTGGGAGTACTGGCCTCTTTCATGTCGTCACCATCAACAGAGATGCTGTTGCTGATCAGCAGATACAGATTTTTCTCCTCTCTTTTCAGCTGATGCTTTCAGTTTAAAATGAACACTGGTAAATCCTTCAGTTAATGGTTTTTAACTTTGTACTATCATATTGCATCCCATTTTTTAATTAGTCTGCTTCTGTGGGTCATCCATTCTTTTGTGAATGACATATATTCTGGTTCTAGCCTGTATTGTTGATTCTCAAGTTTGTGCCATCAGCAAACTTTATTAGCACACACTTGTTCTAAGGTCAACTATCAAAAATATTAAAAAGGTCAGTATAATGATTAATTGTTTGGGGACTACATTTGTAGTATCTCTTCAGTCAGACTTTTCTTTGGGCTACCATCCACTGCCATCTCCATTAGTTCCCATTCCTTGCCAACTGTACTAATCCTCATCTCTTCGGTTTAATAATTGTGTGCCACCATTTGAAACAGTAAGTAAAGTTAAAAAGAAAATATACAGGAATATATTTAATATATATGAATATATTTTCCTTGTTTAGCACATCAGTTATCTGACAGAAAAAATGCAAAAGTTTAGTTTCTATTCAACTTAGTGCTTGTTGTCCAATTTTCCCATTTACTAAAGTGTCTTTGTTCTTATCTATAAATTGTTTTCCAAAGCCTTATATGCCATTCACACCAGATAGATAACTAAGAGCTTACCCTTATGGTTCCCTTTCTTGAATACAGATACAGCATCTTCTCTTATATACTCTAGGGTTTTCAGATTTGATATGAAAAAATGTTGCTGCTTTTACCATGTCAGTTCTTTCAGTATCCTGGGGTGATATCTTGTTTTCTCTGTTCAGGTTACATTAAGCTCCTTAAAGAAAGGGAGAAAAAAATCTATAGGGAAGGTTGGAGCTGCTTCCACAACAAATAAAGAGGCAAAAGGAAACTGGAGTGAAACAGCCAGTCGACTGGAGAGTTTGGTAATTGTCAGACAGCCTAGCTACTCTCCTCTAGTGCTGAAGAAATCCTTGCTCTTTGGGGGAATCTGCCCAAGCAGACTGATTTATTTATTTTTCTCTGATGTGTACCTCTGCAGTGGAAGAAAATTGCAAGCTTGGGTACATCAAAAAGAAAATGCCTTTTGGAATCAGATGAGTGCAAGCAAAAATGAGTTAAGTTTGTGTGTGGAAAAAGTAAAAGTGAATTTGCATGTGAAAAAAGTGAGCCAAATTGCATGTTAAGATCTCCAGTGCATTAAAAGTAGGATAGTCACTCATGCTGGAAGGCCGGGTAGAGGTACAAGGGGAAGATAGAATAATAGAGGCGTCTACAAGAACAGTTTTCCTGATATGGCACAAGACATTTTAGGTATCTCTTCTAACTTAGGTTCTCTGAGGTAGTGTTCTGCAAGGCAAACTGTTCATGTCCTTTTCTTACATGTAAAGACATTTTGCAATTTTTTTCTTTCTTTTAATTTAGAGTACTTTGGCTTTTCTCAGCTTCCTTTTATTTGCTGAAGCACTTAGAAACTGGAATTAAATAATGAAACACCTTATATTGAGTTCTAGGCTTCTTGATTGTGTAACAGAAGAAGTTAGTTGACTAGGGACCCCTTTAAATCTTCAGATAATAATTTTTATTATTATATTTAATTTTAACAGCTTGTAATGGAAATAAATTTAACTAAGGGCTGAATTTCAATGCCTTTCTACTGATTAATAGTACCACTGATGGACACTAGCTTCAAGAGACATCTACATTTTCTCTGACATAGCGGAATCCCCTATGGCTAGGAGGGGCAGAAGTAGTTGCTGCCAGCCAGAGACATTTCAGGCTGATTGACTGAAATTGGAGAATTTTGTCTGCCTGAAACCTGTAAATATTAATGGGCTTTCTATGATATTTGACCTATGTTTCTATGTTTTTTGTGCATATCAAAATCTTACCCTGGGCTCAGACATCCTTCCATGCTTCTAAACATTGGGAAGTCCAGCTCAGTAGTTGTAGAGCAGTAACACTCATGCAGACTTCTGAAAATTCACTGGCAACCAACAAAAAGTCCCATCGTAGTTGGCTGGAAGCAGCTCTTTTGAGAATCATCAAAGCAATGGGAGGTATGAGTACATTTCCCTTTACATTTCTGTTCTGGACTGAAATGGAAATTTTTTTTTTCAGTTGGCAATTTAAATAGAATTTAAATAATGCCCCTTTCAGGAAGTCAGGGCAAACTTTCAGTGCAAAACCCTCAGTCCTGCAAATGCTTAGGCATATGAGTTTGAACTTAAAGATATTGATACTTTTTTATAACAGTGAGGCATGAGTGTGGATTTAACTGCATGCCAACACTGAACTAAGTCTGCTTATCTAGTAATGATTATATCTGAAAGAAGCAAGAACTTTTTTTTTTTAATGTGAAGTAGTGGGAATACTTTACCTATAGAGGAAAAAAAATGAGGTGTTCTGGTTGGGGAGATTCAGGAAGGTGGGTTGAAGAAATAGTTTCTTTATGTTTTCCTTTCAAAATAAAAAATTTCTACATTAAAAATTATGTATATTATGTAGTTACTCATAGGCAAGTGGGATTTTTCATCTTCTTGAATGATCATACCTAGTCATAGCTAGTTATTTTAAGGGTATCTGCCTTTAAAAAAAAACAAGAGAGATTATAAGAAAATATTCCTTAAAAAGAGGCCAGCATTTGGTTCTTTGGAAGAAAGGGTTGTGAATAGGGCATTAATGGTCTGTAGAATAGAAACCGGACTATCTGTTCACTCTCACAGCTGTCTAGGATGTAAATTATTGGCCTGGCTGTGATTGAAATGAACAGAGATGAGTTCCTTCTGAGAAAAGTATCTTACTGCCTTTAACCTTAAATTCACAATAGTCTACTGGTAAAATGAATTTACAAACTTTCCTGTACAGATTCTTGACTTATTTTTTTTTAATTATTGTTATATCAAACTGCATAAGTAAGTAATGTTTCTTCTAGATCAGTAGTACCAAGGAGTAGAAATACAACTCAAAGAAAAGGTGTTTTTTTTTTTTTTTTAGGCTTCATATTAAAATTAGCAATGTTACACGATATGATCATTTTGATAACACAATTGTACCTTTATGTATGTATCTTTAAATTTTTTTTTTAGTACGAATTAAGTGGAGTTTAAAATGTTTATTATCCTAAAGATGTACATTCACTCACAGAAAAGGTATAAATTAGCATTTGTACAAACCAGATACAATACAGTAGTGGCATTTTCCTAAGCATGATCTGTCTTTGCATTTATGGAGCAGCAGTGTCCTGTAGGCAAGTCAAAAGTGCATGTGCTATTGCTATAAATAATAAAGGCTTTGACCTCTCTTTTCACTTTGGAAGCTGAGGCCCTGTCTTAATTGCAAAGATAGTCCAGGGTTACAGTTGCTCTGGTTATGGACTTTGAGATTGCTGTTGCTCCCCTTTTGCACATGGGTGAATGCTGTAGTCCCTTCCTGATGTGGAATCAGGTCCTGCTGATTCCCACACAGGGAGAAAAGAGGAGGAATTGCTGCCCTACTGCAAAGTGTAAAACATAGCCTGAAGTATCTGCTTCCAGTTCCAGGGACTTTTGTGTATCTATGTGAATTTGTTTAGGAACATGTATGTGTTAATCTTTTTTGTTAGAATGAGCTGCAGCAGTGATAAGAGTCCATCTCTCTCTGTATTTCAGTCCCCAAGACTTTCAGGATTCAGGATGGACGAGACTCCTGCAAGGTGTCACTCAGTCACCATCGTAGCTTGCAAAGGCTGGTGAACAGCTACCAGACTGTTTTCTCTTGTGATTATCAACCCAGCTATTGAAAACTAATGCAGCTGAGGGAAGGGACTAGTAGGTGACACTGTTACACTGTGCCAGGGGCAGAGAGGACAGGATTGCAAACTGGGTCAAAGTTGTAGTTGTGATTTGGAAACCTCTCAGTGATGTTTTTTGCTCTTCTACTTAAACTTAATTCTTATGACTGCCTGTAACTTAGGAATTGAGCTAAGGCAGAGATACTTAGGTTAAACACAGGAATCCAGTGGTTTTAACTGTTTTGGCTCAAGATTTTCTTCTGAAGAAATAATCCCAATGTAACAGATCTAAGTTTGTCAGTAAGCATGGTGGTGGCTGTTGTCTTTTGCAGGTATCAAGGAGCTAATTCAAGGTCTCTGGTCTTCACAGTTTACCAGTTGATAACAACTGTTGTAATGCATCCAGAAATAGACTCCTAAGTCCCTGATAACTTATTGCACTTCAGCTACATGACCGCTATTCCACCTTTAGAGATGCCCAGGAGTTTAGCCTGTGTAGCGGAACTGACAATCTTTGGTAAAAAAGCAATGTTTCCAAATAATAATTATATTAATAGAAAAAAACTATACCTAGCTCTAGCATATTATTTCAGGATTCCGGTTTCCACCGACTTAGATGCTCCTATGGTACAAAGTTTGACCTCTTTGTGCTACAGTTTGTAAGATAAAATCCTCCTCTGGGGACCAATGTGAAAACTGTAAACATTTTTTACGTTCTGAAATGATCAGTAAGTTTTGATTACTAAAGCCAACAGGGCTTTGGGTCTTCTCACTTCTTGCACCCCATGTATTAGACATCTTTAGATGTCTTTTTGTAGAGCTGATCGTTGAAGTTTGTTCCTGGTTTGTTCCTTAAAGACCTGAGTGCTTCACACTTTTTATATTTAGGCATTTCATTGCTCCTTTCTGAAGAAAGGGAATGAGCACTGAAAGTAGTACCTAAATACAGCTGCAGAGTCTGTTTGCAATACAAATCCCTTGCCGTTGAGGCTCCCCCATGTTTTGTAGCCTTGGTCTCTGGATCGCATCCTGAATTGCCAGCTTTAAGGATAAAGGCATTCCCTTTCATCAGACATCCCCTTAACCCGTTATTAGTAGCATTATTTTCCGGGAGCACAGGTTATGTTTAGCACGGGGCACTACTCGACACTCTCTGCTGTTGTTAAGTTAAAATGCAGGATATAGTGGTGCCAGCGCTCGTCATTTTACCTGGGAAGAGTGTGAGGTACGTGGTGGGACTTGAAGCCCCAGCTACCGCTACCAACCTCTCCCCCTTACCTCTGTTAGCCCTGGGCGCGGGAGGGGTTAGCTCCCAGCGCTTTCTTATCAAAGAACCCCCAGTATCATTGACAGCCTAAGCTTTCTGTAATGCAGACAGACGAAGGTAAGGAAGGGAAGGGGCTGAGAGGGGCGGGGAGGTGGAGGCGGCAGCCTCGCTGCCCCCACAGCTGTTTCTCTCTGTCACACGAGCTGTTACCACGACGCGTGAAGTGTCACGCCGTCATGGCGCTGGCCGGGCCCCACCAATGGGCCGTGGCGGTGCGGGAGCCGCCGGGGGCTGCCCACGCCTTTGCGGGGAGGGAGAGGAAAGCTTAGGGGCAACCCCCTTCTCATTCCCGCCCGCCCCTCCCATCCCCCACCGCCCTCAGCCCCGCCAAGCGGCCCCGGGATCGGCGGCGGGGGCGGAGCCGGGTCGGGGCAGTGTGGTGGTCACGTGGCGGGGGTCACGTGGCGGCGGAGTCGGGCCCAGCCGCAGCCGCCGCCGCCGCCGCTCCGGTAGCGGTGAGAGACGGAACCGGGAGGGAGGGAGGGCGGGCAGGCAGGCAGGGAGGGAGGGACGAACGGAGGGAGGGAAGGAGGGAGGGAGGGGGAGGTACTCGGCGCCGGGGCGGGGAGGGAGCCTCGGGGGTGCGAGTGGCAGCTGCCCGCTCCTCCGCCGCGCCCCGCCGAGGTGAGTTGAGGCGGGGGATTGGGGGTGGGGGGCGATGCGTGGGGCAGGGCCTCAGGGCGGGGGCACCGCCGGGAGCGGGCTGGGCCAGGCCAGGCACTGACCGGGGCCGCGGGCGCCTGCGGGGTTGTTTTGTTCCGGTTGGGCACCTGCTTGCCCGCGGGCAGGCCGGCAGACCCGTCCGGTTTTGGGGGGGGGGGGGGAGGGAGAAAAGGAGATGAGGGGGAGTCCCGGGGCGGGAGCCGCCCGGGCGCGCGCATCCGTTGTTGGGCGCGCGGTGCCCTTTCCGTGGCGGTTGCCCCGCGCGCCCGGCGGACACCGGCCGGTGTCGGTCCTGCCTCCCCCCGTCCCCCCCACCAGCCCCGGGGGCTTCCCGGGAAGCCCGGATCCCACCCTCACTCACACCTGCGGCTCCGGGAGCCCGGAAAGCCAGGCGGTGGGGTGGAGGTGGTCCCCGCCCTCTCCCGGAGGCCGCCGAACCGCTCCGCACCGCCTGGCCGAGGGGCCGGAGTCCGGCAGCGGAGCGGGGAGCCGTCTAGCTGCTGCCGGCATCGTCTCTGACCCTCTGCGCACAGGCTGCGATTTTTTTTTTTCCCCGTTTTTTTTTCCCTTCTTTATTCTTCACTGTTGTCCCCCCGTGCCCCCGCCGCATTCGGGAGGGGGGCAGCTCCTTAGGAAATTTGCCCTACGGTACGGAAAAATGCGCCTAGGGAATGCAACTCCGCGTTCTTTTGTGTTGTGTCTTCACGTCGTGCCTTTCAGTAAATGTCTGCTTGCGAACGTGTTCGAGCACCTCGGCTTGCTAAAGATTTCCTGAACAGTGCAGGAATAATTTATTCATTCAGTACTTAAATTGTACTTAAACAGTAAAACATACAGGTAAAACAGCTGTATGGAGTCAGATTAAACGTCCGCTTAGTTTTTAGATTGCAGCTTCTGGAAGTGGCAAGTAGCAGATGCTTAGGAAACACCATAATAACTTGGGGGAGTGTATTGGGAGGCTTTGGGAAATGAGCCAGACCTCCAGCTATTTGAGGTTAAGGGACTTCCTGAGTAAAATACGGTGTTTGAGTCTCCAAGAGCCTTTTTTCTTCTACAACTTAGATACGTTTTGAAAAACAGGCCTCTTGATATAAAAGGTTTTTCTTCTCCTTTAAAAAAAATGTTATTGTCATAGACAATTTCATTTTGCGAGGATGAAATTTGCCTGTTTGAGAATTACTGATTCATGAGCAACATCTTGTATTCTAAGTAGGGGTGTTTGCAGCAGGTATTTTCTACACATACAGAAGCTGTCAATAATACAGTTGTTTTTTAATGTCTGTTTTTGCAAATCGTTTGCAAATTCTAAGTCTTAAAACCTAAAATATCTGTTTAATAAAATACAGTATAGTAAGAACTTTCTCCAGATAGCAGGTGTTTTAGTCTAATACAATATTGGCAGCTTTGAAGAGTGTATTAATATGAACCAGTAACATATAATTGTTAACTCTAAGCTTATGGAGTTCCCTTAAGAGTGTAAAGAGTTAACTTACATAAGAAGAAGATGTTTATTAGTGGAACTAATTTCTCATTACATCAAGATTTCTGGTAAAATTATTACAATAATACCATCATAGATTTTTCCATAATAGTGAAATCATGGTGATCCCTAGGGATGCTGCTTATCGACTTGATCCTGCAATCATAATTCAAGAAATAGCTTCACGCCAGGAGCTCCCAACCTGATTGCTCTTATAAGGAACATTAGCACGAGTGGGCCTCATTTTTCACAGGCAATGTGAATGTCAAGGAAAGCAGAGAGCTATTTGAATAACTGCATATCTCCCCATGCCCCCAGTGGAGTTTTATAAGAAGGTCATTATCAGTTTCTTGGGTCTGAAAGGAGGTAATGGGTGAAGGTGTGTGTGTGTGTATAGATAGATATTTAAAAGATTAAAAATAGCTTAGAAAACTGACAACTATAGCTGTTGTGAATTACTTTCAAGAAAAAAATTCCTTTTTTTTTTGTTTTTTTTTTTTTTTGTTGTTGTTTTTGTATACCACATCACTGCTTCTTACAACTGCCTGTCTGGAATATGTTCTCACCTAATCAACAGGTTCTAAAACCCTCAACATATTTCAGTATTCTGTAAAACCCCTATTGACTTTGAACTATACTACACTCTTGATGGACAGTTTAAAATATTTGATGTATTTTCTTCAGTAAGTTGATGAATAGATGTAAAAGGTTCTATTATAAGCTTATACCAAGGTAACTGTTGCAGTGCAGCTCTCTAGCTCATGGAATAATTTTTATCACAAAATAATGATTGGCTCAACTTAACTTTCAAATAAAACTATGGCTGTTTTTTAATATTTAATTAGCCTCTAGAAAAAGTTGTACTTGTTTTATGTAATGATTAAGAATACTTGTAATACACAGCTTTTAAGAGAACTTTTAATAGGTTTCAAAGCACCTTGCAAAATAATTTAGTGTAATTATCGTTGTATCTGAAGATAATTATTCTCATCTAGTGCTCATAAAGAGGTAGTTGTCTGCCTGGGATTGCTGTAAGAAACCCTGTAAGAAGGTCTAACAACTAAGTGAGAATTTTTTAATTCAATTTTTTAAATAACAAAACTGCCACAAACTCACTTTTCTGTTGTTTACAGATTTCTGTTGTAGCATGTTTATTTTATTTAATTGCATCTGAGGTAATTTCATACTGTACCTTGAAGCTTTTGGTACAACAGATTTCTCTTTAGTGTCAGAAGAAACCCTATGGAAGACTTAACTATATGTATTTATGAGACAATAATTCAGGAAAGTTTCTGAGGTGATTCAGATAGTAATGGTGCATGTCTCCAGTTCAGTTACCAGGGAGCTTTGCTGCTAAAAGAGTTGGTATAGATGTCTGTATCTTATCAGGGGAAAAAAAAAAACCACCACCACTTTTTGAAGGAGTGAGTTACATGGCCAACATCTTCATCGTGGTATTTCCTTCGCTTCCACTTTGCAAAGCTCTTAGAAATGGTACAGGATCTCACATTTCACTTTTTTGTCTGGAAGCAGTTCCAGTCACCTTCAGTGAACCATTTTTGTAACCTGGTAGCAGAACAAACATGTGGTGCTAGAGGTGTGAAGTGCATACCTTTATACTGCTTTCCATCTACCTCTCTCAGTTTGTATGTGCACATGATTATTGCTATTTGAATTACGGGAGCATTTTAATAGTTTAGCGAGGTCTTCTACTGGGTTGATATTTTCCAAAATAAGACATTTAATATTTTTTTTTCCATTTAGGACAGTACGTTAAAGCATTGTCCTTTAGGAGTAAAATACAAATAAGGAAATATGTGGAGGAGTTACAATTTGGGAATGATACAGTGTACTATATACTAATAGTACGGGAACTGTATTCCCAGATAGTGTAATGCTATCCAGAATCAAGCATTTATGTAACTTAGATCTAAGTTGTATACTGTTCATTATAGGGGATCAAGTCTTAGCTGTTGCAATTAAATTTTTGCCAGCTGTCCTACAGGTGCAGTCAGCTATTTCAGTTGACTCTGCAAAAACAATGACTGCTTGTTGGCAGATGAGCATCTAGTGAGATCAGTGTGCATTCAGATTATTTGGAAAAAAGGTCCAAGAGAAAATGTTCAGAGAGGTCCAGTTCCAATAAATTGTTCTTCTATTTCTGTGTTCGTTGGGTTGGTTTGTGTGATTCTTGTTTTGATCCATGCTTTTGTATTGCATTCCTTATTTCTGTTTTGTTATTTTTAACTAATGCCTTTGTTTACAACATTTTACCTTACTTAAAACTTTAATAGCTTTTGAATGGTCTACAGTAATAGTTTCCACTTTGTGCTTATAGCCATGAAAGATGATAGTATTACTGAAATGCACCTTGTATCTTTGGTAGCTATATCAAAGCTGGTCTTGGAGATCTCCCACTGGAAAACTGGGCTGTTTATGGAGGTCCTGAGTCATTTGTGATTGTTGCCTTATGCAAAGTTCCAGAGCTAGCAGACCCAGATGGTAGTCATATACTTTGCTAGTACCCTAGCTTTAACAGTCTCCGGCATCCTTGTCTAGTGCAAAGTAATCTTTGCAAAGCATTCACAATTAACTCTCCCATGCACTTCTTGGTACTAATATCAGTCCTTCCTATCAGTTCTTCATCTTCTTTGTACATGTGATGGAATAGATTCTTCTCCTTTGAAGGCACACTTCTGATTAAATATTTGTTAAAGGGACTTGTATCTAAACTGTTTTCTAAATAAAATCTTCATCTATCTAGTTTCACTAACTTGAATAATAATTGCCAAGTAAAAATTGGAAGAAGGTCAAACTCTTTCACATAGCCATTTAAAGAAAACTACTGCAAATGCTTTACCAGTGGTACCTGGTACCATTTAAGCAGATAGAAATTAGGGAAAGGAGCTATAAATGCTGGACAAAATATGAAAGAGAACAGTATTTCTGTATGTATTTTAAGAATACTATAGAAGAGTGGTGGTTTTAAAGATAAGTAGCATAAAGTTATTGCAAAAAGTAAAGACTGGCTGCCCACTGTGATTCTGATGGATCACAGTTCACATGAAGCTTTAGTTGGACAAAGGCCATGGCTAACAAAATTCTAAACTGTTGGAGTTGAGACAGAGGAAGAGAGCAATCTTGCTCTTACTTTGTTTTGGTGAAGTGGAACGCTGGTCTGTTGGGCATCCAGGAATTACTAGCAATGTTACTGCTGCCTGTGCTTGATAAAGAGCAGATTCCCCTTTTCCAATCATGTAGTGGAATAACTTCTAAGAAACCCCTTCAGTTGTAAATAACCTAAAAAACAAAACACAACACAACCCCAAAGACCTACCTGTCTAAAATCTGAGTAAAATACACATAAGGGATAACACAAATCTTCTCATGGAGGTGATGCAGGCTTTTGATAATAGTTAATACTGTATAAATATATTAAAAATGGTACTCATAAAGCTATTATAAGTGGTAAGTAAAACTTGAAAGGGGGAGTGACTTTAGCTAGGGAGAAGGAGGGAGAGTTACATATTTGTAGTATATTCCTCAGCTCTCATGAGTGATGGAAGTATATTAAGAATTTGTTACTATATAAATATCTTGGCTGCCATATGAGTGCCCTTCATAGTGTTTTGAATTGAGGGAATTGAACAGTGTAGGTGTTAGAACAAGCTTTAGCTATTTTACCTTCCTTTTTCACAGACACAAATATATGGACATAAAAATGGTGTGTCAGTTCAGACCAAAGGTTTTTCTACATTAATTTGTTTTTAACAGTGGATGATGATAGCAGATACCAAGGGAGGAGTATCATGGAGCATGCAGATAGCTGAGTATCTGAAGGAAGTATCACTGGCATCTAGCAGGTTGCAGTTCAGGGGTCTCTGGCCAGATTATTTGGTATTTTATAATTTGGCTTCTAGTAGTTGTGAATTTATACAATCTCATTTTGAGCTCTTGTTAGCTTTAGCATCTACTGCGTCCTATGACACAAGGTAACAGAAGCGTAAGTGTCTGGTTTCCTTAGGCTGTTGCCAGCTTGAGAGTTGACAATCCTCTGCTCCAACTCTTATTTTTAATTAGTAAAATGTTATGTCAGACTTGTGTGGATAAAATTGAGTGCTTGATGGGTACATATGAAATATAAGGCTTCGTGTACTGACTCTTTACTGAGAAATATAAAAAAGAGCTCTTTATAAAGTCTTGTAGGTTTCAGGAATGCCTCGTTTGTTTACATTTGCATTTATGTTAAGGCAGAATCTGAGACTTGCTTATAGATGATTTTTCTCTTAGCAGTCCATCTTTTTATAAAGACCTCAGTGTTCGTATCTATATATGCACTACATCTATAGAAACATTGTGAGCATAAAAACCTGGCTTTTGAAATGTAATTGCCAAGTTTGTGATTGTTTCTAAGATGAGGAAAGTTTTGATTCAGATTTTGGTGTGAAGCTTATGTAGCTGAGTAACAAGAGGACAGGTATTATAAGCATATTTATCATATATAGTCATCCAAAACTGTAAGAGTTTTCTGAATAATTTGGAAGCAGAACAGTATGTTAATGAAATGGCCCTTTCCTGTGGCCAATACTTGAACTTTCACTTAATCTGCAAATAAACAGTGATATGTATCAAATGGGTTTGATTTGCTTTCCAGACCTGGATTGCTCTGGAGACCACTGAGGACTGTTCCAGATTGATATGGATTTATCCCTGGCATGAATTCCTCCTTTGTCATCTTGAGGGTTAGTGTTTGCTACTAAGTCTTTAAAGATGTTTGATGCCTAAGGCAGAAGATCCTCTATGAGAGTATGTGTATGCATATATTGTTTTTTATTTTTCATTTTTAAGGAAAAAAATGTCAGAACAGAAAATGGGGCTATAGCTCGCATTGTCTGGTAACTCTTTAAAAATTTAATTAGATAAAACAATGAAAGTAGTTGAATTCTGTGAGGGAGGTTTAAGTGCATTTGTATCTTATAATGATATGGGAAGCTAAGCAGTTAAAAACTGCTATCTTGTGTGAATGATCAGTGGATAAAATTAAATCAGCTCATGTTATAGGTATGCAATTTGGAACCACCTGCAGTTTTTTGGAAGTGGAGAAGAAGATATAATAAAGAAAAAAAAATAGAGGGGTGGGGGAAGGGATATGGCTCTTCTGAAGATACCTAAAGCAAGCCCTATATTGAATTGTAGTAGACCACTATAAGCAAGAATGAATATGTTTCTCTCAACAAGAAAAACTTTCATGCAGCAGCAGTTTTGTATTAAAAGCAAATACAAATCACAGGATTGAGTGGTTAAGTCCTCTTCCCCTGAGTTAGAAACCTTTCGGAGGTGGATTCCTTCCAGATTTTGCCATCCTGCTGAGAAGACATTCTGAATCTCTTCCTTTATACCAATGGAATAATACTATACAGGTCCAATATATGTAATTTCCCAATGTTGCAAAGAAGATTTTTGATTTTCAGTCTTTTCATTGGACCTGTAATAAGACTGAAGAAAACATACTGTATAAAAACCTGTAAGTTGAGCTCAGTACAAGTGCTAGGCGTATGCCTGTACTGTATTAGTCCCTCCCTACTTTTTATTAATAAAAGAAATGGGAAGTGCTCTTTCTTCCAAGGATTTAAAAAAGAGACCGCTGATTAGAGAATGGTGTATTGGCAGATGAGAAAGAAGATCATATAGAAAATTAATACAATACAGTTTCATTTTTAGTACTGGTTTTGGTGGGTTTTGCAGTTGTTAGTAATGCAGAGAGCTGATGACCTGAACAGTGTTTATTCTGGGCTGAACGTGACCTAATCCTGAAAGATTTTGTAAAAAATAATGTCCTATTTTCATGTGATGCAAAAGATAAAGTCTTTCATCACCGTCATAGGGAGGTTATACTCCAAAGATTGAAGAGTTCCTTAATTCAGTCTTCTCCTTCTCCCTTTGGAGTTTTGTTTAAATACTTCTGGTGTGAGAAAGCTTCTAGTTGGTGTGGAGGTAAAATTCTTATGATTTAATTGTCTAGTCCTGTAGTGACAGAATGAACTGTTACTGGATTTAAAATAGCATTACTGAGTGAAACTACAGAAATAATGGGAAAGCTTTGTTCCCTGCTTTGGGTTTAAATTTGTGTCCTTGCTTGTTGTCCAAAGATGAGTGAAAATGGAGAAATGACTGGCATTTGTGTTGTGTTGGGCAGAGAGTGAAAAGTATCCTAAAACAATCAAATGATCTTAGCATGGGAAATGATAATGTGATTTGTATAGTGTCTCCAGGAGCAGATATGTTACTAGTTGTCCATTTTTGGTTAAGGAAGTGATAATGGGATGGGTGTGTTGTGAGGATTTGAATCATATTGATTCTCCTTCAGCTGCATTATCACTGTTTTGACAAACACCATGGCTGATGATACACACTACTGAAATGTCCATACTGGAGTGCAACTATCTTATTTGTTTTCCCTCGTGTTTACTTCTGCTTTGTTTAGTTGGCGTGTAGACTGAGATCTCATTGCTTTCTGAGCCTAGCACTTGCTCAAGATCTTGGAATAATTTCTCTCCCTTGGAGTATCTTCAGAGGTTTGCATTGTTGCCTTCTGCACTGGTAGGACTACTGTGGAAGCACTGAATAAAAGATCTTCAAAGACTGACAATGTGCAATTCTGTTTCTGTTTTGATTGCCACAAAATGACATTTTTGAGTGTACTTCTCCATGAGGAGGTTGGTAACAGTACTGATGAGAATACAGTGGTGGTGATGCAGTTTGAATGGAGAACATACTAAAGAGTACATGACTTCTTTGTCTCTTTGATTACTATGTTTTTTGGGGAGAGGGCTGTGGTGTTTTTATGGGGTTTGTTTCATTTTTGTTTGTTTTCAATTTTACAGTGGATAGGACAATTTCTTCCAGTCTTTCTTGTTAAGGGTTGTGACCCTGTTTCCTGGATGCTGATATTGTTATTGTCTCTGCCTTCACTGAAATTTACAGTTTTGTAATTTTGTGGTATGCTAGGCAAGACTGTGTTTTGTGGTTGCTTCCCTGTTTCCTCTACATCTTTATACAAATAGAGTCAGGAGAAAAAATCTTGTTTGTTAGTTTTAAAGCACTTCATTATGTTAGCCAGTCTAAAAATCTATGTGGAAAATTGCCTCAACTTAAAAATAAATAACAATTTCACACAGATATGCTTAGCTGCACAGCAAGGTCATTTTAATAAAAGCTTGCTGTCCTGTTTTCACTTAATTTTAGTTATCTGGAGTTTTAACATTGTTTGAAAAATCCCAATGAATACTGGCATCTTTTCCAGTCCTTCCTAATGGATAAACGCATGTGTCCTCATGATCAGATTTAAGAATTACTTGTGTACGAGTAGCTCTGCTTGTCTGTAAGGTAACCTCAGGTATTCCAGTAATTCTTAGTGTGTTTGAAGTTCTGCCTCTGCTTGTTTGGTGTTTACTCTAGCAGGATCTCATGATTGGGAAGGTGAAGTACACTGTGGGAGGTTGCTGCCGTATAAACATAACATTAAAAGCTGCTGCAATCCCATGTAGATGAATTTTCTGATGAAATGTTTTAATTTTGTAAATGAACCCATCTCAGTCTAAGTTTTGTTTTGTTTTGGGTTTTTTTTTGTGCATTAATTGATTATAGCAGTAGACTGAGAATCAGAACTCCTGTACTTGTCTCCCAATTCTATTATGAGCTCTGTATTGCCTTGAATTACTTAATTGTCTTTTACTCAGCATTATGATGGGAATAATGCTATTTTCTTCTCTTAGGATCCCTGAGACACTAGATGAAAGGTTAAAAGTTTAGGGTCATGGTAAAAGAAATCATGCAGCTGGAAATGAGTCAAACACTCATCTGAAGATGAATACTCTAGGTAAAGCTGAAACAAAAAAAGTTGCAGAAAGGTAAATAAAACGGGACAGTCTAAACTGTGCAAACTGCGATGTGACTCCTTATTTCCTTGTTTTCCTTTTAGTTCTCAAGATTGTGAGCACTTGGCCTGTCACTTAACATCTGTAAACCATAAGACAGTAATGATGCTAAAGGCATACTTTAGAATAAGATTGCCAGAAGCTAATTGTGTAGGGCACATATTTGGACATACCTACAAAAGCATTTTTGGAGTTGTAAGACTGCTCTAGCTGTTTGTAGCAGACAGCGAATCATGGAAGAGGTCTAAATTCTGGCTGAATTTTGAGATGGTGTGTTGGCAGTTTTGAGAGTTAGCAATGACAAGTCTGTATCATGCATTGATTGTAAAGGGATTGTTTGTGATGGGAAGTTTGATTCAACAAGCTTAGTGCACTTTCTTCACTCCTGTATCGTAGGAATTGCATCTAGAGACTATTGCACTTTATCCATAGAGATTCTTTTTTGGTCACAGATTTTTGAACAAGGTTGTGGGAGTTTTCAGTGTCGTGCTTCCTGAAGCACTACCAAAAAAACAGCAATGCTCTTTTATTAGAAAGTTTTATCCTACATGTTTGGTATTATTTCTGGAGGACAGACTTCTAATTCCTACAGTAATTTTCTTCAATACTGATTCCGGTATAATACCCTGGATTTATGTTTGGACAGCATAGTATATGATACACACAATACAATTTATCTAGGTAAGGGATTTGTTAAGGCTAGAATTAAACATTATGGTTAATTCATGGCACAGGTACAAAGCTTGTTCTGTCATGTAGTCAACTGTTAATGTTCTTTTCCTGCATCTTGGTATAGATAGAGACCTTGTGAAGAGGATAATTGGACTGCATGGCAAAGAGGCAAAGATTAATTTTGGTCACAGAGAAGGATAAGGAAGGGCAAGAAGGTCCATCCTTTTCTTTTTCTGGGTTATCACTGTTCTGGTACAGATGCTTATTAAGAAATTTAATTGAAGAAACAAAATATGCCATGAAAAATGCAGTGAACAAAAATGCATTCTTTCATAATAATTTGTAATGTGTCTTGTTTACCTGTCTTTTTCCTTTCTATTTTTTGAGAGACTTACTGTATCTTCATAAGGTTGCTTCCTGCCTGTGAGTAGCTGAGTAAATTCAGTGATCTTTCAGGGATTTAAATTTGTAAAAGGATGGTTACACTGTCATGTTTCTTGCCTTGTATCTATGTTGGCTTTTTTTTTTCAGGACAAGCTCCTGTGGCTCTGCAGGTTGTACTATACATAGTTCCTCAAAGTAAGACTTAGGTTTTTGCTCCTCAGATTCTGATCTTTGTTAGGTGGTCTCTACTGTAGTATTAGTATGTATTAGGTGTACTCTACTGAGTACTACCCCTCTCTTTCAAGCTTTTCTTGCAGGATATTTCAAAGCTGTCTCGTTTAAAGTAGAAATAAGTGATATTAGGAAGGGAAAAGTTGTAGGAGATGCTGGTTTCCATGCTGAATAAATTTCACAGCAGTGCACAGCTTGTTTGGCAGCATTAGGATATCTAGCGTGCTTTTCAGCACATTTGCTGTGAACTGGCAGCCAAAGACCTTTCTGTTCAGTGTTTTTGAAAATTCAGGCCCAGAACACCGTTCAGACAAAAAAAAGTGTGGAGCCCCTGCTCTGAAAGCCATAGTATCTCTTCTTATATTAAGGTTTTCAGACAGTATAGAGATGTCTGGTACATTCTACTGTATGAAGGATTAAAGGCTTAAGAAACATGACAGTTCAGATTGTGAGTTATTTGCCTGAGCACCCATTCACATGGAGTATCTTCTGCAGAATTTTTCTGGTATTTACAAAGTGTGCAAAAGCCTAAATTTTCCTATGAAAGGTTTGTTTAGTCTGTGTTTGATTTTTATTTATATTTTTTTTAATTTTACTTTTTGTCCTCTAAACTCTGAAATACTCACTGATGAGTCTAATTGTAAACAAGACATTCCCTTATGCTGGTGATAAGTCTAAATCTGCCTTGGGGCAATTACCTTCTTATTAGCATAACATCAGTGGAAAGCTTGGAAATGCTGCCACTTTTCTAGCATGCTATCTCAGCTAGAAATGTTTACTGTCAGTTTGTTAGATCATTAGTATTGCAGAAGTTGATTTTGTGTAGTATAGTCATCCTTCAGTTAAATGCCCTGGCTCTTTGTGATTATGCCACAAATCAGCAGAGTATTGTAGTGTGTTCATAGTTTGAGCATATGAAGAAATATTCTGCTGCACCTAGGCTTTGATCAGTTGGAAAAGTTGTTTCCTGCTTGGTACTGTTGTTTTTTGTTACTTTGCATGTTCAAATGCAAAGTGTAATAAAAGTACCGGTGTTATGCACAGGTTTTGGGCTGAAACAGGCATATTAGTTGTCACAGAGGTATTTTGGTTTGTCCTATCCTGTTCCCCCAGCCCTTGTCATGGTATATATATGATTATGTTGATAGCAAAAAATGTGCCTGAAAATAAACCAGCATTGAGGGTAACACACTCTCAAGAGTTTCTGTTCTGTATTTGTTTGGTGTTTTTAAAGGCAAACATCTAATGTATACTTTAATGAGTTAGGTGTTCAGGGAATTTTTAGGTGATTTGAGGGCCCTGGGATAGCTAGTTAAGGGATCAGGCATGCTCCTCCATCCCTTTAATGACAGTGATGGATGAGGGAACTAGCAGGAAGAGCCAACAGGTTAATTCATGGCTTAGGGACTGGTGTCAGCGGTGGGGCTTTGGGTTCTTTGATCATGGATCATATATACATCACCGAGCTAGCTGGCAACAGCTGGGATACACCTATCGCAGTGCAGGAAAAGGATCTTCTCTCCGGGATTAGCAGCCCTCATTGAGAGGGCTTTAAACTAGGCTTGAAGGGGGCGGAGGGATAAAGCCAGACTCACTGAGGATGAGCCTAGGGATGGCCTTCTGTCTGCTGTCCCATTTGAGGTGGGAATCAGTAATGAAGGGGGCGCAGCTGGGTTTGTGGCAGTGTTGCAATGTAGCAGTCTGAATGAAGACCAGAAGGACCCCCATTCCCCTAAGGTGGGGTCAGCAGGCTCAGCCCACAACCTGAAATGCCTGTACAGAAATGCAAGTAGTATGGGGAACAAACAGGAGGAGTCAGATCTGTGTGAGGTCAAAGGGCTATGATTTAGTGGCAATTTCATAGAATCATAGAACTGTCTGGGTTGGAAGGGACCTCAGAGATGATCAAGTCCAACCCTTGACCACTACCGCTGTGGTTACCAGACCATGGCACTGAGTGCCACATCCAGTCTCTTTTTAAATATCTCCAGGGACGGAGAATTCACTACTTCCCTGGGCAGCCCATTCCAAAGTCTGATCACCCTTTCCGTAAAGAAATTCTTTCTATTATCCAACCTAAACTTCCCCTGGCACAACTTAAGTCCATGCCCCCTTGTCTTGTTGAAAGTTGCCTGGGAGATGAGACCAACTCCCCCCTGGCTCCAGCCTCCTTTCAGGGAGCTGTAGAGAGTGATGAGGTCTCCCCTGAGCCTCCTCTTCTCCAGGCTGAACACCCCCAGCTCCCTCAGGGACATGGTGGGACAGCTCACATGACTGGAATGTGGTCATGGATGGTTATCTCCTTTTTAGGAAAGACAGGGCAGCAAGGCGAGGTGGGGGAGTTGCTTTTTGCATCAGAGAGCAAGTTGAATTTATTGAGTTCTGTCCAGGGGTAGATGAGGAGCAAGTTGAGAGTTTGAGAGTTAGAATTAAGGGGAAGGCTAGTGTGGGGGATACTGTGGTGGGTGTCTATTACAGGCCACCTGATCAGAATGAGGAAGTTGATGAGGCCTTCTACAGGCAGCAGGTAGCAGCCTCCAGGGCACAAGCCCTGCTTCTCATGGGAGATTTTAACTACCCAGATATTTGCTGGAAGGGCTATTCAGCAGCCATTCACAGTCCAGGAGGTTCCTCCAGTGCATTGATGATAACTTCTTGATGCAATTGGTGGAGGAGCCAACTAGGAGTTGAGCCTTGCTGGATCTTGTCCTAGCCAATAAGGAGGGTCCGGTTGAAGCAGCAAAGATTAAGGGCAACCTTGGGTGCAGTGACTATAAGATAGTGGAGTTCAGGATCTTATGTGGTAGAAACAAGATTCCTGAACTTCAGAAAGGTCAACTTTGCCCTCTTTAAAAAATTGCTGGGGGAAATCCTATAGGATAGGGTACTAGAAAGTAAGGTGGCCCAGGATGGTTGGTTAATATTCAAGGACCACTTCTGAGCTCAAGATTGATGCATCCCAATTGGAAGGAAATCAAGAAAGGGAACCAGGAGACCAGTGTGGTTAAAAAGGGAACTGCTACATAAACTCAAATGGAAGAATAGAACCTAGAGATCATGGAAGGAAGGGCTGGCCCCTTGGGAGAAATGTAAGACTGTTGTCCAAGAATGCAGAGAGGCAACTAGGAGAGCTAAAGACTCCTTGGAATTAAACCTTGCAAGAGAGGTTAAGGACAACAGGAAGGGCTTCCTCAAATACATAGAAGATAAATCTAACGCTAGAGGCAATGTAGGCCCACTGCTGAATGAGAGGGGTGCCCTGGTGACAGAGGATACAAAGAAGGCAGAATTGCTGAACACCTTCTCTGTCTCTGTCTGTATACTGCTGGAGAATGTCCCAGGCTCCTAAGGTCAGTGAGGAAGTCAGAGTAAAGGATGAGTGTGCCTTGGTTGATGAAGCCTGGTTTAAGGATCAGTTAATGAGTCTGGACATCCATAAATCCATGGGTCCTGGGGGATACACCCATGGGTGCTGAGGGAACTGGCAGATGTCACTGCTAGGATGCTCTCCATCACTGGTAAGTTGTTGGGAACAGAAGAGATTCCTGAGGACTGGAGGAATGCACTTGTCACTCCAGTCTTCAAGAAAGGCAAGAAGGAGGACCCAGGTAACTACGGACCAGATAGCCTCACCTCCATGCCTGGTAATGGAACAACTCATTCTTGATGCTGTCTCCAGGCACATCAAGGACAAGTGGCTTATTAGGAGCAGTCATCATGGCTTTACTAAGAGGAAGTAATGTCTGACCAACCTGACAGCCTTCTATGAGGATATAACCAGGTGGATGGATGATGGCAGAGAAGTAGACATAGTTTTATGTTGACTTCAGGAAGGCATTTGATACCATCTCCCACAGCATCCTTGGAGCTAAACTGAAGAAGTGTGGCCTGGGTGATTGGGCAGTGAGGTGGATCAGGAACTGGTTGAAGGATAGAAGTCAGAGAGTTGTAGTCAATGGGATGGAGTCTAGTTGGAAGTCTGTTTCTAGTGGAGTCCCTCAACGGTCAGTACTGGGACCAGTACTGTTCAATATATTTATTGCTGACTTGGATGAGGGAATAGAGTGTACTATCTGCAGGTCTGCTGATGACACAAAACTGGGTGGAGTGGCTGACACCCCAGAAGGGGTTGCTGCCAGTCAGAGGGACCTGGACAGACTGGAGAGTTTGGCAAAAAGAAATTTTAAAATTTACAACAAGAGCAAGTGTAAAGTCTTGCATCTGGGAAAGAACAACCCCCATCCCCTAGGTTGGGGACTGAGCTGTTGGAGAGCAGCACAGGGAAAAGGGACCTGGGGGTCCTCATGGATGGAAGGATGACCATGAGCCAACAATGTGCCCTTGTGGCCAAGAAGGCCAATGGTATCCTGGGCTGCATTAGGAGGCATGTGGCTAGTAGGTTGAGAGATGTTCTGTTCCCCCTCTACTGTGCTCTAGTGAGGCTGCATCTGGAATATTGTGTCCAGTTCTGGGCCTCTCTGTTCCAGAAGGACAGGGAACTGCTTGAAAGAGGCCAGTGCAGAGCAACCAAGATGATTAAGGGAGTGGAACATCTCCCTTATGAGGAAAGGCTGAGGGAGCTGGGTCTTGGAGAAGAGGAGAATGAGGCGTGACCTCATCAATGTATAAATATATAAGAAGCAAGTGCCAGGAAGATGGAGTCAAGCTTTTCTCAGGGGTGACTAAAAATAGGACAAGGGGCAATGGTTATAAACTGGAGCATAGGCAGTTCTGTATAAATATTAGGAAGAATTTTTTCACTGTGTGGGTGACAGAGCACTGGCACAGGCTGCCCAGGGAGGGTGTGGTCTCCTTCCCTGGAGACATTCCAAGCCCACCTGGATGTGTTCCTGTGTGACCTGCTGTAGGTGACCCTGCTCTGGCAGGGGGGTTGGACTACATGATCTTTCAAGGTCCCTTCCAACCCCTAACTTTCTGTGATATTCTATGAAGTAATATGAAAGGAATCACTGATATCCTAATTTTTCATCAGCATTTTATTTCTATTTTGCACACTTGCTGATTGTACATTTGTTTTCTAGTAACAAATTTCCTGTCTTCCTATGTGATCTTCAAGTGTCCAATTTATTGAGACAGGATTGTGGATTTTATGAACATGTCATTTATAATTTAAAAAAGATTTAGCATTTCATTGGCATGCTAATGAAAAAAATGCTCCAATAATTGGGTCTGCTTTTATTTTCCTTGAGTGTAGAATTGTCTTACAAATGCTTTTGCTAAACTGAAGCATACAGATTCTACAAGCCCCCTTTCCCCAAACCCTGTGTCTCTACTAAGCTAATTAAACATCTCTTCTACTAGATAGCAGGTGATGCTCTGTAGTATCTATGTACAGGCAGTAGGGCTTGTTTACTCAGTCCAGAAATTGATACCGTGCCTAGAGTCTGATTCAGGCCTTTTGCCTGAGAGCTTTAGCATCACGGCTACAAAATAAAGCAGCATTAATTCCGCATGCTAATCCAGCACTCTTTTTACCCTGTGAACCACCTGCCTGTTCTCAATATGACCTTAATTCACCCCATTTTCCCAGAAGGAAACTTGCTCCTTGGTTCCTGCATTCCTCTTTGAAGGATTCCCTCCAGCTCTATCATTAGCGGCATGACCAGGATAATGTTTGTTGTGACCTGATGTCTCAGCTGGAAGGGAACAGATCAGTCACTGGTCAGCTTGGTGCCAGCTTCTGCAGCTTGACCTGCTGCTGCCATATGACACTGCAGGGTTTGGCAAGTAGCAATTACAGTTTTTCTTTCCAGGTGTGCATTTGTAGATGGCTTTGAATGGCAGGGAAGTAGAAATTCTAATTTCTGCATACCTCCTCTCATGAACTTAATATTTGCATGGTTCGTGCCATATTAATCCATCTGAAATCTTGTGTATGTTGATATTTTAAGTATGAAGACTCTGTTTTCATAAAGTTATAAAGGAATAAATCTAGTATGTCTAAAGAGTTTTATCAGACAGAATGGATTGAAATCTCACTCTCACAGTTTCGTGTCTTCTCCTGTTGTACCTGGTAGAGACTATCACCAGTCCACTGCTGAGTAACTGGAAGAGAATGTATGCCTGTATCTCATGCAATTTACTTTAAAATTTGGCTTTTAGCTTGGTCTTGCCTTCACTGTCAGCTTTTAAACTGAGATTCAGGATTTCTTTGTGTTGTGATGGAAATGTAGACATATGTCTGTAATGGAGGAGAAGTGTATCTCACAATGTCATAGCCAAAAGTTTTGGTTTTGTTTTGGTTTTTGGTTTTTTTTTTTTTTTTTTTTTTTTTTTTTTTTTTTTTTTGGTGGGTTTTTTTTGTTTTGTTTTTCTTTTTTTTTTTACTGCAGTATATTGGAGAACATTTGCAGGCTAGCTAAGAATGGATACAGAAAGATACCATGCTAAGTGGAACTTTTCGTTAAAGTATTGTAGTAGATACAGACTTTCGTACAGGTTGTCAAATTTAAATAGCTTTGCTGATAAATGAGTATGTAGATCACAAATATTTTTGCTGAAGTCTTAAAGAACATCAGATCACTGAAATAAAGCAAATTGCTGGGTAAATAATTAAATTCAGTTTGTTCAAGAGGCAGATCAACTTGCAGCATTTTTTTCAGTAGGCATTGACAGAAAACTGGGTGTTTCAGCATAGTTCATATTTTTGAAAGGAAAAATTGAAAAATATTTTTTCCATCTTACAGAAAAAGAAATGCAAAATCAAATTAAAATTGTGTATTTAAATCAAATTTCCTTGCTCACTGATTAAATAAATAACTATTCTAGGTTAGTGGAAATAATTATGAATTAACCTGGCCTGAGTATCTATACATCTGCAATAAACTGCAGAAGTGTTTTGACACACGATGTATTTCATCAGATATTGATGGATATTTTCAAATATGAAAAAAGCAGCAAAATGTTATTTATGGCTTTTCATATTAGAAGCAAGATGGAAATGGGCAGGAAAACATCAGATGTGCCACACACAGTGATAGGATCGTAGCACAGACTTGAAGCCAGTAATGGTGAATTCTTCATTCATATTTTGGTGCTATCTTTCCTTTCAGTATTAAGGAAGGATGCTTCAGCTCTGTACCATGGGGAAGTGCATCTGAGCTCATCTAATACCTTCCTGTTTCTGAAAGTCTCACTGTGTCTAATTCTTGTAGGTCTTGCCTGCTCCTTTGCCTCAGCTCCCACACTTACCTGAACCTTCACTGAGGTGATACAGCTCCTTAAGGCCACAGAATCCTACTCAGTTTTTAAATATTTGTTTTCTGATGTTTTAGGAAACTGAGTCTGCCCAAGGAGATTTCAGTCAGGCACACAGCAGTGAACAGAATGATGAGGGACAAGCAGTTCTCGGAAGGGAAATTGAAGTAGATCAGAGGGTAGAGGAGATTAGGAAGTCTTTCTATGGCATAGGCTGCTTGGGACAGTTTGCTTGTCTTGCAGGCCTGTACCTTTACTTTCCTCATCTCTTACAATGGCAATCATAGTAACCTCTTTTACAGAGTTACTAAAAGGATTTTGTAATATGTGCATTCAAGGCATCCTAAGTAGTGAAAGATCTTAATAGAAGCAATCCTGCCTTACTGTATATCAAATGTACTATTACTTTTGCCATAAAATTTTACTCCTTAAGAGATAAGTTGCCATAAAGCCATTGAATTACCATTGATAATAGTAATTCTGCCAGTCATGTATCAGCTTTTGTGTTGAAGAATGATGAAGCTCTCTTAGTATTAATAATTTTGTGGGAAGAGTAGGGCTAACTTTGAATCATTCAGGTTTGCTGCTATGACAACTCCTGTATTATTTCCATAGGGCATATCAATGTAGTAGCAAAGATTATTTGAAATTTGAGAAAGTGTAATTTATTTGTAGCTCTTCTTCAAGGCAAATAAAACTAGCAAATGTTGAACATTGTTGAACAGTAGATAGTGTGCCTGTGTACTGATTTTTTTTTTTTTTTTTGCATGTGGCCTTCCAGAAGATAAACTTGGTTTTTCTTTTAGTTTGTTAGATCTCAGGCTGACTTAGGTACAGTTCTGAGAAGCAGCAATAAAGGGAATTTGCTATCAACCCGTAGCAGTTGCTTTGTACTTTGGCTTTTGGCTCTTGCAAGGAGAGTAGCAGATAAAAGAATGGGATGATGTTATGATACTCTTAAGTGCCTTGCTATGCTTTGCTTAAATGTTTAAATAAAATACAATATTGAAACGTTGAATGGGAATGATCCTGCTCCATCTGTAAGGCCCTATATAAGAAACAAACACTGTTTTATTGTAGCACATCACAGGGCAAGTGTGCCAAATCCCAGTGGGAGACTGCCCAGCAGAAGATGATGTCTGTAATCAGATCCCTGCAGATCTGCATTGGTCTCGTATGTCTGTCTAGAATCCAGCAGTGTCTTGTTTTACTTTACTGTTCATATTGTTCTCTGTGAGATGGATTAATCTGAAATTAAAATTTGTAAACATCTAAGTGCAAATTAAAGCTTGTTAATTATCTGTATGAGAAGCCACATTACTGGTTTCAGTCAACTGAAATATCACTTTAACACGTTTTGTGAATGTGCGATTTAGCTTCTCAAGCTTTAATCAACGTAAGACATGAGGTGATAGATAATACTAGTTCTCCAGCCTTTTTTATTTATATTGGTTAACAGACTTCAAAAAGTACTTTGCTTCAGATGCTGATTGTAATTAGGCAGCTAAACCAAAATCTGATGGATTGGATATGCTATTATTTTACTGATATTTTGCCATTAAAGGGGGAAAAATTAATCTTGTTAATACTGTCTTCTAGCTACTTGATACCCAGTAGTAGTATTTTACCCCTTTGTCTAAGCAGTGCTTTTTTTGTGCAACCATCTACTACAGATCAAATATAATAGCTGTTTCAAGCAGATGCTGAGGTGTTGATTTCCTTGCAGTCTAGCTAGTACAGGTAACAAGAAAGCATATAGCTTTCTTCAGGTAACCTGTTATTCTGTGGTCTGTGCATAATACACAGTTAATGAAAAAACTATTGAGGTGTCATGACAGCATTAGATACTGAAGTAGTACAGTCCTGGGTTCCTTGAATCTAAAAAGAAACTGAAATGTACTGATCCTCTTAAGCTATAGGTTTGAAATCCTGAAAAAGATGTTTTCATGTAATTTGTTTTAATAGACATAGTAAGCTCAAGAGGACCACTGACACTGCAAGATTGTGTTACCTTGCCAAGCTGCTTACTAGAAAAGCAGCAGACTTTTCCTTGAGCAGTTTGCAAGCAGACTTTTTCAATAGAGAAACAGGACCTTCAGTACAGATGTTGCTTTATAGAGGGAATGATCGGGGTTTATTATATGTTCCCAGTTGTTTGTTTTTATCTTTCTGAATGTTCTGTTTTTTCCCCGCTTTGCAAAGACATACAGAAATAGGACTTAAATATAGTAAATATTAGGCTTTAATACACTTCTGGAGGTACAGGTACTTTGTGAACTCCTTGTTTACTAAAGAAATTGTTCCACTAAACCAGATTGATAAATATTTAGTAATTCTAGGCGTAGTAGGAAAAAAAAGACCATGTTAGATTGATTTAACATTTCAGGTCAAAATTACACTATTTTTGAAATTACCTCATTGTTTTTATCTTATTGCTATTTTTGATAGGAATCTGCAAGCAACATGAAAATCTAAAGATTCACAGTCATATAAAAAAAAAAAAAAAAAAAAGGAAGGCAACCTTTGCAAGCAAAACATGAATGCAGAAGTATCACCTATATCTGTCAGATGTGGCTGAAGAAGCCTGCTAAGTACCACATTGTCTACTAAAATACAATAATATTACTCTTCCAAATTCTGAGTTTTCAAAATGAAGTACAAAATGCATGGAGCTGATGATCCTCAGTCGACTCAGTCTGTTCTCTGGCTGTTTTGAAAAGTTTACCACCTTAATCTAAAGATCTTTGTGCTCCTTGGGTAAGGCAGTAAGGTAAAACTTGATAATGGCAAAGAATTCTAGTGGTTTGGGTTTTTTCTCTCCTGTTTAGTCATGGATAGCTTGAGCTTAGTGTGTATGTGAGGGCATTAGGTAAAGAATCTGAAGGGCATTGATTCTGAAGGCATCATAGCTTCGTAGAGATTTATAGTTGGAAGCAAGCACTGTATGATAGTTTTAGAGAGTTAAATGAATTACACAAAGTCAGTCTATCCTTGGATGTTAACATATGAAGAAATAGACAATCAGAGAATAGTTTGGGTTGGAAGGCACCTTAAAAGATCACCTAGTTCCAACCCACTTGCTTGGGCAGGGAGACCTCCCACTAGCTCAGGTTGCTCAAAGTCCCATCCAACCTGGCTTTGAACAATTCCAGGGATGGAGCTTCCACAGCTTCCCTGGACAAACCTGTTTCCACTGTCTCACCACCCTCTCACTAAAGAATTTCCTCCTGACCTCTAACCTAAATTTCCCATCTTCCAGTTCAAAAGCTTTACCCCTTTTCTTCTCACTAGAATCCCTTGTAAAAAGTCCCTCCCCTGCTTTCCTGTAGGAAATAGCAATACAAGACAAACAAAGTGTATATTATAAATATAAAAATTTGTATTGAAATTTTATGAGTTTATACAATATAATTAAAAAATTATGAATATAAAAACATTACATAAAACAATAATTTTAATATATAATAAGTATATATTGTAATACATACAATAATTGTAATATACTAATACGATCTAAACCTAATAATTTTGTATTAAAATTACACCTTTAAAAGGCTTGTTCTTTGCAGATTGACAAAGCTGGATGGGAAGAATTGCCATCTTAACTAAATTTTTAGTTGGTTATAGAAATGAATTTTATAAACCAAATTTGATTAGTCTCTTTTTTATATTGACATCATTAAAATTAAATATTCAGAACTCTTGCTTAAAATAACTCATGTTGCTCCTTGAGTACACTTTTACAAGTTTTCAAAAAATCTTTTTCAGTTCATTCATTTTCATCTGTGGTCATTTTGAACATGTATATTTCTGTCATATTTAATGAAATAGAAGACACAGTTGTTGGTACCTGACCTTCCACCGAGCTTTTCTGTCATCAGCAGTTTTTACCTATTACATACTTGTTACTAGAAAGATCGTAGTGTCACACTGTCATGAAAGAAGAGTGACAGAGCTCTTTGTATCCACCACACAGTGCTGTTTCTTATTGCCACTCAAAATTTTTTTGCTTATGTATTTAAATCTATGTCTAGCAGGAGCATCTGACCAGGATGAAGAGAGATTTATAATCTTGAAGACCTCTACAGAATAAAATAATTAGATGCAAGACTACTTTGCTGATTTACCTAGGTGCAGGTGTGCCTTCCTAGGTCATCTTCTGCATCGCCAGAGTATGACCATGAATAGAGAATGCCTGCTTCTTGCTGGCCTCCTTGCCTCTGACGGTACAGGTGGCCAGTCAGAGCTTGGCATATTAATGCAGACAGAGAAGCTCAAAAACATCATTTGCTTAGCTGAGCACATATGTATGCAGTTAAGCTTGTGTTCTCTGTGGCTTGCTGGTGAAGTAACTCACTTCTTTTACAGAAGTCTTTGCTTTGCTGCAAGTGTTCATTTAAAGCTCCCAATGCTTATAAAGGCCTCTTCAGTGACTGTCACTTGTCAGGGTTGCTCTGAGACAATCACACTTTGAGTCTGTCTTCATGACATTATTTACTTTTAAGCCAGGGACCTTGACACAGCATTCCAGAACCACGAGCAAAAAGTCATGGAACTTGAAGCAAAATGGGACAAACTTGGAGAGCAGCTGAATCTGTTCCTTAGCTTTGCTCCTCTTGTGTGAGGGAGGGAGTATCCCGCCTCTCCATCTAGGCCTCTGAGCAGTGGTTGTGAGGTAGGTGCTGGTCCTCCAACACAGATTGAGATCTTCTTGTGTCTTACAGCACATTTGAAGGACAGCTGTAATCATAGAATCATAGAATGTTAGGGGTTGGAAGGGACCTCTGGAGATCATCGAGTCCAACCCCGCCCTGCCAGAGCAGGATCACCTAGGAACACATCCAGGCAGGTTCTGAATGTCTCCAGGGAAGGAGACTCCTCAGCCTCTGGGCAGCCTGTGCTTTGTCAACATGGAATTTCTCCTCGTGTTGAAGTGGATCTTCCTATGTTCTACCTTAACAACTACAGTTAAGTTCTTGGTTCCAAAGCCAAAGACTGAGAAACCTGAGGTTTTTTGAAAATGCCAATGCTTGTCTTTGTATTAAAAAGATACCCAACTCATTGAAGGTCCCAGGTGTAAGAAATGCCTTACTTGACAGCTCAAGCAGAGCAGGTTGTGGTGAGGGAAGGGCTGTGTGGTGGGAAGCTCCTTCCTGCAATCCACCTTACACCTGCGTTGCAGCTTTCAGGCAGGACCAGGAGCTCCCTCCCTGCAGGCTGATGCAGCCTCTTTCCCTGCTGCAATATGCCGCGCTCAAAACGCTCCACAGAAGTGACCAGATTTTGGACTAAAATATGTCTTATGGTCCAACAGAAATATCTCTTGTGTATGAGGCTCTTCTGGATTTTAAAAACTGGTGGCTTCTGTTGTTTTCTGACTTCATCTCCCACTCCTTTTTAAATTTATTTTTTTATTTCCAGTGTTGCGGTGCATGTGTCACATACAAAGATGTATTGGGATTTTGGGGGAGGATATCAAAACTTCAGTGTATGCTCATAAGAGTATTTAAAGAGCCTGTGGGCAGATATTGGAGATAATTAGGAACAAGCTGGAACTGCTGCAGGCTCGAGGGATGTTTGCAGGCTGCAGAATGCTCCTACGGGAATGAAATTGCTCTGTAATTATAGGTAAGGTCAGTGCAGTCAGTTCAATGGAAAAGAGATGGTAAGAGCTGGGGCTCCCTCCCTTGAAGATCTTTCAATGTCATTAATGGGACACAGTTTTTACCGCTTAAGAAAATGTCCCCTGAAGCATACATGGCAGAGGTGTTCGCCATGCTCTGCTCTCTCTGTGCCGTTTTTTGAGAGTGAAGATTCATGCTTGTAAGTAAAGGAAATTTCATGGTCACACTTCTCATTTCTTTTAATCTTGAAATATTCTTGAAGCATGTCTCAGTGCTGCAATTCTCCAGTTTGTTTTAAAGGCTAATGTGCATTATTTGTGCATTTTTCTTTGAAACAAGTCTTTCAACATTTGTCTGAAATATTTCAGCCCACTTGAGTTAATTTCAAAATGAGGCATATTTTCATGGCTGATATGTAGCCTTGTCTACAGATCTTTGTGGTTGCCATCTAAAATTCATCCTCAAGAAACCAACTTTGCTCTCCTCTCTTCTGAGGGCAAACCCTTCAGTTCAGGAGTAGTCTGTGCCCAAAACTTGTCATTTAAAACCTTCAAATGGCAATACTAGAGGCAAGTACTTCTCCCTTCTGCTTCTCAGTTGTGCTGTGTAGCTACACATTCTCCATTGTGCCAGTGCAAGCTGAATGTGGGACCATGTTGGGTCTATGTCAGGGACTGATTCAACTTAAAGCAAAGGAGAAGAAAACCTCTGAGCACAGTTCAAACTGATTGATATCTAGATTGTTGTGGTGCCTGACATACCTCTCACCCCCATCCTTATATTGGCCATGGTGCCACTGCACGTGCATGGTGAGTTCACTAAGGTAAGCAAGCTCCCTAAAATGTCATTAATGGCTTTGGAGGGTAACAGTTTGGGAAGATCAGCTTTCTGAACTGCACAGTTGAAAGAAAGCTGGTGCTTGGAGAGGCTGGAGGGATATGGCTTGTCACAAGGCAAGCTGAGAACCTAGCAAATCAGATTCATATTGGTTAAGCTGTGAATTTTCATTTCTGAAATTTTTAATTGTGTTATTTCTCTGATGGTAGTTCAGAGCATAGCACCTTAAATAATGAACTTGGCTTAAGAAGAGGCATGGTGTGCCATACTAGGGACTGCGAAAGAAACTACGAGGTCCAAGGAAGCAGAAATATCTTTCATTTGTGTTTCAGCTGAATGCTTTGTAATTGCAAAGTCTAACCTTGAATTATTTTTCTGCTATGCTTTCCTTGCTACATAAGCATAACAGATCTAGCATTGCTTGAGTCAGAAATTTCCCATGAGTGTGTTTGGCCAATAAGTGATTAAAGAGACTTGCAGCAGTTCCTCTACAAGTGCATATTTTACTCACCTGAAGTATATAGTTGCTAAAGAAAGTATTTTAAAAAAACAAACCAAACTAAAAAAAACACCTAAATTAGGTACTCTCTTGCATGTTTTGGTAGGTCTTGTTTAGCTCAAATATCCTTACTTTTGGGGCTGAGTCTGTTCTCCAGTGCTTTTATCTTTTCCAGCTTATTTTCTTTGTGAACAGCGTAACTGTTGACCTCACTTTCTCCATAGGCAGGATTTTTACCAATTTATTGTAATTCATGCCTTCAGGCCTCCACCTTTTGAAGAATGTGTTTAAATTTGGCAAGTCACAATCAATAGCTTTTAACAGTTTCCTTAAGGACCTTTGCTGTATTTCTTGGAAATACTTTTCTTGAAGGCATTTTAAAATATGTTTCTTGCTTGTTCTTCCCAACTTTTTTTTTTTTAATTTGACTCCCATTTAATCTGATGATGGAAGATCAAGCATTGAAGTGGAGTTATCTTTAATAGTTCTAGAAATAATACAAATATTTCCCTTATTTTTCATATGACAGCTATACATGAAAAAAGATCTTACTCTTTAAAAGATGTGTAATACTCATATATGTATTGCCTTCTTCCCTGTTACAAGAACACAGAAGTGTCATTCAGCACATCAGAAATGCTAATCAGCTACTACTGGTTTTTATTTTCACTTCTCTGAGAGTATAATTTTGTGGAGGAGATGGTTGGTTGTCAGAGTATTGCAGTGAAATAAGTTTTGTCACAATGAATGTCTTCTAAACAGCCACTAATAAGAGCTTCCCTTCTCTCAATATGCCAACAAATAAATTTTCTGTTTTTTTCCCTGTTTTTATTAAATTAAACTATTTGCTTAAGGATATATAGGTGCATATAAGTAACATTATAGTGTTTACTAATGGACTAGCAGTTACTATCCCAGTCCCCAACATTACACCTTTATATCTGTTATATCTGTTTCTGTGCAGCTGTACAAACCAGAAAATCACTTTTATCCTGGCCCAAACCAGGACATGTGGTTACAGATCACTTTACATCTCTAAGTAGCATGACTGACTGTCTTGCCCAGGCCGTGCAGCTGTGCCAGAGTAGGGAAAGGGTTTCTAGAATTACCCAAGGACAAACATTGTGGAGAGAAAACAGTTTAAGAACAAACAGAACAAAAATTCTTTTTTTTTCCTCTCCACTCTTTTTTTCATTCTTCTACAGGTGAAGAGCATTTAAGACCACTGGCTATCTTATTGTTATTTGTTTAGCATCATGACCTCCAAAATTAATTATGGAGTGTTGTGTAATATGAAAGAAAGATGTTAACCCCAATGACTTACATCACATTGGAAGGTGAAAAAAGCAAAGATAATTAGAACAAGTGAGTGAAAGAAGAATAAAGCTAGTACTTACTTGGGTCAAATTACATTTCTCCATATGGAATTGGCCCCTTTCTTAATGGAAAAAAATTGTTTTATGTCCAAACCAGTTATCTTTTCTTGTACAAACTTCAGCCTTTTAAGAATTGAGTAGTTAATGTGTTAAATAATTTTCTTTCTTTTTGGATAGGATTATTTAATAGTTTATGTTACTTTGTAAGTTGGACTTAATAAACAACAAAATGTACCATCTTGCCAGCTTCTATCTCTATAGTATTTAGCCTGTAATATAATGACTGTATTACAGAATGTGCCAATTTCATAGTATTGTGTCTTCAGCAGTAACCTTGAAGGTTTCTCCCAGAGTCACGATTTGATAGCTGGTAGGATGGATTATTTACTTGTGTAGAACCAGTTGGGGTCTGATACTTCTGAATAAAATGCAAGTTTGTGGTCTTGATAATTTTTTAAAGTGTCTTACTATCCTTATAGTACTGTGTCTTTTTCCTTCTTAGACTGTAAATAGAGGGAAACCTGCAGTTTCCTTTGACCTCATGCAAGTTTTACAGAAAGGAGATGTGGTTAGGCTGAAAAATCCTGAAATCTGTAAGCCTGACTTTTCAAAGACTGTAGCTTGTGGTTCTTTCCATAAAATGTTTGGATGGTCAGAATCTTTCTTCGAAATGCAAGATATAGGTCTCTTTTATAACATTTTTTTCCCCAGATAATTTAAAAAATAATGTGTGCTCACCTTATTTTTCCTTCACTGCTTTCCTCCATCTCCCTGTCCCCTGTTAATCCTCATTTTCAAAGACTCTGCTCTGGAACCTTGAAGAGTGGGGTTTTGAATAAAATGCTGAAGAGCTTGCTGCAGTATTGGTACATTGCATGACTTCTTCCTGTCAACAACAGACTCCTCAATGAAAGATGCATGAGAACAAGCAAATACTTCTCTGGTTGTCCACCACTGACCTAACACTTACACTTTCTATAAGTTAATAAAAACAGGAGATAAAAATGATGAGTTCAATATTGACACTAAAATATGACAGCCACTGTTAATAAGCCCATTAAAATTTAATATAAATGTATTTCTTTAATACGGAAACACAACTTATTACTGGTTTTGCTTTTGAGAAGAGTCATGCTTTCCAAATAGAATCAAAACCACTAACTCTGTGACAGAGGAAAGAAGGATCCACAAGTATTTTATGTATCTCATCAAGTATCTGTACTTAAAAAACATTTCATATCACTGAGCTTAGACTCAAAACAGTCTCAAAAAATACCAGGGAATGAGTTCAAGTAACATCTCCCTTTGTTAAAGGGAAAATTCAGAGCAATGATACCTTCAGCTATCTTTTTAAAAAGAGTAGAAGTAGGTAGCTGCAATTTATTGATATTTAGTGTCCCTAGTAGCGTTGTAAATAACCAATTTCCAAAAATTAATTGGAATTTAATTTAATTTGGAATTCCAAATTCCAAAATTACCAGCAAAAATAAATATTTTTATAATCCATTGTGTTTCTATGGTTAGCACTTGTCTGGTTCTGAAATAAAGGATGAATAAAGTCTGATTATAGAAAATCTGCAGTTAAAAATTTAGTTTGGCTGAGTCTCACCTGGAAGGTCAAGTTGTCTTTATATAGGGAACCCAAACTGAATTCAGACTGATGGGAATGTTGTGCAACTAACATCTGTGTCTTCTATAATGCTTTTAATCATCAACTCTTACATGTGCTTTACAGTAGAGGTAGTAGCCATTGCACTTGTTTTATGTGGGAAAAAAGAAGTAAAAAGCTTGGTTTAAAAATGTGAAAAGGAGTAGAACTGTGGGACTGCTGTAATGGTAGAAGAAGGGGAGGTATCTAAATTAGTTACTGATTTTCTTGAGGGAAGACTGGCATCTGAATTAGGTTATGTCTTAGGAAGTACTGAGTGGGTGGAAAGGAAGGAGAGGGGAATGGAAAGAATTAAATCTTAATATATGATATATGTAATCTTAATTCAGCCTGTCTTTTTAGTGTTTGACACTACAGTCTTGAAAGTATTTTTTATCTCATCTGAAGTACAAATAAAGTGTTTGCCCCTAGTGATTTAAATGTAAAATATTCTCATTGGGTATATTTTTTTGAGTAAGAGATAACTTGAATGGTGACTGACGTTATTCCTTTTGCAGTTACTTTAGATCTCCCTGTCCAGCATTACTGGTGCATCTAGAATATTTTTGAGAAGCCTTTGGTTTGTCTAATCCTTAAAGTGATGGTAAATGGGACTATACGTGAGAGAAGGCCAAGACACAGAAGAGTCCTTTTCTCAAACTCATTAATTTTATATGCAGTGAATAAGGACAGAAATAGCATACAAATTTTATGCAAAGCCACTGCATCTACAGTTGCCTCTATTTTAAAATCCACTTGTAAAGTCATGGCACTTGCACAGTTCAAACAATTCTGTTTAATGCTTAACTCATACTAATCTGTCTGGTATTTCAGAGACTTTCTGTTTTCTCAGTAAACCAGTCCTTTTTTTTTTCTTTGTGGGATTAATAAAGTCTTGCATCATAAGTTACATGCTGCTAATACAAAATGTCAGCTCTTGAATGCTGATGTTTGCTACCCCAGTGGATATGAAAGAACACTGATCCTTGGCAGGATCAAGTTTGCTTATGGGATAAGTGCTGAAATTATTCCTAAAACCATTGATTTTTTCTGAATTTTCTTTTACGTGAACTTTCTTTGGACTGTAATTGAGAAGCCCCGTAAGTGTGAAAAGTCTAGGTGGTATTTCTGATAGCCTCATTGTGCTATGATTAAAAGATTGGTAGCAGCCATTTTTTTTTAATCTTTGATTAATTCTAATGCTGAAAAGTTCTGGCAGTGTGTCATCAAGCCTCATGTTTCTGATAACCTGAATAATGTTGTAAACTACTTTATGACCTTGCATTTGTGTCTGATTTTGTTTTCCTATCTTTTTTCTCTTTAAAAAAATTATTATTAGTACATCTATGCCACACTGAAAAGAAGTGGTTAATTTCTGAAAGTACGAAGCTAGTACAGTGTTGTATGTAATGTAGATGAGACCATTTTTAGAGGTCTGATCAGTGTCATGAATGCAATTCTTAATTTAAATGAGCTCTCTAGTGGTAAGTGTGTAGATACAGTAACTGTGCATATGCATGCAGTTCAGATGCAGCTTCTGGAATATCCTGGACAGCCTTTTGCTTGGTCTCTTCTACTTATTAACATTCTTCTGTATATAACTGAACTGAGGTAATTTCCCCCATTTTCAAATGGAGACTTGAGTAGGATTTGAGTAGTCTTTAAAATTCATCTGTGTTGATTCAAATGTCTAAGCTTTAATTTTGGAGTACTTTAGAATTCTTTAAAGCAGTAATTTAAGCCCTAGAGTAATCTTTTCAGTCAACTTGGAGCCTGATAGTTTTAGCAATGTACTTTCATGGTTCAGAGCATCTTTCTTATGAGGAAACTGAGTGAGTTGGGACTATTCAGCCTGGAGAAGAAAAAGTTCAGGAAGATCTCTTCAATGTGTATAAATGATGGGAGGCAATGAAGATCAGGGAGCCCATCTCCTTACAGTGGTGCCCGGTTGCAGGACCAGAGGCAGTAGGCACAAACTGGGGGCACACAGGAGGTTCCTTCTGAACATCAGGAAACACTTTTTTACTCTGAGGATGACCGAGCACTGTCACAGGTTGCCTGGTGAGGTTCTGGGGTCTCCGTCCTTGGGAGATGTTCGAAAGCTGCCTGGACATAGTCCTGGGCAACAGGCTCTGGGTGACCCTGCTTGAGTAGGGTCCAGGGGTCCCTTCTAACCTCAGCCTTTCTGTGAATCTGTGTGCCTTGGGTTTTTACTCTGTGTCTGCTCCATCCCTGGGATCTTCCTTCTCTACCATTACTCAGGAGTTGTGGAGTCTTTGTTTAAGAGTTTGCCCCAGTTGTAGCCTAGGTTGTAGCCTAAAAAAAGTTCCTTTCTCCTTTCCTCCCTGCTCCCCCCCAGATCTCCTCTATGCTCCTTACTGGATATTTAGGATATTGCTATCCAAATTTTGTTAGTTTTCTTTGTCAGTTGTTGAAAATTTTGGGAACTTTGGAAGTGAGAAAATTTTGTAGTTCATATTTGTGTGTGTGTCAAATACTTATGTGTATATGTGTCGGAATATTGCATGTATCTATATATAATATTGGTATTTTATAGGAGTCCAATATAAAATTCTTAAATATAATGCAATGATTACTGCAACAGTAGTCCTTGTAGCGTTAAGTTGTTTTATGGCTTCTTTTATTCACTTTTTTCTTTTTTTTTTTTTTTTTTTTTTTTTTGGTATGTGTCTGTGATCTGTCTTGCAGAGTTGGAAAAAATCCAGGGATTTCAAGCATTGAATGACGTGCATCTTGTACAATCACCACAGCTAAACTGAAAAGGCAGATGCAGCTCTGAGTACCTGATTGAGTGAGCTGCATGTACATGAAAACTCACATGTTTTTGTCATCACACAGACTTACTCTTGCATATTCCTGAGAGCTTTGCAATTGATGAAAATTAATTTGAGGACCAGATGGGGCACCTTTACATCACAGGAATCAGTAACCCATGGAAAGATACCCTCCAGTAATTGTCAACTTTCCACATGGTCTGCACGGGTGAAAAAAGTTTGCAAGAAGAGGAAGAAAAAACACTCTCTTCACAGAAAAACTAATAAATACCTCCACAGTGTAAATCAATAGCTGCAAGGGAGACAGAAGAATACAGAAGGTAGAGGAAACTGATTTTGTTATTGGAAAGGAATAATGTGTCTTTGGCACATTTGTGCTCAATAGTTTGTGAACGGACTAATAAATCGTTACCATATGTTGAGTAATGATGACTGGAAGTAAATAAGTTGAGGAACTATGGGACACGTCTGGGCATTGAACTGAACAAACTTCGTCGTCCTTCTTGAGTTAACCAGGTCATCAAACTTGCATATTCTTTCTCCCTCTCCTTTTTCCTCTTTTCACTTAGTGTGGTATAAATACTGATTAATTGAGCTCATAAATGTTATTCAAATAAAACGATTGGAATACTTCATATGTTTCCTTCTTGTACAGCTGCAAATGTTGTGTCTGGAACTATGAATCTGTCCTGTAGACAAGCATCAAGAAGGAAAGATCCGATCAAACAAGCAAGGAAAATACATAGAGAAATTGTGAAGCCAGGAAGTGAGATTTTTATTGCTGCTTCTCTTTCTTTTTTAGATGATTATATTTCTTCCTTTCTTGAATTTTAGAAGATTTTAGAAGAGTGCTTACTTGATGTGCTTTAATTCTGGCATTTGTTTTTTACAGTAGGATGAAAAATCTGTTATTCCTTGTAGCAGAAAAAAGAGAAAAGTAAAGGAAAAACAGCTTGACATTTTAGCCTGTTTCGGAAGAGAGAGAACTTCATGGTTCACCTGAGGCAAACTTACCTACTTTGAAAGCTAAAAGCTTTAGAGCATTTTTGATTCTGCTGTAAATGAAGAAGGGTTTTCTTTTTCATTCGTGTGTGGCAGCAAAAAGTGGGAAAGCAGGCAAGATAGCGTGATAAGCAGTTCAGGCTGTGTTGGGTCTCTGGTGGAAAAAAAGTGCTGCAATGAAAATCGGATTGGCTCTGGATTGCAAAACCTTTTGAGTCCAAGGAGCAGTTCAGTACCAAGAGGGATTTCCCAACTGACCTGGCACACCAGTGCCTGCACAAGTTTGGGTCTGTTGTTTCACACGGTTTGTGTGCCTTTTTTTCCCTTTATGCAATCTCTTTCAGCTTTAGCAGCAGAAATACATCAGATGGAAAAGATATGCCAGAGGGCAGCTTGGAAAAGATGAATGTCATATATATACACATATATGTATGTGCGTGTGTTTAAATTTCTGCAACTGAACTTTTGAAGAAAATCTGACTGGAGGAAATCTTAAAAGCCTTAAGTTACTTGAAACCTACACATTTGCAACTCTTTGTCTCTGGAATTGCATTACGCTAAACTGGAATCTCAGGCTGTATAAAGATTATATCAAGTTGAGCAAAAAGATGACTTAACCATTTCCTGAGCGCCTCTTATGAAGTAGCTGTTTCTCCAAAGGATAAGTGCACCCTCACTCTACAGACTCAAAAACAAAAATGAACCTGAATTTTTTTTTAAGTGTCACTTTTTCTTAGCCAACTGCCATCGTCTTTTATAGAGGAATTTTTCACTATGCATTTGGTGGATATTTATAAACACTGACCCCATCCTCCTCCCTTTCAGTGATCTATCCCAGGTCAGTCTTACCAATAAAAAAAAAAAAAAAAAAAATTGATTTAAATTTTGTGCACTAGACATATTACTTTCTTATGTCAAAAAATAAAATATTTAAAAAGCATGTATGCAGCAGTGGAACATGGGCCTGTTCTTTGCAGCGATTCCAACATTCTCTGCCTCTCCTGGAAAGGGAGAGTTCCAAAAAGTGAGAAGGAGAAACCAGTGTGCAGGAGGCGGTACTATGAGGAAGGCTGGTTGGCAACAGGCAATGGCAGAGGAGTTGTAGGAGTCACTTTTACTTCCAGCCATTGCAGGAAGGACCGGAATACCCCTCAGAGAATCAACTTCAATTTGAGGGGCCACAACAGTGAGGTAAGCAAAACATGTGTTATACTTTGAAGGAAATCATAGCAATTACTTTTTTTTTTTTTTTTTTTTTTTTCTTCTTCGTGTTTCTGCTTGAATCTTGGCAGGGTGGTATCAAGGAAGCTCAAGGCTAATCCAAATGTGATTGGAATCTGTTGGAATCTTTCTAGTAAATTCAAGAATTAAAGTGTGTGAGCCTGATAGTAGAGAGGTTCTCTGGAAATGGGTCTGTTTTTTATTTGGCCTGTTTTCTTGTTCATTCCCTAGTGCCTCTCAGTTTCCAGGCAAATCCAATAAATATGTGTTAAGGGAGTTAAAAGTTGTGATAGTTGTCTGCTTTTACAGAGTATTAAAGCTCAATTGAAGTCTGCCATTTTTTCAGAAGCTGCGAACTGGGATGGCATGTGGCAGGGGATATGTCATCTATAGAAAAACTTAATTTTGTTAGAAAAAGAGGCAACTAGATCTTCTTATAAAAATGTTAAGATGCCCTGCAGTAAAGTACTGTAACTTCAGAGTGTAAGACATTGTCCTGGCTACAATGACAGAAAAACTTTTCCATTTATTTTGTTCTCAAAGAAAAAGTCTGTTTGTAAAAGCTGGTATTTCAGTTGTGCTTTATCATCTTCCTGAAATATGTCTTTTTCACTGCATAATGCTTTATGGAAGGTGTGGATGGTGCCCAGTAGCATACCATGTGTATTGAGCAGGTGTTAAGACTTCATTTGTTTCTGCTTTTTAGTTTAGCTGTGTTTAGACGTGCTCTCTGAAAATAATCCAAATCACAGCTTTGCTCTTAGGTTAGTGAATGGAAGTAGATTTTATGTAGTGAAATGAAAACCAAAGATCCAGTGAGGTTTTCCTTATATTTTGTGCTACCTACTCCTTGGTCTCTAATATATATTCACCTTTTGACATCAGCCAAACCAAAGATTTAGAGGTGGGTGATTTTGGTTCTTGTGTAAGCATGAATAACAATCCTATTTTTAAGGAAAAAAAAGCATGGGATAAATGTTTAGACTTAAATAATTGCTTCCATGTGCTTTTTCTATATGCAGGTGCATGGGTGTATTGTAAATTACATATACTTTTTTATTTATAGATGAGAAACATATATATGTATTTATCAGATTCATTTGAAGAATTACAGCCACCTTCTACAAAAGGAAGAATATTTGAATCCAGTATTTTGTTTTTAACCATCTCTAGCTGTCTGTATAATTCTCAGTTTCAAGTTGCATTTTATTTTTGAAATGTGTGATGAATCAATGATCACTTTTTATTCCCCCCATTCTCTTAACTTTTCCATTAATCCAGGCACCTATTTTTCTTCTTTTTGCATAATATGTGTCTTGAAAACCATGGGGGACATGCTGTTTATGGAAATGTGAAGTTTTGTTGCAGAACATGGAAATACAAGACTAAGTTTAAGAATGTGCCAGTTAAGTGGAGAAGATACTGATGTGCCTGCTGCCCTCTGGTTTTGCTGGTTTTGCTTTGTTTATTCAGTTGGACATCGGATTCTCTTTCTGGGTCAGTGCATCCTTGCTGTGTGGATTGAGCTGAGCACATCCTTTCAAGTAACAGTGATTGGCACCAGATGAAAGGAAAATGTTCTGTTTGAGATTTATTTTTTTTTTTACATTGGGTGCTTAAAATGTGCTGGATCAATCTTGTAATTAATAGAGTTGTGTATCTGTAAGTAGCCTTCCTGATAATATTGTCAATGATCACAATAGAGACTGCCAATTCACTCATCTGTATGACACTACAAAACTGTTATGGTGGGGTCGTACTGAAGGAAGAAGTGACTTTAGTGCAAGTAGCTTCCTGTGGTGAGCCTGTGGCTGCTATCAGATTTCCTTGCTGGCATGCTTTTTTAAGACTATCAGTGTAGATGAAAGTTCATGCTTACATGATGATGTGTTACACAACACTCCTCACCAGGCTTACTTAAGGTAATCTCTTTATAGGAGAATTCTACTGATTTTGGTAGGAATAAAACTGTAATACAGGATTTTTTAGTTGTCAAAGGTATATAGGTGAATGGACAAGAAGGATTACAAGTCAAGTTTATTTTTCTAACAAGCATTGCTGCTTTAATGTCAGTATGCATTCAGTTATAAAGTGTGAAATGCTGTAATGAACAGAGCTGAAGAGGTGAAAATACACAAGCTGAATGCTTTCCATTTGGGGTACAATTAGCAATATGCTGTGGGCAGAGCAGTACATTGTATTTCAGTTTTAGGGTGAAAATCTGGAATAGGTAATGCAGCAGCACTGTGCTTTTGGCAAGAATTTGAGGTGATTTCTAAGTGGGTCATGAAGGTGCATACTAGTGATGTGGTTTTTGCTATGTTTTTAGGATTTCTGGAGATTCGCTGAAACCTTCTGTTGGTACACAGCGCCTTTTTTGACTGAAATAGCATGCCTGTAGCATATCAGAACAAATATGAATGAAGAATCCCCAGGAGTGAATTACTGACACAAGTATTGCAGTGGTAGACTTTGTCTCATCACATTGAAATATAGTTGGGAATGAAACGCTTTGTAGTATGAGGTCCATTGGTGTTATTACACTTGCTTCAAGGTTGGTTTTTAGAGTTTGCAATTAAGAAGTGGCTGCCGTGGTATTTTAATTAACAGCATCACTTTTTTTTGTTTGTTTGTTCGTTTTTTGTTTTTTTTTTTTTTTTGTAGTTTCTAATGAGAACTACAGGGATTAAAATAAAAGTATTCCATTTACTTTGTGGCAAGAAGTGAAAATACTGCATTTTGTTCTTTTTTTTTTTTTTTTAACTTTGTTGCATTTTCAGTCTTCAATCTCATTTACATAAGGCTCAGCATTCTGAAAATGAAAATTTAAATGGGCAGATATCAAAGACAGCAATTTTGATGCAGAAGGATGGAGAAATGTGTGTTGTGTGGCAGTTGTGCAGCTACGATATCATTCATGTGTTGTAGGAACACCTTGCATCTCTTACCACAGGATCACAGGTGTCTCTTTGAGGGGTAGATAGTGGAAGGAGCTGGTGTGATTGACTGCTGAGCCTCTTGGTGCAGTTTGGGTTTAGAGCATTTTCCTTGGGCTGAGAGAACAAACAGGTGGAGTCTGGTGTGTGATGGGTTTTCTTACGTCTGGCAGACAGGTTAGAAAGGAGGGTGAACCACAATGTGTGAATTAGCAGCCAGGGAGCAGAGGTGCAGTGGCCTAAAGTACCTTCCCCTCCTCTGCATGTGTAAAGGCAGTGCTGTGCAGAAATTAACAAATGAAATTTAGAAGTCTTTGATTTTGACCTAACTTGATTTTCCCTGGGTGCACTGGGAAACAGTGTTGGAAAAGGAAGTGAACACATTCCTTTTATGACTTTTGTTCTTTCTGTGATAACTTGAGGACTCAATGAAAAATAGCTGGCCACTTCAGCAACATGAGAGTTTTACCCAGTGTGACGAGTATGCTCTGAAGCATATCAGGCTGAACATGTTGTTTTACAATACTGTGGAGACACTGGCTTTCAGCTTCTAGTCCATCCTGGGTTTCTGGGAGAGATTTTCAAGATGATCTGGGGAACATTTTTAGAAAAATAGCCCAAACAGATGCTCAGTGGGCTTCTGTTAGCTGTACAAGGATCTTCCAGTGAAAGATCTGTGGGATGTCTGCAGATCAAATTGCTTGGATGGTCCCACTAGGTATTTCTCCTAATGGGTTCTGTAGTGTCAAGTGTATTAGTATGGTAAGTTTCTATCTCTTAAACACTAACCCTTTAAAAAACATTGAAAAAATGTTATGCAAGTTTTCTTTGCATTGTGCTAACTAAAAAGACACCTTTGATACATTGACTATAATTCAGTATGCCGCTTGCTGGACTGATGAATTAATAAGTAGTGCATGTGTATGCAAATCTGGGTGCAGTGAATTAAGAAACATGATGAATATATTAATGAGTATGTATAACATTTTCTTACTGTAAACACAAAGTAAGTTTCTCATTTATTTACATTTGATGGTATTTGCATGACTACGGCTACAAAACCCATGCTGCTTTGTTTAACACAGGATTTAGAAGTAGATTGGGCTGTAAACATATCTCTGATGGACTTTCAAATGAATTATTTTTACATACAGCTTTTCAAAGGAATGCTATCCTTTAAAAATATTCAATAAATGTTGCTTTTCATACTACATTAGTTATGGAAATCTGTGCACAGTTCTTGATTTTGGTTTGGTTTAGAGTGATAGGACCCTAAAGTGGTTATCCCTATTTTTAAAATAAAGCTTTTCTTTATTCTGTCCACCTTTTGGGGCTTGTATATGAAGGATCTGAGCAATTCTTTCAGACCAAATTCTTTCCAGAAGACTATTGCTTGTATAGAAAATAAATTTTTAAAAGCCCAAGCAGCCAAAAAGAGCCATAAATTAGCCTTTTTAGCAGTGTTTCTTTGTTTGTAGTGTCACTGGCAAGAATATAGAAAAAAAATGCGGAAAAACTTTTGTTTTTAAAAAGCTTTGTCTTTTAAAATTGTATCTAGCATTTGAAACATAAATGGCACTTTTATTATGAATCCTGGACAGGTAAAACGAGTCAGAATGTGAGTCTTGACAGCATGGGTACTTCTTATTAATTGCTGCTTTCAGACATGGCTGGAACAGTTGTTACTGCTGAAAAGTTAAGAAATCTTGAGGTAAAGCAATAGAGTAATAATGCCTTTTGGCTGTAGGCTTCAGTGGTAAAAGATGTACACTGATGTAATCTGCAGTGGTACTGCAGATCTCTCCTGCTTTTCTGTCACTGTGCACAGAAGACAGGGCAAGTTTTGTCAGGAAAAATATCTTCTTGTTAAAGCAAGCTAGTGTAATTTGAAAAGATAGACAAACTTTTGAGCATGCAGGATTCTAAAGAAGAACTTGTATTTCTGAAAGCTTGCCTAGTTTTTACAACCCTGATAGCTGATACAATGCTAAACCTGTCTACAGATCATGCCCTTCCTCTGTCCTTAAATGAGTATGGCTACTGAAAAATAACACTGCAGAGGCAGAATTAGTGCTTCTGTGGGAAATGACTTGTAGAAGAATAGGTCCTGTGCCTGACTGGGCTATATATTTTTATGTATATAATATATATTTTTACATTTTACTGTGCAATAACACATGACTACAGTTTTGTTGTTAGCTATTTCTACTCAAAGTTTGAAGTGAAATCAAGCTCAGTTTTAATCAGAAATGAAACCTAAGTTTTTATTGATGTTGAAGTGTTTGAAAGATAACAACATGTATATTTCAAGATAATGATAAGCCCAAGGGGCATTTCTTGGCTTTTGAATTAGGATGAAGACACTCTGGAGAGGAGCTGTTGTTCAGCATGATGATTTGGGAGTTCAAGGAAAATAAATGCATTTTGTTTAAGAAAGGTTTAATGGCGAGGGCCTGCAGATGTAGTGAGTAGGTGAGATTGCTACTGACACTTAATCTAAATTTGGAATATGAGCACGTTCTGAATAAAGATAGTCACAACTCACTTTGTAATTCTGAAAGCCTTGTGTATGCATACATGGATACGTACTGAGCATCTGAATAGTGGAGAAATTGGGTTTTATGGTAGCATTTCTGAGCCATAGTAATAATTAAGGGTACTCTTGGTTTAAACGGTTCTCAAAGGAACTCATCAAATTACAGATAGTTTGAAAGATAAGATGCCCATTACAAACTATAAACATTTCTTAATATAATTGAACATAGAGCACCAAGTAATTGCTTGTTAAGTATAGCTAGAAGGACAGACAAAAGAAATTTTATAGGCTTATCCTTGGGCAACTAGCATCTCTGTAGCATCATATATAAACTTCCAAGGGAGTTCTCAGTATACTCTTAGCATTAGGAACTTACTTGAAGAGAAGTTATCCACTTTTATAATGACAATGTTACAGGAAGTGACCAAAATTAAGTTGAATTTGGGAAATGTTTGTGAATTTTCAAAAAGAGGTGGGTTTAAGTTTTCAAAATAGAATTGTGGTGTTCACATTCTGGAGTTATTTGACAAATTAATATACTGAAAAATAGAATCCTTATGCATTCCTCAATCTTTTTTTGACTTTTAAGGAAATTGAATATATGTAGATAACTTCACTAATGAACAAAATGCAGCTTTTATTAGCCTGGTCAAATTATAATGATACTATAAATTATAGGAGATTTATTCTGCTATTCAAAAAAATATTGCAATCCTTTGGTCCTGAAGCGGTAGAGCAGCATCATAAAACAGTTCTTGAAGACAGGCAGTAAGTACTAAATATGGAAAAGTGTGGAGAGAAGCCATTTGTGTTTGTCTAAAATGAAGAAAAAAACTGATGTGCTCTGAGTGGCAGAGAGCATTTTTCAGAAGATAAATCAAGATGATATTCCAACTAGTCAGTCAGCTGGAGAGCATAGTCCAACTCTTCATGGGAAATCATAGGCAGAGATAATTAAAATGTAGAAAAAAATCAAAGCTGTTGAATGTGAGGGTAACTTCACAAGAGAAGAAGAATTTGGGAAGGAAAATTATCACTAAGAGAAGAAACTGTTTAGATGGCACAAGTTGTCCCCCTTTGAAAGAAGCTTTAGAAGAAGCCACAGAACATAAGTCTGTTGTAAACTACAGAAAATTTCAGCCCTTCTTAAGACAATGTAGTGAAAAAATGCTAAATGTAAATAGTGAAAGATCTGACTTCTGAAGGAAATTGTATCGCAAGATAGTGGTGTCCCAATTACTGAGCTGGCTCAGCTGTGTGTGAAATGAGAGAATGAGAAGTACCTGTTTTGTTAAGGAGAGACAGAACTGTGAAGAAACCTACAGCAGCAGATCATCGCTACCTAGGATAGGTGTATACCTGTAGCTGTGTATTTGAAGGAGATTAGTAGAATCTGACTTGAAATCGGGGTAGAGTCTGACTCAGAAATGTTGTCCAAACTGGGAATGACACTGGCCTTTGTTGAGCTGATCAAGTGTGTGTGGGATGTGGCACTCAATGACACTTGGCAGAAGGCAGCAGTCAGTTCCACAGATGTAGTTCCCAGGAAGGATAATGGCCAGCAGCAGAAGACACAACTGAAAGCTGATTATCAGCAGTGTGGTGACATCCTGAAATTTATGCCTTGAGTAGTGCCCTGGGGAGGGGGCCAAGCATAGCAACCTGGAGAATGTGTTGGAGAAGATGAGAAAGGGAGAGTGTTTCAGCCTCTGGAAGAAGAATTCTGTCATCTGAGTAAGAAGGGGAAAAAAAAAAAAAAGACAGTGGGTTCTTCCAGTTGAGGGAGGAGACAGCTCTAAAGCCTTTAACTGGTAAAAGAGCTAGAGGAAGTTGAGTTTCACAGAAAATGTGATTCAACCAAAAGGAATGAATCAAAGTAATTCTTCAAGTAGAGACACAGCAAAGAACTATGTCAATGGAAAAAAGGAAAGATAGGAAGAACAATCAAATAGGCTTGGCAATCCAGTAACAAAATACTACTAATAAAGCCATGTTTGTAATTTCTAGCTATCTGAACGAAGACCACTATTGAGGCCACCTTATCTTAAGGGTGCACATTAGAGAGTTCAGTGTACAAGGGATACAAGTACACCTTAGGATTAGGAAAAGGGATCATATTAATTTTTCTTTCCCTTCCCTTAATTCTGATTTGGTCCTGTGAAGTATTTCTTGAGGCTGGTAATACACAATGCCCCGCTTTTCAACTCAGAAGTATTCTGGGGGCATACGATGAAGCTATGTTTGCTGCTGCTGCATAGGAGTGACAGTGTTAAATGCCTGGTTAATTAATAAACAGTGTTGCTGTGGAATGAGTTATATTTATTGTTGGGAATGGATGCTCAAAATGTGGTTCCTTGAAATTAGGCGTCTTAAAGTACAGAGAGGACTAAATGGCCAAGAAGGGCTGCAGTTTGGGATTATCTGTCATTTCTTGTTCTGGTAAAATCTTGCATTAGGCATATACTTCATGACCTAAATAGGAGCAATACAGAATAGAGTGTATGGATTGAAATGTTACACTTGCAGGCACAGATTGTTTTACTGTACATTGTGAGCTGCTGCTAACAACTCATAATTATGCCCGAGATGGGAAAGGGAGATGCCTCCTTTAAAAAAAAGATGACCTGAATCTACCATTTCAGGCAAATACACGTAATTTTGCTTCTGTACATATCTAATATTTTCATACATTCACTCTTTCGGCATTTCATTACTCTTTCGGCAGCGTTGATGCATAATTGTAACAATAATCAAAACTTATTTGTAAGATTTGAAGACCTTCAGCTTGTTCATATGACTAGAAAGCATCATATAAAGAAGTTGTATTTTACATACTATTTATATAAAAGAATTTATAATACTTATTGTTACATAAATTAATTAAAGTAAAGCTGTTGAAAAAATTACAGTAGTTGAAAAGAACTGTTTCACAGAAAAGTAATCTAATGAGGAACTAAATATTTAATCTGTGAACCTCATACAGTCTCCTAATATTTAATGCTTTTACTTTCAACTAGCTTCATAAAATACACAACAAATATTTTTAGTGAGCTAAAAATTCACATGGAATTTGATAAATGTGCTAATAGATAACACTATACCTTTGATATTATTTTAAATTAAAGCATAGAATTTTTTATAATGTCCTTTCAATATTCTTATTTTCTAACTTAACAGTTCTTCAAATCTTTTGTGAATAAGCATGAATCATAGAGTAACCAAAGGAGTAAGCTTTCTGTCTTTACTTTTTGCCTGTTCCACCCTTTTGTTTTGAGGGAAATAGCGTCTGCTTGTACTTGTACTGTTCACGTGCTTTCATTGTTTCTTTCAAGTGAAGACTCAATGGTAATAGTTGCTGAAACTAAACTAAACCCACCTTTTTGATATACTTACCCAAGATTAAAATTATTGCCATTGCATTTTATTACTTTATTTGAGGTATTTTATCAATATAGTTTCTGAGTATGACACTTTTGTATTGAAGCACACAGAGACTTAGTCACAAGTTATGTTCTGTCTGAAAATAAGATACAGACTTAAAATTTTTGAAAGTTGGATGTTTTTAAGTTTCTTGTGTTCTTTATGTTTGTTATCTTCAAAACAGATTTTTGAAAGCTTTTTAATACTACTAGTATTACAAATAACTTGCTATAAAATATTAGTTAAATGTTACTAATTTGATGTAGTGATTTAATATGTAATTAATCACTCTTTAAGTGGCAGCAGCATCCATGAGAGCAAAGAAAGAGCTGAGAATGTAGGTAGAAGTGGGAATGAGCAGGTCCTGGGGAACTGGGCAGCCAGTTCTGGATGGGAGTTTGGGACTGTTTTGGTTTGAGGCCCAGGAGGCAGCACAAGGGCAGACCTGCCTGCTGCTGTTCTAAGGAGACTTTCTTTCAGGCCCTGGGGTTGGACCTCTGGTTCTGAGGTCTTGAATTCCCCTTGATTCATAAATAGCTCTCAGATGTGGTCAGAATATCTTCATCCTCTGTAGTGAGTGATCCAAACCAGAGGTGACAATTTTAATAGCTGTTAGTTAAATGTAGATAGTAGATATCAGTCCTGCTCATCGTTTTGTGGATTGATGGTTGATGTCAGGAGCAACATGTAGGTTTTTCCTATTTCTTTTGTAAAGCTTGAGCAATTTGTCAGACAGTCATTGTGTATCAGAAAGAAAGATTAAGCTATCAGAAGTTATGAAATGTCAGCATTAAGTACAGTTGATTTACCGTGTCAGTTCATTTCTCCGAATGTGTTGGTGCATACATATTATGATTCAGTTTTCAGTTACCTGAACACAAACATTGTTTCTTGACTCCTTGAATTCTTTTCCATTCAGTGCCTGGATGATGCCAGTGAATGCGGGAAAGTCTCCTGAACAAGCTCTATATTAAATGTTTTGGAAATCAATAAGTATGCAATGAAAGACATGAAGAAAAGCTAATTCTCATGCTTGAGGCAGCTGAATATCACTGTGGAGAAATGGGTTCTTCCTGAGCTTTTCACTATAACCAGGATGTATTTTTTATTTTCTGTGTAATGGTAGTAATCATTAAATGCTCAGATACTATAATTCTGTAAAGGCAGCCAGCATTTCTTGGTCTTAAAGCATTTGCTTTTGTGACTCTTATAATTATATTCCTCTGGGGATTTGATTTTGCAAGACGATTTTAAAATATGTTTTCATGACTCATCTTCAGAGTTTGATTGTGAGTAATATTTGGCCCCATAACACGTGGGCACTAATGCAGTGGATTTTTTGGGTACGTATCTAGCTAATCTCGAGGGATTCCTTGATGGACAGCTTAGCTAACTTGAAAACTTGACAGTATAGGTGTATAGCAGTCAGAGTAAGGGTATTTTCAGTTGGGTTTTACCTCCTGCTCATTGTGATTCACTCAGTTTGTCAGCTTAGAAATCACCTGTTCAGAGCTTCAGAACAATTATACTGATGCTGCTTGTGCCCAGAGGATGTATAACACAATTCCTGTTAATGGGAGGTTTAAATAATTGAGTTGAGTGATGTGATGATAAAATTAGAGATGTTCGCTCTAACTTGTCCTCTTGAGCTTGACTTTTAAAGTGTTCTAAAATAATTCTGTGATGTACTTATATGCTGCAGTGATTATTAAGACTGAGAATCACAGCCATTTAATAGAGTCTGAAATATGGTAGTGTGACTCCCTTGAGTAGGTGAGAGAGCTAGAAGGAAGTCAGATAGTATGTGAAGTTTCTTATTGTCAGTTAACTCCACAATTACTTGAGAGATGCAGACATTTTATCAACAAAATTACTTTATCCTTACCATTACTGCAAATACCAACTTAGCCTAAAATACAAAGTTGAACTTTTAATCCCCACCAGTAATCAAGGTTTTGTAGGTTAATGTAGGTTAGCTTTCATGTATCATCTGTCTGGCATGGTATCTCCAGCAGGTTTAAGTAGGTATAATGGAATGAACTTCTGTATTTATGAGTAAACATATTCTATTGGTTTTGAAAGCGATGAGAACAAGTAATGTTTTCACTATACTAACTCTGTGGTGTTAAAGTTTTATCTTGAATGTCAGCAGAGGTGAGTTTTGGATACACACGAGGAGCGAATTTATTGAGTAAACAGTTACTACTGTTAAATAAATCACCCTTAAGGCTGTATTTCACAGCCCTTATATGCCCAGAATGAGGTACAGACCCATAAAATGCCTTACAGAAGGTGCATGGACTATAGAAGAGGAATTAAAATGGGAAAAGTGCCTTTTTTAATGCCCTTTAATGCTTTCAGGAGTTGCAGAGGGTGCGTTTTCTGGGTTCACTGTCCACTCTGGTGATTTAGTTAATTTTCAAAATTATTCAAAAGGTGGGTGGTTATTTTTTAAATGTTCATGTGGACAGCACTTGTTTTAGTGGAGCATGTTAGATTATGTAAAATATTAATCTAGTCCGGTGATAATGGCAACTTTCTATTTGGTGTCTTTTACAAATTTAATGTATTTGAATTTTTTCATTGAAAATACAATTTTCAAAAGCCATTTTGCTCTCTCCTCTTAATCTCTAATTTTGCTTGAAGGAAGTAACCTGCTGCTTGCTTCATTCACTGCTTGGGATAAGTAGGGAGGGGAAACCTGGGAAATACTTAAAATTGGAGACAGGTTTTCAGTTTATGTGAGTCAGTAGTCCTAAACTGAAGATAAGACCCTTGGTTTTGGGGATTTTTGATCACTGATTTTTTTTTTTTTTGGCACTTAAATCATGACAATTACATAATTGTTTGATAGAAGGCTGCTCACTGATTTCTGTTAATTTTGTGGTACTGATGAGGGGTGCACTTTATCTAGACCAGTGATGCCCAGTGTTTCTACCCTGATGAACCAATACCTTAGTCAAGTGTCAAGAGAAAATTGTGTGGTTTTGGCCCCTCCTCTGCCACATGAATGCACTTTGTGTGGGACTCTACAGTCATGTGCTTTCCAGAAGTAATGAAAATAAATCAGTACCATTGAGATGTATTTGGTGTTTAGGTGGCAGTCACCTGAGCAGCAGCTGTCAAATATGCTCATTACCATGCTTTGCTGAATGTGATACACATGTGGAGTCCAGGTGCTTTGTCATGACTGCTAAGGAATGAGGTTTGGCTGCCCTTTGTCTTGGTACCACTGGCACTGATAAAATAAATTGTTCTGCCTTACACAGCTAGGGGAACCATCACATGTCTGCAGCATTAGCGCTCTGTTGCAGGTAGCTGGAGTTGATCTGTCGCTGAATCCAGGCTATTCCTGAAGCCGAGTTGTAGCAGAAGCTCTTCATTCCTTCTCCCCATTTTGCAGGGTTTTCATCAGTGAAGGATCCCAGCAGTAAGAGACAGAGTATAGCTACAGAACAGAAAAGACTGAGGCAGGATCTCTTAGTCACAAGGATGCCAAAATATCCAACATCAAAAATCTGTTAAAACTTACAAATATATGACAAACTCTGGTACAAATAGCATGCTGGATCTTTGAGGATATTAATCTATTTTATGATCTCCCTCTTACAAATGAAGCTACACAAAAAAGTGCTCCAGGGTCCTTTCAGATGAAAAACATTAGATAATAGTGCCTTTGGATGTTTACCTCTTGTTTGGGCCTGTTAATCCATTTATCACTGAAATGCTTTATTGCAACAACTCTGTTCTTGCCCACATGTAGTGTGATACCATACGAATGTTATTCCTATTTATTTTAGCGCATTTATTAAACTGTCTATGGGATGAAGCATCTAGAGGATGAATTAAAACACACAAAAAATATTAAAACCAAATTGCTACATAAAACTGCCAAATAAAATACACAAGCGAGATTAAAAAAATACCAGGCACCAAGACAAGTCCAACAGACCTTTTTCAAACCACCCACAAAGGGATTAGTCCCTGCTCTTCAAAGGAATGGGAAAAATATGAGTAGCAGATAAAAGAACAAAGAGAGGGAACTCAAAATTGATAAAAATAGCTCAGCTGAAATAAACAAGACTTGCAGTAAAGCCAGCAAGAAAAAGTCAATAAAAAAAAGTGCTTGCTGAGGTGTGACACAAAAATGTTAAGTAGTTACTTGGGAGTGGAAGTCATGGTGCAGTGTGGCATCCTGAGCCTACATCTGATCCGGAGCTGGCGTGCAACCCATGGGCTTCAGTGTGGTTTTGCCTGGTGGTTTCAACTTGTCTGTTCATGACCAACTGCAAGGAAGGAGACAGCAGGATACGAGTCAGAAAGCTGCTCTTCCTAAGCATTCTTTTGCTTTCTTTCACTGAAATTACAGGATCAGGGCCCATTAAGTTCTCAAAACCCAAGTTTTTCAGGATGTGGTTGAGAAGTGGTAAAACGATGCATCCTTTTGAGGTTTTGAATTTTACTGGCCTTGCTGATTTCTTATCTTACCCAAGAAAAAGCCTTTGTAGCTATCAGAATGTTAGGAGTAAATGAAGTACAAGGGCTTATCTAAAACATGCCCTTTTTATTAGATTATTTCTCCACAAATGGGACCTATATGTTTGCAATCTGAACTGTAAGCTTTGACCTGGGCCAAGTTATGGTCCCCAAACAGGTTAAATTTCTGAGGGTGAGAGACAACTCCAACATGTGACCTGGCATTTTGGGTAGGGTTCATCAGAGCTCCCAGCTCTAAATTTCAAAACAAACACACCCTGAACATTATGTGGTGCTTCTGTTATACCTTCTGGCAGCCTGTAGCTGATTGCTCCTTTGCATAGCTGCCACTTTATAGGATTCTTCCTGAGGGCTATTTTTTACATTTGGCCCACTTAGCCATTTCTTTAAATGGTGCAAGTACTGACTAATAATAAAATACATCTTTCATTCTACTACTGCTTTTCCTCAAGCAGCATTCCTGTATCTTTTCCTCCTTCCTCCCCCTTACAATCATACTATTTTGCATTTTAAAATATTTTAATAATAACGTTATCATATTTTGCCCTTTATTCCTTCATTCCTTTTGAATGGCTTTATGTGAAATTGGTGCTCATGAAAGCTGGAAGTTGACTGTCCTGGAGGATAGTCGGAGAGATAATGGACAGAGTGGATGTGCAAAAATGCAGCAGTTGTAAGAATTCCTGTGTCTTACTCAATGTGATCTTTGAGTTTTATGCTCACCCACTGACAGCAGTCCTGGTGCAGTCCCCCGTGCTGTTGCTGTGGAATCTCTTATGCTCTGGGATAAAGAGCACACATATGATTGTCATTTAACTCAAACAAGGTTTAGTCATTACAGTCCTCTCTTAAAGGTGTAACCAAAGGTAATCTTAAATGATTAGGAAGATGCTGCAGATTCATACCTGAAGTTTTGCATGAATCAGAAAATCATAACCTGGCTAGTTTTTGACAGATACCCAAGGGATGTTATCAACAGTATGGCTGGAGTTTTACAGAACAGTGGGGCATTGCAGCTTTTACCTCCTTTTTACTAAAGGGTGTTTGATATTTGTAAGTTCAAAATAGAATGTCTGTTTTAATTTAAAACATATATTAACTGAAGAAACTATGAGAATATTAAGTAGCAGTTTCCATTGCATCAAGCAAAGCAATGAAGCTCTAATGAAGCTCTCTTGGATACTGCAGTTGTCTTCATACATCCAAACATCCTACCAATACGAAGCCTCTTCCTCGTCATTGTAGCTTTGAATGGACCCACTGGTGGATGCTATGCATAGATACACAGAAGTGTGGGGAAGAGGAGTACAATGAAAGGAATAGTCTGTTTTAAGCCTTTGTATGCAGTCTCCTACTTCATATTCTGTGATTTGTGTTCTTCACTGTTAGAGTACTGTGAGACTGAAAACTCTTGCTGTGGTACTGGGTTTATAAAACATGCCTGTCTTTGGAGCCTGCTGAAAAGCTGCTGTTTGAAAATGGAACTTTTTTTTCCCATTTTCTCTATTATTACCACACTTACAAATTGTGCTTCTGCTGAATTCCTAGTAGCCTTCTTTTTCATTTTGGAATAAAACTCATCAGTCTTTACTAGTGCTTCGTGTTGCTTTATTTTGATGATCTGACTCCTCATCTTAACTACAACATCAGCTCCAACCCTATATATTTTTCTGAAATGGCTCAGTCCTATTTTCTGGCTTGCCAAGCTGATTCCCATTGAACAATGATAGTTTAATTCAGGGCTGAGATTTCTACTCAGACTTGATGGTGGTAATATAATCTAAGAAGCCCTGCAAGGTCACAAGATGTTTGTTGCAATTGTGATTTGAGGCATTTAGTCTGGTAAGGCTCTGTGCTGAAATGTATTGTAGAAACAGATGTATGTGAAGCTGCCTGCATTGTTTTATTAGCTTGTAATTATACTGCTCAGTGTTCTTAACATGCCTCTTTCCAGGATTTTAACCAAATTATACAATTGATCTTTTTGATGTGAAGAGAACAAGAGAGAGTTAAAACTTAAAATACTTTCTGAGAAAAGGACTGAAAAAGTAATACTGAACAGACTTTACCAGAGGTAGAGAGAAAAGGCCAATGCTGTCACTGATGACTTTTACTATTAATTTGTAGATGTACGTCACCAGTTTGAGACAGGACAGCATAAGGTTTTACATGTTAAGGACTTTGTCCACAGTGGTTCAGAGAGTATTGGGTAAAGTATCAGATCAGATGTCCAGCTGGCACAGTGTCCTGACTTTGGGAGCAGTATCTGACACCCAAGAAAGAGCTTAAGCAGCAGTAAGCTCATAGCCATGCTTTCCTGATACAGACTCTTGCTCTCTGTGAGCACAACTCAGGAGCTTGTTGGGCCAGGGACACAGACTTCTTGTTAGTACAGCTTTCCTCTCTGAATTTGCCTAACTTATTTTTTGTATTTATGTAAAATTTTGTCCTGCCCTGTATAGTCAATTGTACAATTTACCTATGAATGGTGTGAAAAAGTACATTCTTGAGTTGTTTGTGTACCTATCCTTCTGTTTTCATTGATGATCTTTATTTTCTGCACTGGAAAAAGCAGTCAAAATTGTTACCTGTATACTCTGTACTATTCCTGATTTAAGAGACCGATACTATATTCCTTTATAGTGCTTATTTGAATAGTGCTCATCTGTTGCTCATATAGAGATTAATCTATCTGTACATTTGAATCATCTTGTTTTTCCCATTCTCAGTGTGTTTTCAGGTTGCCTTATGTGCATTTTGAGACTAGAGGAACAGGGACTGTATATAATAGAAAAAACCCGTCATACAGTGGTGTAATATGGGTTTCTGTTTCCCCTGTCTCCCCCTCCCTTTACAGTTGTGTATGGTGGCCAACATAATGGTGACAATTGTCACTTGTCATTGTCAGAGCTGATGTGTTCCTTTGAAAGATGGCCTAGTGGGGGACATTGTAACTGGTGATGGATAGAGGACCTGAGTGGACTCCCAGTACAGTTCCTGCTTCTTTGTTCTGGGTAACATTTGTCAAAACAGTGGTGATGAGTGATGATACATACTTTTTTTTTTTCAGTGTTAAGGATGGCTGCATTCAACATGCAGTCAGGCAGATAAAAGAAGCTGAACAGCTTCAAAAGCTATGTCAGACAGTCTGTCAAAATCATATTGGCAGACCTGGAGCACTGTACATACAGATGGGACCTGAAAATGAGATCTGTTTGCTCATGGGAGAAAAGGGAACTGGGTTTGACAAAATTACTGCAGAGAGCTGCTTGCTTGCTTGGCTGTGACTGCATCTTCATGTGCCTTGCTAGAAGCTTGCCCTAAATCACTTTCTTATCTGCAAGCTGTGTTTTACTCTTAGAGGTGGGCAGCATTTGTGTGCTGTCTCCTCTCTGGGCTACCAACCCCTGACCTTGCTCCTGGGGTCTCCATGAAGCACTCGCTGCAAGGAGGAGGATTCATGTGAAGAGAAAGCAGGCAGGAGAGCTTCTGTCCCTTTTGTACCTTTGCTCATTCTCTGGAGGGTTTGTAGGGAAGCTAATGAGGGAACAGAGGCTGTTTTTCCATGTAGATGAGCTAAGGAAGAAAAGTGCAAAGTGAGCAGGACCCAGGCTCCAAGTCCTGCTCATTTCCCTAGAATTTTCTCTCCCTGGGACCTGAATTCTAGCTGGATTTTGTGGTGGAGAGGTGAGGGATTGTTGGGACCTGATTTCTGGCTGGATTTTGTGGTGGAGAGGTGAGGGTTTGTTCTCAGGAAGCCAATCCTAGACACTTTGAAGAAGTCATTTTAAACTGCATCAAGCCTCAAAGCTCAACAAAAGTTAGTTACCTGTTGGCTGGAAGGTTGGGGTTTTTTTTTGTTACAGGGTTTGCAAGTCAGAGTAGCTGTTCATCTGCTAAGTTAATAGAAGTGAGTGTGTTTGAAACATTGGGAGAGTCTTCTTTCTGTTATCTATAGCCTTTATATATTTAAAATTGACAAAACCAATTATCCGTATCTTATACTTTGGTCATGAGTAATAAGATAATCTTTATTTGTTTTGAAGTGTCGTACTTTAAAATGTGTTTATGTAGGCAGCATACTTGATTAAGTCTTTCTTGACCAGGTAATAGGTATGTATTATTTTGCTGGACTTTCTTCCATAGTAATACTGGCATACTGGAGTGTTGATCTCTTTGTTTTGTGGCTACTAGTTTTTGTGACTGCCTTTCTCAGAAAGATCTCGTGTTGAGGGGAAGACTTGGGGAGTTTATTAGAGCTGCCCACCTCCCTGGCTTTGGTCATGCTGCATACAGTGGCAAGAGAAAAACATACTTGTGTTTCCTGCTATTTTACTTGGATTTCCACTGGCAGATCACTTAATTCAGTAATATTTATCCACCTTGAAAATGATGAACATTAAAGGTTTAGTGAGGAAGATATTAAATGCCTAATGTCTGTATTGTTGAACAGAGTGAAATAAATATATGGAAACAGTGCAACTTTAATTGTGTTACCTTGAGAAGATATTAAAATGCAAGGAGCAGGTGAAGGACACTGGTACCTACAAACTAGAGCAAATGTACAAAGGCAAAAAATACCCCTAAGACAAAGATTTGGAAAGAATAGGAAAAAAAACACCTAGTACACAATACTATCCAAAGGGCTAAAAGCTATAAATGAGTCGTTGTATTGGAAAATAGAAAAAAAGAAATTTAGCAAAGGAATGCATTTACATAAATAAGGTTCTTGCAGCCTTGTTATTTAAATTTTCTTTAAAATGTCCCAGGCACATGTTTTCATTGTTACTTAATCAGAGAAGCATAGAACAGTTTGGGCTGGAAGGGACATTAGAGGTGATCTAGTTCCAACCCCCCTGCATGGCAGGGACACCTCCCATTGGACATGGTGGCTCAAAGTCCCATCGCACCTGGCCTTGAACACCTCCAGAAAAGGGGCACAACTTCCCTGGGCAACCTGTGCCAGTATCTTACCACCCTCAAAGTGTAGTATTTCTTCCTAATGTCTAACCTAAATCTGCCCTCTTCCAGTTTGAAACCACTTCCCCTTGTCCTTCATGACCTTACAAAAAGTCCTTCCCCAGCTTTCCTGTAGCCCCCTTCAGTCACTGCAAGGGCATTATAAGGTCTCCCTGGAGCCTTCTCTCCTCCAGGCTGAACAACCCCAGCTCTCTCAGCCTGTCTTCATAGGAGAGGTGCTGCAACCCTCTGATCATCTCTGTATACCTCCTCTGGACTCACTCCAAGAGCTCCATGTCCTTCCTGTGTTTGGGTGTCAGAAGTGGATGCAGTACTCCAGGCAGTGTCTCAGGAGAGCAGAGCAGAGGGAGAAAATAATCTCCTTCAACCTGTTGACCACACTTATTTAGATGCAGCCCAGAATACAGTTATCTTTCTGGGCTGCAAGCACACATTGTCTGCTTATATTCTTGTCAGCCAACACCCGTAAGTCCTTCTTCTCAGAGCCATTCTCAATCCATTCTCCTCCTGGCTTGTATTCTTGATTCGCATTTTCTCATGCCATGTGCAGTACCTTGCACTTGGCCTTATTGAACTTAATTATGTTCTCTTAAATTCTTTCTTTCTTTATTTTCTGAGTAGAGACCTGGGTGGTGCCCAATGGCAGGACCAGAGGCAATGGCACAAACTGAAACACAGAAGTTCCTTGTGAACATCAGGGAACACTTTTTCACTGTGAGGTTGATTGCACAAGTTGCCCAGAGAGGTTGTGGAGTTTCCTTTCTTGGCAATACTCAAGAGGTGCCTGGACATGGTCCTGGGCAGCTGGCAGAGTCATTTCTGCTTGAGCAGAGGGATCGGACCAGGTGACAACTCAGCCAATATAGTCAGCACTTGTAAAATTCAAACATTAAAATGAACTTTCCAACCAGATAAATGTTCAAAACTTACATTGCTTTGGTAGGAGAGGACAGAGGGGAAGTTTCAGACTGCGGTGTGAATTTGGGGCTCTATCTCCTCTTGCTCTAAAACAGAGGTTGTGCCTAACTGTTGATTAAATCTCTCTTGTTATGGAGGGTAATACTCAGAGACAACCTGGGTGGTATCTTTTTAGCAGCTCTGAGTAAGTATTTGGTAATTTGGTGTTTATGACTCACAGGGATGTTTACTAATGTATCCATTGAGAGATGTACAGACTTTTGTCCAAGAAATTACTTTTCATAGAATCATAGAATATGCCAAGTTGGAAGGGACCCATCAGGATCATGAAGTCCAGCTCCTGTCCCAGTGCAGGGCACCCCCAAGATCCCACCATGTGCCTGAGAGCATCATCCAAATGCTTCTTGAACTCAGGCAGGGTTGGTGCTGTTACATCTTCCCTGGAAAGCCCATTCCACTGTTAAGCTGCCCTCTGGGTGAAAAACCTTTTCCTGATATCTAACCTAAACCTCCCCTGCTTCAGCTTCCTACCATTTCCTCAAGTCCTGTCTTCAGTCACAGGAGTGAAGAAATTGGTGCTAAGTCCCATCTCTTCCCTTCATGAGGAAGCCATAGACTGCAATGAAGTTTCCCCTCAGCCTCCTTTTCTCCAAACTGAAAAGTGCAAGTGACCTCACCTGCACCTTGTAAGTCATTCTTTTTTTAAGTAGAAGTGCAAAATTAATGAGAGATTAGTTGTCACCCAAATTGTATTATTTGTTGGGGCTTCATGTGTAAATCCATCATCATCACTGCTTGCTCTGAAATGCTGATGGCACTAACTAAAGCTAAACTGAAATGTAAAGCGCTGGCAATTTAAGAGTGAGTAATAAAATTACTCACTTCAGGAAATACTATTCTAAAATCCTTCAGTCTGAACTGCAGGCTGGGGAGAATGGTATTTGCTTTTGATAAGGGATATGAAAAAAATTGATTGAAGGTTTACTGAGGAACAGAATCGTTTCAGGCATGCAAAGTTTGAGAAGGTAAAGCATTTTGGAGAGGGCTGTGGAGGAAAAAAGCCAAGGCTGTGTGATGCAAGGCAGATAGAAGCTAATTGGGTGACCTTATCACATTTTATATGAGGTTTGGCTTGAAAAGTAGAGAAGTCACTTCCAGTTGAAGAAAATTCTGTATCTGCTTCTTTGAACTTCACTGTTTGACTTGCATTTGTAATTATTGATGTGGTTTGAGCTGAATTACAACTATTTTTTTAAATGGCATAGCATGTTTTTAATTTGAAGTTCATGTTTTTACAGTGTTTTAAGTGTGATAAATGCTACATAAGTGCAAAGTTTTGCTACAAATTTGGAATACTGATCTTAATTTATTTACTTGCATTAATTTGTGCTTCAGTTCCAGTATCCCTGTGATTTCCCTTTGTCTTCTACAGCTTGTATTGCTTGGGATAAACAGCTTAGTGGAGAATAAGTATAAATTTCATCATTTTTCACAGAATCACTTAATGACTTTGTGATGCTGATTTTCTTAACTGCTGCATAAATTTTATTTTTTTCCCCCTTTTCTGAGTGTGTTCCAGTTGTTTGCCAGTATCTAAACCTAAACTTCACTTTTTTTTTTTTTTTTTTTTTTTCTGAATTGCCATAGGTATCTGTTACTTTTTTGTTTTGTTTTGTGTTTTGTTTTGGTTTTTGTTTTTTTTTAAAGCATACCTAATATGAAATTCTGTCTTAGTTTGCTGATATGTGACCTGGCAGTAATCAAATATGTTGTATCTCATTCCCTGTTTCAGAGATTTACATAACACTTGGGTCTTCTGTTGCTGTGAAGCTTAATAAAAATTTAGACTGCATCTTTGCTTGGATACAGAAGTTACTGTTTTTCAAGAGACTGGATTTTGCTTCTTATACAACTTCCATGTATCAGTGGAATTGATGGATGCAAATCTACCTGCAATTCAGCTGTCTGTCTTGCTGTGTGCTACAAGATGCATTTGATTTCTATGGAGCAGTTTGAAATAACTCTTTAATAAGAAAGAATGTTAAAGCTTAAGAAGTTTGCTTTTGCTGTCTGAGAAACCAGAATTTTGCTTTTGTATGTGTCTTTGAAAGGAAGAAAGAAAATACTGTGGATTATGTGGATATCATTGGAAAATCATTGGATTAAGCAAGAAATTGCTTACTATTTAGTTTAGTTCCCATAACTGTTTAGTTATGGGAAAAGATGCCATTTTTAAAGATCTAAAAGTTAACTACAAGTGAAACTGGTCAGTTGGGATTAGATTGCTTCAGGCCGTGGAAAATAAAATGTTTCTGGGGAATGTATCAAACGTTCACTTGGGAAGAAAAAACCTTGTGATAACAACAATGTCCATGTGCAGAAGCTTTTAAAAGCAGAATCTTCACTTAGGAACTCTGGTAGCAATCACCATGTAGTAAAATGCTTTGACTGACGGGGGAGCTCTGGCTGCCCTGCAGTTGCACTGGTGTTCTAGTGTGGAGAAAGAAATTATACAACAGAGTTGAGGAAGAAAGAGGATCAAAGCAGAAGCTCTCACTATAATAATAAAGAAAATATCCAGCAAGACCCCCTTCCTCTTTGTCTCTCCTCCCATTTGATGATATTGAGAAGCAGCACTTGAACCAGAGCAGGGAATGGCCTTTCCTTTCAGCAGATGTCTTCCAGGAATTTCTAGTAGTGTGTAAACATATCCACTCATGGCTAGGACTGGGTGTTTCTTTTTATAGGCTGGATCTATTTTTGTTATGACCTACTTAAAATGCTTTACTTTAGTTCACTGGAGAAAAGGAGCTTGTTTTTTCATTTGAGTTGTCTTGTGGTAGTCACATCTTCCATGACTTTGGAAGCCTTTATTTAGTTGTTTCAAAAGTTATTTTTTGTTGTTGTTGGTTGGAGCTGCAATAGCTCCTAGTTAGGAGGCCAGGCTGTTTGATGGTTAGTAGGTTTATTTCAACATCAGGTGATTTTAGTTTTCTTGGAAGTGTTGTTCAATTCAATCACTGTTTGACTGTTTGTAGAGCTTTGCTTTTGAATGTTCTCTTCTAAGAGTCCAATGGGAAACACAAATCAGCAATTCTGTTTTGTTTTTTTTCAAATGTAAGATTTGCACAATCTTACTTTGAAATAAAAATGAAAAATTGAAAGCTGCAGATGTGCAACAGACTTGTGTGGTATCATAGAGAAAGAATATAAGTTGATTTTGCAGATTAGTTCATTTACATCAAACCCAAATTATTTTGATACTAGTATTTATTTCCAGTGAGAACAATGATGAGAAATTCTTTTAACTCATGTGTCAGTGTCTACACTGTAACTTAGAAGAATGAAACTCTTCAGATCTGTAAGAGCTTAAGGAGATGGGACCAGTGCATCATCTGGACTGGCCACCAGTAGGTCACAAACTGTAATACCAAACTTGGTCCAGAATTCAGTGACTTGGAATTCAGTGAACTGGAAATTTCAGTGGCTACAGATCTGCTCTTGCATTTGAAAAAGCTACATTCTTTTTGTCTCAGATGCTGCAAGTGTTTTCATCAAGAAAATGAAAATTATAATCCCTTACAGTATTTCCCGTTTAAGTAAATACTCACTGGCAACATAATTTATAATCTGTAAATTGCTTCAAAGCTCTACTGAAATACTAACTCTCTCACATGTAGCTGTCAAGAGAAATGCAGAGGGCTACTTGAGTCAAATTAATGGATAGGAGTTAATGGGACCTGAAGGCTGTCTGCTTGTAGCTGTGCACTAAGATAACCAGATGCTTTTCTACCAATATTGTCTTTCTTGTACTGACAGAAGTCCTTTTAAGTGTCTGTCATTGTTCTAATGAAAGACCACAGAAATTTCACAAGATCAATTATTTCAGTCCTTACCTTTGGGGAAAGGGAAATTGGAGTAGTGTCTAATGCGATTGCCAATTTGCCAACAAAAGTGCCCCAAATAAGTTTTTTACGTGAGAAGACATCTCAACACATGCTGTCATTTTTTGTCTTCTACAACAGATTGTGGAAGGATGGAAGTACAAGTGTAATGCAGCTGAGTTATTTCTCTTAAAGGTACAGTGTGAAAAACACTTATTACCCTGGGTTTGTAAGCTAATGCGTTCAGGTTATATCATGAAAACAAAAAACCTTGTCCACAAATGGCTGCTCTTGGAAGTATACAGTTGGATGAATTGGTTGTTGGTTTCTGTTGTGCATTGCCTATCTTTTAACGCTCAGAACAGGTACAGAGTTTGTCACCTATGATATTTTTAGGTTTTAGGGCACTTTCTAAAGGAAGTAAATAAATAATGTAACCCAAGCAATGAACTAATTTGTGAGGAGCTTTGTGAAAATATATTTAGTTTTTGTTCATCATACTTAAACTTGATCTGTATTCTTCCTGTAGAGGAACAGTGTTACCATGCATTTCAGTACCATAAAATAAGTTACTAAGTTTTGAATGTTAACATGACAATATTTCTGTGCAATTACTGTCTTGTATGGATTGGTTGAGATTATTCTTTCTCATGCTAGTATTGGTAGCTACTTCATACTCAGGCAGAAGAGTGGCAACTGGGTTGAGCACTGGGCTGAGGGTGCAGCTCCACAGCAGCTCATGCAGGCCCAAGCAGGCAGACTCTAAGAGAGCCAGATTTTCCTCTCAGAAAAGCTGGGGCAATGGCAGAGAAGCCACTTGAGTTGAAAGCTGATGAATACTTACGTAAATCAGGTTGGCTGTTCACATGTCTCCCTTTGGGCCATGCTAAACTGGCAACTTCTGCACAGTCTGTGTGGTGTCAATTGCCACAGATTCGACAAAGAATTGTTTTGGGTTTTTTTTCTACCTTTCTTGATGTGCAGTGCCCAAGGAAGGCACAAGAGTTGTCTTCAGAAGTTTGCCAGCTCTCCAGGACCTTTGAGTATGAACTGCAATTTTTGGGGTCACATGTTGAACTTGCTGAAAATGGTGAAAATTCTCTCCTGATTACAATAGAATAGTTTGAGCTTTAAAATTAATGTATTTATGAAATGATGCATCTCTAAAAATTATTTTGTGTAGTAATTCTCTTACTGGGTTTTTTTCTCCAGGAAGATGTGCTAGTATTGGAAGAAATGTTGCTGTATTACTTTATGCATACATCGTATTAATGACAGATAGCAGTTGTCAGTAGTTTTATTACTACTGAAGCAGCAGCTCTGGAATGACATTTCTTGTGTCTATATGATTCTTATTCTAACTGAGAGGGAAGTCCAGTTTCCAAATGGTTTGATGCATTGAAGTTGAAAGCATCTGTGCTGGTAAGCTGTCTTTTCACTCATCAGATGCTTTCATTTTATCTAAAATAGGGTTGTACTAGGCTGTTGCTTGGCATGTTGCACCTGTTCTAGTGTTGAAATGAGTGGGTACAATATATTTTAAAAATTGTGAAAGAACACTGGCAGATGAAATACTGAGTGCACAAATGTCACAAAATTCCTGAATTAAATTGGCTGTGTGACACAACTTCTCTACTTTATACACAGGCATCAGGAACAAGTCTTTGATTATACAACCACATAGTGGAATTCACTTTCATACCACAGAATATTTGGTCTGCTTGTATTTTCTCAGGGAGTCTCCAAAACCAGCTTTGCATTATCACTTGTGATAATCATTGCTGCTTAAGTAGACCTCAGAAAGTCTAGACGGAAGTGCCAACCCTTGTCTGTGGTATTGTAGGATACCTGGCAAATTGTTTAAAAGTCAGAGTTTAAATCTGTGATTGCCATGCAGTAAGGGCTTTGTTAACAAGGCTCAAAAGCTGTTTAGTAGACTGTAGCACATAGGCACAGAAATATATGTCAGGAGATTTGCAGCTATAAAAGAGCCATGCCTTTCCACATATCAAACTGAAAGGTGCTGAAAAATAAAAAAATAATTGTGTTTTCTAGTTTGTATTATATTTAGGGAAACTGAAGAAAAGGACAGGTAAGTCAATATAGGCTAATGATGAAGAATCAACCTGAGTAGCTGTTACAGCAGTAGAATTGCACTGATACCAAAGGTAATAGGCTTTAATCCCACATCTGACCTCATTTTGAAGATCCCTGCAATGGTCTCTTTCCTGGAGGCAGTTATGAGGCTTGGGCTGTATTCCCTAAATGCTGCAGGTGGAAAGTGTTTGGACAGTCTCCCACACCAAAGCAGATCAGGGAAGACAAAAGCTGCTGTGCATCAGTCCAGTTTGTGGGCAGTTTCTGTGTGCGTGCTCTTAGCTTGCAGAAAATGCTTGATGATTTGTGTTAGCTCATTTAACTTACTCGTAGCGACTTAAGTGGTTTACTAATGTGATACGTGATCTTGGACCTTAAAGCTAAGATGACCTTAAGGGGTAAGAAGGCAGTTGTGCTCTCACCAGTTCCTCTGAGTCAGATCCAGTGCTTAGCAGCCCCAGGGAGGTTCAGCTGAGCTGGTTGAGCCCACACAAAACTAATTCTGTAGAGGAATTAGTGTCATTTCTTCCCTTTCTGGGGTTGCTGTCAGTTTTACTTATTAGGATTATTGTGTATATGAGCTATTAATTGTTTCTTTCTCTATTTGGGTCATGCTTAACAGTTTCTGGGCACTTCACTCTTGTGCGCTGTGAAGATTAATCTGCTAAGCCCATCATGCAGGTTTTATGTGGCAATGGCAGGGTTTTAACATAGTTGGTGTTTAGTTCTGCATGCAATTTGAAGAGGCAGGGAGAAACAAAAAACCATCATAAATTTTAGAGAGAAGTAGGAGTGAAAATTAGAAAGGCTGTGTGTAGAAAGCAGTTTTATAGAAGTTGGGGTCTTCCTTGCTCTGTCTGTTCATGGAAAAAAAACAGTGAACCTGTGTTGCTACAACTTTGAAAAATAAACTTTAAAGGTGTCTGGATTAAAAATGCAAAAGCAGGTAGCCAATAAAGTAAATACCAAGGGAGAAGGTAAATTTGCTAATGTAAGCCCATGCAGAGCACAGAACAGATCGAGTTCCCATCCGTTAGGGCTGTCATAGGGCCAGTGGCATGATTTCTGAGATACAATAGCGAAATATCTTGCTGAGAATCTGAGGAGATCTTCTAACACCAAAAAACCCCCCACGTTAAGTATTGGTTATGTAATGGGTGTAGTAAATACAAATTTCAGAGTTCTGTTCATTAAGGTGCTCTGGTCTGAACTGCATTTTTTATGTCAGCTCAGCTGAGCAGGTTTGGCTTACAGAGGGAATGGAGAGGATTTCTTTCTCCAGTCTTGATCTTAATCTCTCTTTATGCTTAGATGAGACATTTAGTCAGTCATTCCCTTACAGTGAATTGTTTCTCCTCTTTTCATTTGCAAGTAGGTTTATGTGTAGAAAAAAGGTCTGGGCTTTTTTAGTCACTTTGAAGCTTCTCCCTATGTAGTGGGTGGCCACAAGATCTCAGGACTTCTGGTGTTTGTCAGATTTTTTATCTATAAAAGCTCACAGAGGAGGAGGACAGTCTTTCAGTAAGCACTAGATGCTGATTCAGTGCCAGCTCCAACTGTTCAGTCTTTTGGAAGTGACTGTTTTGGCCAGTCATTTAATCTTTTTCTGTTTTGGTTTTCCCTTTGTAAAATGTGGGTAGCATTAATTCTCTTTTAGCACCCTTTTCACATGTAGATCTTAAATTTCTGGAGCTTTTTATTATAGTATATTTGCACAAATTCTGGCACTGTGGGATCTTTGTCTTAGCTCAGGCCTTAGAACACTATCAATAAATAATGGCAGAAATCATAAACTCCATTCCCTATTATCCCAAACTTTACAACAAGTAAGAGAACTTTTAGTGCAAGACACTGCAGACTGCTGAAGGCTTTAATCAGGAAATTATCATATGAGCTCACCAGAACAACAGTTAAATTTAAAAGGGAGTTAATTTTTCAACCATATAGTCCCAGGGAAAGCCCTCATTAAGAGGGAATTCACATTCTGAATGTACACACTTCATTTAGGTGAATTAACAAAAATATTGGAAAGACTGGATGGAAAGAACAAAGTGTGGGATTAAAGAGAGAAACTCCCAAACACTAAAAGTTCTGGAATTAACATTAAATTTAATGTATTTGGCTTTATTTTAAGCTCAGTGATACATAGTCAAAGTGCTGAACTACTAGTCTTCTGTGATGCTCATTCGTGATCAGAAGGTTGTGACTGTGTATAATGGTATTGTGTTCTAGTTCAGATCTGTTTGATTAATTAAAATACATAGAACCATGTATTTTCTTTCAGTCCCCACTCTCACCCACCCCCGTAGTTTATAGCCAGAGAACAAAAAGCTTTGCACTTACAGGTTGATTAGCAAAGCCTTTCCATGTGACATATTTTTTCCCTAGTGGAGGATGGTGGCTGTTTTGAAAGTAAGGGGCTGTCATCTTTCCTAAGGTCAGATTCTATCACTACCCTTCAAGTGCACTGGGATGTGGCTGTACCTTTGCCGTATGGTTCTTACTGGATTTTTCTGCTATGGAGCAAAAGTTTTAAGTCCCTGTTAGTTTAGGAGGAGTGGGGGAAGACAACATGGTCATTAATCCTTAAACAGATAAATTGGTAGATTTTTTTGTATGATGCATGTGACTTCAGGGAGCTTTTGCAGTATGTGAGAAAGTCTTGCTCTAAGGTCCCTTGAAACACAGGAATGACTTAAAGCAAGATTTTCAGCATTTTAGTAACCTGTTTTAAATTTAATTCATACCTAGGCTTAACTCTGAGTTCTGTGTTTTGTGCCAGCATTGCACCTGCTGATGTTGGTACATACAGTATTATTCATATGTAGCTGAGTTGAATCTTTGGTTTACTTAGCCTTGCAACATATAAAAATTGTAGTTGATATTTTTGCAGTACCAGAAAGATCTGAACCTGAAGGTAGGTAGAGGTATAGATACTCCACCTCCACCCTGTAATTGTGTTGTGATAGACAAATTTTGAAATACTACCTATGATTAACGCCTGCTGAGACAAAACTTGCTACTAAATATTTCATTTTCTTATTATTAGCCCTTTCTTATAAACTGCAATTCATAAATTTGCAATTCAGATTTTGTCTCGCTTCATTACCAGCCTCATTTCTTACTTCTAAAATCACAATCTCTGGCTGAGGTAAAAATATCAATTGTCTAGTGGCTAGAATTGCTTAGGCAAGTAGACCTTCAATATATCTGCTTATTTGAAAGACAAAGATAATCTGCTGCAGAAATAAAAATAGCATTGAAATTATCCAGAGGAGACTGAGAACGAAGCTACTGGATTAGAATACTGCTCATTTGTATGCAAATGTACTGTCTTTCTTCCTGAATTAGATCTGTAAGATCTGTTAATATGGAAGAGTAAAAGATGAAAAACATTCTTGGAGTTGGTCCAGACAGATGTACATAGGTTAGTGCTGTGTGGCTAACTCATGCTGTACACTTTGGGGATTATCTGAAAAAATCATACATTTGAAAAAGCCAAGCTGATTGCCTTGGGAGAGCAAAGCACTGCATGTACCATTACTGAGCCTAATGGTTCTATGTGACTTTAATCATATAAGAACTTACATTTTCTAGAAAATCAGGACGTAAATGCCTGCATTTTTGCTATTAAACATTCCTGATTACCTGCTCATGGAAATATTTTGTTGAATGGATATTTTTTTTTCCTGGCTTGGACACAGGTTTTTTTGTTTTGTTTTGTTTTTCCTGCAAAAACACTGAGGGAAGGAAAGAAAAAAGAAAGAGGCTGCCACAGAGATTAAGATTTCAGCCAAACCTGAAAATGGTTATTTTCCTATTTGAATTTTTTTGAGCTTTACTGCTCTCTTCAGTTGTCTGAAGTGTAGGCTCTGTTGATTGAGTTCTAGTCAGTCATGAAAGTGACATGCACTTTCATTCTACAGAGGAATTCATAATTTGAAATTCAGTGGTATGGCAATGTACCTAAGTAAGTCACACCTGGTTATGCTTTACGTTGCACTCTGTCCATACCTGAAGTTTTAGAAGGTCAGGGTTTTACATTTACTATGGTTTCTCTAATGTCATGATTACCCATCATGTCATGAAAGAACAGATCTGTACTTCCTCTGAAGGAAGACAAGGAAACTAAAATGAGGGGAACAAAACTACTCATTTGGAAAGAAAGCAACCTTGTGAAATCAATAAATTAAAGGTCTTCCTCAGATTTTTTTCTTCATATCTTTTATGACTATCTAATTGCAGAGATACTGCATTTCTTAAGTTTTGTCCTTTGGGTCCAACAGGATACATTTTGAGTTGGACAGGATAAGAGAGAAAAGTTGATAATTTACAGCTTTAGGTGGACTTTTTTGGGTCCAGTGGCTGCCTCCAGATGCTTGGTGCCATGGTGGGTGGGACTGCCTTAATATCTGTGCACTACAGCACAATGATCAGTCCAGGTGGGGATTTTTTTTTCTGAATTTGTGTAACTTTACTAAGTTGAATCTAATGTTCTGAAATGAAATTTTGAGAGAGACATTGTGTGCAATATTTTCTGGGTGCAGTGGACACCACTTTTTTGTCTTATGGTATAAAATACTGAAAATATGTGACTAGTCAACGATAAGGTAAGAACTTCTAAGGGGTTGGCATTACCTAATACTTACATTATGATACATTAGCTTAAAGTTGTAGTCAATCTTTTTGCTTCTAACCACACTTAATTGGTTTGAGTAGAATGTTTTATAACTTCCCAGGTACTGCTTACTGTAGTCAATCTTTTGGCATTACGTGTTTTGCATAGCCCTCATGTTTTGTGGTTCTCTGTGTTAAAAGCAGTTACTGATCTGTAGCACGCACTATAAAATAGAGAAAGGTCATCTGAAATTGTTTTGGAGGAAGTAGGTGTGCTATGTATATAGTTGTGTTTTTTTCTAGTGCACTTGGCTAATCTCTTATCTCATCTATTTATGTGACTTAGCTCACACTTAATTTCACACTTAATTTCATTTTTTTAACCTGGCAAATAGCAATATGCCTCAGCATAAAGATGAGCAGCAGTAGAGGTAAAAATAAATATATTTGCATTCTTTGCTGCCTTCCAAATTTAGAACTGAAAATAAAAATTAGTTAATATCTACTGTTCAGAAGGAAAAAAACATTATTTGTTTTTTGGCTGGATATACTTCAACATTTTTCTGTAGTACGTAAAGATTTTTGTAAAACATTTTAAGAATGGTACTGACAAGAAAAAGATAAGCAGAAAGAGCATTAGCTCCTGGAAACACTTTAGGTATAGCTTTTATTTCAGTGAGACTTCAGAGGCTTAAAGCTAAAATATGGTGAACTATTTGCAGGATGAAATGCATGGCACATAAAAAAGCAGCACAGTGCATGCAGAGTATTTGGAGTCCATCAAGGCTTGGAATAACCTTTTTAACAAACATATCTAGCTACTGCTTTTTAATAACTGCCAACACTGCATACCATTCCTCCTCACTATGAAGTTAGCTCTGTGGATGCTGTGGCACAGTTTTGTGTTTCCATTTTCCCTTGGGTGGTTTAATGCTGAAAGATGTTGCTCAGGGAAGTTGTGGAAAAGCAGCTGGACACAGTCCTGAGCTCCCTGCTTCAGCTGACCCTGCTCTCAGCAAGAGGTTGGACTCAATGATCTCCAGAGGTCCCTTCCCACCTCAGCCATTCTGTGATGTGATGGAAGAGGAGGAGAGCTCTTAATTAAAAGTATTGGGACATACCTAGACAGAGTGAAAGGGTAGTTAGGCTTCTCTGAGGGCAGCTTGGAAAATGCTGGCAGATTGGGTTGTGGATATAGATGTTTTTGCAAAATGTCTCCAGGGCAATTGTAGAAATAGTACTGCTAGCAGGTAACAGTAAGGTGAAATGAGGGGACAAAAGTTAACGAGGGAATGGATGTGACAAGGCTGTTATCAATAATAAAAATTATCACTTGGATGCAGTACAAATTAAATGTGATAGAGGAATTAAGTTAGCAGTTGCTTGAAGGTTTAGAAAACGAAGAATCGGTGACAGATTGTCCATGGCTAGAATTTTCCACATACAGTGGTTTCACCCAAGTGAAAGGTGAGCAAAATAGTTGTTTTAGCATTGCCTTAATGGCAAAAGATTTGGGTCTTTTTTAAATATTACTATTACCTTTTCTCTTCTGGAAAGCCTGACAGGCAAGGTGGCAGCAGGAGCAGTTATTTTCATCTGGTATCTTATATTCCTGACAGGTACCTCTGGGCAGCAGTCTGAGTGGGGAAGCCAACTCTGCAGGGCAGCTGATGGTAGATGGTAGCTGGTGGCAAAGATACTTGCATTGGTGGGCTGTGAATGTGAGCTGTGACAGTTCTGCATGCAACACAGCTTCTCTCCACCCTCTTTAACAGCATGAATTTACCATGTAGGAACTGTGAATGTGGGGTTGTATTTTCTCTCTCTTTGTCAAAGGTGCACAGGCACTGGAGGTTAGAAAGGACTGTTGTAAACATTCAGTCGTATCTTCTGTACTCTGGGCTTTGGGGCATCTTCCAATTACTATATTAATGAGCTCAGACATGGATTATCTGTTATTAGGAGCTTGTATCAACTGTAGTTTAGCTGGTAATTATCATCACTATTACACATCTCCTCCTACTGATTTTTTTGCCTGAATTTAACCTTTGATGGGTCTGTGCTAGTGTATGTGGATGATGAAATGAAAAGCTTGAGGACAAAGCATGACAAAATAAAACATGCATCCAGGATTAAGCAAGTTGTTAGAAAAAGCTTTCAGAAAAATTCATTTTCAGTAGATACAAAGTTCTATAATGCTTTAGTATTTATATTGTCAGCTAGGTAATTCCATGGCTGATTGAAGAGATGGAGGCAAGAAAGGTGATGACATCATGGCTATAAGGCAAAATATGATGTACAATACAGTAATGCCAATCTAGTGACTGGTTACTGCCAAAAAAGCAGGCTCCTCTCCCTTCCCAAGTTGTCTTCTCTCTTTTTAAATTTAATTTTTTGTTTCTCATAGTTCTCTGCCAGCCTACCCCCTGAACTGGAATTTATGTGAGTGCTAGGAGAAGAGCTTGGGCGAGAACTGTTCCTTTCAGGAGTAGTGCACACTTAGATTGACTCAGAAGTGTCATTCAGATCTAAGAGGACATAGTGGGCCCTAGGAACTAAGGTTTTGACTGAAAACAATACTGTTAAAAGCTTCATCTTGAAGCAAAGGTGTGAAGAATCTGTGTTTCTGAGATTTCTTTTAAGATTTAGGTGTTTTGGTTTTATAATAGTAGATTTAGAATGTAGAATGTGACTATATTGGGTCTAGTGGGGAGGTGTCCCAGCCCATGGCAGGGGACTGGAACTAGATGATGACCATTCTGTGGTAGCTTTAGGAACAAATTTCTGGTATGGACCATGCACAGCCACTGAACTTGCATGCTTGGCTTTGGAATGACAGCCTGTCCTGACCAATACTTATGATGGGTATGGGTGATTGATGCACTGGTGTGTTGTGTGACTGACATGTACATGATGACAGGAGAGGAGGTTAGGCTCAGAATGGGGTCAGAAATGTTTTTCTGCCTCTTTGGCTTCCCAGTCTTACACATCAGATACTTTAAGGGGAGAAAAAGTGCTGTGATGCCTTTTGGGTGATGTTAGTGCCTGAATGTTGGTTTTGTCTTAAGTGAGCTTTATCCTCTTCTTTCACAAAGTGTTTGGTTAAAACTATGATAGGCTTCTACAGATGCATCTACGTTAGGAGTTTGGCAACATAGTTATGTTAAAGACTCTTCTGTAACAAGGTTTTTTGGTATATAGATTCTAAAGTACCGTATTGTAAAGTCCTCCTCTCCTTCCACTGTATTTAAGAATGTATTTAGAGATATATAATCCTGTTTTCCTCCCTTTACCTATTTATTGCATTAGAGAACTATGTAATTGATGCTGTTTCAAACTTTCATGAAAGTAGAAATTGCCTGAAACTTTAACAAAGAAGGATTTTCTCTGAAATACTGTCTAGCTTTTCTTTGACTGTAGCTTATCAGAAATAAATAATGAAGAGTTATATACACTGGAAAAAAAAAGACCTGCCCTTTTCAGATCTTTTCAGTGTCTGATGCTCATGCATAGGTATGTCTTTTGTAGTCGTGCAGAAGGCTTTTCGTTCTGATGTAAAAATACATAGAATGTTTTAACAATGACAAAAAACCCCAGCAAATAATACTAACTATGCCAGAATCAAACCATTTCATGTTTGTATGTATGAACATGAAATGTGAAAGTATGTGTATGCTTATAATGGGGCAGAGTGCCTATCGTGGGGTTTTTTGAGTTCATTTGTATCTCTGAAAAAAGACTCTCCACTTCAACACCAATATTTGAATGGGCTCAGGCCTCAATCTCATGAGTTTACCCAAATCATGTACAGAATCACAGAATAATTGTGGTTTAAAGGGACCTCTTGAGATTGTCTACTCCAGCCCCTGTGCCCAAAGCAGCGTCAGCTGAACCAGACCAGAACTCTGCATAATGGGTTTTGAGCATCTCCAGGAATTGTGAGTCCAGACAGCACAGTATGTGGTATAAAATACTGAGTATGGGACAGGAAGTGAGATGAACCAAGTTTTATGGTCTGTACTCCATGGGAGCATTTAAACACATACCTCAGTCTTACTACAGTAAACACAATTTATGTTTGGGCTTAAGTGCAGTACTGAGCTAGAGTTGGTAATGTTTATTTTCATGCAGTGGTGCCTTGGTTATTTCTTACAGATATTAACCTAGCATTCAGTCACAGAAATCAGATGGGTAATTGTCAATTTTGCTGCATGATCGCATTCCCTACTGTTTCCCTAATGTTAGTGGAAAGGGCTGCCTTTGGGACCCAGTTACAACTCTTTTTTCCTGATGGGTGTTGGTCAATTTTATTATTAGTGGCTAGAAGTATGTTTTCATTTTATTACTGTAATACTGCATGGACCTATAGACATTTAAAATGTTTGCATACGAAGAGGTGTCATTTATTTGTAATGTGTGCAGTAGAATTTTCTTAGGACATAAACCCGTTACATAAAGCCTTTAAAAGAGTGATAAGGCTGCATCAGGCTGTGCAATAATCTTGTCATTCTTAAATTATTTTCCTGAAGCCCTGCTTCTCAAGCTGTCATGTGGGATATTTTAATCTCTTTTGCTGATGGCATTCACCGTGTCCACTTCCAGGGCAGCCACAGGCAGACTGCTTTAGAAAAACAGATGAAGTAGTTTATATATAGCATTTCAATTATTCCCGATGAAATCAAATGGTCTTGTAGCCAAGACTTTAGTTAAAAAGAGCAGTTTATTGAGAACCTCTAAATAGGATATAAAGTGTAACAAGTGGTACTTTCTTCCCCCAGTGATTACCTTTTCAATATAATATGGAGCACTTCCCTCTGAAATTCAAAGAATTCACCACACCCCATTTACATAGGGGTGATTCACTTCTTACTTGAAGATCTTACAAATAGTAAAAGAAAATAGGTACGCCCTCTGTGGCACTGAATGTCAGAACTGCCACTCTGGAGCAACTAACATAATATTTATCAGGTTTCCTACTGTTCCCTCCTGAGCAGAAACATTGGACTGGATGTTAGACTGGATTCTTAATTGAGATGATAAGATGACTTTTTTTTTTTTTAATTATATATTAGAATTTCATTTTAGTTACTGCATTTGAAGGATAACCGTGAGACTTGGTTCTAGGTCTGATGTCAACTTCAGCATGTGATGTGCTGGAAGGTGCTGAAAGACCTATTGATCATCGGTCCTCATGGAAAAAGCACTAAACTGAGTGTCTATGTAATGCCCAGCTGTGTAAGATTAGAGGTGTTTAGATAAATATTTGTGTGGGTCTGCTATACTCAATAACTATGTATAATGCTTTGCCATAGAAGGACTTTTTAGGTTTCAGATTGCCCCTAGGTCATTAATTGGAAGAGGTACTGACAATCCATCAGTGTTTCTTGATAGAGTGATTCAGGTGATGCGTGAAATCCAAACCTATGTAATTAGTGTGTGAAAAGTTATCTGTTCTCCTCGTGAACTGTATTTTTGTCTTGAGTTGGAAGGGTCTAAATTTGTCTACTGTGGTTGGTAACCTGATTGATTTGTCTGCTTGAAATGTTTGGTCTTCTAATTTGCTTCTAATTTAATTCTTTAGAGTTCAATTAGTTTTATAATATGGCTGTATGGTTGAATAATAATTTAAAAACCTCTCAAGCTGAGTAATTTTACAACTCTGCAAATGTTATATTATGTCTTGTGTATCTGTAGTCTGTCACTCTTCCACTTTATACCCACCTGTACACCTTTATGCTAACTACCCATCCAGGAAGGTTTTCTCCCTAGGTATATTTCATTTTGCATTTTCTTAAGGTCACTAGTGGATTTCCACCTGCTCCTTTACTGTTTTCATTGCTCTGGTTTTTAGTACTTGGTCAATTAGATAATGGTTATCTTAAAGGTCCAGTTGATGAAGACAGTTGACTCAGACTTGAAACTGAACTTTGGAGAGCACCTTCCATGAATGTGTGCCCAGTTGGAATGAAAAAAATGACTGTAAAAAGAAAATGACTGAACTTTAGCATCTTTACTATTAAAGTAGTATTTGTTACTTGAAATTCACCTTTTTCAAATGCTGAGAAAAAAACAAATTTAAAGCTGCTTACATTTGCAAAATATGGATCTTGAAAGTAGCTTTTCATTGACCCAACTGAGTATTTTGGCAGTTGCAAGAAAAGGAGTATGTAGCAAAGTGATCTTTGGTTACCATGGACAATCAGCTATTTTTAGTGTCACATCAGAATTTACAGAAAGAATTTTTTTTTTTTGAGATGCAGAGATTTTATTTGTTTTTAATGCCAGTAAGATTTACCTTTTAAATTTGATATATTTTTGCACTTGTGGGTTTGAACATGCAAAGGCAGAGGTGGCCTTGATTTTGAGAACAAACAAACAAAAGAATGGAGAATTGTAAACTCTTCAAGCAACCACAGGGCACAGCTCTTCCACCTGTCCTCAGCCCTCAAGCCCCACTTGCAAGAAACAAAGTACACAGAGAGGAGAAGCAGGATTACAGAAGTGGGAGGGACATACATTGATAAGAAAGATAAAGTGTCTCGGATGTTAAGTAGATGAACAAAGGTGAGAAGAATGCACATGCTGTTGAAACTTGTATTTTGAATTAATATCAATGTATCATTTAATGTCAGGGTTATACTTTATAGATGGAGCAAGAATTCTATCATAAATCCAGACTAATCTGGATTGGTCTGTAAGTAATTGATGGAAGGCTGACTCATTCCTCCTTTGAATTTATATCCTGTTATTTTTAATACAAGAATGTGTTACCTGTTACACTCTTTGGAAATGCAGGTGATCTTCCCCAGTCATGATTGCCAGTGAGGAGGTTTACACTGCCTTATGTTATGCTATGATCCACCTTCCTGGAATACCCTGGAAAATGTGCTCAGGTGCTGTCTGCTACCTCCCTTCCCAGGCTTTCCTTTAAATTGCCTTGGTAAAAGCAAGGATATTTTTATGTATGAAAACCACTTTATGCAATACAGTTCAAAAAGCACAAGTAATATAAAGGAAGTAAAACAGCACAATCATCTGCCTGTTAGGTTCAATCAGTCATTCTCCCAGACTGTGTGGAACAGCTCATGGATTGATAGAAAACCATTTTGTGCTGTTTGCTTGCGTTTCATTTGTAGTACGATGTCATTTTCCTTCCCCCTCATTCTTATACTTGTGTAAGAATTACTGATCTATGGGTTATTCAGTAGTAGGTGCCTTCCTATCTGTTGAATGGTCTCTGTTTGGAAGTACCAGGATCCCTTTAGCTTGATTTCCTATAAGGCAGCAGGCTGTCTTTTTGGTACATGATTTCCTGTGCTGCATTAAACTGAATGAAAATATTACTAAATGTTACTAAAAGGTAAATGTATTAAAGAGGAAAAATGTGCTTCTCACATGATAAGGAAATATGAAAATATCAGGTTAAATCCTTTTCATGCCTTGTGAGCGTTCACTTTGGCAGCTTCATAATAGATAGATGCATACACCAAGACTGTCTCCTGAATGAATCTTGATGTGACTCTGTATAGGCTACTTTGGGGTGAGAAAGGGATTGGCATGACTGTCCACAATTATCTTTTTTTTCTTTGGAGAAACTACTTACCCTTTTTTCCTTACTCGTTTTCCTGAAAGCCATAGATCCAAGCCTGATGCTTCTCATCAGATGGCAATGAAAAGCTGTGATCCCAGTTGTAGGCTGTTTCTCAGTCTGTCATGTTGAAGGTTTTCTGATACAATGATGAGTCATTTCTGACTGTATTAACATATGGTCAGAGCAGTGGGTAATGCACTGTTATATACTAAGCTTTTGTAATAAAGGGTACCAGGTTTTGTCTTCTGAACTGAAGACTTAGAACTCAGCAGCTGGTTTTCAGGGGCCTCATAGGAGACATTATCTGAAAAATCTTGTGTCTTTGCATAGCTGCATGATTGAATTCAGTAGGTTTGGCCTTTGCACTTCAAAGAGAATAACCCTCATATCGCTATTTTTAATCTTGTGTAAATCTTTTGATTTGCCGTTTCTTTAACTTTTGTAAGGTAGAGCTAATGATAATTCCTTCTTTGTAAGGAACCATTATAATAACTGGGAAAAAAAAGAAGTCTGCAAAGTGTTTTGCCATCCTGAGTTATGAATATGCTATGGAAATGTAAAGTGTCATGCATAGATCTGTAATCCTTCAGGGGTAAGATTGGACTTTGATGGAACAATTGAGTGAAACTACAGTGTGAATAGGTCTTTAAAATGGTGAGAATTTAAAATAGAATGGAATAGTGTTTGTACTAACAATTCATCATATCAAATATATTTTTAACACCTGCTTACTGTCTGTACCAGCATTGAGAAAAGTCTTGCCTCCTGCTTTTTCCTAAATGTTTGGATGACTACACTATGTAGTTGTGTTTGATATTCTCCCCATCTTTATCTCATCATTTGGTGCTAACTTGAAAGAAGTTAGCCTGCATGCCCCTCATAGTCATGTATCTTTGCTGAATGAGTCTTTACTCTTTTGCTTATATAGCAAGTATATTGTATTTCCAACAGTAATGCTGGAAGTAATGCAGGACTTTTTCAGGTCAGTATTCCTCTCTGTGAACTTGATGTTGGGCTGTCCTATAGTAACCCTGGTGCCCTTGCTAAACAGGGCAGTGGTGTTGAGTGTGTATTTTTGGTATCTGGAAAAAACATCTCCTCACTTGAATGATTGCTGGATTTGTTTGCTTAGTTTTTAGGCATGCTCTTGAATGAATGACTGCCAAAGCCTCAATAAGTAACTCTGCAAAAAGCATTCATGTGGCTGTTTGCTTAGTTTTGGAAAGGAATAATCCACCATTGTTTTTATTTAATAGTGTAAGTCCCAAGCCCTTCAACTAACTTCATTGGTTTGTCTTTGTACATACTTTTTCTTCCTGTGAGGCTCTGAGAGCAAAATACAGCCCATAATTTGACAGCAGAAATGCTGAAATACTGAAATTACTTTTTTTAAAGTAATTCACTTGCACTGAACTGCTAAATTGAGACTTTACATTATTTGGCAGAGCTTTTATTTTTTATCTACAACCAGAGAATGCTGGAAGTTGCTTAATACCTATGATAGCAAAAGGCAAAGAATAAATCAGCAGCTTAATGATGTCCTCCTTAAATTACTTTTTACTCTCTTTTTATATTTAACTTTACATTGAACAAAGTGTTCCTTGGAGTAATTTAGATGTTGGTTAGTTAAATGGGTTATTCATGATGGAAAAAAGTTTAACTGAAGTGAAAGTAAATAACTTTGCCTACACGTGCACAAACCCAAGCAATAGTTTGCTTTTTTTAAGTCTGTATATTTTTAGTTGCTTTACAGTAGGAATATGACAGTGTTTACCAGTTGGGGATATGTCTTTGATCTGTTTCTGTTACTAAAGCTATGCTTGCTGATTGGAGATTTCAGCTGGACTAACAAAAATTATAATTAAACCATACATGTTCCTGAAAATCTATGTTTTCACTGTTTTCAAATGATCTCAAGTAATTGGCCAAGTGAGCTTTGCACACACAGATTGTGCTACAGATTTAGTGTAGGTAATCACAGAAATACTGTTTACTAAAGGTTTTTTCTTTATTTCAATTTGCAATATGAAATGCTTTTGTCTGAAAACAAAGCATTATATTGTAAATGGACTGAGTACTTAGGTGTATGTCCTATAGACCACACGGGAAAACTAGTACTGCTCACAGAACGTTTTTTGTCACACATGTAGTTACTGAGTTCTAATTTGGGTACAAAATTTTCTTCAATTTATTTGGTATGTGGTATTTTTTTACATTGGTCACTTACCAGAGAGAAACTGCAAGGGAAGAATGTGAGCAGGATACAAAGCCTCTGATTTCTTAGTGCTCAGCACAAACACAGTCTAGAAAAAGAACCTCTCAGATACAGTTAATTATGTAATTGCATCAAATATTTAACCTGCCTTAAGGTCACCGTACTTATTTTTTCAAAAGTGATTCTTTCTCTTTGTCTACAAAGAGGGATCCTTGCCTCCTCTTTCTCATCCTGTCTTCTCAAGATCTCGTTATTAACCTTTTGGAAAGGCAAAGCTGAGTAACTTTAATTTCAGAAGGTTTTACTGTTAGACAAGTTTTAAAATTAATATACCTAAAGACAAACAGTGGTGCAGTATTAGTACGTAACCCAGGCACTGTGGAAACTTCACTGAATATAACACAGAGATACCTGTTTTGGTACAGTTGCATTTAGCTTGGAAAATCCATATTGCAGGCTTCCTGTGCAGAGGATTTATTTCAGGAGCAAAAGCATCCATGAAGTTGTCAGGTAGAGTGTGGATCAGAGAGGGCAGAACTCAGCAGACATATATTCCACTGCTCCTTGATGTGTAGTAGAGTTAGCAGAGTAGATTTTGCTGGGAGCAGAATTATATCTTAGTGTCCTGGGTGAAGCAGCCAGGTAAAAGCCCTGCCTGTTACTGAGGTCGCCTGACACCTCTCATTAGGAGGTGGTGTTTTACAGTGCCTACAAGTTTGTCAGCTGAAACTGCTTGGGCTGAAATTTTTATAAGGTATTTATCTAGATCAAGATGATAAAGGTTGTTTGTTTTCTTTGACTACTTCTCTTACCTCCATATTGCAGAATAGGGATTGTTGCCTCTGTATTGCCCAAGTCTGTTGTTTGAACACTTTACAACTCCTTGAAATCCAAGAGAGATTCAGCAGTCAGGTATTTGAAGATTTCTTCCTTACTTAGTATCTTCCTGTCTATCTTTCTGCTGGTCCAGTTACACATGCATTTGTCCCACAGTATGGCTCAGTGCACGATGGTGCCTGATGCTACAGGGATGTTCTTGGACTGTTACTGCTTTGGCAGCTGCTTCACTGAGATGATTGTGCTGAGTGTGGGAATAAAGAAAACAGGGAGCACAGGAGAGATAGAAGTGATGTAGACAAAGTGAAAGCAGAAATGAGTAGGAGGGGACCACAGCGTGAGGAGGAGCTGTGGTGATCAGAGAGAACTGAACTTGTGTGGGGAAAGAGGCTTGAAGATGAGGCAATGCATAACTGAAGATGAGCCTGAAATGGAAAGCCCACTGGGGAGATTGGGAGTAGGAACTGGCAAAAAGGAAAATCAAAGAACTGTTTCAGGGATGGTTCTTCACAAGGACATGAGGAAATGGAGGAAGGGAGACTAGAACAAGGTTGGACAAGAATCTGCCTGTAGGTGAGAAATATGATGGGGCCAAGAACAGTTTGGATAGAAAAGGACTAAGAAAGTTTAGACACAAATGTGAAAAGGTGGAAGATAACCATGGTGTGCCAGAGCTACAGTAAACCCTGCATTCATGAATCTTTTGTCAGCAAATATCTGCAAAGCCCACCAGTAAAATCTCCCAGAAGTGGGTAGAGTTGAGGGTCTAGGAGGACAGCAGGCTGCTAATGTCATGAGCTTCTCTGATAGTTCATATGGCAGAGATAGGAAAGATAGACCTGCAAGTGTCATTAAGGTAGGCAGATCAGGTGTTCAGGTTATAAAATGTGAGAATTTAGGTGCTTCTTTTGGCCCTATTCAACATACAAGAACCTGAAAGTACCAAAGCAGAATTACCACCACGTTATCCACTTGATGCCATTTAAATGGCCGTGTTTGTTGCTTGACAGCAGTGTCAGATCTTCCTTACTCTGATATGGGCTATGAACCCATAACCCTGGTTCTGATACTAGTGGCTGGGGACCCCAGATGCACAGTTTTAAATCCCAAGTCTGCCACTGACAGGCTGTATGATTGTGGAGTAGTTAATTCATCTTAATGCGCTTCATTTTCCTCATTAATATTTTGGGCATAGTGATTTCTCACCACCCTCTGTAGAGGCCATTGAAATCTCTGAATGCCACAGTTCACAAAAGAGCTGAGATATGTCAGCTGTGTTATTAATGACAGTTTCTTTCAGTCTGACTGGTGACTGTTTCTTTTTTCTCTTTGGATCAGCGTGTTACTGTAGTAGGACAGAAATCAAGAAGGAAGAAAGAGTAGCAGAGGCAGCCTTTGGTCTATTATCCAGACCCACTTTTCAGCCAACAGTGGATGCATTTGTGTCTGCAGCTGGACTGACTCAAACCTGGTAGAGAGTCATTTCAAAGACATACAAGCCTCCCTAATGACACTCAGTGTATATGAAGCCACTTTGAAGAATCTGGGTTTATTAAGTTTCTTTGAGTGACCTGGACGCCGGTGCTGAGTGCTCGTTTTGTAGCCGGTGTGATAATGCTGCTTGTGATGTGATCCCATGGGCTGTGGGATCAGGCAGTGCCATGGGAACATGACAGGGTGAGAGATGGGGTTAGAAAAGGAGAGAATGCAGAACAGCACATTTGTTTTCATATACTGTTACATTAATGCTTTAAGAACTTTATACCACTACCCTTCATTTGAATGGTAGGTTTTTTTATTTCATGTTTATGCTTGATCTTAATACTATTTGCAGCTCTCTTTGAGAAGAAAGAGTACCCCAGGGCTGTGCTTTAGATGGCTCAGATGCTGGGTTATGGTGTATATTTGTATCTATGAATTTGGACTTGAATTCAAATGAGAATCTCTTTCAATGTCATAGATATCTAGCATTGAGAAACAGTTGCATCTCTGTTGTTTGTTATATTTAGCACAATTTTTGCATCTCCAGCTCTTTTCACTCTGTCAAAATTGTCATTGAGGAGCTTGCACAGGTCAGGAAGTTTTTGGTATGTCTTATTGTTCGATGAGAAGATGCTATCATATGTGGCACAGAGATCCAAAAGAAGTCTCAGTTACTACTACTTTTTGAAGTAGAAATCATTGCAATGCCTCACGCACAGGAACCTGTGAAAATAAGCTTAAAAGGCAGTTGTCTGATGAAGGTGCAGAGTTAATTCAAGCTCTTGCTGTAACACCACCTCTACCATTAGAAGTAGTATGTTTCTTACCTGCCTTTTAAAATTTTGTTTAATGTTGTTTTTATCCTTGATGTTTGCGAGAGTGAGTCCAGCTAGAAGACAGGCAGGCTGTAGACTTGCTCTGCTGTGTGGCATCCAGTCTGCTGCTTTGCTGTAGCAAGTTTGGTCCTCAGCCAAACCTCCCAACTCTGCTGGGAATTTGATATAAAGCAGATTAAAGCTCTTAGATGTTCTTTTCAGGAATAAGCCAAATTCAGCTGGTTTTAAAGAGCAAAGTGCTTGTGACCTTTAGAAGTTGATGTCTTTCTCAACTGCAAAGTTCTTCTCGGTCTCTTCCTTTGTTTCTTTCCCAGCTCCTTTTCTGTAGCCTGTCATTAAGTAATACAAGCCAAGAGCTAGATAAAATTATTTTGATGTGCTTTTATCTCAGATCCAGGTGAAAAGGTACAGATGCTGACTTTTGTCAGGGAAAAGAAACTCCAACAAAACATTATATTGTAAATACATTAAGTAAATCAGATTTTATGTTGCTTTTCCTTGTACTGTTGCATTACTTTGTGAGAGGTGTTGCCTGTGTGCTATATGATGCATTTCTCCCTTTTGACTCTGGCTCTATGGCTGATCACATTTCTATTACAATGTGGCTGTACTTATACTGAGGAGTCTTTAAAATTTCCCTGGCAAGTTGCTGTGCTTACTTGTGTCATATTTATCTATGGTCATAATACTTACATGTTGAAAATAGTCCCTAAGCCATCCAAATATTAAGTCCAGTCATGTGGCATGATCTTTGAGTGCTGACCTCTCATTACAAAAACATTTTCTTTGGATCAACTCCTCTCATCTATTTTAAGAAAAGAGAGGGTGGTTGTAATTCCTGAATGCTATTCACAACTCCTAAGTTGAGAACTTCTGTCCTAGAATAAGTACTTCAGTGACATGGTACAGCATTGCAGGAGTTCTGTATTGCCTGGAAGTAGTTATCAGCCATGAGATACCTTGACTAGTGATCAGAATACAGTGCTGTAAATTGTGGGTAGTGTTAAGAGTGTAGATAGTGTATGCTTCAGGGATACAGAATGGGATTAGACAAAATGATTTAACTGCTACGGATTTTTTGTAGGAAAAAACGAAGGTTAATCTTCATCTGTGATCTGTAGAAGCCCTTTAATTTTCCTTTCTCAAGAACAGCATTGCTGTCCCCTTAGCTTTGTGACTATACATTAAATAGCACCTCTCTACAACTGAAAAATATCTTGTGTTAATTTTACCCTTATTTCTGGAGGTCTGTTCTCATTTTGCTAGATAGTTATAACTCCCTGTGAAAAAATGGCCTTACTGATATCCCAAATCAAGAGTCAGGTTCTGGACTCTTGATATTCCTAGAGATGGTCAAAAGTATTATGCAGACCTCAAAAGCTTGGTCTGTATAAGTAGGGATGAGTCTCAAATGACAGTGTTGTTTAATAAGGACAGTATGCACACCTTGAGTCTTAGAGCAAAATGGATTAGCTCAAAGAAAACCAGTTTGGAAGAAAATCTCTTTGCTGCAGATGAATTATCATATGCTCTAGATTTGGGTACATGCTGAGTGGGTGGGTACGTTAGCCTGGAACACTTAGCTGCCCGAAAAGAAAGTTTTTTTAGAATCTATTTGTGGAGTATATATTTCTGGCCTTCAACCTTTTTTAATTCGCTTCACATGAGAGTTGTGCATTATTTATAGTGAGCGTGGGAGATGGAAAGAGGACTGTGGAAGGAAGAAAAATAAACCTTTCGATCGTGAATTCTGCTCTTGACTGTGATGCCACTCTGGGGCAAGATGCCAATAATATTACACCCAAAATAGAAGTGCTAAAATCCCCCCAAATTCACCAGGCTCAGTCATGATCTGAATACATTCTCAAATTATAGTTAGGAACCAAGGCACGGAGTCTTGAGGTATGTTTCAGCTTCATGATGAGAACAGCAGATCATCCTCTTTTAACTCCTGAATGCTTAGGATGGATTTTAATAGTCATAGTTGACCTCTGTGTTTAGATGTTGTCAAGATTACTGGGTGGTGAGAGCAAATCATCAGGCATCCTAAGTTTTGTGTTCCTCAGTGCAGGGTGCTCCTGGTACCTGGGGTGCTCCTGGTGCACTTGTCAGCAGCTTCCTCTTGGCAGAAGGCAAGGCATGCCAAAAGCTCTCCTAGGGCCCCCAACACAAGAAGGACATGGAGATGTTGGAGCGAGTCCAGAGGAGGCCCATGAAGATGATCAGAGGGTTTCAGCACCTCTCCTATGAAGACAGACTGAGAGAACTGGGGTTGTTCAGTCTGGAGAAGGCTCTGAGGAGATGTTACAGCAGCCTTCCAGTTACTGAAGGCAGCCTGCAGGAAAACTGGGGAGGGAGCTTGTAGGTATAAGATGAGGGGGAATGGTTATAAATTGAAAGAGGGTAGATTTAGGTTAGATATTAGGAAGAAATTCTTTATTTTGAGTGTGATTAAGCACCAGAACAGGTTGCCCAGAAGAGTTATCTCTGCCCCCTCCCTGGAAGTGTTCAAGGCCAGGTTGGATGGGGCTTTGAGCAACCTGGTCTAGTGGGAGGTTGGAACTAGGTGATCTTTAAGATCCCTTCCAACACAAAACATTCTGTGATTCTAAGGGATTCAGGTTTTGGAGCACTACAGGGCTGTAGCTTTTCTTCAGCTCTGGAGTTTATACAAGCCAGATGGAACTTGTGTGGGAGGTTTGGCATAAGAGGCCATCGCCTCTTACATGAACATGCTCAGCAGTGCTTCCAGCCTGTTCCTGTCACTGCAGGAATACCATAACTGCATTAATGCAGTTTTGTGGACAACGTTTTGGTATGGGAACTTATTCAGGAGCTTTATTTCTGTTCACTAAAGCTCAGCAGCACTTAATCATTGTGAGAGATTTCTCTGATCTGATTTACACAACTGCATTGGCAGTAATGAAGAAACAGCAAGATGGGAACCAGGTGTGGCAATGAGAAGTTGAGATGGGAGCTCTGCCCACTGAAGAAAATTTATGCAGCAGCTCTTCCTGAGTCTCCTCTGAAGCACAGTGCTTGTCAGATCTCACTCAGCCAACCTGGGAGTGTTTGTGTAGGGTCTAAACACTGCCCTGGCACCATTCAACAGTCCTAAGTTTTTGTTGAAAACATGTATCGGTTAATGAAATTTATGCATGTAACAATACTAAAGTTTGCAGGCCTTCTGTCTTTTGAACTGTTAATATGCATGATTCTACTCATGATGGCCTCAGAAAAATACTTGAAATTGTTCAGTGATAAACTATCAATGAGAATACTTTTTTACCTTCTGATGTGCTGCGAGGCCCAAAAAATGGGGAAAATAAGAGTAAAAGTGCAAGTTTTGGGCAATATGATGATCCTCTGCAGAAGAGCAAGGAAGGAAGATGCTTGACAGTTCCCTGTCCACAGCAGGTCCCAGGCAGTACCTCTGCCCCAGGATGCTGTAGCCAGAATCCAGTAAACAGATGGTCTTTCATGTGCACCTTGCCTGGAGAGAAGAAAACTTTGGTTTTAGGAAGGTGCTTGGCTCTGGGGCTGAATAAGTCAAGCCCCTAAATTAGTCCTACAACAGTTAAAAATGCACCCCAGAAGACTGAAATGCTGACAGTGTGGTATATATCTGAACAAGCGGGAACAAATAACAATGCTTTAAGTGAATCAGAAGCTGGAATTCGGTGAGACCAAGTGGTGGACCAGCTGGGTGGATTGCCACACACAAAGGGAGCAATTCAAGAATGTAGAATATTGCATACATGTTAAATTATTTATTAGTGTTATTCCTCACTGCATATAGACACCCAGATTTGTTAAGAGCAGCACAAAAATGAGGTGGCTGGGGTGTTGGACAAGATATGTATGGTCTTATTTCAAATAAAACGATAAAAATGTGGGACTAAATGTGTTAGAAGGCTCTAGAAAGCATCTGGAGAATTACAGCCCAGTAAGCTCATGGTTGCAGTCAATAATTTAGCTGAAATAATTGTCACTGACAGGTCACAATTCATAGATTGCAGCCATCAAGATTGCACAGAAGAAAATAGAGTGGTACCAAACTGAAGGGGAGGAAGGTGTTTTGGCAGGTGCTAAGTAACTTAATGCAACTGATGAAAGCTTTTAGGAAGTTTTATCCTTTGCACTTGGTGATTAAGAAACATGGAACTACTAAGATGAGAGTCGATTTGCTGGTGTGACTCAAAAACCTGTATTGGAGATGGAAGCAACAGTCACAACATGACCTTCTAATAGCAGTATTTTGATAAATTGCCTCTTTAAGCTGGTGGGGACTTCTGCTCCTATAGGCTTGGGATTGTGCTTGTTCCACTAGCCCTGCCTAAAAGCAGAATTTAGAAGTGCCTAAATTGTGTCTGATCACTGAGAGTAGAGAGCTATGAGGTAGTGAGTCCTACGCCCCTCCAAGGAGACCTCCTTTAGGAGAGACCTGGAATAGAGAAAAGCAAGCTCCTTCTCAGTGTGCAGCTGACTTGAAAAATACAGTAGTAAAAGAAAAAATCCCAGTAATTTTGAAAGCATACCATGTAGAATAGAAAAAGTAATCAAGAATAGCATGGAGACTGGTGCCAAAAGTAAAAGCTGATATATCAAGAATGCCCTCATCTCACCTCAAGATAACATTCAAGAATTAGTGGGACTTCTGGGAACACGGAGTGAAGCTGAATAAGAAATCTCAGCTGTGGAAAGTGACTGAATAAAACTGTGACTGTTTACCTTAGAATGTAGATGAGTCAGAGATGGGCTAAAACTGTATAGACCAGTAAATGGTATCAGAGAAGATAGACTGGGGTAGTTCCTGTTTTCCTTGTCTAAAAGCACTAAAATGGTGATTTAAAAAAAAATCAGAAGGTGACAAGTCCAAAACTGACACAAGGAAATTCTTGCTTAGAACTGTGATTTCATTACAGTAGTAAGTTGCTAGGCTGGAAATTTAAAAAGAGATTTTAAATCTCTTAAGAGAGCTGTTTTCAAGAATATCAGAAATAATTTCTGCTGCCATAATCCATGCTGAATAATTTTGTAGAGGATATTAAGGTTCCTCTACCCTTGTAGAGGATATTAAGGTTTACACTGGAGATTTTGAGACAATATCTATCTGCTAGGGATATCTTTCTCTTTTTCTGTTTCTTCATCTTCTTCAGGCAGGTTAAGTAGGAGTTCAGTGGTGCAATTTGTATAATATTTGTATAAACTATGGGAAATTCGTTCTGATTCTCAGTAACATCCCAAATAGCATTTGCTGTGGGTAATACCTGGCTTCAGAGTGGTGCAGTCTGTTTTCAGGCACTGGCTGAATGGCAGGAGTGGTTCTCAGCATCTCTTGTTGTCACCAGGTTCTGTGGCTAAACAGGAGTGTTTAGTCAAGTCATGTACAAGATTCCACAGAAGTAAATAATGTCAAGTACTGATGTTTTTGTAAGTTCATGTGGTAGGTCTTGAATTGCTTTTCTTGGCCAAATGTGCATTATGTGTATGAATAAAAATTCTTCATCTCTTAAAAATGTCCTTACTGCTGGAGTGCTGTCTGCACTCATATTCCGGAGTTAATTTTGGTTATAGTGACTGAAAAGCATGATGTAAGCAACTGTTGTCTTTACCTGATTTCTTCAGTTAAATCATTGAATTGGCAAACCTAAGCTAAGGAAAACTTGTTTTGTCTGCCTAAAAAAGCACATTTATATGGTGCAGTTCCAATATGCCTGATTTTTTTTAGTATTCATTCCTTCCTACATCTGTATGTGTGTACATAGCGATGAGTAATATATCATTTTTGCTAAGGTTTCAGCTGTACTAACTTCTATTTGACCCTAAATGGGTTTGACTCTTATGCTTGGCAGTCATCAGTTGTTCACGTAGTCATCATAGAATCTTAGAATGGTTTCAATTGGAAAGGACCTTAAAGATAGCCCAGATCCAACCCCCCTGCATGGGCATGGACACCTCCCACTAGATCAGGTTGCTCAAAACCCCATCTACCTGGCCTTGAACACTTCCAGGAATGAGGCACCCACAGCCTCCCTGGACAACCTGTTTCAGTGTCTCTCCACCCTCACACTAGAAAATTTCTTCCTAGTCCTGCCATTTTACCTAATAGCAACCTTCTCAGGAATTGCACTTGCAGACTTGCAAGCACATTCATCTCTATTACTGTCTTGCGTTGTGTCTCTTTTTAAGTGACATAGTATGTTTTAGGATAATTTTTAAAACCCCAAACCAATAATTATTGATCTTGTCTGAAGATCCTAAATGGAGAGGTATTTGAAAGGACTTTCAAAATCAAACCCTCTTGAAAGATAGATATGAAAAAACCCCCACAACAATACTAATTTCTGCTTAATTGCTAGAAGGTAAGGTAATTCCAAAATGTCAGTGGAAAATGTTGATATTTGGCCTTCAAATGGCAAACATAACTCAGAACTGCTGATCAGAAGCAGTAAAGTGGTATTGAAAAATACCACCGTATTTGAGAGTCTTAGGAAATCAATGGGTAATAAATTGACTGTGTGCCTATGCAGTAATATCAACAGACTTCTAGGCTACCATAATTTCTCTTAAAATAGTGTCAACTAACTGGATCATAAATGCAAATAAAATTCTTAACTGTAGATGACTGGCTCATAGCTACATTATCTCAGCTGTACTGTTTTCACTGCATAACAACAGACTACAGTGCATGAGTCTGTATCACATGATTTTATTTATAGTACTGATAAATCCAACATTTCAAGATCATGTGAGACTGGTAGTCAGACTGGGCACCAGGTGTTGCTCGATTCCTGCCTCTCTGTAGTCCCTTGCTCTCTGCTGAGAGACACTGTCCAGGGCTCCCTGACTCATGCTTTTCCCTTTGGCAAAGGTGTCAGCTTTGGCACATGATATGTTAAGAATAAAATGTTCTTCAGGGAATAATTTGAGATTTGGTGATGAGTGCAGTGTCAGCCACGTTGGGAGTGCCATCATGGTCCAGGCAGAACGTCTCTACTGTGACCATGCAAAGTTTTGGGCAGGTGTCAACATCATGGATAGCTTGGGCATATTAGGGTACAGCAGTAGTTTTGTTGGTATTTTCTACAGAAACATTGTTTGTATTAATTACTGTATTGTAACTGTAGCAGAGCTGGATATAACTGCAAGGATGTGGTAGGCCCTAAGATGGAGCTTTGCCGAAAAAAATTCTGGGTGATAGGCTATACTGATGGACATCAGAGGAGGAGGAGGCAGTGGCTGCCATGTGCTACGTGTCCACCTTTCAGCTGAGGCTCTGGGACAGGGGATGGTGGAGGAAGCTGGTGACCAAAAACTGCAGCTGTGGGATCACTTTCATCCACTGCTTGGGGTTACTTAAATGAATCCTTAGCTCATCTTCATCTCCTCACTCATGCTAGTTGAGCTTGGTCACAAGTCAGCTTCCTGGGGCTCTTTCACTCTGCCCTCTAAACACTGGGATACTTGATGGTCCCTGGAGTATCCTTACGTCCTCTACAGTCTACTCTTTGGTGCTGCGTAGAGGACTTTGCTTGGTAAAAAGTACCCTTTGTTGGGTCTCAGGTCACATTTCTAACTCCTCACTTTTTGATCCGTCACCCTTACCCTCCAACTCCCTCTGCTACTTACATTTGTTGGAAAAAGGAGACATGGTCATTTCTGTGTTGTGATGCTCAAGAACTGCCTCATAGGGGATCAGCCTTCCCTACCCCCACCTGGGAGATCAATAGCTACTTAGGAACATGAACAATTTCCAAATGGAGCTGTTTGACCCTCATGCTCAGGATGTCATCGCTTTGTTATTAAAGGTTTCTGAAAAGGGAATGACTCCCATGCTGTTTCCCTTCAGCTGCTGTTCTTTGAGGAAGACAATGTCCTCTGCAAATACCAGCAGACTGAGGTTTCAAAGCAGCCAGAAAACACCCAGAGCAAAACTTAATGGAAGTACTGATTGCCCTCAGATCTGCATGTAGCCAAAATAGCTAGCAAACCATATAGACAGCTATCACCTATACTCCCAGTCTGTAGAGTGTAATTTAATCATAGTTGTATGCAGATACAGCTAATGCCCCGTCACCTGCATGCATAGGACTAAATAGTTTTATTACATGCATATCATACTGAAATTATACGTATTTATTTGTATACGTGTGCAGCACTTAAGCACTCAAGTGAGCTTTAAAGTAATACTGTTCTATAAAGAACCCCCAGATAATAAAAATTGCTGTTGTATTTATTAATAGTTATTAAATTGAATTACATTATTTATTAAATTAAATATTTTTTTCTTAAATCTCAGTCAGTGAATAAGAAAACAATGTTTTAATAATAGAAGCACTGAACTGCAGTAACTGTGCAGTCAGTTAACGCACAAAAAAAATTAAGTCCCTCCACTATATTTCTAATGCTATGTGAAAATTAGTATGAGGTTTTTCCAAAGGTTTCCTTAATTCTACCTTTTCTTTTAGAAGACTGTTTGGTGATATCTTTCATTACTGGAAGCTTTACTTGATGTTTAACTTAAACTACAGTTTTCTGAATATCATCATATTATAGTAATGTTCAGTGTCTTATTCTCATTGTCTTCATGTCATTCCTGTATTTCCTGACTCTTGTCATGACTCCACTTTGCCCATATGCGTTTTTTATTTTCCTTTAATATCTGAAGACTTCAGTTACTTCTGTTGCTTTTTAAACTCTCTTAAGAATGTTAAGCCTCATTGTTATAACATTTGTAAAGTATCATGAAGCAAGAACTGATACAGTGTGATTATGTGTCTCTGTATCCAATATTTTCTGTATTTTTGCCAGGAAAAAAAGTCAGTAAGAATTTTAGATCTGTCATTTTGGGGTGCTCTGGTTGTCTTTTTTTTCCCCCCTCTTCTTGGATTTTCTAACAATGATGTACGTGGTCTCTTGAATTCATAATGGTGATGATGCATAGGTGAACATCAGTGTGTTATTCATACTGTTACAGCTTAATGTCATTTAAAGTGAGTGGAAGTGTGAAGGTTCTAAAATGGTCATGATTTATACCATCTGTAATGTAATTTTTTCAGTCCTTAAAGAAATGAGCATTAGGCTTATTTGCTTTTAATGTAGGCTAAATACCAGAGCATTTTGAGTCTGGTCAGGGAAAATATTTTACTGTAGATGCTCTAACCCAAGGAACTGCTGGCTCTGCACAGTTACTGCATGTGTCTTATTTTTAACAGCAATGAACCTTTCCTAAGTGATTCCTCAGTGATTTGTTAGAGAAAGGGGAAACTATTTTGTTCTGACTATTTTGTTCTTAAGGCAAAAACATTGTCCATCTTTAGCTAGAATTGCTTTTTCTCCTTTTTTGTTATGGTGTGTTTATCTGTATGGAAGCTAGAGGAAAATGAAATCTTCCTTCTTAGAAGGAAGGTGGTGGAATTGCTATTTTATCCTTTGTTCATCCTTACCAACATTAAGTTTTGCTTTACTTTTAGTCAACTTGGGCCTGCCTCTGCACTTCTAGGGAGTACAGAACAGAAGTATCTTGCAGGAAGCTTAAGGACAGGAAGAGCATTGATAGGACACAGCAGTAGTGTACATTCTGTAAAGGAGTTTCCCTTGCTGAAGTGAGCATGACATAATTCTAAAAAAGAGTTTCCTGTGGAAACTTATCTTTTATGTGGAAGAATTTTTGGGACTTGAGCATCTTTATGAAGGGAAGGGAGTCAAAAGCACACTATACTCCTTTTTGCTTTCACTTGATTGTCTGTGAGGTGGGAAACGAGCAGACCTCCACCCATTTCCCTTCCAAGAACATTGTGTGCAGATATATTGTTCATATGGGTGGTAGACTTCAGACCTTTGCTGTTGCATGCTTTAATTATTTTCCTTTAGGTTATACCCAACTATTTTCTTTCATAACCCTTGAACAAATAGGTAAGAAACTTGTTCAAATGAGAACTGGTAGCCAGATACCAAAATCTTGTCATCCATGTTAGGTTCATTGAAGACATGAGTAAACATCATAATTCTAAAGTGAAAAAAGTAATTCCTTTGTGACTGACCCTATGAGCCACTTCATACATAGGAGTGTAATGCTTCTTGTTTGGTATCTGTGAGGGGTATTGGGGATACTTTCTTCTAAGGTAGGTGATCAGATAGCATGTTTTGTGTTCTGTGAACATATGAAATGGTTATCTGGCAAATTCTTGAGTTCAGCAGGCTTCAGGGGTGTATTTCTTAAAATGAAGTGTATGACTTAAGGAACATAAGGAGATTTGTAAAGCTTTAGAGCCTTTTGGAGTTGTTGTCTTGGCAGTTTACTATCAAGGCTCCTAAATGTATTCAGTGAGATGTTGACAGTCTAGGTATTTTTAAGACAACATCTTACTCACACTAAGTATTTTCCCTCTTCAAAGTAGCTATCATAATGAGTTTTTCTCGAGTTGCCTATTTGCCATAATGATATCCTAGAGCTTTTAAAGGTCACAATGCCTTCCATTGGAGATTGGATGCCAACTATATAATGCCTTTCAAAAATAGGCATATGTGGTGGATTGGATGCCAATCCCAAATTACCTTTTATAAATAGGTGTGTGTGACATTATGTCTATAAAGCAAATAGGCAAAGCTTTCTGAGGAGCATCAACACTCTTCCTGGGAGGTGAACAACCACACTGTTACTTGCAGAGGGCACCAGCCACTAACACAGAGAACAAGTGAGGGCAGGGTGAATGGTTACTTCTCCTATGACCACTCAGAAGGATGTTGCTGGTAAACTGCACTGCTCCTATCTGGCCCTTTCTCTTTCTGCAGATGATCCGAGTCTTTGTCAGCCTGGTGCATGCTCTGAGCATTATGGAAACAAAGGAGGAAGGGGAAGAAAATTAGAACAAGTGTGTTGAACAAAATGGTAGAGAGCTTCTAATGTATTCCTGCATTATACTTACCTTCAGGCTCTTTCCCGAGATATTTCATTTAGGGATGTAGTTGCTTTGTAAGATTTTTCAAGTAAATTTTTCATGTGAAAGCCACAGAATGATTTGAAGTTTGTGGTCAGAAGAAGGTGTACAGAGGTGGATCTGGACCCTTCAAGTTTGGTAAGGTCATCACCTTATTGCTGGTCTGGGCTTACCTCTGATTTCTGTTACTGTGAGGTTATGTCCCCAGCTGACACAGATACCACGCTTAGCTTATAATGCTATACCATCAAATCATTTTTCCAGTTAAAAAAAAAAAACGGGCTCTTCAGATTTGGTTCTTGTATGGATTTTAATTTTTTTTTGGTATTTTTAAAACCCTGTAGTTAATAGCTTTTATATAATCTCTCACAAGAATGTTGTTACGTTTATTTAAGTATTATGTACAGAAATTGAAATCTCCTTTTCAAAGAGCAGAAAAAACAAGATGACAGCTGCTGGCAGAGTAATACAGTTTTTTTAAGGGAAAGATAGGATCCTGGGATAAAGCAGCAGACCTCAATTGTACAAGTGGCAGTGGGAAGTGCTCCCTGCAGCTGTAGCCAAACCCCACAGGGGCTGTGAGCTGCCGGCACACACTGCCAGTGACCACAGCTTCTCCCACAGCAGAGGTAAGGTTCATTAAAGGACATCCATCCCTGAGATATCTGGAAACTACTTCAGTTCTTCCAGGAAAAGACTTCCTTTTCTTAGCATTTAGACTACAGAAACATGAAGAATTTGGGTGTTGTGTTTTGTCTCCAATAATTTGTTAACAATTCCTTTACCCATTGCATAATGTGCAGCCCCTGTTGTGAGTTGGCACTTTTTTTTGAGAAACGTAGACACTATTACAAATTTGCTGTTCTTTAGCTGCAGCACAATGTTTGTTACTACTAGTAGTATTTTCTTCTTAATAATAATTCCTTGATAGGTATTGTACCCTGAAAACTGACAGCTCTGTATGCAAACGAATCACTTCTACCCTGTTGTGATGTCTCTGGAAACAAAAAAGTCAAAGTTCTGTGTATGTGGAAGAGACAGGGACTGTATAATTAGAGAATATATAAGACAATATAAGACAAGTAGAAAGATGGGTGTGCCACCCCATGAGAGGCAAACTAGCTGTCTACCATGTCAGCTGATTTTTGAGACTAGTGTTACTAGCAGAAAGAAGAGTTATGTGATGCTGTTTGTGTGATTGAATTAGTTTGAATGTAGAGAATTATCATGGCATTATTGTCATGGCAAGAAATGAAGGTCATAAATCAATGCAAAAGTAAGAATAATTGCAAGCAGTCTATTTGCAGCATATGAATTAGGAGAGAGAATCATGAATATCCTTCATTTTGAAAATACTAATATATTTTGTTTTAAGTTTATGTTTCATTTAATCAAGCATATGCAGAACCAAACATTGATTATAGGCAAAGTATGGTGAGAAGCAGCAGGTTTTTAACTGCAATGATACTGCTTATTCTGGGCACCTGTTGTCACTGTTAAATTGTAATTTTGTTATAAAAATCCACTTTAGTTAACTTTCCAGTTAACAAATGTACAAAATTTGCAGTTTCATCAAGAATTTAATAAGAATGTGTTTTCATGCAGGCACTGATGTTATATGTATGCAATGTATATATATATTAGATGTGTATATCTACTCACGGTACATACTTCTTTTTTATTTGACAGATACACTTACACATCTGTTCATCTTTGTTGCCATTACTGAACTGTAATGTGTGCCCATGTGTTGCATGTACTATATGCACTGCAGGCACATATTTCTGTGTACTTACAAGCATGAGTGGAGGTCAGTCCCCTTATTAGGGGACTGCATGATAGGATTGGTCTATACAGCATATAGGTGGCGCTCAGTGATCCTAGGTAGATTTTCAAGTTCTATTTTTCCAGTGTTTTGTTTCAGCCCTTAAGTTCCTTTATAAACTCAGGTACTTTCCTAAAAGCACAGGATTTGAAAAAGCTTTCAGATCCAATACTGTAGACGATACCCTGATCACCTTCATTAGTTTTTCTATTTCTGTCCTAGGGACAGTTAGGTCTTTCACTGTCACTGCTTGGAAGGTGGAATAATATCAACACATTGAATAGCATTAGAAATAGTATTACTCATTAGGGAGAAAAAGAAGGCCAGCAATTCCATAGAATATTTAGTATTGTAAATACTCAGTGGAATTATAATGCATCAAATTTTGTGCACCCTGCAGAGATGCCTGGTTCGCTTGGCTCTCCAGGTGTAGCAAACTGTGCTGTAATAAAATATTTACTATCAAGTATTCTCTAATCTCTCGTTTCCATAGTCCATCTACAAGCAGATCTCCATAGAGTATGTGAAAACTAATGCTAGAGAAGACTTCTATCTTCCATCTTTAGATCATATGCCTTCTTCCCAGTAAAATGGATGGAGGATCAAAGCTTTTTAAAAATTACTCACTTTGACTCCCTACAACATATCAATATTAAAATCTAACTCTAGGAATTTAGTAATTATCCTAATTACTTTTTCTAGATGTTTCTGTATACCTGTCTATTTCTTCTAGATTTTTGTATCTTGCCTCTATAGCAATTTTGTACCATATATTTTAGGAACTACAGAGGTAAGATTTCAGTAATGAAACCTGATGCAGTGAAGATTGATTGGTATCATATTTTCAGTCATCTCTTTCAAAAACTGTAATGAGATTAGGAATAACAAAGGCTCTTAGAATGCTTTGGATTTTAGCAGTCTTGTACTGTGTTCATGCACAGTACTTTTTTCATATTAGAAAATGTGAAAAAATTAATAAGTGCCAGTAGCATATAACAAATTCAGGTCCTCAAATCTGGCTTCTGTTGGGAAGAGGTCACATTTATTATTAATCACGTATATGCTACTCCAGAAATTGCAGTTGCATAAAAGTCTTAAGGTTTTAATAAGTAATATCATTGTTAGCTGCATGATGGTCTTTCTGTGGCAGTCTCTTTCTAAGAAAACTGATAATCCTCCAGGCCAGAGACAGATCTGAATTGTTTTCTTATTTGCAGTAGTGGACCTAAAAGCATTAGAGTGAATAAAAACGGAAACTTTAAAGCATAATTAAGTGATCTTAAAACAAATCTGTAAGTTGTTGTCTGTTGTTTTTTTCAGTTAGAATGATACAAATTTTTCCTTTGCTATAAAAAAGGCCTTTTCTAAATGGAACATCTGTGCAGATAAGAAGTACAGGGAAGTAGCACAAGTTCATTAATGTAATTTACGTTTGTGCAGCATTTTAATTAAGAAATGTTATCAATTATTTTATTCATTAGTCCATAGTACTGGGAGTGAATGTAAGGATTCATCTCCCAAGTATAAGTTAACAATATTATCCCTTCTAATTTTATACAAAAACAAGTGTTATAATATTGAGGATAACAATCCTCACATATCCTAAATGGCAATGAAAATAATTCTTCAGTTTTTAATTTTTTGATGATTATGCTGTGTTTGCAGCATTACAGTATGCAGTCAGTTCCTGGGGAGAGTTTCTACCACCTTTAAGTTTAATTAAATTTTAATTCCTAAAAATCAAATTGACAATTAAAGCAGAGTTATTGAAGATGCTCTGAATTTGTTCTGGAATAAATTTTTCACTACACAATGTATTAAAAGGAACTTGAAGAAAACGTAAGACTCTAATTCAAAAGCTCATTGAACTTCACGGAAGGCATCCTGTTTGGGAGTGATACATTGGTCTTTATTTAGTATATTAGGTCAGGAGTCCCTTGAAATTTTATTCATGGGAGATTATTTCTGATATGAGATAGTTTAGAAGCTGAATCATGTCTGTGATATGATTTTTTTCTAGAGTAGAAAAGCAACAGATAGATATTTTTATAGTATCTTAAAAAAAACCAATCAACAACCGAACCAACAAAAATCATTAGAAAAAATACAAAAGCTGTACGGGCCATAAATGGTACGAAGTCAACTTTCTATGTCACACCAATATTTTTGCTCTTTCAGTACAAGATAAAACAGCTTAGTCCTTCAATACCTGTATGAAGATGCTCAGTAGGAAGCAGAAAACCATAAAGACAGAAGTAAAAATGAGTCTCATGTGAGTTGAAGCTGTTAGTGAAAGTAATGATATCTTTGCCTTTATGGCTTAGCAATAAAATTCCTCTTTGCAGAGTGGTAATTCAAGCTTATGCGTTATTTTAGTGCACTATCAATGAGACATGTTTTCATGTGCTTTACATTTTAGCCAATATAAAAGCCAAAAGTTGTCTTAATACTTCTTCCTTTCTTTATCTCTGCTTCAGTGTGTTAAGTGTCCAAAATGTAATTGGAAATATTCAGCTGAGCTGTGAAGTTTGCACCTGTAGTCAGATGCTAAGTGTAAATGATGGAAGCATCTTTAAAATGACCTCATAAAATGATAATATTTGTTCTGTGTTTAAGGAAGTTGAATTTCCAAATTACGGATTTGCTTCCTTATGAGGTTGTTACCAAAATATAAAATTCTTGTCTCACTTCCATTTGTTATTATAAAGCAGTAAATTTATTTTGGAAATTACTAATTTGTATCCAGTTGGGATGGAGAGAGTCTTGATGTAGTCTTGTTTTCATTGGGTTGTTTTATCAAATCTAAAGGAAAGACAGGTTATGCAGAATTTGAATCAAAAGTTATCTTCAGATTTTGACAAGATTCCTATTTAAAGCAGAAAAGAAACAAATCCCATCAAGGTAACTGTTGTCACTTTGACCATTACATCAACTGATATGTCTAATCTATAAAATCATGCTCATCTCAAATCATTGCCAGACACAAAAAGGTGATTTTAAGACAGGTAGTAGCACCTTTGAGGGTGTTAGCTAAAACACATGTTATTTGAACAGTTAATTTTATCTTTCATTTCTAAATTTTCTCTAGCAATTTTTCTGTGTGATCTTTGAAATGTCCAATACGGGCAGTGTCTAATGCATTGAAGGTCTGGTTTTCAGTGGTGTTAAGTACCTTCCACTCCATTGATAATCATCATTAGTCTGTAGAGATTAAGATTTTTCAGTGTTACCCTTGGGGTTTTCTTCACTTCTTCATACTGTTAGGCATTACAGGCAAGGATGGTTGCGTGGTTGTTGTTGTATTTTGCCTTAGGGTGGATGAAATGATGGAAATGATGGCTTTGTGGATGGGATTTACACCAAATAGAAAACAAAATTTTGACAAACCTGTGCTATTCTTATTTAGATGGGAGGGACAGAGCAAAACTACCAAAATACATCTGCTTGATTAGCAAAATGAGATATTTTATTTACTTCTCTTCAAAAAACAAACAAACAAACAAGTATACTTGTGATACAATCCATCCAGTGACATGGTGTAATCCACCCAACTGGAGACAGGACTCGAGACTTGGTGTACAGCCGTAAGGTTGTAATAAAGCAGAACCAAGTATTTTTCAAAAGATTCTTAATAGAATTCTTCTTAGCTGCTTAACAGCAGAGAGGTGGCTTGTCATACTCTCTTCTCTATATGATTTTCATGTATGCATGAAGAAACAGTTTCCTTTTAGCTGTTTCAGGAGGTTGATGCTTCAGATTGGTGTGCTCCATTATTGTGCACATTCTGAAGTTCTGACCCTTAGCACTCTGAATCAGTGTAGCATTTGTTAAATAACTAAGATTGTCTTTTATCAGCTATAAAGTTTAGATTTTGGGTATGCATATTTATATCCTAACTCTGAAAATGACTGCTGATTTCATTGTAAGGGTGGTGGGTCTGTCTACTCAGAGCTTATATGAGGACTGGCATCTTTAGGAGCCATCAGTCCATCTCTGTAAGAAGCAAAATACATCTCAGGAAAAGATCTTTTTTTTCCTGTCTAAATGATTAATTACCCATTTAGATTTATGGAGAAGCATCGTTAGAACTGTATTCTCATTTAGTTAAAATAGCATCCCACTGATAGGCTATTTAATACTTGGGGGGTTTTTGTGTATGCCATGTCTTTGTAAAATAAACAAGGGGAATCTCCTTCTTTATGAATATAATCATCCTATATATATATGCATGTTTTGAAATGAAACTAATTTAGAAAAAGGCTTTTAAGAAGAGTCACTAACAGAAAGTAAGTGATTTTACAGCTAATTTCATCTTCAGGCACTAGGATGACATGCTTGTGAGGTCATAAAAGAGACGGTATTTGTTAAATTGATATTAATTAGAAATGAGAGAACATTTTGCTACTTTTAGCCTTGATTATATTCTCCAGAAAAGCCCAGATAGCTGTAATGCAAAGAGAAGAGCCTGAAATTACTTTGTATTCCTTCTGCACTCCATAGCAAAGCAACTTTTCTATGAAATACCTAGTTTGTAATAATTTGGGACTCTCAATTTTTTTTCATGTCACTATTGATATGAGCATTCCAACTCAATCTTACAGCAGTGCACACAACATCATTTGAAGTCAGCAAGAGATGATGATTTGTGGTGTGAGGTTACAGTGGGGGAAATAATTTGAAGGAGTTTTGGATGGTCTGTATGGGGCCCCTTTTTGCTGCTTCTGTAATGAGCTCCTGTGTTCCAGTGTACAGTATGATTTTATTATAAGTGTGTATTGCCTTACAAAAAGGCCTGGTGGTGAGAGACTGTGCATTTCCTGACAGCCATGACAAAACGACTCCAGCTGTTCTTGAGAGGCGCCTAATGCTGTGCTGAAAATTACTGTTTTGTACATGTTTAGGATTTCAATTTGGTAATGTTTTTTTGCAGTATTGTTTAGCTGGTTCTTGTTAAATAGTTGTTAGCACAACATACAGTTTTGGTAATGGTGGTTTTGTTTGTAATCTTTTAAGGTTGTGCTGGTGAGATGGAACGAACCATTCCAGAAATTAGCAACATGCGATGCAGATGGAGGAATATTTGTTTGGATACAATATGAAGGCAGATGGTCTGTGGAGCTTGTGAACGATCGGGGGGCACAGGTTGGTATGCTTGATTTCTCTGCAGCTGAAAGTGAGCAGGTCCTGAGAGGCAAAACCGAGAGGACAGTGAATGGTTCTTCATGCCTTCTGAAAAGCACAGGAGAAAATGCATATTCCTTTCAATAAAGAAATGTCTCAATAATTCTCTCAAAGACACTTTGCAAGGGCAGTTACTTTATCCAATAACTCCAAGGCTGCTCCAACTAGGCTAATATTTGCTCTCTAGTTCTGTGCAATGATACTTTTTCTTAGCAACAGGTTCTGACATGTTCCCTACATCTGTTTTCTTGTCTTTAATATGTTAAGGTCAGTGACTTTACATGGAGCCATGATGGGACTCAAGCGCTCATCTCCTATAGAGATGGATTTGTGCTGGTTGGTTCAGTCAGCGGACAAAGACACTGGTCTTCAGAAATAAACTTGGAGAGTCAGATCACCTGTGGCATATGGACTCCAGATGACCAACAGGTAATGAGACTTTTGGTGGTATTGAGTCATTCCATCAATGTGCTGTAGAATACAATTCCTTAAAAAGCTGATATATAAAATGGTCTCTTTCTAAGAACAGTTGGTCTCAAAACTAGTTCTTCCACAGATAATGAAAATGTAATTCATCCTGTCATTCTCATTAGGCAAAAATGATAAGCTACCAAGTTACCTATCATCACATTTTGTCCCAGTTCACACAAAGTCTTGTTCAACGTTAGTTATCTGAGCCTATATGAATCTGTAATTGTACCCTGATTTGTTGACAGAGCTGAATTGACAATGCATTTAAGCAGAGATATGGCCTGGTCTAGAAAATATCTAACTGGTCATTTCTGTATACAGCTGTACAGTCTGCCCTAGAAAAAAACAGCAGTTCAAGTGGCAGATAGGGTTATGTTTATCTTCACATGAGCAAATGGATCGAATTGATAATGACTGTCAGAGACCTCTCAGACTTATGCATCCAACATAATTTAGAAGGTTGTTTTTCCAACCATCAAGTCTGAAACTTGCTGAGCTTTGAAAAAGGCAGTTAGAAATTTATTTTTTACTATTTTTCTAATAAAACGTGATATTGGGTGTGTTACTATTTATAGAAGGGCTTGGCCTAGTCCATAGGTGTCATTTGCAGAATTGACAATGGCTCTTTGCCACTGACTGTTGAGCTTACTGGAACAGTCTTTCCTTCCACATGTTTGCTGTCTTCCCAGTTAGTATGTGTGTAATACAGTACTGAAAAAAATAATGGGAGTAGAAGAGTGCAAAGAGATACTCTATTATGATCACAACTGGATTATTTTCCTTTTTACATTTTACACTGCCATGGAAAGGTACTGGTTCAAGACTTTAGTCAGGTACTAGAGACTTTAATTTAGAATACTATAAATTCATACAAGATAGAGTTATTTTGGGAATTGCTAGTGGAATGTAATACCTCTAATAACATGCATTTCTGCAGCAGCATCTAATAATTTTAGAGTGCTCTGCAAAGAATAACGAATCAATTATTGCAACACTGCTCTCTAAAGCCAGGGAGCCTAACTGCCTCTTTTTGAGTTTGAGGAAATGTAAGTCTTGACAATAAATAATTTACTCAAGCTCAAGAGGAAAAGACAAGTTGCAGAAGTAGGAAGGGAAACTAAGATATAATAGCTCTCACTCCTATGTTTTAAACATGAGGCTACCCCATTTGTGTGATTGCTCAGTTGTTGCTGCTGTATTTGGAAATATCTTCACCTGAGTGTTTCATTTGGGGTGATGGACTGCCTTTTGTTCAATCTAGCCAATATGTTTGTACTTTCTAATCTGGCTGCTACATAAGTAGTTGTTCCAGAAAACACTTGTTCAGTGTCCAGATAAGTTCATTCAAACATAATGGCCAATTCCAGCTGGGTGAAAAATCATTTGCTTGAGTTATGAAACTCTGTTCCTGACAAACTCACTGACGTATAGACCAAAACCAGTCTTGACCTTGATGTTGCTCTGCACAGTTCTCCTAACTAGGGGGTTTGTGTGCTAAGTGATAATGCATCTTTGTACACTTCTCTGAAGTTGGTGGAAGGAAGTCATCTCCTAAGTGTATTTGTCTCTGGAGGCAGAAGAAACTATGATTCACTGAGGCTTATGGTGAGAGACTAGGTTATGTTCAAACTAAAAATAGCAGATGATGGACATTACATATATTACAAATAAGCACACTGAGAAATTGATGCCCTTACTAGTTTATCTCCTTATCTAATCTTAATTCTGATGTGAATCTGTGCAAATGAGAACAGAGTAATATTCTTGTCAGGAATAGTTTCAGCATCTTCCCCATTACCTAATGTAGTCTACTCATCTATACAGCAAGTGAAAGAGAAATGTCAAAATTCAAATCTATATTTTTGTACTATGTCTGCCAACCCTAAGGAATCATAAAGATTGCTAGTGAAAGTATTCCTGGAAATTGTTACCATGACCTTTAACACAATTAACTTGGAAAATTAAATTTCCAAGAAGAATGTGTTCCATTTCCGTTCAGTATCAGTTATATATTATATATATTCTACTCAGTATCAGTTTTCCATTGTTCAGATAAAAATTTGCTAAGAATAGACTGTTCACCTCACTCTTCAGTTCCCTTAACGTCCCCTCGTCACTCTGCTGCATTCATGCCTATCTCTTTTTTAAGTCTCATTTTCCAATTTTTCTTTTATCTGCCTATTCAGAGCCAGTGGGCTGTTACCTGTGTCACTCCTCACCACAGCTTGGCAGCTTTGCAAGAGGAGGGCAATTTCCTACCACCATCTTTCTCTTGGAGGTCCAGTATTGCCAGCCATCTTCTTGTTTGACAGGGGGTGTGTGTGGTCTCTAGGTTTGCATCCTTGCTGTGCTTGGAATTAAAGTACCTGCAATAACAGCTGGTGCCATCTGTGCTTCAAACTGCATAGTTAAGGCTTCATAAAAGCTTTTGGGAGCCTAGGGATGGGCTGAGAGCTGGAGAGTTGGCCTGAGTGGGGTGGAGCCGTGCCAAAACTGAGCATGGAGCTGTGTCTTTTAACTGATTTGGTACATACTTTCCCCTGAGTAAGTTATTGGTTGATTTTGCTAATCTAGGTGCAACTGTTCTGCATTTTATCATTCTTCTTGAGGCTCTGTTGGTTTTCATTATTTCTTTAGCTCTCCTTGTCTGTTGAGGTGAACTTACTGAGTGATAAGACAGTTGATACAATCTGTCTGACTGCAGCACTTTCATTCTCAGCATCATATGTTATGAGATGATCATCTCGAGAAGGTCATTGGCAGATTGTTACTGTGGTTCACAGTTGTGCCTGGTCAATGGAAAGGCCTTTTGATTGTGGTTCTCTCTGTTTATTGTGAAATACTAGCAGTTAATTTTCTCACTTTGTTGTGTGTCTGTAGTCCTGCTCCTCTGGAGAGCCTTAGGTATTTCCCTCTCCTGTGCTCTCTAGCTAGAGCACGTATCTGACCAAGACACAGAGCCCCATTCTACCAATGGCCTATTGAGGATAATAAGCAAATACACATTATAGGAAGAATTTACAGCACTGGGTCCTCTGCATCGTGAGCAGAGTGCCATATTTGGGCTAAACTTGGACCAGTGGCATCACTTAGGACTGTGACCTTCCTTTCAATCTTTTGAAATGTTTTTTTTCAGGGCTGCAGGGACAATGCAGTAAAGCCTACTTCCTCCAAGTTGTGTGGAGTATTTTTCTGGTGAGGAGGCTTACCTAGGATCATATAGGGGTGAAAAGTATATTTAAAGTGAAAAGTAAATTTGAAATATCAGAGAATGCTGTACCCTGTCCAGAGACCACTCTGTGGTGTTGTACCACACTTGTTTGCAAAGAGGAAGCATACGTACCGAGTAGAGTGAATGATTTCCAAGTAAGAAAAATTGGAGTTTTGTCTAGCCAAAGGTTTTATTGGTAATTATAGAAGCAATGTTGATAAGAAATTGAGGATCTTTCCTAAGCCTACGAGTCATATAAAATATTTTTCACTGCTTCATCTCCCTTCCTGTGTGCTTGCTCAGCTCCTAGTCACATATTTCTGTCAACATCTGCAGCGCTTGGACCATCTTCTCCCTTTCCTTCTCCCAGGTTTTACCTCATAAAGAGGCTTATCTCTGTTCATTGTGAGAGGCACACTATCAGAACTGGGTGAGAACTGCAGAGGGGTCTGATTATCCTTTTGTTTATAGCAGTATAGTGTAACTCTCTAGGCTTCACTGGGGCTGATTCTGTTGCTATTTCTGTGTGTGAGAAGGGAATCAGAAGGAAATCACTCTCCAACAGAGGGAAGCCTTGATGAAAATGAATTAATGTATTTTAATTCCTAGATATCCCAAGAGGTGTTACTATTCTATATTTGTTTTCTGCATCTCAGCTACTGTAAATTATTGGACTTTATTGACAGCTGTAAGATCCCATTTCTATTTTTTTACCTCATCTTTTCTGTTGCAAGATTTTATTTGTGGAAATTCAGGGACTGGCCGGGATTCTCTTTGACATGACAGATGATGAGTACATGTAAACTTTTACCATGTGTTTTCATCTTTTTGCTTTAAAAAAGATATACAAGCAGTTAGCTAATCTGATTGGTACCCAGCAAGGTGCAACCCTTACTGTTATGTGTGATCCCATTGCAACATAGCGTGCATTAGTAGTAAGAATGGATGAATACAGGCTTCAAGTTTCAGCCTGTTCTGTGTCTAATCATACCACAGTCTGCTCTCAGTTGAAGAGAAAATCAGCATAGCATTAGGAACAGATACTATGTGCACTGCAGGATTTCATAAGACACTGGAACAAGACCTGTGAGACCAGTAACAGATGAAACTACTTGGTCTCAAAACACAGGCTGAAGGGAGGCCTGTATGTTGTTTTGGGTTTGTTTTTTTTTAAATATTTTTTTTAATCTTTAGTAGTTTGCAGTAGCTCTATAGGAAAGAAGGCAGTCTCTATGGTGTTACGCACTTCTGCTCCTAGCATTTGCCATCCCTACTCCCATGGCAACCGCAGATGCTTCAGCCCTTTTTCCCTGACAGACACAAGGCAGTGTTAGGCTTCAGCTCCTTTGCCCTGCCTGCAGCTCTTCAGGGTGGAGCCCAGGATACTTCTGCAGGAAGCTTCACGTGAAGGAGGGGATGTGTGCTGCTTTCTGGGTCCAGCAGTGTAGTCAGGTGGGATCTGTGTGCTAATACAACACTTGGTGTTTTAGGTGCCCCCTGCATCAGTGTCATGCTGTGTGCAGAGGTGGGAGTCAGAACACAATTCTCACCAGGAGGTAGGAGCTAATTAACAAGAAGCACTGTCAGGTGGTTACCAGTGGCACCAGGCCTTTTCATGAGCTTGCCTTTCAGGCTCATTTGTTTAGGTATGGCTTTAGTCCCTGGCAGGAATTTTAACTAATAAATACATTATAGTACAGTCTGCTTTTGGATCATCTAATTTTTATCTGTGGTCTATGATTTGCAGTTGCAAAATCTGCAGCAAAACCTTTTCTGGGAAATAGTTGTTCTAAATAACTCCTGAGATGAAAGTAGGCATAGTAACCTTACCTAGGAATTCTTAAGGAATTCTTAAGTGTTTGAAAATGTTGCATCTGTTTGGGAAATGATGTCATCATCTTACCTATGTCTTTTTTTGCTTGCTACTCTGGAATGAGGAATTTGTGCTTCTCTTCACCCTACTGTTTTGGTTTTAATTGGGTACTGCAGTGTGCATCTGATACAGGCAGTTTTTGCTATTGTAGGAGTCACACTGATCAAGTTTAATTATGCTCAGACATCTAGCTGTGTGAGAAAAATTCTTGAAGACGGGCTTCTGATGAGTTGACAGAATGATGAAAGGGAACTACAAACAGGCAATTGGGGCAGTATGAGGAAGGCAAATATTTACCTTAATTATTATGAGTGAAGGGAAGTGAGGACAAAATGGAAAAAAATTACAGCCTGTAAAATTTGAAAGTGTAAACAATGATTTTGCTGTTTATTAGAGTGCTTCTTGTCCCTTTAAAGGATCTTCACAAGCTCATGTAAAGGAACCCTTAAACTGCCAGGTAATATCTATAATTTTGTGTCTTTTCCTCTATCAGCTCTGAGCAGAGAGTCCATCGGATGATCTTCGATGTATGTTTACAATGTCTGGAGTCACTCAGGATTTCACTGTAAGATAGGGTTTGAGGAAGAACTGAAAGACTTATTTTCATTGATGGATGAATTGCTCAAATTACTTGGGAAAATGGCTAGAGGCTTTTTATAGCATTGAAAAAGTGTCATTAATTAACTAGACAGTTTATGCAAGCCAACAAGAACTGCAGACAATGGTTAAATTGCATATAAGGATTTCAACATTGCATACTGCATAATTGAGCAGTACTGTTGAAATGCAAAAAGAGGGCAGGGGAAGGAGACTTCAGTTGTCTGTCAAGATAAATCCTCTTGTTATATAAAGCAAACAGATAAACAGAACTCAATGTGCCTTAATTATCTTTAATATTTTGGGCTAGTTTTAGAACCATTTCAAACCTTTGAGGAAGACTTGCCATTAAAATGTATGATTTATGTTTGCTTGTGCTAAGGGTTCTGTGAATGTTTACTATCATATATATCCTTTTATAGACAAAATATGTGGGTTTTTTGTATATACTTAAAGTGTTTAAATGGTTTGCAGAGACTTTGTATTCTTGTTTCATTTATTTATACATGTTGTAAGCCAGTAACAGTTTGGTTTTGTTCTTTGCTTGGTGACTTGATATTTATGATGCCACATAACAGTGACAGACAGATTCTGTGTGAAAAAGTAATGTGAATTTTAAATGCCGGTTAGCCTTCCCCTGGTGTAATTTTATTATGCTGTTTTAAAGCTGCATTACGCAGCTATTTCTGAAATAATACCTTCCTTTTTTTCTCTTCTGTTGTTATAGGTTTGTGTGTTTGTTTGTTTGTTTTTCCTCGTATTTATGCACAGCTTTATTAGCATTGTCTTTCCTTTTTTTTGGCATTCTCTTCTCCTCTTTGCCTTTTTGTCTCAATTAGGTTTTCATGCATCATTCTGTTATGAATACAGCTTCCAAAAAGGAGTAAGAAAAAGAGTTAAATAGCTTGGTGCATTGTCTCTTTTTTTTTTTTAGTTGTGCTGTCCTTTTCTCCCTAGCAATGAGCAGCTACAGTATAGATTTTGATATTCAGCTATGGACCTTATAGGCTTTGCCTTGAGTTTTGAGAAGAATGAAGAACAAATATTTTCTCCCTGGAGCCTTTAAGGTTCATCTACAGCTTCAGGAGCTGTGGCATCTCTCTGTGGGTTTATTCCAGGCAAGGTTTTTCCTGCTGTATAGCCTAGTCGATGCTGCATAGCTATTGAGTGGGTAATTGAAGGAGCAGAGCAACAGGGTGATGCTTCAGTGTGCTTTCATCTTCCCACTCACTTCATCTGTGCCATGCCTAATCTTTACCTTGATGCTCTTCATCCAGCCTGTAGTGGCAAGACATTGAGAGAGCTGATGAGATGGTGCCATTTGTTCTAGTCGTGAGGGCTGTAACATGGGGGATGTTTAGGTGCTGACAGCACTATGGCTCATTCTCAGTAGCAATGTTTCATGTCAACACTGTTTCAGATGAGTCTTGCAAATAATTTTTTCTCTTAATGACTCTGTCTGAAAGGAAGCATACGACTGATTTAATATTTTACTCATTCTCATAGAAAGGGTATTGGATGTTTATTATTGTGAAAAGCAAATGACTGGATTTCTGCATCCCCTTGGATATAGAGTGTTCTAGGACATACAGATCACCCTCAGCAGTGTAGCTTGTAACTCTTTACCTGGATCTCACACTACACTCAGGTCACTATATACTATATTCTTAGTTGACCAGAATCTGGGGCTGTTAAGCTGTATGTGCTGTAGCACATCTCCCCCTCCCTCAGGAAAGGAAGAATGTCACTGGCAGCCACAAACTAGAGACAGAAGAAGAGCTGAAGACTCGTTGTGCTGTTCCATTAATGCACTTAGCATTTCTATACCAAGTGTACTGTTTTACATTTTTTGAGCATCTGTGTTTGAGTCAGCAAAGATGAATGCAAATAGAGACATGACCAGTAGGAAGTATCAAGCAGAAGATGGTTGCCTCTCCTCACACCTTGATGGCACTTGTACAGAAAGATCTGCTCAGATAGCCAGAAGTCTTTAGTTCTTTTGTGACAGGAAGGACATACAGTACATACAGCTTAACAACCCCCAACTATGACTTATTAGTATATTTTTATAACTTACTAAGCTATTATTTCATATTTATTTTCTGAAAGGCACTCTTTTATGTTGCAGCTGTAGGGGCAAAAAGTAAGAACAAGGATTTGCTTTCCACCTGTGCAAAGTTGCAGCACATACTTATGCTACTTTCAGGTGGTTCAGAAGAAAAATGGCACCTCTTCCAAGAAGTTGTTCCCTTTCTAAAGCAAAGTCATAAATAAAGTAAGAAGATTTCTTTAATTACTTTGCTCAGATTTTTAGTTAGTCAGGAGAGGGCTTGTGAGTGGAAGTGTAATTTTTAGTGGAAAAACTCTCCAAACTGTAAGTGTTTTTCAGCTTTTTTCAGAAACAGTTTGTGTTGTTCCATTGCCAAAGCCACTTGGCTGAAAATGCTTTAGCCCCAAGACCCCTTTGGTTCATCCAGAGCTTTCTGGTCTTTTTAGTTTAAAACAAATGTAGCTGCCAGAGTAGTTAATTTAAAATTTATTATCACTGGGATTTGATCAATCAATTTTTTGAATGTTAGTAAGACCAGGAGCTAAATGGCGTCTTGGAACTTGAGGCAGATACGTTCAAGTCTGTGAACAGTCTGAAACTTTAATGCAGGGAAGGAGGATTAGAGTGATTGGATCTGAAGGAGGAGATTTTTGGATTTCTGCACTATGTCTTGTCTGGCAAAGCAAGTCCAAGTTTCATAGTAAATCACAGATGAAAGATGATATTTTTGGAAGGTGATATCACATGGTCTTTCCATTGATTTGACACAGAGACAGCATGCCAATGGAAAGTGGGAGCAGTATCTCTTTATTCTCAAAAACCTTTCCTGACAGTGTTTGATCCTACGTGGTTTCAGCTTGAACTCTCTGATCTTTGTCAGGAGCCAGTTTCTTGTTGGTGTTCAGACATTCAGGCGTTGTTGGTGACTGCATCAGCTGAAAAGGGATTAATCCTTTCCTGCTTTCCTTGCTTTTAGGAGGATGGTAATTCTTCTCAGTGCCTCATTTCAGTAAGTTTATTACTCAGCCTATCTCCATGTTGACTCAGTTATACTTGACCTCACCCATTCTCTGTATTTCCTGACCATGCTGAGTTACTCGTTTCTGCCAGAGCCCAAGATCTTGAAGGAGAATGCAGAATTTGAGGAGCTGGTTTCTATTAGCATATGGCTTGACCGAGGGTCTACTTGATTTTGTATTATGAAATTCAAAACAGCAAGGACGTTGCTTCTAAACCACTTTGTACTGCATTTTCAGTGGTTGAGAGTGCAATCCTTGTTGCTAAGTAATACCATTTTCAATTAGGAAAAAAACCAAACCACAAAGCCCCAGCAAAAACTCTCAGACTTCTAAAGCTATAAAAAAAATTTTAGCTTCAGCAGTCAAAATATCTTTCAGGAAATAGCTAAACCCTGGCTTTGGAGCAATGCAGGAGACTGCCAAGTATATCTGTTGACTTCTTTGCCTAATTAAGTGGTTGTTAGTAAAACTAATTGCATTTTCCCACCCAGCAGCACCAAGTAGTAGTTTTTGTTGCCATATATAATTTTATATGTGTGAAGAATATGTTTTCATAGACATGTATGTGCTTTCCTGGCAGAGTTTAGTGAGAAAACAGAAAGCCATGTTGACTGAAGAGTACTTCTGCTGTGCAAGTGTAATGGTTCAAGCTCAGAGTCCTGTCCATGTTAAAAGTTACAGAAGATGTTCTGTAGAAGGTTTTCTAGCTGGTGTTTTTTTGTTCATTTTGCGTACTACTTCAAATATGTTTTGAAACTTGACGTAAGTTTAAAAAAACCCACAACTCTATAACATATCTAAAGTAAACTGAGGCATGTTGATAACTTAGAAAACATTACATAGAAGAGCAACTCTTTTTACTGAAAAATTGTCATGAGATGCTCTCTTGAAAAAATATCTCAAGAGTGAAGAAAGAATATAGCAATGTGTGTGCTTGGAGATACACAAGTCAGAATTAGTCCAGGTATAGTTATAGGAGCATGTAATAGACAGTCTTTCTGTGACTTGCCAGAATGCTTTCAAATAACACCATATTCACCTAGACAATTGCATCCATCCACATGTCCTAACTTGGGCATAGCTTGAGATCCCAGTTTTGACACTATTTATATTTTTGACTCCTGAAGTGATGTGCAAGACGCTACCTCATTTGCTATGTTGCACTTTCTAGGGATAAATAAAGCTAGTGTGGTTTGAGTCCTCAAGTTTTAGTATTTCAATATTTTTAAAGCAGATTTCTCAGCAAGATCTCCATTGTGTTTACATTGTCTTATGATTTGAGGCCTTTGTAATAGTTTTCTAGACTTTGTAAGAGAGAGAAGGAACAAGCCTGCAAATAGGTAACTAAACCAGTGCTGCTTTTTGAAAAATGTTAATGGTCCCAAATGAGAATTTTACTGGTGTGTATATCTTTAGTTAACTGGATGATCTTGTGGTGTGGTGTCATCCACACGTGGGGCTGGTAACTCCTTGTGTCAAAACAAAAAAACCCTCTTCTTAGTTTTTCCAGACGTAAAGGCAGTTAAAGAAAATCTAGTGCTTTCCCTTGAGCTTGTGTGTGAATTGCAGTGATGTCTCTTTTTGTGTTGGTTCAAGAAATCATTTCACAGTGGTTGAATTTTTTATGGAAATAAAATGTATTCAGCAGGAGAGCAGCTGTCTCCCTCTTCTAGTTCTTTCTCTTTCTCTTTGCCTTCTGTGTTAAAAAAGAAAAGCCAGAAATACCACCCTGAGAAATACAAACTTTAATTTTTTAATGTGTCCCAAGAGCTGGCTGCTGCACTGTTGTCTTCTTTCTGATGGAGAAACAGTAAACAAGAAGAGCACAAGGGATGCAAAATGCTAATACCACAGCTAAATGGACTGCAAAATGTTCTAACTCAGCCTTTGCAAAACTGCCATTTCTTTGCTATGTAAATATTTAAAGGCAATTATTTTCCAAGTATTTCTAATGTCACTAAGCCTACCTGCATAAATAGAAGTTTGATCCATAATTTTGAATATTAATCACTTCAGTAAATTTTGGCTCAGCAAAGCAGATTTATCTCTATTACTATGATGGCATTATGGTGACAACTGTGAAGGCTGTTCCTATCATGAATACTGATGTTTCTCCAGATGGCTAAATCAGGGCAAACAGAACTAATTCAGTTCCCTTGAATTGCTCGGCATCTTCTGACAATGCCAATGCAGTTGGCCTTATTAGCATTTCTGGAGGATGTAATTTCTGAGGTACAGTGCTGACTTTTTCCTTTAGAAGAAAATGGAGGAGGTGGCTGAAGGAAAACATGGAAAGACAGATCTAAACTTTGAATAAAAAATAATCACTTCTCATGTCTTGAAGGGCAGCATTGTTTTTCACAATGTATTTAGAAAAGCGTTTAGGAACGTTCAAGAGATGCTTAAATAAGGTTTGCATCTGCACCTTGCAACTGATTAAAGAAAAAAATTGAACATGGAATTGCGAAACACATGTAAACTGATCCGAAAAGACTTAGGCATAGCATGTTTCTTTCAGAGGGCGATCATGACTTCCTAGTCTCTCAGAAGTCTTTGCATGTGCCATTGAAAGTTATAGCTAAAAAAAAGTAGTCAGTTTAACAATTTAATTTTCTCAGCTACTTCATATTTCTAGGTGAGGTGAGATAGCAAGATCTCCCTCTTTTCTATTGGGCTAGTATATTTAAATTAACGTAAAGCTCAAGCATTCTTACAGTTGATGAGTTTAATTCACTGACATTAAACCAAATTAAATAACCTCAGAATGTGTTTGTGCAAAAATAACATCACCGTTAGGAAATCACGGTTCTCTTATGAAGTAGCTGGTTTCCTGAGCTGAACCTTTAGTACACCAGGTCTTTGGTCACTCCAATAGATCTATTGTAGATCTATTGATATCACTATATGCTGGTACTGTCTCTGGTCCAGGCGCATTGCAGCATCACAAGTGGTGTTACAGGAGTAGTGACAGTTCAGCCCAACAGATGCACACATAGCAAAGTCACTGAATAGGCTCAAGTTGTTCCTCTGGGACTGAATTTTTTAGTTTTGTGGCTGTTCTAATATTCATTTCGTCATGAGATGAACACTTCAGAGCAGAATGCCCTGCCTTTTGATTACCACGTCTTTTAGGAATTGGTATATTTCAGGCTTCTAATTTCAAAGAGTCTTTGAAATCTGGGGAATTTAAGGGGATTGCAATCTTGAATGATAGTTTAATGAAGTATAGCTTTAAAACTATTTTTAGTTGTAAAACATTTAGATGAAAAACCTTTTTTCTTACCAAAATTAGCTTTTGAAATTCATCACATGTTGCCACAGAGGATAAGAGGTCAGCAGATTTTAGAGAGGAATGTTTTTCAGGTATTTGTTTTTGTTATAATAAGTGGGAATCACCACAAGCTTGGGTTTTGTGAGACACTTGTATTTCAGAACTGAGCCCAACTTTCAGCTGTTGAAATGCTTAGAAAACTGTATTAATTTTCCCAGTGCTGTTTATCACAACTTTCTTGTCAAAGCATACAGCATCAGGGCACCTTTGGAGACTACTCTGCATTTGTATGATCTTTAGTCATCCATAGCTACACTGTGATCCAGGACGTCTTATGTTCAATGGGTTTTGTAAAGAAATAATGTATTTGTGTTGTCTAACTGACTCCCACTTTGACTGTATTGGGTGATTTTAGGTATTTTATTATCAGATTATGCATAATTCTACAAATGCAGTTCTACAGGTGTAAATGCATGTAGAAACAGTTCAAAAATTAACATCATGAAGGGATATGCAATAGAAGAATAGAACAAGGGGCCAAAGAACTACTTGAAATAAGTACTTGAGATTATTTTAAAATTATTATTATTAGTTAGCTTTTGTATTCAAGGCTTAACAGTCAACAATAAGTTGTTCATTACCTTTTTCTAACATTCCTGCAGACCTCCTAAATCTGCAAATTCCTGGAAAATATTACTTTTGACAGCTAATACAGCCTTCTAATTTTTACGTTGGATCTTCATATGTACTCTGTGGCTCAACCTTTTTCCTGAAGGTCAAGGGAGTTTTATTCATCTGACATAAGTAGCTTGAGTGGGACATTTATAACTTGAGTGATGTTATGGATAATAACTCCATCAGACATTTTTACAGCTTCAGCAGGAGTTAAGCTAGCAGGACTATCAGTTTGATAAATGCTTTCATCTTAAAGGTTGCACAGCTACAATAACCCCAAAACTTAATCCTGTTCTTTGAAACCTATAGCCTGGCTAAAGAGATGAGGGACGCCCTCTGACATTTCTGGGTTGCTAAAGAGCTCTCTCATGTTCTAATGTAAGAATTAAGATGCCCATGTGCAGCTGTTCTGGTCTGAACTGGATATTACTGTAGAACTTCAGAATTTTAGAGGAACTAGGGACAGTGCTACTTAAAGGAATTAGCTTTAAATCGAGATGAGCTAGAACTCTGGGTAGCTAGACCCAAGATTCTATTCCTACCCAATTACCAAATGTTTCTATGGGATTTTAGGAGCCAGAATTCTTATACTGTTATTTTCAGAAACAATCAAGTTTCACCTTTTATTCCTGGGTGTTTTACAAGTATTGAAACTCTTAGGAGCCTGGTAAAAATCTAATCTATAGAGTAGGTTCAAACTGGTGTGAGAAGCTAGCAATTGCAACCAGTAGGAGTTTGGCTTTATAGGAGTTTATTTTGTAGAGATCTGCATGAAGGTGGTTATGTTCTGAAACTACAGTGGAAATGGTTATGCACTGATTATGCATGTAAAACAGTTGAAATAATGAACAGTGTGAAAGGAAACAGGATGATCCTGTTCGCCAAACACCTTATCACTGTTAAGAGATAAAATACAAAGCTAGATAAGTTTTTGATCTGGGCATATAGTTGTTAGAATCTTAAATTTACAAGTACTGGAAATAGTTGGGAGACTGAAGGATAACTATAACATTTCTCCGTTTAGGTTCATTTTTAATGCCAGCTAGTTTTCAAGTTGAGGAGTGCCTTTGAACTTGCTTTAAAACATACTTACCTCATATAGACTTATGTGATAGCAATAGCAGGCTTGGCTAGTGTATTTGTTTTGTGTATTTATTCATCCTTGTTTTCTGATGTTTTTCTAAAATTCATCAAACATGCGGGATCTTAACTTGCTTAAAGCCTCAACACAGAAAATGCTTATAAAAGAGAAATTTTAGATTCCAGTAAGTCTGACTTCAGGTCTGACTTCCGTCAGCACACATTGGCTATGGAGCAGTTCAGGGACAAAAACCCCAAACCTTGTGTTGCCCATTTTGTATTACAAGCGGTGGGTAGAAGCTCTTCTTCATCTGTTCTTGTGTAACGTATTGCCTTCCTCTTGGGATATAATAATCTACTTCTAGTTGATTTATCAATATTGCTTTTTGCCTCTTTTTTTGGAAGATGTTCTCCTGTTGCAAGACGAACCTTTCTTGGGGTATGACTCTCTGAAGTCAGACCGGTGCTCTGGCAGAAGCTGATGCCTTCAGGGTCAGTCAGTCTGGGTCAGTGCTGGTGCTCCCAACCCCACCAACCTCTCCTCTGGGCTGCTCTGCAAGTGAGCTGAGCTTGTGCTGGAGGCCAGGCCTTTTATTGGCCTCCTGATCCTGCCCCTGCGCAGTTGGGCCCAGCCCTAACCAGGCACAGGTGGGCTGAATGCAGGCTCACACCCACTGCCTGGTGGTTAGCAGCACCTGGGTGTTGCCTCATTTCACTACATTCTCCCACCTTCTCTCAGCTAATCAACTGTATTAGAGCCTGTCCTCTTCTATTCAGTTTTCTGTTTCTCACAAGCTGTTTGGAATCTCTGCTAAGACCTGATTTTTTGTCATCTGTGCCTTTTGATATTGTTATGACTGATGCATACCAGGGATTCTGCCACCAATTTTAGAGGCTTCTGTATAATCCAAGAATACTTCAAAGTCTGTGCTAGCCTTTCTGCCAGGTCACTTTGGTGGTAGTATTGGTCAAGGTCAAATAAATTGAAGCATTACTTGGTCATAGATGGTAAGAACTTACCTCTAGACCTCACTGTTTTGTCTTCCTTCTTTATATGTGTATTTGTTTGTGGTGTCCTATTGTGACACAGTTTCACATCCCTGATTGCTTTGCTTTTAATTGATTTCCAGCATAGCTAGTTAATTACAAGATGCATTTGAAGAAGGGTCTGGTGGCTGATGTTTGGAGGGACTGAGAGCCATTCTATCATTTTCAGGTGCTGTTTGGCACTGCTGATGGACAGGTTATTGTCATGGACTGCCATGGCCGAATGCTCGCACATGTGCTCCTTCACGAGTCAGATGGCATTCTCAGCATGTCCTGGAACTACCCCAGCTTCTTGGTGGAGGACAGCAGTGAGAGCGACACGGACTCCGACGACTACTCCCCACCACAAGGTAGGGTTCTCTGCACATCTTTATTTCAGCTTTGAAAGTGCTCGTGAAGACATCTGGACCAGCAGGGAGTTGTCATGCTGTTACTGAAACAGCAAGATGGCCCCAGCAGGATGGCCACAGTTCTAAGCTGGTGGCTTGTATGTTCCTGTGGAGGTAGCATGGGGGATGGAGCAGAGGCCTAGTACCAAAGAGAGGGTTCATCTCCAGCTCTGCCACCAGTGCCACTGCGTGGCTTGCTGCAGGTCATACCTCATCTGTGCTGCTCTGCCTCTTTGCATAAATGAGATAACACAAAGCTCAAATTTTTAGTGAGGGTGAATGAAAAACGCTTGGCTGGAGTATATCAGGTTTCACGGTTAAGCAGATGTAAGGTATTGCAATGATTCATGCGTATGGAGGTAGAGTGCAGTCACAAGAATTTAATGCACTACAGTATATAGGTTCATGTGAAAAGACAATAGTAACAGACATAGCAGAAAGTACTACATCTTTAACTTTAAAGAGATCCTATGAAACAGATAATGCTCATTATTGTAGTCCCATCCTTGATAGTCCTTACATAAAGAGCTCAATAAAGTCTGTAAGAGGACTGGAAATGAAAAGTATTTTATGCGTGGCATAGAAGGGCGACTGGAGCTATGCAGAATTACTAATTCCCATGCTTCAGAGCACAGTGTCAGTTTTAAGTGTCAGGAAGAAATCTTTCCCTCCCCCTACGTATAAATACAACTCGTTGGATAAAATCTTTTGGTTTTAAACTCTTTGAAAAGTATTATTAGCAAAGAACTTTGAGGCCTCCATATCGACGTGCAGTCAGCCTCATCTTTCTTCTGCAAGTTTTGCTAGTACTTCTTAATGCCCTTGATTAGTCTGCAAGATCTAGGTAAAGTATTTCTCTTTTATAAATTAAATGAAGAATTAATTTAATACAGCAGTGATTGTACAAAGAAAAATTTTAATACATAATAGCTAGAAATAATTCTGAATTTGTATCTTAGACCTGACCTACTGAACTGAGGACTCTTGCAATTTTAACTTTTAATTTGGATTCAGTCTGAAAACCTATCTTTTCCAGAATCATGGTTATATATGTCAATATGATAAGCATATGTATTTAACAAATAACGATAGAAGATAATGTGATCATTGGGTAAAGTGTTAGCACCTTTTAAAAATTAGTTTTGTTTTGGCTTTGAGATTTCTTACCTTAGAAGAAAAGTAATAAACTAAATTTCCTATCAAGCTTCAAAAGCAAGGAAAAAACCCACAAATTGGTTTTCTGTTACTTTTTTAAAGTACTGGGGTTCCAGTTGGAGGATGGTGAAGATGCTGAGTACACATTTGAGAACTTAAATGATCCAAATGCACTAGGTTTTTCTGAGTCAGTCAGGGGGTGGGTGGACTCATTAAAAGCCTATTTTAATGATTACCCAAATATGATGTATTTTCTTTAGAGAAGATGCAGTGTAAACCACTCAAAGGTGACAAGCCTTTGACTCACACAGATGTGTAGGAAGGACTGGAAGTTTGATGGGTTTTTCTTATCAAATCACATGCACACAGAGACTAATTAATAGACATCTTTCTCCCAAATGATTTTTAGTCATCTTTTTACAAGATGGAAGTACCACTGTTAACTGGTTCTGCCATTTTTGTTGTCTGAAAGCATGCTGGGTGGGGGCTGAGAGGCACTTTATCAGGGAGGGGCCAGCAGCATCTCCTGTCAGAACTTGAAAACAAAAAGAATTATACACCGAGTGCTACAGATGGAGATATTGGTCATTAAGTATTTGAATGATGGGATTTCAGTGAGTGCTGAAAAACAGTCCCAGAGGAAGAGAAACTTTGCAGAAATCTTTTTTGAAGTCAAGTGTTCCTTTTGGGCTCATCTCTGTCTTTCAGTGCATTGGATCCTCTTATGCAGGATGTCAGGTAACTTTCCATGTTGCTGCCTAGGTCTTAATGTTTAGAATTCAGTAATTTGTGAAAGGTCAGTATGTTCTCATTGAAATCTTTACAGTTTCTCTAAGTGACTTCAGAAGGAGTCCTCACTACCTGTCCAAGCAGAAAGTGTATCTGACAAATAGCTTTCAATGTGATTATTTTGTTTCTTACAATGTTTTTCAACTTGAGTCCCAATAAAGCCTTCCAGAGCACTGGTTTTCAATTTGCAGACACTTTGGGGAGTTGACAATGGAAAAGGATTGAAAAACATCAGATAAATCACTTTGGATATGCTGCAGTAAAAATTCAAAAAGTAAAAACACTGGAGTTTCACAAAAGCAGACAAACTAGCTAAACCTGCTTTGCTTTTGCCTATAGATGTTGCTGAAATAGGCAAGTAGAGTTTGAGGCTTGGAACCACTCCTGATGGCAGGAGGCTGAAGCACTGTGTGTTTCAGTCTGGGTGTAGTTACTTCTGGTTGTTTGCTTTTTGTATACTCTAGAGCCTTGTTTTTGCAGATGGACCAGCTGCGTATCCCGTCCCAGTGCAGAACACCAAGCCACTACTTACTGTCAGCTTCACATCAGGAGACATCAGTTTAATGAACAATTACGACGACTTGTCACCTACTATCATCCGCTCAGGGTTGAAAGGTACAAAAGGAAGTCATTTCACACTCTTCCTATCCTCTGTTTTTCTTGAATTTTCAGTGATGTGTGTGTACATTGTTTTCACAATCGTCTCTCCTAACCGAGGACTCGTCTGCTGTTATTGCCATTTCCAGCAGTGACACCTGCTGGGGGAAGAGCAGTGCTTGGCTGATAAGAGCTTTTGCATTTGAAAAAATGCTCCAGCTTTTGACATTGTGTTTTGTTGGCGGTGTTGCAGAGCAAAGTGGTCCATCCACTGTTTTTCAGTGGCATGCACTAATAGGTTTATGCTTCTTTGTGTGAATGCCCCTGCTGTGTAACACTACCTTTGCATCTTTAATTCACAAAGTCTCCTCCTATGCTTTTTGTAAGCAGGTACACATAGCAATGCTGCTTTGACTCCCGCAGATTTTGGAGACTTGTTAGAATTACTGATTATCAAAAGGCAAGCTATTCTGAGAGAAGGAAAATTCCACTGATTAATTACTGTACATCTTGCTAAGTGCTGTGCATGAATGTTTGTCAGATCAGTATTTCATGTAAAATTCTTAAATCATATTGCAATTTTTACTATTCTTTTACTATTCTTCTCTATCAAAAAGTCCCTTGCTTTGCCAGCATTTACAATACAATTGACAGTGCTTTGCCTGAAGTTCTGTTTCACTGTGACCCATAAGTACATATTTAAATATAGGTTCCCTGTCTTCTTTTTCATCCTCACAGGTAAATTAGTTTTATATTAGATGGGAAAAAAATAAAAATAAAATGGTTGTGGAAGACTTTTAGGTGTGGCATATTTTTGGTGGAAAGCTGCCCTAACACCAGCCCAGTAGTTTTTGGGTTAAACTGGGAAACGAACTAATTTAGAGAAGCTCTTGTGGTATCCACCAATGCATCTGCCCAGCATCTTTACAGTGTTGTAGTAGATAGAATAGGAAGTAACCTTGAGTTGTCATCTAGTGTAGCTTCTGGATGGAAACAGTAGGAGAAACAAACTCCATCTTATTCTGTCTTTAGATTCACAGGGCTCTGATCTTGCTGAGGATGTCCTGTTTCTCTTTACCTGTTGACTTTCACTGATGCAAAAAAATCCCCTACATAAGCCCTCTTCTTCTAGCAAAGAATTTGCAAGCTACAATAGAAATATTTTTTATGAATTGTAAACTTGACTACATTGCTGACATCAGCAGAAGAATGTGCAACATCTTGCTGGATTGGGAGTGGAAAGGTGATTGGGAGATCACTGTCTCTGTTTTGTTCCCATTACACAGTGGGCATATAGCTATTCCAAATCTATCTATAGAAAGTATTTTGCATATAACTGACATACAGGGGTAAGCATTTTCTGTACCTTCTCATGAGTTTTTTGTTTTTTTTTTCAAGTGACTAATTTTACTGGTTGTTCTCACATACAAGGATGTGCAAAACCACCCAGCTCCAGCTGCTTGCTATTCTGCTGAGAGTGGATGGTCTTCAGTACTGTGTGCAAATCTTAATTCATATGTTTCTGTTTGAAATCTGCAAACATTGCTTTGTGGACTCTGCAGCAGATGCCCTTGTCTCTATGGACTGCAGTAGCAGGCAACTATAAAACCATTTCGAGGATTACCAATATATTTACTAACTTTGCATAGCTGTCATTTTACTGGGAGCGTTCATAATAAATCAATGCAGAAAAACATTTTCTTTTGGATTGGAATTTGACGATCCAAATACAAGTCTTTTCACCCAGCTTGGACACTCTGGAAGTTTTATTAATTCTAGTGGAGGTCTTCAACTGCTCAATTATATCCTTTCTTTTTTATGCTTTTTAATTCAGTGAATCTGAGTACACTGCTATCTGCAGAACTGTGGAACTGCATCTCCTAGTTGTACTAGCTAGCTCCAGCTACCACGTGCAGAGCTATTGCACATTTAGAGTTCTATCTATTCAAGGTTTGCTCGAGGGATGGCTCTGATACCACCAGCCATTCACTTGCAGACTGTTAGCCTGGATGAAACCTCCATCTAATTTCTAATCTCTGTGCTTGTGCTGAGACCTTGTTATCAGTTGAGCTATTTTGTGTCCAGGTTCGATAGAAGACACCCTTAGCAGTGCAAGTGTGCTGTGGAGGCACACTGTCCTGGGGAGGATGCTGCAGACTGTGTCCTGCCTTTCACTGGCTTTGTAGCTGCCTAATTCTATGACTTCTGAGAGAGGGAAAAAAATGGCTGGATGCAGTTTTATCTGAAGACATTTATCCAAAAGAGATAGCTTTTTCATTCTGGTAGTTGTATAGTTAAGCCATTTACCAAAAGTGGAGTTGATCAGCATGCCTCGTTGGTTTCTAACCTGCCTCTCATTATACTCTCTGAGAAAGATGAATTAAATCCCACTGCAGATTACTCAAAAGGCTGAGGACTAAGAGGAAAAAAAGGCATAGAGTGCCTAGCTGTAGAAGAATTATCTTAAAGAACATCGGTGTTGCCTCTGATATGTACAGAAGCATAATTCCCATGAGAAATATCAGAAAGTTGAAATAATACAAAATCATTTAAATTGCACATAAAAGTCCCTGAAAATGACAAGCTGACAACTTGAAACAGCTTTGAGATCCATCCTGCCAATTCTTGTTTCTCTCCCGCTTCTTCATCTGAAGACAGCTTCTCGCCCACAAATGTCTTCAAAGAGTTCTCAGCAGATTGAGCATCACAGAGCACAAAAATTTTACCTTCACTTTGTCTCAGCACAAAATGTCTACCTTTCACATCCAGTTTAGGAGTAAAAAGGTTAAAACAGTAACTTAATATTCCTTGCACATGCAAATCTGCCTCTGAAACACAAGGAGAAACACAAAATACTGTTTTTGTGTTCTTGTTGCAGTGTGACAAAGAGCTGGAGATATGAGAATTTGAAATTAGCATCCTCAAATGAAGCTGTGGGTGTTCCTCATCATGATGTGCCTGTAGGAGAAGAAACTGATACATATGCTCATATCTATGTATATAGAAGACTAAGCAATCCTTATGTTCTTCTGGTAAACACCTGCTAGACAGATATTTTCACAAGTTAGGTGTCAAAACAAAACCTATGACATGGAGGCCATATGTATTTATGGACAAAAATGCAGAAGTTGTTTGACGTTACACTGAACTATAACTCTAGTCTGAGTCATGCTAAAAGTTAGATTCAAATTCAATGAGAAAGTGAGGCAGTGCCAAATATGCTGCTTTTTTGCACTGTAGGCCTTCCCAGACAAGTGTGCTTTGCTTCTGTCTTAGTGAGATTTATCTGCTTGATATTAACTTGATTCTACTTATTTACCCCAAAGATGTGTCTAGTATCTTCCACATCAATTTCAACATCTCTAATGAATTCTTGTCCTTAGGTACTTAGGAGTGGCCACTGATTACGTTCTAGACTCACCTTAGAGAAAGAAAAATGAATGGGTTTTACACATTTTTGCAATTTACAAAACAGAGTCATTCTGGGAAGGGCACGTGTGGCATATTTGCTGTTACTTCAATGAAAGGGTTGAGTTTTCTAAGTACTTCAGTAACTTTAGAGAGCATGATTTAGCTGTCCAAATCACTTTCCAGCATCTGGAAATGCTGTTCCTACTGATTCTAACCAGTGTTTATTGCAAACTGTCTTTGTGATTTCAGATGTGGTGGTACAGTGGTGTACACAAGGAGACCTACTTGCAGTAGCAGGCATGGAGAAGCAAAGCCAATTAGTTGACCTCAGCAATGGTTCCCTCTTCAAAAGTGCACTTGTCAAGTTCTACAACGTGCGCGGGGAACATATCTACACTCTGGAGACACCTGTGCAGGTAGGAGGTGTTTTTTAAGTCAATTTTAGATGCCTTGCTGACACATTTTCTCACATTAGCTTGTTGGCATAGACCTGCGGTATAAAAAGTGTTGCAAAATGTCCTGAACACATTCTAAAACACTATATAGATAAAAATGAACTCTAATTATTGTTTGCATTGAGGTGGACATCCAAGAGTGCATCTGATTCTAAGGCCCACTCTGCTAGGTATTGTGTAAATATATAATGATATAATATAATGAGAAACAGTCTGTCTCCTAACACCATTGGGCCATGAATGGACAAGATAGAAAAAGAAAATTCTCTTGTTTTATGGATAAGTGATTTGAGGAGAAAAAACTAAGTAACTTGATAATGTAGCTGAGCCAAGAACTGGATAAAAATCTTCCAAGTCAAGTATCATAACCACAAGATAATTCTTTCTTTGCTATTGCTGTAATTTGCTAACATATGATATGTGAATCTGATGCAATATTTCGCTTTTTATGGCATCAGATGGAGAATGATGAATCAGAAAGCTTTGTTTTTCTTCCTACCTTCTGTACAGACTTTCGCTGTAACCTTGGTCACATTACTTGACCAATAAATGTCAGCACATGGTCTGTGTGCTGCTTAGGAGCAGAGCATGCTTTGTAGGTCAGTAATGGTATTTCAGAACCCAAATGAATGTCACTCTACAGATTATTTCATTTTCTGCAGAATAGCGATGACTCTGTTATGATTTCTCACTGTTACTAGTGAAACTTAATTTTTAATAGCTCTGAAAATTGAAGGAAAATTATATAGATATTTCTTAATTATGTTTTATGGTGATATGGTTTATTATAATTTCTTTTTCAGTACCCTGATCTGGGATGGATACAAAAGGATGATGTAGTAAACCAGCTGCTAAGCTTTTGTGTTTGCTTATATTTAGCATTAATCTATGCTTATTAACGTTAGCACTCTAATTTAGATAGAATTCTGTAGTTTTATAGTGTATAAAATAATATTCTCTAAAGCCAACCTAAATACATACAGTGGCATCTAATGGTCATTTAGGTACCTAAAGGACTTACCCATACATACAGCTTTATTGTCTTAAACATACCCTTTTTGACTAAGTAGCACAGCTTTTTCCTCTCTAGATCAGTTAGAAAACATGTTTATACCAGTGTTGCTTATTCCCCAGCCAGGTGAAAAACAAACCTTGTTCTCTTACTTCAGTACTAGGATGCTGTGTGTCCATCTCAGTTGTTCAGCCAGTGTAACACTCTTGGGTCAAGCTGTGAAATCAAGCTGTGGTTAGAGCAGTGGAACTGATGAGGTCAGGCTGCCTTAAGGTCTGCATGAGTGCAGGCTTCTTTCTTACTGCTCTTTCCCCTTCTTTGTTCCAAATCACCTAAAATGCCTTCATTTCTCTCTCTCTCCCTCCATCCCATAAATTTCTTTTCATGTTTTCAGCTCTTCTCTTTTCTCCTCTGCTTTTTCCACTGGGACAAAGCACATATTGTGGCTGACATGAGGGCTAATTATTTTGCCATTAGATGAGTACCCATAATGACAACTGGCAGGTCATAAGGAACAGGTAACTGCCAAGTTCATACTACAGTATTTGTCATAAGGAAAATATTAACATGAGTCTTTCTGCTCTTTCCAGCTGCTAATTTTCACTGAAATTACAGCATTTTAATATCATGGAGATTTCTTCCATCCTTGTCACCTTCAGATGAAAAGCCAAGAGCTTCAGAAGTTGCTAAGCCAGGTTGGAAGAGAAGGATGGGGAGGAGGGGGGGCGTGGCAAAGCAGTAATTAATAGCTCAAGCAGAGTCTCATTGCCCTAGTAAAGCAGGGTAAAAACAGCATTCAGACTGATAGATTTATGTTTATTTAAAAAGATACACCTGTATCTGCCTATGTGGGCTTTATGCTTCTGTGTATTTGAGTGTTAACCTGACAGTATTGTCAGCTAAGTGGAAGGTATGATAGAACACTGCTAAATATTTGGTTTACTAACAAAACCAGACTTTAAAAATTGCTAGTAACTTTTGTTACTCTGTGTCTCTGCTCCAAAGATGTATATCAAAAGATTACAGAGTGAGTCTGTGGTCACACTAATATGTCTGATGACAGATTCATCAGAATAAATACATTCGTTTTTTGTACAATGACAGGCAGTCTTGTAGTGGGATTTTATAAAATCCATCACCAGTTACTAAAAGAGTTGAAACCAAGAGAATTTTCTCATCTCAAATTCTGCTGCTGCTAACACTGTTTATTCTGAAGCAAGCAAATGTGTGACCAGAAAAGCACTTCTATTCCAGAAGGTCATTCTTCCAAATATAAAGGTCAATATGTAAAGCAACAATAAAAATAGAAAACATGGGATTGTGCATCTCAGGCACAAAAAAAAATGTGGTCTTCTGTCCCACATCTTTGATAAAGCAGATGTCTGAAAAATTTATCTAAAATATATCTAAAATCTATCTATCTAAAATATACTGAACTGTCTTTGTTTCTGCTGTTTGTCTATCCTGAGTACCTTTGGTATGAAACAAGCAACTTAATTGTTTATAACAAAACTCAGTCTGAAACTGACACAGGATTTATGTGCAACTTAGCTGGAATGTTACCTAACATAAAGTCACTTCAAACCCAGAGGTAGAATAGATTTGGGTACTGTAGGTTACTCATCTTCATGACAGATTTTCAAGGTGTTTTGTATTTCACCTTGTCCTCCAGCTTTAGTATGGTTTTGGCATCCTCTATTTTGTTTGATTAACTCTCAAACTCTTACCTTCAGTGTAGTATTTTATATTTCATAAACCTAGTTTGCTGACTATAAAACCCTTGGTAGGGAAATCACATTTGTATAGAAGTATCCAAATGAATGCATGAAAAATAGCATTCAAAAACAAAGTGTGTTAGACCTAGCACACTGTAGCAGTCTCTCATTCCCTGCATTGAGGCTTCACCCTGACATGGTGCAAGTATGTATTAGCAGAATGTAGTGGAAAGAGCTCAAAAAGCATTGGTAAGGGTTGGGCAAATATTGAACTTGTGCTACACAGAATCAAATGGTTTTTAGCCTTGAAAGAATGATGAAAAAAATGCAGAAGGGACTTCAGAAAGTCACACCAGACTTTATCTTATTGGAAGGAGTTCTATGAAATCTAGGCCCATACTGTGACTCCAAAGAGTTGATACTGATTATTTGTTTTACGCAAAGAGTGTATTTTAAAGGCAGTCATCACCTGATGACTGTTCAGGAATATACTATAAATTTCTCTGAAACATGGTACTCTCACCTTTGTGTATGTGCACACTAATTTGATGAAAAAATATACCCACTTCTTTTAGCTTGCAAGTTTTTCACGGTCCTGCTTTTTCAACATTTAAAAGTGGGATTACAACAGCAGGCTGCCCTGCTGGTCATAATTTTCGCTCTTGGAAGAATGCTAATTTCTTACATTATTTGTTAAATACTCACAACCTTTCCCTGGCATCAAATAGGGATGAGAATAACCAACTCATTCAAGACTGTTTTACGATTCTGCTAAATTTTTTTGCTAGAAATGCTGCAACCCAGTTCTGTCACTTCAGAATTTCTTCTCTGATGTGCAGACATCTCTTAATTTTATCAACTAACTGTACCTACTGTCACTTCTGAGTAGATACAGGTGCTTCATATGTTCCCATTTGAACTTAAAAAATATGAGTCTCCTATAGGATCCCTTCAAAATTACCTAACTGCTAATTTTGACAAACGTGTGATTTTTTTTGCTGTCTAATGTTTCAGAGTTGTGGCTTGTATTTTGGTTCCTCTTCACTTTTTATAATTTTCCTTTTTGTATGTCCCAAAGAGAACCAGAGGGATAAGAATGTGAATTAAGAAACCGTGATATTATCTACACACTTGTAATTTTGCAGCAAATTTACATTAGCTTACACCTCTGTGTACATGTTTACATTAGTTATATACCACTGTGTAACTGGTGTAAGAACAGACTAAACCTCAAGTGCAATTAAGAAGCATAATCAGAGTGAAGTAAGTCTCGCAACAAGATTAGATACCGAAAAACTGTAATCACATATTTATCAGTGTGACATTTTTTAACCCTAATTCAAAGTGGTGTACCAAAGGCTAAACCTTTATGGGAGAGTCTTCCAGGATTCTTTCAGAAGATCCACTTGCTGTAAGCCTGCAGTAACCCTCACACCATTTCATGGGCTGCTACTCTGCTGGAAACTTTCTGGTATCTGAATGGATAGATTTAGAATAATGTGATCCAAGAGAAACCTGGTAGTTGTGTCAAAGCTATTTTACTAAGGCCTGAGAAGGAAGGTGCAATTTTAGATTAAATTCTGATCAAAAGACTTTGGGAGAAGAGGCTGCCTTTTATGTTACCCAGCTGAGCTGACCTTACTTACTTCATCTTCATTTATTTCACATAGGATGTTCAGGTTTGTTGCTTCTGAATTAACGATGTCTTTCATTTATATTCCCTGAAATCAATCCTATTTAATTGTTATTGGATGGCAATAAAACTTTGAGATAAGTTTGGTTTCTTACAGAAGGAGAAAACAGAGTGATGGTTTAGAACTAGCTGGTGAAACATTCTTTGGGTTATCAGTAAGGACCATGATGAAGGGCCTTGATGTTTTCCACATGGGCTGTAAGATTGTCTCTGACACCTACAGAAATGGGTCATAATCAGGACTGGAAAATAGAAACACTTGGTTATGCAAAGGCACATTCTGCTAGAATGAGATTTCATCATTATATTGAAATATTTAAAAAAGAATATTAAAATTACTGTAGAAAGAGGATGTAAGGAACATTTGCAAATCAAGTAAGAGTTTACTGCATGAAAAATCATATAAGGCCATAGCAGGGTAATTTCTGACCAAGTTGTAATCTTTTTTGCTTTTATCACCATCCATTCTTACTAGTTATTATTATTCCCATTGTGAATATGGGGAAGAGAAGAATGAAAATGTTACGTTGCTTTCCAACAGCCATACATGAATGCTTTGGCAATACAGAGGTAGCAGACACAGTTCACAGAAGCTGGATGGGCAGTGCAGATGTTGCACCTTCCAGCTTCTCTCTGAGAAGAGCAGAGGGGAAAATGGGTGTTTCCACATCCATAGTCTGAAGTGAGAAAAAGCAGACAGCATACATCAGTTTTAGTTACACATACCATTCACAAAATACTATGTTACAGCTGGGTTCTTTCTCCTGAGAAAAACCCTGTTTGTTGCTGGGCTTTCTGCCCTGGAATACCATTTTTATTTCATTACCAGTGGGACTCCCAGTGACAGCAGACAAGGGATTAGTACAAGCAGCAGGCAGACCTCATGGCTGAGGATTTCTGAGCTCAAGGCAGACAGCAAGAATCAGCTTGAATAGTGTTTTCATCAACTGAACTGCATACAAATGATGAAAGATATATAAATTATGCTCTTTCCTGTAAGAGAAACAGATGAGTGACTTACAAGAAGCAACCAGAGCTTGAGCAAGACTATCCATTCCCTTGTGCTTTTTTGAAGAGAATCAACATCCCAGCTTCCCAGTTGGGGGTACAAATTTGAGTAAATATAGCTGACTTTCAAGTCCAATCTGAAAAAAAATATGGCAAAAGAACTCCTTGTTGACACTTCTCGAGTTGTGTTTTTAGTCAATATTTCTTCTGATAAGACATCACATTTTTTCCTCTTTATCCAGTTATTTCTAATATGTAATTGTCATAGAGCTGAATCCTATCTCTGTGCAAAAGTTTAAGGGTTTTTCCAGTATTTTTTGTTAACATATTTACAGTTTGTGCTGAGACTTTTCAAGCCCTGAGGGGCTTTCTATATGCAAAGTGGGATTAAAAATTCTCATTAGATTTGTAGCTGCATTTCCTTGTTTCTAGCAGAAGAAAAAGTGCAAGCATGGAATATTCCTTCATTTTTTTTCTGAAACCGTGCTAGTACCTGCTTTATGAGGAGCAAGAATTTACATTTCGTGTTGGAGTTCATTTGTTTCTTCTCAGCGGTTTGGAAAGAACGCTCTTAACTGAATTGGGGCAGTAACTGCTTTGTATCCCTTGTGGGGAAAGAGTGGGAAGAATCCTTATTGAAAAATATTGGAGCGGTACTTTTAAAGGTCAGGTGAGATCTGGCATTTGGGTGATCTTTTATTTCTCCAAGCCTATAATGACAGACTAATTTTACCTGAACCTCATCTTAAGTCTTCCCCCTTCACTGTGAATGAAGTGTAGCAGAATTTTAGGCTTGAGGAGTTCTGGGGACTGACGATTCCATAGGAAAGGAAAGCAAGATGTGTCTGGTGAATCAGCAAGCAAAGACAACCCAGTATGGTACAAGTGCTCTTTGAGATTAAAACATGAGGAATGTGTGGAGACTAAATGTGGAAATAGAAGAGTAGAAATGTCATGGTTTACAAACAGTACAACACTTGTATGTAGTTTGTGTGTATTTAAACACGTACCCAGTGTTCCAAAGCTTCTGAAAAGCCTGTTACTTGGGAATATGTTTAAGATTGCACAGGTTCTTGCACTGGTGCTGTCTGCATCTCTGATGGTCTCTGCATGCAGCAGTAATCTGAGGAGAGAAGTAGTTTCAGATGACTGTATTTGGATGAAGAGAGACCTATCTGCAATGTGTTGGGTTATAATAGCTGCAAGACTAGACTTCGTGACCTGGCTGTCCAGGTGTGCTGTATAGATTTATGACAGGGGATACTAGACATGTCTCCTGGCATTAAACGCTGTCCAATAAATAAAAATGCATGTGCTAAGTGACATACTTATTTGTCCTTTGACAGTATTTATAAGTAAGTGTTAGTTGATGAAAGGTGAATCAGAAAGATGTGGTTTGGATCCCATAGTAACCATCAGATAGATAGTTCTGCCCATGCTGGGTTTCAGCCCCTGGGGAAACTGTCACTTCTGATGGTGCCTTTCTCAGGCTGTCATGTAGTAGATCCAGCAGGTACCTAACTTTTTCAGTGCTTTTTCAATTCAATCTATTTTGCAGGTAGTTTGAACTCTCTCATTACTGCCAGTATGAGGACTGAGTCACACTCTCAAATTATGAAAATATAAATCAATAAGGAATACAGTATGTGATCTCTCATCAAATTTAAGGCTTTGTCCCACAGATTATGGTTATGAGAAGCCATGTAATTATTGATGGTACACAAAGGATTTCTCAGTTCTTTTGAAGTTCTCCACTACAAAATGCCTTTAGCAATTACTGTGAAAATCACAAGGTTCATATATTGCTCCTTTCTATTTGTATAACAGTCAGCCTGAAGGTTTGTGCCTCCATGGAAGTGTGTGTGTATGTTGCTGCCCAGAGGTAATGAAAAGGAAGCTTCTTCATTCCTCCTACTTTAGAACCAATACTTTACTTGAAATTTACATCTAGGATAAGATGACATCACAGAGAAGATATTTTCTCTGAAAAAGTAGTTTTGTCCAGCTCTTGATGCTAGAAATTGATATAATGCTGTGCAGCTGCATCCTGCTTTATATCATTCACATAAATACATCGTATCCCAGTTCTCCATCTTTAAGCATCTTGAACTTGTAACTGAAAGGAAAGCTTTTATTCCCCAGACTAGATTTATGGGTTCTGGGCTGATTTAACCCAAGGACCATATTACTGGGAAGGCCTAGGTAAAAGTTACTACTTATGATGCCTTAATCCTTATATTCTGTATAGTTAATTATCATTTGGTGCATCTTGTGAAGAGCAAAGATATTCCAAAGAGACCGTCACCTTTCAATAAATAGTTCACAATTTAGATTAACAACATGTTCGCTTAACCTTTTGAGTATCATGGATTGTGAGAAGAAAGGAGCCCTTCACATAAAGGAGTAAACCTTTTATAGGTCACTGGTTACAGCCTTCTGATAGTGTTCTTCATGGAGTGGCAGTTTCTTCTTTACTCTGTGTTGTTTATTTGTACAGAGATAGCAGCTATGGGATGGAAATTCTGTGTGAAACACAGAAAGCAAGAGGTAACAGGTGGATGCAGCTAGCACTCATGAAGAGCAAGAGTAACAGTGATAGGGCTATAAGAGGTCACCAAAAAAATGTTGCTTTAAGGAAAAAGATGGGATTTAGGAAGAGAGTTTAAGCTCAGTTCAGTATTTTCACATGAACTTGTATGTTCATACAAGAGGGAATAGTGTCCAAAGCAGCATTTGAGTTGTTTATTGTTATTCTTCTCTGCGTTATGATACTTAGTGTTATGTTTCCTTTTACTGTCATGAATTCTGACATGTCTTGGGGTAGGCAAACAGAAAACAAAAGGCCATTCTCTGTTTTGATCTTGGTGTACTTTCACAGTTCAGTTCCTCTGGGAATTCAAAAGAGACACTGTGCAGCAGAAGATTCACTGCAAAATAAGAAAGCCAGCTGGGTTTTGTCCACTAGTTTACCAAGTGTCTCTGGGCATATAATTTAACGTTTCAATTTTAAAAGTTGAGCTGCTACCAGTAGATCAGGATTGATTAGATGACTGGAGAAATACAGTTAGACCATGAAAAATCTTGCTTTTTAACAGTGAGACTTTAAAGTAATTTATCATGTAGATAGTGAATTTGGTAGACAGTTTCTTGTGTGAAGAGCTTTAAGCCTTAGGAGTAAAAAGCACTGTATAAACATCAGCCACTGTATTTGGTAATTTCAGATGTTCACATTCTTTTCCCTTTTTATGGGCAACAGCATGCACTTTTAAGTGTCTAGAAGACTTAGGGTAATGCATCCACACTGAATTAATGTGATCGCTTTCTGTACAACTATTTTTGAGAACGTGTCTTCCTCTCCGTACAGCGTCCCATCATCTCGATCTGTTGGGGTCACAGGGATTCACGCCTGCTCATGGCTTCTGGACCTGCCCTATACGTTGTCAGAGTTGAGCACAGGGTCTCCAGCCTGCAGCTGCTGTGCCAGCAGACCATCGCTGGCTGTCTGCGGGATGACAAGGATATCAGCAAACTGACTCTGCCCCCGAGGCTCTGCTCATACCTCACCACTGCCTTTATACCAACAATCAAGGTAACAGGAAAAGGAATGCATGCGTGTGTGAGGAGGATGAAAGGTTGCCTGGTTTCTCCCCCCCAATCCCCTGCATGCCGCTCCTAAGTGACAATGGATAATTATAGGATATTGTAATTATCATGATTACAATTTTAAAAGCTTAATTAAGGGTCATTCCTGTCCTCTTCAAGAGCCCACTGAATCATTTGGTGCCTATTAAAATCTGAAAAGAGGGCTTGCATATGCTGATGTGCATTATTCCGTGGGGATGGGCTTTCCAAGGATATCCCAAGGGTAAAATATGCTGGTGAGTCACAAAGACTTCTGTAGCTGCTCATGGTGATGAAAATACTGCTATGGTTATAGGAGAGATTCACAGTGATAACCTGCTTGTTCCTTGAGTCCTTATTTTGCCAAGGAAGTTATACTTAGGACCAGTGGCTATCCAAATATTTCTACTGACAGTGAGGACATTACTTCTCCAATAGTGCTGTGGGAAAATAGACCAGATACTATACCTTTTCCTGTGCCACAAGCAGAGGCATCTGCTCCACCCCTTTGTTTCCTCATGGTTTTGCCCTCAGGATTTCTGATCTCTTTATCACAGCCCATAAACCAGACCATTAGCTGGAAACTGCCCTGCATTTAAGCATGTATTTTTGTGCATGAGTTATGGCATTCTATTGAGACATTTTCAGGTCCTCAAACCTGCTCAAATAACAATTCAAAGTGTGGAGTTCACTTACCTCTGTATGGGAACGAATCATGCCTATAAAATAATGATTCCATGCAGTTCCATTTGGATACTGCTAATCAGGGCAATTTGTGCAACTGTTAAATATTTCCTTTGCCTGAGAAGAATAAATACCTTGCTGTAACCATAACTCCTCGAGCTCCAAGGATGCATTTAACAGACCAGTGGGTCTCAGTTCTTTCTCGCGTGCCTACTTCTCACCAGGATGCTTTCCATGTTGTCCCAGAGCCACCCCTGCAGCTCTCTAGGGCGTCAGTGATATTTTCTTGCCTGTTAGGGAAGGGATGGCATGAAGGCAGCAGTTGGCTGTATCAGGGCTGTGAGCCATGTCGAGGATCAAAGGGGCAGAGGCAGGACAGGGGCACGTGGTTGCCATCAACCCTTTTGTCACCTCCCAGGGGGCATGTCAGGGTGAGGAGCAGTCACAGGGATGTGTAGCTGAGAAGGTAAAGCAGGGTTCCCAGAAGCCACATTCCCCTGCTCATTCATGAGCGTTTCTGGAGCCTCCTCAGCACTGCTTTATACTTTACCCGGGCTCTGCCCCAGCCACATACTCCCACCTACATTGTCAGCCATGCCTCCAGTGCCCTCCATGCAAGTCACCCTCTTCCCTGCATACATTCCTCTTCTTCCCCTTTGAGAGGGGAGGACTGCATTACAGATCACTCCTCAGCCCATATCCATCTCACCAGGTTAAAGAGGCTCCTTTCCCCCCCTACTTTTTTCCCCTGCATTTGCATTTTGAAAGAAACTGCCTTGACATACACATTAGTTGTATTTGTGTCATACAGGCTATGTTGTCCTAGACAAAAGCAGTCCAACAGCTTTAGGAGTGAGCTCTTCATGGATTTTAATACAGAGTGCTGCCAAGCAGGTCAAAAAAATACATCTTGAGCTTTCTGCTCATATTTCTCCACATTGCACGCAATTAGGCCCTCAGAAAAGATGAGTCGTGCTTGGCAGTGATGAAAGAGGTACAAGCTTCTTCCAGAGCTAGCAGCATATTTAGCATAACATATATCAGCACTAACCTTGAATGGGAACCTGAGTGGTTAAGTTCACCTGGATAGCCAGGAAGAGATAAGATATTCTGAGATAGTCTGAGATAAGATAAGATAGTCTGAGACTTGACCACATAACCCAAGAGAAGTTTGTGATAGTGCTGGGACTTTATTACAGGTTTGTTGTCTACTTCAGTGCTCTAACCACAGGTCCAACCCTCCTCTTTGTAAGTAGTTTTGGTTTTCTGTTGACTACTGCTTTTGACCTAACTAAACAATACACAGCCACTGACTCTTGTGTGTCTGTCCTGCATAACTCACACAGTAACCTACACTAATCTAAACCACAGAAAAAAAAATCCACAATAACCTACAGGAAACTTCCGCTTTCCTTCCTTCATTTCATCAAGCCTCCTATCCCAGACCCAAACAACATGAGAGATTTTGTCAGCTACCCAACAGCTGGCAATGAACGGCTTCACTGCACAATGAAACGGACAGAAGATGACCCAGAGGTTGGTGGTCCATGTTACACTCTGTACCTGGAATATCTTGGGGGACTTGTGCCTATCCTGAAAGGACGTCGTATCAGCAAGCTGCGGCCAGAGTTTGTCATCATGGATCCTAAAACAGATGGAAAAGCAGGTAGAATTTAATTGTTGCTCTGTATAAAAATCAGTGTAGGAAGACTATCAGTATTAAGTCCTCAAGAGTTAAAAGAAAATCTCTGTATGTAACATAGAAGCTGACATCCAGTTTTTTTCTAATGTGAAAAAAAACCCGTTACCATTACCTGAGCTCAGGCCTCTGAAATTATACCATGATGTCTTCTATTTTTTAAAAGGAAACTTGTTGTATTTTGAATAGTGGGTAATAGATTGCTAATTACCATAAAATATTGTTTAGTCTCAATTTTGAAGCTGATGGAATGCTATTCTGAGTTCAAACCATTGGAAATTTGGAGTTTATACTAGTCAAGCTGAAGAACAGTTAATTTTCTCGGCATAGTTTTATCTCAACTTCTGTCTGTAGATTGGATTTATGCTTCTGATGACTGATAGTTGTAATTGATACCAATTTTCTGAAGCAGCACTTACATTTTCTGGGGCATGTCTTGATAGATGAAATCTATGGAAACAGCTTGATTTCAACTGTGATTGACAGCTGCAACTGCTCAGACTCCAGTGATATTGAACTGAGTGATGACTGGGCTGCAAAGAAATCTCCCAAAATCAGTCGAGCTAGCAAATCACCCAAGCTCCCCAGGTAATAATTGGATATTATCTTGGATATTTCATCTTCTTTTCCTCAAAGTTTTCTTATTTCTACTCTTCTTTTTTCTTTTTCCTCTTGTGGAGGAGTGAGGTCCTCTATCGTGTGCAGTTCTGGGGTCATCTCAGGGATGGGACTGAGGTGGACTCTATGAACTCAGCTGTACTGGCTCTGCCAGATGTAAACTCTTGCCACTATAGGATGTATTTTGTCCTTCAGACAGTCTGTCTTTTTACCTCCTCAGTGTTGTAGAATAATGTAGAATGCCCTAGAATCGGGGTGTTCACAAATCCATGTCTGTGTACAGAACTCCTTATCTAAGGCCAATTATATGGGACCTTACTACTGTCCCTGCACATCTGGGATTCGTTCTCTATAGGTAAACACACCGGGTGTCCAGTAATAAGTTGTGTTGGTGTGTGTTGGCTGGGGTGTGGTCACACAAAGCACTATATAAGAATTGTAACTGCATAACAAAGTTCGAAGCTTGATTATCAATCACATTGATTGTTTGAGACTTCCTTCGTCGCTTCACAACACCTCAGTGCTTAGGATCCCTGGTCTAGTCCCTAGATCCTTAGTCTGTATTTCCTCAGCATTGTTTACAAATTCTTAAGTCCATGCATAGGTAGCACAGTGGCACTGCTGCTGTGGTGACCTCGCAACACAGCCTCAGGAAACAGATCCTCCTCAACACTGGGTTGATGAGCTTCTGTAACAGTATGCTAAATAAGACAGTTGTTTGTCTGGTTGCTATCCTTCCAGTTCTTCATTATATTCATTATGGATGTAGACAGAACCCTCCATCTGTACAATCTCCAACTGATGCCTGTGATGCTTCATAGGCACTGATATCTATCTGCCAGCTTCACATTACAGGATTGAGGATTTCTCTCTGCAGCTGACGCTTCAAAAGACCTTATATTATGAGCTTGTCCTAGTATGAGGCAAAGCAAATGCATCCCTTTATATGTGGACATAACCTGTGAAGCCTTGAAGTTTTAGTTTAGTAGTACCTGGCAAAAGAACCATCCGTTCCTGAGCCTAAAACTGAAATGGCACAGGAAAGACAACCATCCTATGTCTTTGGTTTTCTATGACCATACTTTCGAAATTAACTTTTGTTCATTATTTTTTCTACCAATGACCTTTTACAGGTGCTTTATCTCTTATTCATGAACCCCTTTATATAGTGGGAGGTAGGAATAATCTTTGGCTTAGAGTAAGGGCACTGATAAGGTTTGTGAAGTTTTGGTTTACTGTGGAGATATGCTAGCTGAGGCAGTTTCTTGTTTCCATTTCTTGAGACTGTGCTCAAAGTCTGCAGAGCTGAAATAGCTCCACTGTACACCTTTCTATGGATTAGTGGAGGATATATTGTACCTGGCAGAATTGCTGTAAGCTTTATTGAATTAATCAGAAAGCATCTGGTCAGAATTACTGCAAGTGTTTCAAGCCTTATGTATCTTAAAATTTGATCTGTAACTCTCCATCCTGTAGACTCTACAGACTTCATTAGTCACATAGAGATCACCATACCAGTTGTTATAAATTCAGAGACATTAATTTTGAGCATTTTTGTGTGCCTACTGCTGATTCTAATTATTGCTTTATATGCAGAATCAATATAGAAGCTCGCAAATCCCCAAAGATGTCACGAGCTGCGCAGGAGATATCAAGATCCCCAAGGTTACCAATAAGGAAACCTTCTATTGGTTCACCAAGCCTAACCCGGAGAGAGTTTCCTTTAGAAGATATTACTCAGGTAATGTGCACGTTGTTACCAGACCTGAGTCCAAATGCATCTCCTTCCAGAAGTAGCAAGTTGTGATATAGATTCAATGATCACCAATACATTTTTTGGTAACTAGATGATTACATCTTCCAGCTCCATGTCAATGTTTGAAAACATCAATGGAATACTAGGCATTGTTTATAAGTCCTGGCACTACTAACTTATGTCAGTGTGAGTCCCTGTGAGAGGTTTTATTCTAAGTGATGTTGTGGGCTGCTTGAAATAAATGCTTCTTAATGAGAAATTATCAGCTGTCTATATGCCATCATAATTCTCTGCTTTGCTAGAAATTGCAGAGATATGGAAGCTCTCACTTCAGAGGCCTACATGTTCTTTGTTGTATAATTCATAGAATCGTAAAATAGTTTGAGTTGGAAGGAACCTTTAACGGTCCAACACCCCTTCAATGAGCAGGGACATCTTGAGCTAGATCAGGAACATGAAACAGCCTTGGCATGGAATTAGCATTCCATGATCTCTTTGTACTCTATGTGGTGTTCATGACCTGTAGGTAAATAAAACTTAGAAGGCTATAGAATTGTCTGTGCTATATATGTTATTACTACCAGCTTGTGTTCTTTTAATTTTGTTTTGTTTCATTTCAGTTGAGCCGATTTTGCTCTGTATTCTCATTTTTTCCTTTATATTGGAACAATCTAGATCTCTAGATCTAGAGGTAGAAATGATAGGGTCCTTTCAATGGGGCGGGATACCAGTGGCTTAGGTCCTGCTCATGATAATGATGACAGTGTAACTCCTGACCTTTGACAAAATTGCTTGGTCTTTCAGACCCATAATTTCATCAGCTTGGAATCAGTAGTTTGGGAAGCTGCTTTGGAAGCTCCAGGAAAAACATGTTTGTCGTTATGAGTAATTAATTTCTGTCATGCTTGTTGTTCTGTACAGTGACTCGTAAGCATAGGGTGTATTACTTTCTGAATTCCAGAGTATCCATGCTCTTGTGCAAGAGAAGCAAGCATTTGAAAGCAGACCTATTCTCACTAAGCAGGCATCAGGTTGTTCAGTTGTTCAGTAGCTTTAATTAGCCTACTTGGTTGTTGTATGTATCACTTCTGATAATGTTCAAATATCAAAATGAGACTTATTAATGACTGGGTATAACATTTGCTACATAGAAACGTTAGTTTCTGTTTCAATAAAGTAAAAACAAGATAAGCTGAAATTATCACTTAGAACAACTTGATTGCTCTGCAGGTTTCTATTAGAGCTTGATACAGATTCTATTAGGTGAAAATTATCTTCTTTTTGCTTTGCAGCACAACTACCTTGCTCAGGTCACATCTAATATCTGGGGAACAAAATTTAAAATTGTGGGTTTGGCTGCTTTCCTACCAACTAACCTTGGTGCAGGTAAAAGTAAACTCTCTTGACTTTTGCACGTCAAAATCTTTCTAACCCAAGCCAAACATGTACCATGTGATTCTTCTTTAACAAAGCACTTATTGTCTGTGGACAGTAGGAGTCAAATTTCTAAAATTAATTGTAACTAAAAGATATTAAAATCTATAAATACAATAATGAGATGATCAATAAAATGTTAAAAATTTCAGCTGTAGTAGAAAGATTATTAACAGGCAAGAGCACACCTTTATTTCTACAGTTTATTTGAACAAAACCCAAATGAATAAAGAAAATTTTTGCAAGACTATGAAAGTCACAGAATTTAATTTATTGTAATAGAAATATTATTAAAACTCAGGTTTTTTTATAGTCGTCTAGCTACTAATTATACCAAAATAATCTTTAAAAATCTCTAACAGCATCATGATCAATTATTTAAATAATATCTTTTGTGGCTACTGTCAGACAAGAAACAGAGTCCTAGCTATTGGGAAGAGGATCTTCTTTGGCCCAGCCTCCAAGCAAAGGTTATCCACTCAGGATGTTGTCACCCTGGGGAGAACAAGTGCTTCTACTATAGGGCAGTGACACCTTCTATTTGATGAAGTGTTATGGAAGCCTTCAGATTTGTTACGAAATGTTTTTTTCCCAGTAATTTATTTCAGATACCTGCATTTGCAGTGATTATCTAAAGATAGTGTAAGAGTGACCCTGCTGGTTCAGACCAGATATTTTTGTACTTCTTCCGTTATCAGTGACGGATGTGTAGGAAAGGATGTGTTTATTAAGCATGTGGTGGTACTTCCTTCAAATATTTTTACAGCCTCCAATGGTTTGAGTCCCACGGGCTTCCTGAGCCAAGAGGGTGTAGTAACCTTCAACAGATCTCCTTCCTGAGAGTTTTCTGGTTTTTGCCTGAACTCAAATAAGGTGATAGCATCCCATGGTGAAGAGTTGCGAAAGTAAAATGGAAAAATGACTTTGCTTCCAAAAAAAATGTATGTTGCTACTAGATGAATCAATTAATAATTTCTACAGATTATTTTACTATAGAAATGCTTCTTCTATTTAGGGAGAAGTAGCTGAAAGTAGCAATCTCTTTTATCCTGTTAATGTGGTGTTATATAGTGATTTGGATGAGAATGGCCCATATATGCATTTCTTCATTAATACATTAAATAAAAATAGTCATAGCCTTTAACTGATTATTTCCTAGTGTTAGATGCTCTTTGTGTAAGATTTTTTTTTGGTTTTTAATTTCTTTTTATGTTGTTTCTCCAGTAATATATAAAACCAGCTTGCTGCATCTTCAGCCCAGACAGATGACAATATATCTCCCAGAAGTACGGAAGATTTCAATGGACTACATTAACCTGCCTGTCTTTAATCCAAATGTTTTCAGCGAAGATGAAGATGACTTACCAGGTAAGGAGGAACTGGAAGCCTGCCATGCTAAGGATTATGCTAGATGGAGGACAGATCACTTGTGTCACTAACCACCTCTGGTAAACATAAAACTTTATATCCCTTAATGTAGTGGAGTCCTGTAGAATCTAATTAGGATTATATGTATTATGAATTTTTTTTTCTGAAATATGTAGAATATATAATCCATTGAGTTTCAAGCTCATTGGAAAATTAATCATCTTCTATTTAGTTTACTAAGAGTTTTCCACAGACTAGAGCCTTGCATTCTGCCTCTTCATAGGATAGAGTTGTAATGTCTTTAAAGCCCCAAAGGGTCGTTCTTGTGACCTGAGGGAAGCAAAGCACAGCATGCAGATAGCAGCTTGGGTTAGAGAGCAGTTTCTCATAAAACTCAGCCACCCTTTGAGAAGTGATAAATGCCCACTTGGATTTTCTTCAATACCAAGTTTTACAGAGGCTAAAATTTTAAGTAGTTTATAAACAAGGAGGATCAGAAAGAATTTCACTGAGGTGTAATGTAGCAGAAGATTCAGGTAGTGCAGGGAAGGCTTGGATACAGGTGATGTGAACATGGCAGGTAAAAGGATTGAAAGTAATCAGGACTTCTTCCAATGGAAAAAAAAATTATCTTGGCAATCAAACTAACAAATAATAGACAAGAAGGTAAATTAATAGATTTTCAGAATTTTCACATCAGTAAGCAATTCTTGTTGCAAGGTTACAGGTGTTTTGGAATTATCCAAGTGGCTGTCATGCCAGAATCCTTTAAGGAGGCAGGAGCATGAACACTGAAAAGCAGTCAGATTTATGCTAGAGTCTGTTGAAATAAATGGAAATGCTCCTATTATTTTAGACCAAGGTTTTGACTGCTGAAAACACCCTGTGTCTGACCCAAGCATCAAAGTATTCCTCTGGACTTCTAAGGAAATAGTTGGTGCTTAAAATTACAATTTGGGACTTGGCTAATTTATATCTACATAGGGTCTGAAGAAAAGAACAGAGACATTGATGAGTATACATCTTTAATGCATAGGGAGCACTCAGTGTTTGCTGATATAGAACATGGTCCAACCTGACAGAAAGTAACCCAAAACTTAAGCAGGAAAAAAAAAAGTCAATATAAAGTCTTTGCATGTCTTTCTCAAAATTGGATTAGATCTGCAGTATCAGTTCCTTTTTTATTATTAAAAGAGCTGAAATGGTACTCTGAATTGCAATGTGGTGAACACCACATAAATGTAGGGAAAATTGTTAGAGAGTTTTGTTACAGCTCTTTGGGAAGGCTAGTCAAAGAATCATACTACCCGGTCCTCCATAACAGCTTTCCTCTTCTTGTCCACTTTTTCCTTTCCAATTTCATCTGAAAATTAATTTCTGACTTATCAAATGGAGGCTACTTGAATCTTCAGAAACATTTTTAGGGATATCCTTTCCTAATGCCTGCATATTAAGGAAAGAAGTGCCATATACTAGTGGGAAAAAATCTTGCAGTGTAAATAATGATTGCATGATAGATTAAAAAAAACACAAACATAATAGAAAGCTCCTCTTGGGCAGTGGAATATTAACACTGAGGTACTCTTGGAACAGGTGTTTTTCAATGTAGTTAGTAAAGATATGTCAAGGCAAATGGACAGAGAATAAATACAATTGCAGTGAATTGCAAGTTATGCAAACTAATTAATTAAAAACCATTAAACATTGGAAAAGGAAAAAAACACTGGATTCAAACACTTAGGCATACTAAGCAACATTGCAATGAATGAGATTTTGTTTGATAAGGCATTTAATACCCATCATGGCTATTTTCTGGGTTGCTCAAGACAAGCTAAGAAACATCAAACTCTGGCAGATAAATTGCTAACCTGCAGGCATCAGGATGAAAGCCTGGCCTGCCAGCAGAGCACAGAGCAATACTGCCTTTAGGGTCAGTTAAGTTTAGCTGTCTGTGTTCTCCTAAGAGAATCAACAGAGGTACCATAAAAATTTGTCAGCATAAACACAGACCTATCTGTATGCCTACCACATTCATGACTGATGGTGATAAAAACCTAATGCTATCGAAAATACAATTATAGGGCATAGGTAGATTACTAGAATTCTAATTAGAAGTTAATTGGAAACTGTGCAGCAGGTGGAGGAGTCCTGATATAAATCTCTAGTCTGATCTGGTCTTGCAAATCAGAGGTCTCCACAGAACTTCGCACACTTCCATGATCCTGGGTACGACTCTAGGATAATGGTTATTACTCTGGTCTCTTTCCCTCCCATAAACCTGCTGATGCTACTCCCTTACCATTTTCCACAGTTTTTATGCAGGAAGACTAATAAAGAATTGAAAAGATTCATGAAGTTTTTAATATAATATTTACTGTTTCCCTTCATTACTCTATTTTGTTTCTTCTCATCTTGTCTTCTGCACTTGTACTTGGTTCCAGTGTCTTCATTTTCTTGCTGCATTCCAGCATTTCAGTGGTGGTTCATGTTCTATTTTGTTTCTTCTCATCTTGACTTCTGCACCTGTACTTGGTTCCAGTGTCTTCATTTTCTTGCTGCATTCCAGCATTTCAGTGGTGGTTCATGTTGGAATCACCCTCACTTGTACTTGCAAAAGGAATTGCAAGCAGTTGAGCAAGCTCCATGCTTCTGCTTTAAAACACCAGAACTGCTTCTTGCCTCATGGTTCCTTGTTCACCACTGCCACCGCCTCTTGGGAAATTTTTCGTATATACATTTGCTTCTTTTCATCATTCTTATTGCAGATTGTCCAAACATCAATGACGAAGTTGCCCTGACTGCAGTACTCACTTCTTCCATCTTATTTCCCATCTTTTTCTTTAAATTTCCTGTTGCCTTTGTTTAAATGCCCGACCTGGTTCAGGAGTGGCACGTGGTTACTAAGTAGCCAAGCAACAGACGCCAAGGTGGGGTGAGCAGCAAAAAGAGAGTTTATTGGAGTGTGACACGGGTTTATATAGACGCACCTTAGGCTTCGGTACGTCACTTCCGTCACGTCACTGGTCACATACTATTGGTTATAGGGGGAAGGACCCTGACTTTCCATGACATTGCAATATCTTCCGTTTGCCAGACCCTATCTGACCACATGTCCCTCCTCCCTATGCACAATTAAATAGGCTAAAATACAATCATAAAAGTCTACTTATAATGTTAGTTAAAAAATTACCGTCTATAAATTAGTATGATCTTAAAAATAGAGTAGAATCAATGGATAAAGAGTCTTCATATCATTATTTAGTGCAAGTCTTAAAAATATATATATATAAAAATATATGTAAACATATCCCATGTCCCTGAGTTAAAAACCTAAAGCACCACGAGTGAATGGAGGTTAGAATAAGTTAATAGGGAATAATAGAGTAGAATTAGAGGTAGTTTGGGGGCTATCTGAGGTAGCACTATGTGAATGTATTCTTAAAGCAGCTGCTGGTGTTCTAGGAACAGAACGTTGACACTCTCTAGCCGGCTTTTAACGAATGACACTAATCTATTCGGGATACAGGGTCCAAAGATCAATACCGAGATGAGTAGTGCAATTGGACCTATCAAGGTTGATATCAGGGTGGTCAACCACAGAGATTGGTTAAACATGATTCGAACCATCCCTGCTGGGCTTCCCTCTCTCTTTTTCATAGAGCTAGTCTCTCTCTCAGCTTTGCCATGGAGTCTCTAACCACTCCGGTATGATCCGCATAAAAACAGCATTCCTCCTGCAAGGCGGCACAGAGGCCTCCTTGATGCAAAAACAGGAGGTCTAAACCCCGTCTGTTCTGTAAGACAACCTCAGAAAGTGAAGAGACAGACTGCTCTAGAAAGGTCATTGAGTTCTCGAGTTTCTCCAGGTCTTCATCGATGGCAACTTGTAGCTGAGACAGGCCTCGCTGCTGAGTTGCCAGGGAGGCCACTCCCGTGGCCATACCGGCTACTCCCAGGCCAAGCAGTGTTGCTATAGTGATGGCTGTCAGCACCTCTCTTTTCTGCAGACTGATGCTCGTCTGTTCCCACTGATAGTACGTATCCTCCTCCAGATGGGACAGGACCCTGGGGGCAATCAAAATCTGAACACAAAAGTCATTAGCGAAATCAAAACGTTTAAGGGACACGTAGGGGGTTATTCCCAGTTGATGGCAAATCCACATTCTGGTGCGGATGGAATTGCCCATTCATGGGTTTTGCCAATCGCAATGATTTCTGCACAGACCGAGTAGTCCCAGTTTGCTAGGCTGGTATGGCCGAAACACACTCCTTTGCCCCTGACTTGGCTCAGGGTAATTCCCTTCTGTGGTGTGTCCCATTTACATTGGGTGGGATTACTGTCAGATGAATAGGTAAAGGGTATTACGCAATATGCAAAGGGTAAAGTGCAATACCCTCATAAAAGGGAGGATACACATCATAGCACAGCCAACAGGAATTTGTGAGATTGGGATTGGAGTGGTTCAGTGATTGATAGGCAGCGTCTAGTATGCCAAAAAATGGCTTACCAGGCACGTGATGGGCGTTCGTGATTGGTCTTCTGGGGAGAACAGTCTGCTTAGGTGACAGGGGGCTGGTTGGAATGGGGGCAGAGGTTGGCAAGCTGTCTTTTCTCTGCCAATTATAATTTTTTTTTACAATATTGGGGCCAACCGCCATGCTGCTCTTAATCTCTCGTTTTTTGATACAGAATAGACCTCCCCTATCTCATCCAGTCTCCCAGTATCTGAAACCCCATGTCTTACCAACTGTCCATCCCAGGTCATTTTCATTGGTTATATTTAACAGAAGATATTTGCACCACACTTTGCTTTTGAGTTCTGCCCACACCCCGGGGTTGGAACCCCGCTGTGGACGAGGTATGCGTTTAGTGCAATTATTAGGTCCCCATTGTAGTTTCAGGTATTTGTCCGGCCCTGCTCCTGGTGCCCAATCGGAGGCTATGGTCTCGCAGCCCCAAGAGGCACAATAGTATTGATCAGGGGCATTGCAATAAGGTCTGCCGGGGCTGGAGCTAGGGCACATATAGTACTCCACGTAACTCAAACATGGGTTTGTGGGGACCAAATCACAGGGGGATACCTTGAAGCTAGGGGGCCCTGAGGTGACGATTTTTCGCAATATCGTCTGGTCCTCCCATCTACCCAGCACCCATTCCCATGGTTGGTGTTCATACCTACCGCTAGTTGGCATTATGAGTCCCAAGAGCATGATTGCACAAAAGCATCATGCCCCCCCCCCCCCACGGGGGTTGCCTCACCTTCGTGCGGGTTCTACAGGTGCGGGTGCTTGAGATGTGGACGGGGTGGTTGCTGACATGTTGTCGTCTCCTGCCACCAGGAAATACGGATTACGAGGGCACCCGATGATGTAGTCCTGTAGACAAAAACTAAGAATTGTCATTAATTCTGTCCTGAAGGTCCAGTTTAATGGACTTAAGCGGATACCACTTAACTTGGCCATCTTTTTTGACCGCAGCATACCTTCGCCCTGTTAGCACTAATCTCCACCCCTTTTCCCATTCTCCCAGCTCGTTCCTAACCACGATTAACGGGCCTTCCTCCATCGCTTGGGTGGCCCAATGTTTTTGGGTGGGGCTATTTACCTCCTCGCCCCTGGGGAACTGATTCAGTGCTAGTAGGGCAGTCGCTAGTAAGCGAGCCTGGTCTCCTGAGGGGACAGTGTTGGTAAGGCCTTCTGATTTTGCCAACACCTCTAGCTTAGATTTCAAGGTCTGGTTTGTCCATTCGACTATAGCCTGTCCTGTGCTATTGTATGGAATGCCGTGTATCAAAGTGATACCCCATTTCTGGACAAAAGCTTGGACTGACTTAGATACAAAATTTGGACCGTTGTCTGTTTTAATTTGACTAGGGACATCGAGCCACGCCATGGCCGTCAGCCAATGCTGAATGGTTGCCTTGGAATCGGTCTTAAGGTGTTGGGTGGCAACAATCACCCCACTATACGTGTCTACAGTCACTGCTAACCACGCTCGGGGTTTTAGCAGCTGGCAGAGTGTGGAATCTGTCTGCCACACCTCAGAGGCTTTAAGACCTCTGGGGTTTACACCACTAGACCAGTGGTGCTTTTTGACAGTGGGGACATGTGGCTACTACATGTTTTGCATCAGCGGCTGAAATTCCACATCTTTTTGCTAACGCTTTAGCGCCAATGTGGAGAGACTCGTGTAGCTGTCGGGCATCTCTCAGTGTCTATAGGACTTTCGCGGCGGCATCTGCTTTGTCGTTACCAGTTTGGAAAAACCCTTTAATTGGGTTGTGGCTGTTTACATGGATGACCAAGACGGTACCCTTTCGGGAAGAAAGTACATCTTCCAGCATCAGAGCAGCTGTAGATGTTGACACGCCGGACCCTGACATGGCCAAGCAAAGTCTGGCTACGAACATCGAGTCGGTCACAATGTTGAGATGTTCTGTCGGGAACAGTCCACATGCCAGTACTACATCCGTTGCTTCCAACTGCTGAACTGAAAGAGCACGATCAGTCATTTTAACACAGTGCCACTCTTCTCCCGCTTGCCACACTGCTGCCGCAGTTGAGGTCGCTGAAGATGCGTCTGTAAAGACTGTCGGTCCTGACTGAGGTCAGTCCATGACCTTCTGTGGAAGGTCGATGTCAACAACTGTCAGCATCTGGGTCCAAGGGGGCTTTGAGGCATACCGGATTTCTCCACCAAATCCGATGAGGGCTATAGCCAGATGCTCTGACATTGCCACTGATCGCGTTGGGAGCTGCTTACAGAAAGGCAGATGTATCCTGGCAGGCTCGATGCCTAGGTGTCTCAGGGCGAGCTTTCTGCCCTTCATGATAAGGTTGCCAAGGCACTCAAATTCTGGGGAGAACGCACGCGACGGTTTTCCCAGGACTATCCACTGTATCGGTCGGGCTTTTTCAGGGGAGCCCTGAGGCAGTGCTCCTACTCCCCCCTCTTTTGTGAAGTGTACGTATAGATCTAGTGGTAAGTTAGGGTTCCACCTGGCGAGTGTGCTTGACGACACCTGTTGCTCGATGAAGTCAAGAGAGCTCATTGCTTCTGCTCTCAGGGTTTTTTGCTCCCATGGATTCTTCCCTTTCAGGAGATCATACAGGGGGGCCATGGTTTCAGGTGGGATCAGGATGATGTTTCGGAGCCATTGCAGGGACCCCACCAGCTGTTGTACGTTGTGGAGAGTTTTGATGTCCCAACGAATTTTCATCTGCGGAGGGCTCACATGAGAGCTTGTAATCTCCACTCCCAGGAAACTTACACACAGGCCTTTTTTGATCTTTGCACTCGCGATTTTGAACCCACTCACTTTTACGGTCTCTGAAACTGTTGACACCAGGTGGTCCACCTGCTTTCCTGAGGGTGTGGAGATCAAAACGTCATCCATGTATTGGATGATGGTTGCCGTCAGGTCGCTGCGTCGAGCCGGTGCTAACGCTCGGTCCGCTGTGATTTGACAAATAGTGGGTGAGCTGATCATCCCTTGGGGCAGCACTTTCCACTGGAAGCGTAGGTTGGGGCGTTGGCTGTTCGGAAACACGACAGAAAAAGCAAATTGCTCCTTGTCCCCCTCGTGTAGGGGTATTGAAAAGAAACAGTCCTTAATGTCAAGAACAGCACAGGGTTGTCCCTCTGGCACCATAGAATTCATGGGCAGCAATGTTTGAACAGGACCCATTGGTTGAATCCTTTTATTTACTTCACGCAGGTCGTGGAGAAGGCGGAATCCCTCGCCCGTTCGTTTGGGTATGACGAACACCGGGGTGTTCCATGGGCTGGTAGAAGGCTCTCTATATGGTCCCGTTGTAGCTCGCGGTCAATCAGTTCGAGAAGGGCGTCCATTCGAGGCTTTGACAGGGGCCACTGCTCGACCCACACCAGGTCGGTTGACTTCCATGTCAGTCTTATCGGTGGAAGCAGGTGTGCGGTAGTGGCCCTTACAGTAAATTTGTCACCCTGGCTTTTAACAGGGCTAGTGCATCTCTTCCTAGCAGGGATGGGACTCCTGGCATGACGTATGGGAATAAAGTAATGGTCTTCTCCGGTCCCTTCTCGGTATGAATTGTGATTGCTATTGGCTGGGCACTATTCAAAGCTCGAGTCAGTCCTCCGACTCCTCCCACCATGGGGGCGTCTTGCAATTGCCAACTCGGGGGCCAGTTCATTTCAGGGAGAACAGTGACATCAGCTCCTGTGTCGATCAAGAAGGGAACCTTAATGGTGATACTGTTGGGGGTATTGTAGAGAGAGCACGACCCCCATACCACTGGCGGGTTATCACATTTTACTGCCAGGGCCACCCTGGGGTCTCGCCCCCAAGGGGTGCTCCTTGTTGCTGAGGCAGGGGCGGATTCGATTGGGCCGCCAGTTGGATCATCAGGTTGGTTACTTCTCGGGTGGGTAGCGGGTTCGGGGGCGCCTCGCCCCACCCAGGGTTGGCATAATTGAGCTGCGGGTTTGAGGGTGTCTTGCCCCATCCAGGGTTGGTGTAGTTGAGCTGCGGATTTGAGGGTGTCTTGCCCCATCCAGGGTTGGCGTAGTTGGGCCATCCCATGTTCCGGGCAGGAGGGGACTTCACACGGCCCGGGTGTCCCCTCACCCCCCCCATTTCCCTGGACCCTGCAGTCCTTAGCAGAATGTCCTTTTCTGCCACAAGTCCAGCACGCTCCCCTAGGCCGGGTCTTGAGATGGGGTGTGCTGCTGGTGGGACCGCCACCTGGGGACAGGTTGCCGCAATATGGCCCGCTTGGCCACATTTAAAACATGCCATTACAGTGGCCAGTGCGTGAACAGCTGGCTGAACTGGAGATAGATGCTCCTCGTTCACGACATGCTTAATCATGCTCGTGAGAGTAGACCCTGCTGGCAGTGATCGCAGGATTTCTCGGGTTTTTGAATTACATTGCTGACGTATGCACTCAGTGAGAACTGGGCCTTTAGCGTCTGCAGGCAGGGACGAAGAGTTGATCGCCGCTTGTAGACGATCCACAAATTGTGTGAAGCCCTTGTTCTCATCTTGTTTTACCGAGGCCCATGGTGACAGCTTGGTGACAAATCTAGAAGCTACACGAATAGCTTCTCTAGCGGCGCATGTGGTTGTCATTACCTCGTGTGGACGTAAGCCTTGGGCTTGTGCCTGAGGGGTGACTACGGCTAGGTCTGTGCCCATCAGTCGCTGCAGGCTGGAGCCATGTAGCGGGTGGTCCGCCCCAGCTATTTGGGCTATCTGCCTTGCACAATTGTCTTCCCATTCTTGCCTGAAGATAATCATGCCTGCCCCATCAAAAATGAGTCTACATGTGTGTTTTATATCAAATGGAAGCATGTTGTCTCCCCCGAAAAGCCCATCCATAGGGTGGAGACCATAGCGGAATTTAGTCCTTTATCTGCAATTGCTTGAACAATTGCTTGTACGTCCTTGGGGTTAACTGGTGAGTAAACCCTTTGTCCCCCGTCTGTGACCCGGACTGGGAATGCCAGTGTGTCTGGGATCCAGGCGGCGCAAACGTTCTTTATTTCCCTCCAGTCTGTAAGGGGAAGCTTTTTTGTTTCTGGTTCTTTTATATTAGGGGTGCAAGTTCCCTCCTTTTCTGTTTTTAATTCAGCTGCAGGCAACTCGTTCCGGTTAGTCCCTGATCTGGATCCAGAATTTGATCGGTTTCGGTGCTAGTTATTTGGGCTCCAGCTCCGTCCGTGTTCCCTGTAGTCAGGCGGGCTGTGGCTCCGCCCACTACCTGTGGGAGCAGGGGAGCCCCGGTGCCACCCATTCCCCCTGTGGGCAGGTGGGCTGTAACCCCGCCCACTACCTGAGCGGGTGGGGGAGCCCCGGTCCCACCCACTCCCCCTCTGAGTGGGTGGGCTGTGGCGCTGCCCACTACCTGGGCGGATGGGGGGACTCGGGCTCCGCCCACCTCCCCTGCGTGTGTGGGGACTGTGGCTCCGACCACTTCTGGGGCGGGCCGGTGAGCTCCGGTCCCGCCCATTCCCCCTGTGGGCGGGCGGGGTGTGGCTCTGCCCACGTCCTGGGCGGGCCGGTGAGCTCCGGTCCTGCCCACTCCCCCTGTGGGCGGGTGGAGTGTGCCCCCGCCCACTTACTGTGCGGGCAGGTGGGCTCCGGTCTCATGTGTTTTCCCTGCGGGCAGATGTTGTTTCCCCATGAGGGCATTTATTTGGGTGGCTGTTGCGGTCAGGTTTTGGCCCCTCGCTCTTGTTTCCCTCCCGTTTCCAAGCGCCCCCATCGCCCTCATTCCTCCCAGGCTCTTCCCCGCTTCCCAGCCATGCACGTGTTGGGACCGGCGCGTCTCGCCCGCTCCTGTTGGGTGCACCTGCACCCTGACCCTTCCCCTGCTGCTCGGTGTTGTCGTGCAGAGCGTATGGCGGTGGCCGAGCCCAAAAACCTTCCGCGGCAGTCCTGGCTTCCTCAGCCAGCCCGTCCCAGAAGGACCCTGTGCGGTCTCGGTCCTCCGACGGGGCCGCAGCAGATGGGGGGAGGCGGCAGGCAGCATGGTCGGGGAGGCACCTTCCGCCTGCCCCTTCCCCCGGCCCCCCCCCAGCTTCCCTCGGCCGCCAAGCCGCCGCTTCGCACGGGGCCGGCAGAGCCGCCGGCGGGCTGGCCGGGCGCGGGGGGGCAGCAGCCCGGGCACCCCCCTCTCTCCCCCTTCGGGCAGGCGCAGGCAGGCGGCACGCAGTGGGCAGGCAGCGGGCAGGATGGGTCCTGCTGTCCTGCGGGACTCGGCGACCTGGGGCGGCGGGGCGAGGGCTAGCGGCCGCGGGATGGGGACTTGGCACAGCCAGAAGGGGAAACAGCGCGGTAAGGCGAGTTGGCGTGGGGGGAGTGGGACTCAGCGCGTGGGCATGGGGACTCGGCGCGACAGGGTGGGGGTTCGGGGTGCATATCGCTTTCCTGGAGGACCTTAGGCTCTGCAGAGTCTCTGACCTCTGGTGGGCGCAGGGTCTGCATGGCCGCTCCGACCCCCAGCTTCGGGACGGCCAGCAGACAGTCCCTTACTGCCTTCCAGGTTTCTTGTTCCTGCATGGCCTTCTGCAGAGCCTGCAGGACTTTTCCCCACGCTTTCAAACTTTTCGCACTACCTGAAAACATTGTCTCCTCGGCTAACGCTATGGTACATTTGGGACAAACCTCTGGGTGGAGAATATCCCCCGGCTGCTCAATTACCCCCAACTTGGAACAGCGAGTTTAAAATCATTTGGCTTACAACCAACCCCCTACTGCTTATGCATTTGCGATACGACCTTAACAAGGGCTTCCATCCTTCCTTGCCAGTCCGGTCTGGAACACTCGTCCTCTGAGCTCGAGTCGGGACAGCACTCTTCCGTCGACTCCGGGCTGGGACCCCAGAATTTTCCGTCGGACTCTGGGCCTGGAACCATTTTCCGCCGACCCCTTGACCTGGAACTAAGCTTCTACTGACCGTCTTCCGTCAATCTCCGGGCCAGGAGCAAAATTCCTTTGGCCCCCTGATTGGGAACTATTCGCACTACCTTAATTGTTGAGCAGGCTCTGCCACTTCTACGCTCGCTTTAATCTAGGGCCAGGTTTCGGCACCACGTGTTGCCTTTGTTGACCACAATTTCCCATATGTCTTCTCATCTATTTCCTCACATCTTTTCCTTATAAATCTTCTGTATGAAATTCAATAAGATCAAGTGTCAGGTGCAGCATTTTGGTCATAAGAACCCCAGGCAATGCTACAGGCTTGGAGGAGTGGCTGGACAGCTGCCTGACAGAAAAGGCTCTTGGTGTATTGATTGATAGTCAGCTCAGTATGAGCCAGCAATGTGCCCAGGTGGTCAAGAAGGCCACTGGTATTCTGGCTTGTATCAGAAATTGTGTGACTAGCAGGACTAGGGATATTATCCTGCCCCTGTACTTAGCACTGGTGAGGCCCCATCTTGAGTACTGTGTTCATTTTTGGGCACCTCAATACAAAAAGGACATTGAGGTGTTGGAGCAGGTCCAAAGAAGGGCAACAAGCTAGTGAAGGGTTTGGATAGCATCCCTTATGGGGAGCGACTGAGGGTGCTGGGGCTGTATAGTCTGGGGAAACAGAGGCTGAGGGGGAGACCTTATCACTCTTTACCAATACCTGAAAGAAGGTTGTAGTGAGAGTGGAGCTGGTCTCTTCTCTCTGGTGACAGATGATGGGATAAGGGGAAATGGCTTCGAGTTGCATCAGAGGAGATTTTGGTTGGATATCAGAAGAAACTTCTTTACAGAAAGGGTTTTTAAGTACTGAATACAGGCTCCTCAGGGAGGTGGTTGGGTCTCCATCCCTGTGAATGTATTTAAAAATTGCCTGGATGTGGTGCTTGGGGACATGATATAGTGGTGGGTCACTGGGATTAGGGTAATAGGATTAGGACAAGGCTGGACTCAATGATCTTGAAGGTCTTTCCCATCCTGAGCAATTTCATGCTTCTGTGAGTCTTTCAGGAACTCTTCTAGGTTTTGCCTGTATGTCATTCCATCATATTCCTCTCTCTTTTTGTTTAATCTTCCATCTTTTTGTGTTTCTGGTTGCTTTGTCACCCACTATGCTCAAGAAAATAATGTTTCCTTTTTCCCAGCTGTTGTCTGTATTCTTCAGTTCTGCTAAGCTCATTGAGGCTGGGGATATCATACTAAATACTATACAGTGGTCTTCAGCTTTCTTTTACTTTTCCTCTACTTTTTTAAAATTACAACAGACATCAAAGTTGAAACTCAGTTTCTGTCAGGTCAGGCTTGAGGAGCATCACTTCATCTTCCTCCTGATGCTCAGTTTAGCATGGTCCAGTGACACCTGAGTGGCTCTAGAGATAGTCAGACTGGGCCAAGTGGGGACTTTTCTGTGCCTCATGTAGCAACAGCCCTAGGGAAAGCCAGGAGGCCACAATAGTGGTCCTAGGACTAGAGGCAAAGAAGAGGTGGCAGCATCCAGAGGTCTGTGAGTGGATTTTCCTTTCTGTTGTTTGTTGATGTATTTATTATCAAAAATTTTCCCTGAAAACTAGTCAGTCCTGCTTCAGCAGAACTTTCCTTGATTTGAGTAGGAGTAGTTAAAATTGGCTGATTAGTAAATGGTAATTTAGATCCATCAGGTAAACTCCTTGATCTCTGAAAGTGTGTAGCAATCCTAGTACAGACTGAGAGTGAACTCTGAACTTTACCTCTGAATCATCATTCCCAATATATTTCTTTAAAGTTGACTACCAGCAGTCATGATGGGAATCAATGGAAAGAGTCTGGCTTCTTCGTTCACACTAAGGTCAGATTCAGATAGATTCTGGGATCTAATAGCAATCCAGCCAAACGAAGCAGAGCACTTAAGCAAGTACATAAAGATAGCAAGTAGTTCGAAGTCAAAGATAAAGCGGAATGATGAAGTACAAAAGATATGCAGTATTTTTTTTTTCTAAATAGCTTTAAAAATAATTTCTCCCCAGTTTCTGAATTTATGTCAATGCTGTCATGCAATTTTCTCTTAAAGCATTTTTCAGCGACCCGGATGTCTTCCACAAGTGCTGGAGAAAACCCGAAGATGTGAAAAGCAGCTGTAGGAAAATTCCCTCTGCTGCTTGCCTAACTTGCTGCAGTCAGCAGGGGCTGACAGCCCCTTGCACCTCTGGGCCCAGACACAGCCCAGGCCTCATCACGGCCTTCGTGTGTGTGCCAGGGGCTGAGGGGAGGAGGAGGCCAGGGTGCGCATTCTCTTGCTGGGCAGTGGGTGCTAGAAGGCAGATTTCTGGGAACTGCAGGGCTGCCAGTCTAACCTGAGTACTAGGGAAGGTTGTGGAGCGGGTGACCTTGAGTGCCATCACAGCACACATGAAGGACAACCAGGTAACCAGGCCCAGTCAGCATGGGTTTATGAAAGACAGTCCTGCTCCATTAACCTGATTACCTTCTGTGACAAGGTGACCTGCTTAGTGGGTGAGGGAAAGGCTGTGGATGCTGTCTACCTAGACTTTATTAAAGCCTTTGACATAGTTTACCACAGCATTCTGGAGAAACTGGCTGCTCATGGCACGGGTGGGTATACACTTCACTGGGTGGCCAGGCCCAGGGAATTGTGGTGAACGGAGTTAAACCCGGCTGGTGGCCAGTCACAGGTGGTGTTCCCTAGGGCTCAGTACTGGGACCAGTTCTCTTTAATATCTTTATCAATGTGCACTCTAAGTAAGTTTGCAGATAACACACAAGTGGGTGAAAGTGTTGATCTCCTGAGGGTATGGAAGCTCTGCAGAGGGATCTAGACAGGCTGGATCAATGGGCCAAGGCCAATTGTACGAAAATCAACGAGGTCAAGTGCCAGGTTCTGCCCTTGGGTCACAGCAGCTCCATGCAATACGACAGGCCTGGGGTAGAGTGATTTCTCCTGGAAAGCTGCCCAGCAGAAAAGAACGTGTGGGTGGTGTGGGTGTTGGTCGACATCTGGCTGGATATGAGCCATCAGCGTGCCCAGGTGGCCAAAGCCCAACAGCTCCCTGGCTTGTATCAGAAACAGTGCGGCCAGCGGGAACAGGGAAGTGGTCATCCCCCTGCACTCAGCACTGGTGAGGCTGAACCTCAAATACTGTGTTCAAAATCAGGGCCTTCACTAAAAGAAAAACATTGAGGTGTTGGAGCATGCCCCAGAGAAGGGCAGCAAAGCTGCCGAAGGGTCTGCAGAACAAGTGTCACAAGGAATAGCTGAGAGAACTAGGGTTGTTTAGTCTGGAGAAAAGGAGGCTGAGGGGAGACCTTATCACTCTCTACAGCTACCTGAAAGTAGGGTGTTGTGAGGTGGGGTTTGTCTCTTTTCTCAAGTCACAGGCAATAGGACAAGAGGAAATGGCCTGATGTTGCAGCAGGGGAGGTTTAGATAGGATATTAAGAAAAATTCTTCACTGAAAGGGTTGTGAAGCACTGGAACAGGCAGCCCAGGGAAGTGGTGGAGTAACAGTCTCTGGAGATACGTAAAAGATGTGTAGGTGTGGTGACAGGGACAGGTTTAGTGGTGGACCTGGTAGTGTTGGGTTAATGATTGGGCTTGATCTTAAAGGTCTTTTTCAACCCAGATGGCTTTATGATCCTGTGACATGCTGTGTTGTTTGTTGCAGTGCCCGGTGCCCCCGGTGCTCCCGCCAGCAGCCCGCCATGCACCGTCAACATTCCTATCGCCCCCATCCACAGCTCAGCCCAGGCCATGTCACCCACGCAGAGCATCGGCCTGGTCCAGTCGCTGCTGGCCAATCAGAACGTGCAGCTGGACGTGCTGACCAATCCACAGCCAGAACCTGGGGGTGAGGGGGCGGGGCCCTTCCCAGGGGCTCCGGGTCGCTTTCCTGGTCCTGGGGCGGGGGTGATGGCAATGGCAGGGGGAGAGCTGTCCCGCGCTGCCCCCGCGCCCCCAGCCCTCGCCCCACCACCCCCCATGCCCCCCTCCATCACCCTGGCTGACTTGCGGGATCACGGCGACCGCGAGCACGAGCCCCCGCCCAAGGCCAAGGCCCCACGGCCAGGGCCGCAGCTGATGGAAGGGGACGCCGTTGTCTTCGGGGCCACCCAGGAGCTGCAGCTGAACAAGATGAACCCCCCGCCTCCCTATCCTGGGACCATCCCCACCACACTGACCACCGCCCCACCACCCCCACCCGGCCCCCCACAGCCACCCCTTGATCTCTGCCTGAAAAAGGGGGAATTCTCCCTCTACCCGGCAGCGCACTACCAGACTCCCCTGGGTTACGAGAGGATAACAACCTTCGACAGCAGCGGAAACGTGGAGGAGGTGTGCCGGCCTCGCAGCAGGATGCTCTGTGCCCAGAGCACCTACACCCTGCCAGGGCCTGGCAGCTCTGCTACTTTGCGCATCACCGCCACCGAGAAGAAGATGCAGCAGCCCTGCACCAGTGCCACCCTGAACCGGCTGACGGTCCCCCGCTACTCCATCCCAACTGGGGACCCACCGCCGTACCCTGACATCGCCAGCCAGCTTGCCCAGGGCAGAAGCATCACACAGAGGCTGGACAGCAGTATCATTCATGCCACTCTGCGGAGGAACAGCAGAGAGGCAGCCCTGAAAATGGCTCAGCTGGTGGATGGTCAGAGAGCCACCTTGCAACTTCCCCCAAAAGCCAAGAGCAACGTTGTGACAGCGCAGTACCAGCAGAGAGTACCCACTGCCTTGTACACCTGCAGCCAGTGCAGCAGCAGCGGCAGCAGTGTGAGTGCTGGTGGTGTGGGCAACATCACTGCTAGTGCCAGTGCCACTGGCAGCACTTCCAGTATGGGTGGCATGAGACCTGATCTGAGTACAGGGAGCAGCTCCCAGCACAGCTCTGTCATTGCTCACTCTGTCAGTACTTCACCTTTGGCCTCTCAGTCCTCCTACAGCTTGCTGAGCCCACCCGACAATTCGCGTGACCGAGCAGATTATATCAACTCTGCCTTCACAGAAGATGAGGCCCTATCTCAGCACTGCCCGGTAGAGAAATCTATACGGCATGTACCTGTGGCCATGACAGATGCTTCCCTCAGTGTAAAACGACCACCACCCTACCAGTGGGACCCTATAGTGAGTGAAGAGATATGGGTTCCTCAGGAAAGGACATCTCAGAACTCAATGCCCAACCCTCTGAAACCTACTCCTCTGATCATTGGTCAGCCTCAACATCTGGATATGTCTCGAGTGCCATTTGTTTCCCCCAAGTCTCCGACCAGTCCCACTGCCACTTTCCAGACGAGTTACGGGGTTGGAGTACCTTACCCAGGAAGCTACAATGCCCCTCCCCTTCAGGGAATGCAGCCCCCCTGCTCCCCCAAAGAAGCTCTGGCCCCAACACAGTTTGCACAGCAGGAGCCCTCGGTTGTGCTTCAGCCAGGTTATCCCTCCAACCTCTCCTATTGCCCCTTGCCACCCATGTACCCAGGAAGCAGCGCCTGCTCTAGTTTACAGCTGCCACCACTCGCCTTGCACCCATGGAGCTCCTACAGCGCCTGCCCACCCGTACAGAACCCCCAGGGCACCTTGCCCCCCAAGCCACTTCTTGTGGTGGAGAAGCCAGTGATGTCCCCTCCTCCAGCAGAGCTGCAGGGCCACGTGGGCACAGAAGTAATGGTAGAGACAGCAGACACCTTTCAGGAGGTGCTCTCCTTGACAGAAAGTCCTGTTCCTCAACGGACGGACAAATTCGGCAAGAAGAGCCGGAAGCGCCTGGACAGTCGAGCTGAGGAAGGAAACGTGCAGGCTATTACCGAGGGGAAGGTCAAAAAGGAGGCAAGGACACTAACTGACTTCAATTCCCTCATCTCCAGCCCTCGGCTGGGGAGAGAGAAGAAGAAAGTCAAGAGCCAGAAAGACCAGCTGAAATCCAAGAAGCTAAACAAGACAAATGAGTTTCAGGACAGCTCAGAGAGCGAGCCGGAGCTTTTTATCAGTGGTGATGAACTGATGAACCAGAGCCAGGGCAGCAAAAAGGGTTGGAAAACAAAAAGGAGTTTGAGGACAGCCAGTGAGATGGATGAATTCAAATGCCGGAAGGCCAGCGAGAAGGAGGATGGGAGGCTGGGGAGCCAGGGCTTTGTGTATGTGATGGCCAACAAGCAGCCACTGTGGAATGAAGCGACGCAAGTCTACCAGCTGGACTTTGGAGGGCGGGTGACCCAAGAGTCAGCAAAAAACTTCCAAATCGAACTGGAAGGACGACAGGTAGGAGGGGGTGGCACACATAGATTGGGGTTGGGGCAGGGGGTGGAAAAGCTGTGACAGAAATAAGCTCTGCTTCTCTCTCGTGTGGCTGATTGCCCCCTGCTCATGTTAGCTGCTCTATGAAAAAAAGATTTCCCTTGTGGATGGTGAAAAACAGACACCAAAGGTATAGAATCAGAACTGAGGGTGAAGTTCAGTTGTAATGTAAATTTACAAAGGTGTGTTTGGTCTTGCTCCACTGGACATGGGAGTAAGGGCCTCCTTTAGTCACAGTGGCTCTCATGGCTGAAGGAAGGTGGATTTTGTAATAAATACAACAGATGTCTGTTGTGGGGCAAAGAGGGAAGTCTCAAACAGTCAGTGTGATTGATAATCAAGCTTCCAACTTTATTGCTCAGTTACAATGTTTATATAGTGCTTTGTGTGACCACACTCCAGCCACCACACACCAACATAACATATTACTGGACACCCGGTGTGTTTACCTATAGAGAACGAATCCCAGATGTGCAGGGACGGTAGTAAGGTCCCATGTAATTGGCCTTAGATAAGGAGTTCTGTACACACACATGGACTTGTGCACACCCCAATTCTAGGGCATTCTACAGCATTCTACAACAGATGTCCCCAGTGGAGGGGACTTTACCATGAGTTGTTGTGGGTGACAGCTAGCTGAGTGAACACTGCTCCCTTCTTGTGATGCTGACAAAGGTTAGCCAGTCAGCAGATTGCTAAGGGCAGTGTCACGGTTTAACACTGGCCCGACAATTAAACCAAGTAACAGATGCTCTCTATTAATCCCCGTCTCCTTCCTGATAAAGAAAGGAGAGAGAATAAGGGAGAAAGACTTATGGGTTGGAAAATAAACTACACAGCTTTAATGAAACAGTAATGATAAATAGGAAAAAATTACTAAATATTTACAAATATACAGGAAAATTGATACCACGTTCCTCCCCTCTTCCCCCCAATAGCTCTCACGTCACCACCGAGGCTGCAGGGCAGCCCTGGGAAAGTCCAGGCTGGACTCCTGGGGTCAGCAGCAGTCGGGAGCTGGAGGCAGGAACACACAGATTCAGGCTGGCAGGGATCAGAGCCACAGGCAGAGGAATGGATAGAATCCTCCCAGGATGCCAAAGCAAACAGGGACAGGTGAAGAAGGGGAAGCAGGAAGGGGTTTGACCCTCGTGATCCCTCCAATTTATACTGAGTATGATGTGTATGGGATGGAATACTCTGGTCAATTTTGGCCATCTATGTTGTCTGTTCCTCCCCAAAGGTGTGACCTTTTTACTCCTTCTCTCCTTCCAGAGGGCAAAATGTTCCTCAGAGCTGAGCAGTGTCCTTGGCTCTGCACACCAGTCTCTGGCAGTAACTATAGACATTGAGTGTTATCAGTCCTAGAAGCAGACACTGACTGAGAAACTTGCTGTTAATTTCAGCAAGTGCAGCTACTTACAAGAGACTTAGCTGAAAGCAAAAGTACAAGACTGAAAATTACCTTTATCCTGGCCCAAACCAGGACAGGCAGAGATGCTGGGTGGAAAGTTAAGTTCTCTGCATGCCAAAATTTCCCTTTTTGGATTACCAGGCCTCTGGGGCTGGTTCTTGGTGCTAGAGGAGGGAGGCTCTGACCCTCCCCAGAACAGAGTGCTCCTGTGCTGCTTCTGAACATGGGCAGAGGGGTCTGCAGATAGTTCAAAAAATCAAGGCATTTAACCTTAGGCTCTCTTAGCATGGCTGAGTGACCAGACCCAGGCTAGTAAGTGGTACCAATCAGCAGGACACTGGACTGAGCCTAAGGAGACATATTTATTTCCTTGTCCAGATGTCCCATCTCTGTAAGTCACTTCTTAGTAAAGACATCCAGTCTTTCAACTCCCTTATTTAACTGGGTGTTAGTTGTTTTAAATATGCCACATACATGACTAGTGGTAGTCTCTTAGTTTTGTTTGTCTGTAACAGTAGGTCATTAAAAAGACAGTGATCAGCACCACTTATATCCCTTTCTTCTTCAATTAAATGGATGTGGATATGTGACTGGACAGCTGTGAAAAATCACCTTGTCATAGGTTTTTAGTGGGGAAGCAAAACCTGACTGGGCTTGCACAGCCAGCCTCTATCATAACTAAAGGATCCTCAGTGCAGAGCAAATACAATTTGGGCTTCTGGTGAAGCAAATTAAAAAGCAGTAATAGTAGGCCAAACTTCAGATATTCCCTGCGGAAGAAGAATGAGCAACCTGACTACCCTTGCTTTACATTTCAAACAGCTCCCACTGCCCCTTTGCTAATTCATTCTTGATGTAATTATGTGCTAGTGAAGTTTATGCAAAGGAAAAGAGGCCAAGAATATCAAGCTTACCAGCCATGAAATGTTAGTCAGGAGACTGGTTATTCTCCTTCCCTGAAAGCTTCTTTCTTTGAAAACAATATCTGTTTTCCTGACGGGTTGATGATAGGATCTCTCCAAGGGAGAGAATGGTATTTTCCCACGCGAAGCATGGTGCTGGTGTAACCCACATCTGCTGAAGTAGTAAGTGACAATCTACTTACACCAATATTGTGTGTGGTCTGGTATGTTTTAAAGCTCAGTTTACATATAGAGTCATATACTGTAGTCATACACTCTATACAGACAAACAGTACAGTGCTCCTACTTTTCACCCACACCATCCCCCATTCTGTGGTAGCCCCATTAATATATTATCTCAGTAGTTGAGGTGTCCTTACAAAGGAGCAAAACCATTTCCCTTTAATTCTTTTCTGGTTTCTTTTCTGTGGTTCACTTTTTTTGACCTTGTTCTCTTTTTCCTTCCCTTCTCCTCTTCCCCTGCTTCCCAGGTGATGCAGTTTGGAAGGATTGATGGCAATGCTTACATTTTGGACTTTCAGTATCCATTTTCTGCAGTGCAAGCCTTTGCTGTTGCTCTGGCTAATGTGACTCAACGCCTGAAATGAACAAGCAGAGACTGGAGAGAGGAAAATGCTAACCTTCTCATAAAGTCCAAATTGGAAAATGTCAAGGCAGCCTGCTTTATGTCTGCAGAGGTGCCTGGGAGTGAAGGCAGTAAAACTGGAAAAGTCTCTTGGTGCCCAGCAGAAGGGCATTAACTCTAATCAGTCATGGGGTAGAGGGTGGGGGGCTGTTTTCTGTTTTGTTTGTTTGTTTGTTTGTTTTCAGGTGTTTCTTTTCTTTTTAAGCGTTGTGCTGGGTCTCAGAAAGAATGAAGGGTTGAGAACCATTTGGTGTTACGTGGAGAAGTGTGGCTTTTGGCTTGTTGTGGTGGTTCTGCCGTGTTTGCTACAGTAGAGCAGATGTAAGCCCATAGGGGGATTAAAGACTGCTCTTTTTGAGAGACTGCCTTATATCATGCTGTTCTTTTTAAGACGGGGAACATAACTTTTTTTCTGGTCCAGTTTGTACTACTTCTACTACTACATCAGTGATAGCAGCAAAAAAAAAAAAAAAAGAAAAAAGAAAAAAAAGAAATTATAATACTTGAAGACACATGCTTCTTCTCTGATCTCTGATAATAACTGAGCACCACAAGTTCCAAGGAGGATTATGTAGGTCAATGTTTAATTTATAAATAATGATGTATTATTCAGAAGAGAAACAGTTGTTACCAGTGGGTGGTTTAAAAACCCTCTCTATCAAAGAATTTGATGTCTGCTTGTTTTGTGTGCTGTTATTGGGGATAAACATCTTTCAGGAGGTGACAGAAGATAGAGGAGGAAATATTTATGAGCATTGCTTCTTTGCTCATATTGATCAGCAGTGTTTAGTTTGGCTGGTAGCTGGGAAAGGTAGTGTTGACCAGAAGTACCTCTGAGGCCATGCCTGTACATGCTTCTCATTTAAATGTGTTTACACTTTATAAAAGAAGTCTTTCAAACAAATGAGAAGGCCCAGTTTATTCAGTTTTTCAACAATCAGTATGGATCAAGTTCTACAGCAGGGTATCAGTACTTGAATTAGGATGCAAACAGAAGTATAGCAAGTCATTACAGGAAACAATTTCATCAGGAAAACAGTTTCATCACAGGAAACATCATGGCTGACTAGAGAACAAATAAGTTGAAAGAGGAAGGAAAAATTAGACAGAATCATCCCTTTTCTCACTTTGCTACTTGAGCAGTCTTTGTGACTCCATACTAAGAGTGGGAAGCCAAAGTTTACATGGAGTATTTTAGAGGAAGGCTTAATAGCTGTAGAATGACCCTCTGTCTGCAGTTCTTTCCGGTGAATGTACAGACCTGTTGAGGATTTCAGAAGGGTTGCTTGCACAGAAGAGTTTCTGTGTTGTTCATGTGTTGTTGACATATTTATTTGCTTTCTCTCTTTCCTCCTTGCCTGCATTTTGCTACAGAATATGTTTTTATATGGAAGAAGTTTCCCCAGTAATACACAAAGCCCAATACTATTCATGTAGTTACTTGGACATTAGATTTCAAAACATAACTCCAGATTTCCTTCAGAAATTACTCTTTTGAAGTAAAAGGCACACTGAGAAAGATATGTTGGCTGAGGTGTCAGTTGCTGCTTTATTTTTGTCTTTCATCAAGTTTAACTTCCTAACTTATAAGCTTGGTATAACTTAAGATGAATAGTTGTGATTTGCTCTCTTTGATTTTCTTCAATCCTAGTGGTAGGTCAGATGTTGCACTTGATTTTTTTCTAGAGGAACATACCACATCACTCAAGAATGTGCTGCAGTAAAAGTTACCAATGTGCAGTGAGCTTATAACTTCTGCTCTGCTGAGGCTTCTAGAGCTGTACAGCACAGAGGGAGTAATGCCAGTCAGAGAGGAGTTTCAGAGAGCTGCCAGAAGTGTCCAGGAAGATCATTCACAGGTTATGACCCACAGGGTAAATCCAGGGAAAAAACACCTGCAAGATAGTTTCCTTGGAGAGAGGAAGCAAAGGTAGGAAGGAAGGAGGGGGGAAGTTGGTGGGTACCGTGCATTGTATTATCCCAAAGCTCAGCAGCTTTGGCTTGCATGTGACAGTGGTCAGGCACAACATTCCCCTTGGCATCTGGCAGATTGTTGTATGCCTTAATTAATTAATATTGTTGAGTTCTATGCTGTACAAACATTAGGTTGAATTCTCAGTCCACTGATTCCAGTACACAAGGAGGAAAGTTGACCAGGAGTCCTCACCTGCCCTAAGGTCTGTGCTTACCAGTTGTACTTACAGTATAACAGGCAGACACACACTGAACACCCTAAGAGAAGAAACATACCATGGCTTGCCTGCTGAGGGAAGGGCCACTCAATCACATGTTAGAAATGTTCATCTGGAAGGAGCATCTTCTGTAGTTTTAAGCCAAAGCTCTTACTACCTAGAAAAAACATGAATGGTTTTTTCAGATCAAAATCTAATCTGAATAGAAGGACTTCTGCATGGTTTCTTTAACCTTCTGGGGAATAGTGTTCCTCTTTATTTGACAAATCTTTCAAATTATCAGCAGTTTTATGCTATTAACTGAGAAATGAAACCCAACACAAACAAGTAGTAGAGTAAGTAATCTGATTTCATTGGCCATGTCATGAATGCCTCCTAATGACTCTTCCAAAGAGCCTTGGCATAGAAGAGACCAGGCTTCTGCCTCAGCAAAGCTAAAGGAATAATTATTAAAAATTAGGAAAATAAATGCAATTTCCAACATCCCTCCCGTTTACTTGTCAGAAAATAGTACAGGGTAAAATAACCTTTTGTCTTTTTGAAAAGATAAAACCATTGTCCCTTTAATTGAGGATTTAAATGGCACAGAGAATACCCAGTATTAGAGAGATAAAAGACTCTTAAATATATACAATTTTAATGAAAGGAAATTATGTAAATGTCTGAGTATGAATCTAGATCCTAAATTATACAAAGAACAATTGAAAGTAACAGATGTTTTCTTTTTCATTGTGATACAATATAGGAAACCAATTTAAAGTCGCCCCCCTCCAAATAATTACTTAAATCCTGAAGATCGCTGTTGCATTCAGCCAAAAGATAGATGTTACATTTTATATTTCATTAGTAAAACCCAGGTTTTCTGTAGATAACTAAGTTCTTCCAGGAAGAATGTAGCGAAGTGTTTGGAAATATCTATGTTTTTATACATACAGTAGTTACCAGTAGTTAGGTATGTTTTTTTCAAAGGTTTTTTTTTTTCAGTTGTGCAATAATTGTGGTAGTCTAGGGGTTTTCTGGGGTTTAGTTGGTCTTTTTGTTGGTTTGGTTTTCTTGGGGTTTTTTTTGTTTTTGTTTGGCTTTGGTGGTTTGGGTTTTCTGGGGGTGTTTGAGGTTTTTTTACAGTTTTGAGTGGGTTTTAAAGATAATTTAATGCAGATTTCCTCTTAATGTAAAAAACAATTATTTATCTTGTGTAATGTAATAAGTGATTTAGGGATTATTTTATTACTATGTATCAGTGAGTTATACACACTCTAATTTATATTTAAGGAGCATCTTTCTAAGTAATTGCTAGCAGTATGTTTTGCTGCAAGAAATTAAAAATGCATATATGAAGACCTGTTTATGCTGGATAGTATAAAAACTCATAATTCAGGCAGACACAAATAATTTTTGGCAGCTGAGTTTGCTATGGAGGACTGTGTAGACTACAAAAAGTGTAGATTACTTCTTTGGCATCTGCAGAAATCTCTCTTTCTCCACGGATTTCCTCCTGTGTTTGTAACTATATATTTCAGTTGGGAGTGGTTTTAAAAATAAAAAACCCTATTTGCTTTCCATCTTAGTACAGTGCTTTTTCTTGAGGTATAAAAAAAAGGTGGCTTACATGATACGGAGGGGGTGTAATGATACAGGCTCAGTTTGTGAGAAGTTCATTGCATAGTTTAGTAGGGTTTGGCCATGGTGTGATTCAGTGCTTTGCAGAGATAGAAGCAAACTAGTTTGGAATAAGCTCACTGAGGCACAAGGAACAGTGTAGCAGTAGATGCCTTTTCCTCTGCTCAGGCTAGTAATGATTTCTTCAGCTGGGCTCAGCTGATTCCAACACAGACACAGTGCTTCTGGTACCTGAACCAGTGCCACACAGAGCTTGTGGGGCTGAGCCTCAGAGCTGTCTGCAGCTGCTTTGTGTCTTCCACATGCTCCGTGGGAGACCTGCTGGAGCAGGCGTTCCTCCAGTCATCCTGCAAGGTCCGGTCCAAGAGCAGCATGCAGCTGCTGCAGGGTTTGGGCTTCAGCAGCTTCAGTGGAGACAGCCCAGATGCCAGCCCCTGGCTGCTTGAAGGCTGAGTCTGCTCCACTGCAGTTGTAAAGAAATGCAACGGAGAACCTGACTCTTTTGAAAAAATGTGTCTGGTATCTTCACAATACAGCTCCAAACACAGTCTGAACATTGATACCTAAAGTCTGGTATGAAGAGCACCCTGTGTGGAGTGGCAATTTTTAGCTTGAAACAGCAAGGCTATCATCTTTCTTGCAGTATCATGTTTTTGCAGCACCCTAAGAAACTATGAGAAGGCGACAGGGCTGAGAGTTAAAAAATGAAATTATCACATTAGTGATTTTGCACTTGGTTCCAGAGGCTGCAGTAACATGTGCCATGGGCTGCCCGAGTATCAGTAGATCTGCACTCATATTCATATCAGTTAGGTAAAGTTTGAGTGATGCAACCACAAGTAAAGAAATTTCCATTGTTTTTATAAAGTTGTAGGAGGTGTACAGGTGTCAAAGATACCTGACTTTGCTGTAGCCTTGAGCCTAGACTTTCATAGGTCCAGGCTTTACTGGATGTTTCTTCTTAGGGTTCTCTCAAAAATGCTAGACAGATTTTGGAGCTTGCCTGATTGCTGCCTCAGACGATTTACATGCATTTGCTTTTTGCAGCCTGATGTGCATGGTCCCATGGTTCCCTGTTACCTTTCAGAAACAGTTTAAATCCTCATATGAAGAGAGCAATATGTGCAAAAATTGTTTTGATTGAAAGGGGAAAGAAGAAAAAGTAAGTTTTCTTTAGCTTTAAAGAATGTGTTTCCTAGAACAATTTGGAAGTTGCATATTTCTGCACTCCAGCCCAGTCAGTCTGACTTGGAGGTTAGTGGCAGATGAGTCCCTTGCACAGCATGCTGACAGAGGGCCAACTTCTAGCCTCAACTCATGGTTACACCAGGATACACTAGAGAGGAGAATCCAGCCCAAAATGTACCTTCGTGTTTCTGTGTGATTATAAAGTAAAAATGACTTATATAACCCATATATTCACTTAAGAAAATGATAAAGCATTCACTAACAACAATATTGACAGCTCTGTATTAAACTGCTAGAAATGCTAGAAGCAAAATCCTGGCTACAGAGTAGTCATTCAGATTTTTGCCTTTTATTCCCATTTCTAGGATTCCATCACAGGAGAGCAAGTTGCTTATGTGATTTAGAGATTGGCATATGGTTTTTCCCAGTTGAAGAGAGCAAATATTATCATACTGCTGACAAAAATGGAGAAATTCTGGTAAACATTTTTTTTATTCAAGTCCTTCCATCTTTAAGACAAGCACAATCCTCCATCAGCAAATACCAATTTAGTGTCCTGCTACCCTCAGAAGTAGTCTGCAGGTAGGTACTAGAGGTCCTCTTTGCAGGATTGGCATTTACATGTACCATTCTTGAAGGAATAAGATTAATCACTACTTGTGAACAACGGACTATGTGAACTATTTTATCGGTTTTATTTAATTTTCTTCTTTAAAAAATCCAACAAGGAAGTTTTAAGATTAAAGGGCTCAGCTTTGTCTATTGCCTGATACCTCCAAGGGTGTATCAATATAATTTCTTTGGACAGTTTAATTGTTGCTGCATTTAGAAAATTTAGATTTTAGATTTTTAAGACAAAAGCAATTATGCAAGTAAAAGAACAAAACAGGATTCGGTAAAGTGATTCTTGGTAAGAAAATTTAAAACTTCACCCTTCAACTTTTGATGTTGCTAATCTATCTGTAACAAGAAATTTGTGCTTCGAGGCAAATTGATTCTTGTGGAGCACTGTGCAAGTACACAGGTTTGCTGACACAGGACTGACTGCAGGAGCAAACCAACATGATTTAGTGAGACTTAAATAAATGAAAACACCAAATGCTTATCTATCCAGAGTGTTCAGTGGAAAAATTAGATGGTGTGATGGTGAAGCCTGCCAGTTTATGCTTAATCCTTGCCCTCCAGTTACATTATTACAGATTTAAAAAGATGATCTGATTCAGCTATTTTGAATCCTAACAAATGTTCTCTCTTTGTGAAATGTTTCTCTTACTGGCCAACTAGACAGGTTAAGATACGGATTAAGATTGAAGTAACAATAAAAGAGAAACTTTTTTAAACAGTGTGCAGACACCTGAGTTTCAAGTATTTTATTCAAATAATGCTCAGCTTGTAATTCCTACCTATGTTGCTTCAAACTATTTGTTCAGAACTTTCCTACTTTTCCCTTGGTTTCTTTTGTTAGCTTGATACGTGTTTTACCCTTTGTTTATTTTTGTCCCGCTATTTTTCCATTCACTGGTTTTTTTTCCTTTTTGTGTTTTGTGTGTTTGGGGAAGGATATGTCTAAGATCTTGTTTGTTGTAGATAAAATATATGATATTGCAGAATAGCATGGGGATGCATTTGATTGAAAAGGCACAGTAGTGTTTTCTGAAAAAGAAGGAGAGTAGCATTTGTTTATAGATAACTTTGAACATGATTTTGGATTTTTTTCTTTTTTTATCTTTTTTTTCCTTAATGAGCATAGTCATGCAGGTGCATGCATTCTTAACCTAGCAAGCCCAGCATGTTTTTCTTAAGCCTTTTGAATATTTGGTGCACAATTGTGTACTTTTACATACCTTTACTATTTTTTAATATATTTTTTGGAATTCCAAGTTTTCTTTTTTTTTTTTCTCCTCAGTATACAGTGGTATACCTGGTTTCCATTGTACTTAAAATCCACCATGATCTTCCTCTCCTTTTATGTATCTTGTGTAATAGATTTTGCAGGAGGTGCCTAGAAAGCATTGTTGGTTTCCCTGTAAAAATGTGGTTTGTCCAAGTTCTTTACTGTCTACATGATTGAGAGATGGACTGATTGCCCTATTTTTCCTTGATGATTTGGAGTTGTAAGAGTCGTCCAGCTGTTGCTTAATAAAATTTTCCAGACTAGAAAATTCCTGACTTGTTTTTGTTGCATTCTGCATCTTGTCAAGCACCTTTAAATACTTTTAAAGCAGATGACAAATCTGCACTGAAACAACCAGATTAATAAATAGCCAGATGCTGTGATGCTTTCTCTGTCCAGTAACTGTATCTGCAAAGTCCACTGAACCTGACATGTGTACCAGCCCATTATACTTTGTATAATTCATATGGGAGGATGGATGGCAAATATTTCATGCTAATAATGTTCCTATCTGCCTGGATATCAGCTGGTTCTCGTGCTATTTCTCCTTTGCTTGCTTTTCTTTTTAAGGAGATTACCTTTGGGGTTTGTAGTACTTCTCCTTTTGTCGTTGATATACTGGAAACTTTAACATTACCACAAGGGATTCCTCTGTCCTGTCATCTTTAATAACAGAATAAAATGGTGTAATGGCCAGTGTTCATTTCTGGTTTTTAACAAAAATAAGCATTCTGGGAGCTGAGAAAATGAAAAAGGTAGTGAAGTAACTTACCTTGTGTGTAACATTGCAGCTGTGGCAGAAATGAAAGAATCCTGGCATGGATCTTCATAATGGACCCAGTCTACCAATGGCATTCTGGAGGGGTCTGAGCTGGTTCCTCACCTGTTCTCCATGTTCATGGGTGGCCTTGAAAAAGTTTGAGCTATATAGTTTATATGAAATTATTCAAAATAGTAAAGAGAATGGCCAGTTGTCAAGAATCTCAGAAATTTTTTATGAAAGTTGGTAATGAAATGGCAAGTGAAACTCAATATAGGTAAATGTAAGATGGTACACATGGAGAAATAAAACTTTTCTAAGTGCACAAGAGAGAGATCCACTAAACATACTACAACAGAGGCAGAAAGTTTCTTGAGCTGAAAATAGTCAGACTGGAAGAGTATTAAGGGAAATACTCTATGAATTTGCTCTGGTTTTGTTCACCCCAAGGAATCTGCAAGGGGCTATTATAGGAGACAAAGCACTGAGCTTAAAGGGATTCTCACAGTGAAACCAGTGTCACCATAAAACAGCATTTCTAAAACAAGCTTAGATCTGGTATGTCGGTCTCTGGGAATGAGGAGAAAGGGGAGGCTTCATAACCTGCTCTTTGCATGCTTTGCACTTCAACTGTGCAAAAAGTCATTTTCTAGCATCAACTCTCAGGGTAAGAGTGCTGAAGGTCTGTCAACATTGATAAAATATGCACTAGCTCTAGGTGAGTTTATACATAAAATTCAAATTCTATTAAAATGCAGAAATTATGACATTATTTGTTAAGTTTGGAGACAGAGAAGTGGAATAGCAGCATAGTTTCTGTCATGGCACTCTGCTTTGGCCTTGTGCTGTTTCGCTTTTTGCTTTAGCAAGTTGTAATGATTCCTGAGCTAGTAACTGGTCAGGTGAACTCAGCTGGCTCATGCAGTTTCCTTTCAGACTGAGCTTTCAGCAATTTTCATGTTTTTCCTTCTTTGTGTAGGATAGTGCCATAAAAGATGGTCATCTTCTGCTTCCCTGCCCTTTTCTGAGTGTTAATTTGGGGAGTTCTGCCAGCTACAGCACTGGTAATTGATTCAGTCAATTTCACAATCTGTATCTCCTTCGCTTATGGAGCTGAGCTAATGCTGTTTGGTTTGTTGTTCTGGAAGATCATTTTTAGAAGGCCTGTCTGTGCTGGGTGCAACCAGCTAAATTTAACACATATAGTCATTTGTAATTGACTAAATGAGAACACGGGAGCTCTTGTTGAGAGAGAGAAGGTATGAAAGGAAATAAACAGATGTGGCTTGTTGGGGAGAGATGGCTGCTGAGGCATCCTGACTGGAAGTGGCAGGTGGTACAGATTTTCTACAGTAAAAAAATAAAAATGAGAGGCTTTAGGAAAATATCCTGGAAAGATTCTTGTGATCATTTTCTTACCTCATAGAAGAATTAATAGCATTTACTTGTTCTTTTTTATACAATTGTGTTTGTTGTTAATAGTGCTATCTTATTATTATGAATGTAAGGGCTATTTGTGCCCCGTGCCCTCTATTTAAGCCAGCTGGTTTAGAAATCACAGGGACACGTGCAGACAATGAAAGAGCAATACTTAAGGGCTTTTTAAAAAGAAACCTACAATACAACAGGTATACATGCAGATAAGCTTCTATATATGATTTAATAGCTGCTGGCTATATCATGAGATTTTTTTGTAAAGCAGGTTATTGTTATTGATGTTGTTTGGTCAATGGTGTATTCCAGATTTTACTGACATTATTACCAAAGTAGCCATCAATAATAAAATAGAAATCTTTACTCCCTGCTACTTTTTTTAGCAGCAGTCCATCTTTCTAGATCTTAATAGAACAGGCTCAGGAGGTTTGTAATTTACCTAGTTGTGCGGGAGTTGTACAAGATAGAAAAAAAGAAAATAAAGGAAACACTTTATACCAATCTAATTTCAACTCAGACTTTTCATCTCTTTTCTCATCCATTATAGCTTCATATTCTCATTTCCTGTTCAGTTTAAAATAGACACATATAAAATCTTTTTTGTTTGATCAAAGGAAAACTTAGGCATCTGGGGGAATCTTTTACTTTGTTGCATCTCCTGATACTTTTATCCTTTCCAACTGCTCCGCTCCACATTTTTTTCCATTCCTCACTTCTTCATGGATAAGGAGGAAAGTTATCTTTGAACTGCAGTAAGTAATATTTCTTTGTTCTCCTCTGTTCTCATTGTACTCTGTGATGATAGTCCTCTCTTAAAACATGAGTATCTTTGTTCCCTTTGTTGCATAGTTTTGGTGAGATTTCTTCCCTTTCCTGTCAAGGCCATTTAGAACTTACGTAATTTTTGTAATTTGAAAAGATGTTTATTTAAGAGATGGGTCTGTACCAAACAGCTACAGCTAAAGGAAGTTTACTAAAGATGATTTAAACACCATGGAGTCTTCTGTTTGCCTCACACTGAGGCAGCCAAATGCAGACTCTCATCTTCAGAAGTCATGTAACTGTGAATTGACTTTTAAGTGACTTTTTCTCATTTTATGATGCTTTCCAAAGGGGGAAGCATCCATGTTTTCATCAGATAGATGAACATACCTTCAGATTTTTCCCCTAGAGCTCATAGCTAATCTAATCTGCGGTGGGAAACTTTAATTTTGACAGGCTTTATTTGTATGGCTTAGAGAGTCACTAAACCCAGGATTCAAGTTTTGTTATTAAATCCACTACTGGTCTTCCTATTTATATGATCCTCATAATATGTCTGCAGTTTATAAAAATTACATGGTGTAGCAGATTTTAATAGTGTCTGCTCTACTGAACAAATCAGTGAGTACGACAAGACAAAAAAACAAAACCAAAACCATCCTTCCAAAATCCATGGTGTACTTACAATGCATGCTGGAAGTTCTGCTATGAACTTCAGAAGTTCTAAATGCCAATGCAGTGTACCCTCAGGTCATAAACCAAGAACAATCTTCAGAGAGTTGCAAGAACCCATAATTAGATTCCACTTCTGGAGATCTTGGAAAACTTGGGTGAGAGTAAAATGCATCACGCTGAGTAGTGTCAGAAGTACTTCAGTATCAAATGATGAAAAAGCTGTCCAAAAAATAAGGCAATAGCAACTGAAAACAAAGGGGCTTCTAGGAAGGCAGTGAAGCTGTCAGGGGTGGTTCAGCCACAAATGAGACAGAAGGTACCTTATTTCAGAAGAAGTAAGGACAAAACTCATGCACTCATGCATTAGTGTGAGTCACTTATGTTCAGATACATCAATGCAAAATCTGCAATGACAGTCATCTGTGCTGTCATCACTAGAAAGAGAGTAGCTATGGAAACTTTTTTTGGGGGTGAAAATTGTTACAGTGTAGTAACAGTAGAAGAAAATGAAAATTTTAGAAGATGGTGAGAATTAAGATCTGAAATTCAAAATTCTGAAATGTTGCATGCTAAGACCCATTTGCATCCATTAGAAAAGTATCTTTTTTTTAATCTAAAGATGACCAATCTTATAGCAAGAGTGCCTGCATCTCGGAAGTTACAAGCAAGAGAGCAGAGATCCAAGAAGTGCAGCTGTCCTAAGCTGGAGGTCAGGTATGAAAGAGCAAAACAAGGGATCCATGAAGATACAGTGTTATTTATCATGTTCCCAAAGTTGTTATGGTGTGTAGATTAGTCAGTGCAAGAGACAAAGTTGAAAACAATTTAATCAACAGAACAGCTGTTTTAAATGGTTTTGAGTAGAGTTTTACAGACAACTGATGATGTCAAGTGTCTTCGAATTGGATCTCTACGTTCTTTTGGAAGAATCTTAGTGTTGCAGGCAATTGGGAAGTGATCAGCTGAAGAGCTTCAGAGAACAGGATGTACAGTGAAATGTACCCTCAAAAGACTTGTTAGGTGGTAATTACATATGTGAGTTAGTAATCATATGAAACAACTGACAGTCATGATTTTCAAGACAGCTCATGAAGACCTGTAGGTACATACGACTTTAAAATATGTGGGTGTTGAAAAGGGAAAAGTTTGAGAGCACTAGATAAGTGCAGTCAGTGCTAATGAGGGAGATGCTGTCAGTCCATTAACTTCTTGGCCAGTTTCCTCTCTGGTGTTGTTGATAGCATATTAAAATATGTAAAGTTAGGGAAGAGTGGTATCAGGGGGGATTTTTTTAGAAGTGATTCAGTTTCATAGAAACATTAGGACTGGCTGTCCAAGTAGAAATTTGTTTTCAAGCACCAACAGAAATAACGGAGTTGGAAAGTGGAGCTGCTTTTCCAGCAAAAGATGTTGGAGGATTTTGCTAGCACAAATATTAATTGTTGTGCAACAGAGAACCAGAAGAGTCCCTCTGTGTTCCCTGGGCACTGGTGTCATTGCGTGGGTTGCAAGTGTGACTCCTGCTGAGGTCATTATTGTCTCTGTTATTGCAGAATTAATTTAATCCAAAGAATAGGCATTGACTTCACCAGGACATTAGCACTGCCAAATGATACAGAAGCTGCAAAATTTATCAAATATTTAATATTTCCAAAAGACGACAAAAAAGGTGCAGAGAGAGCAACAGATGATCCAAAGTGAGTATTAATTTCAAGAGCAGAAACCATGTAGCAATGGAGAAAGGTTTTTATTCCCATCAGCAACTCAGGCCTCATCAAATTCACAGTAGGAAAGTAAGTTTATGTGATAAAATCCCCGTGACATAAATGAGTCCGTGAGCTGATCAGTGATGTGAAAAAAACCTCAGACTTAATAAATCATCATACAAAAAGTTGATCAACTTTTTTGCACGTAGTCTGTGCCTCAGGTCATGGGTACAAATCAGCCACAGTTAACCCTGAAGCTGTAACTGTTCTTTAGCTTAGCTTTGGATGCAGCAATTTGATATCTTGCCCAGAATATCAGATGGTTGGATCAGAAGCCTAGACAAGCTTCACAGGCGTCCATGAAGTTGAATGTTCCCCAGGGGTTGATGTTTGCAGAGCAGTAACAAGCCTGTCTCTTGTTTGGCATGTTAATACTGCTGGTGCTTTTATAGTTGAAGGGAAGTTAGGAGGGAGGGAACTCATGCGGGTGTACCTCCAAGCACTAGCAATTTAATCAGATGATTTCAAAACTCAGATGACATGAAATACTGAGATTGACAATACTTGGTATCCATAACTCTCATGTATAAGCTTTTCTTTCAAAATGGATGAAGTAGTCGGGGGCATGTACTGTTCCAGTTTGCATTGTGGAGTTACACTGGAGTTTGGAGGCTGTTGCTGCTGCACAAACCTCTTTTGCTCAGTCCTGCAAGCTATGGTGGCCAAACAACTGGTACTCAGAAGAATCTGGACAGGGGATGGATTTTTGGATCATCACCACCACAGGTGCCTTTCACATATCAGGTGTGTCCTCCATAGTCAATGCACATCCAAATCAGTAATGCCTTTGCTTGAACAAAGAGGTTCAAACTGCAACTCTCTGCTTAACAGCAGTTTGAAGATGAAGAGATACTGAGTAAAATAATTTCAGTGATGATTTATAACACAGGGAGGTGAATTATTTTCTTTAAAATAGAATCTTACAGGCGTTTCACAGGATATGGACATGTCAAAGAAAAGCACTATGTTGTCTGTTTTTGGTGCTTTTAAACAATGTATATAATTCTTATTGTATTAATAATCAAATTTTTACAGATAAGTATTAAAAGTTGAGATGTTACGGTTCAAAAATATGTCACCAACAGGCAGGGAACCATTTTTGAAAGCTTAATCATCACTTTGAAGCTACCAAAGGATGTAGGATTTGAACAAAGTCTGACAACACTGATGTCTTCAAAAAGCATTATTAAACTCTGGTACTTCAAATGACACCAGCAGCTGAATTTTCTGACCTTGGTTCATTGACTCTGTGAGCTGAATACTATTCCCTGGAGCTTTACACACAGCAAGCTTACAAATTAACTGCATCTTCCTCTTAAGTGGTTCCTGACAATGACTTTTCTAATGCAGTGGCTCAGAGAAGCCCTGTAACAAGAGTTATGTGTGTCTGACGTGGAGTGATTGGATAAGCCATTGTTCCAGCTCCTCAGTGGTGCGTTCTAATACCTCCCCTTTTGTTCCCCTGTTCTTTCTTTCCCTCAAGTATTTATCAAGCCACTTAAAAACAAAATTTAAAAAACTAAGCAAAACAAAAAACACTTCAATGCAGTGCTCTGATTTCCCAGTGTGTGATAGACACAGCACACCGGCAAGCCTCAACGGAGCCTGTTCTGCCAGTGATGGTAATGGTGTGGTAGGGGGGCAGGGGGCTTTTCATAGTGCAACAAGGATGAAGAGGGAGTATCCACAAAGCAAACACCAATTCGTGAGGGGCATCTGCAGTAGGATTAGGAAGGCAGGACAGCTCACCTTGTTTCATCGTGCCTGCATGAGCTCACTGGGAGGAGGACTTTCTTATGGAGCAGGTAATGGATGAACTGCAGATTTAGGAACCAAATGTAATCTTCTGAAAGCCAAAAATGATCAGGGAACTGCAGGCTGCAGGAATATCTTATATCACAAAAATAAAGTAAATAGGAAACACAGATTCTTGCTGCAACAGAAATCACGTGGGACTGCGAAGCAGTGGATTTGAGCGAACTAGCAGGAGGAATATTCCCTGTAATTCCCGGAAGGACCAGACAGTACTCCCACAGGTAACCAAGGAGAGTCAGCTTGAATCATCAAAGAATTTGAGTCTTGAGAGCAATGCAGAGATGTGAAAAAGCAAGCTGTGTTGAGCCCAATTGCTCATAGTGCAGACACAATGAGAGTACCCAGGAGGTGGACTTAGTTTAAATTGTGACTGATTCTAGGAGCTGTACTTATAAAAATTCTCAGCTCTCTCTCATGGGCTGCAGTAACTGGATGGAATCATATTATACCTTGGAACTTAAACAGCCCTGAAGTAAAATGCTTCTAAAGAAATTCCTCTCTCACACAAGGACACTATGAAGATACACAAAGGCATTAGGCAATGTGTCAAGATTCCAGGCTCCGCAGCCAGTTCTGCAATTCCAACTGTAAAGAAAAATCTCTCTTTCCAAAGTACACAAGCTACAAAGTACATGAGCTAACTTGAAGAAAAAAGTTGGAAGTCTACTAGCCATAGTCGGCCACCCCGAGCAATGCAAGATAGTATCCCATACCACTCAATGCTGGAGAACATACTGCTATTCTTGAGTACACTTAACACCTTCCTTTCTTCTCTGCTAAAAGTAGGTGGATAAATTAAGTACAAAATTAAAGTACAAAATCAAAAGTTCTGCCAAACTCTTTACTCAGACAGTGTAGTTAATAACTTGCAGTAATAACCAGAACTGTATCAGTTCATACAGTTTTGCTCTTTTTTTCAAGTGGTTGTGACTTGGCTTGCTTGTTGTCAAGAGTGGTATACAGCAGGCTGAAGAGAATTCCATCCCACTGGAATTCATCCAGCCCACTGAGCTTTTTAAAATGAATTTTGTATAGTCTGAGGAATTTCAGGAGCCTGAGAAAATTCTTAGATAACGATATCTGAAACAAAGAAAGTAGGTAGCGGGCCAGCCATGCTGACCCCAGCAACAGTCAAAATAATGAAAAGAATTATATAGGAGTCAGCTAAAACTGGAATGTAAGGATGTAAACCATGAGAAAGTTATTTTAGGTGGTGCGCTTTTATGGAGAATAAAGGATATTTTATCCCGCTGTGTCCTTTGAACAGATTTATAATTTGAGGTTTTAGTAATTTGAGGTTATTTTCTCAACTTGTAGATAAAATTTCATTCACAAGGCATTTGACAAAATACTAAGGTTTCAATAAGGAAATTAGCAATAACTAGTGTGAATCAGGTGTGCTTTAAATGGATTACAGATGAACTAAGAGATCTCACAGAATAGCCTGTGGCATGGAATTGTCACTGGCAGGATTTTTCAGAGATGGGTATCTGACAGCAGGTCTCAAAAGCAAGTGGTTGACCAAATCCGGACATGGAAAAAAAAAACTGTCAGAAACACAAATAGCACTAGGACATGAAACTTTACAGGCAAAATGCATTTTTAATATAGATAATGTGAAGTTACTGATTTAGGAGCAAGGAATAAGGATATACCTTCAAAATCAGTAATTTTGCTCTGAAAACTGCAGGTCTAATTTGAGGCACAGGTCAGAGCAGACAAGCATCCCAATGTGATACATTAGCAATCCCAAGAGATCATGTTGCAGAAAGAACTAGTACATTCCTTAGAACAGTAAGTAAGGCAGTAGAAGTGATTTCACCTGATAAAATACTGGTCTGCTTCTGCTGTCTGGGTATTTAGAATACCTTGTGTGAAGGAAGAATGTAAAAAAATTAACAAACTCAAAAACTGAAGAAAATGCCTTAGAGCAAGAGATTTGTCTGTTTAGCTTATTTCAGAGAAGAGCATAATTAAATAGTTACTACTATCTTTAAAAACTTAACTGAAGTAAAACACTGGTATCAAAAGGAACTTTAATTTAGCAGGGAATGACACAAAAAGCACTAATGACTGGGGGCTGAAGCCAAGTACAAAAAGAAGCAGGACACATTTAATGATGAAAACAATTGACACTGGAACAAACTTAAAGAAGTCACAGATTCTCCACCCCATGAAGCATTCCAATCAAGATTGCATTAGTTAAATGCATTTGGGTAGATACAGAGGTAAATATGTGAGGTGGCCTTATAGCAGTCTTCCAGTGTCTGAAGAGGGCCTACAAGAAAGCTGGGGTAGGGTGGGTGGGTGGGTGTAGTGAGAGGACAAAGGGAAATGGTTTCAAACTTGAAGAGGGGAGATCTTGGTTAGACATTAGGGAGAAATTCTTTTCTGTGAGGGTGGTGAGACACTGGCACAGGTTGCCCAGGGAAGTTGTGGCTGCCCCATCCCTGGCAGTGTTCAAGGCCAGGTTGGATGGGGCCTTGAGCAACCTGGTCTGGTGGGAGGTGTCCCTGCCCATGCAGGGGGGTTGGAACCAGATGATCTTTAAGATCCCTTCCAAACCAAACTATGCTATGATTCTATGAAATTGCTACTCAAATATTTATCTCAATTGACATTAAAATAAGCTAAATTCCCCAACTGTGGTTTGTCCCCAGCAGCACTTGGCAAGTGATCTCCCTGTCTCTATCTCTGTGAGGTTTTTTGCTCTTCTTTTCTCTCCTATCCAAGCTGGTTACATGATGGGGTGGAAGAGTGAGCAAGCAGTTGGGTGGGAGATTGGGTGCCCAGGGTCAACCCACCACACACTTTTACTGTAAAGCAATAGAATTTGCATCATTATTAGTCAGTTAATCCTAAATGTTCTTGAGAAGTGAAATTATATCTCACAAGATACCTGATTTTCAAGGGAAGGGTAATAAGCATCTAAAAATCAAAACAAAAGTCTTGATTTTTGGTATTTGCTTAAAATAGATACAATAAAACTGGCAAGATATGATATTACATGTGTTTTCTCAAACATTTAAAAACTTTTTAGAAAAAAACAGCTATGGATTTTGGACATTGTGTTTAAAGGTTTCTTTAAAGTATAGTTGCAGCAGTATGCTGTGTGAGAACTGAAAAGTAAAGATGGTGATCTGTTTTGTTGACTAAGGCAACCAAAAGGCAAAAAGTAAGCTGCAATTAGAACTATGTAGCTACTCTTACATCTTCACTAGCTGTTATCTAGATATCACAAGTTGTTGAGTTTTTATTTCCCTTATATGTATTCCTTTTAATACAAGTGACTTATTTAAGCTAATATATGACACTGGTAAACATTGTTCCAGGTATAGTTGACATTTGAAAGCTAGAATATGATAAGAAAATGTCAATTTAAATATGGGACAGGCAATCCAGTCATGCTCCCAGTTTGACAGTGTCCGTCTTCCCATTGCTTTCTACATGACAGTTAAGAGCAACCCAGCTGTGCTGAGATACACAAGGGTGTGAATCAGGTGTGATTAAGGTTTCCACTTTGTCAGCCTTGAAGTCACCTTGCAAGACAGTCCTCTTAAATTCTGTTAGAAGAAATTATAGATCTTATTTTATTTGCTTGTCTTCACATCTCTTCCAAGCAGGATAGATTCAGGGGAAATTCATCTTCAAAAGAAGAAAGAGAGTGCTGAGTCTTTCTTGCTGAAGATGTGAGGGTCAGAACTGCCAGCTGCAGACAGCTGTGTAGAGCTTTATTCCTCCCAGCAGTGACAAGAGCAGCTGTGGCTCCAAAGCCCCTGTCAGCTCAGAGATGATTTGTTAGGGATGATCTGTCAGGGGCTGTCCCAGCTGACGTCTCTGTGCCACCTCTTCAAATAAACGAGAAGCCTTGCTTCTCAGTGAGTGACGTGCTCCTGCTGAGCTCCCCTGACCTTTCTGTCCCCAGCGTGCTGCTGTGTTCCTCTGCATGCACACAAGATCTGCATGGAAACAGTTGTCATCACATAACTGGTTGGCTCTGATAAAGTAGTTTTCTGACAGGAACAACCAAATCATGATGGCCTGGGGTGAGGCGGAAGTTATTGTTTTCTAGAATCAGGGCAGGATGGATCAAAGTCCTGAGGCTTCTGTGGGACTCACCCCAGTTCCTACTCATTAAATTTGGGGATACTCAGTCACAACTCCTGTATGTGGCAAGACTAGAGACATACTTACATCTGTGTAGTAGTGTTGCGAGAGGGCTTGGAGAAATTGCCAAACACGGACCAATATGATCAACCAGCAAAATCTCATTTATTGAGTTCACTAATGCAGAATATATACTTTTTCTCTTATCTGTGTTACATGCATGGCATTAAGTGGTTGGTTAACACTCTCCAAACTTGCTTCTAACTTATAAGCTAATTGGTTAAAAGTCATTGTCCGTGCCCATGCTGAGGGCCGTCCTGGTTTAAAAATGTTTTGTCTTGCCGTTACTCTATTATCTTGTTTTGCTAGAAAGCTAGCTCGGTGTTACTGTAACGCCAAGGTTAAGTTCGTCGATGCATTCCCAAAACATGGCTTGTTCAGTACATGTCTGCTTTGGTGGAAAAAACCCACATAGTAGCAGCACAGACTTTCTTATCTTGGGAGAGTCAGTATGGATGTGTACTTGTTTCTGTGCCATCTGATGTACCAGTCCTTAACTCCACTTGGAAGGAAAAAGGGGATAGTGGTTTTCAACCAGCAGCTGCCAGTACTGCCTTACTCTGTCTCAAAGCAATTCTGAAGGAGAATATTTGCTAATCAGATGGATTTCTGCTTGTTTGTGGGTTATGTTTCTTCAATGGAAAGAGAAGGACTTGAGCTGGCAGCCTTTATTCCCTTAACTTTTCAGCTCCAGCTGCTGTTGCTTCTGAAAGAGCCTAGGGTAATAATCCTGATGCTTTTACATGGATTGCCAAGCTTTGTAGTTAGCTACTGTCACCATTTAGTATGTGTAGCTGATGCTGTAAAAGGCTAACTGTACACAGGGGCAGAATCAAGAAGAAAAATTATGTGGGGGACTTCTGTGAAGCTCCACCCTCAAAATAAATTCTGTCCATGTGACGTGATGCTGTGAGTGCACTGAACAGATGTTGAGTTTGATTGCATCTTAGTCATATACTCTAGGGGCTCTTTTATCTCCCTCGTGAAGTTCCAGAAGCACTTGGGGGATGAAATGAGTTCCAGATGCTTAAATTCTGAGATTTATAGGACTCTCAGCATTACATCAGATTGGTTTGGTTTTAGATGCAGTTTGGTGCTGCCTCTCTTCTATTCTGTTCCGTGAAAAGCAGCCAAACAAGGCTAGTATAGAAGGTGCTGTGCTTGGATAGATGCATGAGGGTGACCTGAAATGAGTGGGGCAAGTCCCATCCCAGTGCTGATAATGTGTTGTTGCATCTTGTGTGCAAAGCTGTCTGTGAAATCTTGACCTCACTTTGCTTTTGATGAAATAATTCTCCCTGCAGAAATAAATGCTTTTCTGTGCCAGTCCAATCTGTGCTATGACTGCAGGGGACAAGAAAGAATGTCAGCTGATGAAGGTAGGAGTGTGACCTGTTAGCATCTGCAAGGCTAGGGGTAAGCAAACAGCTAGTCAAAATGTGCCATTTGTTAGGTTTTGACAAAATGAAATAGGATGGCAGTTTTAACAGAAGCACCGTTTTAATATTAAAAGGATATTTTAATATTTATGTCATTAAATAAACCCCACCAAAACCAACAACAAGCTAAAAAAAACAAACCTGAAAATTCTTGGAGGAAAACATTTTGAGGGGAGCTAATTATTAGTCCCTACAAATGTTACCTAGAATCTGATACTGTGTAGTGAGGACGGCTCTTTTTAATAAAGCATCAGGCCAGATTTCTAACTACAGTATCATTTTCTCAAAGTCACTTTCAAGCGGCTGAGCTTCATAGACCACCAATGTGGTCCAATGTCCTTAGTCCTTGGATGTTTTCTTGGCTGCACAAAGCACTGCTGCTTTATACTCCATTCTTTCAGTGCCTGGTCAGTTCCCAGCAGAGGCGGCCATGCACTGAAAACATTTGGTTTTCACACTGGTGCATGCATAATGCTCTGTGCATTGCTTGTTTTATGGACATGGTGAAGTGTTTTGGAAACTCAAAATGAATTATTGACTTCCGTAGAGTCTTTGAGTGTGTGTTTTCATATGATCCACAATAGGCATACACAAGTAGCTTGTGTCTTCACTATTCACAAGTCTAGACTTTTTGATCCTGTGGTGTCTGGTAATTGTTAGTTGAAACACTATATGGTTGTTCTGGGTTTTTTCAATAGCAAACTTTGATGGGTCATTATATGGTCAGTGCTAACACATTCCCTGTGTGAGTAACCCATAGGCCTGACTGCCATCCTTCCACAGGGGCTGTGATTTCCTCCTGCTGCTCTGGAGGTGTAGGGGGTGGACACAGTTTGAAGGCAGCCCGGATAACGTTCTGCACAACAGGGAAGAAACTGGATTGTACCTTTGGAATGGGACTGTTTTGGGTGCTCAAGCAACCTCTGTATTTTTTTTATTTGTTTGTTATTCCCTTTTTCTTTTTATATTTTTTTTTTTTAGAAATAAATGTAAGAGAGGTCATGGATGTAATTAAATTATAATCAGTTTTTAATCTTGGAGAATATTTTTTCTTACTTTGCTGCACTAATTACATAAGTCCCTGCAGTAAATATGTTTTCACTCAGCTGAAGCTTTAAGTGTTTTATTTCCTCCTTGTGGTATTTGCCATTTAAAGATCCCATTGATAATTTCTACCTCTGAGCCTGAGAGCTGGAAGCATCACATTCATCACACATAACAAAGAGTTTTAATTCTTGCTTTCAGGGAAAACATGGCTAAACCTTAATCACAAGTAAAACATTTACACAGAAATAAACACTTCCAGAAAAATCCCATGTAACTACATCAGCCACATGTACTGTAACAAGCAGGGTGCTGGCAAATTAAAGTATTCAGACAGTCATGGAAGTGCCAGGGGCCTGCGGAGACTTATGGTGTCAAAGGTTTCAAAGCAGCCATTTCAAAGGTGGTGATGTTCTGCTGTCTGGGCTCTTTGCTCCTCTTTGGAGACTACTCCAAAACAACAGTCCTGTGGTTGTTAGGAACCTTCTAGTCTCCAGCTTAAATATGCCTGTGGATTTATCATGTTGCTACCTCTTCTCAGGCTTAGAAATATTCAGTTAGGCATTATAAATTCTCAAAAGTAATCTTTCTTCTCTCTCTTCCACTTGCTGGGCGTAACTTCTACACCATGTATGGGTGAGATGTTGGACTGTTTTTTAAGTAAAAGTGCATATTCTAGTATTAGTATATGAAAAATAAGACTAAGTGCAAGGCTGAAAAAAAAAAACCAGCCCAATTTCTTGAACGTGAATGGGGAAGAAATATACATGGGAGAGGCAGTAGAGCAGACTTCTATATTTCTAGTCCCTAGAAACAATAATGATGTAGCAATAGTAATGTAATTTCATATTCAATATGGATACCATCATTGTCATTAACTCTTGGAAACTCAAGTTTTGAATTGATAGAGTAATTTGAAACAATGTTTAAATATTAATTAGTTTATGAAGAAAAGTTTAATACAAATCAAGCTAACATGGCCTGCTGCCAGTTGCCTATAGCTCAGCAGTAGGCACCTTGGGACTCTACACAGCTTCATCCTCAGTTTTGGACCATTATGACGACGAAAAATTAACTTAACATAGGATGTGTTTTACTCATATATTAGGCCTTTTTGGGTAGTGCAACTTGGCCTCCTCTAGGTTGGGTAAAAGAGACACTAAGGCCCAGGACATTCATTTTAAATAGTGTTGTTGTGTTTTTAAGAACACAGCAGTTTCATTTTTAAGAAACGGACGTTTCAGCAGAGGTGATGAGAAGTCTCTGCTCACTTCCCTAGGGAGCTGCGGGACGGAGGGGAGAGCGCAGGGCAGGGCAGAGGCGGGCCGAGGGAGGCCGGGCTGCCCTCCAGCAGCTGCCGGGAGTGTGTTTCAGAGACCACCGCCCGCACAGCAGCCCAAGCCCCGGCTCCCGCCCGCTCCTGCAGCCCCAATCACCGGAGCTCCCAAGGGGGTCGGCGGGGCGGGGCCTCTCTCGGGCAGCGGCGGCGAGCACCGGCCTCCCCTCTCCGTGGTGCTGAAGCGGCTTCCACCGCCCCCGCGGGTGCGGGCTGTGCGCCGAGGGCCCGGGCCCGCCCCTCTCACTACTGCCTCCCCAGCCCGAGCTGCCGCTGCTGCCGCTGCTGCCGCTGCTGCCGCTGCTGCGGCTCTTCCGCCGCTTCCGCCCCGCGGCCGCGCAGCGCCGGGCGGGCTCTGGTGGGGCGCCATGGCGGAGCGCGGGCCCTGAGGCGGCGCGGGGCGGCATGGAGGCGGATTTCGCTGCCTTTGGGAGCCCGCTGTGCGGCGAGGTCAAGCGCTTCTGCAGGCGGGTGCGGGAGACCTACCGGGAGATCAAGGAGGACCTCACCCCCTACAAGGATGACCGTTACTACCGGTAGGATGACCGTTACTACCGGTGGGATGACCGTTACTACCGGTAGGATGACCGTTACTACCGGTGGGATGACCGTTACTACCGGTAGGGGTGCGGGCGCGGCTCTTCCCCGGGGCCTAAGGCACCACCGCGGAAGGCCCCCACGGCCCTCGGTTGGGGCTCCGGAGGGTGCAACCGGGGTGGGTGGGCGGGGACCGGCACAGGGAAACTTGGGGCCGGGCTTCCTGCGGCGACCCGCGCCCCCGGGCCTGCAGGCTCAGCGGGTAGGGTGTCCATCTCCCCCCGGGCACGGCGCGGCCTGGCAGCACCTCTGGGCAGGAGGTCCAGCACCTGTTTCTACCCTCACCAATTAGTACCCCTATATAGGTGATAAAAGCAATGTGCGTTTGTGTTCCTCTGCCCTACGCTTCTTACACTGACACGGCAAGCCAGGGGAAGGTGGTGGGCATCAGTCCTGAAAATAATCCTGGAATAGTGCAAAACGGGCTAGGAGATCAGAGTGGCTGGCAAAGGTTGACGTCAAACGGGACAGATGTGATGAGCAGACAACACCCATGTTCCTTCTGTGCCTGGCCCTTCCTTCTGCTTCTACAGATGACCAGTGATGGTATTAATGTTTTGAGATTACACAAGCCTAGGAAGGACGTATTGGAGAACTGGGTTATAAATCAGAAGAATTTCGGGATTCAGACCTTGAAAGGTTGAAGTATTATTACCTCTGAAAGGGTCTGATATAATAGAATGAAAATCAGGAGAAAATGCCAGGACATAAACAGAGAATGAATGTGATGCAGCCACGCAAAGACAGGTTGGGGAATGAACAATTACATAACATTTTTGTATGGAAAATGTATGGGATTTATAATGCTTTATATAATAACTTTTCAACAATTACATCATATTATAGATGTGATAAAGCTACGAGTAATTTGGCATGTACAACAGATGCACAGCTCACAATATGTGAGAATTAAACCATCTAATTTAGTCACCACTCCAGACCTTAGCTGGAACTTCGTCCACACTTTAAGGGTCTTCCAGTGGAAGAGAGCCTAAGGACAGAATTACTGCCAAAGGCCTAGAAAATAAAGCTGTGAGGAAAATTTGGGACTGTCCACTGAAAAGAAACATCCAAGTTGGGGGGATAGGAGATTTTGTAAAGAGAAACTTCATTCTCATTTGAACAAAATACTACAAAATAACTTAAAATGTAGCAGGAAAAAATAATTTACAAATAAAACTTCTGAGTTGGGTGGGTGGTAAAACACTATGGAAAGGGATTTCCAGTGAGACTGTAGCATCTCCATCATTGGAGGTCTTTAAAAACTTTAAGAAAAATGCATACCAAGAAAGACGCAGATCAGGAAGATACACACCTGAGACAAAAGGAAGGATTAGGTACATTGTGGGGTCTCTTCCAGCTCTGTTGTGCTATGAATCTGAGCATAAGTACTTCTGTCTGTTTGTGCAGTGTCCCAGTTCTCCTGCTTAAATCATTTGACTTCAGTTTGCAGTGTCCATTTTCCCCAGTGAAGAGGCATGTGTTCCATTAGATTGGATTTGTCTCATTGTTCATACTAGCAAAAACTACAGAGTTGCAAAGTTTAGAAACACTGCTTGACAGCCTGGAAGAATTTAGCATAACCACCATCCTGCCTGTCAAAACAGTGGTTCCTTGTACCTGAGCATGGTGTGAGAAGCCTTGAGGATGATAAAGAGTGAATAAAGAGTGACGAAAATACATTTGTGTATATCTGGCAGCATGATAATGAATGCTGGCATTAGAATGGAGAAAAGGGGGAGAAATAACCTTTGGATTAACAAGTAAGAGGTCCAGAAAGAGGTATTTATTCAGCTTTGTTTCCAGAAGAAACCTCAGCTCTCGAAGGTAAATTGCCATTAACTCATTTGCTAATTGTGTGCTGTGCTGGTATGTGCTTGTTCTCAGTGAGAGGGGATTCAGTGTGAGGGGATGACCTAGCTTGGAGAGGACTGGTGAAGCAGTTATCCCAAGTGAGTGTGCTCTCACTGCATGATGGGTGGCTGAGTCATTTCTGACTGTTCAGTGATGCTTTGTGGTGATGGTTTCCTTTAAAACGCAGTGGTCTTGAGCGTGTGGTTCAGCAGCTGCCTGTGAGCAGCCTCTTCTTTGGGCAGAGTGACAACTATGGGTGTCAGGCTCCTCAGACATCTCAAGCTACACCTTCCTTGATCTGCAGAGACCCAGGGTGCTCATCCACACTATACAGATGAAGGGGTGTCAGTGTCAGTGAGTTTGGGATGCTTAATAGCCCAGAATAGTTTCTAAATTGTGCCTCTGGGTGTATTCCCCATGAGCAAATGATAGTTTATCCAGCCACCTGGGAGAGATGGAGTGGGCAGGGTTAGCCATGGCTCAGCACAGAGATCAATGCCCTCTGTCTAGGTTAATAGCTCCCTTAGGCAGACATGGCACTGTTAACGGTATGCTTGCAAAAGAGACTGTATATTTAGAGACTAATGGGTGTGATAGTAAAGAGCCTCATTGGTCATTTCAATACAAGGTTGTTCTGGACTTGGTACACTGAAGTCTGTGGTAGACCACTAGATGCTTGGTGCACCAGATAAGCTCAGAGAAAGCAGAAGAAAGGAAGTGTTGCACTTTCCCATCAGTCCCGAGGACTGCCACAAAGCATATCAAAGTTATTATAGCAATTTCAGGACTGTTCTGATTTATATCCCTAAAAATTGCTCCAAACAAGCCACTCAAATGAACGGTTTGTTCTCTGGTGCCTCTCCCTCCCACTCCAGTATGTTCCTTCCTTTTGGAACATGCCTTCTGGCCAGGATGGTGAGGCAGGGATTGATGATGGAGGGCTGGCTGCAGACAGCCAACTACCCTGCACTAAGCAATTTTAAGTAAAATACTGGTACAAAACCAGCTTAGTACCAATGGTACTAAACCATCTTCATTTTTAGCTCCTTGAAATGTCATCAGTGAGGTATCAGAAGACAGAAGACCTTGGAATCAGCTGACAGTTTTTCAGTGGGAGTTTCATAACTTTATCCCCTATCTCATGTCAAAAAGTTCAGCACGCTGAAAACATTTTGATAGGAAAGAAAACAAAGTGCTTACCTGATAGAGTGGAGAGAGCAAACAGGTAGCCAAACTGTGATCTGATATCATAGCTGCCTTACGTAACAACTTGGTATTCTTGAACAATCAGTTTCTAAGTTAATGAATATATCCCGCCAGCCAATCAGGTCATACAGGGAATCACAGTGTTGACACTGAATTCATAGTAATACCCAGAGATTAAGACAAATGACCTACAATTCACCATTTTAAATAAAGGATACTTTTAAACTCCTGTCATGCAATAATATGACATTTTGTACATCAAGTAGAAAAGACTAAATATAGGATATTGTGAAACATATTTAACTTGTATTATTTAATTAATGTTTAATTTTGCCTATACAGATAAGAGAAAAACTAGTTACAGATTATATTGATATTCTTAATATCTCACCATCTCCTATTAATGTTTCTAGTTCATTAAACCATAACTAATCCCCAAAACATGTAGGAAAAGTTCATTCACAGTGGTTCAGCTTCTTCAGCAAAAAAAAGAGCAGAGAACAGCACATAATTTGACTCAGCAATAAAGAACAGCTCTTTGTTTTTCCTTAGAGAAATTAGTGCCTTCCTGTTTCAGACAAGAAACCTGCATTTTTCCAGGGAGGTCTGTTGTCATAAACTTTTTCCACCTTAAAATGTTTCACAAGTGCTCAAAGGGCAAGCCTGTGAGACGCCAAGGACCTTTCTGGAGAGCTGCAGTCGAATTCATGTCGAGTTCATGCTGCTTCTATCCTAGACCTAGGCAAGCTCTTCAATATCTGCTTCAAGGTACAACTGGCAGCCCTTGCTTGTCCTGGCAGTCCTCACTTGCAACTTCCAGGTTCCTTGCAACTGGAGGAAGAGCCTAAATGACACCAGTGTAAAGTACGCAGCCAGGGCTAGAAGGCTTGAAACAGCAGCAGGACTAACACTCCACAATTGCTTTAAGTTGCCATAAGCTGGCTGTGTGTCTGGAAGAAGCCATTCTAGCTCTTCTTTCCCTAGACACACATTTCTGCTCTTTTCCCATTTGTCCACAAATCTTCCATAGCTGCACAGTGATGGATCCAGCAGAACGTGGTTTGTTGTTTTGGTTTTTTTTTCTCAGTGACTTGTAGCTTAGATAATTTCTATCATTTGATTTGCCACTCTACTCCACAAACATTTGTGCTGGCAGAAATCAAAGAACTACAGAGAGGCTGGATTTTCCCTTTTGTCACTAAAGCTGCAGGCATCAGTAATGGAAGTATATAGTCACAAAAGTACAGCCTTAGTGGATAGTGTAGGCAGAATCCTTGCTGAGCTAGCATTCAGCCTGCTTATTCATAGATCATCCTGCTTCTTGCAAGTCCCATTCACCATACACCATCCAGTTGCTACAACAGGTGAGGCAGGTGGTGGCTTCTTGCACTCTTTCACCCCAGAGCAGGTCAGACGAGGCACTGAGTGGGGCACCTGCTTGCAAGGAGCAAAGTAGCGAGACACCAACTGGCCTGGTGTTTGGAGGTAGAGGGTTTCAGCGTGCCTCCCCTCCAAGTGTTCAGTTTGTAAACACAATGCCATTATTTTCACAAAACTTGCAGAGTGCAACATGTGTGTTTACAATGTATTACCAACCCTTTGAACGTTGGTAGAGGGCAAAGAAAAATGTAGTCCCACTGCTAATTGAAGTGAGCTGGATTTCAAGTTCTGCCACCCACACTGTTCTCCAAGTGATTTTGGCAAGGCTCAGTCTCTCTATGCTGCAGTTTCCTACCTGTTCAATGAGAGTAATCTATTTTTGTTTTAAGGAGAATAAATTAATTGATGTTAGTGAGACATCTGAGTGCCAGAGGGACTGGAGCATAAATACACGCAGATAAATGGCAGTAGTTGTAACTCTGCAACACTGCATTCCACAGGGAATGGCTACAGGTGCTGTAAGCTCCATTCCATGGTGTACTGGCCAGGGAGAACTTGCTGGACAACCCTGAAATGTGCTGAAAGCTACACGATGCATGCCATAGTAACCCGTGATCTAAAGACTTCAATTTGTGACTCAGCAGTGCTGTCTTGTTCTGAGCAGATAAGAGTTTGTTAGGTTGTTCCCATTATTCAGAGCTTTATTTTTCTGCCCCACAGAGGTGATTCTTATTGATTTAAAATTTAAAAATGCATTTTCCACTGGCCTGTGGTTGGCCAGTCATTTCCTTCATCACTTGGTATTACGCATTTCTCAAGACAGCCATTTTATGAGATGTCTAAATAATCATCAATGCTATAAATCACAGATCTAGCTGGTGGCATAAATACCAGTATCAATGACTGAATTAATTCCCAGCATGTTTCTTTTAGGCCTAGTGCTGTTACACAAGAGACATAGTGTGTCCCACAGGTCCCACCAGTAATGACATCTGTAGGGCAGTTCTAGGAAATGAGAAATATTATTAATGTTAAGTACTTTTAAAAAGTAATTGCAGTAAAACTAACTTACCATCTAAGTAAGCTTTTAATGATTGTAAGATTTAATGATAAGTAAGATTTTAATGATTTAATTTGATTGTTGATAATTTTTCAATTATATGCTCATTGATCTATCTAAATATTCCTGAAGTCATCCTGAGGTGGCTCTACCTCATGTGCATGACAAACAGCAAAGCCACGAAGCTACTCTGAATTTTATCCTAGACTGGACACCAAGTAACCCCACGCGTTATTTCCCGTAAGCGGGTGCTCGAGCTATCAAACATGAGTACAAAATACAACTTGGTAAGTACAAAACACAACACCAAAACCGCCTACTTTTCATCGTTGCTACCCAATGGATCACTTGACAACCTGCCCCGACCGCCCTCAGGGCTCAAAGCCGGGGCCGCCAGCCGCTCCCCTCGCCCCCCGCACACCGCAGGCCCGTGTCCCCTGCGGCTCGCCGTAGCGCCGCGGCCCCCTGCCAGCAGCGTTACTCTTCGGCCCGGCGGCGGCGGAGCGGCGGGGGTTGCTGTGACGTCGCCAGGAGTCGCGCGTGGCGGCCGGGTGACGCACGCGGAAGCCGCCGGGAGGGACCGCTCGCGATCGTGCCACGGCGGCGGCAGCGGCGGCGGCTCCCGGGCGGGGGGAGTTGGCGCCTCCACTGCGCATGCGGCGCCGGGATGGAGCCGTGAGTGGTGGGCGGGGGTGGGCGGCAGGGTTGGGGCTGGAGGCTCGAGGCTCGGCTGCCGTGGCGCGGGCTGACTAGCGGCTCGCGGGTCCGCTCGGGCGCCGGTGGCGGGAGCGGCCGTTCAACGGCCGGCGGGGAGCCCGTCCGGTTCCGGGGAACCAGCCGGCGGCTCAGCGGCTGCCTCCGCCTCGCTATTGCCGCTACCGCCACCGCCTGGCTACCGGCGCGGGCTGAGCGGTCGCGGGGGGACGGCCGAGCCACCCGGCGGTGCCGGGACCGGGACCGGGACCGGGACCGGGACCGGGACCGGGACCGGGACCGGGACGTGCTTGTTTGCTTAGGGCCTTCCCCTGGCCGCTAACTTAAGGTTTTCCCCTGTAAGGACCCGGCTGTTGTCACTTGGTTCATGCGCTCTAGTTCTCATTAAAGGCAATCAAATCACCGAGGGTTAAATTAATGTTGGTGTGGCTGGGCAGTCAGAAACCCGCGAGTGACTGCCCACTGCTTTAGAGAAACGCTGTGGATTTTTCCCTGTTCTGTGGTGAATAAGCCCCACGAATCTCTGCTCTCAGATTGCATCTGTTAAAGAAAAACGTGTTTTCTTGGAAATGTGTCCACATGGATGGAGCTGTACTCGTGACTAATTATTTAAACTTCAATTAACACAACAAACAAGACACTAAAAGAAGTCCAAGCCCACCCCATGTGTGTGAGCTGTTTAGCTTAGTCATGTTTAGCTGTCAGCTGTCATGTAACTGTATTACAGCACAGGTACAGAGGCACAATTCCGGGTCTAAAATATTAATTGTGTGCCCTTTTATGTAGCCATGTGCTGCCTCATTAGCTACTAACCATTGTGCAATACCCCTGTAAGAAGAAACTCAACTTCTGAGGAACACCAAAACAAGCAGTGTCTATCAACCATGATAAAAAGCAGTGTGTACCGAAAGACCCAGGATTGTGAATCTTGGTAGCATATATAATCATTTAAATCAAACTGGTTTTGAGGGTTTCATTTGGGAGTGAGGCCAAAACAGAGAAGACCAGTTGGAGGCAGCACTGTTGAAGCTGGTATGTCAGAAAAACTCTTGTGCGTAGAAGTGAGTTACTGCTGATTTTAATATCAGTTTGGTGCTACCTACTGCTTAATCCCAATTTTGTCATACCATCCCCATCGGTACAGTGAGTCTTAAGTGAAAACTGTTGTACAAAAGGCTCTGTTTTTCATTGTAGTTTTTAAAGACTGTTATGCATGCATAAGAAGTGGTTTGAAGATGAAGAATAGCCTGAGAAACATTATGTCTAACTATTTGGGCCAAAATGTTACTCAAAGAGCAAGATTTATTCTACTTACACCTCTGATGCATGACTGGCTACTGAAATATTGCAGTTGTTACAAGTGTGTTTCCATAGTTCACCCTATCATTGCAGTAGTGCAGCTTTTACTGATTACTATTTGAGATGTCTATGTCTAATATTTCTCTGTATTCCAGTGCTTTCTGCTCCTTCGCAGTTAATTTCAGGCATATCCAATTTATTTATAAATTGTTTAGTTTCTCGCTGAGTAGGACAGGTGGTAAAAGCTGTCTGAGAAATCTGCAGACACTTGGATGTCTAGTCCTGAGCTCAAGACTGCCTTGGCTTATCTGTTAAAAGCATCCTTTATGGTAAAGAAAAGCAGAGTTCTTTACTGTATTTCATTGCGTGAGATACTTTTTCTTGCTTTACCATAAATGCCTTTCAAATATTTCTTTCTTTATTAGGTCTTTCAGATGTAAGAAAGAAGCTGTTAGCGAGGGATCATCAACTTGCACTAATGTATAGTCATAAATTTTATATAATCACTTTACAAAAGGCAGATGTTAAGCAATGAATGCATGGGAAAATAGTTTTATCTGCTTTGTGTGTCGGCTGGTGACGGGTTGAAATTAGACATTTCAACCACACAAGGACATCCAGTAATTGAATTCAGGGGTAATGAAGAATACATCATCCAATAGGAATGCTGTAAATTTCTGTTTGCTTTCATGATAAATGTATTTAAGATTTGGCCAAGTTCTTACTTTTCTTTTACAAAAAGTGTCCATGTTTTCTTACTGACCTGTAAATCAGCACATGCAGTCAGTGGCTTAGATGAGACTTCAGGAGTACCGATATGAAAGGAGAAAACATGGAGTGTGTCCCTACTCTTTCTGGTGTCCTCTCTTTGCTAGGTGCCAGCATGGCTGTTCTTGGGCAGGTGTATACCTCCCCATTTTATCTACTAGGCATTGCACCATCTGGAGAGGTGTTGGGATAAAGAAGGAAAATGGAACAAGCTGCTTTGGAAGCTTGCAAGCGCATCTCTGCTGTGGTGTATGAGTAAAACGTGTTAATTGCTGATGTCTGTAACAGTGTGAGTGTTGGCTAGGTGGTGAATTCTGCTGACTTTCTGGTAAGGACTGTAAGGACTTTCTTGTAAGATGAAGCTGCTTTTCATGTTCGCATTTTGAAATGTCTGCAAAAACTTGGAAATTGAGTAGCTTGTAAAAATAACCAAGAATATGCATAGCAAGTCATATTTCTCTTAAGCTAACAGAACTGGAGGTTACTTGTTTCCAAGAGAACACAACTGGTACTTTCAGTACTTTTTCCCCTCTATTTATTTTGTCTTTTGCCTAACAATAACTACTAAACTGTTGGGGAAGACTTTTCCTTGCTTTTATGTGTATCTGTACATGAGTGTCTAATAATAAATTAAGTTCAGGTTTCTATTTCCCAAGTTTTGATGGAGGTCAGACAAAAATGCAAAGCCTAAGAATGCAGATCTAGCAGATCTGAAGTTCTGCCTTACTCCTTGTTAGGGGTGATCCTGCAGGGATGAACTGTGTTTATACAGGGTGTAGAAAACTCATCACGAACATATGCAGGTTGGTGAGTAGTTAGTGTTAGGTAAAGCTATCCTTGCAGGAGACATAGTGTCTTGGATGTTTAAATTATTACTGTATGAACTCAAAAAAAAAAAAAAAGTAACTTTTTCTCCCTTTAAGAAATGCTTTCTCTTGCTCAGGTCTTAGGAAAATATAAAACACTAATGTAAAAAGAACAAAATTCATACATTTTGGTTGTGGATGTGCATGTACTTATATATATAACAGTTTCTAGTAGTTATTCTTGTTCTATAAAGCAGCATCAATATATATTTTTATTAGTCTTACATGTTACCCCAGAATTTAGTTAAGTTTTCTTTGGGGAGCAATGAATGGGGTCTTTTTCCTCCCTTTTCCCTCCTTCCCCCCTCACTTTAGAAATAAGACCAACACCTAATTTAGTGCTTTCTTTTGCTTCCCATAGGTTGGCACCAATGCGATTATATACACTGTCCAAACGCCATTTTGTTCTGGTCTTTGTAGTATTCTTTGTTTGTTTTGGTCTGACAGTCTTCATAGGAATTGCAGGTAAGAATGTTGTCTTTTTAAAAGATTACAGTTCTTGTATGCTTTGTCTAAACTGTTGGTATTTACAGATGTATTTAAATGCTAATGAGCTTACCGCCCCTGAGATGTCTGAGGAATCATTTATTTGACAAGGAAGGGGAAATGTTTCATTTGTCTCATGTTTTTCATAAGAATACTACTATACAGATTTGGTGTTTGCAACTGCAAAAACTTTACTGACAAAACCAAATACTTTACTCAGGGCCATTAAAGTGAAACAAAACCAGTTTCATTGTAACATAAGTTTACAGCAGACTGCTACACTGATTTTCTTTGTATGTTTCATTATGTAAAATGGTGGTGCTAATAGTTGATTTTCTTTGAGAATACTGACTACTGTAAAACCTGCTAAATATCTGGGTGATAAATGCTGCAGAAATATAAAATGTTTAGTAATGTAGAAATATGAACTATCTTTTCTCTCAAAGATCTTTGTGGGAGTCATGACGTCATCTGGGAGTATAAGCGCTTAGTGCTCGGATACTTGTCCTGGAGATCTGAGAGTGTTATTAGGCTGATGGAAAGCATGCGAGTCATCTTTTATTTCATGTCAAAGAGCTTTTCCGGGTCTAAAATATATTTGTGAAGGAAGTTGGCATGCTGTTATTAAGCTAATACTCTGCTGTTAGGATTGCCTTGTCAAGACAGCAGTTAAGTGACAGACAGGGAGAGGGGAAGGGTGAGACTTGTACTCATTAAGGAACCCACCCCAAATGTAAGAATTATTTAAGGATGTTACCTCCTCTCCCCACATAACTGCTTATTTCCATGTCACCCAGTGTGTTCTCCTGTGCCACTGTCCAACAATTCTTGACATGTCTGTAGGGCTGTCTCTACCTCTGCCCTGTCCTTCACTTCCTTTAGAATGAGATGGGCTGCCCAGGCCTAGGACTCATCTGCTCTTGCCTGCCTTGGAAAGAAGCAGGAGTTAATTGGAGGCATCTCTTTGGGCTTTTGGGGCCCATCGATGCTTGTGGGCAGTATATTCTTCATAATAGCATTAAATAATAAAATTTGTGTGTGAAATAAAATCTTTCTTCCTGCTGTTTGATTTATTGTAGCAGCTTAAGGTCCAAACTTTCAGTTCATAAAGGTTAACTGCTGATATTCCTGGTTTGCCTAAGGATGTTGAAGGGCATTATTTAGCCACAAAAATACCATATAAAAACATTAACAAAAATGCATTTTATATTAATGATAAAGGAAAAAAACCCCACAGAATTAATTAATTTAGTGTCATCAGGTTTTAAAAGTGAACCCCATTTGTAAATGTGTATTTATACTGCCCAGCTGCAATAAATGCAAGAAAGTTGTTTCACATAAGACTAGGCAAAAAGTAGTGCTCCTGAAGGAGAAAACTGAGCATTTTTTCTTAATCAGTAGCAGAACCTGAAAGAGCTGTGGTAGCGTGTTACATTGCTTCTGCATGCAGTGATCTGATGATTTACTTGCCTTTGGTCCTGGCGACTTGTCTGTTGTAAGCAACGCTTCATCTTCTTGCTGGGGTCCTTGGACTCACCTATGATCCTCTTCAGGAACTGGCAAGGCTGTGGGACTCTTGTTGCTGTAAGACTGGTTTGCTGAATAATTTTGTTGACAAAGCATGAACACGATTCATTATTATAACTTAATTATTTTTAAAAGAGTGCTGTTTCCCTTGGTAGGAGACCCACTGAACACTCACTATGATGTTTTTCATGGCTTTTGTTGACCACTCCTTGCTTCCTGTGACTAGAGGGAGGGGCACCAACCATAGAGTGCTCCCTCATTAAAGGGTGCAGTCAGAGCAAATCTCACCAGACTCACTAAGTAAATGAAAAAATGTGAGATACAGCCATATTTTCTGTGCTATTTGAATATGCCATTGCCCATACTCAATCTCTTTATCTGCAGTTTGGGAAGAATACCAGAAGAGTTGCTTCTCATCTGAATAAACAAGACAGTTTAGTTTAAGCTGAGGTGGCTTTTGCTCTTCAGTTCTTGTAATGCAAGATAGATGTGGACTTCTTTGGTTGTTTTTTCCCAAGCTACACTCAATTATTTTCCTCTTAGCGTGTGGGTATTTGTTGTATTTGAGGAGAGACAAGTGCAAGGAAAATACAGGGTCCAGAGCTTATTTTCTGTACCTGGGTAGTTTTCCCATTCACTACCTTAGGGTGGTTCTTTGCTTTCAGATGTGATTCCCATTAACTAAGGAAGACTAAAGCAGTAACAATGTAATTTAATTGCCACTTTTAAATACAACCATGTCATCATTTTGGTCAGTTGTTTTAAAAAGCTTTTAAAAAGCTTTTAAGGTAGCAGTTGCAGCAGTAGAACCTCATTATTTTGTTTGTTTGTTTGTTTCTGCTCTTAAAAACGAGAACTGTGGCCTCTGTGCAACAATATTGGTTCTTCTGGGAAAAAATACATTAAAAAAAGGTTCATTCTATTTTTTTAAAGACATAATTACTGAAATATGATGACTTATCAGCTGTGAGCACTTACTGAATTATGCTTTTTAAAACAAAAAATATCTTCAAAAAATCTGCCCTGTTTATATGTACTTGAGAATTGAAATGTTCAGTGATACAGAGCTGTCTTTATAGTGGGTGGCTGAAGTTGAACTATAATCCTAATATGAAGCTTTGAGTGTGATGGGTGAAAATCTTCATTTTTCCATTTAAAGTCTGTAAGATGGTTAATATTGTAACCGGACTGATAATGGAAACCCACACAATGCTGCATGTTTAGATCTTTCATGACAGCTAACCTAAAATGCATCTTGAACAGAGTGATTGCATTTATAAACTTCCTTCTTTTCCATTGTTTCTCTGTAGTAACTTTGAAGTTCATATTCTTTGTGAAAAACTGCCATTTTCACATTATTATTTTTTTTAATACCAGGTTTGTGGCTGAAACAGCATGTTTTAAGGATACAATAAATTGCTAGACCAAATATGTAAGGGAAGAGACCATTTGGACAGAGAAAACCTACTGTGACTGGGAAGCCTTTAGATTGATCCCATTATACACATCTATCTCCTGCCTACAGCCCTACCTGCTATACATCTCCTCTCTTTTTGTTCATACCCGAGTATAAAGATACACACCTTTCCTACTCTTCCCTTGAATTTTTCTGGTTTAGTCCTTTTGTGCATGTACAAATGCATGCAAGTGTACATACTTTTGTGTGTGTATGTATATGCATACATTCCTCTTCTCAGTACTATTTGTTCTTGCATACCTAAGGCTTAAGGAGAAATCTTACTGCTGTCTACAGCTACCTTATCAGAGGAGACACAGAAGGTGGGGCTAAATTCTTCTCAGATGTGTATGGTGACAGGCCACATACATGAGCTGGAATACAAGATATTCCAGTTAGATATTAGGAATATTTTTTTTACCATAAGGGTGGTTAAAAATGGGAACAAGTTGCCCAGGCAGTTTGTGGGAGTCTCTGTCCTTGGAGGTGTTTAAACTTGACCAGATGTGGCCCAGAGCAACTTGATCTAATTAAACAAAGGAGTGAACTAGATGGCCTCTGGTGGTCTCTTGTAACAGTATTATTTTGTTGCTTCTGATTTACTTCATACAGAACTAGATGTGGGGTACGAGCGAATGGATGCACTTGGTCAGTACATGTTAAGTGTGCATGTCCATATCCATCCAGAGTGATTGGATTAATGGTTGAAATTTTCATGAAAAGTCTGGTAGTGAGCTAAATATCTCTGTCACAGTTTAACACTGGGCTGGCAATTAACTGAATGACAGATGATCTCTATTAATTCCTCTCCCCTCCCTGATAAAGAGAGAGAATAAGGAAGAGAGACTTATGGTTTGGAAACTGAACTACACCGCTTTAATGAAACAGTAATGATAAATAGGGACAATTATTAAATATATACAAATACACAGAAAAACGTTCTGTATATTTGTTCCTTTCCCTTTCCCCCAGTACCACTCGCATCACCACCGAGGCTGCAGGGCAGCCCTGGGAAAGTCCAGGCTGGACTCCTGGGGTCAGCAGCAGTCGGGAGCTGGAGGCAGGAACACACAGATTCAGGCTGGCACGGATCAGGACCACAGGCAGAGGAATGGATGGAATCCTCTCAGTCTGCCAAAGCAAACAGGGACAGGTGAAAAATGGCCTGAGAGAAGGGCGAAGAAGGGTGAAGGTGAAAAGGGGCTTGACCCTCATGATCCCTCAAATTTATATAGAGTATGACACATATGAGATGGAGTACTCTGTTTGGTCAATTTGGTCGTTTATCTTGTCCATTTCTTCCTAAAGGAGGGTTGCAGGTGTGCAACCTCTTTACTCCCTTTCTCTTTTTGGAGCATAAGTTGTTCCTCAGAACTGAGTAGTGTCCTTGGTTCTGCACACCATTTTCTATCTATAACTATAAACATCAAGTGTTATCAGTCCTAGAAGCAGACACTGACTGAGAAACTTGCTGTTAGTTTCAGCAAGTGCAGCTGCTTTGGAGAGACTTAGCTGAAAGCAAAATCACAAGACAGAAAATCTATCCAGCTCTATCCTGGCCCAAACCAGGACAATCTCCCACCACAACTGGAGATTAAACAACATTGATTAAATGAGTTGTCTGTTTTAGGAAAAATTATTTTGATAATTTTTATGCAATTATGTTTACTTATGTGATGATATGCACAATATATTATAGCCCCAGATTTCTATAGAAAAAGAAGGGGCCAGTCTGAGAGGACTCTGAACTGTTCCTAAGAGAAACTGGTGGGTAACTTGAACAGACTGCTGTGATAAAATCCAGCTGTAGCAAGAAAGCACCTTTATTGTGATAATGTGAGCAACTACAGTATGAATACATAAAAAGGCATTAGCATCACACGCTCAAATCCAATGGGATGTGTTTGCCCTGTTAGCCTTAAGTGCAATGCATTATGGATGCTCTGTTTTATATAAAACACGTAACGGTAGCAGTTTGGCTATATAGACTTTATAGTGCTATTAAATATGCTGTTTTTTCAGGTGACTTTTGCAGGCTTTGTTGAGCTTCAAGTTGCTCAACAATGCTACTAGTCCTTAGCTAGCTTTTTCTCTAGCTGAGTACTTTCATGATTCCTGTGTATAACTTACTTTGGGAAAAATACTGTGTGATTTGTTGTAGTAGTTTAGAGTACAGATTCAGGGTTTCTGATAAGAGTTCTTGGCTTATAATTTACTCCTACTTAATCATGTCTACAAATAGTATTGCAGAGAAGCGTAAAGGGACATTCAGGCCAAATTTATTAACAATATTGAAATGTCTAAGTGATTTACCCTTCAGCTGAAATATCTGAAAAGTGGGATACTGTCTGCCTGCTTTGCAGGGTTATATTCTGTAGTCATTACACATCAGTAATATGCATACTTCAATATTATTTCTTCCTTATATATTGTGTAGGTCCTAATGTAATTGAAACTTCTGTAGCAAGAACTGACTTAAATAACAGCATAAAGGTAAGAGTTAATATAATTGGTTTACGTTAATGTCTTTATTAAACATTCTCTTCCTTCCCCCAGATTATTTTCCGTAGTTAGATTTTTACTGGAAAACATCTTGGCCATACAGTGCTTTCCCATTTCAAATTGAACATGCAGTATTGTACTACCAAGGTGTTAATTCATGAATAGCTCAGCAGAAATTTCTAGTCTCTTCCTATTGCAAGCGGACAAAGTGGAGAATTCTGTGATATTTCTTCAAAGTAATTTCTGATAAAGTAACACTTGAGTGTTGATAGAGTTCTCTAGTGAGTTCATGTTGGAGATTCTTGTAGGGAATCCAGAAATAGGAACTGAGAACATAAACTGAAAACAAATGTTCTCAGTGGCAACTAATGGTATCCCCCTTGTCATCTTCCTTTCTATCAGCTGTGAAGGAATACTTTTTCTTGATTGTTCACTGTCATAGGACCAAGACATGAAATTTGGCTTACTAGCATGAACCTTCCCATTAATTTTCTTCAAAGCTTTCATATTTGTTTCTCAGTTCTTGCATTTTTATTTACTATCAGCCTGGTATCTAAAGTAATTTTGGTGAAAATGCTAAAAAGGTCTTTGATCTGTGTTGTTCTCTTTTTTTAAGTAAACTTGCTTTAAACAAATTTTAAATAGATTTCCTTTTTTGGTTTTATTAGATACATATTTGGATTGGTACTGTATTAGATTTGGATTACTTTTTTTAAAAGCATTTTTTAATATCAAACAACATATATTTTTAATATCAAATAAGAAAAGTCCTTCCTGCATGTAGGTTTTGTCTGTTAATAGTATCTTCCATGCTTTTGAAATGAATGTGGGATTTTTAGAAAACCTAGTGGAAAAATTGCTGTTGTTTTCATAATTATAATGGAACAGATTTAAAACAGTGTGACAGGGGCCACAAAGTTGAGTTTTGATGTAAAGTGTCAGAAATTACTTTTTAGTTTCAGGCTAGGTCTCATGGTTTTGTTTTTCATATCTGAGCATTTTTGTTTTATTGCTGCTGCTTTTGTGTGCCTTAAATAGTTTCTCCTTTCCTTACTTCAGTGTTGTACAAAATACATGTGCTGTTCAAGCTCATTCTCTGGAAGAACATATCTGATCTGCTTATCATACTATCCACAGAAAAGCACATATTAAATCTATTTCCAAAAATACTGTCACAAACATAACTAACATGCATTTCATTATTGTAACTGCATATATAGAATGTAACAGAAAAATGGCTGGTGCTAACCTTGTGGATTTTTTCACAGCTGAAGCCATTTAATTTAAGTTCACCACCACTGTCTACTTACAATCAGCAGCTGTGGCTGACCTGCGTGGTAGAGTTGGATCATGAGGAGGGTGAGATTCTTACCTAATTCTCAAGAAACTTCTATAGCAATCTGTATATGGTATCTTTGATTTCAGCTGTCACATACATGATCCTGTTGGTTTGTGGTTGTGTTAGGTGTTTTTTCTCTCTGATACAGTTTCTCTCTCTGTTCCCAGTAAAAACACAGACAGCACTGATCTTGAGAACTGGAAGAAAGAATATTGGAGAAGTTGCTTGCTATTTATGTGAAAGCAGTAGTGTCCCAAGAATCTGATTCTCCCTTCATTTTTGGGGAGGATTAGACGTGTAGATCCTAATGATATTAATTTCTCAATAAAACATGACCTACTGCCTAGTTACATGAATAAAAAGTTTTGTTTCTTTCTATTAATATACTGGACTCATACTCCAGTAAAATCTAACTATATAACTCTGTAATCTTTGGATAATACATGTTCTAAGCTGTATTTGGAACTGTATTTGAGATTTCACTTATGCATGTAGCAATAGCTTATTTTTTTCTCATTTAATTACAGTATCCCTCAAAAAGAATGTTACTATGACAGTCAAAGTACTTGGAGTGGTGAAGGATGGAAGTACACCATATGTTAATAATCAAGTTCACAATCGGACAAGATTACTCAGTTGTGCACAAGTATGTATGTGCCTGCTTAAACAAAATGCAGTAGATGATGCAGTAGATTTTCTTTTAATTCAGTTGTGTGCATGTTACATTACGTTGAAAATGGGAGAATATATATGTTCAATATGTGTCAGGAAAGACACTGGAGTATATAGTTTTATCTATAATTGCAACCTCGCTAATAATGCTGAGCAAGATACCTATCCATCTTTTTCTGTTCACTTATATAGACTAATATGTCTATTATTCTTCAAAGACCCCTCTTCCTTGTTAGAATAACTCTCTGCCAGCAAAGCTGTGAGTCCTGCTTTGCCACCTAAACAGATTTAGTAGTACTGGAGAAAGGAATGTTGTAGCAGAAAGTTTGATATAGGACTCCAGAGGATAGAAAAATTCTCCTCCTACACTTTGTAGAGTCTGGTAGAAATCATCTGGCATCTGTGTTCTGAAAAAAACAAAACAAATTTCTTGTCATCTATGAATAAATGTTTAGAGTTCCTAGTATAACATCTTACTGAAATTTTTAAGCTTAGAGAAATCTAAAACAACTTCTCCACATGCAGATCCTTTAGAAAGGGCATAGCTGAAGTTTTGACTGACAATTTCTGAGACTCTTCCTGGTGCTGGTGCAGCAAGCAGTTGCTTTCACCAGTCTGAGTGAAAAGCTAGCCATGCTTATTGGATCAATCTTTGATTCTGCTGACTGGCTTTATCAGTTTCTTCTGCTTTGTCTCTTATCTGCCGGTTATGTTTGAGTTTTATTCTGACTCATCAAGATTGGCAAGACAAATAATAAACACAATATCTGACCATTTAGTAACAAATACTCCAGTTTATACTAACTGCATATAAGTTGAAGGCTTTAACATATTATTTTTCATTGTATGTATTCACAGAAATGCAGTGAAATCATTGTTGCTCACCTTGGCTACTTGAATTACACTCAGTACAATATATTTGTCAGCTTTGAAGATCTAAGTAAGTTAACATACAGCATCCAGAATATTACTTTCACAGTAAGTATAAAGTTTTATACCACCAGAAGAAATCTCTTTAATTACTAATTCTGTAGAAATCTTTTTTAACTGTAATTAAGAAGTTATCTCATTTTTTAAGATCAACATGAAGATTAATCATAATTATTTTTTCTATTACTACTAATGTCAGAACTATTATAGCATTTGCTGTTAATAAGGATCTAGACCAATTTTTTATTACTCTATATGGAAAAATTTTTCTTTTAGAACTGCTAATGCTGTTTTATAGAACAGACAAGTTTAGTTTAACTACTGGGATATATTTTTAACAGTAGGCAAGCTAGAATAGAATATTGAGTTTTCTCCATTTGTTTATAGAGATGTTGCCTTTCTCAAGCACATATTTTTTCTGCCTTCTCTGGTGAGAGGTGCATCTGCTTTCCAGACTACAAAAGTGTAGGCTAGAAAGATTTAACAAACTCAAAGACAAATTAAGATTTTTTTTTTTTGACTGTGCTTATGAGGAAGAGAAAAATGTTTATTCACCTAAAATAAGCAGGCTAATAATTCACAAAAATAATGCCTAGTGAAATAACTAGCTCAGTTCATAGTTCTAAAGATGGCTTATTGAACAGTTACATCATCAGTGTGTGCAGACTGGCTCCAGAAAGAAATTTAGAAATATTTGCATTGGGAGAAAATGGAACTAAGCCAAATTTATAGTAAAAATTACTATGGTACTTTCTTCCTGTATGCAACATTGGGTATTTCAGAGCAGGTAACAAGCAAAAATCTTACTGTAAAGCAAAGGTGTTTTTTATATACTAAATGAACTTCCTGACTATTAATATATATTATATCCTAATGCATAAAGCATGTCATTAAAAATAAGCTCTAAGGAGAAAAAAACCAAAACAAAACATGCCCACAAACTCTTTGCTTGGTTCCAGGTTTCAAACAGGAGAGAGAAAGTGTTGGAGCTTTTAGAGTTGTACAGTTTATCACGTTGCTTTTCAGGCTGCCTTAAAGCAAACTTGGTACAAAACCAAAAAACCCAAAGCCCTGCTTTTCCCTTCAACTAAAATTGTCAACTTATTTAATTATTACAATAATTCAATTTTCTCAGTGATCTCAGTTGAAATGGTAGATTGTCTTTTGTATGATGGTATTCTTTACATATAATTTTCATTCTACATTTACAATTTAAAAACAAAAGACAGAGGTTGGCAGATTTCATACACTGAAAATTAAAGCTGCTTGTTCAGATGGGCAAGAACATATGTTGTACCAAGGAGTTTACATTTCAAAAGTGACTTCAAAAAAAAGCATGTAAGGTACGAGATAATTGTCAACAGAGCAGAGTTTACGCAGACTGACACACTGTAATTAATAGTTATGCCCTTCTAATAATTACAGAAGAAGGAGCTTTTCCTTCTTAAACTATGGGAAAAGTTCTTCTTTTCTGGTTAGCTTGTTTATTATTTCCTTAATTGATTATTTTTTTCCACTAATGAAAGAAGAAAATAAGCTTTAAGAAAACTAAGCCATTAGAGGAAGCATGACTGTATGTTGTCATATCTTCATAAATTTTATGTATTGGTAATAAAGAAGAACATACTGGATTTACTCAATTATTTGTAGCCAATTGAAATAAATTAAGAATACCCTTTTTGTCCTGAGAAGATCTTTATCATATCACAGTACACTGAGTATGTTACAAAGTAGCAGGGCAAGGGTATTAGACATCTGGTTACATCACATAGTCTTATGGGTCTTCAAATTTTGGAAAGCCAGATGACTTTTCAGTATCTGCAGAAAGTGCTAATTTTTGGTGTAGTATGTACGCTGTCTAGGCATTTTTATTGGGCTGGTTTTCTTCTGTTTTCTTTTAGTGGAAGACCTACAATCCAACTTTTTCACAAGTGGAAATATGGTTCCGATTTGTCTTTGTAGTTCTTACTTTTATGGTCACGGTAAGATTTTGTTTCAGTTTTTCTGCAGTATGTTATGTAGGCAGCTGGTAACCCTGCTGTGTAGTGTAGTGTTTAGTAACTTAATTACAGGTAGTAGAGTTGAGATATCATGGAATGCTTGTAAAAAATGTTTCAAAAATACTTATGTAGTTGCTGCTTTAGTGTCTTTACAAGTAATATCTAAGTCATTTAAGCAAATAGGATAAATGGGAAAACGTGTTCTTCTAAATGCTGTTTTTGAATTGAACAGAAAGAATTTTGCTGAAAGTAACATGTGATCAGATGCTGGAAAAAGTATTATTTTCAGTGCAAGTAGGCTCAGGCAATAGGATGGAATAGGATGCCCGAAGTGTGGAGTCACTGTCTCTCAAAATGAACAACATTCAGTTGAATATGACTTGGTCTAACCTCAAAATTGTCACTGCCTTGAGTGGAAGAATGGATCAGATGACCTCCAGAGATCCCTTACTACCAAAATTATACTATAATTTAGATTATTTCTTCCCTCCAACCTGTTCTGGGCCCTAGAAAAGAAATGTTCAGAAAAAAAAAAAATCCAACATAAAATCTAAAATGCAGAATTTTCAGAGTAAGCAATTTTCTCATGTAGATGATGTCACTCAGTAGGTACTTGTGCATGTGATATGGAATCTGTTTTATAAGAAGTGAGTTTCATTGCAAGTTGCTGGTAGTGTGCGACCAGTAACTAATTCATGTTTTTCCTACATTATTGATTTGTGTGATACTAGCTGGTTTCCCTTTCAGTTTGCTTGAGAAAATAAGTATTTTGCATCAGGATAAACCAGCAAACTTGAGCAGAACATTTGAGATGTGGCTCCTGTTTTACAATGTTCTCAGTGGTAAAGACCTCATGAAGTAGCATTTGTGATGTGTTGTGTAATCTCTTTACTGTGGTAAAACTGTTAAAACTGTATTGCTTCCTTACAAGCAATTGTTGTTGTTATTTTATAGTGTCTGTTTGCACATTCCCTGCGGAAATTCTCCATGAGAGACTGGGGTATTGAACAGAAATGGATGTCTGTCCTCCTTCCCCTCCTACTACTTTACAATGGTACGTGTATCCTGGAACTTTTAGAAAAGCTTCCTTTTATTTAAAAAAAAAAAATAATAGTGAAAGAGAGAAGACAAAATGCAAGTGGAATTTGGTTCTGAACTTCTAAGCAGCTATTTAAAAGGCTTCAGAAAACTATTTTTAAAAAAATACAACCTTTTTCATTCTTTCCAGTAATGTCACTATCAGCTCTGAATGTTTAAAGCTCTTGTTGGAATAAGTGGCTGCAACCACACTGAACCTTTCAGCAACATGTTCAATCTGCTGGGTCTTACTTCTTCTACTTCTTAATTTTTCAGATACCCACACTTTTGTTAAAAATGGTGGCTCTTTTGATCCAGTAAACCACACCAAATTCTAGTACCAAAATAGTATTTGCCTTTCAGTCATTCTGTGGTAATATTTTACGTCATCACCCAGATCAGTGGTTTAATAGAAAGGCTAATAAAACCTAAAATCTTCTAGAAATGTTGGCAACCATCTCAGATTATTTCTATGGCACAGAGCTACAGGCACAATTTTCTTTGTAAATTACTTAAATATACAGCAAACTTCAATTTCACTTATTGATATAATTTGAAAGATCTAGGGTTTTTTTGTTCCTGTGAAGATAGATTCATACTTTTCATAATGGAAAAGGCTGCTTTTCCTCCTCTGATTAACCCTTAATTTCCTTATTTTTTTTACAGATCCATTTTTCCCACTCTCTTTTCTGGTAAACAGCTGGTTTCCTGGCATGTTGGATGATCTATTCCAGTCACTCTTTCTTTGTGCACTGTTGTTGTTCTGGCTTTGTGTCTACCATGGTATAAGAGTACAGGTGAGTGTGCAATATTTTCTGCTACTTACTGAGAAGCCAATACTTATTTTTTCAATTCTCTGCAAACATGACAAAAAGGAAACCAAATCTTTATTAAAAAAGATATGTGTTTGATTTGTGGTGAAGTAGCTTGTCTTGAGGCTACTGTGTCTAAACAGGAGATGTAACACTCCAGTCTAAATTATTGCAAGGCAGTCTTTATACTATTAGAATTATACTCTTATGCTTTGTCCTTTCTTGAAGGGGTTTGTTGTATATGGTGATTGTTTTTTAAACCACTTCAAAATAACCGAATAAGAGAAATATGAGTTATGTAGCATATTCCTATATTTGCAGCTTCAATAAAACATGTGAGAACTCCAGATCTACTGCATCTTATTAACACAAAGGATGTTAAAATTTTATGTCTCCTGTAATTACCTGGGCAAGTTAAAAATATAGAAGGCAAGTCTCTTAATCTAGTTCATGCTGAATGCAAAAAAGATGATAGTTATTTTATTCTGTCAATGAATGAAATCTCAAATATGATTAATTTCTTCACCAGACTATTGTATTCTCAACAGGGGGAAAGGAAGTGCTTAACTTTCTATCTGCCCAAATTGTTTATTGTTGGATTATTGTGGCTGGCCTCTGTTACATTGGGTATATGGCAAACGTAAGTAATTCAAAATTTATTGCAAAAATAACAAAATGAGAGTGTTCAAGAATAAGAAGATTGTTTGAAATTAGTGGTATCTTCTTATTATTGCTCTGTGATAGAGGATGGAGATAAATTCTTACATCTTTCTGTTTTGCACATTGTGACATTTGGAAACACAATTCTCATAGACAAGCTAGTGGTACCTAATTTTATAAATCAGAGTGAGGTCCAGAAATTACCCCTTTGTCAATACGATACATCTCCCTGTAACACTCCCTCTAGCACTGTACCCCAATTACTTTTTTTTGTATGAAACAACAGTTTCTCCAGTTAACTATTACACAGTTTGACCAAAATTTCTCAATTATAGAACCTTCATCATTGGTATTGACACTTCTTAGTCGAGCTAAAGTCAAGCTATGCCACCTCTCCTCAAAACTCAGATCTTTTTTTTTTCTCTATTTTTTTGTGTTAACATAAAGGTGTCACTATTCCCCAATATTCCCCAGAAAACTTTCTCAGTTTTGCTACGTTCGTAGATTCTAAACCGTTTCAGTCTCAAGTACTTTTCTCTTATTTTCTTTATCAGAAAGGATACCTTATATGCCTCTCCATGAAAGCAGTGCAGTTATGGGTAATGCTTGTGCTAATGTCCTTTCAGCAGAAATGCTATGAAGGAAAGGCTTATACCACAGTTATTTCTTAAGTATAATTCTTATCATCAAGGATAAAATTTGAACCTTAATACTGAAGGCTTGTAGGAATTTACAAGATTATACATTTTCTAAAAAATAAGTGGGGAGATTAGACATGCTCACAAGTGAAATCCTTCCTATCCCTTCAAAACTGGTTTTGGAAAGGAGGATGTCATATACTGTAAATCATCATGATTCCATTGAAATCAATGGCATTGCACCAGTTTATAAAGCCAAAACATTCAGTTATAAACTCTATGTATTAACTTGGAACATTTTCTTTTGTTAATGGGCTTCTTTGTCAGTGTGGGTTGTTTTTTTTTGTAATGGTGTACCATTACCAAAGTAGCACTTTAAAATTTTGAATCTTTTCTAGTGTTAATGAAGTACATGATCCTACATATCAGTACAGGGTTGACACAGGTAATTTCCAGGTAAGTCGGAAATGTTTTCTTGCTGTTCAATTGTCATGTGGAGTTAGGTAATATAAGGAGGTGGGGTTGTTCTATTAAACTCTATAACACGATTTAGAAAATAGCAAATGCTGGTTGGATGGGCTTATTCTGACTGGAGTAGTTTTAATTTTGTTTTACACCATGATTAGTCTGAATTGAGTGAAACGAATGAAGTGTCCCAATGAGAAAAGTGTCTTGCAAATCCAGAGACTCAGTACCACAGTTTTAGTTGCAGACTCATGATTGTTGGGATTGAAGGAAAAAGATTTAAGTCTGTTATTAATTCAGTGCTGTATATCTTTACTCCTGCAAAGATCCTCTGTCCTGATAAATTTCAGACTTGTTGTTGTAAAGAGAGATCTGATTTCTATGGAAATATCTGCATTCCCAGGAACTGTATTTCTAGATTATTCATCTCACTGTAAACTCAATGAACAAAATTAAAAAGAGGATGTTTAATATTCCCTGAAAACCTACCTTGATGTATAGCAATCCTTGTTCTGTACTTCCTTTCATGAGCCTGTTTTCCCGGAATAAATGAATCATTCTATTTTGTGCTTTGGGAAATGACGATGCTGAAGGAAGAAAGAACAGACCAAATCTTGTTAAATAATGAAAACTAACACTCTTTTTATAGGGAATGAAAATCTTCTTCCTTGTGGTGGCAACAACATATGTTCTTTACCTTTTGTTCCTGATAGTGAGGGCATGCTCAGAACTTCGGAACATGCCTTATGTTGGTAAGGAGTATTTCTTTTGATTCTTCCTCAGACAGACTTGCTTCTCCTAGATGTAGGTGTAAATTTGCTAATAACTTGTCCCAATCTTTTGCAGATCTCAGGTTAAAATTCTTGACTGCATTAACATTTGTAGTGCTTGTAATTAGGTAAGACTTTTCAAGTATATTTCTAAGTACTGTAACTTTTATAAGCTTTTTTTCAGGGCTTTGAATGCCTTTTGTTGATAATAAAATTGTCAATGAAACTGAGGGATGTTTTTTATTATGGCAAGCATTTCTCAATTTTTTAATCCTTCTTGAGGTTTTTAGAGCAAGCTATATTATTTCCATTACCACTGCAGTACACTGAAAGATCTAGAGGTCCACTAGGCAGAGACATTTTCTGTACTGTCGACTGGTATGTAGTGCACAGTTCACCTCTTTTGGAGAGTTCTAAGCTTCACTTAGTCAAAGCAGAAGTTGAGAATTAGTTTTCTAGATTATTGTTAATATCTGTCTCCCCCACTCCAAGCAGTTACTTAAAAATATTGTTGAATCTTGGATTGTCTAGCACATGAAATCTGAGGAAAGTAGACCATTGGTTTTGGTTTTTTATTCTGCTTTACTCAGTGTACTAATAACGTTTACTCACTAAAGAATCATTCTTAGTTTAGGAATATGAAAGCAAATGAGTTGTCAAATAAATGGTCAGCATGTTGACATAATACTTTCTCATATATTCTCTGTCAAGCTACTATTTCAAATTTGTGGCTTAAAGTCAGATTACACCTACATGCTCTAACTTTTTTTCCACAGCATTGTTATACTCTACCTACGCTTTGGGGCACAAGTTCTACAGGACAACTTTGTTGCTGAGCTGTCGACTCATTATCAGAATTATATCCTTGTGTTGTGATACTGCTCAACTAGGAATGTTAATCTCTTTTCATACAGAAGGTACTCAAAAATTATGTACCTGAGGACGAGGTTTAGCAGTGTACTTGGTAAAACTTGTTTAATGGTTGGATTTCATGATCTTAAAAGTCTTTTGCAACTAGAACAATTCTATGACTCAGACCTTTGACTTTTAGATGGGCTTTTGACGTTCAGTCCATTTTGGTCGAGGTTTCATGTCAGCTTTTTGCAATGGCTGTATAAAAATTGTGAGCTGAGACAGTTTCAGTCTCATTTGTTTACATCATGTAAATCACAGCTGCATTTGGTACTCTTCAAAGGGAATGAAGGCCTAGAGATGCTTGCATTCAAGTTATTTTTACTGTGACAAGTTTGGCTGTGTTTGCTGCATGAATTCAGTTTGCTGTGTACCTATCAGTTGGCAGGGGTTTTACCAAAATATTTGAGAAATTAATAACTTCGAAGTCACTGAAAATGCATTTGTGTATTGGTCTAAGTCTACATATAGAAGAGGTCATAGTAGAGAATTTAATGACTTGACAAAGACTATTTCTGATGTCTGCTGGCAGCAAGACTACAAACTCTGTTTCTGGACCTGAACCATGAGACCCTAGTTCATTCTACTTTCTGGAAGTGCCTATGGCACTAACACTGCTGCAGTTACTGATGATCTTAGATATGTATTGGGAACTAGTAAATAAGTAAATATGTAAAGCCTTGAATATTTTCCCAAAATTATGACAAGAAGCCATCTTCAGAGTTCTATCTACAGTTAGTCCTTTCTCCTTCCTTTTAATTGCTGTGCCAAGAACTTTAAAAAAAATAAACAAAACCAACATCATAAACCCACCAGAACACCTCCCTTACTCACCTTTCTTTTAGCATTGAAGGCAGAACTATTCAATTTACTATGCATTCACCACTCAAGAGTAGACCTGATCTCAGCAACTGTTACTTGTATTAAAGCTTTGTCTCTGGTGGGCACTTTACCTTGGAATACCTTGGGTGCATTAGTTGTCATGAATTTAAAGTATGCAGTTTTGTTTAACCATTCATGCTCTTAAAACTTTAGTAAGGTAAACGTTCCTTCAATTGAAACAGCTTGTGCATGGTTCTTGTTTCTTGGTTTGGGTCTTTTTGATTTGTTTTGGTCTTGTTTCCAAAGTTAGTATGTATGATGCTACATTGAGCAATATCCTTGACTCTTACCACCAGCAGAATTCTTATCATTTTATGGTTTATTGAACTTTTATCTCTACACATTAGCCTTCGTGTATTCCCCCTCAAAGAATGCACTATATGGTAAGTTTAAGCAATTATCTGGCAAATTTACATGACAAGAGCTGGCATATTAGCAGATACTATGTAACATTTTGTATTTTGATTGTCTCATTTTGCTTTGAGTCAACATAAGCAGAAGCTGCACTGCTCCTGAACAAATTAATATTGGAAATATGAAGGAACATGTATATGAATATGAATGTATACAACTAATTAGATAGACTTGAATTCTTATGCGTGTAGATCAAACTTAGAGTCAATGCAATGTTTGCATAACTTGTGCTGACTCACAGACAGTCCTTAAGGAGCAACAATACTTTATTTGTACATTGTTCTATCAATGTGATTCATACATTGGTGTGGTGGCCAACTAGAAAAAGTAAGAGTGAAGCTGCTCTCTAACCTGGGGGAATTTTGGGGAACTTGCTATGGGGAAAGACCTGCACAGAGCCCATGCAAAAGGAGACAGAAGGCGGAGTCACTTCTATTTTTGTGCTCCTAGTGGAGCATGTATCTAACTCACATGATTATCCTGCTCTAACAGGTAAACTTTATGTAAAATAAATATTAATACTGAGTGCATTCGCCACTTGAAGCATTAAATTTAAAATACAGAACCACAGACCAGCCCACATTGGAAGGGACCTGGAAACATCATTGGGCCCAGCCTTTCACAGGAAAGGGAGCCTGGATGAGATTATCTGGCAGCCTGTCCAATCACATCTTCCATCCTGAGAGGCATGCAGTGGGAAGGCGCTGAATAGTAGAAGATAGTAATTTCTTTATAGCTGAGGTGAATGGAACTGTTACAGAAAAATGCTGTATTTCCATTAAGACAAATGGCTGAGTGAGGATCAAGCTGAAATCATGCTGTTGGGTTGCAAGAAGTATTAGTTTATAGAAGGAAGCAAAAAGCTGCCAGGAAAAATGTGTTCATGGCAAATTGCTGGATTGAATTTTATCTGAATATAATTAAGAACTCCAGATAAGGAGCACAGATTATGCAAGAATTGAAGGCCTTAAACAAAGTAAGAGGGAATTATCATAAATAGCCAAGGTATATGTTTCCTTTCATGTCACCATAAAGGTACAAATCCTTCCTTCACCTATTACAGAGGTAATGTGGCGAATACTTTACTTGCATGCAAGGGATTACAGATTTGGTCTACTGTATTTGTAGTGTAGAAATAACCAAGAAGTTAATGAAGTCTGCACTTTTTAAACATATATGAACTTCTGAATAATGATGAATAATAATGAAATATGGCTTAGTTACTTTCCTGTGCAGCTTGAAATAATATGACATAGGAAACTGCACAAGGGAAAAAAATTCACTTATACAACATGGAGAGTTTAAAAACTTGTTTAAAAATTAGATGAGATAATTATGTCATCTCCTTAACTCTTAATATAATGATGATGTGGCTAAAGGATGAAAAATTCAAAGGAAAGAATTCCTGTTTGAATATAGCTTTGCTCAACTGTAGTCATGAGAGTCTTGGAAGTTGATGAGTCTGTTGCTTCAGTGTTGGATTAGAAGTCCACCCACATTTCTATGTTTAATATGCTAAATGAACCTTCATTTGCATTTTCCAGAATCACAGTTGAAAGACAACCCTGCATTTTCTATGCTGAATGATTCAGATGATGATGTGATTTATGGGTAAGATAAAATACTTATGGGAGTTACTTTTAGTGTGTCATTTTTGTAGTGTTCTTTTCCATATTTGTTGAGTAAGTGAAGGCTTTGTAGGTTTTTAGTGGAAGTAGTCAACCTAAAAAGAAACATAGCCTTATTCTGAAATAGAAATGCAATGAGAATGCATGTTATTTTTTTTCATATTTGTTGGTTTTTCTTTGTTTGTTTTGGGGTTTTTTTGGTTTCTGTAAGGGATTGCCATGGCACTGATACAAGCAAGTAAGAAAGTATTATGATGCTTGTCGGTCATAGAGTGAAAGCAGCAAGGGACATGAAAGGAAGGATTTCCTTTTAAACTGGGAAAGATTGCAGGAGTCATGTGGGGCTAGCAAAGAGGCAGCTCAAATGTAAATACTGCAGAGAAGGATAAATGAGTCTTTAAGTCACTGAAATAGGAACAATCAAATCTAGCCAAACTTCCTGGACAACTTGTGTGAGTTTATGTAATATGAGAATTATAGAAGCACTTAAAAACCCTGCAGGTCAGGTGTCTGTGCTAATCACTGAGCAAACTCAGTATCTCTCCCTTAATGATCTCACATCCTAGCAGGGACACTGGAGTGGTTGGAACAGTGAGGAACCTGAACTAGTTTGTGCTAGACCAGCTATATGTATTGTTTGAATTATCTTACCTTTGTTTAACGAGGTGAGCAGTAGTAGTACCAGCTTGTCTCTGTGCTAATCCTTGTGTGAAGTGGCTTGTAGCTACCGGAATAACTTCTATTATGCAGAAACCTCTGGAGAAAAATCATGTATTTTGTTCATTTCTCTGACAAGGGAGGAAACAGATTTGCCTTCTTACCCAAATAACAATTTGATGCCTTAATGTAGTTTTGAACTTTTCTGTTTATTTTTGGACTTCCTATCTGAACACTGTTTTCAGAATTTGAAAAAAGTATCTGTTTCACAGGAGTGACTATGAAGAAATGCCACTTCAGAATGGCCAAGCTATTAGAGCCAAGTATAAAGAGGAATCGGACAGTGATTGAGTTTGATGTAGAAAGACTTGCTCGGCTGGAATTCACCCTATTTTGAAGTTTTCCTAGATGGACAACTTCCTTGGCTTCCTTAGTCTCCTGTCATCTGAACACCAACTCCCAGGGAGGATATCCTACTTCTGTTTCTGTTTACAAACTTAAAACTGGAGAAAAAAAAAAACAACACTCAAAGGTTGTGGTGAAAACTTAAGAAACCAAAATTTTTACCCATCATTTAAAATGGCCGATAGCATGATGTCTGTGGACTAACATCTATAATTCTCTTTCCATTTAAAAGTGTCACTGATCATATGCTGATTTTAAAATTGCTTCCTTGATGCTTGTTTTTTGGGGGATTGTTTTTTATTTTGTGGATTATGTACAGCATACTGGTATTCATCTATTGCATTTGTGTTAGCTCCTTTGTATGTTCACTGCTGTATGAAGTGCCTCATTGCCCAATTTTCTACATTAGTCTTCTGAGCTGGAGGCAGGGAGTGAAATGATTTAGGGTTTTCTTTAAGAATGTTTTAAGAGTCAATTTAAATGAGTTTACCAGTTTTGTTAGCCTGAGATATATGCAAATAGTCAAGTTCGTATGAACTAAACTAGCCACAGTGGTGCAAAATTATTTGTATAATATATGTTACAAAACGTGCTTTGCCACAACAGTATTCAGTTTGGTTTTTTGTTATTTTAAACAGCCCTTTCAAACTGAAATATTTAGGCAGCAACATCTCTTAGAAGGAAGCCAGTACTCTTCTTTTTGGGTTTTTTGTATGCTGGAGGAGATTGTTACACTTACAGGGAATACAGTATGAAAGTTTCATACAGAATTACAATTTCTAATTCCCAAACATTTAATTTTTAGAGGCTTTCTCTACATCAGAATTTTACTTTAAGTTGTATTCATAGATAGTTAATCTACATCATAGGAACAACCATGAGAATCAGCTTTTGAGCATGTTCTGTTCATGGCTTTGCTTCTTTATCACTGTCACCACCTCTACCAACCGTTTACTAGCACATTTTGTGTGTTCCAGTCTCTGCTGGAACAGAGTTTTATGGGAATTAAATATTCCTAGTACAATGCTGCTGCTTCTGTATTTAAAAGTTGGTTTAATCCTACACCATTGTTAGTTCTTTATTTAAGTGGAAATTGTTTGTTTCTAACTACTTCTGTTTTCAGGTACTTGACCTGTCTAAAAATACCTTTTTTTTTTTTTCATTGATTCATAACTGTGATTTGTTCTTGTAAAATTTCTCTGCCCTGTGGCTGTAGAAAAGACTCAAAAGCATTGTTAATGTATTAGACAGAAAATGGTGCTGGTTTATACTAGGGATTGTACTTGTCATTGAACTAGTTTAAGCAGAAGAGTGCAATGAAGCCTTACTAGACTTGATTAATCATACTGGGGAGAATCTAGATGCGTTCTGCTTTGATGCAGCAACTGTTCTAGACCATTCCTGTTCCAATAATCTCCTGGTAGCTGTTCCAGACCATGAAAGGGAAATTTCACAGAACAGCAGTTTACTTAAAGAGGACCAAACTACTTCATGTGGCCACATCCTTGCTGTTGTAGATTAAACTATTCAGATTAAACCAATGCTCTGCTAGATACAAATGTGGTAAGATACTCTGTTTGTGCAAGAGAAAGTACTTCTTAAAATTATGTGAAACTGCAAAATTTGTATTTGAAATTTATAACTGTCTGTGCCAGGAATCATTTATGTGTTAGAAGCCAAAGCACTACTGTACAGGTACAGCAAGGAAGCTGCTGGGGGGGGGAAGAGTTTTTTTCTTCTGTTTCTTAATTAATTTGTGTCAGTTGAAAAAAACATATAGGAATGCATTAAAGACATATTTTAAGTTAATGGTGTCTTTTTTTTCCAAGTGAACTGCACATCAGTGCTTTCTTTTACTTTTTTTTTTTTTAAATGAGCATGAGAGATGATCTTTGTATTTCATTTTTACCATTCCCCAAATGACTCTCTTGAAACTTACAGTTGTTTGAATTTGCAAAGTCAGACTTGGGAGCAAACTAGGCAGCCTCTGCATACCCAAAATCCCTTTGACTTATTTTGGAGTAACAGTGGGTCCAGGAATTAGGAATTTTAAAAATCCTTATATATTTTTTATCTCTTTGAGTATGATATTGTTTAATTCTCTTCTAAATTACTCTGAAGATATGAAATGTGCAAAGTATACTAATGTTTCTTATCACATGAACTGTGTGATGCTCTGGGATTTCATTAACTAAAGAAAAAAAATTTAATCTTTAGATTAAAATCAACTTTATCTGATGATTTTTTTTCTAAGCTGTTCTTAGCCCATTTTCCTTGCTATTTTGTTTGCATTGGCTTTTCTACATCACTACATTCAAAGTGCAAATAGGAAAGGTGGGAATTGCAAATGTACTTAAAGGAAGTATCTCACTATGAAAGTAGTGAGAAAATAGTTTCCTTGCTAATTTTTAGAGATTATATTTAAACAATGTTTGCCATGCAAAATACTTCTGTATTTCATAAGTGCTAGAATGTAGTGGAAATCTTAGCTGAAGCACTGTCACATCAAATTCAATACACAGTAAGAAGGCAAAAGCAGTGAAGCAGATGAGGAAATAATTTTGCTAGCAAGAAATCTCAATGTCATTCCTCTTGTTTCCACAACTGGAAAGCAGAGACAGTAACTGGAGAAGAATACTACAATGTGGATTGTAAGCAGTTTGGGAGTAGGAGGCATAAATTTACCTGAGTAAAGCACTGTAACCCAAGGGTAAAACAGAAGCAATCTGGACAAGGAACTAGCCTGGCTTTCCTTTGAGAACTGCTAAAATAATAAAATATTTTCATCAATAGTGGAACTGTATCAAATGAGAAAAGTATGCAGGAAGGCCCCACAGGAGATGTCAACAATAACTGCAAGGCTTCCACATACGCAGTGATCAAGAGTCTTTTAAGAAATCAGTAGTCTTTGGGTGTGAGCCATTCATGGCAACATAAACTCTGCTATGACTGGAATCAGGAAGCCTAATGCTTAACACCTGCCAGGAATAGCCAGGGCAGCAGACACGTGGAACTAACACTGGTGAAAATTGCAAGTCCAAAGATTCCAGCTAGAAAAGACTTTGCTCTGTTGTCTTTCTCTGTCCCAAAAGACAACTTTGGATTCAGTCCACTATTTTTCCTATTTCCTTTTGCTTATCTCAGTAATAACGTTTGCATTACTGTAAACTTTTTTTTTTAGAAGTTTGTAAATATGTAAAATGAAAATATGGAAAAAATGTATACCAAAATGGTATAAAAATGTGTAAGATAAATGCTCCGTTTAATGAGAAGCTGTAATTAAATGCTGTGCTGAGGAAGTGTGCATGAGGAAGTGTTAAATATGCTATGTGTCTAGAAGTGTGTTAATAACAAATTGCCCATTTATATCAGAAAACATCATGCTAATACAAAATATGAAGGAAAAAACAGTATTTTACTTCAAGCAAAAGTTGGGTATTGAGTTTCTTGGAAGACTTAATGTGCATAATCACTGTTAAATATGTTCATAATAAAGTTTTTATATTGTATCTATCTTGGTTTTATTTTCCTCCTAGTGAATGACTAACTTTACCATGTTCATATTACACACTTTTTCAGTCTACGTGTATTTGCTTGTGCGTATTTAAACTTGGTTAATTGCATAAAGATGGTATCCAGTAGGCTGTGTCTTGATAAAAGACAACTTTTTTGCCCTACTGCCAGCAGCAATGGACAGGAAGGGAGATGGCTGAAGCCTTGCCTAGATTAGGGTTTTCTACAGTCAGTTTGGATATGCAAAGTAGCTACCACAAGGAGAGGGGAGCAGAACAGGGGGTCTTATTAATGCCTATCAGTATCTGAGAGGTGGTTGTCAAGAGGATGAGGCCAATCTCTTTTCAGTGGTGCGCAGTAATAGGAGAAGGAATAATGGGTTTAATCTAGAATATAGGAAGTTCCATCTCAACATGAGGAGAAACTTGGTTCTTGTGAGGGTGACAGAGCAGTGGCACAGGCAGCCCAGAGGCTGAGGAGTCTCCTTCCCTGGAGACATTCAGAACCTGCCTGGATGCCTTCCTGTAGGACCTGCCCCAGGGGATCCTGCTCTGGTAGGGGCGCTGGACTCGATCTCCAGAGGTCCCTTCCAAGCCCTAACATCCTATGATTCCAACAGTTCAGCAAGGAAGTCTGAAATAATAACATACTACCATTTCTTTAATTAGCTGACAAAAAAAATCCAGTCCTAGTCTGAAAACTTGTTTTACTTGTTATTCCTCTGCAGCTTTACTCCAGAGAGCAGAACTTAGTTATGTTGCCTTGAGGCAGTATTCTCCTCTTTCAGAAAGAATCGTGTTTCACCAGCTATAAGAACTCCTCACACTATCAGTAACATCAATGTAGAAGGTAGCAGGTAAATTCCAGACATACTCAACACATGTAACTGGCTGCAGTAGTGAATGATTACCCATGTATAGCTTGCTGAGCACTTCTGCAATGTGATATGCTTCTTATCTTTGTTGAATGAAGATTGTATGGTATTTAAGCTATGAAATAGTAACAAAAAATAACTATCAGATTGAACTATCAGGTCCAAAAACGTAGCCAATTTCCTTCCTGAAAAACATCCTCTCATTTTCTTCAATTCCGTAGTGACTGGCAAAATCATGGAAGACTTTTATATTCTGTCATGTATCTCAACTACCTTGAAGAGAATTCAGAAGAATTGGAACCTTTCTTTTTTTAATAAAACAGAAGAGTTAAGAGTTAAGAAGAGTCACACCAATGTTATCAATTCAAATAATTTAATGCTAACCAAGAGTACAAAGTGTGAAAGCCGGTGTCTCATTTATTTTGGTCTTAAAAAAGAAATCTAGGGAAAGTGTTTACACTGCAGCAGATTTCAGTATTAGCACCTTGAAGAAAAGTTCTTGAAGTGTTAAGACAGTGTGGCAACACTGGTACAATACTGAATACAAACATAAACCATGTAACAGTGTGTTTTCACATTTCTACATTTGAAAAAAAACTTACTTTAAAAAGTACATTAAAACCTGGAGTTGTTCAGTGTATTCACAGTTTGAGTAGAGATGGAATCAAGTGCTGGAGTAGAAAAGAGAAGGATGAATGATTCCAAGGCAATTATATTGCAAGTCCAAAGGCACTGACAATACAGTACATAGTCTTATTCTCCCATCTCACAGTACAGGTTCCTACGAATACAAAAAAAGGTTTCAGAGAGAAAAAAGTTACAGTTGTTAAATATACACCCCTATATGCATGCTTGTAACTGTTTACATTAAGAATCTTAATAATGCAGCTTTCACAACAGCTAAGCATTTCTTATATATGGCAGTTATCATCACAGCAAACATAAAAAGTATCAAACTGCATGCAGTTATTCCAAAAGTACTTGGGAAAAAAGAAAAGTATGCTGCCTAGTCTTAATGGGACTAGTATTAAAGTTGCAAGCTGAAAAATTGTGAAGTTGTGTCCCTTACCATCACTGGAGTTGTCCCAGAAGCAAGAGCTTGCTGTATGTAGCCCAGCACCATTCTTTTGCATAATCACACAGGTCACTGTTAGTAGAGAAGCTTTTATTAATTTAACACTAGTATTAATTAACATTTAGCTACACTTTTGCTCAACAGCATAAATACACACATACACACAGGTCTAGGTACAAGCTTGTGAGTGGTTTGTAGACGTGGTTCCCGTTCAGATCTTCCCCCACCCCTCACCCATCAGCGTACGTGACTGTAGCAGCTCTAACAGGAAAGAGAAAGCTGAGCTCACCAATATACTTGAAAGGCTTCCCCAGCTTTGTGAGCTGGCTGAGCGTTTGTTCCACCACACTTGTTGTCCACTGGTTCACTTTGCTGTGCTGGTAGGCATTGCCACCTATTGCACTCTCTATGGCCTGTTGGTGACAAATGTAAAATATGCTGCATGTTGCCCATCTGTAAGGAACTTACTAACCCAGTCCAACATGAAGCACCGAAGGCGAGACCCCATATCCACAGAAAATATCCTCAGTACAACTTGTCTACGCTGATTGATGGAAATATTTTCAGTTATTAAAAAAGTTGCAAATTAGAATTCAAGAGAGGCATAGGGAAAATTATCATAGATTCAATCCTCTCCATTTTCTGATAATCTGATTATTTGTAATTCCTAGCCCAGTGTCCTGAAACAAGAATTATGAAAAGGGTCTTGTGGCTAAGCAGTCTTAAGAGACTGAAAAAATGCATACAACAATTGCTCATTCACATATCCTTCTATAGAAATGAACTTCAGGTATTTCCGTAGAATCAGTTTTGGGAGCAAAACCCCAAATCAAAAGACCCATGTAGTTGCTGGTTACTAATACACCAGAAGCCCTCAGTCAAATAATTCATTTTACTTATGATGAATGTTTCCTTTTTAAGACACAAACCTTAAGTAAATACATTAAAGTTGCATAGCTTTCAATTGTTACATTTTTTTCCTCACAGAAGTTGCTTTAAAAATGACATGAAAATTATTTCACATTCAGAAGAGACAGAAGCATGTAACAAAGCATGCATATTCGATTTACAGTCTGACCATTGTATTCATTGTTTTGCAACATGAAACAAATTCTACTAGTCTACTCTACAAAGGGAATTCTGGACACAAAACAAATCACTCCATATATATTCCAGGCAGGAAATTCATATTTCTTAGCAACAAGAATAGTTAAATCATTTCAAGCAGCAAGAACTCATTTCAGAGGAAAAGCATCTCAAAAGAACACAGTAACACGCATACGCAGATAGCATACAAATCCCCCTGTTACTGAAACATAAAATCCATCTCTGTAGGGCTTAAGATACAACATCCCCCTAGAAATTCTAATAGGGATATATGGCAGAGAGAAGCATATTTTTTTTTTTAATTATTTGGATTGGTAACATATCATAATTAAGGCAAGGTACCATTTACACCTAATGGATGCACATTGGTTAAAACAACAATTATCTATAGTTTGATTGCCACTTACATAGAAATCTATTATGTATCGATTATCAGATTTTATCTAATGCTTTTTAGCACAAGGCATATAACGTGCTATACTACACCAACAAATGAAATTGTTATCTTACCTCTTTAATGATACTACTGACTTCATCAACAACAAAAGTAGTCTAAAAAAAAAAAAAGTAGAATTTTAAATAATTAGTAGATGTATTCTTCTGTTTACAGAGTTCCAGGTTTGTTAAGAACATGCACTAGAAGCTTAATTTATCCTGTTAGATTTCTTGCAAATTAGGAGATACAGATATTTGCTCATACGTACTCTTGACTCCCTTAACCCAGCCAAGTTTCTATTAACTTTGCTAGGAATGCTAAGTAACAGATACACTAATACTGGCCAGCCTTTTGAATCAAAGTTTTCAAATTTTAATTTGAAAGTACTTACAAATAATATGCATAGCACTTCTGTACACACATATCCTTATTTTACAACAAGCATTAACGTCCAGGGCTCAGTGTGCAGATACAGCTTACAGTTAAATGAAACTGACATCTCCAGGGCACTGATGTGGATAAAACATCAATCCACAGCTCAAGGAAAAGCTGTCATGCCAGTCTCAGTTTTGGAGAAGAAGAAAATTGCCCCTTGGAAACCAAAGGGGAAATCTAGCTCACTGGACTTCCCACTGCCTTCAGCCTTCTCTTGGGCTCCAGGGAGTAGAGATTAAGCATGTGGAATGAGGAAAAAATGAGCAGCTTTGTGCTTTCTCCACACTAACTGGCACAAAGAAAGCAGGCTTCAATGTTTCCAATACCTTGTTTAAAAGGGGTGTTTCCAGGCAACAAATGCAAACTCAAAAGCAGTATTATATTTAATTGTGAAGACATTTTTGAAAATAGCTTTAAGAATTATGTTCAAGTATTTTAATTATCCGTTTTTAAAAAGTATCTGTAAGTGTGAAGCACAGGCCAGTCCCAGCCATCAGAACAAAGCTTTTAGAACAGCACAAGCCTGACACACCTTCACCCCCCATGCACAGCTTTGCTATTGTCTAACGGAGTCAGAACGCAGCCGGTAAAAAACAATGCAGCAAATTGTCACAGCCCGGATAAAGTGTCCCTCTGCAAGAGCAACACTTGCTGGGCACTCATTTATTACGATTAAAAAAAAAAAAGACGACCTTTCATTTATCTGACTTTCTATCTCTGTCAAGAAGATATAGGGGGAGGAAAAGCCGCCTCACCAGTGCGTGGGTAACATGCAGACTATCTGCCCACGCTCTTCTTTGTGCACAAATAGCTTATCCCACTCTTCCTCACGCCGATCCCAGCCGGACCGGCACACCTCCTACCTCACACACTGCCGCATCCCCTGCGTGATGCCCTCGAACCTTTTCTCTCCCTGATTTGCAGCGACCACATTGGGGAAGAGAAGCGGGGATGGGTGGAGGCCCGAGGAGCGGAGCCCAGGCAGCACCCCAAGATGCAGAGAAGGGGCTGGCCCAGCGGCACCGGGATCCGCTCAGCTCCTGGGCTGGGCGGGCGGCAGGAACAAAGGCCGGGCCTGCCTCTCCCGTTGCCCGGGACGTAGGGCTCGGAGACATCGCCACCGATGGAGGGGCGAGAGGGCTAACATCAGCCCCGGGCTCCGGAGACCGAAGGGGGAGGTCTGGAGCGGTCCCGGTATCGCCCGAGACCCCCCTCCGGCCTCCAGCCTCCCGCACGGAGAATCCAGTGGCAACGCCGAAGCAATCCCTCCTTCCCTCCCCCCGCTCTATTACCTCCTCCCCGGACTGGAATTCGTCCATCTTCCCGCTTGGAGCCCCTCACGCCGCAACCGCCAGCCCGGCACCGGCACCAGAACCAGCACCGCCCCCTGCCCGCTGCTCCCCGAGCGCCGCCCGCTGAGCTGCTCACAGTGCGCATGCGCCACCGCCTGCTCGCGGCCCCGCCCGCACCGGCTTCGGCTGCCCCAGGCGCTTGCGCAGCTTGCGGTGCGCAGCTTGCGGTGCGCAGCTTGCGGTGCGCAGCTTGCGGTGCGCACGGCCCTGCGCATGCGCGCACCTGCACCACCGCCGCCCCCTCATCTCCTCGATAATTCCTGCCATGGGCTCGCCGCGTCTCCTAGCAACCGGGAGCGCCGCGCTCGCTGCCTCAGCCGCCGCCAGGCGGCGCCGCATCCCCAGCGCCGCCCAAGATGGCGGCGTTTCCATAGCAACGGCCCGGAGTCGGACGGGAGGGAGGGGCGGAACCGCCATGGTTTTGTCAAGCGCCCCGAAGCATGGGGCTGAGAGGGTGTGGGTTGGTTGTCGCGGTTGTGTTTTTCATACAGATAGCTTGACGTTTGTGGTCAGTGGGAAGCAGCTTGAAATAAAAGCCCGATTGGGTCATGTGTGCCTAGGGACTGAAAACAAAAAAAGATGGAAAGACATGAAGAGCATGTACTCTTACAGTTCTAAGCAGACGCTGTTATTTTCAGCATCCAGAATGAGAATTTGGACAATGAAATTAAAGGGCATGTTTATGGATTTACTGCATGCATGCTGTGTATACAGATTGCCCAAACTGATGATCCCAACCTTAGAGAGATGAGGTAAGCAGTGGAAAATGTATTAAGGTTCAGAGTGGCTTGGATGAACTGCAGAAATAGTCTGAACAAAGGAGAAAATAAATTACTTGGGGCAAGAGCAAAGGCCTATGCTGAAGCAGGAATATCCAGCTCTGTAAATACAGACAGGGCATGACCAGCCATAGACATGAGAGTAAGGGAGTATCTTAGGTACAATTGATCTGAGTCTGTCATGTGAGGCTGGTTTTAAAGAAGGAGATGCCATACTGGGACATGCAAATGGACACACAGCTCATGGGACACGGGAAGCTGCATTCCTGTTGTATTCTGCACAGTAAGGTGTCAGGATCCATCCTGTGACTGGTCTCAGGCATGGCATTTCAAGAAGGCCATGAGTGAGTTCCATACAGCAGGCTCCGAGTGCAGGCAGACCCCAGCTGCCCTGACCCGTCTGCTCCGGCATTGTCTCTGAGGAGGACTTCAGCCCCATGTTTCAGCCTTCTCCCCAGCTGAATGTCTGGCTCTGCTTCCTGCTTCTCCTGAAGAAGGAAGGAGACCCTGACTGGTGAGGTACCTTTCGGGCTGTGAGGGCACCCTGTGGGCAGGGCACAGCGGGGCTCTGGCTGGCTGCTGGGCTTGGCCCATGGCCCCTCTCCTCCATGAATCATAGAATCATAGAATTGTCTGGGTTGGAAGGGACCTCAGACATCATCATGTCCAACCCTTGACCCACTGCTGCAGTTGCTAGACCATGGCACTGAGTGCCACATCCAGTCTCTCCATGCACACCTCCCACCCAACAGACGCCGAACGCCTGGGGCAAGGCTGAACAAATGGTGTTTGTTCAGACAAAAGTAGAAAATGCTGGAGCTTTGTTATATTTTTTAGTGTGTGTAAAACATTGCAGCAGTTTCATGCATTTGTGGGCGAGAGGGAAAAATACAGTGAGGTAAAAGTGTGACAATTAAGGCTTTGGTTGAATATTAGGGGAAAACCGGCAGTAAGGCTAATGTTCCTCAGTCTGGTTTTGTCATATGGTAAATCTGTTGTTGTGGGTAGTTACAATTCTCAGCTTATTTCTGGGCTTTCATTTTGTTAAAAGCCCAAACTATCCAAATGCTCTTTGCTGCATTAACCCTATGCCTCACTAACAGCTGCTTTCTTTGCTGTGATGCAGTTGAAGAAGGTGATTAAACTTGACATACACAGGTGGAAGTGTTTGAACCTATTTAACTTCATGAGATTAGAAAACTGTAGGCTGGTTAGTTTTGCCCTGTGAACAGAATTGTAGTGCTTTGTTTAATTTTAACAAAAAATAATATTTCTTAAAACACTTAAAGAAGGGCTTCTGCATTGTACATACAGTTCATCTGATAGAGACAGGAAGGAGAAAGATCAGCCTGCAAGAACAGCCTCTCTTCATTTCTAGACTTGAAAATAATTTCAGTGCAATTTTGAACTTCATTCTCACTTGTGGTTCTGCAATAGACTGAACTCAGATATCTGACCCAAAAACTATTTTAACTTTTAATCATTATCTGAGACCGGATTTCCAGTTGAGGCAAAATAATTTTCTTTTTGCAGATGCATAAAAGATTATTTTTTTTCTGTACTGGTTTCTTTCTCATTCAGAGCTGAAGAGAAAACTTTTGTTTCCAGGATAGAACTGCTTAAGATACAAGCAGAGTTTTCTGTGTGAGTCCTGGGGACATTGAGATTAGTATCATTTTCACATCTATAGTATCAGAAAAAGAAATGCTGTAGAACTCAAAGCCACTTCTCTTCCTGTGTGTGGCTTGAAGACTGAGCATATTTTGATGATAGCCCTTGGCTTTTATAGTCTCTTGTGCTGAGTCTCTTTTTAATGCTAAATGTTAAATGTTTTAATCCTAAAGTTAAAAATTAATACCTTATCTTTGATTGCTTGTCACTGTTAATGGTAACAAAACCAGATTTGGCAAAAGCTGTTGTTACAGCAGAGCTCTTCCTTGAGTGTATTTGCTTTTAGCTGTTTTGGGGATGCTCCTCTGTACATAAGTCGGTCTAATTTCAGTGCCCAAAGGAAGGAAAGAGGGTGGTGAACAGCCACCAGATGAAGTTAGGGAAAGATAAATAAATAATAAGAGCGCTACTCATCTCTTAAAAGCAGTTTATTTCCATGCATCTTTCTTTGGCAGCTTCTGAAAAGGTAAGGACATATTTTTAGTGTGCTCTATATGACATTGTACAGGAGGATATATTTGTACATACTGGAATGGTGGTGTTTAGACTGAAAAGATTTCATGGAAAGACCACAACTGGAACTGAAAAATGCTTAGGGTTTATTACTGTGAATAGGATATGAAGGGTATCAACAGACAGATAGTTTGGCTGATGGTGTTTGCAGTGTTGCAGATGAGATGAGGTCAAATGGCCTTCTGAAGAATTCTGCCCTGGCTTGGGCAGAACCTTGTGTCTCCAAAGGGGTGTAGCTGCAAGTAAGAGAAAGAGGAACAAGGGGACAATCAAGGATACTCCTTCCCTCACACCATTTAAATTTTTGCTAGCTTGAATAGCTTAATTATTTTTTTTTTAAAGTTGATGTGCATCTCCAAATAAGATTCTGTGGGGTTTTTTTGTACACTAAGATGTCATCTGAAGTTCAGTTCCCAAAACAGGCTTGAAATATGGAAAACTTTGTGCTCTTCCGTGGAGAAGGGAGGTAGTCTTTTTTCTTTTTTTTACAATATCAAGTAGAAATATTTTCTGCACTTACTTAACTGGAGCTGTTGCTTTTTAGTAACTGCTTTACAGTGGGACATTCTTAATAGCTCTGTAAGACATTTATGGGTTTTCTTTAGGAACACTAGAGCTTTTATTGGATCTACCTAATGATGACTATCATGAATTTAGTAGCTTCAGCATGAATTTAGCTGATGCTTCACTTCAGCAGGATTTTCTAATAGTGTTGTAGATATGTACCCTGTGGAAATCCCAGGGCTTTATAGAAAGCATAACTTACACTGTAGTGGGTGTTTTGGTATCCTATACAGGATGGAGGTCCCTGAGTTTGTACTGACTGCTCTTTTGGGTTGTTGCTTGAATGGAGTTATATTCTTGAGGTAGAAGATGAAAGCAGATGAAGGACACAAGGGCCTTTAAAAATGACATACATTGTGTTAAAAATGGCTCAGGCTTTTTAGGTGTCAACTGAGTCATTTCCTGTGAAATTGCAGTTGGTAAGGAAAAAAAATATGATTATGTCTATCTTTGTCTCTTTTGTTTCCACAGGAAACCATTTTTTTTTTTTGTTAATTCTGCTTCTTTGAAATGCTTTGTCTTTTGGTGTCTGTTGAAGGGTTTCAGGGAAAAAATATAAAGCAATGGAATGCATATTGTTTATGATTACAAATTATCACCTCCTGCTTTTTTCCTTCCCTTTTTGTTAGGGGGAACTAAGTAACTTAATTAGGGTAAGCTATATGTGAAGTAATTCCCTTCACCAACAGAAATACATTGTCACTATATATCTGAAGTTTTGGTGGTTGGGTTTTTTTTAAAAAAATTAAAACTCTCAGTATTTTAACATACAGATCTAGCAGTTCATATAGTTGCTCAGATTGTCAGCTGTACAAAAAATGTGAAGCTGTATAGCTGAGTGTTAATGGACAATACAGTCGGACTGTCTGGAGAATAGGACAGTCTTCATATGTCTCCTGTGTCTAAATTAGTGCATGAAAGGGCTGAGAACAGAAAAATGTGGTCTTTAAGTACTATTTGAAATGTCTTGAAGAGATCATAAGATGAATTATTTTTTTCCCTAGGTCTGGAAATCTCAAATCTACAAGAAAAAATAAAAGAAGCCATTCCCTCAATGCTCTACACCATCCCTTGGTGAATTGTCCCTGTTTCTGATGACAGCCCTACCTAGGACCTAGCGTCAAACTCTCTCATCTTTTTTGGAACCCCTCTCAGAAAACAAACAAAAAAACAAAAAAATCCCCCAAACCCACCAAACCAAACAAAAAACACACACAAAAAAACCCCAAACAAACAAACAAAAAACCCCAAGCCAACCACAAAAAACCCCACAAAACAAAACAAAATAAAGGAAAAAAGAACAAGAAGTTCTTTCATGCAAAAATAGCAAGACTTCTGTGACCTTGGTGACTGTTCATATTCTCTGGGTAGGTGAAGCTCTTAAATGATGACTTGTGTGATAGCAGACACAGTTGGTTTTCTCTTCAAGGGCATGACACAGTGAAACGTATCACCAATCAAGGAAGAGCACAAACAGAAAACACTCAGACCACACTGTACTTTATAAAGTAGTATCAATCATTCTGGATGTGGCAGAACTATAGGACAGGAGTCTATAAGATAAGTGAAGTTTGGTGAAAATGGCTGGTGAATTTGATCTAAGCTTCCTGAAGGAACTGGAGCGAGAAGCTGTTCTGGAAGTTCTGTACCGTGACCAGACTGTGAGAAAAACGGAAGAGGAAAGAATAAGGTATCTGCTATTCCCCTCTTCCTGTATTTCTGTTGCTTTTTTTCTCAGAAGTACTTTTCTTCTTCTTTGCTGCCCTCACAGTTGTATTCCTTTTTTAATTTCTTGTTAGCTAATGCCTTTTTAGTCTTTGGGAAGCCTAAGGGTTATCTAGAGCCTCTTGGATTTACTACAGCTATTGACTACTCTATAGTAAAGATGAGCAAACACTGCTCATTGAATGATCTACTTGATGAATTTTACTTCTAGCCTTCATAGAAAATTCAGTTGCTGCCTGTATTTTTCCTGTGAAGGCTTTATGGTATTCTCAACCTATTCCCGTCCATGCCTATGGAGTTCTGGTAACACAGAACATGTTCACATTTTTCCTGGCTTATTTGACACATGCTGTGCCAAAACTGGAGTCAGGAATCGCTGGATACTGGCTCATGGTGTTGAATCCATCACTGTTGTGTCTCATATACAATGGGTAGCAAGCATACCATGCTGTCTCAGTGGTTGTTGCTAGTGTCAATAGTTGTCATTGATTAGGAAAATTATTCTAATTAATTATTTCACACTGTGCAAGTGTTTCAGTTGTGAAAAATAAAGGGTAATCCTCCAGTGTTTTATTGGCTTTGTTTCAGGAATAGAGCAAGGATTGCCTTGCAGCTTATACCTTGTTTTGTCACATTGCATCCCCATGTAAAATACGTTATTTGTGTTGTAGAAACTTAAATCTGGCTACAGCAAATATTTATATAAGTATTACTGGACATAGTAAATCACTGTGAAAAGTAAGTAAAGGGTTATAAAGAAAATCTAAATTGGTTGGAAAATGCCTGGCATTTAATGATGTAGCTATCAAAAATGTACATCTTGATTATTGGTATGTGTAATGGATGTTAATGAAAGGGAGAGGTTTCAATATTTTGGTCTGTGGTTTTTATTTAACTTTTAGATTACACATTTGTTATTATTATTTTTACATGATAGGAGATTTGATTTTTGGATAAATACGATAAAAACCCCTCAAAAGTAACACCATTTAGTCTCAGTTTTCTTGTGTGGATACATAATCACTTGCACATACAGTTTTGTTGCCCTGCCCCGAGTGTGCATAGCTGCCATGAACAGAACCCCTTTTATACTAGAAAATGTCTCTGTATGCCCAGTTGTGATTGCATATACAGTCACAGTGCAAAAAATGCTTCAGACACTGTGCTCAGCGGAGGTCAGACCTGAGAACATTGTCTCCCACTAGGAATGATATTGCCCATCCAGGTTATTAGCTTGCGACTTACGCGGGGGGCTTTGGACTATTTAAATTTTATTTATCTACTCAGTTATTTATTTACCTGGCGGATTAGGAGATTGAAAATGCAGCTGCAGCAGCTTCGATGGAAAGGGGCGAGAAACCTAAGCCGTGAATATCGGGAGAGATCTTGCGCTCGCTGTCAGAAATCCCTTGGGATGCTGATGAACAGAGGTGCAGTATGCAATGGGTGCAGCCATCGGGTGTGCTCTGAGTGCCGTGTCTGCCTCAACCCCTGCATCTGGAAATGCACCATTTGTTATGCTTATGGGTAAGACATTTTACTGCTGTTCTGCCCTGGTTATCCAGTGGATTCGCACTGCTTTTTGTTGTCTGTCTGTTGCTTCAGTTAAGGAAACAAAGCCTCTGGCGGAATTAGAAATGTCAGATGCAGTAATTGTAGCAATGAAAATAATGGGAATTTTATGTTGTGATTCATGTGGTCAGGATTTCCCTTCCAGTATTCAGCAAAATAGATCCTCAAGGTAGGTCAGAGGTCACGTGGCAAAGATAATAATGGCAAAGTGTAGGAACAATCATTAGTTTCTGAACTTTAGATAGAACTCCTTCCCCTGACTTGATATTGAACCAGTCTGTCATAAGTTCCTGAAGGTGCTGTGTTCTAGCATCATAAAGCTAATTTCTTGACAATTTCCTACAAATTATATTGTTGCCTCATACTACAGGAAGGAGGAAGCTAGATTGATGAATAATTTGAAGTAATGTCCCATCTAAATTTTAAAAGCGTTAATAACATTATCAGGAATTAAATTAAGTCAGAAATCCCAATTTGTTTACTTTGAGGATGTTTACTAACAGTATGTAAGGTTGGTTTTGTTTTCGAGAAAATGGGAAGCAATTGTTCTTTTACCTTTTTTTCTTTTTTCTTTTTTCAAGAGAAGAGTATTTATGTCAAAATACTCCATTCTAGTCCCTTCTATTCATCAGTTTAGCTGTGTTTTCACATTTGGTGAAAAATGGAATGAATGTAGGCTACGAAAGATAGTTTTGAAAATGACTCATCAGCTGTGCTGGATGACATATATCCCTTGTACAAAGGGATATATGTACAAAGGGTGAGAATTTGGATGAAATTTTACTTTATACCAACACAAGATACCAACAAGATATGCCAATACTTTACACTCTCTAAAGATGCCAATGAGATTTAAATAATTCCTGCAAAATGTAAGCCAAGTATTGGTCTTAAGCTAAATTAATTTCTACTACTAGTTTGAAGCAATTTCCTATATTTTGGAAGAGATTATAAGGTATCATTAAAAAGGTGTTCTGTCAATCTTAAGATTATTTTGCAATTTATACATAAAAGAGGTAGGTTATTTTCATCTGTATTTGATAGAGAGCAGATACTAAATTTTGATGCATTTATTCTGCTCCCTGTTCAGATTGGAGTCCAGATCGCAGACTTTGTCTAGTTCAGCTGGAGACAACAAAATGCAGGAGTCAAATCTCCTGCAAATCTGCTTTTGACAGAGCTGTTTAGCGTGATATAATTTTCTACTTGTTAATCATAACTTTTCTGATGCTGTGGTCCTGGTGCCTGTTTATGACAGAGTGATGTTAGCCTCCATAAAATGGAGACAGGAAGGTCATGAAGCCATCACACACCAAGGTGTGATGCTCAGTGCTGCCCCATAGCCATCCCCAGGTCCTTTTGGGGAGTGTATCCCCTGTCATTGACCCACTCCCTGCTCCTCAGGTTAGGCTGCAGGTGTCAGCACAAGTGTCTGGGGCTGTTATTCAGGTTGGTTGTATAGACTGGAGTGGACCCAGGACTCCCCAGGCTTTAGAGCAATGGCTAGAACAGTGTCTATATGGCTTTCCATGAGCAGTCCTACATGGGAAAAAAAATATGGGGTGAGGAGTCCTTTGTTTGGAGCTCTGCTGCAAAATCAGTCATGAAATCCTAGTTTTATGATAGGATTAAGAAATATTGTTGCATTTTAAAATGGTACTCAAACATTCGAAGACATACAGGTTGGAAAATGTTGACTCAAATGTCTTTTTCTTGTTTTTCAGAGATGTGAAAGTAAAGGCTGGTGAGTGGTTCTTTGAAGAAAGATCAAAGAAATACCCAGGTGAAGGTAATTGCTGGAACAGACAGTAAACTGCTGTGTAATGTGTAGTCTTGTGCTGGTTTGGGCGTCCTCACCTAAGTGAAACACAGAACATATTCTGCCACTGTACTTAATGTTTCTTCCGCTGGTGAGAGATTTCTCAGAAGTTATCGTGCAGTGCCTCTGTCTGTGCACTAAGTAAAACATGAACATAAACTAGCAGAATGCATTTAAAAGTACAATTTATTTTCTATAAGTAATGAGAACAAGAAAATTGCTGACCATCTCAGTTTGAGTTAATGAGCTTGTAAGGCTTCTAAGAAATACAATGACATAAAATAAATATAGAAAATTAAAAATATATATTCAGGAAGGAAATGATCTTGCATTTTGTCAAAATTAAAAGTTCAGTTCTTTTCTCTGAGTTCTAAAGCTTAAAGAAATGAAAGAATGGAATTAAGAAACAAACAACAAACAAAACAAAAACTCATGTATAGCTGTAAATCAATAGGGAGCTAAACTCAATGTTTCTTTACTTTCAGCCAGCTGTATCAGTGTCTTGTGTTCAGTCTTTTCTGTGCAACTGAAAACATAAAGCCCTTAAAGCAATTATGGTGGATGGGGAGTGTGTTTCCCCAACCAAGGGGTGTTAGTCTATCATTTTTACCTACAATGATTAATGAGGTGGAGACAATTTCCTTCATCTTTTTCTCTTGAAGCACCACTTCAGATAGGCAACTATTTCGCTTTGTGCCTGACTGTAGCTAAATGTCACAGTTTCACTTCCAGTATCTGTGTTGTATGTAGATGTAAGATAACTGGTAAGATGGAAACCACTGGACCCTAAATATATCTTGGGAAAATTGAACAGCAAGAAATTTATAAATGGAGAAACATATTTAGGCATATTTTCAGTAGTAATATTCGCAGCAGACAGCAGGTAATATATTAAGAAGCTGAGCCTCGCTTCCTCTTAAAACAATTTAGAATCTGAAAGATTTCACTGACTTCCCCTCTATCTAACACAATTTCTGATTTTAATATATTAATGACTGATCATTTAAAGCACAGTAGTTGACCAAAAAGATTTTTAATAATTTTCCCTCACACTCTTTTCATAGAATCATAGAATCGGCTGGGTTGGAAGGGACCTCAGAGATCATCAGGTCCAACCCTTGATCCACAATCACTGTGGTTCCCAGCCCATGGCACTGAGTGCCACATCCAGTCTCTTTTTAAGTATCTCCAGGGATGGAGAATCCACTACTTCCCTGGGCAGCCCATTCCAATGTCTAATTTTCAGCAAGTCTGAAGCTGCTATTTTTAACAGTCTCTCGCAGATACTGGAAAAACTCTGTATTGTTCTCAGATACTGAATCTGATACCGCAAGGTACTGACTGTCCCTTTTTCCAGTAAGATAAATGAGTTCTTCACCTTGCAATATCAGAGGTTTGTGGGTAACGGAAGTCTAATGATATACAGAAGATAAGTGTGCAGGGGAAAATATGGTTTGGTTAGTTCCTTTTGATTAGACCAACCGATACAATTAAAAGTTAAAAAATGGCAAACTTCAAAACACAGCATCCATTGTGGTTACGTAGCCTTCAAGCCTGGAGAAACAGTGCCCTCTCTTGGTTTGAAAACATAACACAAGTGAAGTATCCTGTAAAATACATTTAACTGAAAAAAAAACCCAAAAAACATGTTTCAGTGAAGTTTTCTCATGTTGCAGAGTAAAAAAAAAAAGTGATATCAGTATGTTTTTTAGTAATTTTCTTTAGCTTCTACCTAAAGAATAAAAATCATATGTTCATAAAAGTCATAGGTTGTCTTTGCAGACTAATAAATTTTTAAAATCTAAGAAATAATTTAATTCTGCAATAGATCTGTATAATAATTAATAAAAGAGCATTAATTCTGGAGTTCTGATTAATATTTGAACCTCAATGGGTTGATTGCTAACACCATCACATACTGTGTTAGGAATGGTTCTCTATTAGGAACTCTGTACTAGGGATGATTAGTGATTATAGCCACTCCCAGGTATTTTCAGTTGGTCATTTGTGACATGCATTTAGCCCTCCTCTCTGTTTGTGATCACTCAGGAGGAAACTACATTTTTGAGTCTTCATTATTCATGCCTGATGGCCCCCCTGCTCCCTGGTTTTGTTTTTTTTTTTGTCATGTGACTGTTCACCTTAGTGATGTGACGTGGTTGCTATTTCCCCAGAGAGGAGATGGCTGTAGCAAAGGGGTTTGCTCATTTTTGTGAGCTAGGCATGTGTTTTCATGATCGTTCAGGTCTCTAGTAGGAAAAGGGAAAGGAACTTTTCCTGAGATGCAAGAGATTACCATGTGTCTGCTGTCACACACATTTTCAAGCTATCCATAGTGTTTGAGGTTCATGGTTGAAGTGTGCTTCAGTGCCGTGGGCACTTTGCAGCCTGTAGCAAATGGGTCTGTTAGCATCCCTACATCAATGTCCTCACCATTTGTGGAGACTGGGTCTGAACATGTCACCTGTGAGAGGGGAAAGTGAAATGATGATGGAGTTTGTGATACAGGAGAGTCTGGTGTGTTGCTTGGCACGTATAGTGGTATGTCAGGTGGGGGTTTCACTCCGGGCTTGCATGCCAATGAGCTTCTCTAAATACAGGCCAGTTCCTGAAAAGGCACTGATTTTAAAAAGTATGCAGGCATTGGTAACTGCTGTTGTTGATAAATCACCTTTAAGTGGTTGTGGTTTTTTTTTTTCTCCTTCACAGGCAGACATGAAACAGTTGGTGCAAAGCTCTTGAAATCTTACCAGAAACTGAGGTGAGACTCATAAAACAGCAAATGGTCCTAGGACACTGAGAATTCATATAGGCAATATATTGTATGTTATAAACCAGCAAGCTGTTTGTATTTTTTTTATTATTCTTTAGAAAAACAAATTTCAATGCCTTTGGAGTACAAATGATAAAACCATAGAAAAAAAATACCATTTTTATCTCTCAGCCATCCATAGAAATGGTTTTAAGTACAAATGAGAGTACTATATTAAGGGTTACAATTTCTTGTTTGCTTGAAATGAAGAGATCTGCAGTATTTCTCTAATACCTGCTTGTATTTTTGCATGTTTGTTTACGCCATCATCTTTCAAAATTATATACCACTTTTGAATCATCAGAGGTGAAATTTATTTAATACCTGCTATAGCAATATTAATTGCTCAGTGAGATATATTGCTGATTTGATAGCTTTAGACTAAATATTCGACAAGTTCGCTATTCAGTAAGGAGTGTCTGATTACTGAAACTTAAAATGAGTAAAAAATGCATTTTACACTGAATAAGTACTTTGGCTTGTTGCCTAACCATAACCCTACTGAAGTATGTCAGTTGCCAGTGATGTATAATGAAATAACAACCTACTTAAACTGCATTTTATAAAAGCAACCCTCTTCCTTTAAAGAAAAAAAAGTAAAATAGGATACAAAGGGATGGCCTCAATTTTTTTTATAATTATCTATCAAAGCATAGCTGCATAAGACAGAAACTTATAGGCAGCTAGATATAATCCTAACCAGGGCTGCATTAAGGACTTGTTTTTTCTAGATGTGGTAAAAGAGAAAATAAAAGTTCACCATCTGCCTTTAGGGATCTGTAATAATGGTGTTATCAGACTCAGTCAGATAACATTTTTTTTCACAGACCTGGACTATTTAGGACAGACGAAATGGCTGGAATGACACGAAGTGGCTCTAATAGCTCTGGGTTCAGGCAAGAAAGGATCTTTTTAGTATTGAAAATGAAGGTGACTCTTGTGAAAAAATATCTGAAACAGAGATGGAGAGTTTACATGGGAACTGTGTTTTAATATTTGGGACACAGACTGAAATACTGCCAGACATATAGAAGTCTAGGAAACCTGTCCTAAATTAGGTCTTCCTGTTTGTTTTAAATTAATAACTCTGCCTGGAGCAGATGAATCTTGAGAAGACAGTAGGTCCCAATTATTTCAAACAGGGAAAAAACTTGTGCTGCAACTCTTGAAGATGCTGTTGGCAACCCAGATCTTTACATTGCAGGAAAGAAGACAATAAAGATAGTGTGCAGAAATATGACTTACCTATCCATCTATTAGCATAATATATATTAATTTTTGCACTGTTTATTGTCTCTTAAATTTCTAGTAACATTTCTGTCGTCCCTCCAACTCCACCACCTTTCACAGACTCCACAGCAGCAAGCAATGTGACGGTAAATATACACATCTGCCAAATATACATATACACCCATCTGTATGAAAAGGCCAGCCACAGAAATGCAGTAATTAGCAACTGTTGTAACATCATGTTGCAATTTGAATGCTGTTTTATGTTCCTCTGTCATTTTTTGTATGCTGCATGCGTAGTAGGAGGGAAAGGTCAGAGTCTGTCGTGAGGGATGTTTCCAATTATTTTTCAGTTTTTAAGGGAAGCTTTAAGGGAAGAATACTGCACCTGTTTTTTGGTGCCTCACTACAGGAAGGCTGGACTGAGATACCCCTCCAGCCTGAAGGCTCCCACAATCGTATGGTATTCAATAGTAATTTATAAAGGCATCAGTCCATGTGTTACTTACATTACTGAGTGAAAAACAGTGAATTTGATGGTTGCCTTTTACATTACTGCCTCTAGTGGACAGAGTTGTATATTGTGGCTTAGGACTCTGAACTCGTGCTAAATTACTATTTCAGTTCATTTTGGACTGAGTTCTGAAGTCCATTGCAACTCTGTAGACACTCTAATATGTGCTTATCTGGATTTTGATGATTCAGATGCACAAGAGCACTGTAATAGATAGGACGTTCCTACTCGAAGTATTAAATACATTACAACAAATAAGAGATGTAATTAGCTGTATTTGTGAAATTGCTATGTGATCTCTCTCCAAGGAGTTCCACTTGTGTATCAAAGAGTATGAAACTGAAAGGATTTTTTTCCATCTTTGTACATGGGTGTGACTGTTTTCAACCATGTCAACATATGTCTGCAGATACATTTGTCTTCACAAGCTAGCAAAGGGCTGCAGCCTTACCATCTGGTTACTTTGTGGTCTGTGGATATGTGATTTTGGAAATTTTAAAGCAGCAAAGATTTTGTGTTTTCTTACTCGAGGTATCTCCCATTTGCAGGAACTCAGCCAGTCAAAACGTTTTAACAAATCTGTGGAAAACTTGTTTTTGTCTCTCACAACACATATAAAAAGTAAGTAGCTTTCAGTGCTTTGTCATTCTAGAGTTACATAGTCGAAGGTTTCATTTTTTTTTTGCCAGTGTTGGCCAAAAAGTAGTTATAAACAAATGGTACTGAGTAATGGTTGAAATGACTAATGCCAACACTGAGCCAACCTGCAAAATAATACAGTAAGTCTAATTCTCCTTCAGTATATTGCTAGTTGTTTAACAAGCTGATGATACCAACCCAGAATGCCTTTCTTGTAGAGATGTGAAAAGACTAATTTTATTCTTCATTTTACTTGGGTGTTCAGATGCAATATATTTAACTCATGTTAGCAGAGCATAATAAACATGTTTTACTGTAGTGATCTGTGTTATCCAACTGAACCCCATCTGGCCCTGTCAAAGACTCTACCAAGTAATAGAAGTAGAGTTTAATTTGAATGAAAATTTCAGTTTTCCAGAGGACTTTCTTCCTTTTTCTCAGTCTGTCTAGTAATGTGGGTTTTTTTCAGTGTGTAGTTCTAAGAGCCAGCCAGTCCTAACAACTCCTGTTTTCATTCTGATCCTTTTGGTTCCTGTCATTCACTCATGCTGCTTGCTGTTCTGTATGCATCTCTAAGGGAGATGACTACAAGGAGGAGAGTGAGTATTTTTGAAGAACAGATTAAAGGCCCCTGTGACCAGAGGGAAACAACTTCCTGAGCCTTGAGAAGATTACAGAGGCTTGCAGATTTGCCTGTATTTAGAAGAAACTTAATGTTTACTTACTGTCTTCATCTCAGATGACCCCAAATGTGAGATTAGACCTGAGAAAATTTGGCTTTAGTGCCTTTCTGACTTTTTCCCTAACTCTTGTCTAAGCTCTTGTTCTCTGACTTCATCCACCCACCCTAAAGGCCTGTTCTCTTTTAACTGCACAAATTAAATGTTATGTCTGTGTGAACAATTACTAAAGCTATGCAGAGACACAATGGCTGTCTCTTCTGTACAGAAGTGCAGTGTAGGACTCTTCTGTACAGGCATGCAGTGTAGGGCAGCATAGGATACTTGGTTACCACAAGCAGCTAGCTGAGGCAACACAGGATTGAAATCAAAATAATTTATTCTGCATTCTGTTAGTTTGAGGCCTGGTCATATCTCAGAGTTACTGGTAAAGACTGTCAGGACTGCAGCAAGGTAATTTAACAGTTCTCTGCTGCCAAAAGGAAGGTCCAACTTCCCCCACATATTTCTCTCTGCTTTTGGTTTTATGCAGAACATTAATCCAGATGAAACACATAGGTACTTTTCTGCTGGTTTAGTGAGGTAAATAGGCTCAAGATAGGTTATATACATTGGAGCCTGCACAGCAGAAGGTGCTGGGCTGTGTGGCCAGGAGCCAGGGATTGAGGAGGAAGAGCAATGGTTGCAGAGGGGGATGGCAGCAAGGTGCTAGCTGAGTTCGGCTGTAGGTGAAACCCCACTCAAGTGTTATCATCCTCAGTTAGGAGAGAACCTTTTCATTTGTGAGAAAACAGGCTGCTGCAATCACCGAAGTCAATTGTTAAAACACCTAGGAAGTTTTCTACAGAGACTTGTGCTTCTTGACTTAGGAAAACAGCTCTTCCAGACAATATAGCCTCTTAATGAAACCTTGTACTCTGTTGATAGACTTTCAGTCATGAGTGTTTAAAGTTAGTACTCTGTATCTTATCTAGACAAAAATGTTCTGGTTTGCAGAGATATTTAATACACCCAGCTCTTGTGTATTGCAATAAGTAAACCTGGAGAACCTCGTTATGCCTCTGATTCCATCACTGGAGCCAGTGTGTGTGCCTGTCTGAGAGCAGCAGAAGCACAGGATCAGCATGTGGAGCACAATGCTGCTGTTGTACAGTCTGCTTTTTATGCTATTCCCTCCTCTTCCAGTGTGGTTTGGCAGCAACAGGAGTTTATAATTCAATGGTTGCTATTTGGTGAATGTAAAATGAGTTGCTGGTTGTAGTTTTATTTGCAGTGCAAAATCACCCTTGGCACTAGAGTTAGTGTCTATCTTAGTGACCATTTGGATACAGAAACCAAAACATGGAAACTGAACATTTTTTTTTTCTCACAGTACCCTGTACTGTGACCAGGTGATTTTAGGAGAGTGTGAGGCAAGCCTGTGTTTCTGCTTCTACTGCTGGTCAAGCTACTTACATTGTATATATTCCAGGAGGTGTCTCATTTCAGTCTCTCTTGTGATCTTGTGACTGCGCTGAGTATTTTAAAAATCTGGTTCCCTTGCAGTCAGAGATTACTTATTTATTTGAACCTGCCTATGAATATGTCACACAATGCTATAGTGGTTTACTGTACTCTGTGTGCACATCTGAGAACTGATTGCTGCTAAGAACAAAACTAATCCAGTGACTTTAAAAATCACACTTAAGAGTGCCATTGTTTTCAAATACCACTGTGACATATTGTCTGCTGTCTGAGGCTCCTCCACAGAGGCTCATGTTGTGAAAGAAATATTTATTTCTTCTGTATGAATTAAACATATGATGGCTATTTCACCTACCACTTAGAAGCTATTAATTCTTCATGAGAGACTATCTGGGATTTACAACAAAGTGTCTGTTGCTAAGCCTGCCAGTTTTCAACTTCAGAAATCAAGGATGAGTGCTGCCCTTCCCTTTAAGTGAAATTCTTACTGTACCCCAAGGAATGAGAAGTAAAAAGTGGTGTGCTAGATGTCTATTTGTGCTATAGATTTTGACAATAACTAGATGTAATTGAAGTGTTAATTCAGTAAAGTACTTAAGTATAGACATAAGCTTTTCCATATGAGTAATGTTATTGAAGTCAGTTAGGGCTATTCGTGTTCTTAAAATTATATATGGTTTGGGACCAGAGTATGTAATATCTCTCTTTTCATCCATATTTTGGATAACTTTCTAAATATTTTCCAATATGTTCTTCTTTTTAATTTCTATGGTTGTGTTGCTTTATATTGTCATAATGATCTTGCTTTTATCCTGAACCAAACCAAACTGCTTTACAAATCAAAATACATATAAAGGCTGTGATAGCTACTTCTGCAAGGAAACTGCATTTGATAGCATACAACAATTCCTTGTAGCAGCTATAATGATAGGAAGCAAGGAGTATAATTTCCAGTTGAAACAGCAGGAAAGATTTACGCAGCCAAAGTATAGTTATACTAAGTGGGACAAGCATTTGCCTTCTCATCTTTTTCTTACTCTTAGGAGATCAATACTGAAATTGCAGGATGAAAGTTTGAAAGCTGCAGAATTAGCCTACGAATCTACAGAACTGCTTGCCATGTTTGTCTATTTTTGTGTTTGGTTTTTTTTTTTCTTTATTTTCACTGTAGAAATCTCTAAGTCCCAGAATGACATGGCTGACAGACGTCTCCTAACCACAGATCATGGGCAGAACGTGGAAAAACGGAAGCAAAGAAGGAGCCAGTCTGACACTGCCATCAACATTACAAGCAGGGTATCCATATTATTGTACACAGTCTCTAACTGTGAGGGCTTTTCCAGAGATGGAATGTGTTTGTAAGAATGATGACTTACACTGTGGAATTTTACTTTTATTAGACAAAAATGGCTTAGCTGATACTCACTGACTGTGGCCAGAACTCTAATTCTTCACTGGGTTTTTGACTGAGTCTGCACACTTGATCTCAGCCAAGAGCTGAAATGTTAAACTGATGTCTCCTGAAGACCCTCACATAGGGAGACAGAGAATGGGTCATTTTGCTCTCCTGTTCTCTCAGACTCTGTTGAGGCTGATTGATGTCTGCTCTGTGTGATTCTGGGGCTGCAGGAAGGTGCTCTCTCTTGTCCTCCTCCTGTTGCTGCTGAACAGGACCAAGCCAGGACCATCCAAAATCCATTCTGACACTTTCTGAGCACTTTTTAATTTGACAAGGAGAGAACATTGACTGCTGTTAGTTGCTGGGCAACTTCCCTTTTCCTTTTGCTTTGGTTACAGTCTCTGGCTTTCAGTGTTTTCTTAAGAAAATCCAGTCATCTGTTTTTCCACAAATTGTGCAGATCTGAGGATGATGTCACATATCTGATTTAAAATTAGACTGAATTTTGTTGGTGTTTTTTTTTGTACACTTTGACATCTCAAGTGACTGAGCTTTGTCCCTGCTCAATTTTCCACATAGTGGGTACTAAGAGTGGTCTGCCTGGTGCCTGAATTTGTTGCTCAGAAAAAGCTTTTGCCAGACCTCATGGCAGATGTTACAGCTCCCCTGGTGAACACTTTTCACTTCCCTCTGAAGTTTGATAAATGGAAGAGACAGGATGTCAGCCAGCCTGCCTGGACTAGTGGTTTGATTTGGTCCAGCAAGGTCTGTGAACTCTAGAAAATTTGTTCTGCTATTTTTGCATGCAATGATATTATAAACAAAATTTGCAACAATATTAACTACCTGAATGCTGCTTTCATTGAAGCAAGCCCCACTTCAGTGTTACTTTATTCCTCATCCCAATGCCTCCCTAGACCCCAGCACAAAATGTGTCAAAATTCTTCCCACCTCCCTCTCTCAGCTTACAGCAAACGAAGACTTCAAGGGTAGAACTTCTTGTAATGCCTCATTAATCCTAAAACATTGGGGTCAGAGAGACTATGACTTTATGCTTCATTGTCTGATGATCATACACAGCCTGTCCTGATTCAAAGACAGCAGCGTTTTGTTTGAGCTATGTTTTGAGAATTATTTGTGTTTTTTTCACTGGCCAGCTAAAGATTTTGACAGAAAGATTTCAATGTTCTTTGTGTGTCAGAGCTCTGTTTTTCTGGATCTGAGAGCTTTTATTTCCTTCAAACCAGTTAGTATTTAAACTAGAATTTTAGTCTTGCTAGGATTATGGTTAATTTTTTCTTCTTATGAATGTCATCTGTGCCATTTAGGTTTTTCGTGTTTGGTTGTTTTTTTTTTTAACATTGGAAGAAATCTTACTTATCTATCTCTAAACTTATATGATGCCCTTTTGTATCTTCAATGTGATTTTAAAAAATATTTTTAATCTCTGTCAATGGCACTACTGCATTTTATTCCATTTATTTATTTCATTTTCCATCTTCTTTTTCTTTAAATGAGGCTATATGTTTACATCTCTACCAGAACTATGACTTTAGTTTGGTAACAAAACATGTTTTAAATTACACTTGCAAAACAACTAATTACCAAAATTACCAAATTATACCAAAACATTATGTAGAAATCTTACCTGTTGCAATTTCCACTCCAGAAAGAACTTCCATTTTCAGAGAATGAATCAAAACAGATTTTTTTTTTCCCCTAGAACATGTGCATCTTTCCCTAATAAAGCCTGAGGAGCAATAGCTGTAACTCTGCCATTTTGAATGTGCAGAGTCTAAGACTGGGGCATCGCCTCAGTCTCAAAAACACCATCTGTTTCATAAGAAAATTTTCCAAATTGGTATATTCAGAGCTCAGTTCCTTCAGACTGAAGTTGAAAAAGCTTATATTTCACTCCAGTAATAGTGAGAAAAACAATCTAGTGGCAAGACCTTCCAGACAGTGGAAAATCTGGATTTAGGAAATTTCTTGAATTGTTTCCTGGGGCCTCTCTCGCCATCAGAGTCTCTAAGTTCATTAAAGGACCTGCAATTATATCCACCTCACTGGGGAACAGGCAGAGATGTGCAAGCTTTGGAAGCTCTTTGAGGTGTATCAGTAGCTGTGGGTTACTCCTTCTGTGACAGCAAATTGCTGCTGCTGCAGATGTTAAGAGCTGGGCTGGGAGGGACTCTGGCTTATGTGACCTGATGCTAAGTGTGGCACTGGTAGTTAGGTTGCTTTGTCAGTCACTGGTGTTCTCTTTAACACAATAGTGAAGTCTTTCTGGTCCAAGTAGAAGCTAAAATTTGCTGTTTAGTAGGTTGCTTTGGTTAGCAAGTGAAATTGGTGCTTCAAGTTTTTATGAAGCTGAAGACACTTTCTCTGCTGAGAAATACTATGTTTTGGTTTTGTTTGGGTACTTTTTGAGACTATATTCTGCATGCATTTTCTGTTTCCTTTTCACAAGGGAACTTAATGAATTCTTACATCTATTCTTAAGGTAGAGCAGTTATATACACAGAACAATTTCTATGTTTTTTAACAACAGCATGCTGGTTTGGATATTGCACATCCTGTTTTTTCAGAAGCAATCTCAATATATTATCTCCTCAGTTTTCTTCATTCTTTAGTGCTTTCTGATGATTGTGCAGGAGAGGCTTCCAGGTTTGCTAAATAGATATTATCTGTTTCTTTTGATACAAATAAGTCCCGAGTTTTTTGTTGATTCAATTACACTATATTCTTTTTAGTCTCTCAGGTAATCCCTGTTATGCAACTTTTAAAAATAAATTATTTTCTTGATCTTAACCATGTAAAATGGAAATTGAACTTAACTCTGTTTCTGTCCATTGAACTGTGAACACACTTGTCACAGATTGTGTTATCCAGGGGAATTGGTGTACCAGAATGAGTTAAAATCTTTCTTCAGCGTATTTCTGGCCATGTCTTCTGGCACTTCATTCTATTAACTGTTGTTATTGGTAACAGAGGTGGCTGAAGGTAAATATAAGGAATTTTGCTACTGTAGGCCTTAATTTTCCACAAATTATCAGTGGTTTTGTGGGAAAATTGGAAAGGTGAATGGACTTGGTCAAAGCAAAGTCAAGAACACCTCAGAAATTTAACCTTTTTATATAATCAAAGCTAAATAAGAACTCATTACCTTTATTTTCAAGTCTCTTTCAACTTACATTCATTCTTGCAAAGGCAGACATACATGGGCATGTGTCACGCATACTGCAAAATACTATTTTTAATTTCCTTGAGGCAAGATTATTTTTTTCTTTCAAAATTACTGTTGTGTTAAAGGCTAGCAAGGCCTCTTATTAGTATATTGCTACTTTTGGTCTGTTATTAGCAGACTGTTCTCAATAATTGCTATGGTAATGATCCTTAGGTTAGGTAGTGGTATGTTGATTTTAGAAAAGCATGAATATAATTATTGTACTGCTAGATGGGATGAAAGAGTTGTAACTCAGCATTTAAATCAAGTTACTACATTATCTTTGAAAGCATGCCACCTGTGTGATCAGAGTAAATTGCTGTTTACTAAATTTTCTTCTGATAGCATTCCTGAAGAAATTGGGGCATTTTTTCTTGAATTAAAAAAAGTAAATAAATACTTGCTGAATTTATTACAGATGAAAAGTACACCAAGTCTTCAACAGCTCATCACTGGGGACCAAAATGGCAGTGAATTTCTGACCAAAAAGAACTGTAAGGATGAAGAAGACATAACAACCAGTCCCACAAGTGATGCAGTTTTCTGTGATGGCAGAAAATATGTAAGTTAAAGAGCTGAAGGACAATGGAGCAGGTTCCTAATGGGAACAGATATAAAAACTAAGATCTTGTGCAGAAGATGGTGTGGTTTTGATTACATTACAAAATGAAGGAAGAATTTTACTTGAGTTTGTGTCTGATGAAGGACTGACTGCTTTTGACACAGTCTTCATAGTAACGTTGTAAACTTCTTTCAGCATAAACCAGATCAAATTAATAATAGATATTTGATAGATGGATATATCCATGAACAATGAATAATAGATCATCTTCTTCTGAATTTTTCAAATGCAACAAACATTCTTGCCATTTTAGATTAGGATTGGGATTGTGAACATAGTTCTTTCTAACCTAGTTAGCTACCTTTTTCTCTTAAAACTTCATTCAGCAGAAGGATTCTGGTATCCTGCAAAAACTGTGGTAACGGAAATGTCAGTGGATATTCAAATGTCAGGATGTCAGTGAATGAAGAGGAAGCTGACAGTGTCAAAAGCCAGGGGAGCAGTTCATACGTGAATGAATGGCACTGAATCATCCTCTGATGGATGGCATTTTGAATACTGCAAATGAAAGAGAAGGAAGCCAGTTTTAAATTAATTCAGCACGTGCTTTAAAGGCTCTGTGATTAACTGTGGAAGCTAATTTCTATGTATTAGTGATGAGGTTAAGCAGTGTGAAATATTCAAAGAATCTATGACTGATATTGTGAGGAAGAGAACTAAAATGACTTTGAGGAAATCAAAATTAAACCAGCCTGCTCCCTTTGCAGAGGAGTATAAACACACACGAGGACCTTGCTGCTCTCTCCTAGTTTACTGCACTGTGGTGTCTGAGGTGTTACACTGACAAATGGATAGCAGTTTTGGAGTACATTTGTGATTCTAATAACAATCATTTGAAGGGGGTTATAGACAGCCCAAGCTTAAAAGTTAAATATGTTCTAATGTGTTATGAAGGGGAAGGTCAAGTTCCATTAAACTTCCCTTCATTTGGTAAGTGTTGGATGTTGATGACTCCTCCATGAGAACGTATCTTCCTAGTTATCAGCTGGCATTGGTTCTAGTTGTGCCAGCAGGTGTGCAGTACATGAAGTCATTGCTAAATCCCTGTTTGCAGAACCAAAAGGATGAGTGATTTCTACATTGAATGTATGTTACCCCTGATCAGGTGGGAAACATACATAGTGCTATTCAGTCCAAATCATAAACTTCAGTCCAAACACTTATGCAGCCTCTAAATAAGACATTTTGTGAAGTAGATATTTGGCACTTTTGTAGAACTTTTTCTAGGACATATAAGCTAAGACAAAAATCTATCTGCATTCCTTTGTCATGAAGGATTTTGGTGGAAAATAAGCATTTTCTGGTCAGAAGAATAAAAATATGTCGGTGAGTGAGAAAGCAGAGCTGAAAAAAGCTGCAGGGGAGACCTGTTACACTGAGAAATGGCTTGTGGGGAGAGAAAGATCACAAGCGACAAAGCATCAAAAGGTCAAAACAGTCCTAGCAGCTCAGTTCTTCTGAACTGTTGACTTGCTCAGGAAGCACTCTCACCCTTCTTTCATCAACTTTTTATGTTACTTAGAGCTTATAAGATAGTTAGCTTCTTTAATCTAGTTAAGCTGTTGTTGTGAACTGTAAAATGAATTTTTGAGAAGCTGCTCAAATGTAGAAGAGCATCTGCATAGAAGAGAGGTGTAGTCTCATAAATGCTCCTCTGCACTCTCAGCTGCTGTGTTGTGCAATGCAGAACTCTTTTGTTCACCTGTCTTTTGTGGGTTGCTGTTTATTTTCAGAGAGAGGAACTATCTAGCACAGTTAACAATCTAGGGCAATGTTGCCTTGAGATTAATCACAACAACTGTGTCTTGGTGACATGTGCTACAAAAAGATATTTCTTGATCTTACCTTTAAGAGTTTCATTATGAATGAATGGAGACATAAATATTTTGAGTTGGTAATTTGTTACCATAAAGGCTAGATAGCACCAGAAAGCTACATGTCTGTTGTGGCTCACAGAAATTATTTCTTTGGACTTGCATTGCAGTTTTATGACCTCTATAAATGTTAGGCACTGATTCTGTGTATATATAATTATGGATGGACAGAATCCAAACCTCTGCCCTATAGGTAGTAGTAGGAGAAAGGAGAACAATGTATCTGAGATGAGCTAGGAAATACCTTCTTTATGTACCAACATCTGACAACCGGATGTCTTGCTATTTTGACCTTTCCTCAGTGGTCTGCTGCAGTGTGGAGTATGTCATTTGTACATGGAATGGGGGGATAGTTTAGAGTATATACAGGTTGTGCAATGCCACTCTTTCTTCCTTTAATACATCATAGAACCTAACATCTCATCAGTGTACCCTAGTATGAGCTATGTATTAAAAGCAGTCTAGTTCAGTATTTTGCACATTCTTAGATTTCAGAGGGTTTTTTCACTCTTTTCCCTTCAGAAAGTTATCACATTTTCTCATGGAAAGACATGTAGCAGTTTTATTGGAAGGCAATTCCTAGATTTCAAAAGTTACCTAAGAAAGCATTTTCTTAGCCTACAGTGCTTTCTGTAGACAAAAAGGCAAAGCAGTAGACTTGCAATTAAAATCATAATTTCCAGGGCTGTTATGGAAGCAATGGAATGCTTTATACAGGTAACCTTAAAAATATTCATGATCTGCAGTAGCTCTTCAGCCATGTCACTGAAGATACTGACATTTGGGGGAAATACTTGTTTTGTCCTGTTTGATCTGAACCCATTTTTCCCAAACATTTGTCTTTTCTTAGGGGAGTTTGTATAGTCTTAACAGCACTTGTACTGAATCTGGAAATTTTGGCAAGGCAAACGTCAAGGGAGAGATAGAGTTTGCCATAAGATATATCTTCAAAGCTTGCATCTTAGAAATCTGCATAAAGGGATGCAAGAATCTGGCTTATGGAGAGGAGAAGAAGAAGAAGTGTAACCCGTAAGTATTTTTTTAGAGACTGCTTCCGTGCATCCATCTTCTTCATCTACAGTAAGATTAGAAATTGCAGATATTGGCACATATTTTAAAATCTAAAGTTGTATATTAATTATTTGTTATTTTAAGAGGAAGAAGTACTTACTTCTGTGGATCAAGTACACCGTAGAAATTTTTAGTTTAGTTGAGCAACCACCATTCACAGAAAATCAGTCACCAGGCAGAGTACCTAACTACCTGTTTTTGCCCCTGCTGTCACACAATGACTTTTGTGCATCTTCAGAAGATGTTCATAAAGATGAGCTTGGTGAGGAAAGAGGAATCTTGCTAAAACAGCATCTTGTGAAGTACAGCAGTCTAGGAGCACTTTGGAAGTGGGTGAAAGGTGCTTTAAGTCTCCTGGCAATTAAGCCAGGCAACAGGAGGCCTGAAAGACAGCGTGGGAAGTGCTGTGTAGTGAACATGATGTTCTCTATTGGTTTATATATATTTGTGTTGGTTTTCAAGCCAAGAGAAAAAGTACAGTCAGTGTACTCACTTGATTCACTTGTCAAAAAGCTGACTTTTAACTGCTCTTTAAACTCTATTGAATTATTTAGTTTGTTAACTAGTTTTAGGTCTGACTGATTACTTTTTAATTAGATGGGTTTGCAGTGATTGGAGTAAGAGGCTAAAACTTCTAGTGCCTGACTGTTTTAAAAAGAAGTTTTACCTACAGATATGTTTTGAAAGAATAGGAAAGATGTGCAACTTCTGCACTGACAATTTGAGATAGAGCTGATTTTACTTACCCAGTAAGTTAATTAAGAGGCTGTTTTAAAATTGCTTTAAATAATAATATCTGAAAAATATTTTAAAAATACAGTCTACAACTATTTAGTATTATATTTACAATAATCCCTTCCTGTGGCAAGCTATGAGCCTGCATTTTCTGTTTAGTTTTGAAACCATAATACAAATCCAGGCTGCTAAATTCAAATTAAGGGGCATAACATAAGTATTAATGTTCACATTAATACCTACACACACCCTACAAATTTTGGGTAGGAGTCATTGGTGCTTGATATTGGTCCAACTCAACATCCAGAATTTTTACTAGTTTTCTCTTGAATTAACTAAGGCAATGTTGAGTACTTCAGGAAATAACCACTAGAGTGAAAGATTATAACTTACTATAATTAGCTTTTGTAGGAGCTATGAATTATTACATATTATTTGTGTGATTATGCCATTTTTTTGCTACATCGTACTCACTGTTGTAAAGATGAGGAATTTTCATCAAGAACAGGCAGCAATGATTTTAAAGTTGATTGACCTGATTTTTTTTTCTTTAAGCATATAAATATGCTGATTGTTTTCATCACAAAGCTGTCATTATGACTGACAAGGTGACTTCCTTATCAGCTGTTTTATCATAGGCCAAGAGTATGAAAAGAGAAGATTCAGATCCTAATCTTTTAGGAGTAGGCACCCTAACTGTATGATATGCAGGGATCCTTATAGTCTGTCTGCTTTTATTGAAAAGGACATGAATCACAATTTGCCATTTTATTGCTTGGAAAGTTATGAAGTCAATATAATTGCTTAAGAATTAAGAAAAAATTCCCTTTGTATAATTCATTTTTCATCGTTTTGTGGAGTGTGGGTTTTGTGGGGTTTTTTTTTGTTTCCTTCTGATCCCTTTCCATATATCCTTTTCTCTGTCTACAAGGTATGTTAAGGTTTATTTACTTCCTGATAAATCTCCTCGGAGTAAGCGGAAGACAACTGTCAAAAAGAGCACAGTGGATCCAGAATTCAATGAGACTTTGAAGGTATCGTTTGCAATTGTGTGCTGATAAGCATGCTTTCCCATGGGAATGTCTCCTTTTGTAATGTACAGTCCTGCTAATTCAGAGCAATTCTGATGGGGCAAATCTTGGAGTCAGTGACACCTATAATGAAGAGAAGTATGGTTTTTAATCCAAATAAGATGAAATGTTTTTTGGAGTTCAATTAATAAGTTGCAAATCATTGCAAGAGTTTGCCTTTGTCTATACAATGCTCTTAAAGAATTGTGTTGTTCTGAGTTACCTTTTTTTTTTTTTGAGTTATCTTTCTTTTTTTTTTTTTTTTTTTTTACATTTGAGAACTGGTTATATTTTTTGTATTAACTGTACTAAAAGCAGTTAGTATTTCACACAAGTATTCCTTTCAGCTGATCCCCCTTTTGCCAGTGCACTGGGAGTGTCTTTCTGCAGTTAGCTGAGTGCTAACTGAATTCCACCACCTCTGAAACCTTCTCTGCCTCCCTGTGCAATTGATGCCAGGCCATCAAATACTAAATAATCCCATCAGAGACCACTAGGTATGATTTTAATTCTTTAATGCCGTGCAATATTACATGTTGCATCCTTTTAAGAACTGTATGGAGAAAATAGAGGTCATTATTCTTGCTTCATAGATCCTTTATGAAATGTGAAGCTGAAGCTGAGTACTGTCAGCTGGGAGGGCTGGGTCTAGTTTGGTTGTTCCCAGCTCCAGTTTTATACTGAGATCACTGCAAAACCATTTTTAGTATGCATTAGCAAGCTGAAGTAGCACATGAGTTCTTCAGTAACCATGTTGTTCTTAGAAGATGTAAGAAACAAAGTTAAAGGAGGAAAAAGTTCCAGTGTTAACCCCATCTCTCTGTGTGTGAGAGCATCAAGAATTTGTAGTGAGGGAAACAGGCAAAATGTCTGAAAAGACCATTGTTAAAATTCTATAACAAAAAAATACAATAATTTTGTATGTATACATACATACATACATATGTATACATACATAACTATGTAATGTATGTCATTCTCATATATCTCAAAATCTGTGTATAGGATTTAATCTGGGAGAAAAAGGAGCCTGAAGCTGGAAAAATTTGTCCTAATTTTTATAGACTATTTTCAATGCTAATGTCATGCAGAATGGATAATGGAACCATGAGAGCCATGCCTGATCTGTCTGCATGAACACTAGAGGTGGTTTAGTGAGATATCTTTTAAAGCAGCTTAATTATTAGTTTGTCCTGAGCAGAAGAAACTGTCAAAAAAGCTTAGTGCCAGTGCAGGTAAACTACATCATGACACCAAGATCAAATTCTGTGGGATTCAGATGCAAATTAAGGCACCTGCATTTAAATAGCTGCATGTGTGAGAGGTATGTAAGCACTCCTGGGAATCGGGGTAGCCCAGGGTGATTCTCCCCAGAGCCTACACCCAGCTTGTGCCTCAGCAGCCCAGCTCTGGGGGTGATGCCTCTGTCCCTGCCATTGCCTCCAGCTTTCAGTACAGATGGGTGCCAGTCACCCATAGGCTGGGTACTACATTTACAAGCTCCTGCAGCTCAAAGGGCTCTGACTGTGTTTCAGGAGTAGGTCAGGGCTTTAATTAGTGGTAAATTTAATTACTTCCCTGTCCCTGCTGATGGAATTGAGTAGGTGTCCACTGATCTGAATGGAAGTTTTAGCATCTTCATTTGGTGTCTTAAACTTGAATTGACCTCCAGAGCAGCCACATTCTGCCGAGGGGGTAAAACAGAAGCATAAAAAAACCTAGCAGAAATGGTAAAGTTATTTAAAGTTCTGAATCAATAACAAAAAACTTCAGTAAGGAAGTCCAAGGTATTCCTGGAATGTTGTTTCATATTTGGATGAGTACTACTTAGCATTTAAGTAGTGGGCTAAGATGTAAAGTGCAAAGCACATTCAGACAACATGGCTCTCTCTGTGTCCAGATGCCTTCAGCCATGCTGTGGTTGGGCTTCCTTTGAGCAGGTTGTGAGCAAGGGCCTGCATCCATCCTGTGTACTGGTTTGTAAATGCTGTTTATCTTTCTAGTACAAGATTGAATACTCAAAGCTGGGAAGTCGGCACCTTCAGATTTCTGTGTGGCATGCCGGAGCCCTCAAATACAGAGTGTTTTTGGGGGAAGTGGTGATTCCACTGGCAGCATGGAATTTCGAAGATAACTCAGTGCAGTTGTTCAACTGGTACCAGCTCAAAGCCAAGGTGATTCTTAGTTTTTGTGCTTAGTTGTATTTTAAAAACAAGGTGTGGTAAAAGCTATGATAAAGATCATCTTTCTGAAGTTACGGAGGGAGAAATGCTGTCAATTCATTCTGTTAGTAAGAGATGTTGTAAACATAAATAAGCTGTGAGAATGATGTGGAGTAGAATGATTTGCAGGTTTCTGTATGTCCCTTTCTTCAGCTTGAAAAGCCTGAAGATGATCTTATCCAGTACAGCGGTGAACTGCTCGTGTCTGCAAGACTGTCAGTACCAGCCCAGTATAAAAATTTCCAGTTTGAAGGTATAAAGACACTTCAGCACACATGAATCACTTAGCTAGAAAAAATTTCGTGCCAATGAAGGACTGGCAATGTGTCTATGTACAATTCTTGTGTGGCATTGATAACAGCTACTGCAAACTGTGGTTTGTGATGTATCATATTTTTAGTTTATTAAATTCCAAACATTTGGCAATTAAATATTTTTGTTCTTTTTAATGCCAACAAAAGCTGCATTCTAATGTCAGCAAAATGATGCATCCAGCTGTTTGGCTGGACTGCTTGTGCCTGTCCTGGTATTGACAGTATGTCTTATTCTGGAGGTGCTGCAGCAGTTTAACTGTCCAAGGCAGAGATTGCCAGTTTCATAAAAAGTTGGAAGGGAAATGGCTGCAGGGATAGCAGACCAGCACCCTCTGCTTCCTCTAGGTGTCTCGTTTTAGGGATTGTTGGAAGGTGTGAGATTCTTGGAAGGTGTGAGTTTCAAAATACCCAGTCAAGCTTCAGTTTTGGGTAATGAAAGACTTGTAAAGTACACAAAGTATTGCTGTAGTACTAGCTTGCTTTCTTCCATTTTTGTCCTTATGCATGCCTGTGTAGTTTCTCTCTACTCTCTAGCTTGAGCTGTAACATAGAGGCAGTGTTACACTGGGTTTTTGGCTCTTTCTCCTGCTTCTGGCTTTTTTTCAGTTAAACATTCCTGTGGGTACTGCCCTGTGTTTACTTTTCACAGCAGGTTAAAATCTTTCAAATTATCCTAATACAGCACTATGAGTCCTTATCACGGCAGAACTGCTTAGTCATTTTCCTAGTTATTTGTAGCAGTATCTTAGGCTATCAGCTGAATTAACTCCTTATCTGATCTGATAAATGCTCCTGGTTCAGGAAAAGAAGACCAAGGACCTCCCAGCTGCCAGCTTCAGGTTATGATATTTGGGGCCGAGAACTTGCCCATGCCGAGATCTGCTGGAATGCTGAACTCATTTGTTAAAGGGTATGTATGAGACCTAACACTAGAAAAATAGAAAAACACATCATGCATATTCTGTGTAAAGGTATGTATGAATGTGTTTTCATCAGGAGACTGGCATGTGAAAGTGGCATTGCCCACACTCTTAGACTTCCTTGTAGTGATGGCATTTGGGTGTCTGCACAACAGCAGCACTCAGCAGAGCAGTAATGGGTCACACCTTTGAGTCCTGACTGCAACGTCAGAATTTACTGATGTCATTAACATTTAGAGTTCACAATTTTAAGCACCTGCTTTTAGATACTAAAAGAGAAGGGGGAAAAGAGTGCAAGTTGAGAGTGTATTTTTATTCCTATTTCAGATGTGCCTTTGCAGAACTAAATATAGCTTTTGCTACACCGAGAAACTTTTATTTGCTTCATTCTAGACATTTTAAGAGAAGGAACTAGATTTTTCTTCAATGACACTGAGTAACTTTTATATGGGTTCATTTTACTTTCTTACTGTCAGGCATCAGATACCATTGGAAGTATGATACACTCACATCTCATAAAGCCATTTCACCCTCTGTGGCACCTATCTTCATTGAAATGGGTGGGCATTTCATCTAATGCAAGGCAGGTTATGGGCAGTACTGGGTAACACAGTGGGAAGTAAAGACTTCCACAGTAGTCAGTGACAGCAAAGGAAAAGCAGATCAGAAGAGCTTACTTGCATCCATACTGAAGGCAGACAGGAAAAGGAGCCATTCCCAAAATAAACACAGTATCACAATGTTCTGCCTTGCACTTAAGCTGAACTTCTTTGCCTATTTAAGGCAAACCAGAGGGCCCTAGCTGAGTATTGCAAATGTTCCATGGTTGAGAAATCAGTAGCCTTGATGAACTCTTACTGTTTTCTTGGGAAGTTGTCTCATCCTTACAGACCAAGCAGAGGTTAAGCAAAAGTCTCCTGTCCTGAAGAAAGAATCCTGTCCCCAGTGGAAACACTTGTTTGTCTTTGATGGTGTTACCCCAGCTCAGCTGCAGCAAGCGTCTCTACACCTGACTGTCTGGGACCAGTCAGATTTCAGCTCAAGTGATCAGTTCCTAGGAGGAGCCAAACTTGGTGCAAGTAAGTTCTTTATCACTAAAAATTGAAGGTAATTTGGGGGAAAAGTTTGTGGTTTTTACCATCTAAATAATAATATTAACACTGTGTGATTTATTACCTGCTATCATGTGCGTATGCACACAGACCCCGACCTAAGCAACTTGCAATCTAAGGCTTTGAGCCTAAAAGAAACAATGCATGTGTTTTAGTTCAGGTCTGTGCAGCAGCTCAAGGGTGTCAGGGAGAATTTTTCAGAAAAGCCCTTCATTTGCATGGCAGCTTTGAGCACCAGCACCAAGCCATGCAGAAGACAGGCTCAGAAAAGTTGGGTGGGGTCAACCAGGCTAGCACTTTTTTTGAGACTTGTTCCCTGAGCTGTTTTCTATCAACTGGACACTTTTAACTGTCTCATCAGAAGGAAGCGTAAGAACTAGTGATCAAGTAGACTCCGACCTTGCTTATATTTGTGCTTATGATTTTTACATCCAAAAATCAATCCAGTCAGTGGGAGATATAGAAAGTGAAACTTTCTCAGAAAGGCCTTTTGCAAGTCTAAGTATTGGACTCTGTTTTAAGAGTGAGCCCTCTTTCTTAAGGGTGAGGAACCCACTGCGTATGGAAGAGGCCTTGTTTAACTGGTAGTTGAGCAGGGAGGTATTAGCACTTGAAGGCTGCCCAATGGGGGCTCTCACCCCTGCACTTCAGAGGAGTGTTACCAGGCTTCCTCATGAGCTGCTTTTGAGTGTCCTACCAAGCATTTTCCTTTCTGCTAGACCAGGGACTGCCCATTTCTGAGTGAAGATTATCCAAGCCCTAGGCCAAGTAATGCATTAAAATAACAGGAGATGAACTGAAGCTGGAGCCTTTGTGCCATCCTGCTATTTTTAAGTCCTCCAATAAAAACATTTTTTTTTACTGTAAGCTGAGAGTGATAAAAAAAATGCTTCTCAAGTGTAACTAGAGTTTATTGCACTTAATGCTGCTGGAGCTACAGAACAGCTGAAATTGTTACAAAAGTGGGATAAGTGGGTGGTTTGTTACCCAGTCAGTTGGGCCAGAAGTTGGGTAAAGCCAAGTGGGAAGTAACCCTGTAACCTTTCCTTTTGCTTTCTTGCAGGCTGTACAGACCTTGTTTCTCAGTCAGTGCTCCAATGGCAGGAAGTGCTCCACACTCCAAACACGTGGATGGACTTTACACTTGTACTGCATTCAGATAAGGATAACTTTAAGTCATGAGAACTCACCACATAACAGCTTCTCCCTCCCCATGTGTGACATTTTAAATTCAAGTGGCACATAACTTTCAGGTCTGGGGAAAGGTACATTGGAGCAGTACCTACTCCCCAAAAGCTGGAGTTATGCATTTGAAAGTGTGTTCTGAGGGCTTAATTTCTCCAAAAGTTAAGGCTTTATTTGTCTCTAGCTGGAGTACAAGGTTAGTGTTGTTTCAGGAGTGACTAATTCAGTTTGAAATACATTATGCTGACAAGGTAGCAGTAGCCAGGTGACATGCAGTTTTCCATTCCTAGGCACAGCAGCACTGCTAATTATTCAATCACAGATAGGAGTACTTCTTAGAGAAAAAAACTGTTACCTTGATAAATTTATATGCTTTCACTCTAATCTTGATGTTCTATATTCATAGAGAATAAAAACTAGTTTATCTGTAACTGCCTGCTGCAAATGGGTGATGCTAACACCTTTTTCCTTCACAAAAATCTACCAAGTCAGTATGACTTCACAGGGCCCTAAAATACTCTGTCCTGTGGCCGCATGCCTTTCAAGTGTCCTGTATCATGGTGCCTAAAATCAGAATATATTAATTTAAAAATTCCTAAATTCTGTCAGCCAGAGGAGGGACAGCTAATAGATTAACTGTATTTTAACAACTGTTACCAGTGCTGCTGCTGTATCTGTCTTCCCTGGGACTGGGGTGAAGACGGTCATGCCAGCCACTACAGCAAGTATTCTTCTTTCTTCTCTTCGAGGTCAATGTGGCTGTTAAAGACTTAAGAGCTAGAGACTCAGGGATTCATATGCTAAGCTCAAGAACTGAGAGCAGTAGCACACCTTACACAGAACACACCCCACACAAGAAACAACTGACTCCACATCCTTTGTTACTTTGCAGATCTTTTATTTAGATGTTTGCTGCTGCAAATAAAAAAAAAACAAAACCACACAAGATTCAACTCAAGTTTAAAGCAGCATAGATGTTGTAAATGGAGGAGAAGAGCTGACAACATACTGTATCTCACTTTCTAACAGATTTTCAAGGAAAGGGGGAGATTAGTGGAGAAGGAATGGTCACAGAAATGCTCTCTACTAGAGAGAATACAACTGTGATATAAACAAGCAGTCCCTTCATCTTTGGAGTCTGAAACTTTAAATCAAACATTTAAAAAAATTAGAAAATTTGTTAGAAAAATAGGTGCAGTAAAATTGTATATATTGGATCGTGTATATATGACAATTTTCATTAAGTAAAAAAATGATCTTTACAAATAATGCTTTATAGTAAATAATCAGCGGCACTGTATCAGACTACAGTGCTGTCTAGGCATTTTTACAGATGCAAGTCATTAAATCTGAAAAGTAACAAAATATACAGAGCAAAACTATTTCCCTTTAAACTAGTAATGCATATTTTATATATATATATATAAATACTACACTATAACTGATCAGTAATGAAGCTGGAATACAAACACAGTGGTGTATTAGATTCCAACAGAGTACTTGCCTAGTTGTTATGCGAGGAGGGTTTCAGTGTCCCTGTGCCACACTTCTGAGCCATCACTGAAGAGTTTCTCTGGTTGAGAACAGCAACCAGAAAAAGCCTGATTTCTACACAAAGTAGTTGTGAGATGTTGTCAGTTCTTTTGTGTGCAGAGGGTGGGAGTGGAGGCATCAAGACCAAGATGAGAAACAGGGTGTAAAAACACATGTGCATGCATGTACATGCATATACAATAGGTGCTTGCAAATCCTGAGTTCTACAGCCTGACTTCTCAATGCTTAGACTTTACACTGTAACTAATAATACAAAGGTATATGGCACAAAATTCACCCAGTTGCTTCTTTTTAGACCAAGCTGAATCCAGCACCTGCACAGGACACACATCCTCAATTAGAAACATGGCCTGTTAAAATTCATCTTGCTTAAATAGAGATGTGACATAAGGCCTTTTGGCACTAAGCAAAGGCAGGAGCAAGTTTCCAGGATCAGTGGTACGATGAGTTTTTAACTATGCTGAATTAAATAGAAGGTATGGAATAAAAGGGAGATTTAAACACCTCTGCATTTAGAGAACATTTGTTAGATGTGATACAGTGACCCCTCCTCAAGGAGAAAAAACAAAACAAAACACAACAACAACAAAAAACAACCCCAAAACAAGAACACAGCATTAAGATCTGCCCTTCCCACAGTCCTGTCTTCTTGTTACGTGCACCATTACATGGCCTCAAACTCATCAATTCTCTGCTTAGTGTTGCCTTGTCGGATCTGCCGCAGCGTCTTGTACTTGTCACGCCCCTGCCGCATGTTCTCCGAGTGGATAATATCATTGTGGGTTCTCTTATTTTCATCTCTAGCCTGGGCCAGCTCATCTGTCAGTGCCTGCAATATAAAGAACATTAAATACAGATTATACGTGAGAGGCTCTTGACAGTAGTGTTCTTTGGTGAGCTGACACTTGCTAGATGACTGGACAGATCAGTGGTGTGGATACAACATGATACAACACATGCTTTACATAAACACTACGGATGATGTAAGTACTCTGAAAGCCTAAGCAATGAGAATAATCTTTATGTACACCTTGCCTTTAATTCAAAATGCCTGCAGGAACTGTAAACAAAGCAGAAGTATCATGCTTTGTGTGCTTAATCAGTGGTTAAATGATCTCTTTCCCAGGAATGTTTTGTTTTGTTACTCCCCCTCCTCCAGATATTTTCTCACCCTCAGTTGCCTCTGTACACGTTCATTCTTCTCTGCTTCAGTGATGCGTTTCTCCTCGTTGCGGTCATTCCTGATCCCCTCGCTGGAGAACTCTGCACTGTAGCCAGAGTACTCAGATCCTTCATCGTGGAAGTTATCATGGACATGGTAGTTCACTGGCTCATAGACAGGGGGTGGGGGTGGAGGTGGAGCAGTCATGACCAGGTGCAGTTCCTCCTTTGTCTTCACCAGATCCTCCTGGGCTTCCTTGGCCTTTGGGAAAAGAGTGTAAAATATTTTCATGCATTTATTCCTTTAAACCAACTTAAAGAACATTTCAATGCTTATCTTCATAGTTTTGTCAAGGTACAATGAAAAGCAATGAAAGGGGGAATTAAGTCTCTGCTGCTGACAGGACTTCTTTAATCCTGAGCAGTACTTTTTTTTTGTTTGCTTGTTTTTTTTGTTAGTAATGCTATCATCAATTACTGTGAAATGCAAGGGTGATCTAAGCAAAGAATTGTCTTCCAGTAAAACACAGTATAGGAAAAAACCAGTTGTGTGGGAAACTAGAGTTATCTTCATCCTGCTCTCATTGGAAGAGTTGTAGGCTGTAAATATTGATTCCACCAAGCAAGAATGTAGATTCCTGAATTGGCATATCAAATGCAATTTCACACTAGTAATAGGGCACTGGAGGCATCGGGCACACTGAGCCTTATTTTTGGGTTTAGTGCATCAAATTATTAAACTGTCCCAATTCAGATACCAGGAAGCCATTACCAAGAGCACACACTCCTCAAGACTGGTACCTGCAGTGTGGCTGCATTTACTCTTGATGGATGTAACATTCTCAGCCATTACATCATGGCTTAAATACATCGCTTACACCAGCACCCCTTACCCTCCATGGCTCCAAGGTGATGAGCACATTTTTAGGCATCCATTTTTAATTTTAACTGAAGGCTTGTTGGAGGAAAGGTGTTTTGCAGGCATATTGCACAGTCATCATCAGGCTGCCTTTCTCTGCTGGTGTAGGGATGTTTGCTTCCACAAACATCATAGCAGGCTAAGCGCTGCAGTGTGCTCTGTTCAAGTGCAGAAGTTCAGAGCAATTTTGTAAAACAAAGATACTCACTCTGATTTGCCACTCTTCAACCTCACTCTCTTTCCGCTTCCTTGCCTCTTCAAGAAGTGCAATCCTGGCTGTATACTCTGCGAGCTCTGTAGCCTGTTGAATAATAAAACTGGAATTGTAAGGACTCTTAAAAAAAAACAAGCCAAAGGAAAGACCAAGGGAAGACATATGGGTTATGCGCCACTGTAATAAAGACTGAACTGGAAATTAAGAACAGAAGTTCTAGATTGCTCATAATAGAAACCAGCACCACAATGAGGCTATTGCAAAGTTTAGTACTTCACTGCACTGTGCTTTTCCAAAGAGAACAAGGCTTTGCCCTAACTCAAAGGGCACAGTAACATGCCTGTGTATCTTATCCTTTGACTGGGTCTTACCAGCTGTTCCTGGCTCTTTATCTGGTCCATAGTTTGTCTCTCCAGCTCTTCTTTGGCCTGCAGAGCAGCCAAACGATCAGCTTCCAAGCGTTCTGCTTCCTCCTGGGCTCGTCTCCTCTCCTCTTCCAGTCGAATGGCTCTTTGGATCTGATCTGACAGCTCTGGAAAAAAATAGATCAATGTGTCCACAAGCCCAGCCAAAGCAAAGGGGCTACAGACAGTCTCTTAGGTAACTGCAGAAGTCATGCACTTGACTCCAGCATGCAGTATCCCTTCACTGTGTGCCTCAAGGTGGTTATTTGCATAGTACATCAAGTAACTGAATTCCGAAGTAGTGAGCTGCACATTATAATTACTCTTTCTGCAAGATATTTGCACTGAGGTCTGTAAGACTGACATAATTTTGATCCCTTAATGGACAGCTTACTGCTTTCTCCGACCTGCTCATCTCTGCATTGAAACAGAAGCTGCTGTTTCACTGGAAAGTTTTTTCCCAAAGCACTTTTTCTGTTAGGACTTAAGTAAAAAGTACTTGAGAGCTGAACTCTTGCTGGAAGAGGCTATACTACTAAAACCCTCTTGGCAACAGGGGAAAAGAGAGTTCTTCTTCCATTCCCAAATACAATCATCAGATTTTATGCTACTTTCACATTTTGGACGATCTCAGCAGTGCATGCACACACGTGCATTTATCTTTATGGGCAGATACCAGTAAGCCTTGCCAAGAGATCCCAGTGTCAGCAGATTTAGGCTTGGTGTAGGCAGCAACCCACATAACCCTTCTGTGGAGCACAATACATGTGAGCTGGTAAGCCAGTACTTTACCTTTCTCTGCTTTCTGAGTCTTCACCTCATATTCTTGTAGCCTCACCAGCAGCTCCTCCTTTTCCCTCAACATTTGCTCTTTCTCTCTCTCAATTGTCTCCCTCTTCTTCTTTTCATTTTCTAATTGTTGCCTGTTAGAAAAAAAATACATGCTTGAAGCTCACTTTCAGACCTAAGCTACAGCAAGACAAGAAAGTTGGCTGGGCAACTCTCCAGGCAGCACAGTGGGAAGTGACTGCCACAAAACAAGAGCCAGAAATACTTACAGGCTGTTCCTTCATAACTTTGGAATTTGTCCTGTTTTGCATACCCAATTTCATTTGTATTCAAAATATTTGTATTTTTGTTACTTGCCACAGAAATTTAGAAACACCAAATAGATACTAGATGAAGAGAGAAAAAAACAGACTCTGCACTGCACAGCAGAGGAGTGTTAACTTTTTTTTTTCATAAAGAAAGTCAAGGTGTAAAAACAAGAGCACTGAGGGAATGGAGACAAACAAGCCACAATGCAGGAGAAAAGCAACTTGATTTATTGAATCAGAAACAACCTGCAGCCAGTGGTAGAAGTGCAATGGAACTGCTAATTCTTTTTCTATGCCTATAAGAGGTCCTCCAGTCCTCTTTCCTCTCTTTGCAGTGTACACACATCCTCCTTGTGAAGTTTTCTCCCTTACTCCCAACCATTCTGGGGTCCAACATATTAACTGGGTTCTAACACCAGAGAGTTGGGAAACCTCTGTAGGTGTGTGCCACAGCACAAGAGCCCACTGTGCCTTTACTTGCACTTTCCCTTGCATCTCTTGACTGCAAACAGGACAGCAGACTACACACCCACAGGTCTGAGCCAGAAGAGTCCTGCTGCACACAGGATATCTGCTGCAGGATATCCCTTGCCCAGCGCCATGAGCCAGAGCTCTGGGGCCATACAAAGCTTTATAAACATGGGATGGCTCGTGGCCTTGCCTCCGTGGAACCCATGTTACCTACTGCTGAACCCGGCAGCTCTGTGTCATTTTTCTTTGCCAGCCCATCCCTGCTGTCCATATTCAAGCTCACCTTTCCAGTTGTTTCTGATGTTTTTCCTCCCGGGCCTGGGCTTTCATCTGCTGCACCTCAATGGTGTCGGGCTTCCTGCGCCGCATATACAGCTCATGGTTGCCCATGCAGAGCTGCAGGATCCTCTTGTTAATTCTCAGACGGGGGGCATAAAACACAAAGTCCTAGAAGAGAGGCACCACACAGTCAGTTTTCCAACTATGCTTTCTCCTCTCCCAGCTACTAGCAGATATGCCGTCTTGCCACTGATTTCACTGTAGTAGAAACATATATGCAGGCTATTTAAATATAGCAGCAGGGACTGCTAAAATAACCTGAATCAAATGCAATTGTTGTTTATATTTTCCATTTGAAGTCTACACAAAATTGTTGATGTTCTCTAAAAGGTATTCTTTCTAAAAGAGCAACTTGTCAATATCCATTCAGAGGAGACAGAGTTTGGAAATGCTGCGGAAGCTGGAATTTTGTTGGCTTTCACTAATAGCATCACAGAAAAAAGCATCTCTCCCCCTCAAGCCCGGGTCGCTTGTTATCTGGATGAAGGCCCTACAGCACACTGTGCATGACTGTCCTTTAAATTACTGGGAGGATCTGTTTCTGTTAAAGGGATTTATAAGCCATCACTCCCTGCCAAGGCCAAACTGCTTATTATTTCTCAGGCCATACTTACCCACTAAGGACACAGTACTGGGGTGGGGGAAGAGAAGAAAAGGCCTTTCTCAACTATTCCAACAGTTTCACAAGACTGACAGAATAAGATCCACCTATACCAGTTATTCCACTTCTTATTGTCAATAGGTCAAAGTTGCAAATTCTTCACTAAAATAACTCTGAAAACATGTTTCTAAGAATCAAAAAACAACAGTGACAGGTAACTACATTTCAGTTCTCCACAGAAATCACATTCTTTCCATTTACCTTGGTATTCAAAAAGGTCAATGAACACCATGGTCCTTTACTGGCTTTCACTCTTTCAGTAGTGTGTAAGTGAGGAGTGAGCATTAAGATGGGAAGCCATAGGTATCCATTTCTTTTTGCAGTAGCATTTGTATGATTTTTTTGTTTTGTTTTGTTGTGTTTTGCTTTGTTTTGCTCTGTTTTTAAACAAACAACAAAAAAGTTACCCACCAGCTTCCATGCACTGGAAAAAATGGGGAGAAGAGTAGTCTCAGTATAATCTGGCCACACAGAAGACTAACAGAACTAGTGAAGAATCTCAGATTTAAGCAAAAGGCTACCTAGTTTGCTAGAATAAAAAGGGACTCTGCAGTTGTAAAATCCTTGTACTTCTCCATGTTGGATACCACCAAAAGGCCTTCACTTAGGCTGCACAGAAAAACAGAAAGCTCTGAATACATGCTGAATACTACGGCTCAATTTGCATCTACAATATCTGCAGCTTTTTCCACTTCAAAGATTGCTTTATTTCGAGATGAAACAGTATTAGCTGTTCATCTGCAGCATTCAGGAATCTCCTCTGGACATACTTACTGGTGCCTTCTTGTCAATAGGCTTTATAACAAATTTCTTGTCATTGAAAGAGATGTTTCTGATTTCACTCCAAGGGAACCCAATCTTTGGAGTCAGTCTGGAAAGAAGAGAAATACTTTTAAAAGATGCTACGACTAACATTTTTTTCTCCACATTGCTTCTAACACACAGACTCAGTGGGATACAACACTTCACAAAGCTCTGCCAAGAAAGAGAAGACAGTAACAGAGACAAAACTCCACAGGGTGTACAGGAAGACCACTAACTTCCTTTACAGAGACTCCTCTCTTTTTGGTCAGCCACCCTACTGCTCTTGAGCTAAGCAGTAGGGATGGTCCCTGCCGAAGCCTTTACCAAATACCTCCTTCAATTTCTTTGAAAACTCACCTGTGCTTCTAGGAGGCTTCTCCTACATCAAGCCAAAGTAACTCAGCTGCTCCCTACACCTTCTGGTAACCACAGAGAAGTCTGCCCTGCTGCCTTCACTTATGAAGTGCTGGGCAGGCTTAAACACAATTGATTTCTTGCCTTTTGTTTTCTCCCCAGGATAACAGGCCAGACTACTAACAAGCATTCCTGCTCTTCCCTTCCCATGCAAACCTTTCTTTCAGTCTATCCCAGTAGTCAGGAAGCAGAACTTCACACATTGGTCATGGAATGAGCTGTGCCACATGACACCCTCATATTGGAAAACACCCTTATGAAGCAAAGGGCAAGATTCAGACTCCAGTTCTTCCTCACTGCTTAGGAGTTTGGGTCTGTCAGTTTGTTTAAAATTACTTCTTAAACCTTCACTAATCATTTGAGATTTTCCTTTGTTTTAATTTCTCCAGATGCTTGCTATAAAAAGCATCAAGTTATCCATGGGATCGAATGTTTTTGAGTTGTTCTAGTACTTTACCCATACATACCTGCCCAGCTCTGCAGCAAGTTCTAATATTACAAGGACTTGTGTATTTGACTGTAACTAATTCCTCTAATTCCCTTCAACTGAATATTTCAATTTTTATGTTTAATATCACATTACTTTATTCTTCTCTGATCAAGGGAAGGTACAATCTCTAGAAATAGCAGTTAAGAATTGTGTCTTACATAATTGATAATACCACCAAGTGATTTTCTGGTTATTATCTAACCCCTGCAATACATGTCTCTGACACACTAAAGTGCTGACAATTATTTCTACCAAATGGTTCAAAGATGCAAGTATTTAATGTTTAGTACTTGAGAGAAATGTCTATCATCATTGTAAACTGTAAAAATCCTCTGAGGAGCTTAGTGGTTAAGGAAAAGAGCAGACCATTTTGAAGGAATTTGACTCATGTCCACAGAGATGGAAAGCTACTACACAGCACAATTTCTCTGGCCCAAAGCATAAAAACCCAAGTTTGCTTCATTTAATATCAAACATGGAGAATAAACTACATCCTCTTTAGAACCTGTCACTCCCTAACCTGAAGAATTATGCAACATTAAGTAAGAAGCATAAAGAAAATTATTTGATTAGACTAATATTAACTAATTACTCCAGCCTCTCTAATATTAGCTACAGCCCTCAACAACACAGTATGACAGACAACCAAAATAATTTACTTATTGGTAAGTGATATTGCAAATTATCTTCTTTACTGCCGAAAAAAAAAAGCTTTAAAATACCTAGAAGCAGGACACTGACATACACTGCAATCTAGAGGATCACTCAGATATAGCACAGTCTCATTTTCCTCAGGTCGAACTTCAACAATAAAATACTTGCTTTTTCACCTTTGTCCCAGTCCCCAGTTTTTGCATGTACAAATCAAGTGAGGCACACATTAGTACTTTTCTAGCCCCCATATCTGCTCAAAAGACTTAATTACATAGCAGCAAGAGTTACAGCAGAAACAAGCAGTTTATTCCAGCACTGTATTTGTTTTGCAAATGCTCTTGATAGCTCTTTACAGTCAATGGTTATACTCTGTCTGCTTCTGCAGCTCGAAAAACCTGTTTGTGTGACCATGGTTACATAGCAAGACCAGTCATTCAAGACTGAAGTATTACATGAGCGAAACTACTTTTCTTTCAAGTGACACTCCTTGTTTTCTGCATGACAGCACATACTAGCATTGCCAAAAAGACTGCATTTCTCTTTGCCATCTCAAACAGAAGCTACAGAGAGTTCCAAGTAATTGGTTGTATTCAAAGCTTTTTGGAGGCAAAGATATAGAACAGGTGAAGTCTGCTCTGTATTACAATGACAGCCTGTTATAGATTAGTGAAATGAAACCAAGACTTGGAACATGGTGGGGGGAAAAAGAAGTCCAGACAGCAACTCTTCATCTAAAAAATGTCTATTTTAACTCCCTTCAATTGTGGAGTAGAAGAAACTAGCACACTTAGACACCACTGTTCTCATCTTCCTTTTAAGTTTATTTATAGATCTAGTCTATCATTTCCCACCTGCTATGCAATTAATAATGGCTCTGCCTTTACTAAAAGGGTTGACTAAAGCCATGCATACCTCAGCAAGACCTCATTTCATTCCTCAGTCACAGTAACAATATAGGTTAACTCCTCCCTGGGTTCTGGGTGTTATCTAGCTTTGGTTTCGTGTCCACCCCATAATCTGTCATTTTCAAAACCAGGCAGCTGTACACCCATCTATAACTAACTTCAGTATAAGAATGGCCTTAGATGTCCAAAGGCTCTGCAGACATGGTAGCCTCTCTAGGTTCTTGTACTGCATTGACTCCTGGCATACCTGGCAACATGACTCAAAGAAAAGCTTGGGAAACTCTTTAGTTCAGGGTTCAGCTCTACCACTGTGCAGAGTTTACCAGAAGGCACTGTACAACTGACATCTCTTTTTATACAGTAAGTGGCATTAGCTGGTCAGGCTACAAAGGTCAGGAAAGTCATGAAAGCTTAAGTTATGTGAAAGCTCATTTCCTAGCACAGCTTCACCTACTAATCCAAAACTGGAATACAAGTGAGTTCTAAATTGTGCTCTGATCCTGTAAATGAGAAACGTCCTTTGGCTCTCACACCAGCCCTCACTATGAGAGATCAGAGAAGAAAAAAGGTGCCTTACTTATCATCCTTTTCATAGATGTTGAGCCCCAAGGCATCAACACCCAACCAAAGGTCAGTTCCTTTCTTATTCTTGATTTCAAAATAGTTGATTCCATACATTTCCAAGTCTTGAGCAATCTTCAGGTATTCTAGCATGGCATTCTCTCTGGTGAAGACAAGAAGGAGAGCAGATGTTAGCTTCTCATTATTTAACTATCTCAGAAAGCACAAAGTCCTCAAAAGAAACTTTTCCTAAACCAACACATCAAATACAAGTATTAAGACTGAACATTCAGCATTTAGGAATCAGTTAGGAGTTGTGATATTATGTGTATTATTGTGATAATACACAGAGTATTCTCATTTTTCAAGGCCTAGTATTTCCAGACAGAAAATTAATGATGTTCATCTCTTCCAGCATTCTTCCTTGTCTTAAGAGACAGTCAGCAGGAAAGGTGTCGTACCCAAACTTTTGCCATCCACCAATGCAAATGATTTAATGAACTTAAGGTTAGATGCACACCTGTTCTTTTTTTTGCATCACTGACACACCGTGCTTATGAAGCCATCCAAGAGACTGTTCTCACCACAACTATGAAAATCCTGTTGAGTTTTACCATGGTAATTTGATGTTGGACTAGGAAATATACACCAAAAGTTCCCACATCCAGGCAACTCTTGGAGTCTGTTTCAAAAGCATGCTGTAGAACTGCAAGCTTAAGCTAATCAACTAGTGACAAAATGACTGACCTAGGGACCAATACAAAAGACTTACTTGAGCATGCCACTGTGCTCAGCATGCCACACCTGGATGCGCTCTTCCCACTGCTCTCTGGAGAGTTTATGCTGGTCCATCACCCTACACAAAGGAGAGATAAATGCAAGGTTTGAGTTCATAGCCTTTGAGTTCTGCAGTATCTTTTGATGCTGATCTTTGCTATAATCTTACTTAAAAATTGGTCCCTACCCATGAAGCCTTACTGAAACCAAGAGGAAAATCCCACTCAGCCTGAAGATGTATTATGTGAAGCAAAACAATTCAGAATAAATTAAAAACCTCTGCAAAGCTTTTCTGGTCACTGACCAGAGACGTAAGAGGAGTAAACAGAAGTCTGCAAAAGAATCCCATACATGATGCAGGCACCAGAGGGTTAAAGCAAAAGTTGGTGTCATTCCTGGAACCGGACACTGCAGAGTTAGTCATCGAGAAGTGCAGACAGAAGCCATTTGTCTTATAACATATACTGTGTGGGTATGGACTAATGTAGCCTCAAGACATGCTTTCCAGCTACAGGATTTTTAGAACTGCACATTAGGATTAAGGATGCACAAGCCAAACTTCTACAAGCAGGACACTTTCATGACTGAAGGTTGCTCTTTTCTTCTTAAGAGATGAGACATTCATGCTGCTAGTTACCAGCATGGCAGCAATGGTTAGAAAAGAAAAGTTGAATTCAAAAACATTACTTCCTCTGCCTAACCAATCCAAAAGAGAGCACAAACATTTACTCTGACAGATAGAAACAAAGTAAGGGAAAAAACTGTAAATGCATATAGTTCAATTAAAAAACCCTAATGAAACTAGAATTCATGCTTTCAGTGAAAAGCTTTGTTTATAACAAGACTGCAAATTCCTGACCTTATAAACACATACCACCACTAAAAAAAAAAAAAAAAAAAGGGTGGGGAGACTGCATCAACCAACTCCTTCACCTTTGGGGGATCAGACGCTCTGAATTGAGGTATCCAGGCTTGTACACATCTTTGTTGTAATCTCCAAATTTAGCCTGCACAGCATAGGAGCCAAGAAGTACTGCTGTTTCAGGAGGACAGTAGATCTCATCGCTGAGGATCCCTTCCTTCACCTGCAGGAAGAAGAGCTTCTGCGTGATGTCTTGGATCAGCTCTTCAGACACATCCTCTGGGAAGAACTTGGCACGGAATTTGAACTGGAGGGGATTCTCCTTTCTGATTTCTTGAGCAGAAACCTGAGGACAGAGGCAACAACACAACTGAGCAGACATAGAAGAGAACAGATTGCTTTTACACAGAAAAAGGGATCTGGGGCATTTGCCTTAAGAACAGAGAGCCTGACAACTTGTTACTGGCATTCCTTAATTCTGGGTGCATATTAGTATGAGAAAACAGGGAGACATCTTATGTTTTCCAGCTGGCCAGTAAAAGTCTGCTTGTACAGCAAACCTTGGTGAATGGAGAATAATTTACCACGTTGGATCAGATGCCAAACCATTATATGTGTTTGGCAAAAACCAGCCCCTTCTCATTAAACAGTTATGTCACTGACTGCCCCATGAAGAACAGTTGTTCATACTCTTATAAGAATCTCACACCCACAGATAAGAACATATCAGAGGCATCTGTGCTCTGTTACAACTGCCTGGCCTTGAAGTGACCTATCCTTATTAGTGCAACAACTGAAACCGTCACTAGCCAAGGTGCTCCTCCAGACACAGCAAAAATAGCTGTTTCTATCCAACAAAGTACCATATCAAGCTGTTTCTATACATCTAATAAATGCTACAAAGCTTTCTACAACTTGAACGCAGAGAAAGGGCAAAATTCCATCATGCCACACCTCACCCAAACAGTTCCCATGAAGGACACAAAGTTTTCTCTAAAAATAATACTAGAGTTATGAGAACTAAGGAACAATCAACAACAGGTCCAAGGTTTATAAAGTAACACATCAGGAATCATGTAAGCATTAACCTTTGCTCAGCAAGTAGCCTGAAGTCTGTTACCTTTTTATCAAGCTTTAGCCAAGTCTGGAATCCTTTGTTGTCCACATACTGCAGACCAAAGTACCACACTTCTCGCAAACCGATGGTTTTAACCACCTGCAACAGAATGGTTAAACAAAAGTTATTGTAGGTAGCAGTTCTCTTGAGTCCAACTATCCTCTCAAGTACCATATCACCTTCAGTGCAGGCAACAAGCTAAACCTAATCATCTGGCATCTCTTAATTTCATCTTGCAGACAAAAATATACAGCTGGTGTAGTAGGTAACAGCAATGGCATAAGCTGAGCTACTTTCCTCACCCTGTTCCTAGAAGAGGATGATTCTGGGGGAAACCAGGTGAGGCAAACAGGGCAAGTGACAGGCCACCAACTGCTAGACTGGTCCACTGGTCCTGCTTGCTTGTCCAGCCCTTCTTAAAATTAAAGCAGACAATTACTTCTTTCACCAAAGCTTATGCTGAGATGGTCTGCAATGGTGTTATTAGTACTGACTACAACTAGTTAGCAGTACTAATGGCTGAAAAGTCTGCCAGTCATCAAGGATCATTTGGCTGGAGGAAGCAACTGAGTGATGCTTCACAGGTGCTGCAGTAAGCTCCCTGTCTGGTTCTGAGAATTAAAACAAGCTGCAAGTATTCACAGTCAAGGGTATTCTTTTTTGAATTTGCACAAAGGCTGGTTTGGAAGGACAAAATATAGTGACGGCCCAACATTAGGACCAATTCTGTTTTGTATATTGTAAATACTAACCAGTCAAAAGATCAAAAGCACCATCTGTTAACTGGATTATTATTAACTGGATATACTTAATTACTACTAAAACTGAAAATAGTTACTACTGAAAATAGTCCTGTCTGTGTTTGGATACTTTTTTTAACTCCATGGAAGAATTAGCCTAACAAGTTCCTGACCTCCTCCTGTTCTTGACACCCAGTAGTTAAGTCTCCTGACAGCTCATCTGCCTGTAAAGCTGTGCTCTAGACAGGGCTGAGACCTGGAAAAATACAGTACACACATATCTGGATCACTTCCTTGATGTAATTTGTAGAGTAGCCCTTCAAAAAGGGATCACAGGAAGTAGGAATCACCTTTGTGAGTTGAACTGAAGGTGAGAGCTTTTTGAAATTACTTTGCAAGTCAGGAAAGTGTGACAGACTTGAGAGGGTGTAGTTAGACATGCTTCAACAGGTCTGAGATCCCTACCAAGGATCTCTTTCACCCTCCTCATTTATAGTACTGCTGGAGAGCAGGCCTGAGAGAGACAATGATTTTAAGATGCTTAATTAGTGTTTGCTGTAGTTTCCCTTAAATTTTCTTACCAGTGAGTAGAAGTCAGAAGTCTATACATGGAAGCCACATTCCTAGGACTGGTAAGGGAGACAAGGAAAAATGCACCATCCTGATTAGCACACTGAGAATTACTGTTTGTGTGACTGTTGAATAACAAGCAAAGGAGTATGAAAAAAGTCACTAAGAAAATTTAATTCTTAAGGATAAATAGGTCAGTGCCTACTTGTTGGGGAAATGGGATTGCTTCATAACGAGATGCTGTGGGCTGTATTCAGTAGGCCACAGGTTATACATTCAGCTTCATCAGGGCCATAAGTAACTTGCTATAAACTAAGTATAGTTTATGGGTTTTTTTTAAAAAAACAACCCAACCAACAAAAAACTCCAGACCCTACAAGTTTTTAAAAAAGATCTGGGGACTGAAAGTACTTCATTCTTTAATCAATTATAATTCCTTTTTTCTCCTCCCCCAAAGCAGCTTGTTTTACCACAGAACAGACAAGCTTTCTGACAGCCAGACATATTTTTAGAAGGGTGAGAATGGCTTTACTCAATCTAGAAGAAAACCAGGAGTATGTTGAGCATGTACTTCCTGTTGCACAAAAGTGTTGTAACTTTGTTAAAACAAAATGTTGCATAAACCAAGCAGTTATCAGATCATTATCTTTGAATGTCTCTTACAACAGAAAATGTACACTTTTTCTATAAATTCAGGGTAGAAAGCTTGCAGGTGTTACAACCCCTCTAGTTTTTCCCGAAACCTAAGGGGAAGGATGGAGAAAGTATTAAGCTAAAATTCAATTTGACAATTTGAGTTCCAATACAAAGAAGAGGCCATGGAGGTTTTAGTCTGTATTCTAGGAAATGGTGTGTAAAATTTTTCCAAGGCAAAAACAAGGCAGAACAAAGTAAGGTATTATATTCAAGATGGGAGACACCTCCTAGCCCTCATAAAACGCATGAAGCAGCAAATCTTAAGCTTGCCCATGCCACCCAGAATTGCAGTCACTCCCAGAAACTGCCAGTGGCACACTCTCCTCCATTTGAATTTCTTTCCCTTGCAGCCAGGATGGCACAGGACTGCCTGGGAGGTACTCCAGCAAGCTGCAGAGCCCACTGCATTGGCTCTCAAGACACTTTGGATCATTGCAGCATAAACTCTACACAGGTCTGGCTTGACAGCAGCTGAACTCAATATTCACAGGTTTCCACCATTCTCCTCTTTCTTGAAAAATGCAGCTATATACCACTTTACATGCAGGATACATTTATGCTAGCAAAGCCTTAAGCACAAGGGCACTGCCAGAGTAGTTTTGCTAGCTGATGGCAGGCCAAGAAATCATCATGTGGTTTTTAAAAATAGCCTGCGTCTTAGACTCCCTCTTCCCCCCCCCGAGTGGTTCTGCAGTTCAAGTTGGGCCACTTCTTGTACCTGCAAAAACCTGTTGCCTCCATAGACTTTATCTGAGTGTAAACTCCACCCAAGATAAGGGCCTAGCAAAAAGCTTTCACAGCACAAGTGAAGAGAGGATGTGAGAATAATTGCAGCTAAATGTATGGTCTTCCTCTTCCTTGGTTTTGTGCTGCACGCTTCTACCTTGGCCTTCTCTTGATATGCAGCAGTGCACCCCAACAGGGTATGGACTACAGGTAAGAATTTCCAATCACAGTTTTAACATCCAAGCCATAGGATGTAAGGAGCAAATCATCATGTGGTGATAGTCTACTGCAATAGTGCAATAAATGCTGCAACAAGCAGAGTCTTCAGAAGTCTGGAACTATCCAGGCAGCAACCTAGAAGTACCCTGGATCTGAAGCCTTTGCTTTTTTTTCCCATGGTCTCAGGATTCTGTGCCTCTAGGCTGGAGGTCAGGAAAGGAGTTTCTATTCTGACAGAGAGATGATCCTGGATCTTAACAGATGTAAACATTAGTTAATATATGAGGGAGAAAAAGTCCTTATTCAATTCTTGTCATAAGGAACATAGGACATACTTATGCTGTCTGATCTAAGGTGTTGCTTTTAAAACCTGTTTACTATTCATCTGGGCCTTTGTACCCCAGGGATGAAACTGAAATTTTCTGGTTTGGGTTAACATTGAAGGGAATGGGGACAGAATTTACACTGATGCAACAATGATCATCAATGAATGGAAGGTCAAACACCAAGGGCTGGTTCCACAAAAATACAGGCATTGCATTGGGACTTCACCAGATTTCCAGTCAATGAATACTCAATGTTTATCCCACATTAGTAATAATCAAAAGAAATTAAAATTATATTTAATGATAAATACAATTTTGTATTGTGGAGTTCTGCAGTGATTATAATTCAGTTTCCTCCTTTTGCTCCCTCCAAGAAAACACTAAATGTTTTTGTTTATTTGTTTTTAGAAATTACTTCTCACTGAAAATCAGCCATAAGGCCTAGCAACTTCTAGCTAGCTTACTAATATAACAAATAGTACCAACAAAATTTTAGAAGGAATAGACATTTGTTTAGCCAGTTCTACCTACTTGAGTTGAAGGACAACCACCCTTTTTTACCAAGGCCAGCACTGGACACAGGGAGGAGCGCAAAGAAATAGCTCTATCACTTTGAAAACAGCTCAGTATGAGTGACTGAAAGCTGCATATATCCATATATCAATTCCGAATTTTCAGGGTTACAGTAGGAATCTCTAGATTCCTAGCTCTTTTTTTTTCTTTTTTTTTTTTTTCCCAGAACAGTAAGTTAGATTTTTCTGCAGGAATCTAGGCAAGCTACTTAAGAAAATAATTTAAAAGTTTTACAAAATGCTCTTTGTTTATTTTACTTGTCTTTATCTGACCTTTGTGGGTCCATCTCTAAACAGACCTGTATATTGTTAACTCAATAGCAGGAAGAATAACAGTAAGGGAGGAGAGGTTTGGCTACTCACACCCTCCACTTCCCTGGGAACCCCTGGAGGCAGGCTGAACAAGTCTCTGCCCCATCCTGATGCACAATGGCTTTTTACAAGGTCAGCTGCTATACTTGCTGAATTGAGATCACAAACTCTTCTTATTTTCCAGTATCTAGAAAACTTAAATACCTGTGGCAAGTGGCTGCCTCCAACTCAGCTCCAGCTATGCCTACATCTTTGGCAGCCATCTGAAGAGTTTTATGCACAGGGACAACATTTCACCTTTAGAATTTAAGCAATACATATAAGCTAAGCTGTATTCCAAAGCAAGAGGTACATTTTTACACACTACCTATGTTGCCTAGATGTTTCAGATCCCTTATGACATCTCATCACCCAACATTGCTAGGAAGCCAGGTTTCACTGGAACATAACATACCTGTGAGGATTTTTGTGTTTTTCTGCTTTACTGTGATGGAATTTAGAGATCTTAGATTAGGAGGCGGAGAGAAGAAAGAAAGATAGGTTTGGAATCCAGTCTTAAGAAAACAATATAGCCTGAAATGCACTCCAACCTTAAACAAGAGCCCATACCAACCCTTCACTGACCTGGTCAAACAGCTGTTTGCCTGTAGTGTTTGGCTGGATGGCAAACTCCAGCTCTGCATCCATAGTAACAACTCGAACGTTGATCTAAGGAGAAAAACAAAAAGCATTGTTTAAGATATACTGAATGCTATTTCTTGGTGTTAACACAGTACTCTGTGTACAATGCAGTCTCCATGCTTTGATGCACTTCCATATCCTTTATAATGTACACACTCAAGCTTCAATTAGATTTGTGTAATCACACCAGCAAGCTTAATTGGGGCACTGACTTGGCTATCTTATACAGATTACTCTGCAAAGTTTCCTAGTCTACATGGGACTGGGTTGAACTTCTAGATAAATGAGAGCATTTTAGACTTGATGGTTTCCAGGCCTAAACCCCCTTGGAATAAAGGCTCCCGTGACTGCACAGCATTGCTGCCTCCAGGCCATCCCTTGGATTATAAAAACGGTCCTAATGACTAAATTAAATTTAAGACTTATAATTTAACTTCCATTTATATTAGAGCTGGAATTAATCTGAGGTTTTAAAGGTAAAAGGCTGCAGATTATTCTTACAAAGCAATCAGCATTAACCTGAAAAATGTTCATTCTTTCTCTCATAAACATCTACTCAGCAGATAAAATGAGGACTGAATGATACTACAGGGCAAGAGCACACTAAGCCATTGCTGTTAGTGAACTAAACCAGATTTACTGCAATGGCAGAAGCAGACTGAAAGACAAGTTCCTATTGCATGCAGAAGGCAAGAGCGTTTAATGACTAGAAAAAGTCTATTAGCAGTTCATCAGGAGACAACAGCAGCAATCAAGCTTGCAGGGAATAGCATAAGGACCAGCAAAATGGCAAACCAGGAAAGGATTATCTCCCAACTGTTTCAACTACAGGAGATTATATTGCTGGCAACATTATACTGTATCCCAAACCTCACAAACAATCCCAAAACAAATACAAAAGCCCAGACTGGGATGTAGTATAGTTCTACTAACTCGTCAGACTTGTAAATCAGTATTCTAAAGGAAAGAGGATGAAAAGTGGAAATGAAAATACAAGGCCAGACAACAGGTAACCTACACACAGATGAAGCTTCCTGATATTTTCACATTTTATAAACATCACATTACAGAAAGCCAGAGCTAACAGGCCAGGGGAGCCTGGCACAGCTGCAGCACTGATACCCAGCACAGGGGCACCCATTTGAAGAAATGAGGGGTGGAAGAGGAATAGAATTTGCTCACTACAAAACTTTGATGTTGCAGCAGCTTCCAGCCACTTAACTATGTATGTATATTTAAACTCTAGAATAGGTGGCAGGTAAAACAATGTTACATTTAACAGAGAACTGTGAATAAAACAAGCTGCCTCAGCTGGTTTTAGTCGAGTATATGAGAAATTTTTTCACTCCTTTTTTATTGAGACATGAAGGCATTCAGTTTATTTTCACCTTCATCGAGTTGCTGCTTCTGCTTTCTCTCAGATGACAAAGCACCCTCCTATAGAAAGACAACTGAAGGCAGTTTCAAGTCATGGCATATCAGAACTAAATCAGAGAAGAGGGCTGCTTATGTACCCTATATCTTTCAAGTTGTATTTCTAGTGCAGTGTTCTTTAAATTAGGATTTTTTAAAAAATTCTCTAAAAGCAACAAGAATAAGCAAGACATGTTTTCTATGACCTCCTTTTCCCAGCTGTAGCGTTTGGGATCCATAATGAAGCATGGAAGTATGCTTAAGGCTTTCTTTCTGAGCTCTAAGAACCAAAGATTTCCCAGTGTTTCCACTGAATCAAGGGAGGGGGATTCAGATACCAAATTCTCAGGAGCAGCAAGACTGCAAATTGAAGATGTGACCTTAAAAAGCTCCTGATGCTTAATCCTTCTCAACAATAAATCCCTAATCATATTCTAATCCCCTTCTACCCCTCTCAAGAAAACACATGCTCATAATCTGCACTTTTGTATTGTGCAAGTTATTTGCACTTGTGGCTGAAACACCACAGAGGGTGTAAAATAAGTATCACTTCACAACCTGAAGAAGTTGAAAGTATGTGCTTCCCACTTCTTACCAGAAAACCTGCTAAGCACAGAATTCCAGATAGTACCAGCATGCTCCTCTTTTACTTTATTTCCTTGGTGGTTATTTGGACTTTAAAAAGGAAAGAAAAGAGAGAAAAAAAAAAAAAAAAAAAAAAAAAGACAAAAGGAAAAAGGAAAAAGGAAAGAGGAAAAAGAGAAAAGAGAAAAGAGAAAAGAGAAAAGAGAAAAGAGAAAAGAGAAAAGAGAAAAGGGAAAAGGGAAAAGGGAAAAGGGAAAAGGGAAAAGAGAAAAGGGAAAAGAGAAAAGGGAAAAGGGAAAAGGGAAAAGGGAAAAGGGAAAAGGGAAAAGGGAAAAGGGAAAAGGGAAAAGGGAAAAGAGAAAAGAGAAAAGAGAAAAGAGAAAAGAGAGAAAAGAGAAAAAAGAAAAGAAAAAGAAAAAGAAAAAGGAAAAGGAAAAGAAAAAGAAGGTAAGCTCTCTAGCCAAGGGGAATACTCTGTATTATACTCCAACCCTAAAGGATCCCTCTGGATAAAGTCTCCTTACTAGGTCAGCTACACAGTGAGATGTTTAGTGCTATAGCCAGCTACCTGCTACACCTTCTAAGAATAACTTCAGTAGTAAGACCAAAAACTGAAGTCATCTTCATTCAATCATTTAAAACCACAAGCTTGCAGGAACATGACTAATTGATTATCCAAAAGCTTTCAAGGACGCTTGAGGAATATGGTGAAGGTTAATTTCTGTGATCTCACAGAGCTGAAGAACCAGTAGGATACAGAGGAATCCCCTTATCTGCCCTCAGACAAGATGTTAGCCATATGACTGGCAGCACAAGAAGGGCACAAGGCCTCTAGCAGTTGTCACTGCAATGAGTTGATGACTGCCTGGAAAAATCCTTTAAGTCTCTTTCCTGCCATATTAAGTCCTCTTTCTTCTCATTTCCAAACTATACCCTTGACTTTGAGGAGGACATAATGGTTTTAACAGTGTTTCTAAACGGATGTCCAACAACCACCCCACACAAGCTTTCAGCCACAGAGAACCTGGTGACAAAGCAAGCAAACAGTGCCTAACCCACTTGAAGCCCTGGTGTAGACAGTCTGAAGAAACCTTGATGTCTGTTGGGCTGAGAGAAGATAAGTATGGCATTCAGCTCAGACCACATGAAACTCACCATGGCGCCAAGATGATTACACCAAAACCCAAGGAGCTAACCAATTTGAGATATTCTTGTGGAGGAAAAGAAGAAACAACTCAGACTGATTTCTATCAGCAACAAAAAGAGCAAGACAGAGTTAAGACAGCTTTCACAACTAAAGTCCTGCTGTGTAGGCAATGCAGATCATTTGTATTAACCTTACCAAATCCTGGGAGTATCCCAGGACAAAACTGAAGCCATAGCAAAAAAAAGAGAAAGGGGGATTTTAATTGTTTCAGAACAGAGGGGGTTGGGAAGTGGAACACATGGCTCCATTAAATAATATTAATTTATACATGAAATAAGAGTTTTTAATGCACACAGTGTACTAACATCCTCGACAGCAACATTAAACTTTCTTCTCAGTAGGCTGATGCCATAACACTTTATCATTACACTTACATGTCTAAAAGAAATACACTTTAAAATACTGACAAATGGGGCCTTAGCAGGCTTGCTTGTCTGTACAAAAGCATTACAGATCATGAGGTTTTTCTCTTCCCCTGTCTTAGGATGCATAAAATTGCTAACAAATTTGATCCAGAGGAGAAAAAACATGCTGCTGAAAAGGCAATGCCATTTGCATTGAAAGGAGAAAAAAAACTCCGTTAATTCTAAGTGGCAACAGAAACTAAAGAACTTACTACACCGAATGACTGGAACTGATTCCATTCCTCCACACAGCTCAGGGTGGACTGTAACATGTTACCTATGTTTGTAGCTGGGACATGTGAGTGGAAGAATGTAAAAGATAGAAATGATGAGAACTTTACAATATAGTTTAAATAATAGTGACACTATGGAAAGTTCTTGTACTAGAAGTTACAGTAGTTAAAATGGGATCTTCCTTGCTTTACCAGTGTCCCCAAGTCATGCTTTCTTTCTTTCTTTCTTTCTTTCTTTCTTTCTTTCTTTCTTTCTTTCTTTCTTTCTTTCTTTCTTTCTTTCTTTCTTTCTTTCTTTCTTTCTTTCTTTCTTTCTTTCTTTCTTTCTTTCTTTCTTTCTTTCTTTCTTTCTTTCTTTCTTTCTTTCTTTCTTTCTTTCTTTCTTTCTTTCTTTCTTTCTTTCTTTCTTTCTTTCTTTCTTTCTTTCTTTCTTTCTTTCTTTCTTTCTTTCTTTCTTTCTTTCTTTCTTTCTTTCTTTCATTTTTTTCTCTTAAAACATCTCTTCTAACACTGTCAGTAGATCAATCCAGGGCACACTGCAGCCTTTCAGAGGCTGTGCATTATACAGCATCTGTCCTGGAAACTTGAAGTTCCATTTGAAAAACATTCAGAAAACATTGTCTTTTAAGGAGGCAACACATTGCCAGACAGCTCAACTTCTGTATCCAAGACCTCGATAAGAACCGAAGGAAACTGCCTTTTCAATTCCTCCCTGGCATGAATGCAGCTGTATTGGAAATGTATTGGAAACTACGAATTCGTGCACAGTTTTGGTTTTATTTAAGTTTGACTCTTGACAGGCTGCTGGTCCAGAATCTGTCTCTGGCTGCAGGCAACATGGTATCTTTGAAGGTGACCATCCACCTTCTGATATTTAGCTGCTTCAAGGTAAAACAGCAGGTGGAACAGGAAAATCCCACAGCCCTCACACCCAGTTAAGCCATCGTGAGTATTTTACATCCTGACACATGAAATCCAATACTCCTTCAGTTCACTTGTATAATAAAACAGTGAAACCATCAGGTTGTGCAAGTAATTTCAAACACCATACAGTTTATTTCCAGCAAATCGATAAGATAAAGGACAGTAAATACCAACTTTTACCCGTATCAACAAACCAAACTAGTACTTAACGTGTTGCATATAATTATCTGTATGCAGCTCTAAATGCCTCAGACAATGCTCAGGAATGTTTTCTTCCTGTTTCCAAGAAGACATAAAGACCAGAGCCTCTTAAATAGCAGGTTCACAAGTGCAAATGCTAGTGAAGTATCTCTCCAAGTGATAATGGAGAAACCTAGATAGGCAATGCCTTCCCTCTTCAGCCCCGGGATGTCTGGCAATGCCAGGCAGAGCCAGCGCACGTAAGCAGATCAACCGGATAGCACAGGAGGGAGAGGGGGGTTTGAAGTGCTGCACCTGCACCACACTGAGTGTGAAAAACCACACGCAGGCCAGGTCAGGTTCCTTGCACGTACTCGAACTCTCTGTACAGCACATTGACACGATTGAGCTGACTGAATATGACAGTCTTTACAACAAAGCAGAGAAAGCAGTGCTATTAAGAATACTGTTGAGGAAGTAATATAAAGCTTGCATTCTCACTTCTGGAGGTCTCTGCACTATTTCTACTCTTCCATCACACAAACAGTGAGTACTATTGTACTCCTAAGAAATACAGGCAAGCCTCTTGCCCTGAGCTGCAACAAATCTACACGGATGATGAAACTGCGTTTGAATCTTAGGAACCAGACCTGTTCACAGATGTGTTTCCTGGTAGCAGGAAAAGTAATTTCAGTGATGAAAAGGCAATGAAAGTGCTCTCTGTTCTTCCACATTCAATGTGCTAATGTTCATTTGTTCCCAGGCTAACATAATGAGAGATAACTGTGCAAACTGATGGAGTAGCTCTAGTCCCGGATCCTGGAAACTATTTTTGGAACATTTTCAACTTTGATTAGGGGGAAAACCAACTACAGAGCTTGGACCTGACCTGCTAGCACTTCAGTGCTTGCATTTCACTGTTCACAAGTCAGCAAAGTCAACAGCTAATGGTTCAGAGATGGTGGATGGGGAAGGACAAATCTGAGAGACTAAGTATCTTGAGTAACCCAAGAAACTGGAAAGATACTAGTTTGATTTATTATATTCTTTCTTAGTACTTTTAAACACCAACATGTATATCTTAGTCATATAGTTTAGTCTGAGGTAGTCCACCAGGGAGTTTGACTCCATCATTATGGCTCCCTTTCAATTTGAGATATTCCATGATTCTATGTCAATAACACAATCCTTGCAGCCCATTCTGCTGCTTTTCTGACAGAATAACTCACTGGATGAAATCTGATCCATTAGGTAACATGCATGATGTGGTCCCACGTGACACAGACCATGTTTACAACAAATCTGAGCCAAGTGAAATTACAATTAAATGATACGTTGTGAACCTAAATCCTCCAGACCTGTCCAAGCAGGAGACAACATGTGTATATCATATCTATGTCTATATCAAGCCCAAAATAAATTTTGCTCACTGCTGCAGGATTCCCAAAGCACAGCCTCCCTCCCAGTGGAGCTCAGCATCCTCATCTCACTAGAACAACTGCAGAGACACATATTCTGACCTTTTCATGGCAGGCCAAGGCCTTGAAAGAGGGATGTGTGTAGTGGGATGGAGGGAGTACAAAAATGCACTGAAGCATTCTCATGGTCCTGCAAGGCACAGTGCACTTATAAGTTCACAAATAGCCCTCAGTCAAGAACTAAAAACCTGTTTAGGAGGGCTGGGCTAGAACTCAAAGATCCTGGTAGGTCTGAGAAATAGTAGAGGTGTTACACTTAGAGAGGTGAGAACATACAAGAGTCAGACAAAGAGATGAACAAATTACAGGCTTGCAAACAATTGCCTACAGCAGCACTGCAGACAAGGACGTGGTCTATTATAATCCCCAGAAAAACACCACATTTCCTGCTGTGATGGTATTATATATAAGGATATACTACATTCTTGAGTGTATTTGTCACCGGAAGCATTACAGAAGGTGACTATTCTGTCCTGCTTGCTTGACGACTTGCCAGTTTGGAATGCTATCACCCAAATTTGAATGCTCTTTTTTTAAAGAAACAAGTTAATAAAAAAAAAAAATCTGCACTAATCTGCAGGTCAGGTGTTTTGCGGTTGGTTGTGGGTTTGGGGTTTTTTTGTTATTTATTTCATTTGTTTTGTTTCAAACTGAAGTTGATTTGCCAGCATGGCACTGATCTCTTCCAAACGGGAGTTTTCTGAAACATGAAGGGTTTATAGAGAAGACAGAGTCTTTACATCCACAAAGAGAAACACACTAAAAAGCTGCCTTATTTTGCAGGCTGGTTAACAGGAAAAGAAACAGTAATTGCTGGAGTGTCAAGATTTTGGTTACTACATACCCACTTCCATGCAGCCTTCAGACAACTACCCACTCCTGAGAAGTGTTCAGGGTCAGGTTGGATGGGTCTTTAAAGCAACCTGGTCTAGTGGGATGTGTCCCTGCCCATGGCAGAGGGTTAGAACTAGATGATACTTATCTCCCTTCCAACCCAAGCCATTCTATGATATGACTAACATGCATTCAAGTCCTCCCCTGTGCTACATTTTTATGATTTAAAGGCTCTCCAAGAAGCTAAAAGGACAGGGCAAATGACAAACTTGCAGTTTCATTTGTGTGGCAACAAGAATCTGATTCCTTTCAGAGTGGGAAAGAGATGTACAGCACAATACTGAAGAAAGCCTTTCAGTATGATCCACAGATTCCTCCTCTGCTCCCATACCAGAATCCTTTCTTCACTACCTGCCCAACACTGCATTTCAGGGAGGGCAGTGGCAGCACAGCAAAACAGTCCTGAGCATTCCATTCCACACTGCAGAGCACAGAGTTTGCTCCCAATTGAGAAACCAGCCTTGTCAGTTCTCAAAACGTGAAGAGGGGCTGGCCTCATTGGCATCTGCTTGACAAGGTAAGCTCATTTCACCCATTTAACCGACCCAGTTCCTCAGCACACTGTGTTAAATCAGAAATACCCGACTGTGAACCGAAGGATGGGTTCCGAAGGATGGGTTCCATTTCAGACCCTGTTGTGTTAACATTGCTTCTGCATTGCAAATGGAAGAGAACATTAAGTCATGTCCCACTGGAATTTCTCTGAGTCTGTGAAGCAGAGTTAGGTATGGCTGCATTTGTAACAGGTAAAATTAGAGCTGAATAAGCTGCTCTTTTTTCCCTCAAACTTTGCTCACCTTCCCATGAGAGGAGGAAATACCACTGAATGTATATACAGTTGCATATAATAATCAAGAAAGCTAGTAGTTACTTTAAAATTCTCTAGCACAGTTGTTAGCCTTAACTACTAGTCAACTTTAATGCAACAGCTTATACAATCAAATATATATTTTTAAATAATCCTCAGTATTTAAGGAGAAGTAACTGCATCGTCCATACTTAACTGAAATTTCTTAGTTTACTCAAGGCAACAGGAGCCCAGGTATTTGCCGCTCTTGTTTAAGGTGAAAAAGCCTTGTAACAACTTCTGTGGAAGTTTTTCTGAAGAGAGAAAAAGTACTTTGAGGGGAAGCCAAGAATAATTTTAATGTGGAATCTGCAAGCTAGAAACTTTTGGAGTAAGGAGGAAGGCAGCAGGGAAGGGTGGTTCATGTGGGCAGACAATCCTCAAATACACAGATTTGGGGAGTCATCCAGAAATTCGAGTTTTAACAAAACAGGTTGAATTTTCAGAATAGACTTCCCCCTCCCAGACAGCATACACAAACAGATGACAAGAAAGCTAACTCATTGAGTTTGGTTTTGCTATCAGGTCACTTGACTCTTTGCAACAGAGCATGAAACCTTCCTTGTAATTAAACATGAAGATAATCCTGGAACATAAATTCAATCTTTTTTTTTTCCAGTTTAGTTGTGCAGAAGAAGGTGCCAAATGATATGCCTGAGTGTCCTTAACCAAAGCCTGATATGTCTTCTGTCAGCATACAATAACTGCATAGCAGGCATCTTCATGAAAAGCTGAGAAGCAGGCATAGCTGTCAATCAGTTCTTTATCTTAGGTGAAGCAATAACACCTCGCATGCCTGACGATCATGAAGACTTTGTGCAGGTGTGGCAAGCACAAACAACAGCCCCGGTTCCCAAATAATTAGACCTCAGTCAGATTTCCAGTATTCTCCACCTCTGGTCAGCTCTGTACATTTAACATTAGTTGCTCAGATAAACAGCAAAACCAGGCAAGTACTCTTCCCAGAGAAAAGTGTCTCCACCCACAGAAGTTTCCCTCAACTCTTTCCTAACAAGTAAACCACATCATTCTGTCTGGAGTCAAAAAGAAGCTGAAAAAAAATGAGTCTGAGGCCTTTTTACAATTTTGAAATTCAAATTTTCTAAAAAGCAAAATTACCTAGGTTCTGACAAGACATAAAGCTTTAAGCCTGAAAGGCTCCAGGATATTGTCCTTAAACACTTAGGCAGCTCTTATGTTTTTCATGCAAAACACTTGCCCTTGGTTTCTCTGAGGGCTCTAGGAATGGTTTACTCTGAACAGATAACCTTACCAAGTGGCAGAAGTGTTTATGGTGTTCTGTTCAAAGACCAACATACACTTTAAAGCCCCTTTAATGCTGTATAATACTCTATCAGTGTTGATGGAATATCTGTGTACATGCAATAGTCTGTTCTTAAAAGAAGTAATACACAGCCAGTAACAGCCAACACTACTGCATGGATGAGCCATTTGCCCACAATGGATGTTTATGATGGATTTAGGAACACAGAATGCAACAATAGGTTCTTTGTACCTAAAGGATAAATGCAGAGGGAAACTACAGGCCACTGGATCAAACTCCATATACAGACTTTTTCATCATGACAGCTGTTGCATTTAATTAGGCATAATGAAGTTGTGAGACTAAGGCTTTATACATGAAATTTACAGAAAGCCCCACAACCAATTCTCAAGGAAGCTTTGTAGAGTTCAGAATGCATGAGACCATCTTTTGTTGTCTTCCATCAGAAACACCAGCATGGGGCCAAGTGCAGATAATATAGAGGCTTAAGATGTCAAGTTTTATTATAATTTCAGAGTTGTTTAAACAATTTGACATCTCCACTATTGATGTGAGTCAGGTACATAAAGTACTGTGATCCTTCTGCAATCCCTGCAAATAAAAAATAACTGAGTTGCTTATAGTCTTGATCCAGAACGCAAATATTATTTCATACATCTGCTTGGTTTTTTGCTTTGGAAATGACAAGCATACAGCAACTTCTGAAAAAAAGCTGAACTTCACAATACCAAATCACAGCAAACGGGCAGGGTATAAAGGCACAGATTATCTAAATAAAAGCTATAATAGCCTCCGAGGTCCCCCTGAATCCAAGCACTGATACTGGTGCCTTTTATTCCAGTGATCAGGCAGAAGCATAGATAAGTTCTAGACAGAAATGTGATTGGGAAACTCAGAGCCATTCTGAAGAGCCTGTGGAGACCAGGCAACAACTGTCAGCACACAGCTCAAAACACTTCCTATAGACTCTGTATGAACAGCACCAGCACAAGGGACTCCTGATTGTTGTTCTGAGGCTGGAAAAGCAGCACATTATACTGAGCAGGTAGGGCCCTGTGAAAACAAGGAGAATCTATGACTTAATCCCTCGCTGGATTATGCCATGAGAATTCAAGGGGACCAAGAACCAACTGTTGGAGAAATACTCTCAACAACTGTACTCTTCCCAGATGGAAACTTGAGAGGATGCAGAGTAGTATTTTGACCAAAGTGAACTGGAAGAAGCTCAAGAATGTTCAAAGGCATGGAATAATTTCGGTGCAAGGATCAACCAAGCTGGTTAGGACTCTTCAGTTTGCTAGAAGATTAAATGAGGCAATAGCATTTAAAGCATGCTCTAAGTAAGGGCATATAAATATGTTACAATAAATGAGTTACAAGAATAGAGTGGAAAAACATGACACATTCACTGATCTACCAGCAGAACACTTGCAGGGCAACAACACTCTGAAGAAGGAAAGTTTTTTGAATAGTGCTGTAACAGGTTTTGTAGATAACTTTCTAAACAACATGAAGGTTATCTAGGACAGCCTTTGTTAAAGCCTAGTGTGGATGCTGGAGTTCATGTGATTTCAAGGGGAGAGTGGACAAGTTCACAGAAATCCATTTAGTAACTCATTATATAGGAACCTTCGGCCTCCAATACCTCAGCAGCTCAGAGGAAAGCAGTGGGGCGTATCTTTGAAATACTCTTCCTCAGCCATCAGCTTTTGGCCAACGTAAGAGGTGTACTATTAGGCTACAGGGGCTTTCTGCCTGACCTAGCAAGGCCAGTCATGTTCTTAGAGAAATCAAAGTACACAAGGAACATGAACCCCGTTCACTTAAGGCAAACCAGCAGTATGACAACTCATACAAGGGCTGGTAATTACGTACTTTCGTTCTGCGTTCTAGATGTGAATCCATTTGTCGAAGAGGAATTTAGCTCACCCTTCTAGTTTGCTGTTTTCTATAATCAGGCTCTTTCATTTTACCTTTGGTGGAGCCACATGGCATTTGTGAAATTTGAGTAGGATTATATGATGTGATCACCTCTGATACCTGATAACCTGATCTACATGCCATACACTACAACGCTTATACTTCCCAACAAGATACTTCAAACAGTATTGAACAGGTACTACCTGCTCCCAGATAAAGGTAGGTCATTGCAAGTTCTGGAATGTCACTTAAGCACAAAGAGCTTGCTCTTGAAAAGTTATAAATGTTTCAGAAGTGATTGGAAGGATTGGCAAAATACATCCTCCTGAGCCCTAAACCAGCTTGAGGGCTTCTGAGGTGGAACTCTTCCCATCTCTGCCTTTCACTACAGAAGTGTGATGGCAAACAAATATGAATCAGTGACTCACAAAGTCTACCAAGTGGACAGTGGGAGCAGAAAAAGTAATGTTCAGAAGTTTGCCTGCATAGTTGTATCAGTATTTAAAGGGGAAAGCTATTCTCTTCCACATTGAGCTCACCAAATATAAATGATGCAAATTCAGACAATTCACACCACATATTTTGTGTACCAGGAACTATTCATAATCACTTAGCTCTATAAAGACAAAAAGTTAAGCAAACTAACCTTCCCAATTAAAGTGTATTCAGCTAGTGTTAAAGAATAACTTTAGCTGCCACAAAGAACTCAGAAGCCCAGAGTACAGATTTTTAAGTCCTTTATTGAGCTACACAGACTAAATACAGGCACCTCAATACAAATGGGAGATTCTTTCCTCAGGTAGCAGGCAGCAGCACACAGATCTGCTCTGTGCATCCGCAGAACAGTGGTCTCTTGGGGTAACCAAGCAGCTCTAGGCCTGTTTCATAAGCTTGCTCATGATTAATCATCTGGATGTCCATCCTCCACCTTCCATGAGAAGCCGCCCTCACACATATTCCACCCAGAGGTTAGAACTACCAGAGCAAACACAGGCATCTTCATGCAAAAGAGATGAAGAGATGATGATTGTGATGCCCGAGTTTTACACAACAGCTTAGGGCATTTATTTACTCAAGAAAGTGGGAGGAAGAAGCAAGTCCCAAACCCTCTCTCAAACAGGGCAATTCCATGCTCCCTTCTCAAAGCTAGCAGAAGGCTACAGACCTTGTGTAGGGGTGTCAACACCTCTTCCATCTAGCCAACACAGCAAGAAACCAAATAAAAGGTTTTGGTCAAAAAGCAACAGTTTGTCTTGCTTACTCAATCAGAGGATGAGAATCCTGCTTTTTAATTTTTAGATTCAGTATTTTTATTTTACTTGACAGATGATAGTACTGGGTGTTTATCAGTCCCAGATGAGCACATGGCCACAACTCATGCTCTCTCAAAGATAAGAGCAGATGCAGAAAAGGGAGGCAATTTTCCCCCACTATGAAGTAGGAGCTAGAAAGAGAAGCAAAATCTGGAATTGACCAGAGGAGCAGTATGGGGCAACATGGTCAGTTGTAACACTGAACTACAACTTGTTTCCAGTCTCACATAGCAAGAATTTTCTCCCTTTCGTAGATGAAAGGATCCCATACACTGCTCAGTAAAAGGCAGAGACTTCAGGTGCTTCTGCACAGATGCTTTCTCAGCTCACAAGCTAAATATTATCAAATACTGAAACCAGGCTTCAAAGCAAGCACACAACACAGCTAATACACATTACTTAACACAGTGTGCAGTGTGGTTCACTGATCGTAGGCAGCACTGCCTTCCCTCAAGGTCAGTTGAGTGATTATGGGATTTACAGTGCACATAAATCTCTTTGGACACAGAGTGCCAAACAAGAACAACACTGATGCGGCAGTCTTCAGGGGTTATCAAGAAGTCTTATTCTCAAAAAGTCCTGACATATGACAGGTTTTGTTTGGTGGTTGTTCTGTTTTTTGTTTTGTTTTTTAGACAGAAGAAGATGTTCACATGGGCAGAGGAAGGAAGATCAGGAAGGCTTACCTGCCCTTCCTTGCCCCTTAAGAAGGCTAAGAAATTCTTAAGTAGTGACTAACATAACAGTTAACACCCTTGACTGCTCTCCAGCAGCTAACATCCCAGAACAAACTGTCCTTAGAAATGCTTACTCAGCTCATGCTGTATTTCAGGTTTTGGGCACAATTGTGAGCTCATTCTCTTCTAACTTTAGTCAGCTGTGAGCTACATCCTAAATTTAGTATTAATAGAATCCTCCACCTTTCACAGCTATGAGTTGGTGGTCAGATATTTGGCAAAAGGAAGCTTCTTTACATTTTTATTTTGCACCTGAGTGCAAATACTTGATACCTCCTGACATCCACTGTATCATCTGATGTACTACAGTTGGTGCTTACAAGGAATAGATAAGATTTTTTTCCTAAATCAGTGATCCATAATCTAAGAGCCTTTTAATTGGTTGTGAGCACATATGGATTAAAAAAAACCTTTTTATTTCAGTCAGGTTATACTAACCTGTTGTGAAGAACTCTCAGGTAAAGTTGCTGTATGTAACTAGACACTCTCATGAATATATAGGAAAGATCTGGGAACAATAACTAATTATTTGCATTTAGAATATATTCCTGTCACTACACTTGCAACTCTTGGGCTGTCTTATCAGAAACTTACTGAATTTTAATGCCATAAACTGTTCACAGACAACTAGAGGTTTGGCAGAAGATGTGCATGCTGTCTTCAAGTTTGATTTATTTCCTAATTCATGTATATTCAACATCAAACAGGTATGGAGGACTTGTCTAACCACTTAATGGCTAGTACACACTAGCACATTATTAACAGCACAGGGCTGGGAAAAACTTTGAGTCATCAGTTCCAGTTCCCCATTCCTACAGATAGCAGCATTAAATTGTGACCTCTTCAAACTTTATCTTCAGGGATGTAGGTCTTGCAATAATTTCCCAATATGACCAAAGGAGGAGAAAAAACCACCACCCACCCCAAAAAAACAACCAACAAGAAAAACCCCAACAAACCACCCCACACATTTAACTGCTCTAATGTTTAAAAGCCTCTTGAACCACAAGTTCTGTTAAAGCAGTTATTGCCCCTTGTTGGCACTTAAACCCCTTACATTTTATGCAGGTGAAGGAAAAGGCAACTTGTTTAATTCTAGCAGGCTAAATTTGCCAGTCACTCTTATCATAAGGTGGCTTTCTGCCTGTAGCCACTCCAAAGCCCTTCTCTAGGTTTTGCTTTGAATTTCCCTCTCCTGGACAAGGTTCAGTGCAACCTGTATTCGAGGACAGATCTTGCTAGCACCCACAACTATTGCTTTCCATTAGAGAAATCCTGTGGATTGCACAGATGATATGGACAATAAGACAGTCACCTTACTACTGATTAATCCATATCCTTCTTATCCTATACAGTGAAGGATCTTGTTCCCCACCCCTCCAAATTTAACTATTGCAATGGCACCTTATTAGCCCAGTTCTTCTAACCCCTGTACATGGTGGCCCTCTGCATCAATAATACCTCCCCCACACCAGCATGGCATTAGCAGATTTCCTTAGCATGCTCAGCTTTCTGACAACAGGCCAATAGCAAAGGTATTTAAAAATGGTGTATCTTTGTATTATTTTTTTTCTTTAGCACCAAAAGCTGTTAGACTGCACTTACTGCTGTTGCATCCTTATGCAGTTTCACCTACATGCACACAAGTGTTAAAAGATGTGGTGTGACACTACATCAAATGCTTTACTGAAAAGCTGGCTTCATTTCTTGTGAAGCTTTACACCTTCAATAAAGTAACAGAGAATGCTAGTAGGTCAGATCAAATTAACAGGTCTATAGAACCGAGATTATGTTTCCTTCTTCTGTAAGTAATGTTCATTAGCCCGCAGCCATGCTGTTCTAGCCACAGTTTATTAGACTGACCTGTTTTGCAAAAGACTGTAATTCAGCTCATGCACCTTATATTCAATGAGTCAAAGAGAAATAAACTTGCAACATGCATCTAGGAAAAACAGAGCACACAGACACTCCAGTAATTAATAGATACAAGGCTGAGCAAGTAAGTTTATTTAGCATTTCAGCTATTTTCAGATAACAGCAAGATTTGGACAAGATGACATCTATTGCATTTTCTTATCAGTAATTCACCACCCATAGAACGTAATGAACTTTTGTACAGAGTAGTGGAAATTATGTATCCGAACTGTTGAACAAGCCATAAACCCTTATGCACTGGAACAAGAAGTTGTATCTTTATATATTACACCTCAGATTTTATTACTTTGTAACTGTTAACACAGACATGGGACACATTTTCATGTGTAAATTATAAATTAGCACTTACCTATATTAACAAATATATTTATTTCAGAATTCTTTTATAGACTGTTGCTAGATCTTTAAGCTCTGCAGACACGCATCAGATCCAACTTATTGTGAGCACATGTTACCACAGAACTGGGAACACAGTTCAATTTCTTGCACTTCACTTTGATACTCAAAATACAAAATCACTAAATGTTCTAGTGTTAATGAACTTATTTTTTGCTTATTGTGAAACAATAAGCTCAAAACACTACCTGTAAGTTTGTGGGTGCTTTCATATTTTTGTTAAAACAAAAGCTTCATATAAAGGTTGAACTTGGGAGAGTGAGGGGCAGTGCCAAAAACTTCTCGTTTTCAAGTAAAAATGACAACTGATAATCAGTTTGTCAAATTTCACATACAGCAGCATGAAGTCTGCAAAGCAACATCATATGTACTTATACCAAGCAGACAAGACACTTGCAAGCAAGCACAGGTAATAAATATTTAGTACCCACAACAGATGCCCATCAGAAACTAAAACTGCTTCCCAGTGCATCCCCAGAGTTTATGCCATCATTCCTCAAGCATGCCAAAGGCTGCTCTAGTGTTCATCCTCAGCACAGTTCTGTCTCTTGAGTGACAGCTTTATATCCTCTCTCCCTGCTCCCTAAAAACCGATAGGAATCCTATTTATCTGTATTAAGACGACCAAATGAGCCAGGTTGGAAAGAATCCAAACAGTCTCATCCTGAAGCAGTTAGACCAAATGGTATGTTTTATTAAAATAACCTCTGCAAAATTTATCTTTTCTGTTTACAGTAAGGTGAAAGTTAGCCCTACTGAACAGCAGAATAAAATACCTATATTGTCCTGTCCATAGAACCCAGACAGTAGGTTACGTCCCAGAAATCATTACAGTACAACTGTCCTGCCACAGTGAAAGATGGTTTACATCATCCACCTTTGCTATTCCCTGGCTATTCAGCCAAGAAACAAATAAAAATCACCATTTATGAGGTAATATGAATACAGACATGCCAGGTAAAAGGATGAACATGGCTATAATTTGTTTATTTTTTTAAGCAATTTTCCACATCCAACCATGGCTTCCAGCACGACTTAGCCCTAAACCAGGATTTCAGATTATTCTGACAAGGATATTTCAAGAAAGCATTCTGTAATTAGCAAATGGCTAATGAGGCAGAGAGAGATTATTCGCCCACAGTCTTTTATACCCATGATTTGTAAATTTTCTACCCTACTTGCAGAAAGGATTTTTCAATATACATTTTAATATGCAGTAATATATCACATCCTACCAGTGAAATACACCAGGGAATCACAAGATTTAGCAGTTCTTGAAAGGATCGAGCACGTGGTTTGTAGGTTTACAGAAACTGCAACATAAGTTAACCTAAGCACTTTTCTCTTTTTGAAAGAAAAGTTAACTCTTTAATGTTATGATGGTAAAACATCAATTACTTAATTCTATAAAGATACGCTTGTTTACTCTCACTTCACAGGGTGTAACTAATAAACAAGTCCTTCACTGTGCTGCATTTTAAGAAATATTGCCTCTATTAAAAATAGATAGCAACACCAAACTGTTATTATGCTCTTCAGAGTTCAAAAGTGCGTCTGCTCCAATGACTGCTCAAAGCTCTGCATTAGGCGATTAGCTCCTCAAGGGAATTGTTTCTAAATAGCAGAACCGTAGCAGATTTTAAAACAAAACACGAAAAAACACAAACCAACCAACCAAACCCCTCCCCCAAAAAACCAAAAAAACCCCACAACCAAACAAAAAAATAAACACTAGAAAATCGAGCGGGACGGTGTCAAGAAAAAAAAAAAGGAAAGAAAAAGACAGCCAAGTTGGTTACATTATAAAAAAATTGTTTCTTCTTTTTGTTTGTTTAGACTGTTGAAGACTAATGCAGAGAATTGCATTAACAGGCCCTGGCATTTCGGTTTTAGATCAAAGAGCAAAGGGGAAAAAGTTTTTCCTGTGTTCACAGCGAAATACACGCTTCCTCTCGATAAATACATAGGCCACGCACAGACTAAATGGAAGCCCGGACAGTTTTGCCACCTCTCGTTAAGCGTGAGCGTCAGGAAACCTTGAGAGCTGCTCTATGCTGTATGTTTCCAGCATGGGAGCGTTGAAGAAGGCGGAATAATTCCCCGTTTGGTCCCTCCCAAGCACAGCTCCCGAGGCGGGGGGCTGGGGAGCGCTGTCCCTCCCTCCGGGCGCCGGGGAAGCGAGGGGCACCCCCGGGTCCTGCCCGCGGCACCGCGCCCGCCGCCCCTCACAGCTCCAGCGCCGCTCCGGTTATCCCTCCCGCTCAAAGCCGCCGCTTATTTGGTTCCAGAGCCTCTGTGTGAACGGAGGCGGGCCCGCAGCTTCCTCTCCGTAGCGCGGAGAACTTCTACAAGCGGCCGAGCTGAAATGCCCCGTCCCGTCCCGTCCCGTCCCGGGGAGCTGGGAGGCGGCAGGGCCCCGGGAATAGCCCACGCCGCGGCAGCGAAAAAGTGCCCGCCCAGTCAGGCGCCCGGGCTCGGCAGCCCCTAACGGCCAGCACCGGGCGGGCCCCCGGTACCGCCCAAAGAAGCGCCCACTCCTCCCCCCCGTGCCCCACTTACCGGCTTCGGCATTTTGAGGGCTGCTGGTACTTCTCCTACTCCCAAGAGAAACGTTCATGCAGCGACTGCCTCACCTCAGCCGAGCGCCCTGTGAGGAGGAGGAGGAGGAGGAGAAGGAGGAAGGAGCCGCTCCCGGCCACGGCGGCAGCACAGCTCACGAGTGCGGCGCCGGCCGCCCGGCGGCGGTTAAGTACGCAGGTGGGGCCGCGCCGGTGACTCACCGCCGCCGGCCATTACCCACCGCTCCCCCCGGCGCTTTCCGAGCGTGGGACAGCCTCGCCCAACCCCCAGGCACCCCCGCCGGCCTCGCTTCGACACCCCCTGGGGCGCAAAGGGGAGCCGGGTCCGGAGCCCTTCAGGCGCCCCTGAGCCCCCTCGGGGTGAGAGACGGGCGGGGCTGCCCGCGGAACCGTGGTGCAACAGGTGCCGGTGGGCGGGGGCCGCGTTGCCCTGGTAACCCGGCGCGCCCAGCCGAGTCGTGGCGGGGCTGTTCTTCTGCCTTTTCCGTTCTTGTGTCTGTTCTCCGTGCCCCAAGACCCCGCGGGGAGACCCTCACCCCCGGCACCGAATACTTGCGCCCTGCCCACCGCAACATGGCTGCCGGGGCGAGCCCCGCCGCCACGCCCGCACCTGCCGCCGCAGACAGCCGCGCCGGGGGCCCAGCGGCGGAGAGGGCCCCGCCCGGTACCGCTCGGCGGACACGGTTCTTCCCAAGCCGGAGGGTGGCTCGGGGAAGGAGTCCGGCCAAGCAGAAGGAGTCTGAGGGAGGGCTGCCGTGCAGGGGCTCACCGAGTGCCCTGCTGCCCGTGCCTCCAGGCCGGGGCCTCGGGAGCCAGTTTCTTGTAATGGTGGGCACTGGTGTTCTCGAGTTTAATCTATAGTTTGCAGTAGTTGGTACCTTTCTTGAAGTCTAAAGTCGGGACATACTATTATTTAACAAAACACAGTGTTGCTTTGTGTATTGAAAGAACATTTTCAGCAAGAGAGCATGAAAGAAAAGTTTGCAAATTCATCTAAGCTCAGAAACTAGAAAGCAAAGGGTGTGCTTCACGTGATCTTTCATGAAGACCAAAAAAGATCGTCCAAGTAGCCTAACAATTTACAGGAATACAAAAATGACAAAGCCTATGTCTGCCCCTTGTTGCTTCTCCCCCCTCACCCATGAATGCACTCCTGCAGATACAGTGTCTGCCAGCTCTGCGGGAGCTCCTGGCCTCCCACAGCACCTCCTCGCTCGGCTGTTGGCAGGAGCACATTGTATTTACATAGTCATGGGCAACAGCCTGTAGGACGCGGCTCTTCCGCAGTGCCGGCAATGGCATGCAGCTCAGCTGTAAGAGTAAGGAAATTGTGCAGCCTGTAGCCGGGCTGCTGTCGGCAACATCCCTACTTCAAACAGCTTTGGGGTGTTTGGTCAGAAAAGGCAGAGGATGGGAACACGGGAGGTACTGAATGAGGTGAATAACAACTCATTAAATAGAAAATATATAGAGGACAGATGAGCCTGGGAAATACCAAGGGATGGTAGCAAAAAGGCCAGCCCTAACAATACAGTTTCTGCTTGGGAGAAGATCCAAATGGTGTCTTCCCTCACAGAATCCACTGGGCAGCAAGTGGTAGTGCCACATTAAAGAATCATTACTTCACCCGGTCTGTGGGAGAAAGGGGAGGGGAACTGAGTAGGAGGCTGAGCGAATTCATGGTTATATTCTTTCCCTGTTGCGTGATCTTCAGGAATTAGAGGAGGCCTTACCATCAAAATAAAGCCATGCGGCTCAGCTTGCAACAGGAGGTGAGTGAGGAGAAACAGTTTAAGCTGGACGGCTTTTTAAAAAAGGGCCATGAGATTAAACATTTTTTTGAAAAAGATACGGCCTCCATTTTCAGGTGGAAAAGTTCCACTAAGATTTACTTGAGTCAGGTTAATTTAACAGAATAAGACACGTGAGCACTCTTTCTGTTCACGTGAGCTCTTTTCTGTTAAACAATAAATTTATGCTAGGATTCATGGCTCATTCTGTAGGATGATACTAGAGATGGACCGGACCATATTATCACAGTGTTTTGGGTAGGCTGCCAAGCACAAGGTTTCCATGCAAGGAGTGGTGTAAAAACCCAGCTTTTGCAGCTCTCTTGGAACCCTAAGTGGCATTCATGGATTTATTTGGGAGATGGAAAAGGATAAAGATGAGATTTATTCATTCCTTGTTCTTGAAATCCAGACTTTATCTGTGATTAGAAAAAGTCAAAACAAGTGTGCATGCCTAAATACCCTAGAAACAGGGTATCGCACGGGTTCTATGGAAATCCATTTCCAACCTGAGAGATTTCCATTCCCAAAATCCTTTCCTGCTCATGGCCCAACATGGGCTCAGAGACCATTACCCTAGGGCTCCACATTGGAGTAATGCAATGTCAGAGTGATGCCTCATTTAATAGGTCATAATTTCTTCAGTCTCTTGAATCAGTCAGGTGTTTCCATGTTACCTGTATATCCAAGCTTAAACCTTTGTGTTGTTGTGTTGGGGGTTTTTTATGCTTACCCTTGCTTCCTAACAGGACAGACCTAGAGGCAAAAGGAATTTAGGTGACTAATAATTAAATGTGGCAACATACAATCTTTCAGTTCCTGTTTGCCACGGCACGTAACCCTGTTCCATTCTCCCAAAATCACCTGCAAGACATGGGGAAAGGCAGATACCTCAATGGTATCCATAAATACTCGCTTACTCAATACCACTCCACCCAAAACCAACCACCATGAACATACTGAGTTTACAGAGGCAGAACTGTCTTCTGTGGAAGGAACCAGAAGTGTTGCCAACTTGGAGCACATGTTAGAGACCCTCTGCCTCCTTCTGCTAGGTGCATTTTCAAACCCCTTTACCTGCAGTGGGCAGTGCCTTATTAAGCACTCAGTTGGGTGGGGTAACAAGGTATCTTTGTGGCAGTACAAAACTGAAGCTGGGTCCCTGAGATCCTTCCTTTTTATTTCTCTTCCCACCTCTGTGCCAGAAGGATGGGAGGGTGAAATGTTGGGTGGAAAATGTTCACAGGAAAGATCTATAGAACTTGGTTCATTCTAGATTTAAGCATAAGCTTAGTAAGAGACAGCTTTTATAGCCAAACTAACTACAGCATCTTCAGTCAGACCTCACAGTTCAGCATAAGACCCAAATCAAAATGGAGCCATTAAGTTACAGGATTAAAGTCTGCTCTGATCCAGCACTTGTTCTTAACCTGCTTTATTAAGAGGATAGCATTACTAACAACTTACTGGAATTACTAAGGCAGAGGAGGTGATGAAAGGATCTCGATTGCTCAGCAGGTCAGTAGCAGAACCCAGCTTCTGTTTTCTGCTCTGTAACAGTTCTGTACCTTATTGACCCTTAATTAAACTGTGCGTTGTCATACTCATGCCTGCCCTCTCTGCCTTAAAGAGAAGACCCATTTAATTTTCCTGTTGTACTTTAATAAGTAATAACCTTAATATTTGATGTAAAGCATCTATTAATTCCAAGTATTTGCTAGAATTTGCTCAAGCAAGTGCTATCGCTATAACTTGACTTTTGCTTAACAGGCTTGGTACCAGCCAATTTTTTGTCAACGTGAAACTTTCTATGCCTGGAACTGGGAAACATGAAATCTTGTGCCCTAAAAACCTCATTCTTGGACAGTCACGTGAAATCAGTAGTCTCAACAAAAGGCAGCCTTGAACTCCTTGTTTCTCCATACAGAAGGCTTCATCCAAGTGTAGTATTTTTGCAAGATATAGTTGGAAGTGTTTTTCAGTATCTCTGCTGGTCCATTTGCAGTTTTACTCTGGGGCTTTTTTACAGTAAATCTGTAGTAGTTAAGTGTCCTCTTGACAACTCAGAGCAACTCAGATTGTGCATTCAGCATAACAGTTAAAATAAAAGACATTCAGCATAGTAGTTAAAGGAAAGGGTGCCACATTCTGTGGCATGCTATATAGATTTGCACATATCTAGGAGAGTCAAGACGATGATTTTCTTTGTCAAGTGGAAGACCTATAGAAGGAAAAAGAACCATATGGTATTGACAATAGCTTCCTTTTTGTTGTGCATGACTGAATAGACAGCTTATTCCCTATTGCAGTTTCTGAAATTTTAGCATTATAATTCCTGAAATGTCAGACTATAGGAAGAGTGGAGAAAGACTGGGAGGGTTCCAGTTCTGTCTGCACTGAGAGCTGTTTTCCCACTACTCACAAATTCAGGCAGCAGTGGACCAGCATCTATTGACAAAGCAGAGTTGACATTCTCTGTGCTTCTTTTGAAGCAGATACATGAGGTAAAAGACTGCAAACCTTGTGCCTCATTTTCAGTTGTCCTTAAATGAGAAGGTTCTTCCAAGTTCAGCTAGTGCCTTTTTTCAGAAAGTGTGGCTTCCCACAAGTATATTTTGTGCTGACAAAAAATGGTCAGGTGGATTCAGGCCTGAAAATAAACCTCATAAAACAATTCAGTGGGTACATGCTGGGAGACCCTTATCTTTGCATTTGCTTTATTTTTCAGCTGCAGCTCCAAGTGTTCCTTGGAATTAGGGGTTCCTTGGGATCCTCCCTATGGGGACATGATAGGTTATAAAGAAATGTATACAAAATGAAGTTTAGGAGGATTATTTTTAAATGTGTTAAGAAGAAAAAAAAAGCAGACGAGACTTCAAGCTTTTATCTGTCTTGTTCTTACTCATCATAAAAAAGAGAAAAAAGTGCAAAGGAAGAGTACTGACGTGTTTCTTCTCCTCAGCAAAAATTCTGAGAAGTTCCAAGGCCAGTTTGCCTTCGGTTTCCGTGAGAGTCATCTCAGTAACAACTCTAGTCCTTCTTTTACAGGAAGTGATGAAAAGTGTGCAATAAAATCTTCATTTGGACTGAAACTAAACCATAATTTGTCATTTACATTTTGTATATGCTAAGGCTGAGAAATTATTTACAATGGGTAGGGAAGGCAAGTTGATGATAAGTTGACAGGCTGGATGGAGCTTTGAGCAACCTGATCTACTGCAAGAGTCCTACCCATGCAGAGGGGTAGGAACTAGATGATCTTTAATGTCCCTTCCAGCCCAAGCCATTTTATGATTTTATGAAGTAAAATATAGATAAAATACTACTCAAAGTAAAGGCAAGTTTAAGCCTTCACATGATAAAGGAAGGAAAATCTATGTTAATTATCCCTGTAACTGAAATCCACAGTGAATTCTTTATCTTACCAAGAAAAATAAACAAATAGAAAAAGCGGTGAGAGTTTTCTGAATCTATTGCATGAGAACAACCATGTCACAAAACACTGTTTAAAAATGTGTAAAATGTCGAATTAAATTAATGATATACTGAGTTTGCAGAGATTATACCACATGTATAAATCCAGCTATATTTATCCAAGACTCAAAGCAAATGGAAACTAGTGGCAACACAGCTTTTACGTCTCAAAATGAAATAATGATCTTAATGTGTATGATAAGAAAGGAAAGAGGAAGGGAGTTCCCTTGGTTAAGTAATCTCTATTCCACCTTGATATCTTCCTTTGTGTTTTTTTTATTTGGACTATGATTAAAAGTGGAGCTGACTGCCATATATTATAAATACCCTCTGCAAGGTCTGAACTCTTTTTGTGAAGACCAGCTCTTCTAGATTTGTTTTTGTGTTCTTTTTTTAACTTGAAACTAGAGAAAGTAACACAAACAGAAACAAACATTAAGAAAGGTGGAAGCAAAATAAATGCTTGCTGGTTGACAGAGGGCAAAATAATTCACCGGTCTATGTACAGGAAGTTTTTTTCTCCACATGCTACTGACATTTGTTTTGCTCTTACTATGGGAATGAGGCTGTAAGAATTTAAAAATTCAAATTGTAAGCTATTTCAAAATAACAAAGAGTGCCCGAATTTCAGGGCTACAATAAGAGTGCAGAGTTCAATGTGCAATGAATGAACATATAGTGCATTTTCTTTTCCTGTGATATGATGCTGACTCACACCTTTTAAGATCAGAAGGACCATGTTTGACTTTCAGTGTAAAGCAAGGTGTTGAGTTTCGCCTGCTGATTCTCCAATCAAGTCTGTAACATTAGAAAGGCCTTAAATTCCAGTCTCAAGACTGAATGACAGTGATTCTACCACCTTTCTCTTTCAAGTGTAAGGTGTGAAAGTTGGTTGCATTGAATGGTACTTGTATTTCTCATTCAACATCAGAAGATGCACTATCTATAATGCAATTTCCAGTTAAATAATGAGCCAAGATAAAACTCCTATTGTGGCTCTTGCCACAGCTAAGTCAGTAATATAAGTTATGCATTACTGTGCAGTTTGGTGCCAGCTGACTAAATAGAAGACCATTTTCTCTTAATTTTTCCCTAATTGAAACAGAAAGTATTCCATGATGCAAAGGTTAGCAGGTAAAGTTCATAAGGTACCTAATATCACCCTGGCCTATTTTTTCCACTCAGGATTGTTTCTGTCAGATTATCTTCTGGTATTTTGCCTAGCCTCATTTAACTCCTCTGTGCAACAAGGCCTCTCCCTCCTTTAAATATGAGAGATCAGGTTTACTTTTTATTGTGAGGTTTGTTGGCCTTAACAGCTGTATCCCATAGTAAGAGAAAAAGAAAGTAAGTAATATTTGTGCTACTGTTTATTACTGATGGCACTTTTGCCATCTTACTCTGCATCCCTTGTTTCTGCTGTAGAAAAGAACATTTCCAAGTGCCAAAAGGAAGAGGCAAAAGTTACATCTGCTCCACTCAGGCAGCAGCTGCCCAACAGCAGTGCAAACTCCACAGGGAACTCCCAGCACTGAATTAGAAAAGAATACACAATGAAGACTTGCAGATAAAGGGGGTTAATTTTGACCTTAGTATATCATGAGTAAGACACTATGCTAGAGTCTGAAGTACAAGAATCCACCTATCTCTTGGGAAATCCTCTGTTTGCTCTGTGATAACACAATAATGCTGAAAACAGGCAGACACTGATAAAGACGTAAGACCAAATACAAGGCAGGTATGAGCAGAGTGACATTGCTAAACAAAGCAGAACACTGCCTACTTTCACCAGACCTGAATTTTAACTCTGATATTTTGCAAGGGCTTACCTAAAACTGTACTTCTATTAAATATTCATTGATGAGAAAGAGCTATTTTTGTTTCATAGCAAACAGCTAATACAGTTTTCAAAAGGCCACATATATCCTTAATTAGTTTTCAACAATCCCACTGAACAGTGAGGGCAAACTAAAGCCATTTTATGTCAAGGCTGCAGATACACAGTCACCTTATCTAATCAGCCCAAGCTGCCTTAAAGCCAGAAGCTACCAAACCAAATAACTGCTGTGAGGCCTCCCTGGAGAAGAAGGGGATCAGGTTGACTACTGCTTACCTGCCACACTGAGGCATGCAGGCAACCTGAAACAAAGGGAGTTTTCAGTGCTTCCCAATGACACACCTAGTTTGTGAAGTAATTACCTCTGACGCATGACACAAAAGATAAACACCCAGTCTTGCAGCGTGTTGGCTAGCAACTCCTCAAAACACTTTGGAAAATAATATTATTATGCTACCTTTAAAATAGCAGGTGAATTTCACCTGTTTGCAGCAGGTAGCCCAAGACCTACGTAGTAAGTGTGTACCGCCTGAGCTTTCAAAGTAGAACTGAAGTGCTGCCTTAGAAGTAACCAGGATTTCACTCAGACTTAATTTGCTCCCAGGTAGAACATGGCTCAGCTAAGTGTTTCATTTACTAATAAGCTGATTATCCTTTCAAGGTGGCATGATTAATTCTTTGGTCTCTTTTTAATAAAAGACAAATGTAAGATAAGGGGGGGAAAACCTATAACATAACCTTACGATCATTTTCAGTGCCACAGTTTCATCTGCATGACCTCTCAGTAATTGCCAGTGATGCCTCTGGAGCCAGATTTGTTGATCCACTGCTCTGTTTTGACCTGCAAGCACTTACAGTGTGGGAGGAGAAGGGTGAGGTGCTGCTGGACCAGCAGGGTGTTGGTGTCCCTCCACCTGGTATCAGTTGAGGGTGAGGATCTGGTGGCTCATGAGCTAGGGGTTCATAAACTAATTGTTCCCTATTTAAATATCTTGGAGTGGTAAAAATATTGTCATTGTAGCAATCAGACAGGAAGCAGAGTTTTAGCATCCAAGACGTTTGTCTGTTTTTCCCATCTTTGTCATTTGGCCTTACAAACTTTGCAGTTTGGGGCAGTTTAGCACAAATATATGTCCATTAAAGACCTTCATAAACTTACCTTGTGTTACCTCCAAAGCCATCCACAGCTCAGTCCTGGATCCCAGGGAGACCAGAAGCTGGAAACACCTCATAGACATGGGTGAACCATATTGTCCCCAAGGCATGCTATGCTGTTACCTGTGGCATTTTCCTAAGAAAGTGGGTTGCCCTGGGTCGTCGTCCCTTCTCCTGTGGTCTGCCCGGCAGGAAAGGTGGCGAGTGAAGTGGAGTGAAAGCATGGCGTCAGCTACGGCTTGCTTTTGCAGAGTTGAGTTTCAAGGCCAAATGCTGTGAGCACCTGGGATGTCGTCACATCACGGCCATAACAGGTAACAGGGGCTGTTTTTGACAGAGCCTGTTGAAGCACCGTCACCCAGGCATGGCCTCAGTTCAACATTCGGGTGCTTTGGGCCCAAGGCCACGCTTGACTTCTTGCCTGCCATCCATGGGGAAACTTTGAGGCCTGCTTGTGAAAGCCCCTGAGAAGGTCACAACCCCACAGACAAGGCAGGTGAGCCCCGAGGGGCAGCTTCCCTGCCCAGCCCTCCATGGATGCTGTGCCGGGCGGGAGAGCAGATCAGGTGGGGAAACTGAGAGTCCTGGCTGCTGCTGGCATGGATTCCCTCTACCTGCCTGACACCGTGAGGCAGGAGAATGCCAGAAAGGGCTGTAGACACAGCAGCAGAAGAGGGTGTGTGTCTGCAGCTGACTGACGGGGCAGAGTAACAGCTGGATGTGCTGGCAAAGAAAGCCACAGGCTGCACAGGAGGGGACCCTCCAACACACAGATGTGCCCAGGAGGGCTGAGGAGCATCCTGGAGAGCTGCAGAGAAGGTGCTCACAGAAAGCAACATGGAGAGGACTCACAAAAGTGCTTCACTTGCGCTTTTTCTCTCCAGCACAGACATCTCTAGCAGTACAGCATTTTTTCCATTCGTGTTCAAATTGATGGGAACTCTCCAGATCCCTTCAGGACACTGTCCCATAAGCAAGCAACGTCACAGTAAGAAATCATTTTCTACTGTATTACCTTTCCTGATACCTCCATGTGCTCCTGCCCTGCATTGCTCTCAATACCCTCCACCCCTGTCTCCTGAAATAACTGCTCACTCATCACTGCAGTGGGTTTAGCTGTGCTGTACAAATCTAGAGAGATAAGAAACAATATTCTTTAGATAACACTACAAACTCTTGCACAAAGTTCTTTCTTGTCTCAGAGTTCAGTCTGCACCTTCATTTAGAAACAAGGAATGAAACAAAAAATAACTTCTTTACAGGGATCATGTTAAAACACAGCATGCAATATCATTAGTGCTGTGCTAAAAACTTTTGAAATAGTGGTGATGTTTCAAATAAGATTATGGCCACCATTTTTCTCACAGTTGCCAATGTGTAGTTTTTGAAATGATCTCTCTTTCTGCGCTTCAAGGAGTAATTAAGTATTGTGTTTCAAATGCCACCACACAGAAATGGTGAGTAAATAATGGCTTAAATAAGGAGTAAGAAAAGTTCTGTTTGCTTTTACAGGTGTTAAATTTCAGCAGGACAACCTAACTCAAGCCAAAGCCCTAAACAAAAGTTACTGGAATTTCTGACTGACACCCTGAGTTTCATGTTGGACAAGGCAGATGGTCAAAATGATCTCTCTTGACTCTAAAATCTGTAGCCACTGATTTTTACCATGTCTGTAAAATTCTGAAATTTAAAATTCTTTAACTTTAGATATAAAATATTTGTTTAAATTTTTTGATGCATGAGAAAAACAATTACAGCAGCTACGTGTACTTAAACAATTTATTTTTTATGAGCACCCTTAAAAAAAGTAAAACTTGCACTGGCAAGTACATTGCAGGATTGAATTTAGGCTATATTGTTGTTTTTCTGGTAACCTGGTTATTCCTCCCTTGAGAAGAAATGTAATGCTGCTTATCCAATACTGAGATGGATTCAAACTCAAACTCTGTAAGCAATCTCAGAACATTAGGAAAAGGTAACTGAATCATTTTTAGACCAAGTAATTAATCCTGTGGAGCCTATTTATGGGAAACTCAGCTGCAGTGAAATCCTGCTTTTAGAGAAGAGAATGAAAGCTGCAAGTTGTTTCAATGCAAACTAGTGATGTTTGTAAGTGAGCCCCTTCCCACTGGACTCAAGCTTGCAATCCTGCCCCAGTGTCAAAGCCCTTCAGAGTCAAGACAGAAGGAGCAGGCCTGTAACCAAGAGGTTTCATAGAGAAAATTCCATGACTTCACTATAACAGACTCCCATTGTAATTCTTAATTGGTTACTTTACTCTCTCAGCCAACCCTTGTTAATGTGAAATTATAACCTTGAACTGTGTTCATGGTTTAAGTATTATCCAAAGACCTTCACACAGCGTACAGGGACAAAGTCAGAAATTCTTTTACACTTTTGTGAGGTCAGAATCGCAGTAATCCAGCTGTTTATAGGCCTTATCAGATATTAGACTGAGTTTATACATGCCAGTCTGGAAACAGTTTACTGGCCTGATTCTGCTCCTTTTATCCCTGATGCTACTATCTGAGTTGTCATACAATCTTATTTTAACACGAGTAGAGGTAGAAGAGGTGATTTCTGTGTTGAATGGAAAAAAATAGTGGTTCAGCAGTTATAAAAATCTGAGGTAATTAGGGGAAATTGAAGTTATCCTGGTCAGAACAGTTGCCCTGTTAGTTTTCAGCTCAACCTAAATGCCTATGTGGAAAGAGACACTGGATAAATTATTTAAAATAACAGATACCTCTTAGTCTGATTTTTAATGTAATAATTCTCAGGTTTCTGTTGTGGTTTTTTGCAATGTAGTCTGTAACATTATACACATTCTATATATAATTGTTTTATATATACATTGATTACATCTGTCTTTGACAGGCACAAACTCCTCTCACACCTTTGAGAGGGCTAGTGGGATGGTGTTTGGTGGCACTGCTCAGGTAAGGAAGGTCAGCCAGATTTGGCTCACATCACATGAGGAGAGGGTAAATATGAACTTACTTCTTGAATTACTGAAGTATATCCTTCACTTCTTCTAGAGGAGAACGCTTTATTACCTCCACAGCTTGGATCTCTGTTCCTCAGCACCCACGTGCGGCTTCCTAGAGCCCTCAAAAGCCTATCTGCTCTCTCCAGATATTCCTTTTGCATCTTCCAACCCAAAGCTGCTTTTAAAATAATTGTTGACCCTGTGCCTGCTCCGTTTCCTTTCACAGCCTGTCAATAGTCCCCTTCAAGGCACCCATGGTTCAGCTGCTCTCCACTCACCCCCCCTTTGAGCCCTCCCTCCTCACTGCAGGCTGGGAGCTGGGGTGGCAGCTCCACCAAGATTCCTGATTCATCCCCAGGATGGAAGGGGATGAGAGCATGGCTGAGGTGGAATGAAGAGTGGAGCAATCCTTGTTCAGAGTAAGGAAGTAAGGAGTGGTTCATCCTGGAACATCCTGGAACACTCTCTCACCCAAGGAAGAAGCCAGGAAGAAGGCTTATCAGGTGTGGGTTTCTTGGAATTGCCCATCCAGGCCCTACAACAAAGGCTGGGCTTTATGGGATTAAGAGTTTTGTTCTGTGGAATATGGTTAAAAAAAAACCCTGCCCAGAAATAGGCTGAGCTGGCTCCAGGTGTTCCATGCTGGACACAGACTGCTCTGGAACACACAAAGACCTTCACTGAAGTACATGCAGGATAGAAAGAGCCTGCTATAGAAGCTGGTGAGTCTTATGTTAACCTAGCAGAATAACAAGTCAGTTTTACTGTTCTTCATATCTTTTTCTCATTAATTATTAATATTCAGTTAATATGGCAGTGAGCAGAATGTACTCACAGGCCTATCCATAAAGGAAGTAATTTACTGCCTGCTTTACAGCAGTGCTGTGCAAACACTCAAGTTGCTTTAAGTACTGCATTTCTATGGGAGTAGTGGCACAATGAGGTGACTGAACACAACACTTTGGAGAAAACCAAGCATTTTTTGTTCAGCCTCAACTCACTCTGCTACCAGCCCATGGCAGTGTAAAATTAAATCAGTGTTGTTAATGAAAAAACTGAGGAACTGAAAATGATCCCAACACACTCTTGAACTCAGTGTTTCTATTATTACTACAGGACTTCTGCTTTGTGCAGCTTGAAGACAGTACTAGAGGGGCCCTGGCCTTACTCCAGATGAAACTCCAATTTCCTTAATGAAATTAAAATGGTGAGAAAGGAAGCCCAAGGGACCATGATTACTTCCCAGCCTCAGAGTGATTTCTTGTAAGTACCTTGTAATACTCTTAAAAAATCAGAATTCTTTATTAATACATAATTGTACAACCCCTGGATTGTCCTGTTACATCTGCCTCTGTGCAAGAGGAAGATCTTCCTCTCTTCTTGTTCCCTAGATCATAGAGAAGGTTTTAAATGTTGTTATTCAATTGTTTCTCCACAGATGTAACACCGTTTCTCCACCTGCAGTTCCACCGCCGACCAGCACACGGAACAGACCCCGAGGGCTATTGGGATCTGCAAAACTCTCCTAATATTTGCAGTCCTTCCTTGCCTTAATGTGTGTATCTGAACTGTTCACTAGCACCATGCACCAAAGCATGTATCTACTAAATTCGGTTCATCCTGGAAACCAGCAACCCTCAGAATTCAGGGAAACTTCAATATTTAACCCTGTACTCATCCTTAAGAGTACTGCTGAACTTGAGCCTGAACAAAGCACAGGTCCAGCAGGTATTCCTGTAGGTGCTCAAAGATAACAGCTGACTAATCTGTATAGGGAGAATTGATCGAGAACTTCCAGAGGCCATGATCTTCAGTAAAGCTGATTTTCATCCCTAAGATTTTTCACATCATTTCAGTATGGCTTCTGTAAGTCAGAAACTGTGGCTCTCATACTGCGCTGTTTTTTTTGCAGACATAAGAGCTTTGGATTTTTACTCTCTACCCTCCCACATTCCGGTGCAATTCCTTTCCTTAATGAGTAAGCACACAAAATGACCTCTGTGTTCCCTTCTGCAAAATTGTGCACTCTTTCCCTGGAGTTCATTTTTTCATGATAAAAGGTGCAGTTATTTTCTTGTGCACCAACAAGACTGGCTTTGCAAAGAGACAAGAATTTGGTCAGCCAGGTAAGAACTCTTTTGTGTGTTGGAATAAAATTAAATTTTATTTAAGTGCCCCTTTATATTAGTCTTTTAAAAGAGCCTTCTGAATGCAAAGGCAGACACTACTGCTCAGTCTACCCTTCCCTTACAAACTATTATTAATACATTACATTACAAATTATTTATTAATAAGGCAGATAGAATCTGACTTTATGCAATTGATCATGAATAATGTGTTAACAAATGAAATCTAAAAACCTCATAACTATAACATCACTCCCAAACTTTCCTCAATTACACGCTGTTCTCTAGCAGTTGCTGTTCACTCTTTGTCACTGAGAGTCTCAGAAATCTCAGAGAAACACACTACACTGGTGACCATGGCACTGGAATGGCAGAAACTAGATCTATGAAACAGTTAAATGCTATCCTCTGACACAGTAGATGAGATGCAGTAAGTGCAACATTTCACTGACATTCTTTAATGATGCCTTTGATTTGTGGTCATGACAAAACTGCTCATCTTTGTAACCTGCAATTATGACATTTCAGTGATAAAACCCACACAAATCAACAGCTCCACTAACCATGCAGTTTCACTATTTTAATCCTGGGGAATTGCATTTTCGCTTCTGATTGAATTTCCATTAAGTCAATGACAGCCTGGAGAATTTTTCAGTTTGCTTCAGTGACAGGGGGTAAGCCCAGCAGTCAAGATTTATTCTCCAAATATTAGAAGTGCTTTGCTTATTACGCAGTTGATAGCTTGAAGGCATCAAAATCTTTGCATCCAAGTACACGCTTTTGTGAGATTTTAGTTGACAGATAAATTGGTAACACAATCTTAAATTTCTACTTCAGTTTTGGTTAATTGAAGCATTTGGCAAATGTGGATCTTTACAAAACCATCCACTGAAGAACCATACTGAAATGTTTCCTACTCAGGAGCTTTACTGTCAGTCAACTCAGACTTTCCAGTCATCGTAACCTGTTGTTAATTTAAGACTATTATAAAACTGGAATTTAGTTTTATTTTTATTTGGATAAAGACACATGACATGGACCAAGATAACAATCTATGAGGCAGATCTCTAATGAAACTGCAAAATTCACTTTCTGCTCCCTCCCAAACAGAATACACATAGAGAATAATATACCTCTAAATAAATGCATAAAAGGCATATAGTCAGGATTGCTCTTTAGAATTTACAAAGCACTATCAGGGAACGAATAGCATCAACTTTAGTTTGAACAATGCAACGCTTTTGTGAATACTTTTTAAGCCAGAACACAAATAGGTTCTGAAATCCTACAACAGAAGTTGGACAAGCAGAAATAACTTCTGCAAAGCTTACGTGTTGCACTCCACTTGCCAAAACCAGGTCTAAATAAGGAAATGGTGTCAACTAAACCAGTAAAGTCCCACTAATTAATATTTTACTGTAGCTGTTAACAGACAAAACTGTAAAAAGCCGATCTTCCCCATCTGTGTGTGTAGCATGTGATGGACCTATCATTTGGCAGAAGCTGTCCAGGAGTCTTTTGGCTCAGGCTCCAGATTAACACAGATCTTGCCTGTGCAGACAAATTCCTGTGGGAGATGCAAGGCCCAGATGAGTGTTTCAGGGACACATTTCCAACCTGTCTGACTGCCAGATGATGCACTGTAGAAAATTGGGGATTTTCCAAGATACCCATCGCCATGTGGCTCAACTTCTGTATCCTCCTGGGAGCTACAGCCAAGAACTCCAGGGATGATGACTCTTGCCAAGACTTAAGGGGGACAATTAGCACTGCTTGGTCAGTCTTGGCACTACATTTGCCAAGCTTGGCAGTTGCACCTTTCTTAAAGCATTGTCTTAGTTGAATAGATTTTGGTGAACTGCAGAAATACCCCCACTCAAGCAAGAATGCCAGGCAATTGGATCTCGACACCACTTACTGTTAGGCTCTTCAAGCACATGAAATGACAATCTCATCTTTCATCTTTTCCAACAGTTTTCCAGCTCTAATCTCAGGTGCATTCCGATATACCAGCAGACCTACTGGAGACATGAGGGACTGCAGCTGCTAAAAAGTACACAACCCAACCATAATCACAAACTGTTTCCATAAATAAAGTCACATATGACTTTTATGGGCCAGGTGTTCTGGAGGCTGTATTTGAGTGGCACCAAGTCCTGACAACATCTTCAGCCTGTTCCTTAAAAGCTCACCAAGCACCTATGCTACTTGCAGTCCATTGGGTTCTGTTCCATCCTGTCATGCAGGAGTGGGGATGCAAGAGCGGACCTATCTAGAGATCAAAATCGTGAAAGCTGAACTCAGGCTGCCTGTACATCTAGAAATGGCCAGGGCCTGCCCACGTCCTGCAAGTTCACTTCAGTAGCACCAGGGGAAGGCAGTGGTACCACACAGCTGGCCCGGCACGTAAGGGACTGCTGCAGCTCATCCCTCCCAGCCCTCTGAGATCATAGAATCATAGAATCGGCTGGGTTGGAAGGGACCTCAGAGATCATCAGGTCCAACCCTTGAGCCACTACTGCTGTGGTTACCAGACCATGGCACTGAGTGCCACATCCAGTCTCTTTTTAAATATCTACAGGGACGGAGAATCCACTACTTCCCTGGGCAGCCCATTCCAATGTCTGATCACCCTCTCCATAAAGAAATTCTTTCTAATATCCAACCTAAACTTCCCCTGGCACAACTTAAGTCCATGCCCTCTTGTCTTGTTGAAAGTTGCCTGGGAGAAGAGCCCAACCCCCCCTGGCTCCAGCCTCCTTTCAGGGAGTTGTAGAGAGCGATGAGGTCTCCCCTGAGCCTCCTCTTCTCCAGGCTGAACACCCCCAGCTCCCTCAGCCTCTCCTCACAGGACTTGTGCTGGAGTCCCTTCACCAGCCTGGTTGCCCTCCTTTGGACCTGCTCCAGGACCTCAATCTCCTTCCTGAACTGAGGGGCCCAGAACTGGACACAGGACTCTGACTCAGTAATCTGCCTCCCAACCTTACACCCTGCCTGCAGACCCCTCCCCAATACCACCCTCGGGCGCTGCCGCCCTCTCCCCCCTGCCCTGGGAGCCAGCAGCAGCACCAGCCCTCAGCCCCGCCACCATTTTAACGGAGTGGAAAGGCGCGGAGCGGAAAGGCGACCCCGGGGCAGAGCCATTCCGTCTCTTCCATCCCTTCCAGAAGGGGAAGACACCACAGCCTTTCTCCCTAACACGGGAGGCTGCCTCGGAGCGGTCCCCACCCTGGGGAGCTGCGGAAGAACCAAACCCCCACGCTACGTGCGCGCCCTCTCCGCTCATCTCCCCTCCGCCCCGCGGAGCCCCACGCATGCGCGCAGCCACCACCCACACCCCAGGGGAAAGCGGGGGGCGACGACTTTGCCCTGGGAGAGGCCGTGTCGTCACGAGGCCTGCCGGCCAATGAGCGAGCGCGATTTAAATAGCGCACTATAAATAGCAGCCCGCGGCCGCCCCTGGGTTTCGCCCGGGTCCAGGTGCGGAGATGGCGGCGGCTGCGGAGCGCAGCGCAGGAGCCCCGGCCCCCGCCCGTGTTCCGTCACGGATCCCAACACCGTCACCGGCCCACGCCCCGGGGCGGTGTCCCCCTCCTTGGGGAGAGGCCCTGCGACAGGGCGTGACGCCCTCGGGGCCATGGTGCCTCGGCCTCGCCACTTCATCACCCCTGAAGGGCCGGGTGGCTCTCACACCTGGTTTTAGTTTGTCTCCCTTTGGGGCGTGCGCTCCTATCTGAAGGAGCTTTGGGCAGCCAGCGCTAGGCCATCGTGGAAAAAACTGTTCCTGGCAGTAATTTCTTGTGCGTGCCCTTCTGTTTAAGGTTGGAGGCTGGCTGTTGCCAGTGGAGTGTCTGAGCTTACCGTGTGTCCTGTATCCTTCCATCTCTCGCCCATTAGTCTGAGCTGTGCTGCAACAGAGGTATGAGAGGGCCAGGCCCTTTCTAGGCAAGATGCTCTCATAAGGACATAGACCTCCCCTGCTTGGGGCTCACTGCTCAGATCTTCCAGATCTACACGGGCATGCACAATGTGTACATAGAGTATCCACTGCCAGAGAAACATCAGGTGAGGTTTTCTTTTCATCCCGTTTCTCTCTGGTAAAGATGGGTATGCATCATGGAGGTGAGCAGAGGGCAACTTTATTAAAACTGATGTAACTGATACTGAAAGCAAATAGTCTTCTTTTGGGAGATTTTTGCTTTATTTTTAGTATATGATCTGAAAAATATTAAAAATACACCAAGTTCTTGACTATACTTCGGTGTTAAAAGTGCAGTAAATTGAGAAGTGTTTCTCCTTGCTTAGATTACACTGGTTTTGTGGAAATGCTCATAGCACACCTGTTCTTGGTCTGTGCTGTGTAACTGTGTTGTAAGTTCTCTGCTTCGTGTTTACATATATTGTGTTGTTACTCTCAGATACAGTATTTGCTGTATGATGACCGGGTTTGATTTGTTTTTTTTCTCCTTTGTTGGGGGGTTTGTTTTCAGTTGTTTCTTTTGTGAAACCTCGGCATGACGATAATAAAGATATCATGCACTGTATTTTACATGATTATAAATACATCCATCTGTGTTCTATAAATATGAAGTTTATTCTTTTTTCTATAAAGTTGCCACTGGGTTCAGGAATAGCTATTTACTGGAACAACATAGCAGGTGGGGGGGGTGAAGAAGGAACATCAGTGAAATTATGAGGTGGCAGGTTCAAAAGAAGGTACACAAAACAGTTAAAATTGTGGAACTCATTACTACAGTATGTGGGGGTTGTCAGAAGTTCAAAAAGATTTAGGCATGATCATGTAAGAAAAATCTGTGCAGGGATGTTCAACACAAACACCTCTGATTCAGGAACCCTCTGAGGTGCAAATCCGCATCCTGTGCAAGCGTTTTAGATGAAGCTGCTTCTGTCCTCACGCTGTCATTAAGCAAATCCTCTTGGCTGCTCTAGGAGCTAGGGGACTGGGATTGCGCTGGAAATGCTGCTGTTCTGGCCCAGTGCTGTCAGCTCTATAGTTAACTGTTTTTTCATTCAACATGTTGGGGTTTTTCTGCTGTCTTTAATCAATCATAAACAGCAGCTCTTGCAACAAACTTTTGTGATGCCTAAATGCTGTTTCCTTATGGTCCCCACATCTCTCTCCTTTCTTGCTTTGTGGTGTGTTTGGATGATGCTGTATTACCGAGCTATGCACTGGTCTGTGCCTCTATCTCCTAGATTATTATTTGATATAAATAGATATTAATCTGTATTTCTGAAGATGGCCACAAGCCAAAATGTTCGCTGGTCATATAAACACGAAGGATTCATGGAACTCTGGTCCTCATTTGCTGTCAGAATCAGCCAGGTGGGCCATTTGAGAAAGCAATTAAAATAGCAGCAATACTTGCCTAAAGAGTTACAAATTCCATGATCTGCATCTGCAAGGGCTTGTATTTATTATCTAGAAGCACAGAACTGGACCTCGACCTTGCGGACGTGCTGTCCCCGAAGGGTGAGACATCAGACACCGAGCAGAACAGGCGTGGGGGCTGTGTGGCACCAGCCCTTGCCCCAGGCACCCAGCCCATGCTGGTGCTGTGGCTGATGCTGGCTGTGGGCACATGGTGAGTCTGCACACACCACAGATGTTCTCCAGCTCCAGGTCAGTGTCTGGCAGGGCCTTTAGCAGAGAGGAAGGGGGAGTCTCTGAGGAAGCGTGAAGAATCTTGCAAGGGGTTGTGCAGGTACCTGCTGGGGACTGTGCACTGACAGTAGGCTTGGAAATTAGAAATGGGGTCAGCTGAGCTTGCTTCTTGGATTTTTTTTCCTTGTAATAGGGAGATACAGTTGCCTTGTGAGACACAGGTAGCTCCTGTTGCAGCCTTGCTGCCAGAGGGAGATGGGTTGATGCATACATTTTCCATTGAAGGGTCTGTTGTCCCTATTCATGTTTTTTTTCCAAAGGCAAGCCTAATTTTAGTGGTCAGGAATGGAAGTGCCCTGAGATTATATGGGGAATGGGAGCATGGTCATCCTGGTGTATTGAACAATATTCAACATTGATCTGAAAAAGTCCAAATTCCTGTCAGGGCTAGGGAACCACTGTAGAGTCTGGCATTCATTTTAAACATAATGGAAATCCAATTTATCAGTTCTAGAACAAAGGGGAACAACCCTTGGGAAAACCCTTTCCCTGAGGAGAGGAAGGGCATGTGATTCTTCTGAGGAGTATCATTGCTATATACATAAGATTTTATGCCAGAGTACACCTCTTGGCTCGGAGGCACATATAAGTCCCATATGTATGGGAATCCAGCTCAGGATGGATGTGGGTAACCCAGGAGAAGTCAAGTAATAAACTTGTTCTTCCTGTTTGTCTCACTCATGTTCCTGCTGCTCTGCTGATTCTGCAGGAGATTGGAGAGAGGCTGCATAAATGCAGAATGGGAGACAGCATATGCTTATAGAGGTTGTCAATGGAAGGCAGTCCTGATGCAATGTCATTTCTTTCTGCCATCTGTGTTGCTGATAATCATGCCAGACCATGGCTTTAGCAGCCCCTTGGAGGCAATGGTTTCACAAGGATGAGCAGTTATTCAACAGCTTCTTCACCATGCAACTGCACCTTGGACGCAGACACTTTGTATAATGCTTTTCTCCAGGAGTCTGTTAGCATAGATTGTAAATAAAGGCAATAAACCTGAATTTATTTTTTAGTTGGAGGGTGTAGGCTTTGAGGTGATGGGATAGGTCACTGAGCTCAGTCCCACAGGACTGGCAGCAAGGATGGGGTTTCTGTCCATAAAGGGCTGCAGAACAATCATTCCACCTGCCCCACATACAGTTATACCACATTGGCTGCACACCTGTAGCTGCCTTTGTACTTCCCAGTACCTTCTAATAAACCTCAGACAGGTAGTAGATGTCCAGAAGTACGAGGTGGAAAGGGAGGACAAGTTGGGAGTGCCAGCATCGTGTGCCTGTGGTTGAGGGGTTTACCCATCTGAAGTCCTATGCTGCTGTGGCACTGCATGATTTTTCTCTCAGAGACTTTTGACACCAGTTCCCAAGTGCCTCTATCTTAATAGTTGTTTGACATGTGGATTCTACTTGTGTTGTTAACCCAATACTGGCTGGATTTGTGAATTCCAGTATTAGTGAACTGACTGGTTGCAATGAGCATGTTCTTAAATTTTTAAAAATTAGTAGATTTTTATGCCTGCTTGGAACAGAAAGAAAAATTTCAGAGCTACTTCACTCATGGTCACCTAGCATTGCATGTAACCTCAGTGGAAGAGACAAGCTTTGAGGAAGTCCAGAAGCAGTCTCACTCCCATCCTGCTGTCTCTGTCTGCTGCCCTCTGCCACAAACCTTCACTCTCCCAGATGAGCCCCTGTCATGCTATTATCCCAGGAGGCTCCATGGCAAGTCCATCTCTGGCACTGGAGCAGGGACCTGTCAGACTCTCCATAGGCACCTGTCAAGTGTCTGGATTAAGCACCTTGAGGGCTGCTCTGGCAAACCCTAATGCTTGTGGTTTTTGGCTTTGCCACATCAGTAGAACACCCTTTGGAAGCAGTGTGTGCATCAGAAAGGACTGAGTTATTGAGGGACAGAGAGGTGACCAACAGAGGATCCTTGAGCAGGGCAAGTTTGGTCTCCAAACCAAAGCAGTCTTACATCCATCAGTGGCACAGACTCTGCTGGGCACCTCAGGTAGCAGCAGCTCTGTGAAGTACATTGGCAGAGGCAGCTGCCCAGCCCCATGGAGGGCATGGGCCCCTTGGGGAGTGGATAAACCCATGCTGGAGATACCTTCCCTGACCCATGGCCATATGAGGATTTTGGCAGGCAGGTTACAGGAGCATGAAGGCTGGTCACCCTGGAATAACCTTGCTTCTCCTCCAGCCTCAAGCCATTCACTTGCCACTGCTACACAGCAGAGACCCAATGATCAGCTGTAATTCTCTCAGGTACACAGTTTTGCCACTTATTACCAACCTGCTTCCTCCCCATGTGTCAGCTTATCTCTGCTGCATGTTTCTAACAGTGCTTTCTGCAAATGTTTTGGTGCAAATGGAAGCAAATGCAGCAGAACCTGCCCAACCACTGATCTGCCTGCCAGCAAGATATACTCTCTGGGTCACTGCAGTGCAATTTTTATTGGCACAGGAACAAGAAAAGCTACTCAGTAAATTCTGTTGCTACTTTAAGTTAGAGTGAACTTAAATCCCATTCAAGCAGAGCAATGTGACTGACTGCAGAACACAGTAATGTCCTTCCATGAGCAAAGAGTCACTTGCAAAAGGTGGCTTGTGGATGGCTGTTACAGTATTTTTCTTACAAACTTGGGTACACCTTATCACTGTGAAGAAATATTTTTCATCAAATAAGCATTCCTCATCCCCATGCTGCTGTTATCATTAAACAAATATTGCATTTAGAGAGGATGGAAACAGGTTTATGAGTTTTTTAATGAACACAGCCATTACATTTACCAAACACAGCCTCAGTTCTGGGGCCCTCAACATAAGAAAGACATGGAGCTGTTGGACTGAGCCCAGAGGAGGGCCACAAAGATGGTCAGGGGGCTGGAGCTCCTCTCCCATGAAGGCAGACTGAAGAGACATGGGGTTGTTCAGCCTGGAGAAGGGTGTGGAGAGACTTATAGCAGCCTTCCAGTACCTGAAGGGCCCTACAGGAATGCCTAAGAAGAACTTTTTACAAGGACATGTAGCAATAGAAGCAAGGGTGATAACTTTAAACTGAAAGAAGATAGATTTAGATTAGACATTAGGAAGAAATTCTGTAGAGTGAGGGTGGTGAGGCACTGGCACGGGCTGCCCAGAGAAGCTGTGGCTGCCCCATCCCTGGAAGTGTTCAAGGCCAGGTTGGATGGGGCTTTGAGCAACCTGGTCTGGTGGGAGGTGTCCCTGCTCATGCTAGTTGGAACTAGATGATCTTTAAGGTCCATTCCAGCCCTAACCATTCAATGAAACCATTCTATGATTAGATGTTTACACAAAAACACAGATTGTACCACACTATAGGACTAAATAATTGGTTCCCCTATTCTAACACATTCTGCAAATTTACTGTAAGATAATTTTTACAGTGTAATATTATCTTCATGCAAGGCTTGTTTTCTTAAGCATGGACTTTAAAATATAGATATGATTTACAGGCTTGGATTGTATTTGTAAATTCTAAGTAAGAATCTCACTCATATGAATTGTGCTGCAGGAAAAATAACTAAACCTGATTTCTCACATAGATTTCCCTAAAGTACCCACTACCTGCATTGAATCAGTCAGAGGGTGAAATCCCAAGCAGCATTAGCTAACATACCTTAGGCTGACCTTATAGTCTATTGACAATTTTACACCATAAACAATCAATCAAACTCTTCACATTCTACATTTTAAAAAGTTATTAAATCAAGAGCATGTGTCTCTGGTGATAACTAAAAATGCCTTCTTTTCTATAGTTCGCACTTCTGGTGAGTACAGGGGCCTCCTGAGAAGGACTTACTGTTATGTGGAAGTCAGATACTATGTACATGCTTTCATGTTTAAGAGAGACGTGGTCTAGACCTTTCATAAGCAAATATTTCTGAGTTATTCCTTAATAATTCCTTAATTTCTCTTCTAACAAGAAAAAAAAATGTCACAAACAATTTAAATACTTCATACAATTAAAATAATTCAGTGCGTTCCAACTAAATTTTCCAGCTAATAAAGCACAAAGCAGAAGTGGCAGAAATTAAAATCTTCCAGTTGACCACTTCCCTCTTGGACAACTTCCAAACCAAATATTTAAGTCAGCATTCAGTTGCTTGAATCTTTTCACAAATATCCACAGCAATCCTCCTACTCATGCTAAATCTCTTGAAAAGTTTGCGAAGACATCCAGTAATGAGTAATTCCTAAAACTCGCATTCAGTATTCCCCTACAGAAGTTAAAACTTGACACTTTTCCCAAGCCACACCTTGGTGACCTTTTTATTTGTTTTAATCCAGCTAAAGTTAACCATAAGGCTGATTTATATGAAGTCATGACAGGAGTCTTCATCATCGTGGAAACAAAACCACTATGAAATCTTTTTCCCATTGACTTCAATACCTAAACCAATTGTCACTGCAGTCTTGTGTGTCATCAAAAGAAATGGAGTAGTTGTTCTCAAATACTGACAGGCAGGTGTGTGAGCATGTTTTTTTTTTTAATTTCAGAGGGGTGGCATATATTTGGATACTTTTAGAAATGAACGATAAATGAAAAATATAGCACAGTATGTTGAACTTCAACTTAAAAAACAGAGGACTTTACAGTGGAATATTTCATCTTTACAAAATGTCCATAGCCTGCTAGCCTGATTTTGGCCTCAGACCATCTGATGACAGATAGTTTAACACATTGAAATTTGCTGACCCTCAAACCACTGAGCTGATTTGTTTTGGGTGGTTGTATCTCATTACTTCCGATGTTCAACTACTTACAGAGAGAGGTAAATACCTGACACTTTCCAAGGGAGCTCTTCCACATAAATAAGAGCTGCCCTGAGTATCACTGGGCTTCCCAGCTCAGGATGGAGGGAAGGCTGGGTCTGCTTTTGAAGCCACACATGCAAGTGGTCCTGTGAAAAGTCTGAATGTCCCTTTTGAGGGTGTGAGATGTGGAGTGTCTTTGTCTTTCCAGGTGTCACCCCTGACACTCTGCTCTCAGACTGGGATCTGGCCTGCTGGGTTAGTAGACATGGCAGATAACCTGAAGAGCTTTAGGGACAGCAGCCTTCTCTATTGCTTGCTGAGATGCCCATGTGAGGCTGTCAGGGCAAATGTAACAATAGCTTTCCTGTTAGTCATTTCTCAGTGCCCTGCCAGACCTGAAGAGCCATTTTTGCCAAGTCTGTCCCCTCTGTCTGGGCAAGGGAGTGCGGGTGGCTGCTGACATTCCCTCAGTGTCAGCCACATCAAGCCTCATGGTGGTCTCTATAGGATGAGTCTAATCCTCTGCGTCACACTGCAACCTTTTTGTTACCAGTCAGAAGGTAGACTTATATTATAATTTCAGTTTTCAGGCGGCTGATTTTGACCTGAAGCTATGTGTTTTTTGGTACTTTGCCCAATTGCATCAATAAGCCTGACACTGGCCTTCCAGTCACTCCCATGGCTGTACATTCAGGAAAAGCCTGGTCTAAACATGGTTCCTAAGCCTATCTCCGTCCATCCTAGGGAGATTCCAGCAAAAATATTACACAACTCAAAACGCATGATAAGCAAAAACAATGCTAGGAAGGGCTCTACATTGAATAAGCTCTTCATGACGAATGCTAAACTAATGCAAGCAATGTCAACCACCCATGGCCATGTGCAAACTGTGTACAATGGGCGGGTGTGCAAGCCTGCCTTTGAGAGAAGACTTCAATCACAGGTAAATATGGCTTGCTTTGGTGTTATCAGTGACATCTGGTGGTAGTAGACAGTAAATTCAGTTGTTGATTAATTTTTTGTTTGGTTGGGTTTTTTTGTTTTGTTTTGATTTGTTTGTCTGCTTTTATCAAGACCATAGGAGTTTAAATGGTTAATTCCAACTGAAGTATTTTATGAAGTTGTATTGCCAATGTTTATTTCTGTCTGACAAAAATATATAAAATGGCCATGCAGCTTGCCAGGAATAAGGACTAATGAATACAGCAGGATGATATGTGGTAGTTGTAGAAAACACTAGAAGCAAGAGTATTTTGTGTGTCTGAAAAACAGTTGATGAACATCTGTTCTTTTTTTACTGTTAGCTGCATACAGCTTTGTAAGTTTTCCAAACCTCATAGCTCTTCCAAATCAATGAACACTGCAGCAGTTCAACTCTCAATTTGAAATACATAATTTGAATAATACACATGATGAATTAAAAAGGCCACCATGAAGGTGGAGTGGCTTAATAGAGAGAACAGGACACTACAGAGGTTCTGCAAAAAGCTCCATTGGTAAATGAGGGGTTGAGATCCACATAAAGAGATGAAATTTACTGGTGGGCCACCAAGATGGTTGGTGCTGGAGCATTTGTCCTGTGTGAAGAGGCTGAGGGACCAGGGCTTGTTCAGCTTGGGACAGAATGTTTCAGTGGAGTCTAGAAGTGGTTCCTCAGCACCTGGGGTGGGGATGATCAGCAGGATGATGGAGCTGGGCTTTTCCCAGCAGTGCATGGCAGGAGGACCAGAGAGAAGGAGTAGGAGTTGAAACATAAAGAGCTTGGGGTTAAGGAATCCCTTTCTCATTCTGAGGTCAGTCAGATGGTGGATCTGGTTGCCCAAAGAATCAATGTAGTCTCTGTCCTTGGAGTTTTTCAAGACCTGACTGGATAAAGCCCTGAATAAATGATGAGTGTTCTGGGGTGAGACACCACGCCCTACCAAAGCAACTTTGCATGCTACCAGGGAGAAGCAGAGCACTCACCTGGACCCCATTTCTGTGTTCCTAACCCCTTCTCAGACTGGACATTACTTCCACAGGGGAGAGCATTTCTCAGCACTGTAGTTTTTAGCTGAAAGCCAGAACTAGTGCACGTGGAGAAGTACCTTCCTTAATTTTGCAATTAATCTCAAGGCATACAAGACAGTTTTGTTTTAACATTTTCTATGTGGAGTTTCTATGTTCTTGCACCAGAAACTTATTTCATACATTAAGACATATTTTGGCAGTGCTTGAGACACCACGCCTCTCCTTTTCCTACTTACATGGCCACTCTTTTCCTACTTTCATGGCCATGTGCCTTACTCTTTCTTCTTGAGTAAAGAATGGGGAAGATTGTCAATCCAGAAAAGCACTGCTCTGATTCTCTGTGTGCACCTCTCTTGCTGCTCTGCTGAGTACAGCTATAGAAAGCAAAAGCTGCAAAACTTCATTGTGATTTTTAAACCTGACATTTCAGTAAGGCAAACATTATCCCAGGAATGAACAGTAAAATTACTTTTGTGAAGCCAAAACAGAAAACTCAGCTTAAAATATACTCCAGGAATCTGTGTGTGCTCTGATGCCATGTTCTGTCATGTCTGCTGATCTTCTTGAAAATGATTCCTGAAATGACATTTTACTCCAGAGATTCCTGAAGCCAGCATCTAGACTTTTAAGGTTCAGCTCACCTTGAAGAATAAACATCTCTCAGAGGAGTTAACTTTGACAAGGCAAGTGCAAAAAAGGACACTGATAGCTTATCAGCCATGATGAAAATGTGTTTCTTTTCTAGAGGTGCTCTTTTGTTCAGCCTTGGCAATGACAGTGGAATGTGTGTGGATGGCTGAGCTCCCTCAACACGTGTGGCTGCATGGTGAGTTCAACACACCTTGTCATTCATCTCCTTCTGCACTTCCAGGGGCAGTGTGCTGTCTGTCTCTGGGCTCAGCATATTTGGGCCAACACAGATGGCCAGGTTGCTGGAATCCATCCTGTTGGTCTCAGAGTTTTGGCCGATGTGGTGAAGCAGAGAGAGCAAGTGCTTGAGCAAGGTGAGGTTTGGTCTAGGCAGTTTCTCAGCCACCCTGCATAAGCAGAAACAAAAAGGTGACGTTAATTCGTGATGCAGCAGCCACTACTTCTTGGTTTGAGCAAGTCTCAATTAAACTCAGACAGATGATGCTTCCTCCAGAAAGAGGCATGCGTGTGCTGTTTTTCACTGCTTAGCAGAAGTATCATTCAGAAATCCCCAACAGCAGCTGAGCTTGTGGTTAATTATAAGAGTCTGAATTATGAGGTCTTGACTGAAAGGCAAGCCTTGCAGCACTCCATGTCTTTGAGTAGATGAGATGACATCAGGAGATGTCACTGGAGGCTTCCTCCATGAAGGCATGGGAAATTCATCTGCAGTTGTGCTGTGCAGCTTTCAGAGCACACAGTCAGCCCCCAGATCTGTTTTTTCTAAGGAGCAAAACATAGCTGTGGTCTCCATGTGTCCAATTTTGTCAGCAGCTGAAAAAGCTCCCTGTCAGTGCCTGTCCTGCAGCACAGTGACTACATCACCTGAGACACTCGCTGCAGCCTCTCACCTCTTCCTGTGCTGTTCATTTCACTGGGCCTCTCAGATACCCTCAGAAATTGCTGCTGCTAGAGCCCTCTAAACAATATGCCATGGAGCAATAGTATCCTGATACAAATAACAGGCTTTTAAGTGAGACTCTCGATTTCAGGAGAAATCACTGACCTGTCAGTCACTCTGTCACATTGGAGCTGGTTGCAAACTTCCTGGTCACAAAACTCACCCTTTCAATTCTTCAGTTTTGTCCTGCTTGCTGGGCTTCTCCAGAGCTTGCATCCACTTCTCATAGAGATCGCCCAACAGGAGTTTGGAGGGAATATGTCAGAGAAAGTCCTGCAAGGTCAAAAAATATAGATGAGTTTTTGGATACTACCCCTGAGCACAGAGTGAGCATCAGTGTGACTTGGAAATGATGGAGGGTGTTTGGGTGTGGGTCTGGGCATCTGGAGGGGCTGCTGCTCCCCAGGACATGGGGCTGGCACACAGCCACTGTGTGCACATGGGTCTGCACAGCCAGGGCTTGGGCTCTGCAGGTGCCTGGCTGCTGCAGGAGGTGCCAGCTGTTGGTTTCTTTGAGCACTGAGGAAAAAAAAGAACGCATTCTTGGGTGTGTCAGCTGGAAGGAAACAGATTTAATTTTGTGTTTTATAAGAAGCCTTGCACTTCTCCACAGGGCTTCTCCTGATACCCTCCCCTCCAGTTTGGCTCTGTAGCCTCGCTGGCCTGGGGGAGGATGGGGAGCATCCCTCGGGGGGATGTGTGGGTGCCAGGGGAGCGGGGAGGGGACAGAGGGCAAAGGCGGTGCAGGCACCGGAGGGCAGGACAGCCCGCAGCGATCCCGACGTGGAGAGACATAGGAAGACACTGGAGTCGTGCGTGGCGTGTTGGACATCCTACACCCGGGACACCTGGCTGGACTTCCCCCTCTGGTAAATCCCAAAGGCGTTGACCTTCTGCAAAATGTACTCCTACTTGTAGCATGAGGAGCCAACACTTGGGGTCACCCTACCCAGTTGACCCTAAGATCACAGACTCACAGAAAGAGTGGTTTGGGTTGGAAGGGACCTTAAGGATCATCTAGTTCAATACCCTGGCATGTCCACATGTCCCCTACGCTGTCCACACTAAGATTCTGCAGCTGTGGAGTGTTTCTACATCGTGTTTCAGCCTGTCCTTTGAATGAGATTGCAGGAAAAATACATTTCCCAGACTATATTCAACCATCTTTTCAGATGTCCCAGTAATTAACTGTTGTCTCCTCCTTCCCAGAATTTGGTGTTTTAGTTTTATGCCATCATCACGAGGTGCCTGAGCTGGGAGGCAGGGTGTAGCACAGTTCCAGCACACTGAGAGAGGGAAGCAGAGGCTTTAGCTCACAGACAGGCATGATGCTGGACTTCTGCTTTGTGTATTGTGGTTCTCATGGAAATCTTCCTGCATTTTTCCGGAGCAAAAAGGCTGTGGCAGAATCAAAACACTAAAAACCAGAAGTTCTTTGGAGCAAATCTTCCAAAAAAATTATGTCCCATATGGGCTCCCTGGGGAAATTTTCAGAAGAGCTTAACCTCCTGGCTTCTTTGATAACATACCCAGAGACACTCCCCGTGTGGAAATCTGGTCCCAGAGGTGACTGGGGATGAAAGGACACCTCCTTCTTGCTACTGCTTCGCATCTGAAATTGATTACAGACACAAAGCCAAACTGCATCTAGAGCAGGCTGTATAAAACCAAACAAAACACTCAACAGCCACCCAAAAAATGCATGCTGTGCCTCCAAAAGCCCAGATTATCATGGGCTCATCCCCAAACCCTATGTAGGGAGCAGCCTTGTTCTGTTTGCACAGTGCATTAAACTCATTTAGTCTGAAGTCCCAGAGCTGCCATGGATGATTCATCTCCTCCAGCACCTCTGGATGCTTTCCCAAGAGCAGAGCTCCTGGCACAGACCCCAAAACTGTTCCTACCCCAGTCCTTGTTAAGCAGGCACCTACATAAAACATTAACATTTTCTCCTCATGGAGACCAGGAGGGAGCGCTCAGCAAACGTTTATCTAGACATTATGCCGTGTACTTCTAGCAATTTTTCCAGCAGGAACACATTCCTATTTTCTTGTTGCTCAGGATCCACCAACAAGTTCTCTGATGCCTAAAGAAAGAAATCTTGCCTCACCCCATACCACCTGATAGCTGTTTCCCTCCAGAACATGGGTCTGGAGACTTTTGCAAGCAGCTCTTGCCAGTCAGGGCTGAGGACAAGAAAAAGGTGCAGATGTGCCTCTTTTCCAAATCATACAATCTCTTCAAGAAGCAGTTCCTGAGCAGTCACTGTGAAATGTCCTGGCATATGCAGATCCACAGTGTTTGCAGTGCCTGACCTATACAGAACAGCTCAGGGCAGGATCCATGACATCCCCCACTTTGTTACCTGACCAGACAGAAATGTCCATCTGGGGATGATGTGAATCCAAGGCTTGGAAATAAACCCCAAGAGAGTTCCTCAAGAGCAACAGGATGACTGAAAAAGGCAACCCTGGCTGGGATTGCCTCACCCATGCTGCACTCTCCTCAGCACAGTGGGCAGCATTTCTCACAGGCACAAAGCTGTCCTGTGGCCTAAGCAAAAGTCAGACACTTTCTGGTGCTACATCTCTTCCCAAATAGGGATGCACTCCACAACCCTCCCATCCCACACACACGTGAAAGAAAACACTTGTTCACTGTGGGCTCCTTGCAAAGTGCTCAGCAGATCACACTTCCCAGCCCTCTGATCACACAGCAAACAGTACAGGAACAAAAAGTAAAAAACTTTTTTTTGTTAAAAGTTCAGGGAAAGGAAGATTATGGTGTTTGTCTTCCCAATCCACCACTATGCATGCTGAGGTCCTGCTTCCCAGGGAGTGGCTGGGCACCTGCCAGCTGATAGGAAGCTGTGAATAAATTCTCCTTTTTGCCCTATTTGCACATGCAGCTTTTTTTCATCTTATTTTCTCCTTCTTTCCTTCTGAGGAGGGGGAGTGAGAAAGCATCTGGATGGGCTGTCAGTCATGGTCAAAGCACCAGCCCTTTTTTTATTGCTGCCCAATGTGGGCCATGAGATAACTACAGTTTTGATCTGGGCATAGTATAGCTGTGGTAGCTGGTAACTGGCAGGCTTCTGCACTTGCTTGATTTACCATGTACAGAGCCCAGGGCTCGTCAGCAGCTGCTTTTAGCTCCTGTCTTTTCTCCAACGCTTATCTCTGTGTTTAGCTGTGCCTGGGAACATTCTGATAAAAGCAGGAGATGTGAGCTTGGCCCTGGCACAGGTACCACATGCTGTGCCACGATGGCTGTGCTGCAGGGAGGTTTGCACCTCCCTCTTCTCCTTCAGGACTGATGTGGACACCTTTGTTGCACACACTTCGGTGGTCCTCACACATCCTCTTGTAACCTGCTTGACTGGTGTCATCTTTTTTGTCATTTTTGTGGAACCCAGTTTCATTATGATGATAAGAGGAAGCAGTTTGTTGGTGAGGCAACAAGGAAAGGTGCCTTTCAGCTGTCAGTCCCTGGGAGGCAGGGTGTCCCAGAGGATGTGGGCAGGTGCCTGAGTTGATTATCTCCTCCCATAGCCATTGGATTGGCACACTACTTGATATCTACTCCCTTAGCTAAGGGTAAACCCTTAGCACTGTACTGGGGCTTTCCCCACATCTCTCGAGGCTCCAGCAACATCAGAGGAACATGATTTTGACAGGGACCCAAACCACATCTGGGAATACTGTGGATAAGATAGGGATCCAAATCCTAACTATAGTAATTGTCCTAGAGGTCAAGAAGAAGCACTGGATGCAGATGTTGATGGGTCCATACCATTGATTGATTGGTATGTGAAGAGAAGGAGGAAAGCAGAAAAGCTGGTCCTCCAACAAGGAAACAAAAGGAAGAAGTGGGAAAAATCACCCAAGAGGCAGAAACTACCTGGTCCCTAACCTTGGGCAAACTTTGAGATATGCAGAAAGATTACAACCACAAGGCAGGCAAGCAGATGACTTCCACTGCCACAGAAGAAGGCACCCAATATCTAGGAGAATTATCAATGCTAGAAGTCTTCCACAGTGACAACCAGGAAGACAACCAAGTCTCCAAAGATTCATATGACGTTCAGTGTACATGAACCATGTGGAACTTACTACCAGCTGGTTTGAAATATACCCTATAACCCATACGACTCCCTGAAAACAGCATCTGAGCCTTGAAAGACGAACTCTGTGATGGCTCTTCTGGTGCCCCAGAAAGAACTGAGTCAGACAATGGGACTTATGTCTGAAACCTCACAGACTCCTCATAACCTCATAGACTCCTAGGCCGAGAGACATGGCACTGATGGGGTGTATCACATCCCTGACACGTGGTTGTATCACAACCACAAGCCTCTGGAAAGACTGAATGAAACAATGAACTGTGTTTTGTGTCTGGGGCTACAACAGTGTTGGCAACACGCTGCTGCTGCTGCTGCTGCTGCTGAGCAGTGGTTGCTGTGTCAAGGCTTTCTCTCTCATTCTCTATCCCTCCCACACCTCCAAAAATGACTGGGTTGGGGCTGGGTAAGAGATTGGGAGGGGACACAGCTGGAACAGCTGACCCCATCTGACTGAAGGAATATTGCCTACCACATGACATCGTGCTCAGCAATAAAAGCTCAGGGAAATAAGGCAGAACAGGGAGGGAAAATTCATGGTTATGGTATTTATCTTCCCACGCAACTGTTATGTGTGCTGAGGTCCTGCTGCCCAGGCTGGGAATCTGCCTGCCAGTGAGAAGTAGTGAATTAAATCCTCTTTTTGCTTTGCTTGGCCATGCAGCTTTATCTTTTCATATTAAACTGTCTTTATCTCAACCTATGAGGGTATTTTTGTCTTATTATCTTCCCTTGTCCTGCTGAGAAGATGGATAAGAAAGCACCTGGTTGGATGTGTGACAGCAGGCTAAGGTTAATCCAGCACACCCATGTGAACACAGCTAGCCACAGGCTTTGTATGTATGTTTATATACCTGAATATATATACCTACATATGCTCTCCTTCGAGCTTATTGACTTAGTAACGGCAGGCAAAGAAGATCAAGTCAGCTTTTCAGGTGGTAAAAATAAATTTGAAATAAACTTCATGTTGGAGAATTGCTATAAATTCCTTCAACAACAATAATAATAATTTTATTAATTGATAATTATTATTGTTACTGTTGTTATTATTATTACTACTACTATATTGCATAGTGCTCCCAGGGTGGTAAAAGTAAGCTATGTTGACTGGGTGTCAGTGAAATGCTTCCTCCAGTGAAAAGCCAGGTGCTGATGCAGCCCCTGCACTGTTCAGGTAATCCAAGCATTGCCATGAGGGGTACCTGAGGGGTGACTGTCAACAGAAGTGATGGTAGCAGAGCCTGGATCTCAGTATGTACAAGACGTGGCAGATGGAGTGCTAAAGCAAACAAGCTGGCTGGCAGCAGACATTTTAGTAATAAAGCATCACAGGAGCTTGCAGATTAGTCTCTGATATTACTGGGCTATGTTCCAGAGACTGTTTTCACTTTTTTTTTTTTTTTTTTTTTTTTTTTTATTTTATATTCCTTAAATATCTGCAAATGAAAGCCTGCTAAGCTCTTGGATAAGATAAGTGCCTCTTTAACGTCTCAGTTTCTTATGAATTTCAATTAGCAGGTTTTTATTATCTTAACTGGTGACTGCCTGTTTTAATTGGGCATCTCAGTTAAACTTACAGTGCTGACATATTTGAGGCTTTGTACAGAGCAAAACGTGACTTTCTTTTAGCATAAGCACAGAAAGAAATACAAATTGTAAGAAATAAGATATCCATTTCTACAACTCTGATTTTAATTTTCTTCCTTTCACTGTTCAGTTGTCAGCTTCCACAATTCTCAAATATTTTACATGTAGATAGGACCTGACTAAGACATTAGGAAAAATTCTTCCCTTCACAGTGATCTGGAAAGTATTTCTGTTCTAAGCAAACATAGATGGCAAACAATTGTCTGTCCTACTTCTCTGGAGGCCTCAAACCATAATTTTATCTGTCCAATTTGAGCTAGAATCAATAATAAACAAATATGTAAATATAGGAATCAATCACTCCTGATCATGTTGTCTGGAAACATATTGGAACTTCCACAAAAACTGGCCTGCACCCATGTTCTGGAGGGCTTAACTGAGCTTTCACAATAGTTATACAGATGATGCCAAACCTCGTGTAACTTCCCCCTTAATTTTTGCAAGCTGCCAGAGGGTGTCACAGAGGGAACCCAGCACCTTGGAAAGGAGCTATATTAATGTTTTATACAAGAGATACCCTCAGCAAGAATTCCCCAAAAATGCAGGGGGAAAAAAACGCAGCCAAACCAAAATGCCCACAGAACTCCTTGGATCACACAGAGCCAGGAAAAGGGATAATAGTGGCAGATCTAGGCAGCTGATTTGCAGAGGCCAGCAGTAACCAAGCAAGGGCAGACATGTAGTTAGATGCAATTTTAGCAGGAGTTTCTGTCTACCTGTCCTTTCAAGGTCCCTGAGTGGTTTTGAAGGGTGCTATATTTTGCTGGGGTTCTTTAAGGAATTCATTTTTTACAGGCAGGAACACACTATTCCATCTCTCTCCTTCCACAAAAACAAACTAGGATTTTTAATAGCCTGCTCTCATTGGACAGGACACTTGTCCTGCTCCTGGGCAAGAGCAGTTCCTATGCTTTTTCCTAATTCAAATAGCATAATCTGGACTGCAAGAAGTAGTGTCCTCTCTGGAAGCAATTATTACTTGACACAAATCCTTCAAGTTTTATCTTTAGCTGCCAAGCAGCGCAGCTCGTTGAGAGCAGGTCACTAGTAAAATGTAATGGTTAAATACAGACAAGTCTGTGGGAGAAATAGTCCACTTGGAACAGATAAAAGCTCTCTTCACTTGGGTGACTTGGATTTCAGTAAGAAAATTGAGAGTGTTGAATAGTAGAATGTCAGTGCCAGTTGTTTAAAGGCCCTGTGCCACAGTTAAAAGAGTGATTCCCCAAAGCTGGGCCTAGGAGACTGCTGAGGAGGCATTTTATAGACTGAACCAGATACCTGTAGGGACATTTACCTCCACCAGCCTTTACCTCCAGGCCAGTAGTGACACAGGCCCCAATCTTTAATATCATTCCTGCTTGCCTGATGGATTCCCATTTGGGCTGGAAATGCCCCAGCACCAGTGATCTGTGTCTATTTCTGACACTCTGTGGTCTTCCATTCATACCTGCCATGATGTCTCAGTAATAGCCCTGGCAGGGACAGCTTGGCTCTGCCTCCAATACATAAACACCCATGAAAGGTCGTCTCTTTCTAAGTCACTTCTCACAAAAACATAGAATCCTTTATGTTGGAAAAGAGCTTTGAGATCATCAGATCCAACAGTTAACCCAGTGCTACCAAGCCTAACATTAAACCACGTCTCTAAGGACCACATCTACCCATCTTTTAAATACCTTCAGGGATGGTGACTCCATCACTTCCCTGGGCAGGCTCTTCCAGTGCCTGACAACCCTTTTAGTGAAGAAATTTTTCCTAATATCCTACCTAAACCTCCCCCGGCACCAATTGAGGCCATTTTCCCTCTTGTCACTTGTTACTGAGGAGAAAAGACCACCTCACTACAACCTACTTTCAGATTTCCACTTAACGTCTCCTTTGGGCTACTGTTATTTTCTCTCTTTTCCCGATGAGAAGAGGGCGCTTGCCGGACCCGGCCCGGATCCCAGCTCGGCATCCTGACGGTCCCCTCGGGTTTTGCTGCCAGGGGAGGGAGCGGCTCCTCCCTCCCTCCCTCGGCGGGGAGGGGTAGGGGGGGAGCCGGCAGAGGGGTCTCCCTTCACTCGCACCAGCTCCGCGCCCGAGCTCCTCCCGGGAGATGCCGGGGCCGCGGGCAGGCGGAGCGGGGCGGCGGGGCAGCTCCGGAGGCGGCGGCGGCGGCTTTGGGGTTCCCAGAGGCGGGGCGGTGAGTGTGGTGTGGTGGCGGGGCGGTGGCGGGAGGTGCTGAGCGGAGCGGGGCAGGGCTGGGGTGAGGGCGCGGGGCAGCATCCCCCCGCCTTCCCGGGTGTTAAAAAGTGATGCTGGCGGCTGCGTCGGGCTGTTCGAGGTCAGAGAGTGCTAAGGAGCTGTCTGGGTCTTGAGCCTGGTTTTGAATTTGGGGAAAAAAAAAAAAAAAAAAAACCAAAAAAAAAAAAAAAAAAAAAAAACCAAAAAAAAAGAAAAGAAAAGAAAAACGTGAAGAATTCTCCTGCCTAAGTCCAGAAATGCGCTTCCGAGAGCGTTGGGCCGGTTCGGTACTGTGGGTGCCCAAAGGGGTTTGTGCTCCCAGCCCCGGGGCCCAGAGCACTCTTATCCTCAGAAAGTGAGTCAAGGGGGGCGGGGGGTGTCAGGGTCAGGTTATCAGAGGTGAGGCGGGACCCCACCTCCTGCCAGAGACAGGATTTGAAGAGACTTCTTGGCAATATCTCTGCACGGCCGAAGTACTCAGAGACCGTGTTAGGGCAGCAGTCCTGGAAAACAGAACCAACAATAAAAAAATACCCTCAGCCATGAGTAAATGGATATAGGTTAAAAATAAAATTGGAAGGTTTCTTGGCTATATCTGTGTAAGGAAAAGTGTTAAAGAGAGTTTTTTGTTGCTGTCATTGTTAAGGAGAGGTTTAACATCATTGCAAGAGGCATGATTCACATTAGTGCTGGCTGTGAACTCTGGACGGCAGCACCTGGCAGTCTAGTGTGAGCCCAGGACCAAAGCCTGGTCCCCAGAGGGGTCTCAGCTGCAGTGATTGCTCCTGTCAGCAGGGAGAGGAGCCCCACCGCCAGCCCATCGACTGGGAGGCCAGAAGGGACCCTTACATCATTTAGTCTGACCTCAGACAGGAGTGAGGTGCTGGCTGGGAAACAAAAATAAAATTGCCAGTGACTGAATCTCTGCACCGAAACATGGTACTGCTTCCTGACATTGTCAGCTTTGACAAATAGACTCTTCCACAAAAAATGAGATTAGTGGCAGGGGCTCTCTGCATGAAATGCTTTTGCAGAGATACACGGATCGTAAGTAGAAGCTCCAGAGCTTACAAATATAAAGCCTGGAAGTGTATTTTACATGCCCACTGAGCTGTTTTTCCATTGTTCCTTTTGCTCTTCAAAATTCAGACTGCTAGCAAAAATGAACTGTTTTCCAATAAGAAAGAGCTTACTGAAAAAACAAAAGTTCAGGTTGGAAAAAAAGAAACAAATAACTGTTTTGCTCATGTCTGTAGAAACACTGTAAAAAGATTAAAATTTCAAATACGTGTTTGTATCTCTCCATGTTTTTTTCCTTTTAACCTTTAGCTGTTTTTGCCGTTGTTTGATTTTTCTATTTCTGATGAGAGGGCAGAAAAAAAACCCCCAAATTGTCAGTGATTATTTAGCAGCGAAAATGCCCTGAGATAAATTTCTACTTTGCTTAATTTTTTCCAAAAGTCACCCTTTGGTATTCACTGAAAAAAATATTATTTTCTTTAGATATAATACAGCTCCCGCACTCGCACCCATAGCATGAAGCTGGATGTGTCTCTCTGGTCTTTGATGTTCAATCTTGTCTTCACTTCCAGTCATATGCATCTGTCCCCCCACTACTTTGCTTAATCCTGCTACTTTTTCAGAGTACCAATGATCTCTGAAAATGGAACAAGACAGTACTGAATAAGGCTCCTCAACTTATGTCCTGCTTGTTTCCGGTATCAACAGCATGCATAACCCCCTTGCAATGGTACAGGAGTAGGGTGTCACAGGAGTAGCCAGGCCCTACTGGGACATGCTCCCAAGAGACAAGAAGGGTGAATCGCCTCCCCAGCCCTGTGTTTCCATCAGCCCAGTGCACCATCTGCTGCAGACCAATGGGTCCTCCTGGGAGCCTGAGAAATGTGTATCTTCTGCAGATAATCATGGGTGTCTGGCTCGCATGGTGTGGCAGGAAAAAGGATGACAGTGTTTGAGGTTAATGAAGGCCAGTGCAAAGCTGCAGCCTGCAGTAATTTATTACCTTGGACAGCAGGAGTCCAGAAGGGTTGGACGCCGAGAAGGAACGAGCAGGAGAGCAGGGAGATGAGACGGAGGAACAGCCTCCTAGTGGCATTGCTGGATGGAGACAGCAGCAGTGCCCAGCAGAGCTTGTCAGGGGGATGTCACAGCTGGCTCTTGCAGAACCTGCAGAAGGGCCCCTGCTGGGGCTCTAAATCACAATGATTGCATAGTCAGTAAAGAAAATCTCACCAGTCCCCATATCCAGGCTGCTGGCTTTTAAACCTCTTTAGAGGTTTAACATCACTGACTCCAGTGATGTTAGTAGCACAAAGTAGTTTTGGAAAACAGTTATAATATAGACAAGCTCTGAGAAAACTCCAGTTTGGTTTATTCCATAAAAGTCAGGGGCCGCTCCAGTGACCTTTGGACTGCTATCTTAAATCAAGACTGCTGTCCCTTAATTCAGAGGAACAATTCTCTGCCCACATCAATAAGAGATTAGAAATCCTCCTTTTGTGTGTGTTTGTAAGTTCCTTTCCAGCCTGCATGACTGTTTCAGGGCAGCAGTGTCCCAGGCCATCCCTGTCATCACTACCCTAGTCATAGTCTGAGCACCAGCACCAGCAGCATCTGCAGACATTTTGCTCTGGCAGTGCAGTGATGCCTCAGAGACTGTCTGGATGCTTCTGTCCTATATCACCAGCTCCAAGCACTTCCTGCTCCTTTGCAGTGGTGTGAGCTCACCCCAGGTGGTTCCTGGCTTATTCCCTTTTCTCCTTCTCCTCTTCCATTTCCCTGGCATCTCCTGAGCAACACCAGTTACACAGTGGTAACGACATTTGGTCCCTTGCTCCCATCACCTCGGTCACCCCATTACATCCCTTACTCATCTGTCCCCACCGTGCCCGCCCAGGCAATGATCCCTGCACCACAGTCCTGGTACTGCTTTGGATACACCCGCTCACATCCCTAGGGGCAGGAGGGAACCAGACACTTTGCAGCCAGGCAGGGGGCTACAGGTGAGGTGGTGCAGTGACCACCACGGGGATCCAGGTCTGGCTGTGCTGCTGAGAGAGGTGGAGCAGGGCTGCCACGTGGCTTTTGTCCCCTCCTTGCCGCTGGCCTCAGGCAAGAAGCAAAGCTACGGTGAGGACCAGGAAAAAGCTCATTTAAAGAGCTTATCCCTCCCAGGATCCCCTTTTCCTCCTGTTTTTGGTGGTGCAATGTGCTGGAGTGGTCACAGTTGCCCCTTCACAGGCCTCCTCCTCATGTTCACATCCACTATGTGGCTGAAGAAAGGAAAGTCCCTGGGAATTTTGATGTGTCCTGGCTGAGAAAAAGGCAGCTTTACCTGCCAGAAATCCCCTGGGTTCCCCTCTCTGCTTCTGCTTCTGGTTTCTCATGGGCTTCACTTGAAGCAATCACTTAACATGAACCCTGACAAATGTCTGTGTCTCAACCAGTGATGGATACTTTGGTGAAGTTAAGGAAGGATATGGGTTTGCCATTTTCTCAAAGACACTTGCCTACCACTCTGAAGGGGCCGCAGAAGTATGATTGTAAATTTGGGAGCATTTCTGACAGTCTTGAAGAAACAGAAGCCTGAGTTTTTAGAAACATGTTTTGTTTTCAGCTAATGCTTGCCTTTGCTGAAGAATTTGGGTACCTAAAAGTCTCTCCAGATGGCAAAATCATTCCTGTATACCTCTGAAAGAGGTAACACTTCTAAAGTCTTCCTGATTTATTAAAACCAAGTCATGCATTTATGCCTATAAGCCAGCAGCATTAGGTTAGCCCATATGAGGAAGAATGACTAAACGCTGGATTTTCAATTTTTTTTTTTGGTGCAGTGCTTTGAGTTCTGACTTCTCTGCCACTTTCTAAAGGCAAATAATTTGGTGCCAAGCTTGTTCATCACACTCAGTGTCTTATATTCCACTGTAATGCACAGAGCAGTGGGATTTCTTTCAGGCTTTCTCCTGTTTTCCTGATTATGGTCTAGTCTTGAGGCAATTCTCCTTGTGTCTGGGATGGAGCCCTTGTTCCTCTTTTAGAGTAAGAAGGGTTGGAGTTTGACTTGTGGCTGGTACTGTGATATCCTCTGTGAAGCAAGAAAAGATTTCTGTTAAGTGGAGGAAAACCCCTGAAGAGAGGAAGTATGATGTAATTGATAGTTAATACTGGCATAAATGGGTTCCAATTCTCCCACCTCTTGGACCACAGGGCAAATTTGATTTTGCTTTTCTGTGCCTGCTGCTTACATTAGAAATGTGAACTCTTACATTAGATATCACAAGTAGTTTTCTTTCTTCACTGAAGTAGCAGCAGCACTTCAGGAATAAAGGTTTTCTTCATGGCATAACACTGTTTGGTTCAATGAATCAAATGAAAATTTCCATTGTCTCCATGTAAATAAAAGACCAAACATGAAATTCAACAGGTGTGCCTAGATGCCAACCTTGGCATTGCCCACCTGTACTGGCTTTCTAAAAGTTTTCCTGAGAGGAAAGAGAGCAGAGGGAGGTTTTACCTCAATCATATGGGAGGCTAGGAGAGAGGAGAAGTTATCCCCAGTAAAGATCTTCAGTATCCATGAACAAGCACGTGGGCTGATAGATGGCTTAGCAGTCTTGAGAGGCTGGTGGGAGATTGTCATGAAGTTCTTGCACTGATGAGGACTTAGGCCAAAAAGCAAGAAATAAACACCCCATGTGTGAACTTGTATTCAAACTTTTCTAACAAAGCATTAATTTAACTTTTAAAATCATAAAAATGTAATGCACTTTCCACGTTGAAATAGCCAGTTCCAAGCCCCTGGGCTCTGATAAAAGAATTTATTGCTTCTACCTGAAACATGCTGCATGCTCTGCATTGATTCCCCACAACCCAGTACCTCCCACTTCCTAGTTTTAGTCCTTTGCCACTGAATTGCTATGCCTACCTAAACCTGCCACCCTAACCAGACAGGATTTTTTCCTCAATTCACTGAGAAGCCATCACCTAAAGACCTTAGGAAGGGAATCATTTGGAAGTAATTCTCACCTGTCTCAGCCACAGCCAGCCTGCTTCTTCTGCAGTCACAAGTACCAGAGCTGAATAAAACTAAGTACATTTGCAACCCATCCTCACTGCTGGGCCAAGGGTCCTGCTTCCCCACCTCTGCAAGGAGGAAGCAAAATACCACAGACCCTCTCCCTCATCCAGAGCTGAGTCTGCTAAAGCACATAACCCAGCTGCAAAGTGCAGTGGTTCTGCAGGATCTGCTGTGGCTCCCCACCCCGCAGCAGTGACTCTTGTGTTCATGCCTCAGCCTCTTCAGAGATCTTCCAGCAGCCCAGAGTCAGGTTTTATTCTCCATTGTATTTAGACTGAAAGGAGAAGCATCAGGTCAGGTGATGTCAGAACATATGCCTGAGTACATATGTACCTTGAAAGATACTGCATATTTAATCTTCACTGTATGTAGATGAAATTGTGGCAACTCTAGAATAATAGGAATAACTGTAACTAATAATTTTCTTTATACTGGCTCAGGGAGAGGAACAAGCCTGTTGCAGTACTCTTTCTTTGCCCTCCTTGATGAGATGTTGTCCCAGGCACCCTGAGCATCATGCTGCCACCAGCTACAATCCCCATCCCCACTCCAGGTGACAGTCAGGAAGGTTGGGTTTCCCTGAGGATCCCCTCATCTTCTCTGCAGAGAGGATGCTTCTGGCTAGCTCTAGGTGGGTTCAGAAATGGTTGCTGGCCAACCTCTTGGTTCCATTTGCTGTCAGACATTGCACCAGATGGAGAAGTGATGTCTGCCCTCCTACATGCAAATTGTTTGGGAAATCTGCACTGAACACTCCTCCCATGTTTAAATGGAGGTGAGATGACAGGAAACACTGGTGATTTTATGAGCTGGTATTGTCAGAGTTCATGATACAAGGGTGTAAGCTGAGGAGAAAAGAGTCCCCTGCCTGGGTCAAGATTCATCCTTCCTCATTTCCCTGCAGTGTACAGCTATTTCTATCACTATGTCACTGGACTACTAATTTCTGCTGATATTGCAAAACCAGCAATGAGCAGACTGTGTGTGTGTGTCTCCCCTATTTTAAGATGGAGATGGAGGATTCCCCCAAACTGAAGTCTTGGTGGGCTCAACCATGAAGACAATACCCCACAGCATCTTAAAAGAATAACCTTTCCCCAAAACACGTTTAAGTTTGTGTGCTCTGCAGTGACCTCCATGAGTGCAGCACAGGCTTTGTCACATACTGACCTTTTGCAAAGCAGCTGACTTCAGAAAAGCTTCTGGTAATAATGAGTCAATGTTTATCAAAGAAAAAAACCCTGCTGCTTTTGATAACAGATGTATATAATTTCAGTGTTCATTTCTTTGACTTCCAACGATTGTGTATTTTAAGATATTTGCCAAAGGCAGGCAGCAAATAGGGCCATGATAGTACAAGCAAGGAAACAGCCATTGCATTCAGAAACCATCTCCTCTGCAGGTATGAAGCAGTATCACCTACTCCTGACCCATGAGCTCTCACAGGCTGGGCGGCCAAAGGAGTAAATATGCTAGTGTCAAACTGGTGTAAACCAGGGGTAAATACACCATTGTCATGCCTGGCATTCAAGTTCTTCCCCAAAGCTAGAGGTACCACAGCATGCCCACTCCTGTCTTTCTCTGTTTCTTGCAGAAAGGGGTTTTCTAGTACCTGGCCACAGTGCTGCTACAGCTTCATAGCCACTTGTGCCAGTGTCCTTCACTGCAATGAGAGCAAGGTGACTTCTCCCACTACTGCTTTACTTTTCTCTGACAATAACAGCCAGAAGCATTGCTCATCTCCTCTGGGAATCTGCATTTCCTTTGGGTTACATGGACCAGGGTACCATAGGGATGGGCTCAGCTGGCTTGACACCCCATCACAGTGCTCGATCCCTGACACACTCATGCAGCCCCCAGTGCCTCCAGCTCCAGTTGCACTTTACACAGGCACCCATTTTTGAGCTGGGCTGGTTTGCATTGGAAAAAAGGTCTGCAGACACAGAGGGTAGGGCTTGTTTGCTTTTTGTAAACCGCACGGAGTTGTATGCTGCTAAGAATTTCCAGGAGTAGAAATCGAGAGTTAAGAGGTGAAAGCTGCTGAAATCCTGATGAACTTGGGACAAAGATTCACTGAAAAACACATGATGTTCATATGATGTTTTAGTCATTCTTTTTCCACCCAGTAAATGGGTCCAAATCTTCAGAAAGTTGTCTGTAAACATATCACCCTGCTTTTCAACTACCTTAAAAAAACACAACAAACATGACTTTAATAAATCAAGCATCTCCTAAAGGGTGGTAACTCATCCTTTATTGGCCTCATGTCAACACATCACTGCAAGGAGCCATTTCTTGCCTCTGATGGTCCTCTTTGTGTCACTTCTTTCTGAGATAGTCTTGTTCCCTGGCCTGAGGCTCACATTCTGGGTTTGCTGTGGCAAAGCACAGGTAGGAGGGATTTGAGCTCTTTAAGAGGTGAACAGCTCCCCTCACCTCTAATGGAAACCAGCTTGGCTGCCTCTGCAGGGCACCCAGCTTGCTTCTGGGAGCCCAGCTGGGCTTGATGAGAGTGGTGTCCTCTCACCCTACCTGAGGGAGGTAGAGTGTCTGTATCCAGCCCAGCTATTCCAGCAGCCATTTATAGTCAGTGAGGAGAAGAGGACACTTCTGGGAAGGATTGTGACTCTTTTCCCAGAGCCAGCAGCAGAGGTGGGGGTGGAAGAATGGTGCCCTATGAGCACCCGTGTTTCCCCACTGCCTGTAAAAGGAGATTGGAGTGTGCAGTTCCCCTGCATACATCAGGGATGAGGGTGCCTTAATTGAGATGTACACCCACTGGGGTGCCTTGGCTGGTGGTCCCAGGGCTTTCCCTATGGTGCTGTGGCTGAGCACCTACCCTGCCAGTGCTGCTGTGCCTGGCTGGATCCATGGGGCAGCAGCTATTCTGCTGATCATTGCAGGACTTGGAGCCCTGGCACCCGAGGAGAAATCTGGCAGCATCCAGGTGTTAGGAACACAACCACATTTTATGCTCTTCCCATGCATGCTTTGTAGCAATGACTCATTTAAATGCTCAAATCCCTCACCTCTGTGGGAGCTTTTCTGGGGAAATTATAACAAACTCATTCTCATTTTCAGCCCCTCAAGACTGTTCCTTCTCGCCGGTGTTCAGCACCATCGCTCTTATTCAGCAGAGGTCTGAGCAAGCCATGGTTGCCTTCAGCCAGGTAGGTACTTTTTGTGCTGTACATACAGTGACTCCACAGATGTTGAATGACCAGGAGCAAGGTGATGTACCTTCAAGGGACTTGGAGCATTTACTAGATGAGGAAAGGCTGAGAGAGCTGGGTCTGTTCAGCCTAGAGAAGAGGAGGTTGAAGGGGATCTCATCAATACTTATAAATATCTAAAGGGTGGGTGTTTGAGTATGGGACGAGACTTTTTTTCAGTGGTGTCCAGTGACAGGAAAAGGGGCTATGGTCACAAACTGGAACACAAGAGGTTCAGCCTAAACATAAGGAAAAACTGGAACAGGCTGCCCAGAGAGGTTGTGGAATCTGTATCTCTGGAGACATTCAAAACCTGCCTGGACACCATCCTGTGCAACCTACTCTAGGTGAACCTACTCTGATCTCCAAAGGTCCCATCCAACCCCTAACATTCTGTGATTCTGTGAACTGCAGCTACTTCACTGCAATGCCTTGACTTCCCTTCTGTCCTCTAATAAACTCAGTCCAGTTGGTCAAATAGCACCGCTAACTAAGCGTGGTGATGTTGCAAGTAGGCCCATTATGTATTAAAACAAACTTACAGAGGAAAGCAGGAGGGGCAGCAGCACCTTGGGTTTTCAAGTAGTAAAGTCTGAGTCTTTAAGCATTCCTTGCTTGGGGAATGGGGCAGAGGATGCTGTATGAGCACTCACAGTTAATTATTCCTCTGTTAAGTCTCTCATCAGAGTGAGCACGTTTTTTGCACTCATTTCTTGACATGAACATCAGGAGCTGTCAGGCTGTGAGAAAGGCCAAGTTTAACACATTTTCCCTTCACTGGAAATGCTCCTGATTGAAGTCTGTGCAGTGGCTCTGTGTGACAGCTCCTGGCTTGCCATCTGGCTCCATCTCGAGCCCAGAATCATCCTACAGCCTGGGGGGATGGGTGGCACGCAAATACTGAACAAATGTTCAGGACTTACTGCTCTGTTTTCTTTGACCCAGCTGAGCAGGAAAGTGGTCCCAGTGCCTCATCCACCTTCATGCACAGTATAGATTCTTTCTCTCATTTCTGCAGAAGTCAGCATCTACCAAGACCACGGAGCATTCCTAGTGGTGTAATCTGTGTTGTTGCTGATGCCATCATCGAATTTGCAGCTGATGCCAACAGCTAATTTGCCTGCAGCCTGGGGATATGGAGGAGGAAGGTGTGCTCTGGCAGTCTCCTCTGTTTTACTATCCCTCCAGACAAAACCAGTTTAAGGTATCTCAGCAGGACATGCGAATGTCCTCAGTTGCCAGCACATGGCTACTTTTGTGATGGCAAAAGAGAGGGAGAGGGCTAGCTGCAGAACCGGGAGAAATAGCCCTTGGGACTCGGGTTTGTCTGTCTGCATTTCAGGGGGTGAGCTGGGGCAGGGCAGAGCAGGAAACTCCTCTCCTCCAAGCAGTGGTTCAGCAGGAGCTGCCACCTCCCTCAGCCCCAAGCCTTGCCTCAGCACCCAGCCTGGCTGATGGAGGAGCATTGCTCTCCAGGCAGTGTGGGCAGCAGAGCTATGATGATTTTCACATGCTTGGCAGCTTGCTCCTCTGAGTGACTGCCTGCTTTGCCTGTCCCTTGAGCTGGTGTTAATCCTGCTGAATTGCCTGGGCAGAGCCCCAGCTGCTTCACCCACACTGGCATCACAGCACTAATAGCCATGAGGGCCTTGAATCAGCTCATCTCACAGAAAGAAGTATCATTTCCATGGAATATATTTGGTTCAATGGATACACAAAACTGCTGAGACACAGAAGATGCTCATATATAAGTTGGGTTAAACTGACTTTCCTCTGTGCTACAGACACAGTCCCTCCCTGAGACCTCCCAGCCTGGTGGTCAAGCCACTGGTGACACAATGCAACAAGGAAAGACCACAAAGCCCACTACTAAGCTGTCACCTTTCAGGATTCAGACCTGTCACAGGTGGAATATCCTGTGAATTTTTCTGTTCCAGTAGTAATCTATACAAATACCACAGAGCACTTACTGGAGCATTACTCTTCATGGCCACTATACAGCAAGGATGATTTTGAAGTGGAGGTGAAAGCCTTTGTGATCTGGTTACCAAACCCATGAACCATCCAGTCGTGACTGTTCTTGGATTAAATAGTGATTTTTCCCTTTCCCATATGGAAGGAAGAAGCCATCAGTAGAATGAACCTTTTGTTTTAAAGCACACACCCTCTAGTAAACTGAGACCCTGAAGGAATACATTCCTTGGGATGTTGTCTACAGGATATTTCCTGACAGCTGGTATTTATTTTTGTACCAGGCATCTTTTGTACCTCTAAGGCTGAGTTTGTATATTGCTCATTAGGTGCTATCTTCATCACCCACTCCTGGCAGAGAAGACATTAAACAAGGTGTATCCTCTTCAAACATTTATTTATGGGGACAGAATTCCTACTCCAAAGGTTTTCCACTAGGTTTTCCACTGACGTAGTGCTGGAGGGGTCAGTGGACCCAGACCAGCTCTTGCCATGACTGCAGATACAAGTGCAGAAGATGAGAGAAGCAGTGTACTGAAGATGGCAGTAAGTTGGGCTTTCAGGAGTGCAAGGCAAGACTGATCAGCTTTTACTGTGACATTGGAGAAGTCATTTAGTTAACCACTGGCTTGCTTTCCAGTGTAATAGTGAAGCTAGCACTGCATTTTCTTGCAGAGAGAAAGATCCATTTGGGGCCATCTTCACACTGATAGAACAAGGAGTAGGGGAGTTTGGGCTCTTTGCAGTCTTTTCAGTGTTGCCCTGCATAGGCTCCTTCCCCTGCATAGGCAGCCAGGGTGGCACAGCATGTACTGAACTGTCCTACAGAGTTGCTGGATCCCATCCCAACACTGAAGATATAATTCCTGTCATTATGTAACCACATTTAGTGGTGCTTTTTTTCCTTTTTTTTTTTTTTTTTTTTTTTTTTTTTTTTTTTTTTTTGGGTGTGACAAACTTGCCTTGCCAAGCTGAGAAAACTCAGGGAAATATCTGCAGAGATGCAGAGAGGGGTGAGTCACAGTGTCTGGGGGCTGATGGCAGAGACCCTTGTTTGGAAGGCTGTGGTTGCAGGAGGTGGGAGGGTTTCTTGCTGGCCACAGGACTGAAGTGGGCAGGTGTAGATGAGTCAAGCGAAGGCTGTTGCAAAAGAAGATCCTGAGGGTGAAATCCATGGTATTGCTGGTAACACCACAAAGTTTTATGGGTCAGCTCGAACTTCAGTTTCTTTTCTATGCCCTCCTACTGCTTCTTGAAAGCCATGCTGCTATTGCCCTTCAGTTTTTCTCTTCATTCACTTTTACTGTCTTCTTCCAATTTTCATCCTCTGTGTGCTTATACTAACTAAATGCTTTAGCTCCCTTGTTTAACCAGCTAATGATAGTGAGTTTTCTATCATAGGCTGACTGATAGGAAAATAATGAGTAAAAAAATAATACTACCATAGCATCAGCTGAATGGAAACATAGTAGGTTGGGTGCTGCTTTTCAGGGGCAGAATGGGTGTTCATCCCCTGCTCTGGTCCAGACAGGCTGTATCGTCTTCAGCATGACATTTCACCTCTCTGCTTCACAAGTTCCCATCTGTAACACAGGGTGAATAATGCTGCCTTTCCTCATAGGGATACGGCAAGGAAAGAGGTAGCTAACAACTCACCACAACAGTGGCCTAATTCATACAGAGGTAGATGTAAGACAGGAACCTGAAGCAAAACCAGAAAGTAAAGTTTTTCAGGGTAGGACTCATCCCTTTATTAACTCTTGGCATAATAGGACTCTGATGCATGCAGGGATCCCTCTTTTTTTTTTTTTTTTTTTATAATACAAGTAATATGTGAAAGTATTTCATATTAACTGGGAGCAGCTGACTTGAGAGTTTAAAAAGAAGCCAATTTTAAAGACTGAAGTAACACTCAGCTTATCATGTAGGTTAGTTCAAAACAGTTCATACAAACTGTTCTGATGAGAAACTGAGAGGCTCGCTGATATTATTATAGAACATGCCTAGTTTCTTCAGAAATTACAAGTTTTTGTTGAAAAAAACCCCAACACTAAAAGTATCACCCAAACTAAAAAGCTTCTCAATGGGAAAAATACGTCACAATTGTTGGTAGAGACCTTTAAACTTCCGTTGTACCTGTTTTCTAATTTTCATGTGAGCTGTAGAAACTTGGCCCCTATGACTCACCTTTGTGCGTTTGATAAATTATCAATATAAATTATACCTTCTCCTGAAAGGTGCAATCCAAATTCAGACAATAAACAAAACCATGGTTTTCACACCAGCAGAGCTAAGCATGTTTTGAAGCACTGTCACCCTGTCACTGGCTGATGTCACCACACGTGTGGCTCTGAGGGCAGTCACTGAGGGCTATGATTGGATGAATTCAGGGGGGTGGATGGGGAGCTGAGACATCTCCCATGCAGGAATTGGCCACCCGGGATGGCCTGCAGAGCCCATGTTGCCAGCATGACAAAAGAGGTGTCCAGGTTGTCCACAAATACAGATGTATCAGAGCATCCATGCAGCTTTAAAATGACTGGAGTATCTTCAGGTGTTAATGCCCTGTCCCTGCTTGTCACCATTTCTTAGCTCAAAATTATAGCTGGTAGCAAAGGCCAGTGGGTGGGAAGTCACAGCTTTGGTGTGACTTCTTCTTGGTGTGACTTTCTGCTTCTTCTGTGTTATGGTGCAGAGTAATGGGTCTTGGACTAAGCTGGAGATTTTCCCCTGGAGAAAGCCTGTGAGTACTCACTTGCTCTGTTTTACTTGCAGAGTAGTGGGAGCAGCATCGCTGCCCTCCCTGATGCTGAGCCATACTGTTAGTCCATGAGAGGCTGTGCTTCCACTAACATGCCTTGTTTAAAGTGGTAAAATTTATTATGTGTCCAAGTATTTGTTCTAACCAGCTCATCTCTGAACAGTTAATTTAATTTCTAAATGAAACTCACAGGCAAGTCAGAAAAGGTTTTTCTGACCTTTCTGCATACACACAGCTATTCCCATGTATGTGCTGAAAGAAATGGGTAGAGGCAAGCATGATGTATCTAGGGAGTCCAGCATTGCAGGCATCTGAACAGACAATCTTTATCCAGAAATAGCCAGCACTCTGTGGTGCTCATGGGATGCTTCTAGAAAGCAGGATTCTGTGGGGTTTTTCTAAGTGTTATACCTAGAAAAAGCTTTGTAGGGATGGGTGTTCCAGCACTGTGACCCTACCAAATGACTTGTTGGAGAAGAGGTAGCCTCAGACTGAGAGATGCACTGACAAAAATCAGCAGCATCACATTGCAGGTCTTGGTGAAGGCTAATTAACACCCATGACAGCTTACATCCTGTCTGCCGGTGGAAAGGAAATGTGCTGTAGGCGTCCCAAGGGCGACATTTGTGCCTGGTGTGTTCCCCCACGCTGTCACCACGGGGTGGGCAGCACAGCTGGCAGCGTGCCAGCACACAGGCCACTGTCACAAGAGAGCCAGCAGGCAGATACCTGGCTGGGATGGGGTTTGGGAGAGCAGCACTGCTGGGATGGGGGTCACAGACTGACACGGGGGGCACTCCCTGCTGACACCTCACCCCAGCTAACCAGCCTCCCTCTGCCTCAGCAGCTTGCTGCATGGCATTTGCTGCTGAACTCAGAAACTTTGGAAAGGCACATACAGTCCATTAACACCCAGGAGGACAGATGCTCCAGAGCCTGCCAGGAGTTCTAGTAACCCTGGCCATCGTTGTTGACACCTCCAGGGCCTCCAGCCAGGACCTCCCCAAGCTCAGCAGGACAAGGCAGAGTCCTAGTGCCAGCAAAGCATCAGCCCTGGACTCCCCAGGGCACCAGCTCTGCTAGCAAATTGGGCATGCTTGGGGGCTTTCCCCATCAGTGGCACAGGATCATCCCTAATCAGAAGGTGTTCAGGTGTTCTCAGCACTCCTCTGCCTGGGCTATCCAGTCCTTGCCAGCAGCTCCTCAGCACCATCTGGAAACTGACAGGAACAGGTTGTCCTCAGTGGGTGGCTTGGACAAGGTGTCCCTGCTTGTCAGCAGCCTTGAACAGGAAATACATGGACTGCCCTGTGCCAGGCCCATGCAATGTGCCAACAGTGCTACAGGCTGTGTTTGGCATCTCCCCCATCACCAGATGAGGACACTATGAAGGACCATCCTCTGCCCCAAGCTCAGGGCATGGGCAGGACCTGGCCATGCTGGAAGTGCAGCCCAGATCTCTTTATCTTCTCTCCCTACCCAGCAACCCCACTTTCCTTCTGATCATTTTATGAAATTCCATGTGAGATTTCTTGGAGCTACAAGAGCATTTAGGAGGCTATGTCCATGATAACAGCACAGTCTGCCTCCTCCAACTGGGGCAGCATCTCAGCCCCTGAGCAGATTTCACTGGATGCTGTGAAAGCACTGGTAGCACAGGCATGCCACAACCTGGTCTTCCCTGTGAATGCCGAAGACTTTCACCTTGGCTGCCCACAGTGCTCTCCCCAGTATGGGATGGAAGGTTTCCTGCCTTACAAAGGCAAAGCTGTTTCCTCTTGGAAGACAGGCCACAGGACCTTTGCATGTGTCCTCTGTGTGCAAAGCAATGTCAGCCACATTGCTTCCCTTGGCAGCCTGCCCTTTCCCTGCCCTGCTAGCTCTCCCAGTTATAGCCACAAAGGCAAAAGGCCACTTGCTTTAGTGTCAAAATGAAATCCCACCAAGCTTCCTACCTGTGGTTAGGAGAAGGGATTTTAACTATACTTATTGCACCTATTACTTATTGAACAATATAATGCAAAAAAATAATAAAAATGCTGCCAACTGTTCTTTTTTCTAAGCTTCTAGTACTCAGTCTGATCCCACAAAACTCATCTGAGAGGATGTGGTATCCCTGTCCTCATTGTGTATCAACTGTATGCAAGATCTTTACTTCTTAGAAATGTTCTTGATCAAAATGACTTGTGTCCTCTGAGAGTTTCTCTCTAAATTGTGTATCCATGTGCAGGAGATTTATCAACACTGTTCTCCCTCGTATGAATTTGGGTTTCCTTGGGACTGCAGGCGTGAAGCTGTTGTGGGGCCTGGTGTCTCCAGAGCAGGGAACAGATGTCCCCACCTCTCCTGCAGCCAAAGGTGTTGGCTGCACAGAGGTCCCCAGGGGCTGATCTGTCTGTCAGTGTCTGCAAGGCCCATGGCACCCGGCCTCAGCTTTGCTAGGGGTTGGCACAGCTGTTTAACCCTCTGTGCATCAGCAATGGCTATCTGGCTTTAATTTGGGTACATGATGAACACTGGGGCAGGCAGTTTGTTTTAAAGCCTGTTTCATCTGTTTATTAGCAAGACAACTACATGTAAGGAAGCTTCTATATACTCAGTTTTATGTGAGCTTTGGGTATATAAAAATAATTAGCAGAATAATAAGAATAAATTTATCTTAGAAGAGCATTTGAAACACTGGAACTGAAGAACTGTTGACATGCTGGAGTCTGTGTTTTTTGAAGGATTTGGAAACTTGATGAAACTGCAGAAGAATCTCATAAAGACTGCTGCGAGGTTTGAGAAAGCTCTGCAGTACAAATCTGAAGGATATCATCACAGATGGATTACTACAAGGAAGATTAGGGATGACTCAGGATACATGTGTAGATTCATTCATGCAGGGGAAACAGCTGCCACAACAAGCTCTTGAAAGAAATAGGCATTAGTACAAGCTGGGAAAAACAAAATGTGGAAAATACCTATGCTGCTAATAAGCAATTGTGAAAGTTTTAACCATGGTGAAAAAAATATCAATGTAAATCCTGACCTCTCTCCTGAGATCTCCAGGTCAAAAGCAAGAGCTTTTTAGGGAGGAGAGTGTAGATGTCAATTAAAAGCACAAGTATTTTAATCAGACACACCTGCTGGATGGGCTCACTTAAAGACTAACCAGGCAAAATTCCAGTGTGGACATGTAGCCAGACTAGATGTTTTCATGCATGTTCTCCTGGCTTAGAATGGTGAATCATAGAATCATAGAATTGGCTGGGTTGGAAGGGACCTCTGAGATCATCAGGTCCAACCCTTGATCCACTACCGCTGTGGTTACCAGACCATGGCACTGAGTGCCACATCCAGTCTCTTTTTAAATATCTCCAGGGACTGAGAATCCACTTCTTCCCTGGGCAGCCCATTCCAATGTCTGATCACCCTCTCCGTGAAGAAATTCTTTCTAATATCTAACTTAAACCTCCCCTGGCAGAACTTGAGACCATGCTCTATGTATGAACCTATGTATCCTCTTTACCTGTTTTCCTAAGGAAAAAGAAAACCATCTCTCTTTTACTTTATATTCCCTCATCTTGCAGTCCTCACCTGAACACAGTTTCCCTCAGATTCATCAAAGTACAAGACCAAGGATAGATCTCACTCTTGGCTGTTCTCCTGGATCAGACCATGACTCTGATGTGACACTTTCACGACCTCACTGCAAAATAAAGGCCCAACTTCAAGACAGGGCAAGAATAAGCATCTAAAAGGGACCAAACATGTCCAGAGGCACCTAAAGAGACAACTTTTCACTTTCTTGGGCAAGCAGCAATATTTAACTAAACCCAGCCACACTTTGCTCTTATCCACAGTTGTGGGTTGGCCCCATGGTGGTCCTGGATCGCAGCCTCCTGAATACCCAGCAATCACCACCCATCTCCCCTTGGCTGACAGACATAACCCTACTTCAACACAAGGAAATGTGTGTACTGATCATGCCTCACAAATATCAAGTCAAATAGATTTCCTTACTTGTGATACTTTCATATAATATCTCTAAAAATAATCCCTGAAACCCCCTTACCTTAAGTGTTGTTTGAAAAATAACAAAAAATACCCCAAGAAAGTCTCAAGTCAGTTATAAACAGATGATGGGAAAACCCTGCACTTGACTAATTGTAGTACTGTGGCTGAGCTTTGTCTCTGGGGGTTTCTCAGAGTCCAACTTCTTGAGTGAGGTAAAAGCCAAACTGAAAGTGAATATAGGGCTCTGCTTGGAGCCCTGCTAAGCCAATCACAGGCGAGCTCGGTAAATCTTTGACCCTGGTTTTACTGACCTGCACTAAACAAAATAAACAGATCTTTTTCATGCTGGCTCAAAAGAAATTTGAAGTGAGCTTGATTTCTGAAGAACAGCTTCTCAGAGTCTGTTTTTGGAAGGCTGCTTGCTGAAAGAATAAGCACAAGAAGTTGACTCATGTTTCAAGTAGCCGATTCTCAGCTGAGGAAACCTTACTATTTTCAGTGTAAGCAGTTTATATGCAGTTAAACTTTTCACCAGGCAGAAGTCTTTTCCAAAACAGCCTCAGTTTTCAAATTCATTTTGGAAAGAGACAAATCTAACCTATTTTTCCTTAACATTTTTACCACTTCGACCCTGATGGGGGCTCTCTGTGGAGCTGTCTGGGAGGAGCAACACAGTCAAGTGTGTGTGCCCCATAGGCAGCCTGCTCACTAACCTGGACCCTGCAAGAGGACACACCACTGCCCCCATCCTCACCCCAGGGAAATCCACCCACATCCTAACTTCAGACAGCCTGCTCATGGCAGACCTCTCCAGGTTGTTATGTTTGGCTTATAAAAAACCCAAACCAAACAAACAAAAAAAAGTCCCAGCAAAGCGGTAGCAGGTTTTTCATTTGAAAAGCATTACCTGATCCCTTCAAACTGGTAACTTGCTCCTCACATGGATCTCAGGTACCTGCTGTGTTCAGACTATAATCTGCTCAGTCAGAAACCTGTTCCCTCTTTGACCTGTGGTGCTCTGATTTGGTTGAGACCCAGGCCCTGTGCTATAATAAGCAAGGTTAATAATAATCATGTTAATGGTTTAACAACATCAGAGTCAATCAAGTGTGCCCACCCTCAGACCCCAAACCCAGCCTCTCTATATATAACATACCAACACAGTAAATTTTCCTTACCAACACAGTTGGTTGGCTGTTTATCTAGTATTTAAGCATTCATCACTGGTTTTCAAATCAGCCAGCTGATGCTTCCCAGTCTGTGTATGAAAGGCACAAGCTTTCACTTCAGGAGAGTGACTTTCACAAAGCCTATGCTCACCTTAATGAAGTCATTGATGACTGCTGCTCTTGCACACCAGTGTTCAACCACAGGCAGCTCTCATCCTTCTCCATCTCCACTTTTATAGTTGGGCTTCTCCATTCAGACCCAGCTGATACAATCTTTGGTTCAGATACTATCAAATGAGCAAATGATTCAAAACAAATGGAGGTGAGAGAGCCAGCACTCTGCTTATTTTAAAGAAACTTTGAAATGTAATAATTCAGGAGGATACTAAAGGCAGAAAGGGAATTCCCCTGGACAGGCTTGGTCTCGGCAGGACTGCTAGGACTGCTACACAGAAGTCCATGGCACAGAAGAAGTTAAGTCCAACCTTTAAATTCATTTAAATACATTTAATACATAAGATCCTAAGTGACTCTGAACTCCTTGCTGGGTAAGGTGCTCATCTCAGGGTCACAGCTCTTTTTTTTTGCAAGCCTTGCATCTAGACGAAAATGAAGGAAGCAAGGCACTTTTAAGGAAGATGTGCTTCTGTAGCCTCTTTACCCTCACAAAGAGGCATCAGGAATGACATAGATCATTGTTCAAAAAATGCTTCCACTCTAAACTTGTACCAGCTGCATGCATTGCAATCTAGTATGTAAACAAATCTGGCTAGTAAATTTTAGTGGAGTGCTTGCCCAGTAGACCAGGACAGCCTTTTTGTAGCAATAGAAAAAAGAGTTTTCTGAACCTAGCAGATGCAGAGTGGGTTATGAAGTATGATGATCCCTGGTATCTGCTATTTGTTTTTCAGGCAGGTTTTGGTGTTGGTTTTTTTTCCATGTATGCTCTGTATGCATGCATGTAAACTCTGTGTGGCTCAGACAACTAGTAAAAATGATCATATCCTTTGTGCCACATATTTAGAAATGCACCATAAATCATATTTAATTTCTTCTTTCTGGCAGCACTGGAAGAAGGGACTCTGTGCTTCAGGGCCCAAAGGATTTGCTTTTGTTCTTAGAAAGACTCTCCTCAGGTAAAACTTCAGCTCAAGCTCTATAGTCTTGAGGCAGAAAAAAATAGCAGCTTTTCTGAGTCTTTGCCATAGTTTTAAACCATAAATGCCCCTGGAGAGCTTTTCTTTTCACACAGGCAAGATGTTCAGCCTGCACACAGGTCAGCCAGCCCACTGCACTTCATTGACTTTTCACTTTCCTCCTACATTCAAACAAGTTGGTGCTTCTTCATAAAGCCCACGCTTCTTAAATTACTCAGGGGGGAACTTAATTTATCAGCTGAAGGTCTGGGAAATAACAGAAGCTATACCAGATTCAGCCTCAATTGCAATATTTGCCTCAGTAGTGGACAACGGGCATCTTGCATTTCCCATCAATGCTATTCATTTCTGCTGAGAAGTCACCTCTCAGAGAGAGATTACTGAAAAAGAACAGAGATCTAAAAGCATTCCTATCTAATTTCTTCTCACACTCTGTTCAGATGTAGCTTTTAATTTCCATTGTTTGTGCTAATTAAAAAAAGTTTCTGTTATTGTATTAGATATACTTCTAATCAGTAATTCCCCTAGATGATGCCGATTGGCAGAATTCTTAAAATCAATTTGCAGTGTGACTTTTGTGATACTATGATACATGTTTGGATTTTTTTTCTGCTGGGAAGAACAAGGAAGAGCATCAGTCTTTTCTGGTTCTTTTGTGTATATTTTGTTGGTTTTTTTTCCATTGTTGGAATTTTTTGTTTGTGGGTTTTGTAATGTCTTTTTCCTGGTAAAGCTACTGAAAATTGTAAACCTTGAAACCTTGCCTTTGTTTTGGTTGGCCTTTTCTTGGGTGACAGAGGAAGGTGAATGGAAACTCTGCTGACAATTAAAGGAGAATAAAGACTGTGCCTTTAATGGAAGCATTTTCATTTATCTCCTTTAACAGACAGCATTAAAAACCTATAACACTAAGGAGCCTTCTAGTAATTAAACCCATAATTTTGAGTGTTTGAGGTCAATCATTCTTTGTCTTGCCTATGTTATGAAAGGACTAAAGCAATAGCAGAACGCACTATTTCACTTTTTTTATTCTGTAATGTGACTGTATGCTGCTTTAAAAAGAACACCCAAGATAAGTGTCTCTATGGATATGAGTGAGAGAACTGAGTGATGCAGAAAACACAGGTTCTGGCCAGGAGGAAGGCTTCTCTCGGTTCAAGGACAACAAGCTCAGAGCCCTGCTGCCAAGACGTAATGCAAAAGGACATCATATGTGCCTTGATTTGCATGGATTAGACAAATGTTTGTTAAATGATTCTATTTTGGAGGGTAGAAGATGCCCCAGAGTGCTCTGGGTCCTTACCAGCAACCTTTCCTTTGAACACTGTGCCCAGGGGGACAAAAGTTTCTGTACGGATAAAACTGAATGATTACCAGAGTGTTATCTCATTCCTGCTTGTTTAGGCAAATTTCTAATTAAATAAAAACCTAGATAAGCATTTTCCTGCACTCTTTTGTCAAGAATAAATAAAATTAATAAACCAGGGGCCTGGAAGAAAAAGCATCTTGAAAAGAAATGAGAGTTGCATCTATTTCTGAAGCAAGTAGCATCATTTGCCAACCAGAGGAACCTGGATTAGGTAGCTTTTGAGCCTGATTCAACCTGCTAATTCCTGCATTCCTTATGTTTTACATACACTCCTCAATGAAATGTTTCAAGCTGAAAATCCAGTTGTATTGAAGGCTTCCATGATCTTCTAAGTATTTGGATGCAGAAGTTTGCTGTGGTCACCTGCAGGGGCTTCCCACCATTACATGTCTTCACAGATCTTGGTTTCAATTGCAACCAAATGCAGAAGTTTCAGAATAGCACAGGGAAGGATGTTCCTTAAGTCGTTTCTAAAATCAGGAAGTAGAAGAAAGCTGGCTAGCTTCATTCACAAAGTATGTCATTCTTGTTGGGTGCTTCAGCCACCCAGATTTTTTCAAGGAACCACAGACTCTTAGGATCAGCCCTCATCACAGAAGCCTTCAGGTTGTTTGAACTTGTTGCTTGGGGATTTTCTCTGTGGACACCTCAACACAGATGGCATGGGGAAAAGTCAAGGTAGTCCCCTTAAATGGGCAGTATATGGCTAAGTATAAGTATTACAAATGCAGTCTACAAATCTGCCTTGGATGTCTGTATTTTTTCCAAGTAAAATGACAGAATTGCAATAGTCACAAAAATGCTGCCTATCTGCATATATGGATGTCTGTATATTTACGTATCCATTTATCCCATGTAGTGGGATTTTGTTGTCTTTTCTTTACACAATGCATTTTTTGAAGGAGACAAAGATGATAATGCTCAGATAGCTCTGAGCCTCTGATCAGCCTTCCCAAAATTCAAGTTTTCTCACTTAGTTTGGAATAACTAGATGGAATAAACCAAGGTTGTTTAGTGAAATATAGTCACCTAGTCCAAAAGCAGATTCCTGCTCTGTAACACCAGCTCAGGGCAGGGGCTGGGAGGTTGTCTGTTACAGTGGCTGCACTCAGTGTTGTCTGACAGCCCTGGAACACTTTCCCAAGGCTGGAGCACTGTCTGGACTGATTTCAGCTCCTTCCCAGCATGGAATGCACAGGGTGAGGGCAGGGGGTGTCTGAAAAACAGAGCTTCCTGACCTTCAGGTTTGGGGTCTGGTTGCAATAATTTTCAATAGCAATAGCAAAAGTCCCTTAGTTCTGGTGAATTTCGTACTCTGCAAAGATTTGTCTGGCTGACTTCCTTTGCTCTGCCTCCAGGGATGTCTCTGTCATGCTAAGATGCCTCATACATCAGAGATGAGAAGCATGGGGGTGTCTGCAAGCTGGTTGGCAGGGGTCCCAGGGACAAGGCAGGATTTGAGGAGACCTGGAGAAGAATGAGGCCACCACTGGCATGTTTTTTTCTCACCTTGCAAAGCTCACCTTCTCCGTCTCTCCTTTGTCCTGAAGGTGAGAAGAATGGCAGAGGTACTGCTGTGCTCATCTTGCAACCAACTGAAACTCTCACCTGAGGGGATGCTGAGGTACCTCAGGAACATGGCAATACAGAGAAAGTGCCTCAGTGATTCAGATTATTCACACAAATGGTCATCAACATATTTAAAATGCAACTGGTATGCATGTCTGCAATATGTCACAGAAAAGAAGTGTTATATGTATTGGTTCTGATGGATACAGGTATTATTATGCATGTTATAGTTTCTGAAGGTCTACAGAGGCTTGAAGCTATCTGTGAAAGGTTTTAACCCTCAAATGAAATATGTAAAAAAATAGCTGAAATCACTCAAAGGTGATTTTAACAAATAGCATTTTCTCAGGGATCCAAGAAAAGAGATTGTGCCTCAGTTTGAGCTGAGACCTAGCTGATAAAACTCAAATGTGACAAGTGCAGGCTCTTCTTTGTGCTACCAGATAATCTGAAACCCAGCCTCTGGCTTTTTCAGACACACTGTGGTTGGTAATCACTACGTAGTCAGTCAGCTGCTGTGAGGACCACACAAGCAATGATCATCTCAGCACCAATATGTCCCAGCAAATGAAGAATTCTGGTCATGGGAATAACTGATTCAGCGAATTTCTTAAACAGCAAAAGGCGTGCAGTTGCTTTCAAAAGAATAACGCAAGCCAAGATAAGTCACTTGAGTGGCAACAAAATGTAGAGCTCATTTAAAAGAAACTGAGTTTATCTGGGATGTAGAAAACTTTCCTTCTTGCACAACAAGCCACTAGGCACTGAGGCAAGACACAGACCAGCCACCACAGATCATATGATGCTGTTGGTCACATGAATTGGCTTTGCAGGGAAAATGTGTGATGTGCCTTTTAAATAGCTGCACAGCAGATTAGCTGCTGCTGCACTTGTGAATGATTATCTGTGTTGTATTGTAGAACCCTGGTTCTCAAGAGTCCTTAGGAGCGTTAAAAAGATGGGCAAAGGCCCACAATCTCTGTGAGGTAAAAGTGGGAAAAGTTTTACCTTTCCATCAGTATAGACTGTTGCAATTAAATCAGCTTATATCATTGCAGATTGTTGTTGTTTATACCTGGTCAGATTAAAGGGATTGTTTTTCCCCTTGCTTGCTTGCTTAGTTCAGCACAAGGAATTGGACCTCACTTCCAGTTCATCAGCCTCCCCCATGCAAACAAAAAGCCTAGCACCTGCCAGTTTCTCTCTGAGGAGGAGGAGGGTGTGAAGAAATGTTACCAGCAATTCCTTTCTGAATATACAGTAGGCTGGAACAACCTCTCCCTGTCACTGCTATTACTCAGCCTTTGCAGGACCCCCTTGTGAAGTTTTGCCTCTGCTCTCTCTCCTTCCTTTTATGCCTTCTGCCTGGTGAAACCAGAGGCATAAACCCAACTGCTGCCTGAGCCTGGAAGCATTTGCACTCATTGTGCCCTGGGCAAAGCAGGAGAGAACTCGGAGAATCTCTGGTGTCATGATGGAAGCCTAAAGAGGCCATTACAAAGTTGTTAGGAAAAATCAGATGTGGGAATCCCAGCCTTCTTTAGTCATAAGGCAGACATGAGAGTGGTACAGACCCATACTGCTGAAGGGAACGTCGGCAAGTAAATGAGCTATCCTCAGGGCATAAAAGAGCAGAGTGACAACTACTGCTGGGGAGAACAGTTTAAGAACAAGGTGCCAGTGTTGTTATGAGAGTTGGTAGAGGTGGAAAGAAAACCTATAATGAGAATGTCTGTCTTTATCAGGAATGGAAAGAAGCACTTTTCTGTAAAGAAGACCAAGAAGATATTTTAATCCTGTCTCAGTATGTTACTTCATTTGGAAGACAGGCTCCCTCTGGTTTTCCTCTTAGATTGAAGGAAGTGTGTTACCATTCATGTTGTGTGTGCTGCTCTATATGTACTATGTATTTACCACACCTGTATGTTGTTGTGGGAAATACTGAAGATCAGAGCCTGTGGTCTAAGCCCCTTCACAGTCAATGGAGAGAAAAAGGTAGTTGCAGGTGCAAAAACCCTTTCAACTCTCTTCAGTTCCTACTGTAGAACGGGAACCTTGTGTAGATGTGCCTTGCACTCTCTGGATTATGGAGGATCTAGATGGCTAACTTGGATGTAGATGCAGCACTTCAGACAGAAAATAGCCAATAGGTTTTATGCCCACTACCTTTTGCTCTGACAGCGATGTCTCATCAATTTCTCATGATGTTTTTGACTGCATCTTTTTTGGGTGAAAGCTGGTATTTTGTGCTGTGTTTGAACAGCACCTTGAGCAATAAGGGTTCAGTCTGTTCTCCTTCAGTGACACCCTTACTGTTGCCACACAAAAAAAACAATTAAAACCATCATCCAAAAAAAAAAAGAAAAAGTATGTGTGTCTCATTCTTCTGTGATTTCAGTGCTGGGATACCAGTGCTAGTGTCAATGGCACTATGGAGGGAAAAAATAAGGGACATGTGTTATAGGTCAGAGCCCATGGCAGTGCCAGTCAGCATGTCTTCACAATGACTATTGCTGCTTTCTGTCATCTGAGATTCTAGGCCTCCATTCCCAAGGCTCCCTAGAAAGTGGTTCCCATGATTGCTCAAAGGTGGCGATCTCAAAGTGAGTCCCTCTTTGTCCCCTCTGTACCTGTGGCACAACCTTCTGTCTGAAGGATGGGCTGTGTCTCGGTGGGCTGTAGGTTGTGTGCATTGAGAAGGCAGCAACCAGGTGTGAAGAAAAGCGGGAGGTATTACTCTCCAGATGTGATAACATTCTTATCCTTGCCTGACCCACCAGCTCCCCTGTTGTCATTTCTGGTGAATTTTCATGACATTTCATGCAGCTGTCCTGGGTTATAAGGTATAGCATTCAACTGTCATCCCATCTGGGCTGCCTCAGACTCGTGTAAGAATGTGAAAAGTTAAATTAGAGGCATCACTTTGTTTTTAGGCTGTAACCACATTATTTTGAATTATCTTCTCTTCACTGATTTATAAACAGCTGGTGCAGTAAGCATGCAACACTACAGCAGCCAGGCCAGGTTTGCAGGAGGAAATGTGCAAGTGTGGACAGCTGGAATGAGAAGGGCAGATGTGCAGGGGTGCATCTTTTGTGTGCTCCTACCAAGTGGAAGTGGTCACCCTTGGCCACAGGAGACTGCAGATTTACTTTCACCTTAAAGTTGTTTAAAACCAGTTAAACACCAGTAAGCACCATTCCTCTTAGCAATCCTGAATTGCAGGTTGACAGCTCTGGAGAAGGGGATGGTCTGTATAAAATCTAGAGAACCCCTGAATTCTCTTTATTTCATGATGGGCTCACCACTAATTGGAAGCTATACAAGATATAGATTCAGAATTGAAAGGGACTACTGTCCCTTCAGACATCTTCTGGCTTCATGCACCTTTATGTCAGAGGCAAGCCTGTAGTAATTTTATGTTTCTCTGCCCTTAATCTGCCAAAGGAGGATGCAAACACCACCTGTCTTCCACCTTATCTCCTTTGTCCATTGCAGCCTCTCTGTTCCAGTTCTCAGTTCCAGGCAATGGCAGTGTCTTGTTAGAAATACCAAAGAGCAATGGAGATATCGTTTTGGGGAAGGTCTTTTTCATACTGCTGGGATGTGGCTCTGGTCCTGGCCTCTGACCTCCTGTCCTGTATGATCACAGACATCAGGACCCCTGCTTCTGCTCCATATTTGCTGCAAGAATAAGCAAAGGAAATGAGGCATCTCACTTCCCTGAAGCACCATGAGATCAGAGGTAAGGGACACCTCAGCATTCACCTATCCTTTAGCCTACTGCAAGCTGAGAAGATTCTATGAAACTGCCCGTGGCTCTCAGAGAAGGGTCCAGGTGAAAAATGGGCTGCGTCTTGATGGCAAAACTGTTCTCACTAATGGAAAGTGGTACCATCCCCATGGTACAGGATTGGGCCTTACGCAGTCTCTGCCAGAGCTAAGAGAGGAGTGCACTCATTTAGAAGAGCTCTGTTCCCCTCCCTTGGACATTGCCAAGACTATAATCCTGACACTGCAGCCCTGGAAGACATTATATTGGTATGGAGACATTCCAGATGAAAAGCAGCCTTACATTCAGCAGAAGTAAGAGTGGAAAGATAAAAGGGGAAGGGCTGGTCATGTGGATTTCCCATGTAGAAACAGAGATCTTTCACCTTGGGATAGGACTGGGCTGGCACAGGCACATGGAGCACCAGCAGTGCTCTGGGAGAAACCTACAGTCTGTGTTCAGAGCTGAAGGGGAGGTGGGGTTTGGGCTTGCTAGCCCTTGATGATTAATATCCAAATCCAAACCTTCCTGGCCTACTTGGCCCCTCTTCCATGAGGAATCAATTATTTTTTTGGATGTGGGATGATGAGCTGGGTGAGAAACACTTTCCCCAACCCATGTGAGGTTTCTGAGCCTTATACATTTTTTGAAGAAAATTCTGTTTGGGTTGCACAAAACTCCACTTTCCCAAGGTATTTCCTCAAAAACCTGGAAGAGAAGATTAAAGAACTTCAGTGAAATAAACAGCAGTGGGAAAATCAGGCTAGACAGACACTTAATGTCAGTCCAAACCTAAAAATATTGGGCTCCTTCCCTGTCTGTTGCAAACTACTAAAACAGAAGTTAAATTCAGTGGGTGGTTTTTAATTGCAACATCATTCTCTGTGATGTCAGTTTATGGATGTTAAGCCTTTAAGAAAAACATCTCCATAAACTGAAGTACTACCCTTCAGCCTCTCTTGCAAAACATATTCCAGGAAATCATGAGGGCAATAATATGAGCAGTGAGGAATCCATTTCCCGGAAAAATATCTCAATCTGAATGGACCAAAGACAAGAGAAACTGAACAGTGTGGAAGAGAATCATAATCATAGAAATCTGTGTGGTAACTGCATATCTCAATGCAAAAATAAAAATACACTAGAAAACATCACATGGGTTGCAATGAGATGTATTTTAAAATTTTGAAATAAGAAAGATTTAAAATATTATTTACTTTTGTCTTAAGCCTACTCCTTATGCATTTATTTCAAATCCAGAATGGGACAGGGATCTTAAGAAAAAAACCAAATATCTTTGTAGTTATATGACCAGAGATACGATGACAGCACAAGGAGCCAGGGCAGCTAATATGGGTTTGCCCATGTGACCATAAAGTGGATACTTCCAGTGACATCCTAATTTGACTCAGCAATCAAGATCACTTTATTTCTTCAGTAAGATTTCCCAGGTCCTCATTGAGGGAAACCAGAGACACCTTTATAGCTTTCTTGTGCAGGCACATGCATCCTTTATGGGTGTTCTCTCATAAAGCCTCAGTCTGATACCAAAAGTTCAGAATTTTTTTCCCCATTGTTGTTGTCACTTATCCCTGTTTAATTTTGAATGCCTGGGGTGCATGTAGAGTCAGGCTGCGGGAATTGGGCCTTTTTCAGTTACACCTACACGGATACAGAAACAGCCACACAAACCGCTGAGAGGGAAGGCATTTTTGGCGGGAAAATTAATTCTGTAAAACTAATGGTATCTTATGTATTGAGAAAACGAGAACCAACAAAAACTGCATTTGAGGAACTAAAACTAGGATCTGCTAAGCAATAATAATGAAGAAAAAAAGAGAAGGAAGAGAAAAAAAACCTACAGTGTCTGACTGTAATTTCCTTTTAGAGCATTATTCTGTGTAAGAAATTCAGCAACTGCTTTCAACCTGATGAAAGTTTCAGTTTTTGATTTTTTTTTCCAATCAGTATAACATAATTCAGCATTTAGAAACTAAACTGGAAAATACAGTCATCCTTTTTACTTAGTTTTATTAAAACCAATTTATCTACTGGCCTAACCCCTGCCCAAAATTATTTAAGGTAAGCTAAGCAAAAATCATTGGTTGACCAAAGAGAAGAAGCTGTTCCCATTTGTAATAAGTAATCTTTGGATATAAAATGCACCTTTGTGTCCAGTACTGTGTGTAGTACACCAGGTACCCCAGTGTACTGGAAATGGAAAAAGGGAATTTCAAGCTCTGAAGTGATATATAAGCTCAAATGTAATTGATTTTCACTTGTTTATAATGAGACTAGAGTAAAGCAACAAACTAAATAATTACAAGGAGAAATCAGTGATTTCTTTCTTGATACCACAGATATTCATTTCGCATTTCAGCTGAGGATGTTCACTTAAGCACTCATCCATGCTCTTCACTGAAAAGTGATTAACTGAATCAAGTACTTTGATTCACTGAAGATCTTTTGTAGATCAAAATCTGAATGCAGTCACTGAAGCTTAATCTGAAAATCTCAACATGCTCTTCTGGAAACAGTGGAAAGAGGTGTGACATTTCCTGCAGGCTTCTGTCCTTTGAGCTCTTCCACCTCTCTGCAAAGACCTTGATCGCAGTGATTATATGCCATTTTCATAAGACACAGCACAACTAGCCCAGAGATAGTGGCACAGTGATACACATGCTGATTAGGCACCCAAGACTGTTTAATGACTTTTTCTCAGGGAAAAAATCCCCCTCATTCACTAATTTCCAAAATGCTTGTAGGAAATTTACTGGCTTGGATGGCTCACTTGCCCTTTGTGAGTGGAATTAACATAGAGACTAAAAGTTTTTAAGGGTGATAGAGGAATAAATAAACCTAGGGGAAAAAGTGTAGTCACATAAGCCTTGCCTGAGAGACTAGGAGCCCAAGATTAAAAACATAAAAAGGACTAAATACAGATAAATCTGGTAAAAATTCTCCCTGACTAAAGATAAAGAATCTGGCATAGGAAAGTAAAAAGTAGAAGACAAAGAATATTGCATGTGAGAAGTTACACATCAATGTCTTGGAGGGGACAGCTGTGGGCAGGGCTTTTCTAAGGTGCTGCCCCTCAACCTCATGCAGTATTAGACTCTTTTTGCTAAGTGGTCTCACAAAATTTCTTGCTAAGGAGGCAAAGGGTCACCTTAGGAACTTGAAGGTACACAGTGGTTGCAATGACTGCAGTGCTATGAGGTCTTCCACAAATCACTTTGAAGTAGCTCCTCAAATAGCATATAGACACCATAAGACACCATATCCCACCATCTGTCTAATGTTTAAAGCATAGTCTCTGCTGTGACAGTGCTAGAGTTTCCATGTCAGATTCCTTCCTAGATGTCAAACAAAGGGAGGAGAATTCATGCTCAGAAACATTTTTATTGCAGAATCTAGATAAAGTGGTCAGTTTGGTTGCCATAAGGAATAGTTACTCATTGTGACATAGTCACATTTCTTCCTGACAATAAGCTGTGTGCTTAGAGGAAGTGAGTCCTCTCTGCTATATGGCACATAGGAGACAAAAGAGGCAACAGCTGCCAAACTCTTTACTGGATTTTACTGTACGTACCACTTTTTACCAAAAGATATCAAAGCACCTTATGAAGTGCAGTAACCATTTATTTTCTGCATGTTATTGATGAGAAACTGAGGAAGAAAAAGGCAAACTACCTTTCAGATGTTGTGCAGAAAATCAGAGGGCAAAACAAAACATCTGGATTTCACCCACAAAACCCCAACACAAAGATGCAATTAGTTTTTAGTTAATCTAAAAATTGCCTAATAGGCGGATTACTGAGCGCTGTAGGTTTGATGAATAAGCGTGTTCAGCTGTTAAAGTGCCTACTTTTTCCATGCTTGTCACATTCATTAGGATTTTTTCTTTAAGGTCAGTTCAGAAATGTTGTCTACATTGTTTATTCATGTCAGTGTCACAGTTATGACAGGTTTATGTTGAGACACACTCATCCAAAGAAAACTACGGGAGTGCCTGGTTCTGGAAGCAAAGAGAAATGTTGCAGGGAGGAGGGACAACCATTGGGACATAACGCAGGCCTCTCAAACTTTTCTTCTAGCACATCTGGCTCTCCTAAAATAGCAAAGACAGGAGTCATTACGGTGATATGTTGTATTTCAGTGCCTGAGTTTAGCAAATGATTTCACTGAGTATAGCATTGGAGGTAACTAACTGAGAGCTATAATAATTCCAGGGCATTATGTTTGAAAGCTACACTCTGGAGATCTCTGTGCAATGCACTAAGAATAGGCATTTTGCCTTGTTACCTACCAGATGGAAGTAGGACACCCTTGCAAATGTACCAGCATCTTAGGTTTGGCATAACTTACAAGATAATGACTATTCAATTTAGTCTCTGAATACTAAGTTTAATTGCGTTACACAAGGACAGGATTTATTCACAGTGTTGCACAAGCAATACTAAGACGCTCTGTAGAAATATGGTCTTTGGTTTACAGAAATGCTACAGCACTTGCTGGATTGTACATCTTTTAGCTTAGCATTTTTACACCTTATGGTATACCTTCGTCTGATCTTACTCTTACCTTAGAAGAACATGCAATATGTCATTGAAAAGACCCTTCTTGAGGTGCTTCTGGGGCATTTCAACAAGCAACTATGTAACTGATGAATGTATCTAGTAAAACTGAGAACGTTTCTTCTCAACTTGCCCTTAGGTTGCAAACAGGCGTATCTTTTCAGACCTGAGGAAGGGTTTTGCACCTATGTAAGTTAGCCTGGTTAAAGATATATCTTCCCTTCACAAACTTCCTTGCTAATACGAAGGCAGTTCATGACTGTAAGACCACACACAGACACTGTTTTCAGAGAGAAAAATCCTAAAGAAACATAATAATCTGATATGTGAGAGAAAAGGTAAAGCTCAAATAAAGCACAAACAAACACTTAAAAGGAAGTGGAAAGGGAGAACAAAATCTTCTGTTTAATCCCCAGCCACCAGTGACCAGGGAAATGGACACAGTGGCATGCAGGTACCCTCTCTACATACTCCTTATTGTCACCTCTGAGCAGTGACTGCAAATCTGAAAGCAAAGGCAGGGTTCAGAGCAAGGACACAAATGGAATGAGCAAATGCAGGCATAGCAGCATCTGGTCCTCATGGCAGCAGCAGTGAGAGACACTGGCCTGAACAGAACAGCCTGGCCTTGGAGCAGAGGTCTCTCCAGCAGTGAGCTGATACAGCTGAACTCAATCCCAAAAGTTTATTTTCTTCCCCCTCACCCCATTCTCACTAGCAGGAGATCCCAGGCCCTGCTTGCTCAAGAGGGTGGAAATTTCTCAGGAAAAAGAAGCCCTTGTGTGCCCCCAAGTTGTGATGGTCAATGCAGGTGCCCAGGGCCAGCTTGCCCTGCCTCATGGTGGCTGCAGTGTGGTGCATGCAGCTCCATGCTCAATGTGTCCCCTTTGCAGTAGGAGTGACAGTCCCATTTGCCCTGCAGCAGGAGGCAGAGCCCATGCCATAAGAAGCATTTGCTTTCTGAAGCCCTCATAAGGTAGTTGCTCTTTAAAACAAGACAGCAATACAAAAGTGGAGTGTTTATATAAAACACTAACACGGCAGCTGTCGCTAGGAGCAACAATATGGCAATCACCAGCTAATATGGAGATGTTTGTTTCAAATTTATCTTCTTGATTTTGATGAGTGGCCAAAACTTCACAGAGGAACATTTTATTTTGCTGTGTGTGAAAGTACATGAACAAGAAGAGCAAATAACTCTCCCAAAATATGGGGTCATGTGTGCTCAGGGGAGTTTAACTAAAGCCAGCAGAGTAGGCATTGGAAAGACTTGCTTTGCCTGACAGTGCTTTTGCCTGGAGAATGGAGTCTGGGTGTGTCCAGGTCATAAACATTCCCATTCATAGTTAATTTTGTGGTTCTTGGCAATTCTACTTATTGCTTAAGAACCAGGAACAATACAGGAATGACAGACTCACAAGGGCATCACTATGATAAAGAGTCTGGGGATATTCCCATCACTGGAGGAGGCCAGCTGCGTCTGAACAATGGGGAAATTCCAACTACTTCGGGTTGTTTATCTCGGCTTATCAGTCTGGGCAGACCAAAAGCCCTCCTTCTTTAGTTCTTTGTACTCAAACTATCACATTGTTTCTCCTGGGTGCCTATGGTGGCATCATTGTTTACAACCATGAGTGCTTGCTGTGCCTGAAGCAGCTCCTGCTGTGCTGGAGTTGTGAAGTCTAAAAAAGTTCTTTTCTAGTTTTTGTATTAATGAGGCACATAGACAACAAAACTCGAAGTTACACTTGAGCCAAATTTTCTTGGCATTATTATGGACTGGCTCCTAGGCTAGTGAATGTGAAAGTGAGATGACTTATGCCTGAAAATCAGATGCAAGTTAGAATTCAATGTGAAATTGGAGCTCTCTCTGGTTTCCACTGATTCTCATTTTGAGATCTGAGATTGTTGTGATGCACAAATTCAAAGCAAAACACCAGCTGCAGAAGCAAAAGAAGCCTAGATTGATAAAAATTGAAAAGAAAAATCAAGATTCACACCTCTTCAGATTGAGTAAGAAATATAATCTCTACCTGAGAGCAAATGAACTTGTCAAAAAAGTGCCATCTCAGTTTCTGATTTGTGAGTGGGCAACATAAACATGCAAAATAAATGAGAAACTTCCTGCAGTAAAAAAAGAAGGCAGTACCATCTCACTTTTCAAGACATTCAACCACAAATCTTGAAAAGACTAGAATTCAGACTAAATTATACACATTTTTGTTCTTCTGTATTATCTTATTGTTTAGTGCAAGCAAATAAAGGCTTAGATCTGCATCCACTCAGTCAGAAATGATGGGCAACCTCAATTCCCTGACTCCTTTGTGGTTTTTGTTTGCTATCAGATTCCTTTCTCCTCCCAGCTGATGCTGCCCCTTCATTGCTATGGTCTGGAGTCTCTCACCAAGACACAGCAGAGAGGAAAAAAGAGAAGAAAATTATTTGGCTAATAAAAGGACAGGGAGCAATGGTTATAAACTGGAGCATAGGCAGTTCCATATAAATACAAGGAAGAATTTTTTCCCTGTGAGAGTGACAGAGCACTGACACAGGCTGCCCAAGGAAGTTGTGGAGTCTTTGTATCTGGAGATGTTCCAAGCCCACCCGGACGTGTTCCTGTGTGACCTGCTGTAGGTGATCCTGCTTTGACAGGGCAGGTTGGACTAGATGATCTTTCGATGTCTCTTCCAAACTCTAACTTTCTATGACTCTATGTTTCTGTGATTCTATGAAAAGAGGAGAAAAAGCTGAGCTTGGATAGCTCACAAGGAAGAGCTAGAAAGAAGAAAACCACCATTTGGCCTGTGTTGTCAGCAAGCACAAAATGAACTATATGAACCCTCTCTCCAAAAGTTGGCTGGACCACAAAACCAGCCATGCCCTTGGAGAAAGGAAAGGGAGCTGTCTGGGCCTGGGGGGAAGCAGAAGCATCAGTCTGATGTACTTGCTTCCACAAGGAAAAAACTTGATGCTTCAGTGTGGAGATTGGCTTTGCGAGCTACATCTACGTTATCTTTGACAAACTGGTGGAGGAAGCTGTGAAGCTGCTTTGGATGCTAGCTGTGAGGGCAGCACATGCAGTGCTGGTCATCCTATATTCACCCACCAGGTATAGCAGTTCTTCTGACCTTGGGACCCTGTGCACAGTTCTGCAGTGGGAGGAGAGGAGCCCATCCATGCTAATTTACTAGTTAGGTTTTTTTTCCCAAATACAGTCAAGATTTGTTCTGTGCTGCCACAGATTTTTAGAATGGCTGTTCTTCAGATGGGTCATGTTTGTAACAAAATACACTGCTTTAAAGTAATCTGGGCAAAAATTAAGGGTTTGTGATACACACCTTACAAGGGCTATAAAATAATGAATGCTACCATGAGAGAGAAAGAAATCCAACATGAAATGTTTTCCATATGGTCAGCCAGACCTAGACACGTGCCTTCCACAAACAATGGCCATTATATCCCCACAGATGTTAATAGATGGGAACTAATTAGACAGAGATACAGCAGTATGTGCTAACAGATAGTCACCAATTAGTGTATCTTTTCCTCCTGGGAAACTCAAAGCATTATATCCTGTGTACAGCTGTGCCCTATTTGTAGTCTGAGTTTCTGGCCCAGCTAATGACCATCCATTAAATTCCCATTTTCTTCACAAGTCACACATATTCCAGATCAAATCCCACACCTTAATTTTGAAACTGACCAAACTCAGAAATACATCTGCACGGAGAGCTGGAAGTCAGGGCAAGGCAGAACTGAACTGCATAGGTTCCCTAAGCCACCATGACACAGGCAGGTATGTTTAGATACAAATTCAACAGGCACACTGAAAATTCCCCTTGTCCCATAAATCCTGCTGGGACTATCAACAGAGGTTCTGCAGCTGTCAGGGAGCCTCTTAAGGAATTCTCAGGAGAAAGAGGTGCAACATGACAATATTTCTGCAAGAACTTACATGGATCTATGGAGCTGAGTAGGGAAATGACAGATGTCATGGGACTGCTACTTAGCAAAAGGTAAGTTACAGCAGTAAGTAAAGGAAAAATGCACAGGGCTACAGAGTAGTTGATTGAGCTTCCTATAAGTTTCAACTCTAAACAAGGCTACAGACCCTTGTCTTCGAGGAAAGAGGCATCCACAACTTTCCTGATAACCAGTGCCAGTGTCTCACCACCCTCACGCTAAAAAATTTCTTCCTAATATCTAACCTACATCTATCCTTTTCCAGTTTAAAGCCATCATCTCATGTCCTGTTACTACATGCCATTGTAGGAAGTCCCTTCCCCTTTCTTGCAGGCCCCCCTCAGGTACTGGAAGGCTGCTATGAGATCTCCCCAGGGCTTTCTCTTCTCCGGGCTGATCAACCCCAACTCTTTTAGCTTTTCTTCATAACAGAGGTGTTCCAGCCCTCTGGTCATCTTTGTGGCCCTCTTCTGGTCTTGCTTCAACAGCACCATGTCCTTCCTGTGTTGGGAAGATTCTTTCTGCCAGACTAGAGCTGAGATGATGTCTCATTCACATGAGAGACTGGGGTCATACTACACAGGCCAGGTCTGATGTGGTTAAGCCAATAACAGTTTTCAGGGTGAGTTCAGCAGCGGATGTAACAGTAACATGCATTTGTAAAGAGCTGTGCTGTGACACAACCTCATCCCCTTCATATACGAAATGGAGCATCCACTGGGGGAGGTGGCAGAGAGATCACACTTTTACAACCACACTTTCCACCTAAATCCACCAGTGAAATATCCCAGCCCTTTGAGTCTCAGCTGTAGGCCCTCTTTTTCACTAGACCATGAGACAAGTACCCAGGATACTGGGTTGTAATTTGCATCTGTCAATGAATCAGTAGAATTGATGTCATACATTTAACATCAAAGATTGATATTTTTTCATAATGTCCTGATGGAGAAAGTACTGTTGTCACTGTCTCTGATGTGGCAAGGTTTTGAAGGGGGTGGGAGTGGGGAGGACAGCAAAAGACCTTGCAAGAAGAGCAGAGGTAGATTTTTCCTGGATTTTTTTATCTCTTCAGTTGAATTAAATTTTAATACTTGGAGACATAATCCTTACTAAGACATATTTTAAACAGGACTTCTTATTACATATTGTCATGCATTACAAAATTATTACATAACAGCTCTTCAATACAAGTCAAATGCTTAGATTCTCAAGAACTGGTTGGCACTGGCAAAGTGTGTGTCTACATCTGCTTGCAGACAGTAAACAGTTGCCATTAGTTTTTCAAAAAATATACAAAAACATTTCTCCGAATCTTGGCTATTCTGCTCCCTCATTTTTTAACTATTCTTGGTGTAACGTGATCTGCTGATGGATCTTTGAATTGCAAAGTCTAAAGCCTCAGAGCAGTCAAAGGACAGACTGTACCCACTGCCCTTTAACGGTAAGGAGAAGCTGCCCACACTGCATCTCCCTCTGCACATCCCACCTCATGCTGGTGGTGCTAGATGGAACTTTTATCTGGCAACTGTCTCATCTTTTCCATCTATAATAAGATACAAGGACCTTTTTTTTTAATTTAAAAAAAAAAAAAAAGAAAAAAAAAAAAAGAGCAGCTCCTCTAAAAGGAAAGAGGAAGCCAGAATTTTCATAGCGTCTCGGTCCTACCCCATGATGCTTTTTCCTGTCCGTGAATTTCCACCTGCCCCGTCTGCGTACATAAGGCAGCACACGTGGGGTAGAACTGTTTAGTTGCCTGCCTCCGTCCAAAGGATTAGTAGCAGTGTGGAGTGATGCTGTTTCTCTTTTCCTCTGCAGTTCACAGGAGGTGAAAGAACTCTGGCTAGATTCACTCCTTGGGTAAGTACTGCCTGGGATTAAATCTGTGGCATCTCAGTTGAAGTCGGTGGAGTGCAGATGCAGCTGAGCAGAGAGAGATGTACAAAAATTCAGACGAGGGAGAGTTGTGCCCACTGCTAAGTGTAGGTTGTGGGCAAAGCTGACTTGCTTAGCCTTCTGTTTGCAAATTAAAAAAATACATATGTAGCTGTCACCACTTGCTCATTTTTTGCATGGATTAAAAATGGATAGCTGCTTCTTTTCTGTTTCAATCAACAGGCAGATAGAGCAGTAGGGGTGGGTGCTTCCCAGAGAAGGGCTTCCTTATTGACTTGTTTGGTTATCTTGCTGGTTCTGGATCATGCTGGAATGCTAGACTGCCTTGCAGGGAAGAAAGACAAGAAGGGTGCAGGTTTACAGAGCTCTTTCTTTGTCCATTCCCTGTTCAATAAACAGGCAAACAAAAGGACTGAAGGAAAGCAGAGTGACCAGAGCTCCCCCGATCAAACTCCTAATGAAAGTGTTAAGCAGCTGTAATACTGTGAGTGTCTTTATTCCTTCAGATCTGTAAACACAGTGATTTTGAAAAGCTCTGCTTTCTAAACCGTAGCATTGTATTGATCACAGTGTCTTTGTTTTCTTGCCTAGTCAAAGACACTAAATGCTGGGAACATGGAGAGTCTGATTGAGTGCCAGCCAGAGGTAAGTAGCCACTACCATTCCCCCCGATCCCTCTTGGGTACTGATGTGAGGTATCTCAGTAATGTGGGGTTGGCCCCCGTAGGAGCTGCCTGCTGCCTACCATTAACCAGGGCAAAGCCCTTTGAAGGCAATTCTGCAGCACCACACAGAAGGAGCTGAGGACCTCTGTGAGCAGTCATTGCATTCCCTGGGCTCACAGGGAGTTTTTCTCAGGTATCTGGTAGGCTCCGAAGCCAGCAAGGGTTTCTAGAGGAATTTGGGAGGAAACCTCCAGTGCCAGGAGAAGACATAGAAGAACAGGCTGTGTCCATCGGTGGCTTCTCTGAATCAAAAGAGCAGCCTGAAAGAGTTATAACCTGCTGGGCAGGTCTGGGGTGGCTGGCTGCAAGGTTTACCATGAAGCAGTGTCACTCCAGGACCGAGGTGCCTCCTCCAGGTGTTGAGCTTGCTCTGGTTATTTCCCGGAGCCTCCCACAGATTTCTGAGGCACTGCAGTGACTCACGGGTGGCCCTCATTGCTGGTGGCAGTTCTGTAACCCCAACATGCTTCTTGCAGGCTAATGGCAAGAAATGCCCCCCGCTGGTCCCAGCAGATACTGAAGAAAGACTTTGCCACTCAGCTGGTAAGTTTTAAATATAAACAGAGGAACTTTTCTTACAGCAATTGCAAGCTAGTGATACTGCAAAACCACCCGAAACTGCCTGCTTCACCTCCCTGAGAATAATCCACAGCCCTCAGCCAGGATATGGCTTAAGCCATGGAGTGCTACTCACTTGCAAATGACTTCTTTCCCTTAAGCTCAGTGGCAGAGGCTACAGTCCTGAATGTCAGATATACCTGTCTTGTATACCTGGTCCCAAGTCCTCAGAGCCATGTTTCATTGTGTTCCCTGGCAGCAATGAGAAGTAAATGTGCTCCTTTCTTACTCAAGCATCACCACTGAGGTGAGGCACTGCAAGCGAGTACTAAATACCACTACCAGCAGTTACATGGCAGACCAAATAACTCCTCTTGGCAGCAGCAACAGGACTTGTTTTCTCTTACCATGCAGAACTTCAGCTCTTATAAACAACCCAGAGGAGACCTGTAGCAGGCTAGGGTCAAATTTGGAGCAGACCATCATATCAGACCATTTTTCAGGAGTATCAAAACAAAACATTTTATATTACACTACAATGATAGGTGATTTTCTCATTGCTTTTAACTCCTCCCTACCGAGGACTTGTGCTAAGCCACAAATACAGGTCCTGAGAATATCTCATCTGTTTAAGACAACTTCATTTTGGTGTAGAAAGCAAGTCCTTTATAGGATATTTGCAGAAGACAACTCATTTGGAAAGCTTTCTAGCAAAAGGATCCTTCTCTCACACTTTCTGAAGAGGAAAAAAAGCCACCCCTCACCCCAGTACAACTATCATCTCCAAATGACTAGCATGCCCTCCTCTTCAAGATGCAGATGCGAAACTCATGCTAAGAGATTTCTGACCCTGAAGCCAATGAGGCCCTGCTGTGATGCTCCCATCCTCTGGAGCAAGTGTCACCTTCCACTGGCTGGCTGGCAGTGGGCAAGTGCTAGCTCTGGCAGGGCCACAACTGGCTCCAAAGCTGGCTGAGCTGGAAGCACGTGTTTTCATTTCAGCCTGTGAAAGAAGCTGAAAAGCAGGAGACCCTAGTTCCACTCTTGTCCTAAGGCTGGGGCATGGTCAGACCATGTAGTGAAAACTGTTCTGTCAGCTACCCAAGAAACATATCTGCCTTAGTTATCACAGACACCGCTGCAGTATCAACAATCTCTATAAATGCTGTTATTGCTGTTATTGCTCTTATTTCTGTGTCTTGTATGTTCCCACTCTCTAAGAAAAAAACAGTGACCAGAATGTAGAAGAAACCAACCCCAAACAGGAAAGGTGGTGTCCTTGGAGGGGTTGTCACAGTTTTGCTGTTTAGGTGGTTGTTTCCTTAGTAACCATTTAGTTGTCTTTCAGTTTCTCTCTGTCTGAGTTATTTCAAACACATCTCTGCACTTCACACAGATGAAAGGCCACAATGTGCTCTGTTGTTTTTGGTTTTTATAAAGTTGATTTTTTCCTTTCTTTTTACTTGAAGCAGATGGTACAAAGAAAAGAAAGAAGGTGATATCACAGTCATTTACTCTGAGACGAAGCTCTACCAACGGGAACTCCCCAGGGCAGCTAGACACAGGTCCCAAAATCACTCTGTTTGGACAGCCTCTGGCAATTATCTGTGGGGAAGATGACAAGCTGCCCCAACCAGTACAGGTAAGCAAGCTTGGTGAAACCATTATCATACTTCTGGCTTCTAGAGTGAGGCAAGATTCCTGGTACTTGTGCTGCAGCACCCAGAATATGAGTGATTTTGGTGGTCCCCTTTGAGACACAGGTCTCTTAAGTTTAGGGCCAATGCCAGATGTAGAAAGGGTCAGGTCTGAGGGTTTTGTGCAGCCTACTCAACTTTCAACTTTGAATGGACACAACCGAGGACCAGGAATAGAAGATTTGCTCCTTAGTGTAAATAGCTGTGATTCTACAAAAGTAATTTAAATTAATCTTTTGGCAGCATAAATTTCCAAAGATTTCTTGTATTTTCCTAAAAAAAAGTGTTCAGCCATGGACTGCCAACAAAAAATACCTAAACACTATCTTCTTGATAAAACCAGTCGTGTGAGAGTTCTCCCACTGTGTTGGCTTTACCAATAGGCAAGCTTTTGTCTCTTCCAAGCAATATTTGCCTCACTTAGGAGGGAAGGGATTTGAACCAAGACTTAAGCCACACCTTTTTTCTTCTAGAAGGAAGTAGGGATTAGTCCACTCATGTTAACAGAATTCACCAGTCCAAAAAGAAGAAAATCAGGTTATTGATTTTATGATCTACTTGGAGCAAGAACTAGTTAGTGACCTAATTAGAGCACAGTGTACTTTCAGACAACTTGTCTTCTGTTTCTAAAGAAATACCCACCTGCTAAAGGACATTCCTTTACCCAAGTAACAGTTTTTTACCTAAGTCTGTTTTGTTTATTTTTTTTCTTTTTCCCTGCAGGATCTCCTAGCTATATTATATATGAAAGGACCTTCTACTGAAGGGATATTCAGAAAAGCTGCCAATGAGAAAGCACGGAAGGAGTTGAAGGAAGACCTAAACAAAGGCGGGAATGTTGACTTGAAAAGCAAATCTGTGCACCTGCTGGCAGTGGTCCTGAAGGTGAGTTCTGAACTGCAGCAGTGTGAAGACATTGCTAATCTTCATGGGAGCACTTCAGTGCCTAGAGGTGGCCTGGGAGGGACTCCAAGCTAAAGCCAGAGTATGGCCAGACTAAATGCTTCAGGATTAAGGAAGTTTGTCATTTTCTTTTTTCCCCTTAATTTCAGTCTCACTTGAACTTTCAATATCCTGCATGCTTACAGGAAACTCACTTCACCCTCATCATTCTCCCCAGTCAGAAATACTGAGATTCATGGGTGAACTAGAAGCAGCTAAGAACTGGGTACCATTACTATACCAAAGCAAGTGCACTTCTCATGCACCTGTATGTTGCCCTGCTCTCCCAGTACTGATAGTCAGGTAGCTCAAGCCAACCTGCATCCTAGTGAGTCTATGTCACAGTGATGCCTGCTCTGTGCTCAGGGAGTGTCCAAAGCCTCATCTCCATCTCTTGCTCTTGCAGGACTTCCTCCGAAATATTCCCTCCAAACTTCTGTCGACTGACCTATATGAGAAGTGGATGCAAGCTCTGGAGAAGCCAAGCAAGCAGGACAAAATTGACGAATTGAAAGAGTAAGTTTTGTAAGGAGGAAGTTTTGCAACCAGCCTCAGTATGATGGAGTGGCTGATACAGGTCAGTGATTTCTCTTGAAATCAAGAGGATCACTTACGAGCCTGTTATTTATATCAGTTTACTATTGCTCCATGGCTTTTGCTTTAGAGAGCTCTAGCAGCAGTGCTTCAGAAAAAACAGATCTGGGGGCTGACTGTGTGCTCTGAAAGCTGCACAGCACAACTGCAGATGAATTTCCCATGCCTTCATGGAGGAAGCCTCCAGTGACATCTCCTGATGTCATCTCATCTACTCAAAGACATGGAGTGCTGCAAGGCTTGCCTTTCAGTCAAGACCTCATAATTCAGACTCTTATAATTAACCACAAGCTCAGCTGCTGTTGGGGATTTCTGAATGATACTTCTGCTAAGCAGTGAAAAACAGCACACGCATGCCTCTTTCTGAAGGAAGCATCATCTGTCTGAGTTTAATTGAGACTTGCTCAAACCAAGAAGTAGTGGCTGCTGCATCACGAATTAACGTCACATTTTGTTTCTGCTTATGCAGGGTGGCTGAGAAACTGCCTAGACCAAACCTTACCTTGCTCAAGCACTTGCTCTCTCTGCTTCACCACATCGGCCAAAACTCTGAGACCAACAGGATGGATTCCAGCAACCTGGCCATCTGTGTTGGCCCAAATATGCTGAGCCCAGAGACAGACAGCACACTGCCCCTGGAAGTGCAGAAGGAGATGAATGACAAGGTGTGTTGAACTCACCATGCAGCCACACGTTTTGAGGGAGCTTAGCCATCCACACAGATTCTTCTGCAGCTGTGGAACAAAACAGCACCACTGGACACTGGGGATGTCTCTCAGCTCAGGTGCCTGCAATATGACAGGCAAGGCTGCTGCTTGTCTCGCCTCCTCTGAGCAAAAGTAGCAGCTACCCTGCACTCCCTTATGTTCTAGCACAGCTCCTGAACACTTTGCAGGCAAAGAGTGGACACCTGGTGGACACTGACATTTGCAGATCCTCTGGGCTGTGAGGCCAAAGCTGTGGCTTATGGAGTTTTGTCTGCATTGGGGCAGATCAGTTCATCTGCAGTATCAAGTCTCCCCATCATAAGTGGACTCACCCTCTAACTTTGAGCTAGAATTTTGACAGGAGCCACCCTAGTTTGTACAGACCTTTATACAAAAACAGCTATCAGAGATAGGAAAGACTAATGTTTTCAGCCCTTTTGACTGAAATAAAATGTTTTCTGTGTGCAGGTGACAGTGTTGGTGGAATTTCTCATAAACAACTGCTCAGAAATATTTGGGGAGGACATTGCCTTGCCTGTATATGCCTTGCCTGAGGAGTCACTGGAGCACACAGGCAGCTCCACAGGTATGAGAATAAAGTGGGTATATGACTGACAGGCTGCTGGGCTAAATTCTGTAATCTGATATAGGACTACATCTGTGGAAACACAGAGAGTTGTTGCCTTTCATCCTTAGGTGGTCAGTGAAAACTTAACAGATGCCTTCTCTCCACAGAACACCGATGTGCTGCTCATCAGAATGACTCTGCCTATGACAGCCCAGATCTGGAAGCTGAAGCTAGCCCCTGTACCTCTCAGACAGAGCAGCTCAAAGGGAGGAGCACTAGTGTAAACAGAAGATATCCAGCACACATCTCTGCTCCTTCACTGAATGACTTCAGAAAAGACATCAGCACGATGGACAGGAGGTACTCGGAGCCAGACCTGTCCTTCCAGAACCGCCTTGAAGGCAAGATAAGGAAACAGAAGCTAAACAAAAGTGAGGACAATTTTCCAGTTCAGCAGAAACAGCTAGGGTTGGAAGCACTGGAGAAACGGCTTGCAATCTTACCTGCACACTTATCAACTGACTCTCTCCCCAAAACATCCTCCAGTTGCTCGTTGGAGAGCTCTGACAGCTCAGTTTTCACCAGCTCCCCAGTAGTTTCCCCCACTAGTCCCAAGAAAACCTTTTTAAATAGACCCCAGTCCTTTTCCACCAAGGTCACTGAAAACTGCAGTACACCTAACAGGGTGATCAAAAAACATTCCATGTCATTTTCTTTTGCAAATCACAGGAAAACACTAATAAAAACTCAGAGTTGGGGCCCTGGAAAAAACATGTTTTTTCAGAGAGACAGTTTCACGAAGAAAGATCTGTTCTCCTGCAGAGTTGTCCAGGAGAACAGCTCTGATGATGAAAAACACTTGCTTGTGGCGTATCAGCAAAGGCCCCGTTTCAGGTCTGCTGATGATGTGTTCAGAGAAGTGGACCAGAGGAATCCTGGAAGACCACCCTCTTATGAAGAGGCTACTAAAAACTGCCCGGCCACTACAGTCTCTTCTCACAATCTCACCGTTCAAGCTATGAGATTAAAGATGTCAAACCAGGACACAGGTTTGCTGTCTCATCCATGCAGCAGCTGTGCACAGGATGCAGCACATACAGCTTTAAGGGACATACCCAGTGGCACAGCTTCTGCAGGGAAGGATTCTGATGTGGAAACTGAAGCCCTCAGAATCACTGTGGGAATAAAATCCCGTGTGAGTTTACCTGTGACACCAGGAGTCTACCGACTGAGAGCCAGGTCTGAATCTTGTCAAGAGAACAAACTTGAGTATGTGGCTCAGAGGTGCAGCCAGACAGTTTTTGAGTTAGACCAGATTCAGTATGCTAAGGAATCCTATGTTTAGAAAGCCTATCCCTCCTTTTTACACTGTACAAAGTAAATACTGTAAAAATAGACAACTTGCTAATCCTCTGTAAATTATGATTTCAAGAGTCCAAGAATAAGATAGCTCTGCATGAACCTTTTTTTTTCCTTGAGGCTCTCCTGAAGTGTCTGTCAGTTTGACATGTCATATGCTTTCACCACAAGAGGTGGAGAGGGCAAGACCTGTATATTATTATGTAAAAATGCAAGTGAATATGCTGTACATAACCTGTTGTGTGGGAAAACATAGATGATAAACGGTGTTGTATTTCCATCCTGAAAGGACAATTAAAAGGTTGGCAGGTCCAAAACCTGTCTCACCTTCCTTTTCTTTTCTTTTCTGCATGGTCACAGACACCATGCCATTTGTTACATACGTGCTAAGAGAATGTAATAATGTAATTTTTTGCTAATTTTCTGCATTAAAAGAAGTGTGTTGGCATTTACTCTAATTGGGGAAGCTGTTCTCTCATCAAGGCTTCTTCAATACTCTTCCATAAACACCATGTACATGCTGCCATTCCCTCTTCCTGCTTATTGGTGATGAGAATGATCTGACCCCTAACCAGCATTTGTGTTGTATATCTAGCCTAGAGCTACAGAAGCCACAGAAGCTCTTCAAGGTCATTATGGGAGTGCATCAGTTAAACCTCATCTGGCCTGAGGTGCTTTTAGTCTAAATAAACTGGATGGGTGAAGCAGAAATAAAGATTATGTTCAGGTTTGCTTTTATGAGTGAGAAAAAAAAATTGAAAGAACACAAACTCCTAAAAGGAGGAAACATTCTGGATTTAAACAGTTAAAGCTGCAGCTCAATTAAAAAAAGAAATAAAAATAAAAAAAATATATATACCTGATGGTATCCTTATAACCTTGTAAAATTTACTGGAAGTGCAATGTATTTTTGCATGTAGGAACTTGTTTTGGTTAGCACTTACTTCCCCTTTTATGGCTCAGCTTAGCCCTGAACCAGGAGCAGGGAGATTTTTTCACTACAATAAAACATTTTTCTGCATGAATGCTAAACTGTCCATTGCCTGTCTTTGAAATATCCAGGCACTACATGTACTGTTTGTTTCTACAGGTACTGCAGGTCTGCTTGAATAACATGGCTTATCTAAATAGCAGGAAGGAAAGGAAATGACTAGCAGTATCACTACTAATGTTTCAAGAGGCTGCAGGATGGATTTTGGGAACAAATACTTCTCTGTCAGGAAAATAAGTTACACTGCCATGTAACAGCAGTTGTAAGTGAGATGAAGAGTGAGCCACAAAATGATGATGATGATCCAAAAGCAGAGCAAAAAATAAAATATCATATCAGCATCTCAGGTAAGAAGTTTTCCAGCTGTAGGTGTTTATTCACAGAACACGGAGAAAGGGGAAGGAGAGTACCTGGTCTGACAGGAGAAATTACGTAAGAAGGACCATACTGGTAGGCTCCAACTAGGGAAAATGCCACCTCAGTCCCCTAAGTAGTGATGCTTTGCTTCCTAGCAAGCTGGATGAGAGGGCTCTGCCACAAGATGCACAAGGCATTGGCTATTTTCTGGAATCTGAGTCAGAGAATCACAGAATATGTGAGATCCTCCTGTCCAACCCCCCTAATAAAGCAGGGCCAGCTAGAGTAGTAGTTGTTTTGCAGATGTATGGGCTGTCAGTTACTTGCAAGGAGATTTGGAGCTAGTTTCAGGTCAAGTAACAAGTCAAAATAAGCCCTTTTTCCTCACATCTCACCAAAGCAATTCACAAGTTATGATGGTAGTGATATTTTGGTAATTTGCTCACATTCTCTGAGAAAAGGTATTGTCAGTGCATTGATTTTTCTCTGCCTCTACGAGGTCTCTCAAGCAAGGTCTTGGGGAAGAAGCTTTCTCCCCTGTCTCACCTCCTCTCACAGCTGTTATCTGAAGGACATATCTTTCTGGGAACTGAGGGGAAAAAAAAAAAAAAGAGAGACACCTCAGGCAGAACAGCTGTTGGCCCCCTTAACAGTTATTGTTACTACCATAGTCACTTTCTATTATATTTGTTGCAACATAGCCTAAAAAAGCTCTTCACTGGAGATAGTTACAGAACAGAGATGCTTCTTCAAGATCTTTTTTCTGTATTTTCCTCCCATGATTGCCATTGCATACCTCAGGTGCAAGATGCAACACTGAGATTGCTGGTACTAACCTAGGGCAAAAAATATTAATGGAAAGAATTAACAACAACCTTGTACAAACTAGTAGCTTGGAGTGTTACTGCCTCGACTCTGCATACTTCACAACACAGACACTTGGCACTTTTTTTTTTTTCAGGTGCACCTGGCTATCTAGTTTCTTACACAGTATCTAGTTTGACAAAACAGAATTTGCAGTCTTCTTTGGAAATTATGTGAATGGAGGACAAGACTGCATGCCCCACATTGATAAACACCCCTTAGAGACCAACAACTAGTATCAGGGAAGGTAAGGCATCTTGTCTGGCACCCAGAACTCTTTTTTTCTGTTGTTGGGATTGAACTACTCTGTAGGATGTGACTATGCTCCTCAATTTTAACATTTAAAGCAAAAAACTCAGGATTTTTTTAAAAAAATATTTTATTTTATTTTTGTAATGGGATTGTATCTCTTCAGCCTTTTGCTTAGAAATAGATTTCTATATTTTTCTGTAGCACTAAAGTCAAGATAGATGGCTGTGTGGTTCTGCTTGGACTATGTATAATTTAATGTTAAAAATCTAATGCTAATGTTAAAAGCTAATGATAAAATTACTGCCTCATAACTCAGTTACATATTGTAGGGAGTCTCACATAGACCATTTTTACCATAACATTCCACAGGAAGAAGTATCACAGCAGACAAAAATCCCATCTCTGTTATTTTTAGTCTGGGAATGGAATCTCTTGTTTCTTTACTGCCCATTCTTGTTTTGGTGCTGATCCATCACAGGAGACCAGGTGGTCTGTTGCAGCACCCAACCAGCACTGCTTATTCCCAGGCTGACTCATTCCTCACCCATACACTGCAAGCAACCGTTTCTGCTTCCCATCACACCCAGGCAGGTCTCTTCACTGACAGAACAAAATTTTTGCCAGTGAGGCCAAGAGAATAGAGCACTTGGCTGTGACAAAGTGAGCTCTTAAATAATATAAGTAGGCAGCCCAGAATCCTGAACAACGCCCTGCAGTAGTTAAAAATGTTCAAGCTAAGGAGCCACTGATTTCCCGTGCCTCTTTTCCAGGACCTCCAAGGTCAAGGGCTCCTTAGAGGAGGAAGAGCTTACAGTGGTCAGGAATTTTATCCTTCTGCCATACGAATGTGTCCAAACACACTTCTTTCCACAGGACTCCAACAAAATTGACCCTGAGAAAAGGCTGCAGCTCATTGACAATACCTCTACAACAATAATGTTATCTTTCTTCCCTTAAATCCATTCATTTATTCCCTCCCTCAGGAAAAGAGGATATTTTCAAGTGTCATTTGTGCAATCCTCCATTTCTGTTCAATGTAAATCATGCCTGTGTTAGGAGAGTGCATGAGCCATTTCACCTGCCTACTAAGACATGTTCAAGGCAGCAGGCCTGCTTTTCCACTGCTGTACAGACTCTGGGGGCACCAATAACTGCATGGAGCAGGCATGAAACACTGTTTGCTTGGTACACACTCCCTCTGCTTGTCAAATACGGCTGCCTGAGACAGAAAGCAGCATAGAAAGTCATTCACCAAGTTAACTTGGAAACTCAACCCTGAAGTTAACCACATTTACTTTGAAGATGGACTGGCTTGCTGTTCAACCCAGCAAGCATTTTATGGCCATAAGTGATCACATTCAGCTGCAAAGTTCAGGTGATTAAAACATACTGCTACTCTGCTAGCACAAGCCAGATAGAAGTTACTGTGGCTATCATATGTCTCCATGAGGACAATTTCTGACTACAGGAAAAGGCAACCCACTTTGGTTAGGCACTCTGGTTACATTTTTCTCTGAATTTTGTTAGCAATCAGTCCTTATCGTATGTGTCATCAGAACAGAGTGAAAACTTCAGAGGAACTTCTGAAGGCTAAAAATTCAGAGGAGGAAACGTTTCAAATAAAAAGTCTGACAATAATTGAGGGGAAAATCCATAGGAAAAGGACAGTCACTGTTGAACAAGGGATGTAATCCTCAGATGGACAGCTGACTGTCATGTACATGGCCAACTGCAAGTCTCCATGGATGCTGGGTGAACAATTGTTTTTTATGCCTGTCTGTTACTCAGAAATGCTAATTATGTAGTCCTTCCCCCCCCCCTTTTCTATAGAATGCATCTCTTTTATTGTTTTAAATCATTTTTTTCCATCTACTGTGATAAATATACCAATTTATATCTTTTGAGCAAAGCCCATTCCAAATTCTTCATGTCCTTCTGCAAGGGAGAGAAAACCTATTTTTAATGTGAGATGCCAGCATGCAAGTCTGAACAAATGGTTCACAAAGCCCCAACAGGGTTTGACTCTGTTGAGCTCCATTTCCTTTGCTGGGTTTCTATGAAGGGTTTCACACTTCCTAAACAAAACATGCCCTTAGCCAGACAGCTATTTACAGAACAGATCCAACGGCTGCTTGAAACCCTTCCTTCCTACAACCCACAAACCTCCCACTAACCTCACTGACAGATGCTACAGTCCAAATTCAAACCTTGAACCTTCAGTATCACATAGGACAAGCTGAAAAGTATAAAAATGTATTTTTAAAAAAATTAAGGCCAAACCCAAGCAGATTCCAAGATAAATGATCAGAGAAGATGGTCCTATAAAAAAGTTTAGAGATGTGTCTGCTTGGTGCAGTCTTAGGCCATGCAATTAAATGTTATTATATATAGGCCATAGCCTTGTCTACTTCCTCTGTGCACTGAGGAAGAGGTTTTTGAAGTCACCTTCCCCCCCACTCATCTGGGTGCAAATTCTGTCTCTCCATAATAAAGCTGTGACTTCACACAACAAATGCAGCTGTACAGGCTTGTCTGCAATTCATCAATCAATTTTATTGAGGTCTTTTCCAACCTGACATTCTGTAATTCTATGATTCTGTTATAGTTCAGTTGAACAACTGCCCTCAATATAGGGAGGCATGAAATAAGACAGAGCTTCCAGGGTGGATAGGAAGACAACTGGGAGAGCCTTATTCAAGGAAGAGAGAGGTAGGAAGGGTCTGGGAAGGGATTTGCAGCACAGTCTATTGAAGCTTAACTAGGAGGGTCACCAACAATCATTTTGCCAGTCATTGGTTTAATGAATGATAGCTTAAAAATAAGTGTGTAGTGTTTCATCCTCTGAGGTGATTTCTTAGCCCTAGAGAATTCTTTTCAGTCACTGTCTCAGAAGTCCCATGGTGCAAGAATGCAAGCCCTGAGAGCAGGCCTGTCACACTTTAAAACAAAGTTCGTGGGGGATATGGAGGCAAGGGAACCTAAGGCAAATGGTGCTGAAAGTCAGAGGTAAAGGGACAGGAGGAAGCAGGATTGTTAATTTGGACTGGAAATCATAAATAATGAAATCTGATTTTTTACTAATATTGGAGAAATGAAGGATTTCATAAATGGAATTTCCCAGTCCTGTCTAACCCCACAAGCTCAGGACTACAGTCAAGATGAAGCTGTGCTACTACAGAGAAAAGGAACCATAGAATGGTTTGGATTGTAAGGGATCTTAAAGATTATCTAGTTCCAACCCCCCTGCCATGGGCAGAGACACCTTCTACCAGACCAGGTTGTTCAAAGTCCCATCCAACTGGGCCTTGAACTTCCAGAGAGGGGGCACCCACAACCCCCTCGGGTAACTGGTGCCGGTGCCTCACCACCTGCACACTAAAGAATTTCTTCCTAATGTCTAACTTAAATTTACTCTCCTCCAGTTTAAAACCATCACCCCTTTTCCTATTGCTACATACCATTATAAAAAGTCCCTCCTAAGCTTTTTCTGTAGGCTCCCTTCAGGTCAGTCTCCTCAGAGCCTTCTCTTCTCCAGGCTGAACAACCCCAGCTCTCTCAGCCTGTCTTCATAGGAGAGGTGCTCCAGCCCTCTGATCATCTTCATTGTTTTGCTCTGATCTTGCTCCAAGAGTTCCATGACCTTGCTGTTGGTCTGAAGACATGAATGATAGGATCTGCATCAACAACTGAGCAAATTTAGCTCAGGTATTTTTTTTTTCTATGTCTCTTATCTGTCAAAACTCTTAGGATGGCACATATTTTTTAAAACTAAGTATCTCCCTATTAGGACCAGACCTATGTGTAGATAATGTGTACATATGTCATGGATGTATTGAACCTAGTGCCTACATACGCAGCAGACAGCATCTGCTGGCTGGCAAACGCCAGTGATACAACACTCATGCAGTATGTCTGATCCTTTTCATAAAAAGAAACAAAAGAATGGTCTGTTTGTGGCTCCAAAGCATTTTAACAGACGCACAGCAAACCTGCAACTGGAAAGCTCTGCAGCTTTCCCGTCAGCTAGAGGCACCCCAAAAGACCTTTCTTAGCCGCCATGAGGGAGATGGGCTGATTTACTTCTTGCTAGGCAGGCCCAACTTCCACAGAGTACTTGCAAGCCCCTCTCCCACAGAATAGTTGCAATGATTTTGCCCTGAACTAGTAAATCAGGAGTTGGTAGTGTTTCACAAAGGTCAGCAGAAAAGTTGCTGCCATTCATCAGTGCACATATTAAGCGAAAGATAAATTCATCCAACAGAAGACACATCAGGCTGACACTACTTGATGAAGCATCAACTTCATCTTCACAAGATTTGTGAGCAACCAACGTGTAACAGGCAGCTCCTCAGGTATCCTTGCTCTAGTGGCTACAAACAACTAGGAAATGTCTCCCCAGATTTCTGCCAAAAGCAGAAATAGGTATATAGGCCAACTCATATTCCCAGAAAATACAAGTTATGTCCCAAAAATCAGAGTTGTACTGGTTCTGATCAAATTTAAGGGCCATAGTGCTGTGGATTCACTGGACCAAGCTGCTCATTCATTAACTTTGCTTGCCCAGATACAAGTAAATATTGAAGGTCTGTTCTTCCCTTCCACCCCACCCCAGTGACACTTGCACCTTGCTCCCACAGCCCCTCTTGTCCCACCACCCCATTGGTAACCTTGTAGTCAACACAGCTCCTGTTCCTACATTGACTCTGCAAGCTACCTGTTAATTAATTTCAAAACCATTATTTCCTCTTTTCCCCTACCTCCCTCACCTTACCTTGGCTTTTTGGTAGTTTGGTGTGGGTTTTTTTGTTTGTTTGGGGTTTTTTTGCTTGGTTTGGTTGGTTGGTTGGTTTGGTTTTTTGGGCTTAGTTTCTTTTTCGGGGGGAAGGGGGGTGTGAGTACATTTTTTTTACTTTTCTGAAAGTTTCTCTTGCTCTGCAACTTCCCCAATACCTTGCAGGCCTCCTACAAAGTGCTACTACTTGTCGGTCTGGTCTGCAACTGTCTTCAAAGGGCTGCTAATGGAGAGCAGACATCTGACGCAGTAAAATAACTGAGCTGAACTAAATAGAATTTCACCTGTGAACTAAATTTAACTAAAGATTTCAGAAACAAAAGACGTGGGTTAGTTTATCTACTCAGTCTTGCCAAAGTAATCAAGGAATATCACTGCCCACAGAGCCTAAAAAAAAAAAGCTATCATGATATCAGTAACCCTTAATTTCTCTTATGTTTTTCAATAGAAAATTTCCACACAATCTGAAAACATGTCTTCATGATTTGCCATGCCAGGGTGTGCCGCTCACTAGAAATGGGATGGTGTTCTGAGCGCTCACCTCACTGTGCCGTATCTCATCATACGACATCTTTACAGTACTGAAACCCTACTTGCGCGGGGAAAAAAACAAAAAAAACAAATATTAGGAGTGCAAGTGTTTGGGCCGCCTTTGAGGACACCGGTACTTAAAGTCACCAGCACATCACCCGAGAAGCTTTTGCGATCCCCACGGGCACTTTCTGCATCCCCAACGTCCCTGCAGACCAGATAAAGACGCCGACAGTAACTGGAAACCTCCCCGCCCTTGAGCGGCTCCTACGCAGGCGGAAGGACGGTGACACCTCGTGGCTCAATTCCCTCATTACCTCAGCCCAGGAGGGGCCCCGCAGCACTCCCCAGCACTCAGCCCTTGGCGGATAGAGTGGCTGTTTCCCGCTACGCACTCCCGTGCAGACGCGGAGGAGCAGACACTTGAAGCTCCCTCAGGCTTTAGCTCCCCCCTGACAGAAGCCGCATGAACGGCAACGAACCCAACGGCCAAGAGCCAACAGCACAACCGACACCTGGCCCGCACCGCGCATGCGCGGACCCCGCCCCCCGCGTTGCCCTGGAGACGGTTGCCGCGGGGCAGGCGGCCCTTACCGCTTCCTCGGCGAGCAGTCCCGGCCAGACCTCGCCATGCTTCCCGCCCGCGACTCGGAGGTGGCGGCGGCCTCCGCCGTCCCCTACAGCTACTGCAGCCCGCCCCGTCCCTTGCCCGCCCGCCCGAAGTACCGAGAGCCGCCGGACGCCGCCGAGCCGTGAGTGCCGGTGTCCTGCTGGCCGCGCCATCCGCGTCCCGAACGGGCCCCGCTCCTGCCCCCTTCCCCTCACCCCAGCCTCCTCGCTGCCCTTCCCGGGGCAGGGGGTTCCCCGCCTCCCTGCCGGCAGGTGGGACGCGCTGTCCACCTTCCCCTTGCTTCGAGGGAATTTGCTCCTCTGGCCTAAGTCCTGGCTTGTTGCGGCTTCAGCTGATGGGTTGTAGCCCTGTGACCACAGCTCCCTCTGCTTCCCGTTGCAGGGAGAAGGAACGCGTTCGTTACGCCAACCTCATGTATGACAGGAGGGTGGTGCGAGGCAACACTTACGCCCTTCAAGCCCCACCTGTGGTACGTGTCTTTCTACATTGTACTACAGCTTTGTTGAAAAGTAATCGATGAGGCGGGAAAACTTCCAATTCCCCACCCCCATTTCTTTAATGATATTAAGCACATGTCATCTGTTACTGTATGCATCCACAGGAGTCATCAGTGAGAAGAGCAACTCTTGAAAAATTAAATTTTGGGGCAGGATTGGGCATACCCTCTACTGTAGAAGTAGAGCTAGATGGGCCAAATGAATGCACAAGCTCCTTGTGTAGAGTCAGAAATACTTTTTTTATGTTTTAGTAGTACTTCATTTTCAGAGAACTTTTCTACGTAGTTTGATCATATAAGTATTTAAAGCAGTCTGTATTTTTAAAAGCTCCTTTATACTTTGCAGAAATAACCTTGTGTTGTTCAGTAGCTGTTTCTTACAGTGCATTTCACATGTAGGCTGTTTATGCAGTTTGAAAGTGTTCATTTCAAGACACAAACACAGTGCAGAATTTAAAAGTGTTACTATGGGGTTTTTTTGCTTCATCAGCAAAAAGAACCTATAGTTTTTATGATCAAACAATTCTTTTGACAGTATGGTAACTGGACTTCAGTCCATTTGATTTTCTTAAAGCTTTACCTTGAAACTCTCACTTGTCAGCAAGACTATGCCAATATACTTTATCTTGCAGAGTTCCGTGTGCAATAGCCACGTCAAATAGCAGCTCTTATTCTGAGATGCCATTGGTCTATGCCTGTAGGCAGCTTGCACACCTTGTTGGTTTCATGCCCTACAGTCTGTAAATTAAATGAAAATTTAGTGTCAGGACCCTAAAATGTAAATCTGAAATGCTAGATTTCTAGCATTCAAATCAAACAACAACTGTCACTTTCCTGTAGAGAGAAATTAGTATCATTTGCAAGTACAAAGCATATTCTCTTTTGCGGGTGTTTTTTCTTCACCCCTGCTCAGAGTATTCAACCTGATCCCTTTGAGATTCGAAGGCAGAGGGAAGCACGGAGAAGAGCTCTGGCTAGAAAGCATGCAAAAGAACAAATTCAACAAAGAACACCTGAGCCTGTTGAAGGCAGAGAGCACATTCAGGTGCAAACAGGTAAAAGCCTGATTTTTAAAAAAATTCATCTGAAAATAAGTAGTTGCTGATTTATATTCACTTACCAAATTGATGGTGCAGTTAGTAGAATAATGGAGAGTTAAGGTTAGATTCACAGAATTCTAAAATCAGAGCTTCTCCAATCCATTATAACTCCTTATTTTCAGTTGTAGTTAATAACCTTGGCTAATTAATGACATTTCCCCAGAGGCTTTGTTCTTCTGTTTTCAGTATATGTTCTTGAACACTAGTCAAGACTTCTTCATTCTTTCCTTTTCCAGCATCAATCAGAGAAGATTGGTATATGCTTAAAATTGAGGGAGTTTAAAAATTTTTGCTTAAGAGTGCTGTCACATGTAATAATAAGATGACTGGTAAAAATCGGGGTACACACCCTAACTTAAAATATGAAACTACCCTATTTGTGGAAGAACAATTTTATTTGGAGAAAAAAGAAAATACAGTAGTGGGGTAATCATGAGATGAGTGATATGTATTGCTGAGCCCTCTGAAAATAATTTCAGATTGGACTGATTTACAGACTGGGAAAATAGATGTGATATATTCTAATCAGACATGGTCTTTGATTTCTGAATGTTCCTTCTGCCCCAGACCTGCTGAACCTCCTACACCACTTCCAGTACACACAGCAGCATTTCACCATCCAAATACTGTTGGATGCAAAAGGCAGCTATCTAGCATGGAAGTCTTGGTCATATATCCTTCTCACTGACTAGTGCAGATAATTATAAGCACTCCACAGAGCTTATTTTCTGTGCCAGGCTATTTATCTCTTCAGTAGAAGATGAACAGTTACAATTCAAACCAAGTACATGATATTATAAATATGTGGTTACATCAAAGCCATTTCTGGTGGGTCCAGAAGTAGAATATAATTATTTAAACCAATGTATTAACCTTTTACAAGGTCAGATTGGATGGGGCTTTGAGAAACCTGGTCTAGTGGAAGGTGTCCCTGCCCATGCAGGGGGATTGGAACTAGATCATCTTTAAGGTGCCTTCCAACCCAGACCATTCTGTTATCCAGTGTTCTGTTTTGACACATACAATAGTGACAAATGCATCTTGTCAATATTACTATTACTAGTAGACAGGCAATTATTATCCCTTTTTGAAACTTTCCTATCCTTTTGACTCATCCAAGAGTTGTTCATTCTGCAAGATGAGCTGAAATGGCCTAGACTCTGACTAGTGAAATGCCTTTTTAGGAAGTGCACCAGATGGGGCTTCAGATGGGGTATGTAGCAAACTGGTCTATGTTTTAAGTTAAGGTGTCTTTTAAAAAAAAACCTGTAGAAATTCACACTGTAGAGTAATTAAAAAAAAATTATCAAACTTACTGCATACATTGTGCTTTCATTTCTAGAACTGTATTTGGAAGAGATTAGTGACCAGGTAATAGAGGTTGATATGGAATGTCAAACAGATGCATTTTTGGACAGACCACCCACTCCACTCTTCATACCAGCCAAAACGGGAAAAGATGTGGCCACAGAAATAGAAGAAGGAGAGGTATGAATCTAAATCAGCTCCACAAGTGCTGTCAAAATATGCTTCCCATATAAAAACATGTTTCTGATGCAAAATTGAGGCAGAAACAGAAAGGAATTAATCCTCACATAAGTCTTAAAAAAAAAAAAAGGTCCCTAATGTTTGCTATGGGGGTAAATGCAACATTAAGAAAGGTTCTTCTCCATGTGCCCTGGTTCTGCTGCTATCAGCTAAAAACTACAACAATGAGAAATGCTCTCCCCTGTAGAAATAATGTCCAGCCCAAGAAGGGGTGGAGAACATACTGATGAGCAGAAATAGGGTCCAGGTGAGTGCTCAGCTTCTCCCTGGCAGCACCCACAGGGGCTGTGTGATGTCTCATTCCAGCTGTCTCAACACTTAGCTCCCAGCTGCATCCATGCTTCTTGCCTCAGCTGACATTAGCTTAGTTGACCCCCTACCTGCACTTTTCCATTCTACCTTCAGAAGAAGGGCTCTTTTCATCTTCCTTTTGTCATTGTTGAGAGTGATTGTGATAAAAGGTCACTTGTCTCTGTTTCTCTGACTTCGATCCTCAGTTGTTTGACTTTGACATTGAAGTCAAGCCAATTCTGGAAGTGTTGGTTGGGAAAACAATTGAGCAATCTTTGCTGGAAGTCATGGAGGAAGAAGAGCTGGCTCAGCTGAGGGCACAGCAGCGTGCCTATGCAGAGCTGCGTAATGCAGAGCTCGCTGAAGTACAGCGCCTGGAAGAGCAGGACAGAAGATACAGAGAGGAAAAGGTAGGACTTCCTAACAGCATAACAGGCCTGTCTGAATGCTTACCTGAAGAGGGGAAAACATTTCTAGTACTGAACTACAAGCTGTAAGATAAGGTGGATGTTCCCAAAAGGGTATTGTCAAGTTTAGCATTCCTCAAGGCATTTTGGTACCATACAGCTGTACTCTACCGTTTGCTCTCATGCTGCCACCACCATGCTCTTGGGTTTATTTGGAGAAGTCATGCTTCAGTGACCTGGTGTACTCTGACACCTGATGGAAAGGCCAAATGCAACAGTAGCCTATGTACCTGGTGCAGCTGTTCTTCAAACCTTTTCTTTATAATAACTGCTAGATGAATAGTCGCAAGAACTTGAAAGTGAGAGACTTTCACCTGCCACATATGCACACATAAATAACTCTCAAAATCTCCCAGTATTAAGCTATATTAGTACTGCGTAGTAAATAGAAAGGGCAGCTCTTAGTCACTGTTCATCAGCCTTATGTGTTTAGTTTTTTTACCATGTTCTCCTGGATCAATTTGACTTTTGATCCTTAATTACATCAGATAGGATCCAGCAATGACCTTAATAGGAAGTTGTGGTCCTTGGATGGTGGGCATGCATCCAGCATTTCGAGTGTGCCTCTTTTATGCAGCCTGACCACATCTTTTTGGGGGGAGGTTTGGCATATCTTGCACAGCCAGGTGTTTGCTTGGGCCCCTCCAGATGGGGTGACAAAGCAATAACCCTTATTTCTGTGTGTGCTCCCTCTCCAGTGGCCTTACACAGGGCACACACAAGATGTCACTCTGCCTCTGCAGGGTACAGCTTGCCTGTCCCTTATCGAATAAGGACAGTGTCCTGCCTGTCAGGGTGGCCATCAAAGAGGGGCTCCCCTTGCAAGGACAGTGTTCAGCTTGTCAGGATGGCCACTGAAGGAGGGGCTGCTCTTGTGAGAACAGGACCCAGTTTATCAGGATTGACTACTGAAATGAGGGCCTCTGCTTTCGAGAACAGGGCCTCATTTATCAGGGTGGTTACCCAAATGAGGGCCTCTCCATGCGAGAGCAGAGTCCAGGTGGCTTATCGAATGAGGGCACCACTGGAGTGCAGTGTACATTTTGTCAGGGCAGCTGTTTTGAGACTAATATTCTTTTTGGGATTCTACAGAGTACAAGCTTACTTTCAAGCACTTATTCATGTGATAAGTTTTTGTGAAAGTCTGAGGCCCTAAGTGTCAGTGCTCTTGATTATCTTTGCTATTTATGACTCACACTGTGATGCTTATTCAACATCAAGATCAAAGAAGTAACAGCTGAAGGCCTGAAAGTTTTACATTGTCTTGACAGCAACGTCGCAAACTCCAGCACATGCAAATGCTGCAGAAACAGAAAGAGACCACGGAGAAAATTGCAGCTCGGGCATTTGCTCAGCATTACCTGTCTGATCTCATTCCTGCAGTCTTAAGTAATCTTCGTGAAAGTGGGTTATTTTATGATCCTATACAAAGAGGTTTGTATTTTTTTTAATTTTATTTTAATACGTCAACTGAGTAATATAAAGGTCACAACAACTGTAAGACATAGCTTTTTGTCCTATGACTTAGAATTATGTCACAAGACTTTATTATTTTTACATTTGTGGCTGAAGAGGCAGTTTCTAAACTCAAATTTTTAAAGCAAAAATCATCGGTCACGTGCACAAGTAGTCAGGAATAAGCAAAAGTTGACGGTGACGAGACACTTTTGAACTGAAAAGAAATAAATGTGTGGGTGGTTAGAGATCCAAATTGAAGTAAGTGTATTTTGATAAGACAAGCAAAGAAATCTGCATGCCATTCTGAATCTTTGCTAATGATTATCAGAGTAATGAAGAAATTAGTTATAATTAGGATCTTTAAATAATTCCAGATCTGTACATTGGTGACTTCCAAGGTTTTAGGATCAGTGGCATTTATTACCTTGCTGCACCTCACTTCCTCAGGCCCTGCACAGGTGCCCAGGCCACAGCTTGGTAATGGATATACTCTCTCCAGAGTGAGTCGTGGGACAAATACAGAAACTGAGTCTATTTAGCAAATACAGCTGGCTTTGGGACCATGACATAAAAAAACACGATTTGAGAATGGATAAGCAAGAGCTCTTTAGTCAGAGGGAACAAATGCTTTCCGCAGACCAGAAACCAGATGCCTTTGGAAAGTAGAGCAGGAAATGTTATTCTCCTGACTTGTTCAGGATAGTTATTTTCATCTCAGTGGAACATTACTGTGTATCTCATCTGTGCTAGCCCTTCAAGGGTGCCAGACCCCTTTGAAATTCACTGCAGTTGAGAGGACTCTGGTCTGTATCCATTAAGAATGGGGAATCTCAGTAAGAGAAACAGGAGATAAGAAACCAAACAACAGCTGAGAGATTTCATATGGCTATTGCAAAGCAAGTATCTTTTGGCAAGAATGTTAATCTTTGATGATTGTAGTAAATGAAAAACAGGCCCAAGATCCTGTCACTCATCCTTAATAAAAAGACATTTTTTCTTTCTTCCTCCCTGCTAAATGCTTACAGATATTGAAATAGAATTCCTTCCATGGCTGATGACAGAAGTGGAAGAAACGCTAGAGAAGAAGGTTCTGGGAAGGACAATACTAGACTGTAAGTTACCAAATCCTGGAATGTAATCTGGGCTGCTTGATGTTCTGGATTGTTTTTTTCCCAGTAAGAACAAATATCCCATTTACAGTGTCATCACTTATTAAGGTAACAGGTATCATTTTTGGAAGAACTCCCAAGTACCCATGTTTTTTGTGACTTTTTTTTTTTTAACTATATTAAAATATTTTTATTGTTGGAAAACAACTACTACGTACATCGAGGTAATTGATTTTCATCTGAAATAATAGAAGTATCAGTCATGCTGCACTGCCCTTACTCCTCTGGCTTCATATTGTTTCACGTGTGGATGCTGGGAGATGCAATGCATTTGGGGGGAACAGAATGGTTAAACAGCACCAATTATTTTCTCTGCTATAAAACTGTTATTTCTCATGTGTTAAACAGCTATCATTGCCATGCTGTTCTCCATAGTCTTCCTGATTTTGCCAGTGGCAACAGAAAAGCCCAAGTGTTTACAGCCACCAGTAAACCATAAACGTCTCTTAACTCATTTGTGTAAGCTCCCTGAGCTATAGAATAATATGTTCATCCTCAATGAACTGAGAAGGATAATTACAGGCCATGGGTGGCAGAGAAGTTAGGTGACCAACACTTATCATCAAAACAAGGGCTTACCCTCTCAGCAGTCAATAACCATGTCCTTGCTTTTGAACTAGATTAAAATATCAGTCTTCTTCTGAGACAGTTCAAGCTAAGTATTCAGGTCTTCAGAAGCTGTAGTTGAAATACCTGAACAACCTAGATTGTGCTTTGTATAGAAACACAAATTCTTTATAATATGTGTCCACAGTGGTGGTCCTAGATCAAACCACATGTTACATCTTTCATTTATATGTTTTTCCTCCTGCTGTGATTTTGGGTTTGAGCTACAACGGGGTTTGTTTCCTGTGGGTATATTTTCAGTTTAACCAGGGTCCTTTTTTAGGGTATAATTCAAACAATTACAGCTGCTCTGTTAGGCATGAATAGACCTTGTTCCTGGTGGGGCGACCCACTCTGAAACAACTGTAAGGAAGTGAACCAAACAATTCAAGTGAACCCTTTCAAATTGCTGCTTTCAGTGTAAACTCTTTTGGCTGGAATCAAGCTACAGCATCAGGGATGATTTTTCTCATTCAAATATTCTTTCATTTTAGTGTTATTTTGAGGTTTTTACCTGTTTAAGAAGTTATAGGTCAGTGATATAATCTCAAATTATCAGTTTTTTCCTCCATGATTGCTAATGGTAACTTTCTCTGTTTCAGCCTTGATTTCTACAGTGGTTGAAAAACGCTTAGAGGAATTTAGCCATACACCTTTGGCTGTACCTGCTGAAGAGCCCATGCCAACAGGTGCAGCATCTCAGGTGGTTGGTGAGACAGACACTGCTGACCAGACAGCCACAGAGAAAGAAGAGATTGACCAGCCTGAGGAACAGCCTTCACATGTCCAGTTCGAAGAAGCAGATGTAGCAGAAACAGGATATGAAGACTGAGTAACAAGCAGGCAAGTCATCAGGTAAATGGACATTAATGTCTTAGCTGAAAGAAGAAAGGAATTCCTATCTATTTTCAAGTATTCTGCCCTAGCCATGCTGAAAGATGAACCTAAGCAACAGTAGAGAGAGCATTAAAGTGTCTTTTCCATATGCTGATTGCTCATTTCAGGCTGGAAGAATCAAGAGAGAGGTTACTAAGTGCACTGAATGGCAGTGAAATTCTATCCCCTTCTACACAATCCAATCCATCAAAAGCCTGGGACCTTTACAGTTGAAAAGTAATGTTGCCCCACACCCCATGCTAAAAGGTCATAAGGACATTGAGAGCATCTTTATACTTTGCAAGTGCTTTGATAATATCCTTACTTTCCCCATTTGGGAAAGTAGCTGCTGCAGCACTCAGATACTTTGTTTTTCACTCAGGTTAGTCTCTCCTTTCCCGACAAATCTGGACGGGCATCTCAGCAGGTAATAGGGCAAAGGTTGCTGCTCCTGAAGCTCTTCAAGTTCAAAGAGTTATATGCCACTGGTAATTCTCCCAGTGCAAAATCCCCAGCCTTCTGACTTCCAGAGCAATGATAAAAGGCTGGAGCCATGCACTAAGACTCAGTTTTCTTTGTAATTTTCCTTTACCACTGTTCACTGGAAACAGTACCAGACATGACTGACAAAATGTGGCTGCACTTTTCCATTAATAGCCCTGTACTTGAATTCAGCTCCAGACACGGGCAGGTTGGCAGAGAAGGGGGACCCTTGCATCATGTTGGTCACTGAGAAGAAAAAGCCATGAGCAACAGTAAGGAGGGGAAAAGGGATATGGGGTAATGGCAATAGCTGTCACCTGTCTGGGGTGATGCCAGCAGACAGGCTGTGTGGCACAGGCTATGCCACTGGCTGGGTGGCTCAGGGGCTGGCACACAGGGGGTTGGGAAAGCCACTCAGCTGACACCTGCATGCAGGCACCACATCCCTCACACCACCTCTCTACAGAGACCCCTTCTGATGCTTTTCCCCTCCAAATCCTCTTTCTCTGGTCTGAGTCCTTGGCAGGCAGGTAAGGCCACGGGGCTCTGCACTCTTGGTGGCCCAAGGAAGGCCCAGGGGTCTGCAGCTGCCTCTCTCTTGCTCAGAGCTGCAGCAGCAACCCTCGGGTGTGTGGGTGGGTGCCAGGGGAGAGAACAGAGGACAGAAGGAGACGGCACTAGAGGGCAGGACAGCCCACAGTAATTCCATATGGCACATTGCACATCTTGCACTGGCAATACCCGTCTGGATTTCCCCCACAGATAAACCCCAAAGCCATCAACCTTTTCCAAAATCTAATAGTCATAGCATGAGGAGCCAACACTTGGGGTCACCCTACAAAGTCCACACTACAATCACAGACTCACAGAATGAATGATTTGGTTTGGAAGGACCTTAAAGATTACCTAGTTCCAACCCCTCTGCCATGCGTAGAGACACCTTCCACTAGGTCAAGTTATTCAAACCTCGTCTGGCCTGGCCTTGAACACTTCCAGAGATGGGGTATCCACAACTTCTCTGGTCAGCCTGGGTTTCAAGGCTTTTTAACTGCAGCTTTTCAGTTTTTCCATGCCATGTTTCAGCTCTGGGCTGAACTGTTTAAAAAAGTTCAGCAGGGCTGTTTCAACCTGTCCTTTTAGTGAGACTGAAGTAAAAATGCATTTCCCTACCTATATTCCACCATCTTTTCAAATGATAAGCAACTCTTAAAACACCTGTGTGCTGGAATCAGGATGCAGGCCTCTGGATGCTTTCTCTGGACACATAGTTTGTTTTGGCATTGAACTGTGTCCAAAGGACCACTTGTAGCACAAGAAGAGTTGAACTGGTACCTCCTTCTAGTCATGTCCAGGATAGGTACCTGTCAGAAAAAAACTCAAACAGTGGAGAGTGTGCACAGTGAAGCTTCCTGTCTTTGTGTCTTTATCAAAAACAGCAAGTTACAATATGGCTATATTCACATGGTTTCCATTTCTGGATTTATCTGCAAGGAGCCAAACAGTTACCCAAAGAACCAAACATTACTCCAACAATCAGCTCAGCAGTTTAGTGCCATGTTTACTTTAACACCCATTTGAGAAGCAGGAAGGACTTTGAGACCTACTGGCCCTGACCCAATCTGAGAATCCCTGGAGGAGTTCAAAAGATGTGTAGATATGATACTTAAGGACATGGTTTAACACCAGGATAGGTAGAGTTTGGTTAATGGTTGGACTCAATAATCATAAAGATCTTTTCTAACCAAAATGATTCTATGGTTCTATGAATCCTCTTGATACTGATGGACCAAACTGGACTCCCCACATTTCTCCTTTGCATGCTGACAGACTGGGAGCATTTTGTTGAGACTAAAATTCATAGCTGGTTTGCTGCTGGCAGAAATAGTGGATTTCAAGGAGCTGGGGAGAGAACTGATAAAAACAATACACCTGTGTTTGCTTGCTTATATGAATGTGTTAAACATGAATCTCACCTTATCCATCTTTCATGGCCACAGCCTTGGGAGTCCACAGACGCTGTATTACTTTAACAACAGCAGTATACAGCAACAGCCCTGTTGTGTTCCCAAAGCCATGAAGATTCCTGTCCTGCCCTCCAGTAGGAGACTCCTTTAGGCCAGTAGGACACTATCTATCACAGGCAAATAGGAAAATGATTCCAGTATGTTTTCTCACTGCCAGGATTGCTTTACTTGTGCACACTACAAGCCTGACATGGCCTGGGGTACGTTTCAGTGGTGTAGCTCTTGTGCTGCTGTGTTGTGGCTTTACTGCAGTTACAAACTACCTTGTGTCACCTCACTCATCTTTCTCAGCCTCTCCATGAACATTTGGCCCATGAACAATTGCCCAAGCCTTGTCTATTAACATATGATAGTATTAGCATACACCCATTATCACTGGCAGTTTAGTTTAATAAATTAGACAGTTGACTGTAGCAGCCATGGCAGTTGCATAGCCCATGCTGCTGACTGCTATGGAGTTCATGATTTCTGGCAAAAAGTCTGACTGAGAAGCTGCTGCAATAACTTTTGAAACTGCTCCAGAAAGATTACTTTTATCTATCAGAGTCATAGCTGGATCTTGCAACCACTGCTGAGACAAGATATGCAGTTAAATATGACCTAACAGTAGAATTCAACTCAGTAGGAATTGTGATTCAATCATGCTCTGGCAATTGAAATTACATCTACTTTAAACATAACTTTTTTTTTTTTTTTTTTTTTTTTTTTTTTTTTTTTTTTTTTTAATCATGATATATTGGGAAGCACTAGTATGGGTTACAGAGTGTATCTAAAGATTATTTAATGAGCAAAGCCAGCAGGCCAGCCTTTACCATTTTAATCAATGGCAATCAATAAATAAAATCCATTTGTTTCAAACAGACTTGACATATTGCTCAGATTACCTGCAGTTCCCCAAAATACAACACAATGAACCACAGGATCGCTGAAGGGTCTAGCCAGGCTGGAGGGGATCTCTGCAGATGTTGTCTGGTCCAACTTTCTATAAAAGTAGGTCCTTACATTGGACTAGGCTCTGGGTGGCAGAGGTGTATGGCTGCTCAAACAGGTGTGGGGGACCTGGGGGCCTGCAAACTGAGCAGCTGGGCAGCAATGCCTCTTACAGCCATGAAGGCAGACCCTGTCCCAGGCAGGCAGTCACAGATCAGAGGATGACATTATTGTGCTCTGGTTGGTCTGTACCTGGAGAATTGAGCCCAACTGTGGTTTTCCCTGGTGTCTCAAGAGAGACACAGACAAATTGGGTACCGTGCAGAGCCGCAGAGATGGTTAAATGTGGAGAACTTGTCATAGTAAGTGAAACTGGGTGTGTTTAGCCCAGAAAAGAGAAGGCTCGACTAGATCTGATGGTGGTTTTCCAGCGCTGAAATGGTGTCTGTGGAGAAGGTGGAAGAATCTCCACAGGGATGGATTGAGACAGGGCAAGAAGCAACAGGGCTGCAGGGGAAATGCCAGGTAGCAATGTGCACACCCTCCTTTCTTGGGCACTCGGTACGTGCTCATAGCCTCAGCCTGCCAGTGTGCAAGTCTGCAACAGAACCTTAAGGTAATGAATCAAAACATGTATCTGTGCAGGAAATTCTCAATGCTGTGAGGTGCCTTCCTTGAAAGTAGTTAACTAACACCAGTGCAAGCGAGGGTATTTGCGTAGAACGACCGCAGCAATGGCAATGCGGCGCCGAGGAGAGATTTATACTTCGTTTTTAACAAGTTTACCGGTAGCAGAGCAAACGCTGGGGCACCAGCGGTGGCTGCACGCTGCCCGGCCCGCCTCTACACTCCCTTCGCCCCAGCCCTGCCCTTCCAGCGGCGGTCCCTAAGCGCCTCTCCCCGCCGGCTGTCCCGCCGACCGGCCGTGGCCCCGCCGCTCCGGAGGGGCGGGGAGGGGAGGAGTGCCGCCCGCCCGCCCCTCGGCCCGGCCCTCCTCTGCCCCGCCCGCTGCCGCCCCGCCGCCAGGCGTCTCCCCAGGGCCGGGCACCGCCGCGGGGACGGGAGGAGAGGCGGTCGCTGCGCTCCCCGGCCGGGCGCTGGGGGAGCGGGCGGCGCTTGCGGAGCTGGGCCATGAGGTGAGCCAGGCCTCGGCGGGGGTGGCAGGTGAACGGGGGCGGCGTGCGGGGCCGGGCCGGGGGCGCCCCGCCGCCCTGCAGCGGTGCCCAGCCCCTCCGGTGAGCTTGGGGGCCCGTTCCGAGCGGGCAGCAGGGCTCTGAGGGGTGGGGGCCGGCCGGGCGGCAGCGCCAAGTACCGGAGCTGGCGGGCCGGGCGGGCTACACGCCCGCCCACCGCAGGAAAGGCGAATTGCGCCACATGTGTCCGCCTTCAGGAGGAGACTTCTGTAGTTATTGATCTCCCTCGCAACTTTTCCCGAGCTCCAGCCGCCGCGCAGGCTCTCCCGCTTGTCCGCCCGCCGTGCCTCGCACCAGAGCCCCAGCTCGGGATGAGTCCACTCGGTCCCGCTCCAGCCCCCTTGCCTCCGGTAACGGAGAGGCCTCGGGACCGGGGGCTCGGGCGGAGGAGGGGGTGGTCCTCCTCGTCCTTCCGTGTCCCTTTCCGCTCAGGGGGATTTCGCGGGGGAGTGTGGGGCAGCGGGCGGCCCGTGTGCCGCCTTGGGCGGTGGCACCGCTCGGGCGGTGAGGATCGGGTGCCTGGTTCGGGACAGGGGCGGGGGTTCGCTCGCGGGTCAGGAAATGTCTGCGGGCTCGAACGTGTCCCCTCCGCTCCCAAACGGGTCGCGGCGGCTGCGGCTGAGAGAAGCGATTCGCATCCCTCTGCAAGCGGGGTGACAGCTTGCTGCCGTCAAGTCTTGAGCTGTCATCGGCTCCTACGGGAGACGTGATTCTGTTGTGGGGTGTTTGGGTTTTTTTAATGTCTGTGGAGAAAGAGGGATTTACCGTATTGTACGGGTCTTCATTTTTTCTTAAAGTACGTAACTTTGTTAAAATTTAACTTTCGGTGGTTTCTCGCTTCCCCATTAAAAGTCTGCGTCCCATAGCCAAATGACAATTTGTTTTTCTGGGAAGGTGAATTTGAGACAGCCAAACTCTTCTCGAAGGGTTTTTCCTGTGTGACTTGAGCATAACAAGTATGTTCTCTTTACAAAGGAGGGCCAATAAGCTAAGTGCTTTTGTAGAGGATATTTAAAATAATTGATGAAGAGAAGAAAGTAGTAGCTCTCTTTAAACTGTGAGTTTAAATATAATCTCTTCTCAGCTGATATTATTAATTTATAAAGGAATGTATGGACAAAATGCAAGCTATGTTTTAGGGTCTGTGATATATATACACATACATACTTTTTGTGCAGCCACTTTGTCCATCATGTAGGATTATTTACAGCCATAATAGTCACCTTAATGATGAGGGTCTTTGTGAATACAAATACCATGAGTACAAATACCATAAATACAAATGGTACATAAATTTTCTCTCCAAGAAGTGGTATGTGAGAATGTGTTTGGCATTATTGCCAGAAGATTAGCAAATCCAGTTCTGGCAGAATAAGGAAGGAAGAAGTTCCCAGTCCCACTTGCATCTCTCGGTGTTGCAGATGTGAAATTAACATCAGTATGTGTGACCTGCTTCTTGGTTGCCCTAGTGCTTAGCAGAAAATCTATCTCTTTAATTCTGAGACACCTAATTTTGTGCTGCACCACAAAGTATCAAGCAGTCCCATCCTGACTTGGCAACTTCTCTGGCAAGACAAGAGCATCTCTCTTTCTTCTTAGGTTGTCTTGTACTCACCACACAAGTACAGCTCCCCTGTTGTGCTCTGACCCTTTGCCGAGGAGAAATAAATAAGCTGTCATTGGGAATTTCCCTTCACTGGCCCTTCAAGTCCCTCTTGGCTGTTTGGAGAAACAGTGCACAGAGCACTGCTCCATCTCTATGCCTGGTCATACTATACAACACTGAACAGTTAAATAATTTTGAGTGCATTGCCTGTAGGTAGACTTTCTTCTAGCACAGGCACTTGTTTTGCATTCATTTTGCAGACAAGTAAGCCAGCAGGTCACAGATCCATGCTGTCTAACTAAAGACAATAACTTATGTTTCCTTTCAATTCTGTAATCTGCTCTGTAGTGAGAATCCCTTTGTTGTGAAGCTCTGTGAGCACATGCATTTCTTCTCTCCTTGTCTGCCCTTTTGCCAAGACTCTGAGGAAAGGAAACAGTGTAAAATAATTCCCCCCTGACAGTTGAGACACATTTACTCCAGAGTGTGCTCAGGGGCTGGGACCTGAGCTGCTGTTCCTTTCCCTCAAACTCTCAACTTCTTGGCTGATGAATAAAAACCAGAACATCAGCCAACTCCCTGCCCGTAAGTGAATGTACACACACTGTGCTTAAGACAGTCTGTGCTGGTGCTTAATATAAGTTTAATCTGCTTGATACAAGTTTCATGTATTCAGTGTTTTCATGTGTTACACCTAACTGTATGAACCTAAACAGTCCTCTTCAGTAAGAGCAATCTGGCTCACAAGATGTTTTCAGAACCACAGGATATTTAAAGTACGCATTGCCAACCAGTTCCCTAATGGCTCCACTGAGTTTTTATTTTAAGATACTCCTGCTTTCAAAGATAAGCATGAAGCAAATGAGACTGCTCCAAACACCAAGGAGACAGCAGTCACACACTTGTCCTTAAGCATGTGCCACCATACAATTGGCCACATAATTTAATTGTCACTAAACTGAGAAAAAACTGTTTGCTGTTTTCTAGGTTGTGTGGAAAGAAGTAGGAAATATCTTTAAATGATGCCAAGGATATTGCTATTTTATGATAACTTGCAGGAAGTAACAAGCATTAGGGCAGAAAGGAGGTCAGTGTACTTGAATTCCGTATGGAAAAATCTTGAAAATTGATCATAAAATTTAATTCCACACACATTGCAAGGATAATAAAATAAATATTTTGCTTTTACCTTTGCTTTGTTGCTGACTTACCTCTTTCTTCCATGCATTTTTCTGAATATGGGCTATTTGGATTTTGCTGAGAAAGGGAGTTTTGGGTTCCAGATGTCTCTGACATGACCATCTGGAAGGAACAATTCTTTCTAGAAGTCTTTGTATGCTTCTCATATTTCCTATTTTTCCTTGATTTTGCTGCCTGTACTGTTTCATCTTTTGTAAAATGTTGTGAGTTGCAGTGCTCAATGAGGATCAAGGAAGCCTTTGTAAACTAATTCTGTCTTGCAGGACAAAGTAGGTCTGCTTTTATCTTTCTCCTTCCTGCATGTAGAGCACTATTTTAGGAGAAGCTGTTTCACAAAGAACTTGAGATAGCAAAATTCAAGCTTTTCAAGTAGCATTAACTACTCAATTTCAAGCTGGAATGGTGATACGTTAGGGATTGTATCGTAAGACATTGATTTATGGTGCTAATGAGTTGGAGAGATAATTTGATCACACTGATTATCTTCCAGTGTTCTTTCCCATTCAGCTACTGTAATTTTTCCAAGGACATTCCTAAACACACTGACAATGTGTATTCCCTTACTTAAATCCCTGAAAAACTAGTGGGAATAAAATGCATAAAAGTGCATTTCTAGGCCTTGTGGTGGTTTGTAAAAGGGTTTTGTGAAAGGGTGTTTTGTAAGTTCAGTCATGCTAGGCAGGTAGCTCAACATCCTTGTTCTACCTTTTTTCCTCTGGAAAAAAAGTTCTCCCTTTTTTCTTCTAGTTCTTGTGTGTATCAGTAAAGAGCCGGAAAAGGTACCTCTGGAGAACTGTATGTCTTTCCTCTTTTTATTCTCAATTTAGGTGCTGCTATTGGAGTATTAAAGAAGATATAGGGAATACCTCAATAGCACCATGGTCTGCTATGAGTGCCATGTAGTCCTGTCTCTTCAATAATTAAATGCTGGGCATTAAGACCTCCCAGCTCTGTCTGACCCACAGGAATCAGAGAGTAAGTGATAACATTCATCCCAGTCCAAATGCTGGGAGCCAGTCTCCTTTGTAACATGGATGGATTCTCTGTCCCGGTTGTGTCCTCTGTTTCCTCCTCCCCTGCTTTAAGGGAGGTAAGAATCAGTCTGTCATTGGAGGGTGTCTTTTCATTGCCAATATTATGTGTATTTTGGGGAGGAGCAGAGGAATTTTCTCTTGTGTGTTGAGATCCAATAGGAGACTGGTCATCTTCTGGGTGTCTAAAGTGATAGGCTTGTTTTTGCCTTATGTAGGGCAGTGGGTTCCTGAAAGGGGAAACTTGTGCTCACAGTTCAGGTAGATCAGCTGGTGGCTGCCCAGATGTCTGTTGCACACAGAGTTGTTTCAGTGCTAAATGTCAACTCTTTGTGCCAAGGGGTGTTGCAGATGGTTTGCATGACCCAGGCGCTCTCCATGGAATGTCTGACCACCTCACTCTGCAGATGGCACCATACATTATCTTCACAGTGATGCTAACCATGTTGGGTAAAGTTCTGTGCTGCCAGTTTGGGAGCACTAGTTACTCCAGGATGGCAAGATTCATCCACAGATTAATAACTTTGCTGGGTTCCTCCTGTTGGGAGGTGTTGCCTCCCTGTGAGCCTTATGATGCCATCACCTTTCAAACAACTGTCTGAAGAACTGTGGCAAGCAATGCAAGGTGTGTTGGGCGTACAAGTGACAGGCATGGTGTAGGTAGGCTAAAGGGGCCTGTAGTGTAGACACAGAGAGTGCAGAGATAGCGACTGTGCCCCTGTGCAATCCATCTGGTATGTAGAGCTGAGACAGAGCACAGAATTTGCTCCATGCCTTGTACCAGGGCACAGGTAGCAAAGCCAGTGTAGATGTGCTTTGATTTTTCTTGCTGACATGTAATAGTACTGCACTTAGGAAAATATTAGAGAAGCAGTGTCTAATGGTGCTGGCATGTGCAATAGCAAGCAAATGTAGTGCAATGAGCAATATTATACTTTGCTCCTTCACCCAGTCTTTTGTTTCCACATTCTTGTTGATATGAATAGTGTTGAGGGACTCTTAAGGATAAGCAAAGGTACCTTCTGCAGGACTGTCATGTATATTTTTCAGATAACTGTAGCAGCAGAAGTCCAATGAACGTTTTTATTGTGTTCTGTCACTGCAATTGTATTCGTTTACTTTAGCTAGCATATTATTTCAATCACTGCAGCTGTATAAAGTGATCAACAGCATTTGTTTGTCCTGCTCTACAGAAATATGTAACATTAGAACCAATCCAGTATTTTTCAAGATTACTATTAAAAATGCTGCAAGGCAATAAACAAGTGATTTATAAAGCATTAAAATACTGCTTTGCCCTTGCCTCAACGGATGGATGTCAAAAGAAGGCACAAAGTATCTAATAATTTTATTGATTTGCCATACTAGGTAGTGACCAGTAAGTACATGTTAAAAGCATAGCTAAGCTCTTCAGCTCAAAATTTATTTTGTCCCCAGGGGGATGGATGTTCCTTCTGTGTCAGGTGGAATTATCACAAGTCATTGCCGCAGAAGCAGCGTGCAGAGAGCCAAGAGGAGTTTGAAAGGAAAGGAAACAGCAATGCTGAACAAAGATCTGGAAAGAGGGAGTAATCGAAAGGCAAAGGAAAGATAATTAAATACCGGAAAGTATTAGCTAAGGGAAAGAAGTTACTTCAAACGTAACTGAAATTTAATTGAAGAAACAAAAGGAAAAATCTTAGGTGGAGGAGGAACAGCTCAGAAAATGGAGAGATTTGTTTTGTCAGCATAAGAAGTTCTATTTTAATTTCATTTTCATTTAGTCATAGCAACCAGCTCAACTTTTTGTGCAGAGAGGCAACCCTTGCAATGTTATAGAAAGCAAAAAACCCCCTGCATATGTAGTCTGGGCTGCTTTCTGGCCTCTGATTCTTTTCATGTATCTTGGGGGGAGTTGTGGCTCACCTGCATCATTGAGCAAGTAAAAGGCATTCAACCCCTCTTAAGAGATTAAGACAAGCTGAGAAGTAACATAACACTTTTCTGCTTCAACTCCACTTGGATATCTCAGCAATCACCCATATTAATTAAACAAGTGACTTAAAACCTTTCATAGTGAAACAGCAGCAGGTGATTTGCTTGCTGAAATCAGGTAATTTACCTCTTGAAACACCACGCTTTGTATTCTCAGGGCTCATCCAAGAAAACACCAGGGCTGCTGGTCAGAAGGAATCCATATGCACTAGGATAAAACCACTCATCTCTGTTTCAGTGGAAGAGAAATTTGAGAACTAGCACATGAGGTATCCCGAGTGAATGCATCATTTGCTTCTTGTAAACCTGGCAGCCAAACAGCCCTTCCTCATTCCAGTAGCTCCAAGCACTGGAAAGAGATTGCTGAGTGGCTGGTCAGCAGTGGTAGGTGCCAATGCAAGTAAGAAAAGTATATGGTAAAGATTTCCACAGCTGTGCGGGAGGCTGTTATATCCCAGATGAAGGAAGATGAAACTGAGAATTTCAGTGCATTATAGCACAGCCTCTAGCACCAATTCATTACAAAATCAGTCAATCTGATACATTTCTGCAAAATGTTTTAGTTAAAGTAGTGTATTCAGACAAAATACAGTTTTAGTGGAAATATTTGGCTTGGTCATGACTCACTTGTTTTTGCAAACCTAACACTCCTTTCCCCACAAAGCAAGTCAATAAGCAGGCAAAGCTAGCAGAATTTTACTGTAAAATCTGCAATCTTGAATTTCTGTAGTTCTGAAAAGTATTCTCTGCTTTCCCTTTTTTAAACCTCTTGTGGATGGGGATGCTTGTGAAAAGTTTCTTACTGCTGTGCTGACACTCACAATATCCTAGTTTGGAAACCCATCACTTTATATTTTTACTTTTGCTTAGGACAAAATATTGTAGAGGCATTTTGGGCCTTGTGTAGGTTGCAGATGGATTTGTAATGATATTCTTATGACTGGTTGTGCCCAGCATGGCTTCTGGACCTTATTACTTCTCACGTAACAGCTGCCAGGGACAAGAATAATTTTCATGCTTGGAAATCATCTTTACTTGACCTGTGCACATTGGCATGCTGTTCTTCTCTCCAGAATATTCTTAGTCTGTGTGATGGATGCAATAATTTCCCTTTTTTAATTCATGTGCTTGGTGTACAAATTTTTCACTGAGTCTGGTAAGGTATGTGGACCTTTTTGATGAATAAAAATGTATGCTGGTTTTCATATGTTGATTGGTTCCCTGAATTTATTTACTTTTCATGTAATGTATTTAAAGGGCAGAGAGGCTGTCTTGACCATAAAAGATGGACAATGTAGAAACAAAACAAGGTTAAATGAGAGAGTACATTGGTTTTCCCTCTTTTCTAAAAGAAAAGAGAAACATGTAACTGATTTTTTTTTTCTTGGAAGTTGTTCTTATCATTTCAGTGATTTGGCAACCTTAAAGCCTGAATCTTGCAACATTTAAGTCTTTGCAGGCCTCAGCACTCATGCAGACAAATATTGACTGTCTCTGGACCCCTAGCGAAGATGAAATGTTGAGTTACAGCGTGTATGAGAGGATGTTAGAAGTCATCAAAGGGACTGTTGAGTAGGGATTGTGGATCTCAGTTTTTGTTTTTTAAAAAAATTGTCAGCTTTTTGTAATCTCTTTTATCAGCATTTTAAATGTCAGCACTTGAAAGTAATTTTCAAATAGGAAAAATAAGTTACAAAATACAATAAGTTACTTATTATAAAAATAAGTATCAACTTATCAAACAAACAGAAAACATTATAAAAATACATTATTTTAAATATTTTGTACACAGCTTGGTATAGTGGTTCACAAAATATTTGAAGACAGTTTTGAATGAGTGTCTCTTTTGATCTGTAAAAATATTACCAGGATCTGTGACTTCAAAATTTTCTTCTTGTCAAATATGTTAATTTTTTATACTATGTAAGTCTCTGAATTATCATTATGGTCAGTAATTTTCAGTGATTACTGTATTAATAAATTGGTTTAATTTTTAGAATTATGACCTGACGATAATGGTTTTTTCTAAATTCCAGTCTGATAGCAAAAAGTGTCATGGACATACTTAGGTCCTAAGATTGCTGTCATACTTCTAATAACATACTGAGGACCCAGAATTCTAAATTGCATCAAACTGTAATTCTAAAATAATTTATTTTTACAAGGATGGTCTTCAAAAATTGAAACTGTGGCATTTACAGGACAACTTCCAACAGTGTCTTTGTGAAAAATGTCTTCATTTTGTCTGAGCAGAGCACTGACTCTTGAACGGCACTGATTCTCCCTAAGGAAATCTGGTTAGCATTTCATCAGTGACCAGCTAGTAGAAATCAGTTTGTTTTGCTTTGTTTTCCCAGTGTAGTAGATTACTGGAATGTCCCATGGCAACAAGTAGAATACACTTCAATAATTTGCTCACCAAAACCATTTAAATATTGGATTGTGGATACTTTTTTATAACCATGAGTTCTTCCACTTGCAAACCTCACATCCTGTATGCACATCTGACAGAATGTGGTCATGTAGCTCTTATAAATTAGTAAAATGACTTTCTGGTTACGTGGGGTGCAAATGTCAAAAGTCTGAGTTGTTTGGGGTTGGTTTTCATTAACTTGCAACCATACTGAACGGGAGTTGAAGAGGTCATGCAACTGGGTGAAAAAATATGGACAAATGACCTTTCAGTGAACTTTTAATGAAAACTGAGAGATCACTGCATTTTTTTTCTTCATTACTGTAACAAACTTTCCTATAGATGGATAACTTTAAAATGAAGAAATGGTATTATTTGCACTTGTTCCTGGAGCCCTTGAAGAAATTAAACAGATTCCAAGTAGGTCTCTGAAAAAATGGCATACAGACAAATGCTGAACTGCTGAAGTACAAGATATATTTTATATCTGCCTGCACTTTGCATTCATTAATCCATGGTGTTCCTAATCTAATTAATCCATTAAATTCCTTGTTTAATATTGATATGGTAGTTAACCACCATGTATATATTTAAGTGGGTTTTTCCAGTCTTTGAAGGTAGCGTCTGGACTCTTTATCAGTCTCTACAGGGCTCTTCAGCATTGGCCTTATTATTCTGATTTAATAATTTTTTTTTTGCATTCTCCTCTAGTGGGAAAAGAAACTTGTATAGGCAAGAGCCAGTCTCCTTTAATTTGTTAAAATTCCAGATTTCCCAGAGAAAAGGGCAGAACTGCATTACTGTGCAGGATGAAATCTCAAGATGAAAGTTTTAAACAAGCACAGAGGCTGTGGATGTTATGCCACATTTTTTTGCTGCTTCTTTGAGTAACCTGCAAGAAGTGTCAGAGGAGCCCAAGTAGTCTGTGTGCCACACAATTGCCAAGAAGGCTTCCAGGCCTTCAGTTCAATTCAATTATAACTCCATTACAAGCCGTCAGTTTGGGAGAACAAGAGGTTCAAGTGATCTTCAGTTAACAGTGGGAAGCAACTTTTTCTCTCTCCTTTATCTGAGAAACAGGTCACTGTGCTGAATGTGAATGGTGATTTATTGTGCTGAATATGCATCTGTATCTACAGTTATTTAACAATAATCTGTTAGCCACAATTTGTGGGGTGTTGGAATAGTCATATGGCTTCATAATTAAAGGAAAAAGGAAGGGACTGGCTAAGTAGGATATGGGAAGTATGCTAGGGAGTAACAGCAAGACTCTAAAATTAAGGTCTGACCAAATTGTTTTATTGATCATTATTATTAATTATTAATATTTGCATAATATAACAGCAACATTACACACTGTGTTACATTACTGCAATAGTGCTGTGGGAGGCATCTGGATGATGCTGTAGGTAAGTGCAAAGTTTGTGAGCATCTGAGGCTGGGAGGTTTTAGGTTACTGTAATGCAAGCAAGATGTGTGAGGTAAAGTGTTGGCTTCCAGAAGACAAATCTGTTTCTGTAATTTCCTGACACTTACTGGTGTTGCTGAAGTACTGGCTAAATGTGTGTGTATCCCCCCTCTCTGGTCACAGGAGGGGTTGGTGGACCGTGTGGGAACTCATCAGTCCCTCTGTCTTTGCTGTGGGTTTTGCTCCCTGTTTGGAAAGCTGACAGCTGCTAATGTATTTTAGTCGTCGTGAGCTTGTGAAAGGAGAGACTGTTCAAGCCAAGGTTTTTGTCAAACCTAGTTTTTGAGGCTGCAGGAGACTTGTTGACTCTTTAGAGAAGGCTGCCTGAGGAGGATGCAGGGAGGGGAAAGGAAATCTCCCTGCCACCAGTCTGTCAGCAGAGATGAGTGGTGGAGCCCTTTTTGAACCGAGTGTTGGGATGCAGGCCTGAAGCAGTGAAAAGGGTTTAGCCAAGGTATTGAGGGAGAACAGGAAAAAAATGCTTTTTCACTTGACCTCATCCAAGTGGGTTCGATGTTTGTTCAGTCCTGAGTTTCAGGGAGTATACTGGAGTCCTCTCCACAGGCTTATTGAAATGGAAATGGTTTTGCCAGCTGCTGTGGAATGCAAATTATTTTAGGAATGTTCCTGGGTTGAGACTTTTTTAAACTCGCTCTTTTAAGGTATTTTTTTATTTTTAGCTCATTCTAACTGATTCTTGTAACAAAACAAGCATCTAGAAGGACGGTTAATGCCTTGTCTCTGACCTAGCAAAATACTGAGTTGTAGTTTGGTCTCCACATGTAGAAATGGTTCCTTGCAAGTCAGTGGTGGAAAGACAAGGGAAGAGAAGCAGCGCTTTGCTGGATTGCAATCAAAATGCTGAGTGCTTTGCAAAGCCGAGCAACAGAGTAGCCCTCAGAAGGGCAGGCTGGCAGGAGATGCCATTTGATTCCATTCCTTAGGGATTTGTCTCCCTTTTGATACTGTTGCTTTTTAAAAATACTCTTTAGTAGCACTTTTTCCTGTACCAGGGCACTGGAGATGGGCAGATACTTTGTCTTGATGCGTTGTCTGCCATAGGTCTTTTGCTGCCTAGAATAGCTGGGCAGCCAGGGATGCAAGGTTAGCAAAATGGTGATGTTGGATGCTCCGTATTTCAGAACAGGAAAAACCTGTTTAGGAACAAGGAGTGGGATTTGTTGGTCGTTGTAGGGATTTGTTTTTAATGAAAATCATTAGTTTTTTTTCCTTTAAACTATAAACAAACTCGGACAGGTTAAGTGCACATGTGGACTATATTTGATGGTGCTACATGTCGACATGATCATAACCAGGTTAGTGTAATGATTGGTTGGTGCAGCTGATGAAAAAGCAGGACTTCTTTATCTATGCAAATTTTAAAATATAGCTTTGGCAAAATAATAGCTAATAATAAAAAACTATCAAAAGTCAAAAGGATGTCCTAGTGCCCGACCTCTTGAAGTCACTGGAATCTGACAGCACTCCTAGCTATTTGTATAGCAAGGCATTTAATGACTTAGGTAAAGTTATAAAGTATCCTTCAGCAGCAGGGGTGGTTTATACATTTGTATAGTGCGTGTAGTATACATATATATGTGTGTGTCTCCTATACACACTTTAGAACAGTATCATGAAGGTATATACAATATTCTTAGGGAAAACATATGTTTTAGTACATAACTTTTTTCTGCCCAGAGTCTCCCTTACATTTTTGTGCACCGTTCTTTTACATCTGTATAGTCCTTTGTAAAAAAAAGAGGTGTTCCATATATAACGTTGGATTTTCATTATTTTTTACATTCACAAGTAAGACTTCCATATGAAGAACTAAAGCAGTATCAGTAAGCCAGATTTCTGGAGCTGGGACAAAAGTATTTCTGTATTGTAATGCTGAAATTCTTTGCTTAATCAAGGGAAAGGTGTGGAATCTTACATAAATAAAAACATCTTAATGGCAAAGAAGTTATCATTTTTTAAAGTTATAAAATAATTGTTATTTGGAAAAAAAAAAGTAATTTTTTTTTAAAGTACAGGTATATGCTATTTTATATGATACACTAAAAAGTGATTTATAATTTCACGTTTAAAATTCTCTCTAGTGAGGGATTGTATACGTGATATGATAGATTCAAAATGCAGAGAATTTTACTGTTGGGACATGTTTGATAAGTTACACTTATCACATACTAAATCCTGGTTGTGGATGCACATGTGAAACTAATATAAACCTCAGAAAATCTACACAAGTGTCTCTGAATGGAGATTGTGGTCCTGCATATTAATTCTTCCCATTGGTACTGTGTTAATACTTAAATCACTTCTACATCATTATAATTTTCTTTCCTGTTCATGAGCTCAGGAGAAGAGAAACTTGTCAGCAGAAATGCAGTCAGCCCAGCACGAGCACTAGTAGTAGCCAAAAGAGAACAAGTTGGGACACTAGTGGAATGCTAATGCTGTGTAATGGATGCATTGTCTCCTGAAGGTGTTTTCTTCTGATGGATGCAACCTGAGACATTAGGTATGCTGAAAGTTCAGCTGTGGCAACAGATTTCTGTAAATGGGGAAAAGAGAGTCCTTTCTGATTTAATCTCAGTGTAAGTAGGATAAGTGTGGTTTTCCTGTCATGACTTTGTCTGTGTATGTTCAAGATGTCTGCAAGTCTGTTATTTATTTTAGATCGCTTGAAAAAGAATACTTTTACTTGCTTTTTACTCAGTTAAAATATGATAAATGGCACCTAGATAACAATGTCACTTTTATGTGGGGCTGTTGTGAATCTACAAAGTGGTTGTCCTGGACATCCTTCAGGGTATCTGAAGTATAGAAGTGCCTCATTTTTAGCTGCATGAGTAAGGTGGACAGATGACTTCACAGCACCAGGAGAAGGGTTTTCCAGTGACTGGTTTCTGGTGTGCAGCATGAAACTGAGTTGCATTGTTTAGCCATATAATGTCAAATTATTAGAAAGACTATGTCTGCATTGGCAGCTGGCATCACTTCTGTGCTGAAAGCAATGTAAGGAATTGTCTAAGAACCTCTGTGGGCTTGTAGGGACTGTTCTGCAATATATGCTTATGAGTTAAGAAGATCTGTAGAATCATAGCTAATAGAATTGTTCGGGTTGGAAGGGACCTCTGAGATCATCAAGTCCAACCCGTGATCCACTGCCACTGTGGTTACCAGACCATGGCACTGAGTGCCACATCCAGTCTCTTCTTAAAAACCTCCAGGGGTGGAGAATCCACCACCTCCTTGGACAGCTCATTCCAATGCCTGAGCACCCTCTCTGTAAAGAATTCCTTCCTAATATCTAACCTAAACCTCCCCTGACAGAGCTTAAGTCCATGCCCTCTTGTCTTGCTTATAGTTGCCTAGGGAAAAAGACCAACCCCCCCTGGCTCCAGCCTCCTTTCAGGGAGTTGTAGAGAGTGATGAGGTCTCCCCTGAGCCTCCTCTTCTCCAGGCTGAACACCCCCAGCTCCCTCAGCCTCTCCTCACAGGACTTGTGCTGGAGTCCCTTCACCAGCCTGGTTGCCCTCCTTTGGACCTGCTCCAGGACCTCAATCTCCTTCCTGAACTGAGGGGCCCAGAACTGGACACAGGACTCGAGCTGTGGCCTCACCAGGGCTGAGTACAGGGGCAGAATCACTTCCTTGGACCTGCTGGCCACGCTGTTCCTGATCCAGGCCAGGATGCCATTGGCCTTCTTGGCCACCTGGGCACACTGCTGGCTCATGTTCAGCTTCCTGTCAATCCAGACTCCCAGGTCCCTCTCTGCCTGGCTGCTCTCAGCCACTCTGTGCCCCATGTTTCTGCTCATGATGGATTTGTAATTCAAAAGCTATCATTCGTTCATGTTTTTGTGTCTGCAGTGCATAGGTCTCTTCTGCAGACCTCTGTTGTCGCCTACAGGTGGCATCACCATGTGAGCATAATGGTATCAACTGCAGTGCTGGTGTGGCAGTATGAAGGCTTTTCCTGTTGCTGCTACTTAAATCTCTTCCTACATGTGTGCCTCTTGACTTTCTGGCCATTCAGCCAGGGTAGGTAGATGTACCACTTCTGGAAGAGAGTCAGGTCAGTGGGAGAGCTCTGACTCATGAACCCATGTGAGAATGCTGTGGTGTCATGTGCAGGACAGCTGTCTTGCAGAGCTAGTATGTAGTTTTACATTGCAGATGTCACATGGGTCACTCACAGAACTGTTTCTAGGCCTGCCTTGCCATGGAGTTAATTCTCTGGTGAAGATGAGTTTCAGACAGTAAAGCGCTTGCTGGCTGACAAAACTGTGTCATCCTCCTAGAAGTCTGCAGTAACCTGCAGTGGATACAAGACTTTGAGGTGGCAACTGGTTTTCTGGTATTCAGAAACCTTAGCCAGGTGTCACCAAAGTATTTTCCAGGCACAGCAGGAGCAGAAAGTGGAGCCATTGCTGCCTCTATTGTTGCCTCTCTATGCAAATCATTGATGAGCAAGGTAGTTATCAAGGCCATTGTTGGCAGTAGTCACCTATGTCTTAGGTGCATCATGAACAGCCCCAGAGGTCCTGTGTGTGGGGGTTTCCCTTGCTGTGTGCATTTCCTTGTGGGCATCACCTTTCCTCCAGTGCAGTAGCAACTCTGAGCTTCATATAGGGCCTTATGAACCATACCTGGAAACTGGATGGTTGATTTCTTTACTCCCATTTCCTCTGCATCAGAACAGTAGGGATAAAGGCATTGCCTTTCCCACTGGGGATACTGGACATCCCAGGGCAATTCCACCACGACAGTGTATACCCATCTCAAGTCACACATGCCTTCAGTGTGCTCACTATGGTCACTTCAGAAACACAAAATGTGTAGTCTGTAAACTTGTGGCAGTAGTGGAGCAGCAGAGAAAAACAATACCTAAAAATCCTGACTCCTACACAAATGTACACTGCAACATGTCCTTTTTGATAGGCTCAATTCTCAGAACCCATTCTCACTTCGTCTAACCAGCACATAACCCCTTTTTATCACAGCAAGGTACTGAACTTTTCATCATCAAATGTGCCTGTAATCACTGCTTTGCTATCTGTTGACTGGTAGCCATCAATTATACTTAAGCTGAATAGAACTTGACAGGCTATGTGCATAAACTAATTTCCTGATATCTGAAAGCCTGTAAGAACCTCAGAAGGCTTTGCCTCAATTTAGTGTCTGGGCTACGATTTTCATCTATGGGATGAGAAATATTTCCCATGCTGCTCCTTCTCCTTTTCTGCCCATCCATTGATGAGAATGGCCAGTACTTAAGAGCAACCCCAAACAAATTCTTTTGGCTGTATGTGCAGCACAGCCAGTTTGTCCAATATACCTGTAACACTTCATATAAAGGTCAATGTGGTATGTCAGTGTGATTTACAAGGAGTGAAAACACAGAAGAATGCCCAACAGGGCTGTTAAACTGAAGCCAACATGGACACTGGCCAGCTGGCTAACTTTAGATTGGCAAGTAGTTGATATAGCCAGAAACCACCAGGCACCATGCCTGTTTGGCACAGGGTAAGTGGCTGCTAAAACTTTGCATGTGTTGGAGCCCCTTTGGTTGGGGGGCAATGCACCATGCAAGAGGAGCCCTCATGCATCAGAGGGAGGACCTTGAAGCAGGAGAATGATTTTTAGTGGTGGTTCTGGTTCCGTGTTGAGTGTAACTTGTGAAGAGCTGGCACAGCTTCTGAAGGAGCTTGTAGTTCTGCTTACACTCCTTTTACTCTGTAAATACACCTTGCTTTGTTAAACCTCATCCTATTGGAGATAATGTCCTGACCAGCTGGTAGAAGAGGGAGGAGCAGTTCCTCGTGGTGGTGCAGATGCTGACTGTTGTTCAGGTTGGGCTTGGGCAGTATGGGGTTGCTGCTGTTGATGCTACTTCATCAAAAGACTGGGTAGGAGAAAAAAAGAGAAAGTTTCTTAGGCTGAGATGGCCTGTGAAGAAACACACTTTTCTGTTATGGTTATTCTCTTCATAATGCCCTCATTCTCAAGGGCAGATCTTGTGCAGTAGAGTCTCATGCCACTAGTGCCATCCTAGGAGGACTGTTATGAGCAGGGCTCTGTATAAGGTGATTTGCCTCTCCTGGTAACCACCTTGAATACTGTGAGTAGCAGTGGGTAGATGCCAGTGCCACCGATTGACTCCTTTGTGGTTCCATACTGCAGGGAAAGACAGCCCTGTCAGCATGGGCAAAAAGAGAGGGAGGGAAGAACCAACTTGTGCAATAGCACTTTTCTGCTGTGGTTTTTGTAGCTGCTTCTGAGTGAATGGAAAACTCCTCAGGCTTCTGGTAGCTGCCTCCACCACAGCAACAGGTTAGTCTTTTGCAACGAAGGTGTCTCACAAACGTTTGTGTTGATCTGTACTGTTCTGCTCTTCATCTGCTCTTCTTGTGTTCTGTGCTGTGACTTTCTTTGTTTCAAAACAATGATCTTCTGTCCCATGTACTCCTTCTTCTCCATGCTCCCTCCACTACCACCAAAGTGACAGAACAGAACAATTCAACCAAACCTTAGTTGGGGTGTTCATGGACCACAAAGTCACTGGTATGTGGTTGGGTGGCAGGTACAGGGAGATGGGATTAGGATAGACTGAGGGTGGACTTGCTTCTGACAGGAGACTGCTGCAGACCAGATGTGGGAGGATGAATGTAAACTACTGACTCAAACTATGTGGAAAGTGAGAGTTTATCATGTAGTGGTGGTTTACCAGGTAGTTGCCTGCAGATTGGATGCCAGCAAAATTAAATATTTTTGCCTCGTAATTCAGTGGAGAGGTGAAATCTTTGTTAGTTGATGGCACTGCTTTCACAGTGACAACCTGTAGTCTGCTGTGTCTGGGGATGACAAAGGCAGGCATGTGCACAGTCACATATGAATGCCATTAAAGCCCAGTGTTCCCTCTGCAAGGCCTAAATTATTAGAAAGTAGCACTATAGACAAGTGCCTCACTTTCAGCCAGGATGAAGTCAAACTGCATAGTAGCAGAAAGAGTTTTCTAGATGTTGGAAATCAGGCTAGGACACTTGGTGCTTAGAAAGACTGTTCTTGGCATGTCTGTTTTCACCTGGAAAGAGGACTTGCTGATGTCCTTTTGGCCTGCAGGCCTCCTTTCTGCTTCTCTCTCACATCTGCACACAGACCTAGTCAGATACAAAAGCCATTTTGTATGCTCACTGGATGCAGCTGTTTTGGCAGAGGAGAGAGGTTACAGAAATGAAGTTGATGTGCTGGCACTTCTTTTTTGTGCCTCATCCACAGTCCCCTTGATATCAGACAAAAGTGATGTACCCGCAACCATGCTGGTCCTGGCTTCTTGTAAAAACAAACCACAGTATTGTAGGACTTGATTAATTTGCTGAAACATAAGTGTCTAGTGCTGTTATGAGTTGCTCTGCCTGGTTCCTAGATCCTGGTCCAAGAGGGACTAATTTTCCTGTATAACCTGTGTTATAGCTATCAGCCTCTTATGGGTGCTTCACGTGTCCTAGGGCATCTCAGAAGACCTAAGTTGCTTGTGCATGGACAACTGTTTTGCTTTCCCTGCTGAAGGTCTCTGATGAGCACCTCCCTGTCAGTTTCATCCCACTGATGTTATAGAATGTGTGCAACCCAAAGCTGGGGGGAGTCTTTGGTTTTGTGTTGAAACTTTCCATTTTATGGAATAAAGACTACAATATACCTGTCAGCTATCCACCACCACTCTCTACAGCAAATCACACTTTAAAATACAAAGTTTGTACTTCTGTTTGGTGAAGGCAGCATGGGCTTGAAAGACATGTTTAAGCATCTGGGAAGGAAACACCCATCAGTTTTTTATTTTTTAACATCAGTAGTCTGCTAAATTCCAAAGTGCAGAGCATCTGTAAAAAATATTTTCTTTACAGATCGTATTTTATTCTAGGATTGACAGTTTAAATACACAAGGGTTTGGTTATGTTGTGATGTGACGTGTGGTAAGAGAGCAAGTCTGATTTACTAAGTTTGCCTGTCATGGGTTTGGGATTACATTTGTGAGTACTTATTTGTAAGGATATGTAATTTTTATTACGTTAACCTGCTAAAAAAAAAGGAGGCTTAGGGGAGATCATCTAATTCTTTACAGCTACCTGAAGGGAGCTTGTAGCAAGTTGGAGGGTCGGTCTCTTCTACCAAGTAACAAGGAGGAGAAGAAACAGCCTCAAGTTGTACCAGGAGAGGTTTAATTTGGATATTAGGATTCACTGAAAGGCTTCTCAGGCACTGGAGCAGGCTGCCCAGGGAAACAGTTGAGTCACCATCCCAGATAGGTATTTGAAGGGCTTCATGTAGATGTGGTGCTTAGGGGCATGCTTTAGTGGGGGACTTGGCAGTGCTGGGTTAATGGGGTTGGACTTGATCTTAAAGGTTTTTTCCAACAAAAAGGATTCTATGGTTCTTATGTAATCAGCACACTGATTACACGTTGCCTAGTAAAGATGATCTGCATGTACATAATTGTTGAGTGTTGTTGAGTAAATGGTGGGGCAAATGCTCAGCATGTCTGCTTTTGTATGCAGGTACAAATGGCAGGCCCTGCAGATGAGACTTAGGTGCTTACAAAGGATCAGTGGAAGTGTTATTTTAATCTTCTCAAACTTGCAACTGGCACTGCTGTGTGCTCTTACATTTCAGCAGATAGCAGGATTTCAGTTTCCTCATCCGACTTACAGATAACCTATCAGTCTCAGCTTCTTCCTTGGGAATCTCTCCTCTGCAGGCCACTAACTCCTCTCTGTCTCATTGTACTCTCTATTTACCTTATCTTACCACTTCTTTACACCCCTTGAGTCTGTTCTATCCTTCATTCTCATTATACTTTGCCATCCATATTTCCTGTCATCTTTATTGCCTTCTTCTATACTCCTCTCAGTTCTCCCAAGCACCTCAAATTAATTTTGAAGTATCTTACAAAAGATCATTGTGTTTTTAAAAATTAAGATGTTATCTTTGACCTTTTTCAGTCTGCAACAAAACACTGTTACTTTCACCGGAGTCAAGTTTTCACCCTAAATCATATACATGTTATTTGTATGCCCCCTCATTATTACACACCTTCATTTCTGTTGCTTTAAGTAGGGATTCCACTATTCTGGAGGCTGCTCAGACAGTTACAGAAAGAGGCTCTGTTCCTACATGCTCATAGTCAAATTTCAGTCAAAAACCAGCAAATGAATGGGAAGAGAACAAGATGAACAGAGTTCTACAGAAAGCTTCGTCTCCAGAAGTCTTTCAAGGTCTTGTGCCTTAGCTAGGTAATATTCCCTTTGACTTTGCAAGGCAATACTCTTAAGCAGCAGGTTTAAACACAAATGGCATTCAATGGGGTAAAATACATGCTGCCTGAAAATTTCCGGTTGATAATAAATGTTAAGGAAGACATGAGATACAGTGACTTGTTCTTAATTAGAATGTACTACATTAATATTGTGAACTCACAATGTTTGTGAAATCAAGTGGAATAATTTATTAAGGGATAGGAAACAGACGGATTTATGCTTGCCTCCACAAATTGTAATTCTTCCTTGTTAGATTTCCCTAGGTAAGGTTTCCTTGTTTTCTAACGAACACTGCATGTGATAACTAGCATGAGGTTTAAACATGAATAGTGCTAGTTCAGGAAACTGATCATTCTTTTTTTCATTTATTTTATGTAGGTTTCCTTTGCCTGATCTGTAAACATGTCCACAGACCTGCTATGTAAGTACATTTCCTTCATCCCAGTGATATTTTTGTACCGTATGTTTTTATCAGATTCCCAGATGTGCTCGTGATTGATGTATTTTATCTTAAGTATGAAGTCTGCTTTTACATTTTTGTTTCTTCTGAGGCATCTGTGGAACAGTATTACCATTATAATCAACTGGATTGTTCTTGGAGTAAGGCATGACTTACTATGAGTAAGATTGTAAAAATCTGGCCTATGCGTAAGAACAGACTGGTTCATTGAGACTTAAAACATTTTAGATAGAATTTTTTATCTATCTCTGGCACAAATACTATCCCAGATGACTGCTGAGAGATGTGCTTGGGACTTTTTGTCATTGTGTGAATTTAACTCCTGTTTTTCCAAGGCATCACTATGCAAATCTCATTCCTCATCACTGTTATTAGTTCTTTTTCAACAGCATATTTCTATATGCTGCAAAAAACTACCACTCAGATCTCCCTGATACTTGCATTCTCTCACTGGTTCCTAAGATAACTGCAGCGTTAACCACATTTTCTATGCTTATTGATCTGATCTAGATGCTTTCTTTAGGAGTCCCTTCAGTGCCTCAGCTGCCATTCTTTTATCATCGTCTCCAAGGGCTCCCCAACTGCACACTGTGTAGCATAATAGAGGGCAGTTTCAGAAACTCATTTTATCAATCTCCAATTCTTCCACAGATGAAATTTTTTTTTTGTTTGTCAATAGCTATAATCTGTTAATAAATATAAAAACATCAGTGGCTGACTGGCAGATAGCATCTGTGGAGGTGGTATCTCTACTTCAAGTTATGTGTCAAAGTGTATATTTTGAGCTTTATTTGCTAACTGGCAAGTCTGGGGCATACTTAAGTGACATTTAGATACAGGAAGAACTCTAAAGCAAGGAATGTAATATGCCTGACTGCAACAGGCAAAACTGCTGTCAGGAGTAAAATGTTAAAAAAAGGGAGAGAGGGGAGGAGGGCTGCACAGTGGTCCTGGTCAAAATCACTTATGATTCCTCAGCTTAGATGTTTAAGCTAATTTTACAGCTTCAGCCAATTTATAGCCTGGCAGACTCATTTTTCTCTCTTCAGCTCAGCATCAGTACCTCTCAGCACCTCACCCACTTTCAGGTGGTTGGAGAAGTTGTCATCCGAAGAGAGTCTGAAGGAGTTGGGTGTGTTCCTTTGGGAGAAGGCTCAGGGGACTCTAATCATAGAACCACAGAAAGATTTTGATTGGTAGGAACCTTAAAGATCATTTGGTTCCAACCCCTCTGCCATGGGCAGGGACACATGACCACAGTGCTCAAAGTCCCATCCAACCCTTGAACACTTCCAAGGCTGGAGCATCCATGTCTCTGGCCAACCTGTGCCAGTGACTCATAGTAAAGTTTTGTCCTAACAATTTATCTAAATCTACCCTCTTTCAGCTTAGAACCATTCCCTCTTAAAACTGTTCCCTGTCATCCCATCACTACATGCCCACATTAAAACTCCCTCTCCAGCTTTCCTGTAGGCCCCTCTAGGTACTGGATGACCCCTATAAGGTCTTCCTGGAGACTTTTTTTCTCCAATCTGAACAACCCCAGCTTTCTCAGACTGTCTTCATGGGAGAGGAGCTCTAGCCCTCTTATGGTCTTCCAGTAGGAAAGTGTTGATTATGGAGAAGGTGGGTGTGCTTATCTCCATAAGGATGCACTGTAGCAGAACAACAGGTTATGGCTGTATGTTGCTTCAGTGGAGTTGCCCTTGGGTATAAAGGATATTTTCAGCATGGGATCAATCAAACATTGGAACAGGCTGTCCAAGGAAGTGGTGGAATTCCCCTCACTGGAAATAGTTGAGACACAGCTTGACAGGGCCCTGGGTAACACCCTGATAAGGCTCTGCTTGCAGGAGGTTGGGCTAGTCGATCTCCACAGGCCTCTTGCAATTTAGGTAATTCTGTTCCTTGTGTCCTCAGCTATCTATGCAATGATAGTCATCCCTACCACCTGTCCCTAGTCTTCTCAATATTTTACTGCTTGTGCTGTGGCAGGTCCTGTGATACTCAATCATGCCTAAGGAACAGACATTTGTTTTCTTACTCGATGACATGTGAATTAGGATTGAGGCAGTACCAGTGCTCAGGGGACTTTCCAGATTCCAGCTGGTGGGACTATGTATGTATGTATGTGGGTTTTATGACAGCTTGGTGGTGTCTCAGGAAAATATCTTCACAGCAGAACACTAAGGACTAACATGGCAAATCTGTACAGATGTGCAGTGACTCTAAATCTCTATGTCTGTTTTTATGTAATTAAATAGTACAGAGCCAGCCCATGACCTTAGTGCTGGCCTGTGCTAGCAGACAACATCAAGGTGTGTTTTGGGGATAACATAATGCTAAGCTCTGTTCCAGGCAAGGAATTTGGATGTAACCAAACTGTTTGAGGGAGGAAAGGGAAGGAGGTGAGGAGTATTTAGGCACGTGGAGTTGATACCAGGTGGTCTCAGCACCAGGGAACAGTCTCTGACTCTTGCTATTTAATAGTGGACATGCAGCCTAAACACCCAGTCCCTGAGCCATGGCGTTATCTTTCACTAATATTTGGTTCAATACGAGGTCAGATTCTTGGGTTAAGGATCTTGTTCCTGATCACATTAATGAAGACTATTTGTATAAATAAAAAGAAAGAAAACAAACCAAACCAGGCCAAATTCTTTTAGATTCCTAGGAAAAAAAATCTTTGGGGCAAATTGCACAAAGAAGATGTTATGGCTTCACAATATGAGGGCTACTGTGGCTAGACCTCAGGCTCCAGCAACTACGTCTTCAATCCTGTGGAAATAAAAAAAAAGCCAACATCTCAGTGAAATTTCAGTGTGAAGAAATTGAGGTAGCAAGTGTTTCTGTGTTTAAATGAAGAAGCTAGGGGGAAAAACAAAAAAAAGAGAAGTTTATAAAATGTCTGGCAGCTACCGAGGCTCAGCCTGTTGGGGAAGCAACAGACTTCCCCTTTGGAGCTTGTTTTTCTTTTTATCCTTGGATGAACTAGCGTGCAGTATATTATGCTGCCTGACTGTGGGGGTTTGTTACGGTTGGTACCGGAGGCTGTCCCGGGAACGTAGGAAGGCGATGGGAGTGAATGGAGCATGCGGTGGCTGAGGGGGTTTGAGCCCACTCTGGGGGAAACCTGTGGCTGCTCCTCTCGGCTTGGTCCGGCCAAAGCTGTGCAGGAAAGGAGGTGGGTCTTTGATCTCTTTGTTGTAGCTGCTCCCTGGGAATTTGCTGAAATCAATGCCCTGTTTTCCTGAAGAAATGAATGGCTATGCCTAACTAGCTTTGTGAGGCGCTGGGGAATTCACTGCTTCTGTTTATTGACAGCTGAAAAGGAGCACATGGTGCTGAATGGGTCCTCTTGGGGAAACAAAACAGAGTGGAGTTAGACTTAGTTGAACACAGGGACATTTGGAAAAGTCTGCCGAAGGAGGATGGCGCGGTTCCTGCCGCCTTGTGCTAGCATAGCCTGACTTTTTACTAAAAATGCCGTTTTAAATAAGGTAAGAAATGTTTTGATTTACTGTACACAGTGCCATTATGAAATGTTTGCGTTTGTGCTCTTACGTGCAAAAAGCAATGTTTAAATTGTATTCTGTTATGGGAAACACCTAAGTGACTCTTGTGCTGTGCTTAGCTTCTGTGTATGTTCATTTGTTCTTTATGTACTGGTGATTAATGAATACGAAAAGTAATAGGAAGTTACGTGGTATTTGCATCTTGCAGTCAGGTCCTGAACCTCAGTCGTTTGTGTATGCTATTATATGCAGTTCTTTACGTCTTTGATAATCAGCTGAATTGCATCAGATGATTTCTTGACTGGTAACAAATTGCTGCATTAATAATCATGCACAGGGCAGTGTCTTACAAGCAGCCCAGTCTGGCAGAAAATCTGTGAATCTAAAGTCCCTTGAAATGTGAAGATATATTTTCAAGCCTCTGTCTCTATCTCTATGTGTAGACTCAAGGCAAGAGATGGACTTGATGCTACACTGTCTGGTTTAGATGTACAGTTGTTTGTGTTTTTTTAAAGACAGCAAGGAGTAGCAAGAGGAGGATGATAATGAAGAGGCAGTATTTTCTTCATTGGAGTCCAGAACAGTTTATCAGACCAAAGGAATTTGGTGTGTAATTCATATGTAAATTTTCTGCTGAAAACGGGAGAACAAATTGCCAGAGTTTCCATATTAGTTTCTGTGGTGACTGAAGAAAAAGTTTTCTGAGATCACATAGCTACAGCTTTCAGGTGTGGCCAATTTAAGACTTCAGGAAAAAAGTTTCTTCCTTTGTCAGCTTAAGTGTAGAGACAAGTTCCAAATGGAATAATCTCTGTCCTGTGAGTAGGAATTCCTGGTTTTGTGTTGCAGACCTGCTTCAAAGGGTCCATGTGTGCATGCATTTGTCTGAAAACTCTTGAGTAATCTTCTCATTTTGGAGGAAGTACTTAAGAAGTTTCACATTCTATCAGAGTAGTTTGTGTCACATTTTATCAAAGTAGTTTGTGTTCCTCAGTCTGGGATTTTGCTTTGGGTAACTTTGAGCTAGTAATCATACTGGTTTTGTCTCATTTTGCTCTGCAACAGCTAACTTACCTGCTTTTCTTGGAAGCATTTGAGGTCCGTATGCAAACAGACCTTAGAATACTCTGCAATTGTGAAAATAAAAACAAATTGCTTAACTGTAACATTGTAGCTTCTGGTATTTGCCTTTAAATTTCCAAGATTTTTGGAGGGAAAAGCAAAAAAAAAAAATCAAATGCATCTATGATTTTGACAGAGGTGAAAACATTGAGTTCAATCAGTCTGATATTGATGCTTGTGAGTTCTATTGTCATAATAGCTATCCAAATGTGTCAAAACCTTTTTTGACCTCACTTTGTCTATTTATGCATTATAGACTTTGGAAGTCACTAACATTTAAAGCTAAAGCTAATTTAAAGATAACACTTAAGTTGGAGATGAAGTATATTGGTAGGTAATTTTAATGCTGTAGTCTAGATGTGTCATTAAAATAAGGGTTTCTGGGTAGTTTTGGTGTTGTAAATAGAAAGGAATTATGGCCATGGAAAGCTTAGTTAATCGGAGCTTAGTATAATGGAGAAGAATGATTATTATGTGTGAGATGGAAGGTGACATTTGTTCTCTGTTACTTGGGCAATCAGACAAGGCAGTGTGTTCAATGTTTAATTTAGTGGGCAGGCAGTTGTCCCTTTGCCTCTTCTAGCACCAAGGATTTTTAGAAAACAGGAATATCGTTGTAACTTACTGGAAATGTTGAAGTGGAAGGAGTATAAAATAATTTATATACAACCAATAGAGCAAGATACTTGAAATACAAAGTGGTTTATGTGATCATAGATAGCTCTAAGTAAACATGCGTGTTAGATGACCAGGGTTATACAAATACCTATTGGAGGTGCATTTCCCCCAGGGTGATGTCTTTACCATCTGTTGAGCTTGTTCTTTTAGCTAATATAGTGGGAAACGGGAACAAATTCTTTGCAATTTTGCTTTGCAAGGTTGCTTCTTAGATTATAGAGATTACTGTTACTTTTTTTGTTGTTGTTTGTTTTTTTTCACTTTTGGAAATAATTTGAAATAACTACAAATTAATCAGAAACCTATGGAGAAAAGCATTCATGTTTTATGTTATCTCAAATTGAGATGATTGTCAATAGGGCTTTATGGAGACTCATCATAATCCGAGTTTAGAATGCTTCATCTGCAGAAAATAAATCTGCAATTTTTTCTAAACCCAGAATTTTTTTCAACTCTTAGATTTAATTCTCCCATAATACTCTATAATCACATACTTTGTAATTCTCTGTTTTAGACAAACAGACTCAAGGCTGTACTTATGCATGAGAAAAATGGTTAAAATGAAAATGGTTTAAAGGAAGTATATGATACTGCTGCCTAATTTGTTGCTTCCAATTTTTGTTATTCTTTCCTAATCAGTCTGCTAAAGAAGCTCATGTGGATATAATTTCTTTAGTACAGGATCAATAAAGGTGTCAGATAATTATTCCTATTGGGAGTCTTTAGAGTAGAAAAAAGAAGTGTATGTTGGATCTCAGGGAAAGGTTGAAAAGTAAATGGAAACAGATACAACATTTGCAAGTGTATTTTTTTCACAGAAATACGTTTTTGTCTGTTCAGCAGCAGAGCTTCCCAATGTCTATGTTGGTTTTTTTTAAAGAAATCCCTTCATACCTTAAAAGAGAGGAGTAATTTAACCGGATCATGACAGTGATCAAAAAAACTCATTTTGTTCACTGAGAAGCTGGGAATCTAGCATCCTTTTCATGTTGAAAATTAAGCAAGTAATAAAAAAAGTTGCTGGCTATGTCCTCTGTTACAAAGGTGATATGTAGTGAGAGCTTAAGCTGTTCTTCTAAGATTTTAATGATCCTTTGTTTACAAAAAAACAGTATTTTAAAAATAAGACTCATATATTTCAGTACTTTAAATCAGTATTTTAAATGCTTTAGGATTACTAAAAAACAGAAAGCAGCCATTTTTTTGTTCTCTGGGGTAAACTGGAATACCACTAGGAGGTTTGGGCGGTTCCCTGGAAAGTTAACTGATTTTCCGCTTTTATTCAGACTTAGTTTCCACTGAATGCAATATGGATTGTGAGTGCTCTTTCAGGATAGGCTCTGCAAGATCTCAACACCCATTAGTCTGAAGTTTCTGTGTATTCACTTCTCCATATGGACTTCCTTCTTTCATAATGTGGCTACTCACACATCAGTAGCGCCAAGTGTACAGACTTGTACCTGCAGAACTGGATCCCATGGTTTTTACACTGCCCTTCTATCCCATGGTTTTTACACTGCCCTTCTATCCCCAGTAGATGTGGTTTGCTTCATTTTGTTATAATGGCCTCTAAAGTCCTCAAGTTCTGCAGCCACAGATGGAGTACAGCGTCTCTTCACTTTTTCATGCCAGTTTTCCTCATTGCATCCTACAGTAAGCTCACATTTCCTTCTCCAAATCATGTCTACCTGCCTGCTTCTCTCTGCTGCTGAGCAGATGGAAATATATCCCAGCTGCTAGTATCTTTGCTGGGAAAGTGCCTGCTAGTCCATGTTGAAAGTAGTGTCACAAATGGAAGAGAAAGAATTGATTTGGGCTTGTTTCCTAAGGAGTATCATAAAATAGTTTGGGTTGGAAGTGACTTTTAAAGTTCATCTAGTCCAACCATCCTGCCATAGGCAGGGAAATCTTCAACTAGATCAGGGTACTCAGAGCCCTGTCTAACCTGACCCTTAATGGTTTCATGGATGGGGCTTCTACCACCTCTCTGAGCAATCTGTGCCAGTGTTTCACCACCCTCACAGTAAAGAATTTCACCTTTCTATCTAGTCTAAATCTACCCTCTTTTAGTTGAAAACCATTATCCCATGTCCTATCATAACAGGCCCTGCTAAAAAGTCTGTTCCTGTCTTTCTTATAAGCCCCCTTTAGGTAATGGAAGGCTGCAATAAGTTCTTCCTGGAGCTTTCTTTTCTCCAAGCTAAACAACCCGAACTCTTTCTTCACAGGAAAGGTTCGCCAGCCCTCTGATAATTTTTGTGTCACTCCAACAGGTCCATATCTTTCCTGTGCTGAGGGCTCCAGAGCTGGATGCAATACTCCAGGTGGGGTCTTACCAGAGTAGAGGGGCAGAATCACCTCCCTTGACCTGCTGTTCACACTTCTTTTGATGCAGCCCAGGATATGATTGGTTTTCTGGGCTGCAAATGTGTATTTCTGCCTAATGTTGAGCTTTTCACCCGCCAGTACTTTGAAGTCCTTCTTCACAGGGTGGCTCTCAATCCCTTAATTCCCCAGCCTGTATTGATACCAGGGATTGTACCAGTCCAGGTACAGGACCTTGCAGTTGGCCTTGATGAAGTTTATGTGGACCCACTTCTTGAGCTTGTCAAGGTCCCTCTGGATGGCATCTCATCCCTCATGCGTGTCATCTGCACCGTTCAGCTTGGTGTCACCTGCAAACTTGCTGAGGGTGAACTCAATCCCACTGTCTCTGACACTGGTGAAGATAACAGTGTCAGGATCTCTGGAGTATGGATCTCTGAAGGACACTGCTTGTCATTGATGTCCATCTGAACATTGAGCTGTTGAACACTACTCTCTGCATGTGACCATCCAACCAGTTCCTCATCCACTTAGCAGTCCACCGATCAAATCCTATCTCTTCAATTAAGAGGGAATGATGTTGTGGCAATCCAGTTCAAAGGCCTTACAGAAGTCCAGATAGATAACATCTGTAACTCTTCCCCTGCCCACTGATATAGTCATAAAAGTGGCCATCCGGTTGGTCAGGCAGGACTTGCCCTTGGTGAAGACCTGCTGTCTGTCCTGAATCACTTCCCTGTCCTTCATGTGCCTTAGCATAACTTCTAGGAGGACCTGTTCCATGATCTTGCCAGACACAGAGGTGAGGCTGACAGGTCGATTACTCCCAGGGTTCCCCTTTTTGCCTTTCTGAAAAATGGTTGCACTGTTTCCCTTTTTCCAGTCACTGGGGATTTCACATGTCTTTCATGACTTGTAATGGAGAGTGGCTTGGCAACTACATCAACCAGTTCCCTCAGCAGTCATAGAATGGTTTGGGTTAGAAGGGACCTGAAAGATCATCTAGTTCCAACCTCCCTGCATGGGCAGGGACACCTTCCACTAGATCAGGTTGCTGCAAGTCCCCATCCAACCTGGCCTTGAACACTTCCAGGGATGGGGCAGCCACAACTTCCCTGGGCAACCTGTGCCAGTGTCTCACTACCCTCCCAGGAAAGAATTTCTTCCTAATGTCTAAACTAAATTTCTCCTCTTCAAGTCTGAAACCATTTCCCTTTGTCCTCTCACTACATACCCATGCAAAAAGCCCTACCCCATCTTTCTTGTAGGGCCCCTTCAGATATTGGAAGGTTGCTATAAGGTCACCTCAGAGCTTCCTCTTCTCCAGGCCAAACCACCCCAACTTCTTTAGCTTGTCTTCATAGGGGAGGTGCTCCAGCCCTCTGATCATTTTATTGGCTCTCCTGTGGACACATTCCAGGAGCTCCACATCCTTCTTATGCTGGGTACTCCAGAACTGGACCCAGTACTCCAGGTGGGGTCTCGGAAGAGCAGAGTAGAGGGAAAAATGCCTCTTGTCAGGTCCCATCGACTTAGGCATGTTCAGGTTCCTTACGTTTTTATGGACCTTCTCTTACAGTCCCCATTTTTCATTCAATCTATTGAGCAATCAGTCCACTATTGCATCCTCTCTGGTAAGGCTACTAACTGGCTGAAGAAGTTATCCTTAATGCATTCGTGTGGTCTCCTGGACTGCCTACAGCTCCCTGTGCAACTTTTCCAGCAGATGTTTGGTCTTTTCCCCAGCAGTCAGAGCCTGTGAGCACCACGCCTCCTGTAGCTGGAGTAACAAGGCTTCATCAATAGGCTTCTCTTGATCTGGCAGCCTGGTAGTACACACCAACTTTTTGTTGCCTCAGTCTCAGGTTCTTACCCATAAGCTTTCAATCTGCTTGTGGCTATTCTTCAGAGACAGCTCTATCCATCTCTTGATTGAAAGGGCAATGCCTCCCCCACGTCTTTCCTTCCTCACCTATCCCTTCTCAACAGCCTGTAGCCATTGGTAGCAACACTACAGTCATGGGGATTCATCCCACCAAATTTCAGAGGTGGCTTCACTGATCCCACTGTCAGTCTCCTTTACATGACTTCTGGACTTGATGGCCACTAACAAGCAAGTTCACTCAAGGAGACAGAGACACAATCTGTGGTTCCCTTTTAAGGCAATGTTGCAGGGGTTGGTAATATTTCAACTAATTAATACTCATTATTAATGACTCATTAGTCATTAGAATTTCCACACTTCATTTATCAGAATTGAAACCGTGGTGCAGAGCTGCCATGAATAAAATTGTCAGCCGTATTAATACACTTGATATGGGGTGTATGGCTGTGCACATATGTGGTTATGCATACATGCATTTAGGAAGACATATGTATTGCAGGGTTTTTTGCTAGGATGAAGATGGAAGATTCTGGTGTCTGCTAAATTGCATCAGTAGCATTAACATTACCACTGAAAGACCTGACACTAAAATAAATCAACTGGCCTGCTAAAAATGTCCCCAGAAGAAAAGTGTTCAAGACCAATTAAAGCTACTTTTGCTGTGGGAAGTAAAATTTGTCCTGTGGGAGATGTAAGTTAAAGGGGTCCAACATGCAGCTCACGGGATGCTTACAAGCAGTTTGAATAAGACTCTTGATGGTTGTTTAGATTCTGTGGACAGGGGATTTAAAGGGATTTTGGTTTTTCTGTCTGCAGTATGGAAGCAGTGCAGTTTGGACAGTGCTAGTGAAGACCTAAAGCAAAAAGATGTAGCAGCCAGAAGCCCCAGCCTTGCACCAGGACCAGCTGCTGCTAGCTGCTGGGGCAGATGGGCAGACTGCTCTCAGAAAGCTTTTGCTGGGCATTTTGTAGGACCAGGTTGTGCTGACCAAGGCTGTTTCCTTTTAAAAAAGCCAGCAGCTGTTTCTGGGAATTTGCTGTTAACCTTCTTTTTTGTAACCTGTTTCTGGATGAAATTTTGTATGACTTCATACCAACCCAGTAGAAGGAGAGAAGGGAAAACAAGCAGACAAACAAAACCTCAAAGCAAACAAGCAAGCAAGCAAGCAAAAAGCTAAAAGCCAACCAACCTGAAAAATCCAACTGCATTTTTAACTTTGATTGTTTGACATGTATTCAGCTCTCAGCAATGAGAGAAGTCCCTTTGTTCATGCTGATTAGAAGTTATTACATGTAAACTAAGGGAAATTACTTCACTTGAAATGTGCTAGTTATGTATATTGGTTCTGATAGCAAACAAACCCCATGTGGTGTACCAGAAATGTGACACGTACATTTTTGTTCTAAGAATAACCAGGAAGAGATTATTTTTAAAATTAGCTTTAAATCAATCAATGTTTTGTTCTCAAATAATTTTTAAATGAATGTACCCTCCAAGAACTTTGATAAAGTGGTTGCTCAGACTGCAGAGTGAAGTTGAACTTGATAAACACACCTACATACATTCCCTGCTCTTTGGTTCGTTGTTTGTTTTGGGGTTTTTTTTGTTTTGTTTGTTTGTTTCTTTTTTATTTTTTTCTGTAAGGTTGCAGGAAGGCCCTGTACTGCCCTTTCAGATGTTCAAATGTGAAAGTAACTTTTTCTTCTACCGCACGGGCTTTGTGAGAACCTGTTGAAGCTGCTGTGTACAGTCACACTGCTGAATTTCACAGCCTAGCTGTGCTCCTTGACACTTCTCTAATTGTTCAGCTTTTAAGATTTGCAAGAGGGAAGGAGCACTGAAGAAAACTTCACCTGGGTTGGTAGTGGGATGACTTTTTATGGGAAGCCTGTTAAATTCCTTTTGGCTATGCCTGTCTAGTACTTCATAGTCACCAGGCAAAAAACTTATGTGCTTGACTGTCATCATGGTTACTCCCTATTAAGAAGTAGTAATGAATCACAGTCATTGTTGTCATTTATATATTTGTATAACAAATAGTTTTGGAGGTCTGAAGAGTTTACATGCTTAAATTCATGTCTGTCAGGAAAACATGAGTGTTCTTTGCATTGGATAATTTCTTTATAGTCAGATAAGTGCTGAGGCTCACTTCCAGAGGTATCCTTCTGTAAGAACAGCTGTGCTGGACAGAACTGTACTGCCCCACAAAATATCCTGTGGGGCAGGAGCCAGGTGGCTTGGCAGATCATCTCCCACTGCTAGTCACCTGAGTATGTAGCCTCCCGCCAAATCTTTGCTTTTGGGAACAGAGGGAAGGACACAGGGAGGATGGAGATGAGATGAGAGAACGTGTCAAAGCACATCATCATCTGGGTCAGAACATCTAAAGGTTGAGCTCACCTGCAGTGCTGGCTCACAGTTTTAGGGATTTAGCTCAACCTGCTGTTCTGACAGAAGGTATAGGGTAGCAATAAGACATGTTTGCTATTTTATTGCTCTGTTTCTGTCTTCAAATAAAGTAACTCCATTCTTGAGTTTTACATTTTAGTGGAGTGGTGTCATGTTCCTGTAAGCGTGTTTAAGAATGATTGCTGGGATGTTTGCAAACCACCAACTGTTCAAAGGCATAGGCATGGCACAAAGTGCCACTAGCCCCCCAGGATTGACTCTCCTTCTCCTCTGCCAGCATCTTGGGGCTTTTGTCCACTCACCTGCAAGCCTGGGGACAGCAGTCACTGGTGCAAGGCCTCTGTAAGGGAGGCCACAGTGCCCCAGTAGCGTGTCCTACAGTGTGTGCTGGTGCCATCAGGTATAGACCGTGAGGATTCAGCATCTCTGTGTGTCAAAGACATGGGAAGTCACTGCTTGAAATCTATTGGAAGTTTCCTTCTCTTTCCATCTCCCAAGATCTTAGGTGTAAATATTCTTCTTCCCCCTCTTCCCCCCCCCCCCTTTTTTTTTTGTGGGGTGGGGATATTATATAGGGTGAAGGATTATGGATAATAAAATGCCTGCTTCCCAAAAATATGCTGTATGGTGGATCTATGTGAAAGCTTGCAGCCTTTGCTCAGGTGAGCATATGATTACAAAAAGTCAGCCTGAAGTGTGGTTTCCTGATTTTTATTTATTTTTTTTCTATACAGAGCTGAGCAGTTTTAACTCTGTTAGGGCAAGGTTTTGTTGTATGAGATACAAGAGGCATGAGAAGAGACATTGGAGAAATGTTCATCTATTTTTGTTGGACTAAAGATCAGTTATTACAGTTCAAAAGTGAAAAGCAGTAGAAAATTCAGCTTGACAGAATATCAGAAGTTAATAGAATTTGAATAGAATTCTTCTGAATTATGGTAATGTAATTATATCAAGTTCTATTTTACTGTAGTATAAATAGGATGAATTATTAATCACTTAAGAGCTTCAGCTCCTTTGTAACACTTTGCACATCAAACTTAGGACATGTAAGGCTTATTTTATAAATGTTTTCTACAGAGGAAATGTGTGGCAGTGACCCACAATAATGGGAAAATAACTTGGGATTAACTGTTTGCTAATTGAGTGCTTTGAATTTTTGCCAAATAAATTATATTATGGAACAGCATTTTCAAGATTTTCCAGCAAGGAGTGCTTCAGAACAAACTACAGGGGAGGAAAACCTTGTGTACTGTTTTGTAAGAAGACCTAAGACTCGCATGGGTCACATATTAGACAGAAAATGTCCACAAGGTATGTCTGCAGCTTTCCTCTACATGAAAATTGAACAAAGCTAACGGAGCAGTAAAATTTTACTCCAGGATAAATTGCTGTTGTTTGCTATGCAAATCTTATGATTGTAATTAGGCTAGGATTTGGACTGCTGTGTACACTGATCTTTGTTCCCTCTGGGCACAGGAGCTAATTCTAATGCAGCAAAACAGCACAGCAAATGTCGAGCACTGCTCAGCCGGACGATTGTTTCTCTCAGGACATCTTTGGACATTTTTAAAGGAATGGTTTACCTCTGCCTTCACAGAGCATGTAAATTTTACCACAGGCATCCCGTGGGCTGCGGTAGTCTTCAGGTACCGTAAAGTCTTGCTTGAAAGTAGAGGTTGGAGAAAGCAGGAAGGATTTTGCCTGATAGGCATCTAGTTGTTAGCAAACTGGTTTTAAAAAGTGGTGTTCTGACACTGATTGGTTAAAGGAGCTGGTGGTATGTTTGAGCTATCACGACAGTGATTGCAGTTCCTAGTATAGCTATGTATAGCTCCCCTTATCTCTGCAGCCGGACTTTGTGTAACCGCAGCCTGTGGCTCCTTGCCCACACTAATGAGCTCTCCCCAGGGCTGGGCTTCTGCCTCTGGGGGTGGCACAACGCTGTTTTGGAAACCTGAGTTTGTTAACTGTGCTTGAATCCAGCTTGTCCAAGCTTCCACACCAGCTTGGCTAAAGCTGGCCACGGGAGTTTGTCCCCGTGCAGTGTGGCCCACCCCGGGTTCCTCTGGAGGACAAGGCAAGCTGGCTGCCGAGGCTGACAGGTGGTAGTCTACAGCAAAGGAGAGCTGTCACCTAGACCTGGACTGGGGGGAAGAACCACCATGGTGAGGATGGTACAGGTGAGCCACAGTCACAGCTTGCTTTCCTCCCTGAGACCATGGCTGCCAGCATTTTGGTCAGCCTCACATGGTGGCCTTTGGTGACAGCCCATGTGGTGGGAGTGCATCCTGCAGGCAGTGGGTGTCATTTGCTGGTGACTCAAAGAGCAGGGAAAAGCCATAGCTGCCAACCATGCCTCCCAAGGGCTGGGGAGACATGGGAGCAGATGCATTCAGGGGCAGGAATACTGGGCTAGGGGCATGCAAGGGATGTATTGAGCAAGGCACAAAGGACCCTTTCTTTTCGGAGAGGGTGATCAGACATTGGAACGGGCTGCCCAGGGAAGTAGTGGATTCTCCATCCCTGGAGATATTTAAAAAGAGACTGGATGTGGCACTCAGTGCCATGGTCTGGTAACCGCAGTGGTAGTGGTCAAGGGTTGGACCTGATGATCTCTGAGGTCCCTTCCAACCCAGCCGATTCTATGATTCTGTGACCCCATCCATGGGTGGCTGAGCACCCACTCCCTGCTCGTAGTGTACCTGAACCCGCACCCATGCTGGGCTTCTTTACATGTGCCTCCACACTGCTGCTGTGAATTCAGCAAAACAAAAATCTTACTAGCTGGAGGATCTATTCGATTGTGTAGCTTTATCTACAGGGAGGTGGAAAAGGCATTGTTTAGAACCTTTTCACAATCACTGCAAAGACATAGAGAAAAAAACAAGTACCCTATTGGGGACGATATAGCACTGATGCTCTAAAGATGTAGTAGATTACTTCTGGTTTTTAACAGCTTGTAAATCCTGTGAATCTCATTTATTTAGTTTTGTTGCCCACTCATCTAAATCAATGCTAAGCAGAGGAACTGAGGAAGTTTAACTTTTTCTTGCATGCTTGCACATTATCAAGTATTCCTTTAAACATGCCATTTAATCCATTAATTTTTTTGTGTAAAATCAATTTAAGGGAGTGGGGCAACTGTAAAAGTGATGTACAAAAGTGTCAAACAAAAAGCAGGAAAAAATATTCTTTGCAGAAAGTGATTTTTCTAACCAAGTGTATTTCATTCCTAGTGTTTGTTCAACAACATGTGTGTTGTTTTCCTAGCTGGGTGCTCCGTATTTCAGAACAGGTTAGAGTGTGTTCTGAGTTTTTTGTTGAAAAAATTAGGTTTTACTTGAGTAACCAAGATAAAAGAAGGTTCAAAATCTGTGTAAGCTTTGCAAACCGGTGCCATGCTGCAGCTGTGATTATGCATACATTCCTTTGCCAAAGGCATCTGTAATTTAGCATTGAAATACAAAGGATCGTGAGCTGGTCTGCAATTACCTCTGAGGAAGGATGTAAATTTGACAGTTTTATGCTATTAATTTTGGGGGAAGGTATTACAAAGAGCCCTGCCCCCCAGGGTAATCCCTAAAGTTATTATATTTGCAGTGGGCTGATCCTCTGCTTCTGATACACCCATCTGTTTTTAGTGTGCAATAAATTCTGAGCCAGGGTACTAATATTCTGTTTTGGGGATACAAATGCTGCATAGCAAATGCAATTCCAGGGTGCCCATTAAATAAAGAAGTCAGCTATCTTCATATCCCATCTAATGAAGCAAAGAAGATACTAGAATAAGGCTTGGACAACTCTGGCTATTTCAAGGTGCCATGAAGCTATGCCAGGTCAGAATCCAGAGCCCCACTGTGACGGGGCTTGAAGAACACTTGCAGCTCTGCAGATAATTTAATTCAGTTCAGGTTGAACTTGATCATGCCAGTTAGGTGTGTCTCCTGGGCCATCCCTGGGGTCCCTGTGCTCAGTTGCATGTTCAGCACCCATTTGGATGCAACGCAGCCCCTGATTTTGGAGAGCACCTCCCAAGTGGCCACGCTGCGTGAATCATTTCAAACTTATGTCTTGTGTCCAGAGGACCGAGGGGCTTTATCTAACAGGGCACAAACGCTGAATTTGGAGGCTGATTCAAGGGAGACCCTCTTTCCCTTCTTACTCTTTCAAGCCATCCCATGAGCTGCCCACCCTGGGGCCTCTGCAGCAGGCACTGCCCTGGGGTGGCTGGAAGGTTTGCTCAGGATCTCAGTTGTGATGAATCACAGAGGCATGGCATGGATTGATAAGGTCGTGTACTTTACGATTAGATACATCCTCCCTCTAACAGCAGTTCTTTGTCTCCATTTTGCTTTTGGTAATGTTTTTCGGCAGTTTGCATACCATGGCTCTCCAAGCGAGTAGCTGTTTGACTTGAGACAAAGTCACTATTATTCTAGGTAAGCTGAGGAAGCCTTCATAATTTTGTTGCTGTCAAAAGACAGTGATTGTTGGCAATTTGTTTAAAAGCCGGTGAGGTTAAATCACCAGGAAAATACTGTTTTCTTGCAGCCTAGCTGTAAAGGATTTTCAGGTACATAAAAAAGGGTGTAACACAAAAAAATCTGCCTTGCAGCTACTTTTTGTGTGTGTGTGTGCATTTTAAGTGATGGATGTAGATTGGTATGTTCTTTATCTATAGCCCTATCCAAACACCCCTATGTATTTCAGCTGTTCACAGTGCAAGTGTGCAGTCTGGGAGCCATGGCAAACGAAATCTATTACATGGTCCCCAAATTATTGAAAAATCTGTACTACTGCAGTATCTGCAACCTGACCAATACACAAATCTACCTCCTCATTTAAAGTTCATGGAGAGCTCTAAGAACTCAGTGGGAATAGTTCAGGCTTATTTCAGGACCAGACTCTTGAGGCATATAATTTTGTCAATTGCCTATTTTGAGCAACCATGAATACGGTGTTTATGGTGCTACTGTCCTTTCTGAAAGACCATCTCAAATATCTCTCCAGGCAGCATCTCTTGCACTCTTATGCTTCTCTTGACTTCTCTTTGGGTACAAGCTTGTGTGTGGTTAAGCCTCACCTCTCCTGCCCTGGACTCTGCTAGAGCCTCCCATGGCTCTCTCTTGGCTATTCTGGCTCCCTTCCTCTGCTCCTTATTGCCGCTTACTGAATAGACTTGCTCAGAAGAGTTTTCAAAAGTAAAACAAAACAAAGTAGTCATGGATGACCATTACCAGCTTTTCCTTTTAACGCAGTTGTAAAGTGTTGTTGGCTCACTGTTTTGGTTTCTACTGTCTATAAAAAGGTTTTGTGCAAGAAGTTCCATTTTTCCCATCGTCCTGTGTGCCACCAGTGCCAGGATGACCTTCTGCTGCAGAGTATCATTGCTCAGTTGTGTTACTGCTCTGTATGAGTTTCCCTGGCAACCAATTTGAGCTACACTGAACCAAAAATATCTCACTGTGCTGGGAGAAAGTCAGTTTGCAGACATATTTCTCCAGTAATGACTTCTCTGGATGGTTCGTGTGCTCAGCCTGCAGATGTCATTACTGAGAACCAATAACTGGGAGCTGCAGCATGCCCCTTTTGCTTACTTCCACAGGCAGCACTTTCTAAGAGAAGAATGCCCTTGCATGACTGTCAGCTGAGTTGTAGACTGTAAGACCCATTGTACTCATTTTTCATGGAATACCAAGAGTCAGGTCTTCTACGGAGAACGGTCTGTGCAGGCTCATAAAATCAGAGTGATGTTTCTTGGATTCCTTGATTCTTTGCAAATTACCTTGGTTATTCCTAGCAAATTCGCCTTTCTCATTTCTATATAAATATATGCACCTTGATTTATAGGTGCACATGCTGTGAGCTCCAGTTTTGTTGCTGTCCTAGTCACCAAATGCATGGATTTTGACGCCTCCAAATGAGCTTGTGTATAAATCTTTGGAGGTCAACTCATGAATTTGCCCAGGAGAAAATGTACAAACGGGAGGTCTTATTTCAAACCTTCCTAGTTTAGCTTTGGAGATAATCTTCTTGCTATCTAATGTGGAGCAGAAAAGCATTGATAATTTGTCTTCTCAAGGTGACAAAATTAGAAACAACTAAATTGGATAGGAGTAAGTAATTTTTAGTAACAAGTTCCCTTTTCTGGGTTTGCAGGGTGTGAGGATTGCGGTAAAAGCCTTGTAGGAGAATGCAAACTCCACGGACCACTCATCAGGGCTAAAGATAGGGTTATTCCTAGCCGAGCCCGTCTCACCCTACCTCATTACCTCACTTTGCGAGTGTTGGAGCTGCGAGCTGGAAACCAGCAGAGTAAGTATTTTAGCTCTTTTTCCCACAGTTGAGAAAGGCAAGAGTACTAAGACTGCCTTGTTTTCATGAACAACTTGAGGCATAATCATTGGGTATTAACAGCATGAAGACTATTTCAGCTGAGCACAGTTAAAGTTCACATTCAGCTACAGCTTTTGTGACTGATTTCTTGTAACCTCGATGCATAGACTGACAGCAGGACGTTAGCCAGAGCTGGTGTGACTTTTAGCTGTGAGCAATCAGTTAGCTCTGTTCAGTCAATACACCTTTAATGAATGTTTAATTTGTGTCTAATAGTAGCAGTCATGCACTACTACACACTTGTTTCTTTTCCTCGAGCATGCAAATCGGGAAAGATTATATAATAAGAGGTCAAAACCAAAATGGTAAATAATATTCCCCATCTACCCCCTGCAAACTCAGAAGACCACAGTGGATTAATTTACTGTCTGCAGCATCTTCAGTTCATATTATGGTGTTTCCTTCTGAGGGCAAAAGAATTTGAATGTCCAAATTTGAACAAGGGAACTACATCCTTAGTGCGCAGAGTTTCCACAGCAGTATGTGTAGAGTCCTGCCTACTCTTACAAGATGCCTCTTGTTTTTTGTACCATTGGTAGTAGGCAAAGGAATAACTAGATTAAGGCAAGTAATGTTGCGTTTTTATAGATTCTCTCCACTCATATTGGGAGGGAACAACCTCATAAATTATGCCAACGAGCAGAGCTATCAGCTTGTAGATTGAACAATATCAGAACCTTTGTGTTGCCTGCTCAGTATAATATTCTGTCATGGATTTTGGGCATTTCTATATCCATTGTAATATCAATTTAAAAAAAAAATCTCTGTACATCCTTTCCAGATTCTTCCTGTTAGAATTATTTACCTGGGTTGTTTTTCTAGCAGAAGAATTCAGGTGTTCTGCACTGTCGTGTTTATCTACATTTGCACAACTGTATACATGCAAGAAATACTTTGTGATGTGTATATTAGTATTGGACTGGTCTTTTTTTATTCACAGTCCTTGGAGTATTTGCAAAGAAAGTAATACAGAAGAGAACACAGTTTGGTCCTTATGTTGGTCAACTGTCCACAAAACTGACCTGCTATGATGAGAGCAGACTAGTACTGCAGGTAAAAATCCAGTGACTTACTATGAAGCGCATATGTGTCTTTAACAGTATTTATGTATTTTAAGCAGTCAGTTTGCTATCTGATCTCATTAACTGTAGTTGTCATCTGTATGTATAAATTTGAATCACGTTATTAGACATTTTTGTTAGCACAGCATAACCTGAAGTACCAAAATGTTACTATATACTGTGTTTGATAGAAGTTTGCTTTCCTGCTTTCTAGTTTTACCACTTGTAGGGTGATTTCCTATCAGTCTAACAGCTCTTAGTAATCTTTTCACAGAGCACAGCTACTAAAAGTATCCAAGGATAGTGCTGCCTTCGTAGATAAAACAAAAGGATTTGCACATAACACCATGCCACTAGGATGATTAAAGTTGTGTGCTGAGTTAGCAATAGTGGCAGAAATACTAAGGCACTTGCTTAGTAGAGAGAAACAGTGCAGGGATGGGAAAACACTTCTTAATTATGTGATTATATATAAACTTTGACACAGAATGAATTAACTCAGTTTATTTAGTCAGATTGTTACTAAGGGCTGGAACCGTCCCTTGCTGCATGTACAGATACTGATCAACTCATCATCTCATCATTTGTACTTTATCCAGCACAAATAGCAGCTGCTCAGGACTAGCCTAGCTTACACATACCTGCACACACATCCTTTCCCAGAGGAATTCCCTGGGAAGTGATAGTTGATCATAATTCTCTGCTCCATCTACATTTGCTGCATAGGGTCACCCCTGGGGGTACACCTCTCTGTCATTCAGCAAGGCTGTGGCTTGGCCATGGATTCCCATCAGGATTCCTCAACAGGTCATGTTTTTTCCAGAGCCTGTGTTTCATATCAGGCCCTCCTACCCCCCAGGAGAGAGGGATCAGCAGCAGCTGTGCTGTGACATGCTTTATGTCTTCATTTGAGCTTTCTCCAGAAGCTTGGAACTGGAAAGCACTGTGTTATAGTGGAAGGTATAGATACAGATGTTTCTGTAATTTCATATGAGAGCAAAAGTAATAGCTTCAGTAATTCCTCTGAAATTCATTTGTTTATGGAAGTCATGTGAATGGGCTGCCAGGAAAGTAATGTCCTGTGGGATTGTCATGGTATCTTGACATCAGAGAGGATTTGTTCTTCTCATAACTAAATATCTTCCATTGTTTTACGAGCCACTTTATTTCCTACAAATGCAGAAAACATACTTGTCTAACTAGCTTGCAAGCCTGAATGAGTTAAGCACCCAGTTCCTTCCTCTTCACCAGGCCATTGTAAACCACACCCTAACTATCAGTCAGCTCCATTTGCTTGAAATTACACCGAGATAAGCAGAGCTCTAGCTGATGAATGGACTGTTTCTTCAGAAATGGAGACTAGAGTCCCAGGTTTCCTACCAGACAGAAGTAGCTGCCTTGACTTTTCCCTAGCAGTATTCTGAATATGTTGTCCAACAGATGTTTTTATTGGAAATGGGTTGAAGGTAGGTAAAATTGTTCCCAAAAGCAATGGAAATGCAACTATTTTTGCAAGTAATTGCCCACTTACATGGTTTAATAGAACAGATACATGCTGTGCTAGCATCTGTTGTGTAGCTTCAGTTGTTCATATTCAAGACTACACTGAAGAAAAGCATTTGTCTTGTATGAAGTCAGGAGCATTTTGCCTTGTGGAGGCATAGCCTTGGAAAGGGATGTAGGAAGAACAAAGTAAAGGAAAAAGAAAAATCTTTCTGGCACAACTGTTCATTTGTGTTTACCTCAGCACTGCTAAGGTGAAAAAGAGAAGACTGTTAAAATGCCATTATATTGCATGTTACCTCTCTGGACAGCTATACAATTGTTCTGTGCAAAATGTAGTGCTAGCACAGCTCTAGAGTTTGAGATTAGCAAGTACTCAGGAAGTACATTAAGCCATAAAGCTTATCTTCCTACCTGCACTTAGTTCTTATAATATTATCTTTATATAACATAAAAATGATGAAATATAAACTGGAAATACATACAAAGACCTACAGTTATTTTAGTAGCTGAGTGCCTCAGCATGTGTTCTTTCTTCACTTTCCTTTGCACTCTGTATTCTTTAAGAGTAATCTATCTTAAAACAACCACAATTTTAAAGGATATGTCAAGACAGGGTAAATAACGGATAGCCTTGATTCCAAGCTAAAGAAAACTATTGTGCCTTTATACAGGTCTTGGTTTTCTCATGGTCTTTCTCCTGTCCTCCCCCATTGTTTCAGGTATTGAAAGATGGAGGGAAGTACTTTCTGGACACTCCCAATGAAGACTGTGGAAACTGGATGATGTTTGTCCGGCTAGCCCGGAACCAAGAAGAACAGACCCTTGTGGCTTATCAGCACTGTGGAGAAGTCTACTTCACAACTGTTAAGGTAGTCAGACCCATAGTGCTTCCCCCCTCATACAAATGGACATTTATAGGCATAGGTTGTGAAAGGCTAGCCCTTTTTTCAGAGGAGAGAGTGATTATATTCTGCCACCTTTTATATCTTTTAATCCGTAGTAAAGCAAGCAGTGTGTATGGGGCTTTGCAGTAAAAGGAGGTGTGTACCTGCTGTTGTGGGTAGTAAAGAAACCCAGCAGCAGGAAACAGAAATATCATTCATAATGGTGGTGTCTAAACTTGGATGTTGTGAAGTTCTTCAGTTTCAGACAGGGACATGGTGAGATGCTCTGTCATTGTTACATTCAGCAGTACTTCATCCTGGAAAGAACAAACACATTCCTTTCTTTTATTACATTTTTGGGCACACATCATATTCTGAGCATATTAGAAACAGGGTGCTAAGTAGAATCTTAACATACTATTTTCTGCTCTAATAAATCTGAAGACTTAACTGTAAAACTTGAAATACTGCAATGTTGCCATGAAATAATCAGTTTATGTCAGAGATTCTGGACTTCGTGTGAGGAGAGAAAACAAAGTACTTTGTATTTTAAAATGGTACTGGAACAGTCTTGGGTTTTGTTGTTTTTGTCACTTTTTCAGGCAAAGTTGTTTTTTTTTTAAATCAGGACTTACCCTTTTCTACACTTAGGAAACTGAAGTCTGTATGTTGAACATTCATTGTTTTTCTTTTTTATTCTGAAGCTGATGCTTGTGTATCATTTTGAGCAACATTAAAAATAATTTTAAAAGAGAGAAAATGAGTCAAAAGAAGTCAATGGGGCATCAAAATCCAACATTTCAATTTAATTTCCAATATTGACACACATTTCTGTGGTATAATAGCATTTACTTTTGTTCCTCTGTTTTTGTTTCTCCACCTGTAGAGTGCAAAAAATATTCCCCACGCAATTATGATCTCAGAATAAGTTAATAGTGGTAACATTTTACACTTTCAAGCTCTTTTATAACAGTTGTTTTTAAATTAATATTAAAATAATAATTATTTTAAAAAAGAAAAATCAATATAAAACAGTAAATGTTAATCTGAGACACTGTTTATGCTGTGTTTGAGATTATGATGCAGCCTATACTATTTGAGATTTCTGTTTGATTTTAAATGCATGATGTACTTGTAGAACTGGCAGTATTAATACTACTATGCTTGGGAAGCATGAACAAATGCTTTTAAAAGAAGTTGTAGTTTTGAACTGGTAACTTTCAATTTCCAGTGTAATTTAAATTCTACTGAACCGTCTCTGCTGATTTCAGCAGAACTCTGCTTGTTGGCATTAATGGAGAGTTGCATACTGTATACAAATATGAAGAGTATATTTGCATGAGGAATGTGTCTTGGAACCCTTTCTGTGCTGTGTATCATAGGGAATTACATTGGTTTTGTTTCACCTAAAACCCAGTATAATTCACAATACTGTGGCATCCTGAAGATTTTGTCCTGGTCAGCAAAAGTGATAGCCTTTTGCTACCCTTAGGCACACCCTGCTGGTCGTGGTGTGAGGCTGCCTAAGGGCTGGTTATGAAGATACCATCTCAAGGTATTTTGAATAAAGTCTGCTAATTTGGTAGTAGAAAGTTTGGCTGCTCTCCCCACTGTTTTTACAAAGAGATGGGATTTTGGTGACATGAAACTGCAGCTACAAAAGGATACACGTAAGCGTCATACTAACAGCATCATTAGTGTCCTTGTTGCTGTCTGATCACAGGACAGGTTTTCATGGGTGCTGCCATAGCTTCCTCTTCTTATCACGGGTAAGACGGAGTAAATGACAGATTGTAGTAGATTTGGATACTGGTGTTTAATCTCAGTTTTACTGAGATTAGAGCTTTTACCTTACTTGACCATTTCAGACATTGATGTGCTTGCTCTTCCTCCAAAGTCATATTGACTAGGTCTCAGCTTCCCACTGAGGAGGTTGCCACTGGTCCAGGAATATCAGGCAGAAAGTCATGACAGTATCATGATGTGCAGCTCTTTGTGGCTTCCAGTCTCAGTCTGTAGTCCCAGTGCATCCCCAGACATTTGTCTCTATAGAGCTCCCTTAGACTTGTTTTTCTCCATATAAACAGACCATATAAAGGGGTACAGTGCATGACTGGCCTCCTAGTTAATGGCTCTGCCCCATGTCCTTTACTGAGTGGAGAATTCCACACATACCATTTCTGTTTAGGCCAGGTTTTATCAAAATGTACAACCAACCCATATTGGTTGTAATTAGCAAGCAGACTTGTGCCTGGGAGATCAAAAGTTCAGTTTTCGACATGATACTCACAATTACCTTTCACCTATCAACACTGACAATGTAAGTTGTCTTTCACCTACCGTGCCAGTCAACACTGATGTTAAAACATAAGTGCGTTTTAAGATGTCACATTTTGTGGAATATGAGTCAGCTGCTCTCCTTCCAGATTAGTTTGTTGGTTTTAGTGACACAAATTTAATTTGGTTTAAATAAAAGTACTGGGAAGATTGACTCTATCCTTGTTGCAGCAATGTTGTTTTTTATAAAGATGAGGAAAAATTTGTATAGCGCCAGGGAGTCATATAAATTATGAGCCCAAAGTTAGTTTTTTCCTTTGCTTTTAAATAACTAATGAATCTTTAGCCAGTGAATGTAACCACTCCTCTTTTTTTTTTTTTCTGTTTGCGGTATTATTGATTGAAAGCATTTGTCAGAGGAGGTCATAGTTCAGTCCAAGGAAAGATTTGGGCAGGTATGACTGGATGGGAGACTACTACATATTATGAGATCCCTTAAATCTGTGTGGGAAGGCTTTAGTGAAAGGAGGGCAGAGGTACAACAAAGCACATGCATAGTGAACCTGACATACTAGAACCAGTGCATGGAAACATGCAAGTTTGACTTGCAGTCCACATATTGATCAACTCTGCACCCATGCTGCATGAGTGCAACACATCCAAGGGGCATCCAAGCTGTTGTTCATTCATGATGCATTTTTCCTTTGCCTGAACTCTGTAGTTAAGTGTTTATTTCCTTGGGCTTTACAGCACTGAGGAATGGGCTTTGGATGTTGCTTGGAATGGCTGCTGGATTTCTGGACATCAGACAAAGAGATTTCACTGAACAAAGATCATGAGGGCTAAGGCACTGCTTCTGCTACTGTCCCCCCAAAAATCTTTTTACACAGGCATTTCTGCTATTAGAAACTGTGATGGTGTCAAACCTTAGTGGATGATAGTGCTCAGAAAGCGCTGGAATCTTGAAACTAAGTTACCAATAATTTAAACAGGTTCAAAGAATGCTTCTTGGTAAGGACCCAAATTGCACACACACCCTGTCTCTGATCCTCAGTTTATTTGGTATAGGAAAATTTGGACAAGCAAATATGTACTATTTTCTTCCTTTCACAGCCAATTGAACCCCACACAGAACTGAAAGTATGGTATGCTGCCGATTATGCCAAATTTATGGAAGCTTCTGCAGTCTTCATTAAAGAAGAATCTGACATCTGTCCATTGTCTCCAGTAGCAGTAAGTACCCCTAATCTTCATTCAAGCAATCACCAGAGTAAATTAAAATTTACATGCCTTCTCTGTTTATGTAACTGTGGTAATGTGAGAGTAAACCTTAGAGTAATAGGCTAACACAAAGTCAAGAACAACTTTATTAAATATAGTTGCTCAAAGAAAGGTTGCTCTCCCTCTCTTATGTTTGTCATCCAATGGAGCCATTAGATATCACCAGAAGTATGTGGCACAAGTGGATGTGTTGGAAAGATTTAAGATTGGCATTGATTTGTGGTTAACCAAGTTGTCCAACCTCAGACTTCTTTGACTGGTTTCCCCTTGTTATATTCTGACTGGTTGGTCAGATTGTGCACTGATAATTTCAGTTTTTCCTTTGCAATAACTCTTCTAATCCCAGTACCTTCACCTCTGTGTGATAACAGGAATCCTTAAACTGATAGGAAAAGCTTGTAAGCGCTGAAAATGTGACCATGAAGATTGATACCTATGCTAGAAGGTAATGTTAAACAGGGAATGTGATAGAACCAGGAATTCAGAGGTGTTTTAGGAAGGAAGTAAACCCATTGTTGTTTGTGCATGAGGATTTTATAGTACAGCCTAGAAAGAACATCTGGGAAGGCCACAGCATCAGACACAGATAAGGTAGAGGAGGACTCTGTCTAAATAAAGACTGAGCGAACATAACCTCACCCTGTTCTCAAGAGCAAGATAGCCCAATGGAAGGTAAGGAGAGTTTATGAGAAGCTGAAGTGAAATACAGAGACAGCTATAGGAAGTACACTGTCTTGTATTAATTGGAATTACATTTCATCAGTGACTGCAGATTTTTTTTGGTAATTGTTTTTCATTGGTTTTTTAAAATGTCAACATTTAAAGTGAATTCAACTGAATCTAGTAGAGCTCTTATTTCCGTAGAAATAATACTTCCAAATAATGCATTGCTGCCAAAAAATCTTCTATGTTTTAATGCCACTAAGTCAGGATAGGGTTGAGTTTCCCAAACCTATGTTGTCTCTTACTGAGTTTAAGAAAGTCTAATGCCAAAGTTCAAGCTAAGTGAGGGAGACTTTCCTGGAGGCACTGACCATTACTGTCTGGTAAAGTGTGGAGCCAGCCCAAAACAGAAGGAAGTCCTGTATGGCTGAACTACATTTGTGTGCAGAAACTCACTCAAATTTTGTATGGTTGCAATAGCAGATAAAGTACAATTTGCAACTCCTTTCATGAGTAATTCAATACAAGAAACAAATGCAGAAACTTTGAAATTCTGTAAGGAAAGGTGAAGGACTCAGGACTTTTACAAAAAAAGTAAACAAAACCGTAGAATTCAGCATTTCTCCATATTTTTTTTTTCCTTCTAGTTTGTAGGCTCCAAGAGAGAATCTATTTCCATCTGAACAACTCTGTGGTAGCACATTGAAGTAAATTATGTGAGGGACAGTGACTGGGCTTGGGAAGGCCCAGGAGAAGATGTAGTGTCAGGGAGAAGAATATTACCTTTCCTCAGAACAGCTAATAAGAAAGACCTGTTTCTGTTCTCCTTGCAGAAAGAGCCTGTAGACCCTTGGATATGCTCCAGCTGTAGAAGCACTTTTGCAACTTTTGCTCTGCTAGAATCTCACCAGTGCATCCCTAAGGACCGAGTCCTTACCACCAGGTTCAGACCAACAAATAAATTGGGACCTGTAAGAGCAAAAAACAAACTGAAAGGGAAACTGAGAGGAGCGGCGTTAGGCAAAAGCGTTGCCCAGTGCTACGGACACATTTCCTGTTCCTCTGCTTCAAAGCTCGGCTGTGGCAGCTCAGGGAGCACTTGTGATGCGCTTGTGAGGTTCGTCCCTAAATGGAGAAATGGTCGATCTTCACTGCTGAAAGGAAGAGAAGTGAAGCAGGCAGAGAGTTACCCTTGCCGGCTCTGCGGGAAGGTGTTTGACTCCATCGAGAAGCTCACGGTCCACACGTACGCGCACAAAGGGGAGCGCCCCTACAAGTGTTCACAGCACGGATGCACAAAAGCCTTCATTTCCAAATATAAGCTGCTCAGGTACAGCTCTGAAAGCACTCCTTTGCTGGTGGGTGTGTGGGGAGAAAACCAAGGGAATCTTCTTCATCTCAAGTGCCCTAGTTATATTTAATCCTTGATTTCCTGTTTTTATTATTCTTGTTTTGGTAGAATTGGAGAAAACTAAGCTCCCTCAATTATGGGGGCTGCTCAAAAATATTACGTTGAGCAATTTTAACCTACTCTATGTGTTATGATTCACACCCTCCCCTCCAAAAATGTTTGGCTTTTCCTAATAATAGGAACTTGTGAAAATGCCTTCTTGCAAAAGGACCAGTGTTTTCAAGTCTTGAAGCTCCGTTTTGTACTTGAGTGAATGTAAATGCCATTAACATTTTTGTTTTTCCTGTTTTAGGCACTCAGCCACTCATTCTCCACAGAAATCTCACCAGTGTGGCTACTGTGAAAAGACCTTTCACAGGAAAGACCATCTAAAGAATCACCTGCAGACTCATGACCCTAACAAGATGGCCTTCAAGTGTGAAGACTGTGGCAAAAAGTACAACACCAAGCTAGGCTATAAGAGACACTTGGCTCTTCATGCAGCCACCAGTGGCGACCTTACCTGTAGGGTATGTGCTCAGGAGTTTGGCGGTACTGAAGTTTTGTTGGAACACCTCAAAAGCCATGCAGGGAAACCAGCTGGCAATACCAAGGAAAAGAAACATAAGTGTGACCACTGTGAGCGTCACTTCTATACCCGTAAAGACGTGCGGCGTCACATGGTGGTTCACACAGGCTGCAAAGACTTTCTGTGCCAATTTTGTGCCCAGAGGTTTGGGCGGAAGGACCACTTGACTCGCCATACTAGGAAGACTCATTCACAAGAACTGCTGAAGAGCAGGTTGCAGAATGGGGATTCAGTGGGTCTCCTTGACCAGCTTTTTCCATTCAAACTGAAGGAAGATGCCAGCGTACTTTCCCCTTTTCCTGAAAGGGTCCCTGTGCAGAATGGCATTTTGAGTAGTTCAGAATCAGAGGAATACAACTGTTCACATCTTCATTCCCAGCCAAACTTACAAACTGCTCTTCCTCTTGAGCCTTCTCATTTGCAAAGGATGGGCTGTGCAGACAGCCTTCCAGCTGTCCATCCCGCACCATGTTCAACAGCCATTCCTGCCAATCTGAACCTTCATCAGCCTAATAAATATGACCTTAGTTCTACCTCATTTGCAGCAGGATCCCTCAAGAATCTACCCATAAAAGTAGATGTTAAAGGTTACAACGTGCATCTTCTTGAGGACTTGCCGTTACCAGAACCTCAGTCTCTCCCCAAAATCAGTCTGGAAGAAGCTTCCTCAGGGCCTGCAGGGGATACTAACAAGTACCCGGTGCACAAGGAGACAGAGGCAGCAGCTGAAACTACAAGCCTGCCTTTCATGGATCTCACACATGTGATGAGTTTCTGGCAGCTCCCACCAGGTGACAACCAGAATGCCTCTGGGGACATCACAATGGCATTTGGTCCAGAGGAGCCATCACACAGGCTCAATGGCCTCAGCCAACAGCAAGGTCTTCAGCTATCACCTGGTGGGATGGCCATAAATCAGCTGCATCATCTTCCTCGCTCCTTTCCATCCACTACAAGTTCTGTAACTTTGCCTCATTTTCATCATGCCTTCAAATAACTATCACCGTGTTTGCTTATTTTTATTTTTTTTTAAGACTGTGCTTCTTAAATCTGTTAGGATGGGGTGGTTTGGGTTTGGGTTTGGTTTGGTTTTTTTGTTTGTTTGTTTGTTTTTTTTAATGAAGAACTGCCCCAAATGTTTTCAACCACATTATGAACATGGTAGTTAAATTCAGGATGCTAATAAATGAGAAGCTCTATTTTTCGTACTACTATTAGATTTTTAGAATATGACAACAGTAGAACTAACACATTTCTCTAAACACCCTCTATATTTTCGTTTCTTGTCTTTCATGCAAACAGATGAATAAATATCTTAAATTAGAGTAAAGCATTGTAAGGGGAACAGTAAAACTATGGCCACTGCAGGAGGAGAAATAGGGTTAGGGTGGGTGGGAAGAAGGGGAAAAATCACAGAAAAATAATTTCAATGAGCCATAAATCACAGCAAATTTCTACACACGGCAAATGTAACAATTTATCAACATCACAGATTTCTGTTCAGCACTTAATTACTGAACTTTATGAATCTTTAATTTAAATCAGCATCATTCCAACATTAAATTTTACCTCCTTGTTTCACTTTTTTTTTTTTTTTTTTAATTAAGAAAATCACTACTACCACATCTAGATTTTATTTTCTGAAGTGCACTTCAGCTGTGTGCATCTCCTGCATTTTTTCCTAGGGCTGGAAATACCTTCCGCTTCTGCATGACTGGGTAAGAACTGATGTCTTGTAAATGTGCAGTTGTGTTCAGAATAGGAAGTGAATTGTCTCAAAGGTTAGAACAAAATATTAATTTTTCACTTAGAGCTGGGTCTGGCAAGGTATCATACACTGGTCTTTCTTGCTAGTAAAACACTTCAGCATTTGCTTAACTTTAAGCATCTGTTATCCCTTTGGGTCAACAGCTTGATTGATTTTTAACACTCAATAAAAACATTGATTCCTACCTAAGGGGCCTTTATTCACCTTTTGTTGATAAAACTGGCCTTTGTTTTGTCTGGGAAATGATTATTAACCATAGCCATCTGCAGCTTGGATTTTTTTTTTTTTTTTTGAAAGCCAACCCTAGCCCAGGGGACCTGTGAACAAGTAGGAGAGGCACAGAGAGATGGCAGCAAATCCTCACCAGCTCTTTCTGGGCTTACCTGTGGTGTCCAAGGTGATGGGACTGGCAGGCATGATCCAGGCAGCGATGGTGGAGAAGGCAGCAAGATCTGCAGGTATTTGGTGGCTCACAGAGGACTGCAGCAGCACTGGTGTGGGCAGAGGTGGCCCTGCACAGGCTGGGGGGTGGTGGAGGAATAAGGCAGCCCCACCAGTGGCCAGTGCTCCCTCCTCTCTGAAAAAAGCTCATTCCTCCACATTAGAGAGGAGGTTGTGAGGGCAGAGAGGTGGCATAGGGAACATAAAATAGACCATGGCATAGCAGCTAAGAGACAGTAAAAAAAGAGATCTGACCAAGTTCAAGCAGTGGCCCTCTAGGGGGTCTCAGGATATTTTACCTCACATCATAGTAGAGATACAAATACTCTGAACACCATTTGAAAAGCTACAGAAGCAGACTGATACATGCCCACTAAACAACCAAATTATTATCAATAAATAATAGTGTAAAAATACAGAAACTTAGCATATACTTTATCTCATCCAAAAAACCTAAAGAAAATAAGCCATGTGAATCTGAAATAATGTTATGGAATGAAAATTATCCTACATGACACAAAAGATCGCATTGCCTATGTAAAACAACTCCAACTAGTTCTAGTGCTCAGTTCCCATCCCCTTTCAGAAACCATGCTCATTTATCTTTTCCTTCAGATATATTTACCAACTGTTCCTGTTGGAACTCTGTTTTCTTAATCAGTGAGTTACTGTTGATGCCCCTAGAGTTTTTCACAGCCCGTCTGAAATAAAATGTAAGTTCCATATATTAATGAATTATTCATTTTCTGCTAGCATAATATTAAAGTACTCTTCTTCAATACACCATTCTTGTCCCTACAATTACATGTTCTGTAAGACACTGGGAAATGATCTATGGAATTACTACCAAACAGAGAAGTAATGGGAGGAGGCACCCCCAGAAATATAAAACTTGCTGTAACTTTTAAGGGTTCATTTCTTCAGTTGTAAAAGAAAACAGTGATGGCATTGAAGGAGATAGTCTGGTGTGGGGTTCTTCCCCCTTGCCCTTTCTTTCTGGATTGAAAAAAAAGGCCAAGCAGCACTGCTTTAATGGATTAGGGCTAGTCACCTGCCTGTTGTGTCTAAGACAGTCTAGCTATAGGAATTACACTTGCTTCAGTCATCTATAACTGATCACTGCAAGCTAGAGCCTAAGTAGAGTTTAATTAAACTCTGTAAAGTCTGGTATTTATTATTACTGCATCTAACTACTTTTCATCTTCATTTCTTTTATAGATATTTCATAGGCAAGAAAATTCCTTATGGATTTTAGTTGAAAGCCCTATTATGCTTTTCTCAGGGATGAACAAGTTTATTAAATAAGTTTATAAATAACTTATTAAATAAGTTTATTAAATTTGGCAACTAATATCACAATTAACAATTATAAATAATATCACAAATAATATCACAACTTTAAAAGGGACAGCATAATAACCTCTGTAACTAGGGAGAAAAAAGAAAAAGACAGTGAATTTCAGGTTGCTTATTTTATTTACTGTGTCAGCAGTAGCACTTTGAGTGGAAGAGGTGCTTGAAAACTGTTGCTTAAGGTCTTCCATAATGCATCAGAGGAAAACATTACCACATCCTTGCTGATGAGCCACTCTATCTTTCGTTGCACATTTAGTCTGAAAGCAGCAACAAGTCATATACTTGTTATTTGCATAGAAACAGCTTTTATATTTTACTCCAGATCACCTAAGAAGTTTAAACTTTAATTTCTGGGAAGGTGATGGAACAGCTCATCCTGGGAAAGCATTTCCAGACACTTTAAGGATGAAAACATTTATTTTCACCACTCAAAGCCAGTTTCTCATGTCTGCTTTCTCAGCTAAAAAAAAAGCCTTAGGCAGCACTGAGAATCATCTCTCACTAGCCCAAAGTGCTCTGTAAAGCACCTGGCAAAGCTCAGGTTTTAAAGAAAATGCAGCTCCTACAAGACCAGGCCAGTCCCTCCCACAGTTCCCAGGGACATACAGGACTCTCCTCCATTATGGATGGATGCTTGTGTGGATGTCTGGCTCAGAGACCTGCTGGTGGCATTGACTGTAAACTGGCTGCAACTACAGCCCTGGCAGTACCTGGACTCATCAGTGTCCCTGGGGAATGTGGTGTCTCCTCCCCAAGCCTGTCAAGTCCTGAGTTTCAGAGATCAGTGGCTAAACCTTGAGGATGATGATCAGTAAGTCCCTGTTGGTAGTCTGCAGGACCTTGCCTGATAACCACCTAAGCTACTACACTGTGAACATAGTCACAGGTAATCCAAGGTGTGGAGAACACAACATGAAACCACTGGGGACTGTCAACTGTTTTTCCTGTAGCTGGCAAAGTCAAGGAGGCAGGGAAAGCTGATGATGGTATCATGGACTGACCATCACCTTGGCCATTGCAGACTTTCCCAGTTAGAGGTACTTAGCCACTGACCAGCAGCAATCACGAAGAGCACAATACATAAAAAAAACCTTCAAAGAATGATTGTAGTGCTCTGGGACAGACTTTTATGTACATTACTGTTCATCCCACACTTCAAGAACTCTTCCAAGCTCGTCTCCCAGGTTCAAAATACCTTGCAATCTACAGGGAATCTGTTTCTGCCACATTCCCTGATAGTATCTCACTTTCTGCAGTGTATGTCTGGCAGGGGTGAAACATCTGAGCTATCTCCTTGCACAACAGCACCACAACCACCTTAAGCAGGGGCTTGAAGACCTCCTTGCTGCTCTGACACAGCTCTGCAAGGCCTGAGATGGTACAACCCCAACCACATTGTCTGAAGAGCAGAAATCAAAAATCATGGAATGGGAAAGTAAACACTGAGGAGAAGCAAAACCTCCACACCATCATCCTGATAGAGTGATTACTGCAAGGAGTGCTGACACCTTCATCACTCAGACAATGAAAGCACAGTGTGAGATACAAGACTTGCTAGAGAGGTTTGCATTATAAAGCAGCAAATTGTCTCAGGATACCTATTACAGCAGAACACAGTCACTGCCTACTTGAGATAAAGCTGCTTCAAACCAAAGAACATTTAACACCAAAGTATATGTTCTCAGAAGCCCATAGTGGGGACACAAGGAACTCTGCAAAAGTTTTCAGTGCAATTGATTGCTTCAATTAATACAAAGAAGTTCATATTACAAACACTGCATCAGGATATGGTATATACACAAAAGCAAACAAAGTCCTTTTATGTTACAAGGTTGAAACAGAAGTAGTATTTCTTACCCAAACTCTCCTGAAGAATTTTTGCAGCATATACACCCTACTATTTTCTGGTTTTCTGCTGTATTCCTGAAGAGGTCTCTGCAGATCATTATTTCAAGAACTTATTTGCCATGAAAAATTATAACCTAGATAAATTAAATCTAAGACCCAGAAATGTAGGAATCAAAGATACTGATACAAAGAGCAGTATGTATTATTCACAAGTTATACTACAAATAACCATTAAAATAACCTTTTAAATTATCTTATAAACATAGACTGATTAGGATCATGGTTACCAGTAGCAGTGAGTAGTAGCAAACATATTACACAGATGCTGCTTAGAGGCAACTGTTTTAGGGATGTTGTGATGCTAATTTTAAGGCTGAGTCAACAGAGGAAATTCATATGAAATGAACAACATATAAAGCTTGATGATTCACCTAAGTGGACTTAAGAAAAAAAAAATATGATGCGATAAATCTTAACATCAAAGATTAAAGGTTATGGAGTCCTTTATAGGACAGAAGAAACCTCACACCCAGACTGGATATTTCAGATCTATATAGTCACTTGTATTTCAGGACCTCTAACTGAAAAGGCTAAGAAGCCCTTCCTGAGAACCCACATTAACTTCTGTGTATACAGTTGAAACAATGGTTCAGGATGATGACTTAGAAAGCCATTCAGTATGAACAACACCCACTTGGAAATTTTTGACCCTTCTAATTTCTAACAAACATTGTACAGAAATAAGTTTAGGATTTTATGTCAAGGCACGAGCTTGCAGAAAAACAAAACAAAAAACCCCAGCCCAAACAAACAAAAAATTCACACATTATTATTCTATCAGAAAACTGGATTTCAAAGCCTACAGTCTGCTGTAAAATGCTGCCACACACCTCAAATGCTGCCATGTTTGCTATAAAAAAAAAAAAAAAAAAAATCTAAATGTTAACTCCTTACCGGGCCTAAGTTTGTCTGTGTTGGCACCTTCTTGTGCTCTCTTCTGAAGTGATGATTCAGCAGTTGTTAAGGTTGGGGGTTTTCTCTGGATCACTGGTTTCTTGCCCTAGTGAACAAGAAGCAAAAAGCCACACTCAACTCTAGCAGGGTGCTGATGGAGCTCAGTGACAACATTCCTAATTTCTCTTGAAGCAGCACTAGGAAGGAAGAAAAAAAAGGTGCACTGCTTGCCACTTGGAAGCAATTTTTCCTGATCAAAATAGGTAAGAGAATAAGAAACTTTTGGAACAACTTTTTTCTTTTTTTTTTTTTTAATAAAATATAAAAGAGAAAGTTAGTGCTCTCCTAAAGGGACTGTTGTTTTGGTTTTTTTTTTCTATAATAAAATAAGAGCTTACTTCATGACAGTGGCAATTAGTTCCACTTTTCTGATTCCCTAACAGGGCTTTGCCCTTTGGTCTTGGGTCTAGCAAACAGGGACTAAATCAGCTATATACATATATCAGATATATATATCAGGGATCAGCAAACGTGCAAACAGCAGGGAGCCCACATCAGGAAGAGGTTTTCTCTCTATACTGCAAAAGCTGCCAGGTTTCTGCTCCCCTATAGCCATTAATCCAGTCACAGATGAGTTTGAAGAAATTGTCCAAACTTTTTGTCCTATCATATTCTGTCCCTTTTTATGTCAGACAAAGGGCTCCAATTTCAGGGAAGTCCTAGCTGAGGTGCAGCATGTATCTTGCTTTAAGAACCCACTGGCTTCCCTGGAGTCTTAAGTTTTATATTAAAATAGGTCTTTACTCACCATAAGCTACGGTTTGGCAAATCTGCCTCCAGGACAAGACACCGTGACTGTGTTAGCTTACCGAAGCCTGCCTGGTGGTCTTTGCAGCAAAGGCACGGCGCATAGCTTGTTCTTCACAAAACTTTATGTGCCTCTCTGCTGCAGCCTCATTAAATCTTCGTGAGCAGTGTGGACACTGAATATAGTCTGCTCATGAGAAAAGAACAACTTGTGTCACAGTTTATACACTACAGGTGAATTGCCCTCCGGTAAACTGGAGTACTCAAGATGGAGATCAAAACTTGGCTCCATCAGAAGGTGACCAAGTTAGTTTCCATGAGCTCCCAGAGTACAAGCTTAGACAAACTACAAAAAAACACTCTAGAAAAGCACTTGGGATCCCAAAAGACATGCTTACAGCATTAACCCAGCAAAGAGTAATTGCTTTCAGAAATAAGTCTCTGGGAACTAATAAAACCAGATTTTACTGTCTTTGTCCTATTCCCACCCCCAACCTCATATTTCATGTATCTGCAGAAAAGGTTATATTTTCTGCAGAAAGAAAATTCTTTGATCAGCTTAAAGCAGTGATTTTAAAACTACTTTTGAGGATTAGTCATTATGATTGTTAGCTGTTTTTAAAAAATCCATTTCCCCTGGTCACTGACAAAGTACTGTTTAAGAGGGTGTGCCCCACCAGCTAATGCGTGTCAGGGATGCAGGTTTCTGGGTACGAAGCAGCATTGTGAAGAACACACAGCAGTGCTTCCTGGAGTTAGTTTTGACAATGTTTAGTTCTAATGCTGCTAAAAGCTGTTCAGATACATTTCTCACTGGTGCAGTCCTACTCATTTAATGAATGGTTGGTGTTTGGGGTCAACATAGTGATGTTCAGCCCTTGCATTGCCCTTGCTACCCTCAGACCCTTCTTCCTTGCCCAGTACCTGTTACAAAAGCAGCTCAAGTGTCCTTATCCTAGTATTACAGATAAGGTATCTTTACAAATCACTTATTCTAGTAACAGCCCAGAAAAGGCAGACCAAAGAACCACTGAAAGCACAGCCCCAGACCAACAGCATGGGCAAAACAGTTCTGAAGACTGGAGGAAAGTAACAGGGCAGATGCCTGACTTTGGAGAACCTGGCCCTTCAGGGGAAAAGGGGAAGCTTTGGGCTCTATTTGGAGGAAGAAGAGAGGGAAGGGGAATGTATATATCTCCTCCCCACAATCCACATGCTCTCTCTAGTCATGTAGTATGGCATATACAGTCCTGTAGTACAAGATATACAGCCTCACTGGGATCCTCAGCAATTTGACCTGTAGAACTGAAAAGCAGTTCTACAATCCTTTTCCCCACAACTACCTCTACCTTTGCATAACTTGGTTTCCCCCAAGATAGAGAAGGAAAGGGAAGTGTCAGTTCTAAGAGTAGGTAGAGTCAGACAAGAAAATAACAGAGTCATTAAACAGAGTTGGAAATTCAGAAAGGAGTTTGACCCCAGTCAAGGAAGGACGATGTGTCCCACTGCTTATATCACATCTCTGTCATCCAGAAGAGGAGAAAAGCTGGAATCACAGCAGCTGTTTTTTCTATCAGTCACAAATTCCTGCTCTGGAAATGAGCCCAGAGAGCTCTTTCCCCTTCCCTCTTCTCTCCTAATGCAGGCGGGACTCCACTGAGACCCTTTCCAACCTCACTCCCACATTCCATAAATCACAGAAATACTGGCTGCATGTGCATTTTTTTTTGATCTGTAACTTCTAACAGTGAGCTCTGCACAGACCACACCTGGTGGTAGAAGCAAGGCAGACTTCTCCTTTTCTAACCGGCTTCCCCTAACTACACGGGAGAAGGGGACAGTGGAAAAGCCACCACATGGGACTGGGGAAGCCTGTGTGCACTACAGTGGTTTTGAATAGTGAGGGAATGTATTTCACCCCTTCTTATAACATGCTACAACCTGTGCTAGAAAATAGGCATCCTGAGTCTCCTCCCAAAGCACTAAGATCAGCTTCAAACTTGCTGCCTTTGGACACAAAAGGCACAGTTAGTTTTCTCTTCCTTCCCACCACCTCTGCATTGCACTCCTACTCAATTTAAGCCAAGAAATACAAATGAAAATTAGAGAGTATGGAGGGAATTAATGTTGTGTTGTGTTGTGCCAAGGAGTGCAAAACTGAGGCCCATCTGTGGATAAGAAGAGGTCACTGCTTTACCAAAGATCAGTACAAGAACTTCAATAAGATAAAGCAGACCACAAACCTGGATTGATGCTTGGTGGGGGAGGAGGTGGAAGAGGACGGCCCTCCTTCAGAGCTTTTGTGACCTGCTTGGCGGATCGAATAGCATTAATGAAATCTTCATGGTGCTGCCTCCAGTTAGATTTTTTCCCTGGTTGTTTCTGTAATGAAAAAAAAAGGAAGACACAAACTGTCTTTCCTGCTTGCAAGGGACAGAGAAAAATCTTAAGAGTGAGGGTTCTTTGTTTCTGAGGGAAATGAAAAACAAAAGAAAATAACTTTTTTTGAAACACATATAAAAGCTGATTTAGCCCTTTGCCATCTATTAACAGCACCAGAAGATGGATAAAAGAACAATGCCCTCCAACAAAACACTCTGGTCATACCAGTCCAAAGGGCACTTAAGAGGGAATAGAGAGGATGCTATGACCAACACCTTCCCTTCTCAGATTCCACTCACCCTCTGCTAGTCAGAATCTTCTTGCTTTAAATCTTTGTGCACTTCTGCTTTGTTTTTACACAACTGATTCTAATGGATATTTTACAATGACAATCTGACTACTGCTGCCAAATCAGTAGTCATTTGACATGTCTTGCTAAAATTAGACACATGAACATCCATGGGCCTTTCCCTCCTCCCCAAAAATCCATGAAAATAAATTTGTTCCAGTAAGAGATTAAGCCTCTTCCCCTCCAGGTCTGCAAATACATTCAATTTAAATACATATTTAAATCCCTGAGTTCAATAGCAGTGAAACTCCATAGCTTCATCCATGGGAAGATCTGGGGATACTGACAGCTCTCAGGTTCAAGCTGGGGCATTCATGCACCAACCATCTTGGATCATTCTCTCTCTCAGATTTCAGTGAAGAGAAAGCTGTCAGAGACTCACTTAGTCTTTAAAATACTCATATGCCCAGAATAGTCATGACACCTAATGGTCTGGCTTCTGATCAGAGCAATATTCTCAAACAGTAGCAGCACAGAGAGGATGAGAAAAGAACTTGGCACCCAGTCAAGCACATATGTGAGGCTCATCCACAACATTCAGGCTTCATCCCTGGAGGAAACAATTGTGTTACTGAATGAAAGTCTTGATATGGAGGTAGCACACACTTTAACTATACCTTCGGGAGGGGTTGCTTCTTCACAGTGGTGATTTCTGTCCCCTGCAGTCTCTGTTTCAAAGAGTTGAAGGGCTTGCGCTTCTTGTTGAAAAGTTTCTTGCATATTGGATCATGTCTCGTCTGGGATGCAAAGGGAAATAATCACTTATGGACTGAAGTCATCCTTTGTTAATGATGCTTCCTTACACAGGCTTTAAAATCACTTATATGCAGGAGCAGTGAGATGATGCAGTGTTTATTCCAGGTTCAGTTTAACTCCTGAAGGAGTTCAGCAAAACTTTTAAAAGCTGTCCAAGTACAGCTGCAGTTCGACACAAATAAGAAATAGAAACCATTTCCAGTTTGTTCTGTTCAGGGACATGCTGGAGTCCAGCACAAATCGAGAACAAAATGGGTCTGTGAAGAGGAACAGTCTTCTTGGATACCCCCACCATCACCACATTTGGTTTTCTTTCTTAGTTAAGAGGGACAACAGAACGATCCTGTCCAATGGGATGCTATTTACACTATTAGCTATTAATTGAGTTTAGATAAGTATTCCCCTGACTAGCAGTCTTATGCTCATAGCATCAGCACCACTGAAACAGCAACAGCCCCAGGCTGGAAGGGAGCAACTCCTTACCACTACATAACTTGACAGCTTAGAAGGAAAATGAGGAATAATACTGCATCTGAAAGCAAAGGGAAATTTTAAGTAGACATATCCAGCGCCTAATTTGTGAAAGAGCCAGATGTCCCAACAAAGGGTTTAAGGTTTTGAAGTGTTTTAAGGTTCCAGATTTTAGCATTAACCTCACTCTTCTGCAACAGGATGTGCAATCCCTTTTGAGAGGAAAATTGGGCGAGCAAGCGCCCAGCAATGTCCTCTTGGTTGTGTTGAGAATCACACAGGTGGTAAATTAAAGACCCTGTTTATATATTCCTTTGGCTACTCCCACTTTCCTATTCTCAGATATTCTTGCTTTTCTTGTTAATTTCTCTATGCCATCCCAACTCTTCCCAAAAGAGTTAAGCATCTGCCTGAGCAGGACCATTTTGATAACAGCTCAGATGGGCCAAAAAGCACCTCATTCTACAACACGTATTTCTAAGTTCTCATTTCCCTTTCAACCTTCCTACTCATGTGCTTCAGGGTCCTTATCTTCTGTTTCCACATATCTTTGACAGTAAACTTGAGAGAAAGATTCCTCTGCAGGGCCACAGAGCCACAGGATCAGTGATGTGAACTGAGGAAGGGAGGGATGTTTACAGAGTCCCAGTCTTCCCTTGCAGAAACCCCCCACAACTGGGTTGTGCCAGGCAAACTGTGCAGCCACCCATTTAGTTTGTAATCCAGGGTTTAGGGAGGTCAGGGAGAATCTTTTCTTTCACTTCAGCAGGCACTGGAACAGAGCCTGGTACCCACATTATGCTGTCAAAGGGACTACTGATCAGGTGGTTTATTAGTCTATTTTTCCCAGAAAGCCTGAAGTAACAAATTCTCCCTAGAAACCTGGAACACAAAGGAAGCTTCAGGTTAGTAATTTCTAAGACACAAAGAGATAATACATTACTTTAAATGCAATATATAGTAAATATCTGGTTTTTGAGAAGCAGGTTAAGGTAGTGCAAGACTGCAGATTTAGTCAATGCATTTCTGTGTGTATTTATTCATTCTCTCATAAAGTTCACTAAGGAAAGCATTTGTTTGCTCTTTTAAACTTATGTTCAACCCATTTCTCTACTAACAGCCACCTCCTCCTGCCTCAGTGCTTACCACCCCTTTCAGCTGAACACATTGACATTCTCATTAAATGAAAAAAAAAGTTTTTTTTTTACCAGAACATCTTGTGCAAATTGTCTTCCACAGGTTGTACAAGGAACCAGATCTTGCCTTTGAGCAGCTGTGTAAAATTCAAACCATGCAAGAGTCTCAGTTACACAGTACCGGATGGTTTGACTATAGCAGTCAGCATTTCAACTGAGCCCATGCTGAAACCCTTCTGTTGTCACAAAGAGACATCTACAGTCACATGCCAGGACTCCCTGTTGCAGAATTACCTTATTTATCCTGTTCCTATGAAGCACAAGGTCTTCTTTACTATGACAGAGCTGTTTGTTTTCTGTAGGACTTCTCAGGTCCTTTCACAATCACATGATGGTTGGATTAGGAGATGATTCAAGAGTACTCCAGTTCATCTCTCTCTCAAGTGAGGGAGTGAGAGCAGGTGGATCTGCACCCAGATTTATTCTATTTTGTTTGCAAGTCACCAGGAGCCAGCAATGCCCAGTAATGGCTCAGGCTAAACTGTTGCTATTCCAGAAAGAGACAGCTGACACAACTCAGTGTGACACAGTTCTCAAGATAGAACATTTTCATGACAGACTAAACAGCATTCTAAGATGATCTTAATTCATACATGGCAAATTTGGGAGGATTTTTTTGTGTTTGCTTCTAAATTAGGATATTTTTTTTCAAATAGGTTTTTAAGTTACATAGAAAGTAATTTTAAGCCTTTCTGACTCCAATGGCATTCACATACTTTCCTTCAAAAGCAGGCACATTAACTGTAGTAAAAAAAAAACAGCCTGAACAATGATGGAGCACTTTTAATGTGACTTGTAACTCTACAGAGGGCAAGACTTCTCATTGCAGTGTTCCTTACCTGCTCTTGCTGAAACAAAAGAAATCCTTATCTTGCTGAGCAGCAGCAATGTTACTACTTTTATTTTGGTAAATGCACAGTATCCCTGCATCAGCAATGAGAAGTCAGGAAAAAAGATGATTTGGAACAGAAGATTACTTCTGACAAGTACAACAGCAAATGAGCTAAGGACTAGTAAAGAGTACGTGCACTGTCTTTGGTTAGTAAAAAGCATGTGCACTGTCTTAGTAAAAAATGTTCCTTTTCAGTAAACCACAAACCCACATTCCACCCAAGCCACTGAACAGCATCTGTTACTCACTTGTTCCATCTAACTCCTTTCCTGGTATCTGACTCATCTCAACAGAATGGTTTCTCAAACTTCCTTTTCCGTGCTGCTGTTGGGAGTCATGAGCACTCGGTGCTCAGACTTCATTACTCCAAAGCTCAGAACTCAAGCTGCCATGGATCAGCAATTACGTAACTTACAATTATGACACAGGTAGGCCGCGTGGAACTTCAGCAAACTACTACAGGTATCACCTAAATGAAAACCCTGAAACTTGTTCAAAGCTTAGACATTTCTACTGATTTGGTCAACACAGACTCTTGAACAGTTCTAGAAAATGAAGGTGCAACCTTGATACGATTACTGTATTGACACTTCAGTTTTCTAAACAGCAGTAAGACTTGTAGACTTCAATGCCTGCTTATTCCCTTCTCCAAACCCATGTTACTTGATTAAAATATAAGAACTTTCTTCCAATAAAAGCAAGTACTTTTAACTGTTTCTGTATATTTAAAAGCCTCATCAGGCCTTCTGCTAGTTTGCCTTCATCTAATACTCACAGAACTATTTAAGGGATTTTTAAGATGTTTTGAATTTAGTAATATTCAAGCCACTCTACTGCTGTGTTGGTTACTGTGTTCCTTACCAGTAAAACAGCTAGCTTTTCACCCAAAGGCAGAAGGTTGCTAAGCCTATAGTCCTGAGATGAAAAGCTGAGGTTTTCTTATGAATTCAGAAGGATTCAGAAGGACTGACTACAAATCCCAATCATTTCAGCCACATGTACAGATTGGTCACTATCAGAATAATTCACAAGCACAGTACAGAAATTTAAAAGCACAGCAAGCCTAAAGATGCTGGCCATTTGCAACAATTGCTGTGTGTCAGAAGTTTGTATTTTGATGAAACCAAACTGAATGCAAGACCTGAAGATTAGTATTTCAGTAAAAAAAGGACAGTGACTCTCTGCAACGTTCAGTGTTTTTCTGAGTATCTACTGTTTTGTTTGCCACCCTATCAGACTGAAAACTTACAGCAAAACTGATTTCAACAGCAACACTAAGGCTCATGGACAACTGCAACACTTGTTGCAACAGGTTTTACTCATTAAAAACTCAGGTTAGGTAACAGGGATGTCTAGCTGCACAAGAGATTTTTGGACACCTCTGTTTACAAACAGGTTATTTTTCTATTGTACCCCAAAACAAAAAAACAGCCCAGAAAAGACCTAAGGAGTGGGTCAAAACTCCTTAACTTACAAAACTGTCCAATATCAAGGCATTATACTTAACCATCAGTGCAAGGAAGAGAAGACATAAATGAATATGTTGCTTTGCAAATGGAAATAATTTAATAACCTCATCAGATAAAATCTGTAGCATTCTGATTATTTGTTGAATACAGTCAACAAATATACATATATAAAACTGTCCAGTGATAGTAAGAAAAATATTTTTTTATAATTTTGATACATTTCTACTGTAATGAAGCTTTGCAACAGTTGCCACATCACTCTGGGACAGAATAGACATCAGGAATACATTGTTTTATATATAACTTCATTACAGAAATAATTAAAACTTACTGGTTCTTGTTACAGTAACATATGAATAACCCCCTTTGCACATGACTGGCAAAGATACGAGTTAGCAGTTCCCTTCTCAACACAAATAGAACTTAGGGATATTCCCACAGTAAGTTCCTCAGTTTCATCAAGACAGTTTCAGTCCTTGAATGTTCTGTTTCAGATTGAGCAACTCTTTTTCTTGCCTTGTTTTCTCCAATTTGAAGGCCAGCTTATTGGCTTTCTTCTCCATTCTGCGTTCCTGTGCACAGGAATAATTACAAATTTACAAATTAGACATAACATGCAAAAAGAAATAATTCTATTTAACAGCTCTAGATCATTAAACAACAGCAGCCTGAACAATATTATTCTAGACAACAATAGTATTTATGTCACTAACTAGCAGCAATATGTACCACCAGGATTATCATCTTTAATTAGCCAAAGCTTATAGTAGGCTGCCAATTTCTGTTCCTAAATAAAACAACCAGTATATAATTGTGGCCAATTGGATTTTCCACATTTCTTTCAGAGTTTTCACTTTCACTCTTTTCTTTGCTTCCCTAGACAGTAAGGAAATATGAAGGCTCTTTCTGAAGCTGTGTGTGTTACGATGGTGACAATAACAGACCAGAATTTCCATAGAAGAAACCACAATGTCAAAATTATGAGGTAAATTTTCTTTCCAGATTTTTTATTTTAAAAAAAGCAATAATTAGTCCTTTGAGACCAGCAGGATTTTTCCCATTAATCGCCAGGCACAAGAACAAATGAGCTTTAAAAAAAGTATGCAAGACAGAATTCAGATAACTGAATGTGGTTTTGCAGGGTTTTGTTTAAAATAGGGTGTACCTTTCTCTCCTCTTTTATTGCCTGTTTTCTAGCTTTGCGATCCTCTTTGCTCTCATCTTTGGAACGTGGCTGTGTTGATGCTCTTGGCAGGTCACTGCCATTAATCATCTGCATGCGTTCAATCTGCTTAGCAGTAAGACCTTTCTGAGGCAAAATATGTAGAGGAATTCCAGTCTTCTGGGAAATCTTTATTGGTTTGGGCTAAAACAGAAAGCACAGATGTATTAATGGTCCCTACATTTCTCTCCAAGAAATGCACATCACACTATCTTGTCAGTATAAAGGCATTAGACTCAAATCTAACCTAAGTTTCCTCATACTATTTTCTTCCCTTAAAAAACCTGTACATTAATCCTGAAGTAGGAAATCAAACACATCTCTGTGCAGAATTTGGCCTCCCTGAACAAGCAGTTTCTCCCCTTTATTTAAATATTACCAAAAAAAGAGAACTCAGGTAAACACTTAATATTGATTTATAAGTTTTTAAGACAAAGTCTTCCTTTCAAAATTTCACACATCTGTAGTATCAAGCTATGCTCTAATGATGGGAAACATTTGGAAGACCAAAGAACTAGAGTAAATTGTTTCAAACTGTAGAAGACAGATAAAAGTAAAAAACCCTAACATGTAGTTGTGAGACACAGATTATACAAAGGTATATCACAGATAAGAATTAAGTTCCTTGCTCTCTGTGTTTCTGCCAAGCTATTACAGAAGTCTCAAACCTACTCCGTTTTCCTACCAATATGAAAAAATATATCCAAAACCTTAAGCTAATAGCCTTCCCTACAACCCTCTTTTCTGCTCCCTCCTTTCTTTTAAAAACAGCAATCCATTGAGAAAACAAACACTTTTGTCTCAAGTTTTCCTAGGTAAGGCTGTTATTCAAAGTAATTTTCATCACTTTACCTTTGATGGCTCCTTAATAAGTGTTGGGTGATTATATAAGTTGGAGTATGTACCTAGGTCACAAAGGAAACAACAATAGTGAAGAAAGGCTTGCAAACAGAAAATAGATTTATTACAAATTGTAGTTTTTGAGGCTAAAAAACTGCAAGAATTGTTATCCTCATAAAAGCAGCAGTTTTCTTTAGTAAGAATTCCTGCTGTTGTGCTCCAGAAGCATACACCATTACCTGAAGCACTGTTAGAAAAGGTCTGATGTCACTGACCATTTACTTTGAAATCCAAAGGAAAAAAAAAATAAAATTCCAAAATACTTACTCAAAATGGATTCACAATCCCACTTTTCTTCTGGTTCCTCAATAACTACAGCTACTATTTCTTCCTTCTCTTCCTCACTTTCTTCATTCACAGCAGGGCCCAAATCTTCACAGGGTTCAAGAGTATCTAATTTCACACAACTCCAAAGAAGACCAGAGAAGAAAATAATTAAGTTTATCTTTTCTTGAAAATGGGTAATTACGTAAACTCAGTCTCCCCTCAGTAAAACCCCCAATCAGAGAAAGGTATTACCAATGAAGCTTGCAGAAAAATAGGTTTCCTTAAGTAAGCATCCCCAAAATAAACTGAAGCATAAGGACAAGAGACATAGTTGAAAAAAGCAGCATTTCTGCATTTAAAAAGTATGCAGCACACAGAATTTGAGACTAGGGGGCAGGAAAAGGATATACTTCTTAGTCTGCAAGCAAGGCAGCTCCAGAGATGATTACGTACTCCGCTGCTGACCAGTCATCTTTTGCTACAAGGAACACAGTACCATACCTTTCCACCAATAAACCAGACTAAGGTGAGAACACTTAGCCATTTAACTGTGGGATAATACCAGCTGCTTTAAAGACAAAGTGAACAAACTGTGGAAATACAGTCTTAACACTGGTAAGAGGTTACTTTGTAAGCACTGTCTTTTGCAGTGCTCCAAACAGTGGTACACATGCAAGAGTCCTCTGAGTTTATTATCACGTCACTACATAGACAATGGATACCAGCAGGACAGAATATATTTAGCTACAGAGTCTTTTAAAAACAAAAGTAAAGGTATAAGAAGAAAGGCAAGTTATACTAAAAAGAGAAAAAAAATGATGCCTCTAGATTTTGCTACTCTGAATTCAATATAATTATACAAAAGGAGCACAATTTCACATAAATCATCAAAATGCCTCCATTTAATTTTATCTCATAACTTAAGACTGACATTCAGTGATATAAAAAATTATTATAATCATAAGTAGCTTCTTTTACTGTGGGATGTAATCTCTGAGTACATAAACTGGAAACAATACACCCAAACATTCAGTATGAACACAAGGTTACGTAACTACTTATGTGAAGCAGTACTACTGGGAATACATACTTCTTTGCTTTCTCTTTGTAGTAATCATTCAGGACTTCCTTCAGTCGAGTGTTGTCTGTATTAATATAGCCTTCTAACTCCACATTATCCAAGGCTCCAATTTCATCTTCATCAAATTGTTCAAAAAACTAAAGAAAGAAGTGGGTACCTATAGTTAGATCGCATTTGTCGTGCAACTTCCTGATAGCTTCTAAAAGAATCTACACGTTTCTATTTGCCCCACTTTCCTCTCCCTTCTCACTTGGCTGGACAACTACCAACCATATCTACAGTATGACTTCCTCCTTCCTGTCAGTATTCTTTCAGCGTGGGAGTTAAAAAGTTATCTTTTAATAAAATATTAGCCACATTCTGGAAAAAAAAAAAAAAGCCAGTGACTGGTCAAGACTGGTCAAATTATGCCCTATTTTCACTGCTCTGACATAATTCCACGAATACTGGGGAGACAGGGTGAAAGAAGTGAGTCTTTACAAGGCACTTATACATGATTTGTTGTGTTCAACTAAGCCTCTCAGACAGAAGTTTAATACCAACTATGAATGCTTATTGAATTGATTGATCAGAATAATTCTATTTAACTAGATCAGTATTAGACCTTATAATAACAATTAATACTACAACTGTTTAACACAAGCCTCTCAGTGCACACAATATTATATGTGGAATATGTGCAAAGAATAGCTGTTTGATGCTCTGATTACTGAAGGCAGTAAGAACTTGACCTGGCATACAGGGCATCACCTTACTAAATGAATAAAAAGACAAAGAAGCATTTAACATCTTTATGTTTAATAGTTACGTTCTTGAGCTGCCTCACCTTCTCAAATCTGTCATCCAACAAGGTTAACTGCTCATTCCTTCTCATTACTGAAGATGTCATAGAATATTCTGTGAAACGACTCTTGGTTTCTTCTTGCATAAAAAGAAATTCTTTTGTCTGTCCATTAATCCCATCATCTGATAAAGGACCTTCCGAATCACAGTCTTCATCATTACTGCAACTATCCTTTTCATCACTATCATCTTCTACATCTTCCCATTCATCTTCATCCTCAGCACCTGATCCCCTAAACAGAAATATAAAAGAGTTTTAGAACATGGACCTTTCCACAGCTCTGCGCCATACTGGGTTATCTGAAACAATTTGGCTGTAACAGATTTAAATCTTGAAGGACGAAGATAAAAAGTTATTATTTTCAAGCCAGTAAAAGAAAAACAAGTTCAGCAGCAAAAGTATTGTCAAAGTCAGCATAGCACTACTTTTGTCTGAAAGGTGGAAACACTTCTGGTAACTGTTGGAATATACATCTGTGCACTGAGACTGAGGTTATATTTATATTCAACTACACATGTGAAAGTCAAAAAAGAAACGTACCAGCTGTGTTCTTGAATATTAAAACTAGCAAGATTTCTCATTGTTTGTAGAATTATAAGAATGATACCAAAACCTAAGAAAATTATATGTAGTGGGATATAATATAAAGCCTTTGTAAAGTTTCTGGAAAAAAACTGATAATTTTCAACAATATGATTACTGACATATTTTAAATGTGGTACACAGTAATGCTTTAAGTAGTCCAAGAAACCTATTATACCATACATTGTGTATATAAACAAATACATGAGCTCAAAGTAACAAATGAAATGGATGAAAATTTTATTTTTTAAGCTATCAGCCACATAAAACAAGGCAATGCCTTTTCCTTTAGTACATTTTAGTATTCAGTTTGAAATTTGAAACCATTCTTGTTTCCTACAACAAGAGCATGCAAAGTAAGGAATAGCATTATTACTATTTACATATGGCAAGCAGTTTACAACACTCTATGTACCGTTTCTGCGGTTCATTTGCTTGTAGAACAAAATCATCTTCCAGAATATTTTCTGGATTATCAAAGTCAAAGTCATCATCAAGAGCTGCAACAATATCAGGGTCAAAATCCAGTCGTGGTCCTAAAAGTTAGAAAACACACACAACAGGATAAATATTTGTTTCTTCAAGTCAGCTAGATGGATAATTTGAACTAAAGAAAGATTAAACCTAAGAATCACAGAACTCCTCAACAATATCTGGAGACTTGATACAAGCCAGGGCAAGTCACTAGCCACTTTTCCTCATCTAGAAAAGAACATTTTTGGAAGCTTAAGAATGCTGCAGAATGTATTTTAATGTATTTTACTTAAAGAATATTTTCAATGAAAAAAAATATCCTAGTTAAAGTACCATATATCAACCAACCCCAGCTTCCACCCCTTAAAACTCCCCACAGTATAAAAGGTCAGAAAGTGTCTCTCTGCTGCAATTAACAGAACCATCTTTAGCACCCTTCTGTCAGGAATAAGAGAACTCCCATAATTCCTGTTATAAAATACTAAGACAGATGCAAAGTGAATGTTCAGTGAAAACTGAACAAAATATATGATACATAGCAAAAACATACTTCCAGCTTGTAGCACTGAAAAAATACTAATGAAGAAAAGTAAATGCCACTTTGCATTTGCAAAGAAGAGAAAATTTGAGGGTGAAAAAGCAGTTCCAGACTTGGATTCAGGCGGAGTAATAAATCAATCCCATTATCTACAATTCTCCTCTGTTATGAGTTTATATTTTCTACACAGTAGTAAAAGCTCATGAATCCCCCCTTCAGCAAAGCTAAAAAGCTATTATTAGTGAATCACACAGAAGTAGGTCTCAAATTGAAAACCCTATTTTACAGACCATTCTTTATGTCTCCTATTGAGCCTGTTCTCAACCAAAACTATGTATGACTGTGTTTGAAAGCAAATTGCCACCTAATACATAGATGGCAACTCATGTTACAGAAAGTTAAAACATTTAATGATACCTGAAACAGGAGCAGCTTTATTTAACAAGCCCACATCCTCTTCAAACTCTGTGGCAAATACTGAAGAAGGCAACTTAATAGACGGAGCCTTAAAAATAAGCAAAAAAATCACATACATTTGAAATTATCCCTTAAAAAGGTGGGCACTTGAAAGTCTTATTAAAAGCTTAAACACACACAACAAGAATAACTTTACATCTTGTAGCATCACCAAACTGTACCTGAAAGGTATTTCTAAGAACATCCCTCAATTAGAAGTGACTGACAGGCAACAACTGTGTACTTCCTTGAATTTATTTACTGATTTCCCATTCCAACATGGCCTAGTATCATGAAATTCCAGAAGTTACGGCAGCAATTGAAAATTTTGTTTTTATTCCCTCTGGTTTCTGTTACGTTCCACCTTAAAGCATGGGGTATTAGTAATACAATCTGGTCTATTCACAACTCTTGGAGCATTCAGAAGTTAAAAAGTCTTAAAAACAAATGCCAAACCCCAAAAAACAAGACTTGTTCAAATAAAACCTTCGTGAGCCACCTCTATCAAGAAAAGCTTGTCATGGGTACACAAAGTGCATTGAACTAGCTAAATATTCATCAATGAACTAAAGGTTGTCAACTTTTGGGTTTACTCATACAGAAGTCTTGACTGTGGTTCACAAATATCCTCTGTGTATAACAAACAACACCTATTGAATATGGCTAATGTGTCTACAGAATGCTCAATCCCAAAGTAACAGCATAAAAATATTTTACCATAAATACTACTTACTGGAATTCGCTGAATTTCATCCTCAACATGCCCTTCACTTGTGACAACAATTCTGTTTTGCTGTCCACGCACAAAAGGGACAAGCTCAGAGGGACCAGAAGCTTCTTTTAGATGCTGCAGGTAGTCATAGTCATCATCAAAGAAGACTCCATATTTCCGCTGCTCTTCTCTCCTTTGCTCCTCATGCCCCTTGGAATTACAAAATTAAACACATTATTTTCTTAAGTCTATTTAAAACTTATTAGTGAAAAGTAACTCAGCCATTGAAAATGCCTGAATTCTAAAGTCACTGCTATCCTGTCTCCACTCATTAACCTAAGGCATAGCCAATCAGAATGTTGTAATCATCTGTTTCAGTGTTTGGGTGCTGTCTGAGCAGGACAACTTTTTCAATAAGCAGCATAACCAACAAAGCTTGTTTTTACAGGGTTGGCCAGGCAATCTTCACCATGCTTTTAAAAATACCTTTATATCTCTAATGCCAGTTAGTCAACCCTCAGCCCTCAGGTAGTAACTCACAACTGTCAAATTCCCTCCAGTATTCCTCTTTTTAATACGCTGGGCTAAAAACTACCTTCTTTCGGGCTATGCTCTTGAATTATACAATTGCATATCCACTTTGCTCTCTTGCAGCATTTCTTATCTGAACTAACCTCAATATTTAAAAGCAAGCACTTACTTTCTGTGTAGGCAGCAGAACTCTCTGGGGTGCTGTATCATCAGCAGCAAGTGGATCCCTCTGACTTCTGTGCACTAAGTGAAATGTGACCGCTTTCTTCTTCTCTATGAAGGGTTTCTTTTTCTTGTGAGGCTGCAAAATGACATTTACTTTATCATTAATAAAAATGGAAATGTTAAATGCATCTAAAAGGAATATTTTGCCAGAAGCATGCGTGCATGTTCCTTTTAAGGCAATATCTTAAAAACATGTACTTAGAGACAAAGCAAAAAACCACTAGTGATAGGATCACTCTTGTCACTCCCTGTACAACAGCCATTTCTGATGTTCTGTAGAGCATGTGCACCTGTATTCTGCTGCAAAACAGCAATATATCAGTACAACAAATATTTGACTACGGCACACACACACACATGTGCCTAGAAATAAGTTTTAAAGTAACTACCTTCTAAACACTGAGTCATATCTGATGCATATCTGAAACACAGGAAATTATCATAAGGAAATTAATCTAGACAAACCTCACTTCTTGAAAATTCTTTAGACAGTTGTTCCTACAGCTGTCATTCACTATCAACCATGAAAACTATCAACTGCACCATTACACAGACACAGCTCTAACATCAAAAATACACTTACATTCTGGGTCATCAAAAATTTGAAGCACTCTTAACTGGGTGGAAGCTTTTTCTATGAATTAGCATATCTGATTTGGGGAATTACTGTTATCAAAACTGCCGGCTTTACTTACCTACCAAAACGTGTTAATGGGAGACACATACAAATTGGAAACGACTCCACAGCTCTAACCTATCTTCTTCACCCCGTAACTTTAAGTATCTATAGCATGATACAACGTATCATATCAAAGCTCAGAGCAGATCAAAGGCCACTACCCGTGACTCTATAATTTAGAGTTAAAAGCACTGCTCTAAATATAATTTAGAGTTAAAGCAGTGCTTGGCGCGACCGCGAAATAAAATACATGACGTTTTTTGAAGCGGGCAAGGTGCTGTCCCTACGAGTAACCAACTTGCTTGGTGACCCACGGAACGAGGGAAGGCCTGTGACACGGCGACAAGTCCCGTCCCGTCCCACCCCGCCTCCCGGGGGGTTACAGCACTCACCCCAGGAGGCGGCAGCCTGGGCTGCGCCTCAGCCGCTCCGACCCAGGCCTCTCACAACCCGCCGCTTCCTGCCTCCTCCCCGCCCTCGCCCTCTCCCTCCCGCTCCCCGCCGCGGGTCCGGGGCTGCCGTGGCAGACCCTACAAGCAGAGAGGGGCCGAGTAAAGCTCTCGGCCGCCCATGAAGCGAAGCAGTCAACGTGCCGATTCCCCCTTGCAAAACGCGCTACGGAAACGGCACAGTTCCAGCCCAGGCGCTGGCGGCGAGAGGAGGGGGGGGGGGGGGGTAAGGGAGGACGGAGGGTACCGGAGGCACACAGCGGTTAACGGGCTGCACGCGGCGGCTCGGCTCGGCCCGGGCCGGGCCGGGCCGGGCCGACCCGACCCGACCCGACCCGACCCGACCCGACTCCCCTCCCTCACCATGGCGCCAGGGCAGGGCGGGCAGCACGCGGTACCAACCGGTACCCCCGGTTCCGCTCGTTTCCACGCGTCCCCGCCGTCAGCACCGCCGAGCTACGGGGCCGACATCTTGGGATAAACCAGTGACCAACCAAGGGAGGAGGGAGATAGGCTGCCACTCCGGGCAACTTCGATTTTTTTTCTCAGTAATAACAAGAAGGAGAGTTTTATCAGACTGAAATAGTATGTATATATAAAAAAACAAAATAGGGAGGATCTGCGGACGCAAGATGGGTAGTTTCTGCCAGCCTCCAGAGACATATTTTACTACTTCTCCCCCCAGACCAGGGAGGAATGGTGCCGCCCACCATCGGGCCGCAGAGGCAGAACGCTTTGCAGCGAGCCAAAGGGCAAAGCTCATGCGCAGTGTCCGGGATGGCGGTCGCTGGACGGGGCGGGGAGGAGGGCAGGGCTGGGGCCTTTCGTCTGCGGCGGGGGCTGAGCTGTGGCCCCATCTGGCCGGGAGGCTTTCCCGGTTACGTGCGGGTTAGGGTGCTGGAGAAGCGGGAGGGTCCTGGGAGGAGAAAAGCGTGTGTGAGTTAGTGGCCACCATCCACCTCACCCCTTCAGCGCGAAGTCATTTCAGTTGCGGTATTAAGGGCTAAGGAATAAAATACAATAAAATTTTTACAAAGGACCCGTGTGAGACGGGAGGCACAGCGGTACTCGCCTTCTTTCCAGGTGGTAGAACCGGGGGGGCCCGTGGCAGTCCGGCTCCACACAGGCCCATAGCCCCGCGGAATCTGAAAGCTCAGTTGTTCCTAAAACAAGTTGGTATTTTCAGTGTTTCCCTTTACGTGAGTGCTTAGTTATTGTGGTACGACACTCCATCTGTATAAATTATTCCCAGGGAATGTTCCAGGCCTGTGCAGCACAATCACACAGACGCGTACGTGCTAGTTACAAAGGGAAATAAGAACAAAGCAAAACACCGCAACGAAAAAGAAAGCTTGGTATTTCATGAGTATGATTAAAACTGTTTTGTTACATTCAAAAAAGAAAGTGTAAAACACGGAAGGAGTTTCCTTTTTATATACAGTAATAACTATGGAAAGGTTGTTACTGAATATCAGAAAAGCATATCTACATACTCTGTGTGTAGAGTTAGAAGGGACCTTCAAGATCACCCAGCTCCAACCCCCCTGCATGGGCAGGGACACCTCCCACCAGACCAGGTTGCTCAAGGCCCCATCCAACCTGGCTTTGAACACTTCCAGGGATGGGGCAGCCACAACTTCCCTGGGCAACCTGTTCCAGTGTCTCACCACCCTCACAGGAAAGAATTTCTTCCTAATGTCTAAACTACATCTCCCCTCTTCAAGTCTGAAACCGTTTCCCTTTGTTCTCTCACTACACACCTGTGTAAAAAGCCCTACCCCAGCTTTCTTGTAGGGCCCCTTCAGATATTGGAAGGTTGCTATAAGGTCACCTCAGAGCCTCCTTTTCTCCAGCCCAAACCACCCCAGCTTCTTTAGCTTGTCTTCATAGGGGAGGTGCTCCAGCCCTCTGATCATTTTAGTGGCTCTTTTCTGGACACATTCCAGGAGCTCCACATCCTTATGCTGGGTACTCCAGAACTGGACCCAGTACTCCAGGTAGGGTCTTGGAATAGTAGAGTGGAGGGGGAGAATCATCTTCTTTGACCATCTCTCTGTGCTTCTTTTGATGCATCCCAGGAGCTGGTTGGCTTTCTGAGATGCGAGCACACATTGATGGCTCATGTTGAGTTTCTGGTCAACCACCACCCCCAAGTCCTTCTCCACAGGGCTGTCTGTGATCCTTTCTCCTCCCAGCTTGTATTCATGCATGGGATTGCCTCAACCCAGGTGCAGAACCTTGCGCTGAGCCTTGTTGAACTTCATACAGTTTGCACGAGTCCACTTCTCAAGCCTGTCAAGGTCCCTCCAGACAACGTCCCTCCCCTCTGGTGTGCTGACTCCACCACACCTTAAAATACTAGCTTTCATCATATTTGAATGGATTTCATTGTTTATCAGTAGGTGTCACTAAAGGTCCAAAAGAGTCTGGATTTTCACTCTTTTGGTTATTGTTTTGTGAAGTATTGCAGCTTTACGATTAAGTTTCATCACATTACTCTCATGGATGTGCACAAACTAATCTGATCTGCTTCATCAGTTGAAATGATTCCTATAATGAGAAGATTCAAGTTATCCCTGTGTATATGTGCATGAAGGGCGGACCTACCTTTCCTCTTGCTTCCTTAAAGGTAAATGGTGGGTATCTTCTCAGCCATCCCTCCGAGGAGCCAGTAGTGTCAGCAACTCTTGACTGCATGCTGTGAATGGGTTTTTCAGGAGTGCAGCTAACAAAGAGCAACTCCCTTCCTGTAGTATGTCTCTATTGCAAACAGGTGGGGTAGATACCAGGTAACTTCCATACTAAGGGCAGAATCACCAAACTTAAAAATGCAGTGCTTTGCATTTATCTGTGGGGTAACAACGTAGATTAGATTACTCCTTATTGTTTCCAGGTCCCCGAGGTAGTTCTGGCATCCCTGTAAGTGTAAAGTCATTGCATGTAGACTTGGTAAAAGGATTATACCTGATGACCCTTATGCCTAGTGATCCCCTATCTAACAGTGGCAGTACTGTCCTCCCACAAGCCCCAAATCCTGTCTAGAAGTACTGTGTCAGTCTGGAAGTGGGGAAAAAAAGTAGCTTTTACTCTCAGCTCTATTGCTAATCACCTGTTTCATATGGGTAAATTTACTTCATTACTTCTTCTTTACTGCTTTCAGTAGGTTTTCTGTCAGGCTTTAATTTGCATCCCCACCCTGTACTTCCTCTTAAGATTTTAAGCATTTAGCAGGAAGGACCTTTACTGTATGTTCACTGTGATTAAATGATGTATGCCAACAATAATACTTCTGGAAATTAGCTTTAAGGTTGACGGATTAGCAATCATAAAAATCATATTGCCTCTTTTTTTTTATTCCTTGTAAATCCTTCCAGTGGATTTACAATACGTCAAAACTGAAACTGAAAATTATCACATGTGTGTGAACTGTGTATGAGAAAGTCTGTAGGATACTCCACTTAAGCTCCAGATTTCACCTAAGACTTAAAAGGCAATCCAACTCGCTGTACTTTCCCATTGTGTTCCCTGCTGAGACACACTGCAGTTTAAACTCAGCAAAGGGCATCTGCAGAGGAGACTTAGACCACTAACCACTTCTTCTGTACTTAGGAAGAATGGTCAGTATTGGAACAGTATTACTGTCAAGGCAGCCACTTGAAAATAATGTGCTGGAAGCACACATTTCCTTAACATAATCAACAACTTGATGCCAGCAAATTTACGCTAAGAATTTTTCTCTTAGCTCTTGCAAAGCAGAAGCTATTACAAAGTAGTTAAAAAGCAGAAGTTATTGTCAGTCACTTTTTATTGTTAAAAGGTTGGCAGACAAGCTGCAGACTAGGTTGAACCCTCAGTTGTGCAGATCAGTTCTGGGTAATTCTGGTGCAAATATGCTGTCAACGAAATGGAAACCAGTGAAAACCATTTCTTGCTGATAAAAATAAATACAAAACTGGGAGTATAAAGTAGGTCTCTGAACCATTGTGCTACAACACAAACTGCATATTTTTACAATAGCTATCACCACTTTGAACAAACCCCTGCACACCACCCACAAGAGAGCTCCTAGATGTGTTTGAAAAACTCCCAAAATTCAAAGGAAGGTTTCAGGAACTTTCATCCCGTTCCTATGCAGAGGGACTTTGAATTCAGTCTTTGGAAACTGCTTTCCAACAAGTAACAGCTCTCAAGTTAACTCTGTTATATATGCCCATGTACTTGATACAGATTCAAGAAAAAAAAATTCTGTAAAGATTTTCTGAACAATTTTATTGAGGTAATTTTCTTCATTTATATATATATTCATATCTATAATTCAAAGAGCTAAACAGTTGTCTAAGGCACTTGGAACTGTGCACAGCAGAGTATCCTACAGTACTGTACAACTAGGCAGCACACAATTTTTTTGTTTGCTTGTTAAATTAAAACACCACAAAACAAGCGTAATATATGTACTGTATAAAAATGTAATACATATTCTATTCTACAATGATAATATTAGAATATAAGTACGTGTTTGTGTATAGGTATGTAGTACAGTACAGATAAAGCCCCAAGAAGCAGCTGTTGTTCATTTTTAACAATTCCAGTTATTTACATTCACAGATATCAGCACACCTGTGTAAAACACAGTATTGGATCAGTCACTTCCTTATAGTTACCGTATTCAATTAACTTTATACCCGTTATGCAAAACACATACTGAAAAGTTGTATATTCTCATTCTCCACAGCCTCACATCTTTTGAAAGTCACTAACTATGTGGAAAGTATATTTTTAAATGCAAGTTACTTGCAGTATGATTTGTTTCTCTTGTTAATCGAATTAATAAAAACAGTGAAGTCTAAGAACTGGCCATTCTCCATTACCTGCTGCAAAATTTAAATTCCAATTAATTAATCTGATATTTTCACTTCAGGTGACTGTGGCCTGCTTATAGTATATTCATCATGTAGGAACCCCCTGGCTTTACTGCGCCCTCATAAGACCCTACTGGAGCTTAACCAGCTGCACTGGTGTGTATGGGTTATCAGACCCTCCTTTCTGGAGTCTTCCCTCAGAGGTGACCTTTCAGGTTTCATTGGAAGATTTATATGTGCAAGGATTCCTACTACTGAGCAGTAATTTTCTGCAGCAACACACATTCTTCAACATGCACTATTTAAGGTACAGTTGGGTCTACAAAGCACACTGTTTGAGCAATTGCTGCATGAAAAGCTGGGAAGGGATGCAAACTGACTAGCTCCTGAGTGTACAGCAATGTGGTCTGCAGCATTCTTGCACCTACCTGTCCAAGATTTGCAGTGTGGTTGTAAATGGAATTCTATTTCTCTTCTAGGGACAAAAAAAAAAAAAAAAATTAAAAATCTTAAGACATATTTCAATGGCTGAAGGCAATTAGCATGTGCCATCTCCACACCTTTCCCACCCCTACTCATATAGTTCGATGTCCATTCAAACAAGCCATTTATTTCAAATCACACTCACTAAAATAATAATCCAAAACACAGTATTTCTTTAATTCCAAAATTTATACAAGTTTACAAATCAATATACCACCCAACAAACTAGTGAAATGAAGATATGTTAAGCAACATTTACTATAAAAATGTTCAAATATGGTAAAATTTGACATAGTCTTTTTGCAAGTCTTTTTTCATATAAAGAGCTAATGATTGAACAAGAAGATGCAGAGAATGCCATTACTTTCTTTGTCCCAATCCAACGCAATATGTAGTTTCTAGAAAATAATGAAATACTGGTGAACTGCTGTATCTAGTTCATATGAGCTCTATTTCCATTAAAATCCTAAAACAAGCTGGGAATACTGACACGGTGAAACAAGACTTTATTATCATTGAAGTTAGCAAATAGAAACCTGACAAAACATTACAATGAAATATGCTATTTTTACTCCATATCTCCCTTTCTCTATAGATACACTTCCATATGTTTTTTGTGGTTTGTTTTTTTTTTTTTTGGTGTTTTGAGGTTTTTTTCCAGATGTCCGTTAAATAGAAGCTGTAAGGCGTTCTGAGGAATTTACCTTTTTTTTTTTTTTAATTTGATCCCCAAAATATTTCATTATCGATCTAATAAAAACTTTCAGAATTGTTTTGTTGTTGTTGTTGATCAAAAGCTAGGTCCCAGCAGTGACAATTGCACTGAGCTTTGTGTAGTAACAATAAAGACAGCAACAATAATGGAGCTAAATGTGGGAGCTCCTAAAGGCAGGAGGAAGGTTTATTCTGTTTTTCACCCTGAGTATGTCTTCGTTTTAGTTTACAGCAGTGGCACAGGTCCTGTATCTTGAGATACAAATCAGAACAGATGGCGTGGAAGTGTTAAAAAGACGCAGTTCTGGCATACCTTACAAATTTACTACAAAGGTAGGCTTTTAGCTTGGTTTACTCTATCGTTGTGTCATTGACTGATGCATTAAGACAGGGGCTCTAGAATATCCAGTCTCTAGTTAGGATGCCAGCAATGCCCAGCCAGACCTGTCCTACTGGTGCAGCCTGCCAGGCACCCAGGTGACAGCACGGCTCTCCCTACCCTGCAGCTGGTTAGGGGGTTTTAGTTGATTCCCAGGCTGCCAGAATCCATACAAGTTTTTAGTCTGGACAGATCTTCTGTGTTATCATGATACAAAATTGTGGCCCAGACCATAATTATACTCAGGTTAAGTGACAGCTATTTTGAAACAGTCTCTGATGTAGCTGCAGATCTGGGTAGTCACAGATCTGGGTTTGAAGCACCTCCGCTGGAAAAAAAAACCAACACTGATCTCACCTGGAAGGAAGGGTCTAATTTCTGTAGTATCAGGAAGACTGAGGACTTTCATCCCTTTGCTTCATAGGTTTCATTTGGTTTTCAAGGAAAAAAAAAAAACAAAAACCAAAACTAAACCAAAAGTGGCCATCTGATACATTTTTTACGTATCAGCACTGAAGCTGTAGGGCTTCTTGAAGAAGGGCTGTGTTCTGTGGCCAAAGCAGATGGGCCTTCCCTGCACATCACATCACATCAGAGGTCAGTGAAGTCCTCCACAGCAAAGGACACGTACACAAATGTAGGTAAATGCTAAACCCAACAACTGAATACAGACCTGTAGACATAAAAGCAGCTGTGGATGCTTTCAGTGGTTTTGAAGAGACATTGCTCCTGGTCCTACCTTGTTTCAAATCACCAGTCAAAATGGTGTATTTTCCTGAAATAAATGTTATTATTCATCCTAAATATTTTATTTTGGTACTTGGATTTGACAAAATTCAGATATTTTTATTTGAAACAATTAATCTCAATTATAAGGCCTAACATATACTACCTGAGAGAGAGATCAGTGACATTCTAGAACCGTTTCAACTTGTTACATGAAGAAGCATCCATTCTTCTGCACCCACAGCAACATGCTGTGATGTATGACCCTACTGATAAATGTGATGTATGAGGTCATTTCAGAAACCACCACTTCAAGCTACCTGTTTTCACTCTCTGTAGATGTAGATATCTGAGTTCATATCTGGCTCTGTGGAACATAGCTATGTCACATTTTTCATATGCTGGGGATGACATTTAAATGATGTGTCCAACTTGATAAAAAATAACACATCAGTCCCTTTTAGCCAGCTACACCGTACTATGCATTGCATGGAACATGCTAGTTTTCTCTTTGCTATTTTTACATCTTTAATTTTTTTTTTTCCTCAAGGATTACTGACTAATGAGTTTCTTAGGACTTACCCTGATTTTTCACAACAGGCAAGCAGGACCATAGACAGTTGGGTACATGACATGTTATTTCCAACAACTCGAAGACGTGAATCATCAATACAGAGGACTAGGAGATGCAGCAGAAACCAACATCAGGCAGCTCAGTAAGGTAAAGCAAACTTGCTTTACTGCACAGTGACATACCAAAATCTTGTTATTTTTCATTCCCTGGATAACACTTTACAGGTACTATTTTTCTGCCAGCTGATATTGAAAATATAAAAATATATGTATGATTCTAAGTCTGTGTGTGGGTACAATACATACTGGATAGGCTATAGTTACTAGTTACTATAGGCTATAGTATAGTATACTACATTTTTACATAAGTTCCAATAAAGGCAACTCTTTCAGTCCAGTTACATAAATTTGCTCAAGTAGTTTGTTGAATTGTGGGCCAAGAGCACATCCGATTATTTATCATTAAAGCAATAAGAAATTATATAAGAAATCAAAGATTAGCTCAGCATCTCTATACAGACTAATATTCTGCCTCCTAGGAGGAGGAAGGTAGGGAAAGCCTAAGTGATTACTCACCTACGTATCCTCACATCATAGGGCAAAACACAGCTTGAGCTGTCTGAGCCAGAAGTTGTATCCTCATCTTTGTGTTTTAACTCTTAAAATGAGAAGGTGGCACATGTCTTTCCACCCATGTTCCAGGCCTAGTATAAAGGAATGTCTTCTTGCAAAGTGAATTAATTCACTTTATCCTAAGAGTTTAACAAATTTTAGTTTGCTTATGTGATCTATACATAGCCTGGCATGGCAGTACTGTCTCATATAAACTTTATATAGACTGACCTGACTTTTGGCCAAGGCATTCTGCCTGTGCAAAATCTATCTTTCTGCCATTAGTATTTTGGCTGGTTTCAACTGTTTGAAAGTGATTAAGGCAATAATGACACCCATTTAATGGCTCCACTTGTTTCCTTTGAAGTGAAATAATATGTTTTATACTTCAAAGTCAAAATAGCAGGCCTCTATAGTATTTTGGACACACATTTCTAAATTTGGCAATAACAACAACAAGAAGTTTAAGCAGTAGAACTATTTATTAAGTGCTAGTGAAAGCTTTTAAGTTTATGCTTCAAATTCCAAAAATAAAAATTAGGATTCTATAAGAACTGCTGACAAACTGTAGCTCTAATGGCCTGATCATACTTAGTGCCAAAGAATACATTTTCATTGCTTCCTTGATGTCAAAGTGGTGTTTCTATATTTATAAGATGATGGGCCTCACGGAAGCTAAACTGCTTTCTGCAAATGGAATCCTAATGCCTCTTATTGATTCCATTTAAAAAGAGAGGTGCTGCTTCCTTTTCTTTGTTACAAGCATATAGATGATTCTTTTATCTGGTTGTTGATATTCTTGGGTCTGTACGTCATTGAATTTTTAGAAAATTTAAGTGATACTAAGAGTCATACAAACCTATCTTTTAAAAAAAATTATTTGTCAACCTATTTAGTAGTAATAGAGTGCCAGCTATTGGAAAGCACTCTCCTGTTACTAGAAGTACACTTTATCAAAATAATCAGCCCTATTTATGCAAACCTGGTCAGTAAAGAGGGAGATCTAATTATAGTCACCAAATTGCCTTCCTGCCTTTAGGCAAATTGCCTTTAGACTTCTAAACCAACAGCCTTCAATTTTATAAAACATCCCACAAGAATCTATTGCAGGTTCTGAGGTAAAAATCACATCTACACAGACCTTTTATTGCCTGAAAAAGAAATACTTACACTTCGTAATTAAAAACTAAACAGGGCACATAAAAGACAAAAATAAATTGTAATATGTACACACATTAGAGAGGATAAATAGCAAATATATTTTAATACTGCATTAAATGTATGCCTATGTGAATTCCAGACCCCCCCCCAAATGTTGTGTACATTAATTCAAAGGATAAATAAGTGCTAATATAAGACAAGGAATTTCTTAGTGTAAACAATGCCACAGGCTTTTTAATATACCTTTGGGCCACTTTAGAAAACCACGTATTGCCTTCCACACTCCATACAACTTAATTTTAATAGTACTGTTATTCACATATACTATTTCAAGATAGTATAAAAATTATGAATCTAAAAAGCATTCTTCACACTGAACAAAAACAGGCTGCAGACACTCAAAGGATTTTCCATTCAGTTTTACAAGATCACTGACTGAAGGGAGTTCTTCCTCAAAGCAGGGCAAAAGTCCTTAAATGTAAAACCTCCCATTCGTAATCACTGCTCAAGCCTAAAGACTTTTATGCCCAAATTCAATTCTGATTTTTAGATCCACAGTAGCATGATGTCGAAGATATCACCACTGCCTGCCGAAGCTAAGAAAGATAATGATCCCTCTGGTTTGAATGGCAAGTGACAAACAGCAAGGAGTGTTTCTAAAAATGAAGCATTTAATTGCATTCATAGTGTCACATGTTATTTGTCCTTTGAATGTTATGTATTTCTGAAGATTCAGAGTATGTCAACATTAAAAACCAAAAAATATGACTTGATCTGTATGAATGTTCAATGCATTTTCTTGAAGCATGCTCATTGGGATTTTAAAAAAGACAGCAGAGTTATACTAGATCTAATTTCTGGCAACTGTATTTACTGGCACCAGAGAAAATTACAGTTCTTCACTAAAGTATTGATGACATGAGGACTTGTGGCTTCCTGTCTTTCTAAGACCGGCTGCAGCCACTAAACAAAAATACATGCTCAGTTGCTCACACTCTCAGTTTGAAAAAAAAAAAAAAATTCTTCCCACTGGCCAAGTGCATCATTAAGCAGTCCCATCTGCTCCACTTTTCTCTGTGGACAGACAAGCAAAGTTTCTCTTCCTCCACAATCTTAGTTCTCTCCACACCCCCCTCTCAGTTACCCTCAGTCACAACCCTGTGCAGCAGTCTGGTGAGTTCCTGACAGCAGGCTCTCAAGCGATTGTCTTCAGCTCTTCCTGACTTGTGGAGCTCCAAAATCCACTGACTGACTTGTCTTTGTGGGCTAGCCACAGGACCACGGTCTGCCTTAACACTGAGAAACACTTCATGTAGGTTCTCCTCCTAGACAAGTAATTTGTCCATTGATAAAGAAGAGGACCTCATCCTTCACTGGCTTCAGGGTAAGCTGCAGCACACACTCACACTCAAGTCAAGTTCCAGTGCAATCTCAGGTCTTCAGGACATAATGATTTCCCCAAAGAAAACCTTCACATGAAATAGGGATGTGGTCAAACAGTTACGGGCGATGAAACCTGAAATGAGAGATCGTTAAAAAAAAGTTAGAATTGTATTATTTCAGCTGACAATGACGTTGGTCCTCATCCTGCTCTCAGAGCTCTTTACTCGAGTTGCCTGAACAGAACTATTCCTGATTTCCTTGGTCTAAATGGGACTAGAGCCAGCCCTATTATCCCTTGCTGCCTGCCTGTCTCCACTAGAAACCAAACAGCACTATGTCAGGGCTCAGGCACTGGCGTTTGTCTGTCTGTCAACACCACTAACCTCTGACTGTGGTTCCTGGCACCACAGGGGTGTTTTTGCTCAGGACTCCAGTGCTCTTCCAGATGCGGCCTGGGCATGGCCGGGATTAGGACAGGCCAACAGGCAGACTGGGAATGGGGAGATGTCACCATTTTTTGGGGGTGGGAGGGGAAGAAGTTAACTGTATGAATTCAAGCTATGCCATGCCTGTTGGCCTCAAGGCTGGAGAACAGTCTCCAGTCTGTTTTGTTTACCAATATAGATTTAGACACAATTTAACCCAGTATTTGGAGACACCATTAATAAATCAGAAAAACTTTGCTTCTCAATACAACTTATTTTCTGGTTTTTTAATTCTTCTGCAAAATAAAGCCAACAAAACTCTGGGAATTTTAAAGCAAGCAACAAATTTTATAGCACTGCAGATGCTTTCTTCCTAATAATAGCAGCCAACTCTGGCACATAGAGGCCTAAATACATCTCACTGGTTTTTAGACTTGTAGGTAGGGCATGTACATCATGCCGGATTGACTGTATGATGGATAGAGGTGGGCTGCTCCAACAGGTGTTGTCAATCTTTTCTAGAGTAAGTGAAGAGCCTACAGCAATTGAAATTCTAACTCATCATAAAGAGGATGAAACCAAACAAATGGGTAAAAAGAGCACCAATATCACAATATCAGGTGCTCAATGTATCTATCACTAGACTTCTATATCTCTCGTTAAATGACTTAACAATATATCTGTCCATTTAGTAGTAAAAGGTACAACTTCAGAAAAGCATAAGTAATGATGTATCTAACACTGCAGATGTACATGTTTTGGTTTGTAACATTTTCTCTTTACAGTTCCAGAGAAGAGAAAAGAAGACATATATTACCCTTGTCATGTGATTTCAGAACAATGCAGAGATGCATTTCTCAAATAAAGGAGGTGTACACATAAGATGACGTTCACAAATACACAACTCATCTGCTAAGTTGGACTGTATCTAGCATTTCCATTAAAACCACTTTATAAACATCTATGAATATCCTCTTCCAAGACTTCTATTTATTTCTCTATTTTTAGAAAATCAGTTTCTTGGATTGTGTTATGAAGTAAAAGAAAGAATCAAATTACCAGGAGTAGAAAAACAGTTTAACTGGCAATTATTACAGTAAATAATGAACAGTGAAAATCAATGTTTTTTTTTTTTTGAGTTTAATTCCAAATTTGAACAATTCCAGAATAAGAGATTCCTACATTTAATATGCAATAATATAATAAATTATCTATTTTAAGGTATTTTTCTTTAGTAAAAAACTTCCTTGTTGCCTCATTCTGTCATAGAACTTCATGAACAAATCTTTGTTAACCAGCTGACAATGCAAGTGCCTTTTGGTTTATATTATCTCAGTGACCATCCAGGAAAAGAACTAAAAGATTAGTAATTCCTTCTCTGGCCAGAGACTTTCGTCTATCGTTTTCTCAAAACTTCTCAATCCAAATGCAGTGGTGAACTACATAATTTTTAATGAAAGGTCCCAGAGGAAACTAAATCTCTTTTTATTTTCAAAATTGCAATTGACTTAAAACATCTGCATTTAATTCTGCTCTTAATTAGTTTTTCCTAGTGTTACTCTGCTAACTTCTGTGCAGTGGCTCCACATGACCAGTGAAAAAAAGAGGGTGGAGAGGGAACAGAAGGAGCCTGTTTTCCCTCAGGTCATGATCCTTCCAGGACCCATATAGCATCATTGCCTCTATTTATCACAATTTGGCTGTGCCTAATCTTTACTCCATTTTTCAAGGTGGTCCTCAGAACACCCAACCCCCCCCTTTTTAACTAGCTTTTCTCTCCACTGGATCCGTGAGATTTTTGATTCATCTTTCAAGAATCCAACTGTAATCAGACTGAATTGTTTTCAATTCTTGCAAAAAAACCCCCCTGATTCTTTTTATACGACTCATGCCTATCTGGATTTATGCTTCCATATTGCAATGTAACTCAAAAAATGTAACAATGTAGTAAGGAGTTGTAATCCATCTCTCTCAGCACACAGCCAGCTTTCTATCCTTGGTCATTTCTATTCTTGGTCATCCTTCTCTCCCTCAGGATGCCCATTTTTTTAAACGTAGCATTTTTATATATTCTGTAGATGATATACTAACTTCTACCTGAAGAGACATTAGAAGCCAAATGAAAACACACAGTCCATGTTTTGAAGAGGAAATTTTCTAATAGTCAGAATGAGACGCTATATTAAAATCCTGCCTCCTGGTTCACCTCCTGCCTTAGCTTTGCTGCGTGTAAAACTAGTCTGATTTTTAAAAAACTTATTATTCATGATATATCTACACTGAAGTGATTTTACAATATTATAAAAAAATTCATGTTTCCGTGAGAAAAAAATCAACGAGGCTGTGAAAACAAGTACTGAACCAGGCAATGCCAGAAATCATTAAACACCCATCTCTGTTGTCAATTCTTCTTTGTGACACTCTCTTTAATAAGAGGATTCTAGGAACACTAACTTGTTCAGATAATGGGGCAGGACTTTTTGCATGGATGTATAGTGAGAGGCAATGGTTTAAAACTTGAAGAGTGGAAATTTATGCTGGACATTAGGAAAAAATTATTTCCTGTGAGGGTGAAAAATCCTGAAATGCTGGCACAGGTTGCCCAGAGTGTTTGTGGCTGCCCCATCCTTGGAAGTGTTCAAGACCAGGTTGGATGGGGCTTGGAGAAACCTGGTCTGGTGGGAGGTGTCCCTGCCCATGCAGGGGGATTGGAACTAGATGATCTCTAAGGTCCCTTCCAACCCAAACCATTCTACAATTCAATGAAACAGTAGCAGGGACCCAAGAAGGGATCAAGTATTGGGCAACTGCTTCCCTGTAACTTAACTTTGTGGAAGTAAAGACAATAATATTATGTATGCAATGTCAGCTGACCCTAAGAGTTAAGTTTTCCTTCCTGGTGGTGATTTTCAGTTTTTCTAACTTCAAAAAAATATGAACAGATGCCATGGGGATGGCAGAAAATGCCTCCCTCGCCCTACGGTAACTCAGCCAAATTTGAAGTCCTGCTAAAAACTGTAGACACTTCAGAGCTCTTTAAATAATAATGCTTCAAACAACATCTTGGTATTATCCAAAGCAGAGAATTAAACAAATCCAGATTAACACAGTAGAAGCAGCAAACAAGTAATACTAGAATTTGTCTTGTTCTCCAGAACCTGTTGACAGGAGCCTATGTGACCCTTAGGAAGCTCCCAAAAAAAGACTGTTGAGCTTTTCTCAAATTCAACACATCATCCTGGTTTTATTTACCAAATGCATTTACAAAAATGTGTAGTTTCTTCCAGAGAAGGACATCCCTTTTTTTGTGCTTGAGGGCTGTTAACTTTGTGAGAAATGCTGAGTCTTTTCAAAGGATTAGTTTATAGATTTCAGAAAAAATCTTTTTTTCCTGTAGCAACTGATCCACTGCAAGTCACCCTCAATGCCATATCAACTATTGAACTTCAGGGGTGACACTGGGAATATTGGGAATCCCACCAGCATGAGTGGTGTGGTTCAGGTGGGGTTCAAGGATCCATGACACAACTGCAGAGGTTTTGCAGTTGCTGTCATATTCATTTCTCCAATTTATATAAGAAGAGGGATTCACCCACCTGGTAAATTGTCGACTTTCCTCATGTACTTCCATTTCTGTGCTTTTAAATTCATTCAGTTCTTTCCGTATTGCTGCCTAATAAACAACGACATATGCAAGCATAAGAAATCTGAATCTTAAAGAAAGTAATGTCTGAAAGGAACCTAGCCCTCCCCTTGCAGGTTTCCTTGTAGTTCCCATTTTCCAGTCTCCCTTACTTTAATCCACAACTCTCACGTATTTCTCATCACCAACATCAATGGCTTTGTAAAATTAAAGCTACTTGGAGCAGTAATACCCTACAAAGAAGCTGAAAACATCACAAACAAACAATAAACAAAGAACCCCCCAACCTACTGTAACGGGTGAACCAGCCTTCCCCCCACCCCAAAATATTGCACTACAGACAAAAGAGGGCAAAAGATGTGCAACCCATCAGGGAGAAGATCTCCAGGCACAGCCCCAAGGAGCTGTGAGTCAGGCTGCCTGTGCAGGCACTGTACACACAGCTGGGGCCTTGTAGCTCCCCAGTGGGGACAGCACTTCAGGAATGCAAGATGAAGAACATTTTTTTTTAAGTGGGAGTTAGTCACTTGGCTTGATTAGCTTTATGTAAAATTACACAAAATATGTGGACATTTCAGGCTGGTGCTTTAGGTTGGATACTAAAGAACATCAGAAATTCAGTGCACTTTGCAAATGCCTTATTGCTATGTTATAAGGATGATAAGCAATTTCCTTCATCAAGTACTGATTTCTGAAATATTCTAATGTACACTACAAGGGTTTCTGTTTCTATGCCATACACTTTTCCACCTTCATTGCAAAAGGGAATGACAGCTTATTATTACTCACCCTTTTCCTCCACCATTTTAAATAAAAGCAGTATTATTTCATTAATCCCTAAAGAAGGCTCATCTGGTGTGCATGCCTTCCAATGCAGAACAGACAAGCAGCATGATGAAATTATAGCATCAGCAGACTGTGGTCTCATAAAAGAGAAACTTCATTTTAAGCAGGGGATTGTTCTGTTTAGCTACAACACCATGCTTACTCAAGGTTGCTGTAATAGCTAAGAAAGAGACAGCTATTTCTGAGCACTACATCATCAGCCAAAAAAAACCCCAAAACAACAAAGCACCAGATCCATAATATCATTACCATACAATTTTGTGCTCCCACTGGAAGTAGAAAAATTACTTCCCCGGGAAAAGAGGGCAAGGGAGTTTCCAAGAAACTCAGGGTCTTTGCCTTTCTGCTGTGGCCAACAAATATGGGGGGTCACAGGACCATCCTCGAGCACCTCTTTATTACAAAATTAACTGAGATTAAAGACTGCTACCCTAAAGTAGGTAGGAAGTTCCAGTTTGTTCCAGTGCAGTTTTCTGTGGTTGGACCAAGCTGGAGGTGCTGGATGCTCTAACCTCCCACAGACTATGCGAGGACTATAGAATGCTCAGTACCTCCCAGAACCAACATCTACAAACACTTTGGGATTTATTTTTTATGTTTCTGCCATGATTTGATATGAGATTCTCCTTTGATTGTCAGACGAGCTGGCATTAATACTAAAATACAAGCTGATAATAAAATCCGTGCTTCACAGTCCTTATCTAAAAGACAGTAGATTTTTACACGTATCACTTTTCATGCCAAACACATCTCACAGACTTTTCACAAAGTTGGTTCAGACACTGCGCTAAAAGGACCAGCACTTTTTGATATGTAGATTCTACAGCTTTCCTTTTATGAAGTGGCGTAGGAGTCAAATGGAAGAGTACTTCATAGTAATCTTTGAGTGTTCTGGTTTTCGAAACAGGATCATGGGCTCATTTGTTTCAACTTTTATTATAGAATCATAGAAGCATGGTTGGTTGCAGAAGAACTATTAACTGCAGCATACTGGGCGCAAACTTCCCAAGAAAGTGTGTTTCGTGCATACTGTCACTCCTGCACTGACAGGCATGGCCAAGGCTGGAGTAGCTTCTACCTTTTTTCACCCGAATGGGCTGCAAAAGTAACTCTTGGGGGAAGTGATGAAGGCTTCTGCCTGCAGAAACCTTGCCTGAATACCATGGATTGTGGCCATCTTTGCTAACAGTGTGCACCTTCTTAGCAAGGCTTTAAAAATGGAAGAAATTCAGGCCTGAACTGCCATAAAGGAGGTGGAAAATACACTCTTAATAGGCACCTGCATGGGTTTTCTTAGCTACAAGCAGCAGATGCACAGCAGCACCACGACAATCTCGCTGCCTCCAGCAGATGTAATTCATGATGATGGCATCAAGAGAATCTTCATCAGAGGAAAGCTCCCCAAGAGTGACAGATAGAAGCACATTCTTATAATCTGCAGCTCTCCCTTACCTTGTCTGCAGGAGTTAACCTGGCCCAAGGTTTGTCAGCACGACGGTCGTAGTCAGGAGAATCTGTGACCTCCACATACTCATTAAATCGAAGGATTCTTCTTGCTTGAAGTTCAGCTACTGTAGGCCTCAGGCTGAGCTGCAAGCGGGCAGCAGAAAATGGTACATTTAATAAGATGAAACAAAATAAAAGATGAGAGTATGAGGTAATCTCAAGAGAACTTTAATGGTATTTCTAAATAGGGTCACTTTCAGGTGTCTAAAAAAAGGTACCATCCTGGGAGCCCTGCATGAGAATGGGGAAGCAGCACAACCTAATTTTTTCAATTATAAAAATAGTCTCCATTAGGCAGGTCAGAGAGAACCATGACAGCTATCCCTGGAATATTAATTGTGACTTTGCAACTGTCACACCATTTACCCTATGAGACAGTAGGTCCTTTTGTATTAATGATTACACAGTCTGCTGTGTGCAACTATACTATTGAAAATAAGCAGGAGGTGTCAGCCTAACTAAAAAAAAAAAATTTGAACACCTAGAGGACAGATACTCTATCTTAGTCATTATAGTGCCAAATTGTCTCAGTCACCTCAAAGAACATTTACTTTAATTAACTAAGGGCGATCAAATAACAGAAACTGTGCTTTTATAGAGAAGGGCAGACTAGGGAGAGGAATGAAAACATCACCCATTCACTCCCAGAACAAGCTCCCAAAGTCAGGGCAGCAGATCCATAACTGCTTTTTTTTTTTTTTTTCCAGGGGCAATGAGCACAATCTCACCCACAACAGCCCAGACCACAGACATGCCAAGAAGAAGAGTGAGGGGGACTTCTTAGGGCTGACACTGTTGTGTTGCCCTCTCTGCTGTGCCAGGGGAGAGTGGATCTACAGGTGTCACTGCAGTGGTCATGCCCAGAGAAGAAAGACATGTCATTTCTCTCCTCTGCTTACACATACAAATATTAAGCATGGCCAGACTCTATGCTTTTCCAGTTATGGGAAATAAGACAGGATGGGTTTCCTCAGATGGTCTTTGCTTCTACTGCTTTTTAAACAGATTTACAATCTGGGGGCATGACAGATGGACATTTCCAGTAAAGTATACACACCAATTTTTAGAACCTTATAAAAAATAATCCCATGCCCAAATACACAATACAAAAAACACATCGTCACCTTTCTACTGAGTCTACGTTTTATTTCTCTTTTGGCTTCCTGTTCCTCTTCTTCATTCTTCTCTGTTTTCAGAAGAAATAAAAAGGAGTGAATATTTAAGCATTATAGCTGCACATACTGTGTTTCTCTTGGTTGAAAGCTTCAGGATTTCAAGTCCTGGCTCACGTTTCCTCATATTTATGGGTGAACCTGCATGTGTTGTCTGCTTTTTGCATTTTGTGTGCTCTCATTTCTTTTCCCTGTGCTCATTTCCCTTGATTCTGTAGACATATCAAGTCATCACTATAGGTCAGGAACACAGCAGAGAGGAGCCATCTGTAATTTCCTTTCTGTGTAATGGCAAATAAGACAGTACCTTAAAGAGCTGTCTAATGTTTCAATTACTTGCCACATTAGAATAACTGTTGCTTTAAATTCCACTTGCCACCTATTGACTTTTATATAGTAAGAGTCTAATTATTCATAAGAAATATGTCAAGAAAAATGGAAAAATGGTCGCTGAGTATCTGAGTCTGAATAGTATGTTTTTTCTGATTTTAAAATGTGGGCGTGTGATTTGGCACTCAAGGCCTCTTGGTTAAGGGCCACTAGCTAGAACGGATGAAAAAGTAGAGCAGAAAATGACATGCATTTTTTTATGTAATTGGGCATTAAACTGAAATGCGCTTTAAAAAAAATTTTGTGCTAACCAAACTTGATTTCTTGAGTGCCAATGAAAATCACACTTCCAAAGGCATGTCCAGATGGGTTCAGCAGTTTATTTAATTGATGTACATTGTCAAGAAAATTGTTTGCCCTTTCAGTTCACCTCTGATGGTTATATGAAACGTTAACTTTGTTGTGGCTGAAATATACCCCCTGGAGGTATCCATAAAATTTGGATCCCGTTTTATTCATGTTTGGGGTTATGGACTCCATGTTGCAGTTTGAGGCTAACTAGAAACTTAAAGGAATTTTTCTATTGTGGATGCAGCCAATATGTATAGGTGAAAAGGCAGCTTTAAATCCAGGTATAGGGCAATTTGGTCTGTCTGCTATGTCCAGCCTGCTGTGTTAGTATAAGCAACCAGTCCACAGGGGACCTTCTGTATCTTGACTGATACTCTGAAGACAACACTATGACAGGACCTGTGGTACATGCAGATTTCTTTTACTATCTCAAAGACTTTCATGTAAGAACAACACAAGTCAAAAGGGAAGAAGAACAAATTATTTTAAAAAAGGAAGAAAGTTGCAGTTGGAAAAAGGCAATGCCATTCAAAGGCATTGAATTGCTGTGTGTGAAAAGTCTGACACCAACCTCCGGCTTCCATTGGCAAGATGCAGTCACACATGCTTGCTGCTAAGATCAGGCTGGATCTAGTATTGATGGTGATTGAATGTAATTTATGGTTTATTGATAGGTTTTCACTTAAAGGGTGAAGAAATGAATGGCCTGTTTCCATAGGGGATTCTGTAAACTGACTAAAACTGAAGCATAGAAAGCTAAAGGTTGAGCTACATTTAAAAAACAATTATTAATATATCTATTGATAAACAAGTTGGGGGCATTTAAGGACTTATGTCTTCAAATTAGAACACTCTAACACTGTTACAAAACAAAATGAAAAGCTCTCTAGCTGATTTAGGACAGGTAAATCATCTGTAGGCTTTTGTTTAAACATATTGTCTTTTCAATCAATACACATAGTAACAGAAGTAATTAAACACAAACTATTAATATGAGTTCTATTCACTTGGGAACTGCTTGACATTAAAAAAGTTGTCCTTTCAATGAACTGAGTTGCTTAAGTCTCAAAAATTCTCCAGCAGCAGACACAGCATTAAAAATGCAGCTGGATACACACATAGCTGTACCGCCTTTTCCTTAATTCAGTTTGTAAAATCTATTTTTCATTATTTATATGCTCTGCTATCTAAATCACTTCATCTCCTAAGAAGGAGCAATATTACACTTAATGTAGCAATTAGGGGCTCACACTCCTTAATTCGTACTTTAAAAAACAAATAACAGCACCTGCAATACTATTTTTCTGTAGTATAAGAGAGGATAAAATAACTCAAAAAAAGTTGGTCTGGCCATTTAAGGGACACTGAAGGTCAGCTGACTATCCCTAGCTACGTCCCTGTGAGCTGCAGACCCTAAGCACAGACGACTGCACCAGTGGATGGGTGGAGATGGGAATCCACCTAGAAATGGGGGATGAGCAAGGTCATCATCTTAGCTGATGGGCAGATCCTGGAGCAGGCTGTCAAGGGGAGATGGAAGCCCACAGGACCTTCAGGACAACTGGACAGAATGCATCAGGAGCTTCCTTCACTTCCAGGCGAAGCAGAAGGATATTGAACTCGTGAGGAAACGGACAGTCTTCTGCATGAGAAGTTAGGGCCTGGACGTGGTTTAAACATTTAAGTCAAGTTTTATTCCTCAGCAATCAAGGGACTGAAATCTGGTGGCTGCTCTTAATATATTGAATCTGCTGTCTGGCAAATGACCCCTCTATCCATGGCACTGCCTTATACATAAAGCACCTGTTTCCCATCTCTGACTTGCTAGGCAAAGAAACACTACCCTGATACAAATTCCCTCTAATAGTAACACCTATTTTTTGTCTTTTAAGGCAAAAGTTTTGCAAGTTGCTATAGTGAGTTAAGATGTGTGGTGCTAAAAATAATGGGTCTGGTGCTTCCACTTTATTCAGGTGGTGTGGAAAATTCCAGCCACAGGGCCACGTTTTGGCTGCAGGTATGAACTGCCTCGCTTGCCCAGACAGGAACACATTAATGCATAGGAGTACACTTCTGACTGCTTTCCACCTTAAATGCAGATCTAATCAGTGTGGAGAAAGAAAATATAAACACAGCATTCCCAGCTGCAAGCCTCCTCCTCAGATGTCCTGCTGCTGCTGTACTGGCAAAGGACCAGCTCAGCAAGGACCCTTTGCTTGCAGAAGTCTTCAGATACATCCCAGCAAAACTGCACTTTTCCTCCTTCCCTGCCTGCAGCTCCTAGGAGGTCAAACTGGAATTTGACTCATAACTGAAACAATTTTGTTTAGCACCTCTTATGGTGGCCTTTGAGCTAAGCAATCCACTGGGCAAAGCAGAACAGCTTCCCTGGCATCTATAAATCATTGCTCCTGCAACTTCCGTGATCTTAAATCTAGTCACTGTTTGTTCTATGGGACATCTATCTTGTAGCAGAGGAGAAAAAAAGAAAAGAGAAATTGTTCTGCCTGAGGACTGAGCTGTTCTTGACCAGAAAATACTCCTGGAGCGTAAAACTGAACTTTCCATTGTGTCCCTATGGGATCAGCTATGTTTAGACTTCTCTGTAGGCTTGCTAGGGAAGAGAAAGAAAAGACAAACAAAGTGCTTGCCTTTTGCAGTGCTCTGGAATGAACAAAGCAGTTTATTTTTCCCAATTTTACAAGCAAAGATAACCATTAATATTCCCTAACTAGCATCAAGACCTAAGCCATTTTTATTACAAAGTCAGTAGTGGCAAAGATGCAGGTGCACAGTACAAGCAGCTCAATGCCCCTTACAAATACAGGGAAAAATACAGTTATCTTAATCTGAAATTCCTGGAAGGATAAAAAGTTTCCTCACCATAGTGCAATACTATAAATACTACTGGCTTAAAGCCAGTTCACAAGAAACTTGTCTTCATTAAAAACAGAGGGCTTTATCTGTTCCTTCAAGTAGACTCATGAGTTATCAGTACTTTGTTTTAGTGTGGGAAGACTCAGAAGTTTGGATAATTTTATCCAAATTGTTTTTATAGAAATCTGCCTGCAACGTCTTGCGATCGTACTTAGTCACAGGATTTTCAGTAACTGGTTTATTTGGAAATATTATCAAAACAACACTTGCAAGACAGATTTCCTCACCAACTGGAAATACAAAAAAAGGAGGGAAAATTTGGACTTTTTCTGAACCTCTTAAGATTTGGGCTGAACTTAATCCTGAATCAAACATTTAGAACCTTTACCACTTGACGCAACCTCTAAGTCTGATAAACATTACCCCCAAAAATACTTTTCCTTAGCTGCAGTTTACACACATGCAATAATATAGCCCCTTCTCTCCATCTACTGCTTAAAAACAGGGGAAGGAAGCTTTATGAAAAGAATTCCAATTCATTCACAAAAGCTGCCCACAACTATAAAGGAATTTAAGAGATGTAAACATTTTCAAATGATCCGCAGGAAGGGAATGTAGTGACTTTAAAATATAATGTAACTGCCTTACAGCTGAGAGAGAACTTGCACCCAGACAGGGCACTGAGTCAGACTGTTACCACAAACCCTGGTTTGCTTTGGTTCGCTTTGCTTTTTAAAGATCACCACCAGCTCAAAATATTTGATATCTCAGTAACGAGCAAAAAGCAGTTCTGGATTTTTCACATGCTAATCAATGACTTTGTGATTTTTTTTTGTTTGTTTGTTTTTTGTTTTTGTGATTTATAATGCAGCACCCCAGCCTTCATTTCCTGCTCTCCACTGCCTCTTTAAGACAGCCCCAGGGGCAGCAGCAGGGGAGGATGGCTGGAGGTATTGAGTGCAAAGCCTGGGATGCTGCCAAAACCTTAAAGTAAACAAGCTGAAACAGGAGAAGAAATCTATTAACTGCCTTCCAGTCTCGAGCTACTTACTGCAAAATCAGTGAACAGAATAAACAATGGCAAAAGGGATATTAAATACACTGCAGGTTTGTTGCTAGATTAGTTATTGAGTTTAGCCAGACAGAGAGGGCAGTAAGGATGCCCAGCTGGTGCTCCCAGCTCAGTGGCCATGTCCTGCCCCACCAAAGATGTTTTGGAATTTCCTTCCTCACCTCTCTCTCCAGCATGAGCAGTTTGTCATATTAAAAAAAATTCATATTTCAAATTTTATCTTTATCTATGCTATCCATAGGTTCAGAAACTATAGTCTTAGAAAGTCTGTTCTCATTATGTATTAGTCAGGAGTCCCTTGAACTCTCTGCTATGTAGCATAATGCATGAACTGCAGCTTGTATGGTTGGACTCGGTGATCTCAGAAGTCCTATCCAACCATGACTACTCTGATTCCCTTGTCAATAACACATGGCACTATTTGGCTTTTGAGAGTTTAGACAACAGTAGTAGATTCCATTAACATGGATGGCTGCTGGAAAGCCAATAACTGCTATGCCTCCCTGATTTGCTGCCCTGAGCAGGTGACAGTGATCAGCCCACAGATTTTGTCAGGTAAACAGACCATTTTCTTTCCTTCCATTAACATGCTATGCACCAGGGTTGCACTGATGAACTCCAACTTAACTGAATGGTTACTGGAAAAAATGGCATTATAGCAGCCCTTTCAGTTACCTCAAGTGTGGAAAGTTCTTAACCTTAAGAACAGATAATTTTTTTGGATTTGCTGCAATGTAGGAAATGCTTCCATGTGTTTTCTCTTCACTTATTTCTTCTACTTAAGCATCAAGCACTAGCTACCTTTGCAGAATGAACACAGGGCTGGAGGAGCTGGGCACAACTGTTACAGTATCTGTTCAGGTAACATCCATATTATGTAAAGATTCATAAAGGAAAGATTCATATGGAAAGACTCAAAATGCCTGTTCTGAAGTGCTTGCCACATAAGAACAAAATCAACATGAGTGAATGGGACATTAGGTACTGGTAAACATCCAATATGCTTCATTCCTCTGTCCCCTATCTGAATTAGAGACTTAACTTTTTCAAGAGGGATACTGAGGAAAGGTTTAATAAATGGAAAGATATTCTGAGGATTCTGAGGATGTCTGATCGAAGTTTCAGTACAAAAGATGTCAAAAGTGGATATGAAGACCAGCATGCTGAGGTAGTTGGCACATACTTATTCATTTTCCCCTCAACGCTTCACCTTTCCTCTTTCTATTCCACCTTCCAACCTCTGCTCTTAAATCCCACTTTTGCCTCCTACTGATATTCCCTCCCCCTCATAAAAAATAGCCAGAAGTTCAACCAGCCTAAAACAACTTCTAAGGTGTACCTAAGTCATTCCCAATCTTTGGGACCAACTTCAAGAAACAGGGTTGAGACAACCAAAATTCGGCATCTTGATTATATGCAATTTTCACAGCTACCATTACAGGTTAGTATATAGATCTAGTGTTGACACATTATTTTCTAGAACATAATCTCCCTCCAGTTAAGATTTTAACAGTAGAGCAACAGTGACATATGAACAGGCTTCCATATGAATCCAACATATGCTCACTTTCTAAGTAAATACACGCTGAAAGTTGAATAAAATACTTACGTTTTAGAATATTTCTTTGCTCTAGCTCTTCAGTTGTAGGCCTCTGGCTAAGCCTCCTATGAGAACAAATCAAGTGACTGATTTAAAACCAGATCCAGAAAATGCATTGTGATTTGTAATGCAGTTTAAAAGGTGTTTTTCATATGGCTATGCTATTCTCTGCCAGCAGAGGAATTCAACAACACAGGTAATTTCCAGACACAGTAGTAACAGCTGTACATGTAACCACAGCGCCGAGTGGACATTTGTTTTAAAAGATGTACTACTGCCAGTCAAACACATAAATAACCGCTACTTGCACAGTATTACAGAAACCATACCAGGAAATTTAAATCGCTCATTTACAAGTGGAGTTTTGTGAAAGTGTTCATCAGCCCTTTTTGTCTCCAAGCATGATAATTATAATAAATTGTGCAGTCGTAAAATTATTCTCAGATTTTGAATGCAAATCCTATTAATTATTTCTCTAAAACCCCTCACAATATTAGCTGTGCATTTGTCTCTGATTGGTATGCAGAATACAATTGGGAGTTTTAACTGAAAGTTAATTTTATTTAATTACCTATATATAAAAACTGCCATTAAAATACAAATCCTGCGATACTGTTTTTCTTGGTTGTATAGTAGAGAACATGGTTGCTGTCTCCATGTTACTTAACAGGTTCACCTGCTCACTGGAGAAAAGGAGCAAGAGGAACTTAAGCAGAAAAATTAATTTTGTATCTGTGTTAAAGATAGATGCCTCTCTGTCCAACTACCCACAGTTCACTACAGATTATCTTCAGCCTCATGAAACCTATGCTTAGATTTTCTGATTTGGCAGGAAGGAGCAGCAGGTTTACCCCAAGTTTCCAGACCCTGCTGTAGAAGTCAAGGCTGGGACTTGACCCAACCCTGATCAAACAGGTTTCCCACCAGACCTCGATACTGCTGGGTGCTGACCACCACAACAGGAATTCTTAAGGAACTTGATTGTAATTTAGGCACATGCACAGCCCTGACATGCATGGGTGTTGCCTCCTGCCACCAAAGCAGCATTGCACCACAGGGAGCAGTGCCAACAGAACCAGCAATGTCCCTGCACAAGCTGCTCAGGGAGGGGACCAGAATGAGTGGCTTCTGCAGTTCAAGTTCCTGAGGAAGTGCCAACAAGCAGGAGTGATCACCAGAGCTGGCATTGGGTCAGGAAAGTGGTGATAACCGTGTTGCTTTATTAGCTGAAGAAAAATAGCCCTTGGGCTCTACACAATAAATTTAGCACTCTTAAAGTCAAGGGATGAAACAAATGACTCAGCCAGCCACTTGATTCACAGAGCAGCACAGCTCATCTTCCAAGTGCTGATTCAGGACTGCCCTAGTCTGCACTGGGGCGGTACCGGCTGGACCACCCAGTATCTGGAAAACTCCAACAAACACAGGACATCCTACAAATCTGCCTGGACAACATCTCTGAGCACAAGAGAAACAAGAACAGGTCTGGGAAAATCCAGACATGTTGTTGTCTTTTATCAGACACCGGGAAAGACAGAAGTAATGTTGATGAAGAATTTTCTTTTCTAAGTTTGTAAAAATGTGACATTCTCAAGTCCAGGAAAAGAAAGTAACATATATCCCATAGCAGTTAAACAGCATGAGAAAGACATGCCTCAGAAGTGAGCACAGTAAAACACTGAACACTGACCTACAGTCTCCCTCTTTTCCTTTTGCTGGAATAATGAAGGTGTTAGAGAGCAGGGGGAGGATGGGCAGGGTCAGGGGGGATGAACATGCACAGGCATGCTCTGTGTGACTAGTATGCCATCTGAGATGGGGATAATACAAGTGCCAGTCCCTGCTAAGCAACAGGAGAAAAATCTTGAACCATAGCACTGATTATTCTGGGGTCAGGTTGTTTTATTTAAAACCAAAACAAAGCCAACAACAACTCAAACCCCCAGAAGCTGTCAGATTTGTTTCCTGCAGAACAAAAATGCCTTACTGGAATTTTAAAGTTTTTTGAGAAATAAAAATACTGCTTTCCAGGCAGGTGTACCACAAAGATACTACACAGCACATCGGGCTGCATTTAAAACATGAACCCAGTGTTCCTGATTGTCTTCCTCCACCTCTGCCCAGTGAAACCACATTCACCCTGCCACTGATACCTTACTAGCTTTGTTCCAATCTGATGTCTGATTTCCTGCCTCTCCTCTTCAGATGTACGTTGCAAGATGTTTTTGTCTTCTAATTCTTTCTTAGATGGTCTGTTGCCAAGTTTGATAGCAAGAGTATCCCTGCGACGAATTTTATTTGCCAAAGAGCCTGAGGAAAGGAGAAGGAGGGTAGATATAGTTCACTCATACTTAGGTTACAGACACAAACTCTGAGTAACAACTTTAATTCCTTCCCAAAGCAGCCCTGTTCTCACATGAAGGAGGGGAATTTTAATTAACATCAAAAGAAAGATAGCTTTAGCTCAGTTCACAACAATAAAAAGCTCAGGTCTTGGATGAAAAAGCTAAGAGGCAATATGATAGACAAGTTTTACAAACATCACTTGTGCAGTGATAGGATAAAAATGAAAAATCTATAGTTAAGTGCCTTTGAAGTCTGGTACATTATGGGTTGGTTTATTTATCTACTTAGTATACGCAGCAAACTTCTGCTCTTTTTCTTCAGCCTCAAAGGGTTTAATCTCATTCTCTCATCTTTTCCCTCATTTCATTCTTTCTTTTTTTTTTTTTTTTTTTTTTTTTTTGTCTAATACCACTTAGTTCTTGTATAATTGTTTTGGTTTTCAACTTTAACTAATCTGTAAATTAAAATGAAAAAATACAGTTTAGAAAAGTGCTCTGAGTGCTTGTCAAGTATCCTAGGCAGGAACCCCCAGGCACTGAGGTAATGTCTTTCCATAAAACAGATACAGCAGGGACAAGGGCAGTGCAGTTTTGCCAGCTTCAGCTGGCTGTGGTAGGAAGAGCATTTTTAATGGCCTTCAGTCCTTCCCTTTTCTCTTGATATTCTAACTAAGGGGCTACATATGTCCTAGGCTGGCAGATTTTCATGCCATTAGACAATCTGGTAAGATCACAGGCTCACAGCTCACTTCTGGTAAGACACAGTGCTGCTGTCTGAATACATTTCATTGCTACCACTTTGATCATACCCAAACCTGATCAAAAGAACAAATGAGTTCAGAGAGTGAAGCTGCTGACTGCTGGGCTTCCTCTGTTGCCCACCCCTGCTGCTTACTCCCACAAGAAACTCTGGGATATCTAGTGCCATTCAGTTGAAAGCTACAATGGTGCTTTAACAACAGAGGTTCAAGACATGGGCAAGCCAAATCAAAAGCTTGATGATGCCCTAATGTGGAGGCCTCATTTCATCTCTATGTTCTCCTGAACCTGCTTCTACACCTCCATCCACACAATGCTTGATCTGCTCCCACCATTGGATTCTGATCACAGCTGTCTGGGAGAAGCAGGACACTCACTTCTCAGTAGTGGCAACTTATTAAATAATTTATAATTAAATAATTTATAACCATCCTACGCAGCCAAACCCTCCTCTCTTTACTTTGCACTAGTGTGGGTCAGGCATGACCACATAATGCAGTTTGCAAAAGGTAGCCTATAACTTCTTGATGCCCTGGAGCAGAATCACACGTAGACTGAGTATTTGCTAGCAGCTCCAGAAGAGTCTCTGCTTTCCTGAAGGCCACCATTTAATGAAGGCAGCTGCAAAATACCACACAGGGTGGAGATGCCTTTGGGCCACACTCAGCCAGTAAGGTCTATCTAGCAATCCAGATGCAATCACAGCAGCTTAGTAGGCTCTTTGAGCCAGCCCAGGCTATGTAGACTTCCCAGTACACCCTTTATGTCAGGGGCTTACTTTCAGCAGTTGCATTATCATCATCATCATCATCATCATCATCTGTGTAGAGTATTGGTCCATCAGAGTCTGAATCGCTGCTGTGGCTCTCTCTGCTACTTTCACTCTCAGGAGGGGCAGCAGCATCAGGAGCCTCCTCCATCAGTTCAGGGTGTCCCTGGTCAGGTCCCTCCACTTCTTGGTCGTCTTTGGTAGCCAAGCTGTTGATTCAGAAGCAGGCATGAGTCACATTAATGGAAGCAGCACAGGACACAAATGGGAGACAGACTGTATAAGCAAGTGTGAAAACAGAAGTTCTGTTACTCAAACTAATGCCTCTCTTTCTAAAAAAACATACATATATAAAACACATATAAAGTATGCAAACCTGCATATGTATCTGTATGTTATACATGTTAGGAAAAAAAGATGCTGTCTGGAATGATGTTCTACAAGGCCTTGCAAAGAAAAATCCTAATTCTTTTTTATTATTTGTGGGATGCAATCAATAGTTCATAAAAGCTACCAAGAAGAAAAATGCAGCTCATAAAGTTGGCAGTGATAGGAGAGAGTTGAGAAGAGACGTAGAGCAAGGGTGGAAGCAGTGCAGGAGCATAATGCTGGCACAGAGACACCAGCAAGACTGTAAAGGAAAGTCTTGAGGCCATTGGCATCTGACTAAACTCTCCTGGGTTGTTATGAAAGATGCTGGTTCTCATGGCAGGGAAAAGACCAGGGTTAATAAGCCAGTTTCTTTTTTCTGTTGCCAACTATTTTACTTATAATATGCAATTATGACCTTGGTTTTGACTAGATTTTATAGTATCTGAAACTCAGATGAGCTATTAGGCAGTGACAGACTGAACACCTACTGACACTTGAAATGGTGATTTTCAACTCTGCACGTAAGTTCAGCTATAGAATTGAGAGCTTTAGCAGTGAGATATTAAATGATATACACACAAAAAAAAGTAAAACATTCTTGGTAATTCAGCATCATTTCTCGTTTGCCTTTGCAGGAGAGAAGTAGAAGTGTTACCAGCTCCCAGCTGAACTGCTGGCTGCAGTGGTGACACTAAGCCACACAATGATGTAGGAGGCAGGGTATGAGCACCAACATTCTGGGGAACCATGCAAGTGAACAGCTCAGACAGTGGCAAAGACACAAATTGTGCTGGGATGCAACACTGCCCTGGTCCTCCAAGAAAAGGATAAAAACTGTTACCAGTCAGCAGAAGAAACAGAAGAGATGCCTTTGCACCTACAGTGTCCCTTAGGTGAAGAAGTAAGGCCGACTTGGACTGTGACCGACTCCTCTGTAACATCCATACCATCCTACCTTTTTGGGTCTTCTCCACGAGCATCTGAACCATTGTTTAGGGCTGTACTGCTCAGGCTCTTGTCTGTGGCATGCTCAGCCTGGAGAAGAGGTCTTGCATCTGATCTAGGGACAGCTGGCACATTCTGGGCATCTGAGGAGACAGCGGGCTGACGGGCTGCAGCAGGGAAAGGTAGTGGAGGTGGCGGAGGGGCAGCAGTGGGAGGAGAGGGGACAGCAATGACCTTGCTTGGTTGATCTGCCTCCTCTGTTTCTGAAATTACTATGGAAGGCTGCTCAGGCTCAGGTTTTTCTGCTTTTGCTTCCGATCTGTTGGCTGTGTCACCTGAAGGGGAAGAGGCAGCCCCGTCTGGCGCTATTCGTGGGGCTGACTGTTTCCCAGGTTTTTTCTTGCCCCTGGAAGTCCCTGATGTGCCTGATTTGCTGGAAGTCTCCTTAGAGGTCTTGGGATGAGATGATGTGGACGAAGGAGATGGTGATGAAGAGGACTTGGAGACTATTGGTTTTTTTGCATGAGAGGAACTAGCTAAAAGAAAAAAAAAGGATAAAGCGTTTTACAGTCTCGCAACTGTATGATTTTTGCACACTTCTTTCTGTGTGGATTGACATATGCTGATATAAAAAAAAATTAAAATTACACTTGATACTTCTACAATCCTTCACCTATATACTTGAGACAAGTAAATGCTGCACTTCAAATTTGACCTTTGAGGTGAGAAAAACAGAAATTATGAATACGTGCCCAAGAACAGCGGAAGGGATCCATCTCACAAACTGGTAAGAGTTTGATTCTAGCATTTTGCATTGAGTCATTACAGCTTGCCTGGACATTATCTAAAAAGTTTACTCATTAATCCAAATGTGTTAAGTGCCCGTTTAAGAAATTGCTACCAGAGAAAATTGCCTGACCTGTTCTGTTACGTGAATTTTTGGTCTGAGCACCGGGAGAACACTATGATTTTCCTTATGCTCTTCAGTGACCACATCAGAACCATTATGGGTATCAGTTTATTACTTTTTACAGTGTTATTGCAAGTGGTGTGCTCCTAGTTAACAGCAAGCATCAGGACAGCAAAATAAAATGTACTTTCAACTCCAGCTGGACACAACCATACAACAGAGTCAAAAACTATCGATCTCACCCTGCACAAATGATCTCCAGAAGGCAGGGGGCACTGAAGGTCTCCATTGTACACTAGTGGTCTTTATCTTACCTGTGACCAACTCAAGTAGCCTTGAAAACTTCATGATGCAAGGGCTTGACACTAGCTGTATAGGCTGACCAGTGATGTAGCTGTTTAATTCTGTGATAGTTATTATATTGCAGCATTTAAGTATAAACGCCCAAGTTTCCAAGACATTTCAGATGGCCTGCACACCCATTTGTGTTCCAGTCCCGTTTCTGATTGCTGTGCTCATGCACCCATCATCTGGACTGGGAGCTTCAGCTTTCTGACTTTCATTTAAAAAGTAAAAAATCACAACCTTCTTAACTATTCAGTCCTTTTCATCAAAAAGCATGCAACTCCAACACTTCTGCTATAGTAAAAATGTATTAACCTCAAGAGAACAAATGAAAGCATTAGAAAGCTGCACAGCAGCCTTGCTGCTAAGCTTAGCCAGTAAAACAGAAAGCTGTAATATAAATCAGCTGAAAGGTCTACTTTACTTATAAGCATTCAAATAAAAACAACACCCCAGAACATTAGGACAGAACCAAAATACAGATACTGTCCATAATAAGCTCACAATCTAAAATAGGTTTCATAGTGAGCCTGTTCTCAGTCTCAAAGAAGATGGAAAATAATTCAGAAGACACATTATACCATTTGCTTCTGTAGCTGAACGCTACGATTTATAAAAATTTAGAATGCTCTGAGGCTTTCAGTACATCTGGAAAAATCTGCAGAAACTCCTGACTTCAGGCAAATCACCGTCCCTCTTTGCGCTGCAAGGCAAGTACAAAGGGCACAGCACAGAATCTGCTGGTACTGCACTAATCAGCCACATCAACTACAAATCACTGACTTCTCAGCAAAGCAAAACGATGCAAAGAAATGGTACAGGCAGCAGTTTGAAATAGCAGTGGGAATAGATGGTTGTTCCAAACTGGATACTATTTAGGAGAAACCTTACTGTGTAAATGGATGGTGGTAAGAAAGGGCTCTGGTTCTGATCCAGCAAAGCACTTAAACACAGGCTGGAGGTCAACAGAACCGGTTGCATGCTTATACGTAAGACCACCAGGATAATACACATACACAGCCACATTATAATTGCTGCTAGAAAAATGTTTAAAATATGTTTCCACCAAAAAACCTCCCAACCTTTACATAATTCTCAGAACCTTTCTGAACCTGCAATCATATAGAGCAACCTGAAAGATTTCTCCCAGGGAAAATCTCCACCCTACATTTTCATGTGGGTGAAAAGTGCTATTGCTATTGTTGCTTTTGACTGGGCTGGCTGACAAGTTTCTGTCAGAAAAGCTCTTTTTCAGTAGAAGATTTGAATTTTGTTTAAATGAAAAGTTTCATGGCTGTTACTTGTCTTGCACACGTCTGTGCCTACGTTCAAGTCTCCCCTTCTTCTAACTCCACTATTTCAGCTTGGAAGCTTGCTGTGATGCCCTCAGTTGTAACTCATACTCCTTCTTTGTGGGATAGGATTACTAACTGCATCATGTGTTCATTTTCACAGGGATCTGATAAACCTCTTGTACTAAATACTGCTCCAAATCAGCTCTCTTTATTAAGTATTGCCCTACTTTGGATGAACACAATGTACATAATGTTAGAAGAAATTACCATATTTATTTTATGTCCATATGTTCTCCAGCACTGCATAAGGTTTCAGCAAGGCTACTAAACGACAAATCTGGAATCTGAATGTATTTTAATTTAAGAACTGAGATACTCGAGAGCTTGTTACCAACCATTTGTCTAAACACTTACTTATGTGAAGCCTTTTTTTATATCTGAAAGGTCTGCTGTTACAAGGTTCCTTCAGTTGGGAAGAAAGGAAGCTGAATGTGAAATACATGCTGCAAATTCTGGGTTTTCAAAATATTTATTCTTGTGATCATCTGATGTAGTAGGGACAGTTAATACCAAGTTAATGGACATTTTATGGCAAAGTTATTATTGTAACTCTAGCAGTCTTGCACTGTTTTCAAAGTCCTCTTCTGTGTGCTTCAAATACAAAACATGCCAAAATGCACAAACTACAGAGGAGTATACTCCAGAAAATTGGAGGCACTGAAGGGCTTTGAAAGACTGTCAGAAGACTGAAAACACAAGACTTATATAAGCTGGCCAATGAATTTATGTGGTCCAGTCATCATAATGCTGCTTGTGTTCAAATGATATTTGGCTGTTTTCTTTCAGGTCACCATCTGAATTCAGAATCCAGATCAAGACCTTAAGAACAGCTACCTATAATCTACCTGAATTTCAGTCTCAGACTAGTGATAAACACATTTGCTACATGCCTGATGATGGAGATTTTCCATTGTGTACTCAGCATCACAGTAAGCCATCAACAAGTTCAGGAACAAGCTCAACAAACTCCATTTACAAGGAGTTACAATTTTTAAGACTTTTTTTTTCAGCTAAAACAACTGATAACAGTCTTTCAAGATGCCTTCATGGTTTTATACTTTGAGACCTAGTAATCTTGTCTAATTAGACAGAGTAGTGGATATTTCCAGCAGAAAGCTGCAGCAATAGCAACGTAGTTTTGCTTTGGGGCAAATCATACGTTTTGATTTCAGATGTTCACCTTTTTGTCTGCTGATTCTTTAGCAGTTCTCTGGGTCATTTTGTTGCCAGCATTCCCATCTGAGCTGAGGAGACTACAGTCTCTGATGTGCTTGGTGTTGTGCACAGGCTCATTAAACAACAAAGTCATCTGTCTGCTCTTTGGGATGCTTGCAGAGAGCAGAACCAGAGCTTGGTGGGAAGCTGTCTGAAAACACCCATGGCATGCTCTTCAGTAGCTCTGCTATGTACGAAGGCAGGAGTACCAAGACCAAGATCAAAAGACCAAGCCAAGCACCCCCATGCACATGCACCCACCTCAACTGGCACTGCCTCTGCAGTACTCACCAGCTTCTCGATTTGCACTGTGACTTGTTGGCTTGGGTGGTGGGAGAGGAGGCTGCTTAGCAGAAGCCTTTCCCTTTTTTTTAGCATGAGGTGCTTCATTACTCTTATGGCTGCTGGTGGTGGAAGAAGTAATAGCATTTTTTGGTGGTAGCAGAGCTTTTTTAGATTTAGGCTTAGGCTTGGGCGGTGGTGGCGCATGGGATGCCGGTATTTCTGGGCAGTGATCAGAAGTGCTCTCTATGGATAAGAAAGTGAACAGAAGCCAACTGACACAGACATATTCCACACTCAACAGTAAGGCTGACACCATGACTCTGTTGCTGCTTGACCTCTTGGGAATCAGGAGAGAGTTCATCTTCTTCCTCCTATTGAATTATTATCTCAGAAAAAAAAATTACCATCCTTCTAATGGAAGATTTTTGTCTGGCTCTTCTCACAGTCTCAACTGTTCCAGACCTACAAAGATCATCCTTACCATTCGGTATTCCCCACTTGACTGCCAGCTGCAAACTAGCCATGGGAAATGCCATTTACTCCTCTAACAAATTCACTCAGTTTCTTTACAACCCTCTGAGATCAACAGTCTAGAAAAATCAGATTCATGTGAATCTGGATGTGAACAGGGGCAGCCTCTCAGTCACAAGTTCAAACTAGGCTATGCAGATGAAATTTGTTACCAAAGCTACCCATTCTCCTAAGTTGCAAACTGCTTGCTCATAGCGACATTATTTTGTGCATCTTCCCCAGGGAAGACAAACCTACATCAAATAGGATATTATTTGACACAGGAATGCTCTCCTTTTCGGCAAGTTCTCCAGGTAGTATTACAACACTGCATTTTCAAGAATCAGTAGTTCCTTAGTCAACAGAAATTTGGGCCGCATCTGCATGATGTCATGCACTAGCAATGGCTCTGTAGAATAAAAGAGTACAACATGCATTTCAGAAGACTTCACTTTGGATTAGCTTCAGGCTATTTCTGTAGATATTTCTGCATGCCCCGCAGTGGTGGGAGCACACGTTCCTCAATCCATCTTTTGTCTTAGTTTCATGTAAAGGTAATCTGGATTATGTGTTTTGCAAACGAAGAAGAAGTGGAGATGACCAGGAAATTAACTTCAAAAACATACACCTAATGCCAGCAGTATGTTAATGTAGATGAGCCATTTACAGTTAATATAAAATTTTGAGGTATAGTTGCTATGGTTGTAAGACTACCTGTTTCTAGATGGGAACACCTAAAGTTTCCAAATGTGAATCTTTTATTTATTTCATAATGCCAACTCTGTGTCCATTTTGTCTCCAGACATCCCTCCCAAGCCAAAAGGTACTATAAAAGCAAGAGCATATAAACAGAATCATATGGGTTTTCTTTGCATGTTACAAAAAAATACAACAGTTGGGGGAGAAAGTGACCAAGAAAATACTGCAAGGACTTCTAACAGTCTCTTCTACCACTTGAGAGGAAACCAATTCCTTTCTTGCAGTTACTTCTTATTACAGGCTCACTCTTACACATATTAAATGACTGTTTCTGGATATTCTATCTGTTCCTTGCCCATTTCCCTTCCCATGTAAAAGATTCCCAAGAGATAAGCAGCACCTTCTCATTTTAAGATTAGTGGATGAAAAACAAATAATGTGTTGGATGACAATGACATTTTTCATCTCGGCAACAAAGACTTTTCAATCTCTAGCTTGATGCTTGTTAACATGAGCCTAATGCATCACCTGCAGTTACTAAAAGCAATGTGCACACACACATCTCTTCACAAACAGAAGAAATTAATGTTAACTGTCCAGTGTTTTTCTCCTTTATCTACAGCTCATTATAGACTAATACAATTTTGCTAATGTTTTGCAAAAACCATTGCACAGCAAGGTTTTACAGCTTTCACACAGATTATTTTGAGCACAGATTCTTGTACTGCTTCTTTGTTTTCCAGAGCAAAGAAAGAACTCTGTACCACAGGAAGACTTAGGAAGAAGAAAGAAACATACATCTTTGTTACATTTGGCTCTTCTTTATAGCAAGAAGTATCTCCTGTGAAATTCTACCTACCTTCATTCAAAGCTGAACAACTGATTTAATTCTGAAAAGTAGGACATTTTAAAATTTCAATTCCATTAATAAAAAACATTGCAAGATAAGATTTTGCATTTTGAAGATTGCAAAGGACATAATGATCAGATAGAACTTTCAGTTTAAACAGTTCTTTCATATACCTTTTACTTGCGGGCCCAGCATGCTGAAGTTTTATTTATGAATAAGAAAGAATTTAAAATGTGTGTACTTAAACAGCATTACTGTGTTTTCTTTCCAGTCATATTAAATATTAGAAAGAAAATGATAGTCTAGCAAGAAGATATACACCATTCAACATATTCTAAAGTAACACAGTGCAATTATGCAACAGATTCTTAGTCAATCTACATTAAACTGTATAAGTTTTGTAATGTATTAGACTTTATCTTCTTATTCGAGAAAAAAGGTACAAAATATAAGGCTAAAGGTTTACTTAGCTGCAAATAAACACATCTTAGTGACAACCAACTAATGATTTCCTAATTTTCTTCAGAAAAATAAGTAGAAACTACAAATGAAAACCAAACATTGAACAGTTCACTCACATTAAAATTCTTGCTTGCAGACTTCAGATGTGATTAAAACTGGCAATTTAGAATGCATTAATTTTAACTGAAATACCTTGCCATCACTGGCATATCACCTTTATCTAGGACAGCTCTTTCCATACTGTTACAGTACCTGACACCAAATCTGGAAGATTCTTTCTATGTAGCAGCATCCTATCTGCTCAGATTGCTACAGCTCCCATTGAGCTTTGGCTGCCCCTTAATTACATACATACCCTTTTTTTGGCCTTGACCAATGAATCTTCTTTTTGCTCATACCCAACAGTGGTACAGATGATCACCTTTGACCATTAATGTCCCTTTTGGTGTTGTATTAGCTTTGTTGATTGCATCTTTGTTAGAGTCATCTTTTTTATCCTATCAGATATAAACTTGACTGTCCTCAGTTTCAGTCTGCTCTTGACCAAACTATTGTTTCTTATTTACTCTTGAGATACGGATTTCCAGTTCCTACCTGACCAGTCTGCCATATCAACTTTTGCCAGTAACAAGACGAGTTTTGAAGCAGATGCTTTTAATTGCTTTTCCTCTGCTGCCCCTCAAAGCTTTGTGAGCATTCACTGATTGTCCTCCCTCCAGTTTCTCTCTGCTGTGATGCCAAAGCTGAGAGTTTTTAGACCATGAGCATTGTGCTTATTATCCTGGACTGGTCCCCTCTTGTTTTTCACTGCCTAATCAGTGTCTTCTCTTTTACTGCAGGTCCCATTGAACTTTTTTTGTGTGTGCTTGCCTGAATTTAAGACACTACAATAAATTTTTGTTAGATACTTCAGCAGGGTAGTAATACAAATAACTAATAATGACAACAGTGGCTTGATCCGGAACAGTGACAGCAATGGTCTGATGTCTGTAAATGGTTCAAGACAAAACTATGTTGTAATTGTATCTCCCTAATATGATGCTGCTTGACTATGGACCCTTGGTCTTCATTCCTGCTCTTTCTTTTGCATCTTTTGCCAAAACAAGGAGGCATTTGAATCAGTTCAGACCCATCTAGTAGTTCAAGCCAGTACCCCAGGTACCTCAGTAGCAGCTGCAATGTCTTTTCCTTGATGCTGTTTTTCTTAATGTAGACATCTGTTCATGACAAACTGACCTTTAACGAAAGGTCTCCAAAAGACCATCAGATAGGAATACCTTTTATTCACTGCTCCCTTGATCAAGACATCTGCTTTTAAAGCAATCTGCCTATAAATTACTCTGTAAATAGGAAAGCAAAGCAAATGTTAATGTCTCATTAGGCATTTGGATCAATATGTTTATGTTTAGAATACATTTTCCAAAGGACAGATTTTAAAGAAAGCTCAATTTAAGACCAGATTTTCTTGTTCCCAGAAATTGTGATTGGGGTCAGACTCTTAAGCAAGCTGCGATCTCATGTAAAGATCTAAATGATGATCAGGGTTACAAAGTACTCAGTATACTACAGCAGTTGTGGGGACTCATTTAAGTCTCAGAGACTCTCAGAGAGATGCAAGTTTGTCACATACACTAAAAAAATCATATTGCTTCTTTTGGAAGCTAAATATGGGACTTTTTGCAAACCCTGGACCAAATGGACTTATAAAAATACTGGACATAGTTTCAGAAGCCATACATCACTGGGTTCTATAATAGACGAATTTATCTTTCTTTACTTTTGTGAACTTCTAAGGAACTGGAAGCAAAAGCCAGGATTTTGTCATATAGCACTGGTGTTTTTGTTTCTACAGCTAGAGCACTGACACGAAGGGAAAATCAGTAACCCTGCAGCACAAGCATACAATCTGCATCAACTGCAAAGCACTCTTCTCCTGGAGGACAAACATGTCCTCAGTGGAGGACAGTTTGGATAAACATGTCCAAACATGTTACTCAGTGGAGTAACACTACGTAAAATGGAAGTTGGAAAGAGTATATTCTTTTGCAGGATGACTCCCTGCAAAATGAAACTCAGTAAGTTTTGAGAATCATGAGTTTCCTTTCCAACCTATGCAGAGAGCTATGTTTTGATTAATCAAAATCCAGGAAGTTGTCATTCAGAAACATGGGAAACAGGGCAAGACAGGGTGTCTTTTGTTTCTTTTTTGGACTTGCTGAGTGTGCTGCTGCAGGTGGTCAACTCACTCAAAGTCTTTCATAAACTTCAGATTTAACCAGCTCCATTTTTTGTTCCTGCTATTGCTACTAAAATTCGTTCAAGAAAAGACCCATTCTAATTGTTAGAAAGCTTCTTTTAATTTCCAGTCTAAATGTATTTCAAGCCACTCTATCCGTTTCTACTTGTGCCAGCATTGCCCTTTAGCCATGTTCTCTCTGGCTATATACCAACTTGTTACATTCACCAAATGCACGCAGGCTCTCAGGCTCTGTTTTGCTAGGCTGAACAAGAACAGCTGCCTCATGATGCTTTCTGCAGCTCTCACTGCAGTTTTCAATTTATTTTTCTTGAAGATGAATGAACATATCTGTCTGCTGACTTCCAGATCCTACTTTATGATTTCAACAGCACCATAGAAAGCAGGAGAGGAGAAAGGAACAGGTGTAACATCTGATCTAAAGCAATCACATTGAGATATTTTGCATTCGATTCAAGACAAAAAAAAAAAAAAAAAAAAAGCAAGGAAAACCACACTGTCATTTTACATTGCTACCTGCCTAACTTTTGCTTAAAAAAGTAAGCTGTTAAATCAAAACAGCATACCTAAGCCACCTGTGCTGTCAGCTTCATACTTTTACTATCTCTTGGTCAATGGGAGACTTGGAAAGAGAAAGGCATGTAGGCTTCTACATACCCTTATCCTTTCTGTATAGATATGCTCAAATACTTCAATGGTCAGTTCATTAAAGTAATGTCTACAGTCTAGGTATCTTTTCTACAAAAGGAAAAAAGAAGCATAGCAGCTTTATAAATCAGGAGCTTTCCAATGCCACTCAGCTCTGTGGGTGAAAGCCCGCGTCTCTCACGTCAGCCAAGTGGTACGAGCCAGCCTGGCTGACTTGTGGGCAGGCTCTGCCCAAATACAGCTCTATCTAGAGTAGCTTTCCTTTTTAAGAAGATTTGGATTCAGCTGGAGTGAGATTCTTTGGGACTCAGGCAAAAAACCTCCACCTTTAATGTATAGTGCTCATATCAATGATGGGCAGAGCTCAGGAGTGTAGGAAGCCAGCTAGGTACAAGAGCAAAGAAAGTCTGCCTTGTCTCTCAGAGTGAGTAATTTGCAGTATAAGCATTCTGAGATAAAGTAGGCTCTTGTGTCAGACCCTGGAAGATGAGGGTTGCCATCTTAAATTCAACAGGCTTTGTTCCACTTTGGGGAAATAACGCATAGTCCTATGAGAAAAGAAACCTAGAAAATTTGACTTTGAAGAACATTTCTTGGTAGACAAACTAAAGCGTTGGCCAGTAAAAATGCATGCTCAGAAGACTGGAGTTTATGCTTCCAAACTTCTTTTTTTTGTTATCCATGAGAAAAAGAAAATACTAAATTTAATGGCAGACTTAATGGAGAGCAGACATAGTATAGAGGAAAGAACACCTGAAGCTCTGGCTTCCTGCAAGGCTATTATTTACCAAAGCAACATCTAACACACCTGACTGATTTTATGCAAAAAGAAACTTATTACTTCTATCCAGGCATTATCTTGCTATTGGTTACTGAGCATTTCACTCTTTTGAACCTAAGCTCACAACAAAATGTGGCAACGTCTGTCAGAATCATAAAAAGATTTGCTTTTCCGTGATAAAAATGAATGAGACCAAAGTTCACAAACTGAACTCCAATACAAACTCAGGTTTTCTAGTGCATCTGTGTGCCAGAGCCATTCTAGGAGGGTGTAAAGGAGAAAGCCCCTCCAACATAACACCAGATTTCACAATGTGCAATATGTGTGCTGTGCCAGGACACTTTGTGCCTACATCTCTAAAGGTGAGCAGAAACAACTTTGACACATACTCTACTGATGCGACTTTTGGTCTTCTCCAACACTGCTGTAGAGGTGAGGAGGTAAGGAGACTTCTTGGATCCCCTTTGCAGTGCTCACACCACACCTGGAATGCTGGGGTCTGCTAGGGCTACTGCAGACAAATGCCACAGGTCAGGAGCCCTGGCACTATGGCACAGTTTGCTGTCCAGACAAGCAGGGTGTGCTTTGACATGCTGCCTGTCTATTCACTGCTCTGTATCCCTTCCAGGGTGCTCACAAAGAAAAGCTACAGTTCAACTCTTTTATTGTCTGCAAAAGATGCTACTGACTTTTCATAGTCAAAATAAAACAAACCAAAAGCATTAAAAACTCAACCCAGCATAAAAATAACATGAATAAATGATCTAGGAAAAAGATTTCTCTGATCTCTTACCTGCAAAGCTTTATCCATCAATTACCTGTTTTATGTAAAACTGTCAGCTTCTTATTATCTTGCCTTGAAGAAGAAATTTCCTTTTAAACACCCTGCTCAGATCACTGACATCCCACCATTACAACAACAGTTGTACTATTAAATTGCCAAAGAGAATATTTTAACCAAATAAGAATAGCACCTGTGAGCTGACAGGCAACAGATGGGTACACCATTTTTTGAACTGGCTGGCATCACAGGGAACAGCTTTCAGGGGTCATCTTGTTCACTGGCTTCTGCTTTTTTACATGGTATGGCTGAGCCTATTATTTGTCCTGTTGATACTCTGTTTCCGTGGCTCATACTGAAACAACTAACTTCTGTTAACTCCTAACATATTCCATATTCTACCAAGTTACAGCCAACTCTCACATTATCACGATGTCCTGGTATCACTTGTTCCTTTTTAAGCTTCCAGCTTGAGCAGTTGTCAATGTATTTACATGACAAGGGCATTTTCAGGACAATCTTGAACAAGAGAGCAAGTAAAGACCATGACCATTTCATGAAAACATTTTAAAATAACCTTGTGACTTTCAGGGGATGAGATGCATTTTTTGGAAACACTTTTATTCAGCTGGAATTGGAACTGCAGTACACTGTACTACTAAACAGCAGGAATTAATCTTGTATTTAGGTCTTAAGCATGGAAAGTGGCTTCATTCAAGATCCACACGTAAGAGCTCATGACTTTAAAAAGCCTAACATTAGCCTCACTAAAGATGAACTCCTTGCATCCATTACTCCTGGTCCAGCTAGCATTCACTCCACCTGTCTCAATTCTCATGATGGGAGGCTGTGAGCTGAAGCATCAGCATGTTTGATGAGTTTGACTGTGAGCTAGGTATTCCTGCTTCAGCTCTCATTTTGATACTCTATGAGCATGAGCCAACCTCCACTCTGTGGGTGTTTCTTGCACTGAAAGTGGGTCTAATGCAAATCCACTGCATCTGTCAGAAAAAAACCCACAATTAATGTTAGGTGAGGTGCTCTGTGAGGTGCGGTGGGTCTTACTCTTCCAACTGACTGGCTCCCTTTCTTGCTTAACCTGTTAAAAAATAAAGAGTAACTGAAATATATTCACAATGACTGTGCAGGGAGGTGTACTGGATTTGCACTGTGTAGCACCATTGTTGATACATGGAACTGATCCTTAACAGCCCTATGGGCAGACTATCCTCTGCAATAAATCTGTCTTGTTCCTTTTCAGGGGACTCAAGACATTTACGTGAAGAATTTCATGCTTAGATATAAGAGGAAGGTTATACTCAAAATGTTTTGCATCTTCTATATGGTCATATTGATATTATGATATTATGAATTTTGGAATGACAAGTTTGCTCGTATTTTGTTTCTGTTCTCCATCCTCCATATGCATTTCATTTTCTGAGAGGGGCTGGAGTGATAGCAATGTATTTTTCTGTACTGTATATTTCTACTTCTGTACAGCAATAATTTTAAAATTTCTTCCTGTAAGATATACACAGTATACAGGGAGTATAGAATACATTAACATCTTTAAAATAGATACTGAACTGTTTCTTCTTCTTCATTGGAGTTCTACATTCTGCAGTCAGCTAGAAGTTATTTCAATATAGTTAGAAATGTGTATTTCTAAAAAAATCCGTGAACCTTAGGAAAACTTCCAAGACCCGACAGTTCCAAAAGTCTGTATTTAGGGATGCATAAAATAATAAGTGGCCTGCTCTAACCCCAAAGTTAACCTGAACCATTTTAAAGCAGTTTTCTATGGTTTTTAAGTATTCTTTTCTCTTGACCCAATACACATCTGGTTCTAGTTGGCACCAAAGAATAGACATATTTAAATGACATGAAAATAGGCTAGTCTTTTATTTCTGTCTTGCTGGGAGACAGGAAGTACTAGAACTCTCATAAGAAAGACACTTCTCCTTGGACATCCAGCCACTTTTTACACAGTCAAGTGATTTACATAGCTCAGAGAAGAATTCAAATTTTTATGTTAGCTGAACTGACCCTCTCAACCTCCAGAGGTTCATTCATCACTAGGTAGGGGCTACAAAAAGCCACTGGAAAGGCTGCTCAGTTTAACAGCCAGCCATGAAGTTCTTGATCTTTTGTATCCTTGCTCTTTCCTCAAGGAAAATCTAATCATGCAATAGTATTTAGGAACACTTTTTGACAGCAAAAAGAAGTGGTGCATTATTCAAGATGCTAGAGAAAGAAATTAAATCTTGTGATTCTGCCTTAATCTTTATTTTTCCCTTACTCAGTCAAACTCCTATTACCAAGGTGGATCTGATGAAGGTAACAAAATTAATATGGACTTTGGGATTTGAAATGTAATAAACACTTAGCAATAGTTAGTGCAATTCATCTAGAGAAAATACTGTAGTCCTAAAGTACATTTTCCATAAATGACCTAGGTTCAGTTTGTGGCAGTGATATAGCCCTCTGAGTACTTCTGAAGAGCTGGGCTGCAAGTGTTTAAGATTTAATGAAAACCAATGGGAATGAGCTGCTGAATTTACTTTCAAAATGATACATGATTTTTAAGTGACTTAAACACTTCAAAACATTCAATCCATGAGTCACTTCTGCAACAATACTGCAAAGTGATGCATATGCACTGAAGGACTTCTTTGACAAAAGGAAATCCTGAAATCAAAGTTTGCACATGGCTACAAGGAAAGACACACTAAATTTAGAAACTGATCATTTCTGCACACATTTTCATGCTCAGACCATGCTTTTCTTTATGACCTTACTATATCCATAATAAAATGCATGCCTATCAGTGATGAAATACTGATGGTTCACAAGCTTTATCTTCTCAGCAGGTTCTGCTGGCATCCTTGTGGCAGAACAGAACTCACATCATGTATTGGTGCTAACAGAAGAACATGTTAATATTTTAAGTAGGTGAAAAACAATTTGTGAAGAATGTGTTCATTTACCTTTTTGATCTTCTTTTTTTCCTTCCAATGCTGACGCTTTCTCTGATAAAGTACCATTATCTCCACTGGCTTTTACCATATTTTCTTCCTGTATGGCTTCTTCACCAATGGCTATGGTATGCCCATTTGAGGTTTCAAAATTTACTGTTACATCACCATCTGAAATGAAAATTAAAAAGCTATTGTCTAATTTAACTGCTTCCTTAGCACCTACTGACAACACACAGAATTTCCCTGCTTTCAAGTTTCCATGGAAGAAAAGCAGAAGGACTTACTGAAACGTGAAACATCAAGCTTCAGGTCTGCTCTGAAAAGTAACACTGTAAAGGAACTCTATGGCCTTCCATGGTCTTGTCAGGTAGACATCTTTTCAGTAGCAAGTCTGGAATTGCACATTGATTTTCAGGTCCAGCTTCAAGCCTGTACACCTTAGCATCCCGTTCTCTTCTTCCCTGCATCTTGGTGTATGCAGCAAAGAAACGTGTGTGCAGACCACAGTTAAGCTGCCACATGTTTCAAAGGGCCGCATATCTGGACAATTAGGGGACAGAGCTGCAGGACTAGTGTGGTGCATCCCAATAGGTAAATCAGCTAGGAATTCAGATACAAGTTCTCAGAAAATGCATGCCCAGTTGATAAATAAAATAGGTCACAGCTCCAATGATATTTTACTCACCTTCCCAGGCTACCTCAGCTATGAGGGTTTTTTTTCAATGCTGAAAAAACACCTTTTGACATTATGTTCCTGAGAGCTACATACTCTTGCTGGCTTACAGCTTTCTCTCTTTATTTACTGATTTCTGTTCTCTTTTCCATAGATTTTGAAATGGCTGCTGATTTTCTTCTTCAGTCATTTCTAAGGCTTGATATCCTTATGTTGCTCACACCCCACCAGCAGCTCACATAGATGATTGCTTTCCTTCCGCAGGATTCTTCTGCTGTCCACCCAAAAAATGATGCAAATCTACCTGTTGACTCTTCTGATTCCTCTAATTGATTCTTCATTAATTGTGGCAATTCTATTCTCTTCTCCCCCTCCTCTTCCTTGCTGTGTGCTATCTCAGACCTGGGGGTTTGGCTGTTCCCTGGTTTCAACACAATCATACAGCCTCTTTCTTTGATTTCGTTCTCACCCACAGATTGACTTCAGCCTGAAGTGTAAAAACTGCATTATGCCTTCTTAACCTTGTCTCATTCACTATAGCTGACAGTTGAACAAGGCCTCCTTCTTACCTTACCATAGCATCCAGTTTCTTCAGTTCCTTTTTTCCAGATGTTCATAACCCCATTCTTTCCCCTCTGCCTCATGTGGCATTCCTACCTCTTATCCATGTCCCTGTTTTACAAACACCTCTTGCCTCCACATGGCACTTGGCCCTTTCTACTTCTTTCTTCTTCATCCCAAGTGTAAGAGTCACTTCTTCACATTTCCTACCTCTCACATTTGACAACTCCATGAAATTTCCCCATCCGGCTCTCATGTCCATAGTCTTTCCTTCTAAATGCCTTCACTGGCTTAGCCACTGTATCTTCTGTCTCTTTTTTTAGCACCTTCAAATAAATCCTGTATTTTTCATATTGCTCCTTAAAAAACTACAATTTTCATCAGACAGGGAGCACAGCATGATGAAGGTAAGACAGATGGGACTGCTGCTTCTTAAGACAGGAGGAAGGAGTAAAAATTATTCCTTGTTACAGCCTTTTCTCTCTTCAATCAGTCTCTGTAAGGGATCCAAAGTCCCTCTGCCTTTTAAGAGTGGAATAGAGGGTCAAGGGCACTGATGACCAAAACATACACACTTTTAGTACAAATTATGGTATTTATGTTCAGACTGTTAGTCATCAACCTGAAATATCAATGCATTTCATGAAATGTCAGTCTAAATGCCACTTATAACCATCAATGAACAAAGCCAAAGCTCCCCAGTAATGCATGTAGCAAACAAATTCACAGATGGACAAACTGAGGCATGGTGAGTTTGCATTTCTTCTTTTAAGTCTAAGACTTAAAATCTAAGACTTAAAAAACAAATTCAGAAGCCAGCTATGCTGAATGTCATAGCCTGGCAACTAGCAAAACACTGCAAAGACAAGTGACTTCACATGTCAACAAATAAGCCCTTCTAAATATCAATGCATATGTTACTAAACATACTCAATGATACTTTTGTGATTCTTCAGCTCAGGCAGAGTAACACAAGCTCTAGGCAAAAAATATTTTTGGAATTCTTAGACTCCTTGATAAAATGTCTAATGGCTTACTTATAAGCTACATAAAATTATTTCAGTTTCCTGACTTTTATTTGATCTTGATATATAGAAAATCAGGAGTCTTAAAAAGGGTATCAGTAGAAACATAATCAGATGTAGCACACAGGTGTCAGCCATCAATTATTCATGCTTTTTTTAAACAAATTCTGGTTAATACCAGTTACTAAATCTTACAGCATTTTGAAACAAACGGTGTCTCACCACAGTTTTATGTTTGTACTATTTATGAATGTGGTCTGTGGGATCTGTATGATCCCAGCACTGGTACTTTTAGATACTGAAATGGCAGCTATTGATTTTCTTGGGGTCTCAAAGCCTCTAATTTTTCTGCCAAAATTTCTCATATTATACTCCAGTTGTGTAGACAGCAGACCTTGGCTCAAAAAATAGGTTAATCATTAATTAAAAAAAAAATAATCTGGCAAACAGTAAGTAGGAACCACAGGGAGAAAAATCCTTGAGGAAGGAGCTGGAAGATGTACCTATGCCAGGAGCAGTTACAGAACACAAATCTCAAGTAACCTCTCACATTCTTCAGCTTTGTCTCCTCATACCTATTCATACTATACAGAAACAAGCAATAGTGGCTTTACCATCCATGATTAGCAGTTAGGAGCTAAATTCTAGGTAACATGTTATCACCTTGCTCAGGCATTTCCTTCAGCACTCCCCGTCTTATCAGCTCCTCTCTGCTTTGTCTTGTCGAAATCTTCCTTTCCAACACTAAAGAAAAAGCACAGTTAAGAATAGATTTATTCTTGTACTGTCGCTGCTGATGTAGAAAAACATTTTATTTTAAAGAAACCCTGAGAGATCTTGTTTCCTCTGATTCTGCAGGAGAAGTGGTCTGATTTTCACAGACAGGTTATCCCACAATTTCAGGCACAGAAGAGAGGATCTGTCTGATCCAGTGCCTTCAGCTGAGCAAAGCTCCCTGAAGCTTCATTCAGTCAATGGAAAGAGGTTCCTCAAGAGTGAAATAAAACTTACCCTAGCATAGGCATTTAATACTTAAGAGAACCTCTACTATTGACTGGGATGAGTCACTCAGCTGGTGATACCTCTATCTGCTTTGTAGATATTTTGAGTTGGGAGAGGCAACTCCTTCTCAGAGCAAGCAACTCAAAGAGTAGCCTTTATGACATACAAACTGTTTTAAAGGAAAAAAACAAGCATTAAACAGAAGCTATAAAGTTGTGTTCTGCAAGGGAACATCATCCACATCCAGGATGGTTGGCTTTCATGGAAAAAAAAATGCAGCATCTTGATTTTAGCTTAAAAATCCACTGCCTACAACAAAAAGGAAAAAGAAAAAAAAAAAAGAAAAAAAGAAAAACAAACCAAACCAAACCAACCAACCAAACAAACAAAAAAAAAGACAAAAAAAGACTGTGACATGAAACATTTTAATTACTATGTTTTATTTCCCATGGGAAAAATGCTAAGTAGTTTTACAGGGAAAAGCATTTACAGATGGCAAGATAGAGTAACTCCCCACTCCACATCCAAACTAACACAATTTTGGTCAGTGGTCTGGAAGGCTGTTGTAATGATTTGTAGAACCATGGTACACAGTCCATAAAACGTGAGCATCACTTGTGAAAGCCTGTCTTCACTTTCAGGAAAACTTAATGTCCCATCCTGATTCTGTTTACATACAGGCATTAAAAACCATGTGGTATTTGGAGATCAAGCCGAGGGCATGTGGCAAAGCTTCAGCCATGCTAGCCTTCATCCTGTTAATGCTATGGGGCAGGATTACTTATCTCCTCAACTAATTCAAACATTCTGGTAATCCAATTAATCTCTAGGGACAGACTAATTGATGTATGCAGATTAAATATTGCAGGAGTATTCTCAACCTCACTTGTGCCAGCTCAGTTGGCGCCAGCAAGCATATGGTGAAACGATGTCTCCTGTGAAGGCATGAAGAGAGGCAGTTTGGTTGGCTCTCCTGAGAAATTTACCCTCCAGGCATAGCAGCTGACAAACATTTTTCCCCTCAGCAGGTAACTCCAGCTGCTGACTCAGAACCAGGCTGGCTGAAGGCATCAGGAGCCTGAAGGCATTGCTGCTCATGGCTTCCCACTCCCCTTCTCTGGCAGGGAAGATGATGGCTGAAGATGAAGCAGATTCTGTGCTTTTCAAACACAGAGCAAGATTTATTTCTCATGCTGTGAAGTGAGGAGATTCAACAAGCACTCCACATGAGATACATTTCCCTACCAAAAAAGCACCGAGTCCTGGCAGAAGATCTGGGGGCAGTAACCATGTTGACTGTTCCCATTAAAACTACACATGCCTGCAAGATCAACAGATTGTGAATGCACATAGTACTGGCACAAGAATATCTAAGTCTGTGTTTATACACTCAGGTATTTGGTGGAATCTGTCCATTAAAGGTCAAAACTTCGTGGCATTCAGATCCCATCTGGCAATATAAAGGAACCCCCGTGAGTGTGGCTGCAGACACTCATTGTAATCCAGCCTCCGAGGGGAGAGTGTGGTAGCCTCAACTCAGATCAGGTTAGGCAGCCTTGAGTCCCAATCCTAAATTATGCAGGAGCTCTTAGAATTTTTCCCCACTACTTTTTAAAGCTATGTTCCTTGCAACTTTGTGACACACACGTTACTGGCATGGCAAGCATGGTATGCCCTATTCTTGAAAACAGTTTTTCATGGAGGTGAATGTATATATTCTCTTATTATTATTTTACAACAATTATATACTTCCTACTATTTTTTCTCTCTGCTTCCTTTTTACATCTGTCTCCTTGGGGACAGTGAAATGGGATGATATCTCACATGTTTATTTGTGGGACTAAATCCAATACCACTTGAAAACAATCATGGTATTTCCATCAAGTTCAAGAACATTGACTAAGACCTTTCATCAATGTCTCCCTAGTTTTCAGGATGGTGTATTTTTTCGGTTCTACAACACCGAGTAAACAACTGCACTGAATTAACATGGAAAATGCCAATTGGCATTGAAAGACATTAACCCCTTATACTTTCACTGGAAGACTTCCAAGAATTTTATTACCATTACACAGGTTTCGTAACATCCCTTAGACATAATTATCTCCATTTCACAGATTAGAAAATACATTAACAGGTAAGAAGCTTAAGTCCCAATCCTCCATCAATCTAAAATGCTAGCCATGAGCAGTGTTTTTATATAAACTGATTAAGCTCAGTTGATTCAGCTAGAACAGCTAATATATTTAAAGTATTATTTGGCCCATGAAAAGAACATAAGAAATGCTAGTATTCACTATGAGTATTATAATTTTAATTTCTACAATGAAAAAGGCAGAATTTTAATTCAAATCAAAGAGGACAATAATACTTTCCTTTTGCATAAGAGGATGAGTAGCCTGTCCACTTATGAATCTATATTGTATCCTGCTTAGCTAAGGTGAACTCATCATTACAATTTATTGTTTACTACAGACTTTGGACTATGCAATAAAATTCATATTTACACAGTAAAGTATTTCAGTTATCACAGTCCAACTGCACTGAGCTTTAAGGGTCTCAACTGAAACAACTAAATTTGGCTAGTGTTACATTTCACTAAATAAGAGAGATACAAAGTCAAGTATTCAGAAGGTAGGAAATTTTTAAATGACAGTGGATGGGTGTGTACATGGTACAGATTTTATTTGCTTTTTTTATATTCTAATTTTGCCACTCCTACCCCATTCATGATACAGACTGCACTATGTTCAATAAGCCATTTCAATGCCTAAATTTTTAACTTTACCTTCCAATCTGGGGCCCAGACCTCATTAGAGGAACAACCAAAACCTTTATTTGAATAGACAACTCTAGTTTTCCCAAATGTCACCCCAGCAACTGAGTGAACCAGGCACATGTTTTTCTCCTTGAGATCTATGTGAGATATGCAAAGGTCTTATCATCACTATATAGATAGGCAATTTATGGCACAGAAAGATTAAGTCACACTACCAAAGATGCTGGCATTTGTGAAGTGCTTAATTTGAGGTACCTTTTCAGATGAAATTTCCCACATTGAAACTGTGATCAAACAAACAACACAAAGCACGGGAATTTTAGTTGAATTACGGCTCAAAATACATACTCAGCAGAAGCAAAGCTATTAACATTGGCTATCTGCTGCTGAGCATATGAATAGGCAACTGTAGAAACAGTTATCATCTGCCACCTGAGATGGGTATCACTATTTGCCACCTTAGAAACAGTTCAGTCTCCTGAGTTCAGTACAAGGAGAGGACTGCAGTTTGGTGCTTCCACTACTGTCCGACTTGGCAGGTTCTCTCCACTCACCACCTCTGTCATAACTTCATCACCTAGGTTCTTCTCCTTCACTTGAAGAAGTTTAAACTTCTTATCTTTGGTTTACAGACCTACCTCTCTCAAGGAGAACTTGCCACAATATGCTACCCGCTCTCTTCTCTCATAAGAACATCTTTGTGTCTGTCCGTGCTGTCACTGTTTTTGCAATTTCTAATCTTACAAATTATTACCTATTCCTCACTCAGTAGTGTGTAACTAGTACTTTCCTGGAACAAATTTATGATAAATACCGTTAGCTATACCATCATAGCGTGGACATCCCTAAGCTGATCTTATGACTACAAATCTTATCTGTCATATGTGTATATAATAATGTGTGTGCGCAAATTTTATGTAATTATATATGTTAACATATGTGTGTGATGTATGACAGATACATATGTGTATGTACAAAATTGTGTATATATATAACATTTCAACATCAACGTATTGTTAGTAACATTAAACAATAGTAAAGTGGAAATAAGAATTTCTCTGTCTGTACATATTGAGATCAAACACACAAACAAATCAGTCCTGACTACGAGTGTAATTGCTTATCAACCCATGCTTGCTGAGGACTGACGTGAGGTTTGCTTCACTTTCAGACATCAATAGAATCACAGAACAGTTTGGATTGGAAGGGATTGTTAGGTAAAGAACTCCTGCAGTGAGCAGAGACATCTTAAACTAGATCAGGTTGCTCAGAGCCCTGTCCAACCTGACCTTCAATGTTTCCAGGGATAAGGCATCTACCACCTCTCTGAGCAATCTGCTCCAGCGTTTCACCATCCTTGTTGTATAATATTTCCTCCTTATACCCACTCTGAATCTTCCCTCTTTTATTTTAAAACCATTACCCCTTGTCCTATCATCACAGGCCCTGCTTAAAAGTCTGTCCCCATCCTTCTTATAAGCCCCCTCCAGGTATTGAAAGCTGCTCTAACACCTCCCTGGAGCCTTCTCCAGGCTGAACAAGCCCACCTCTCTCAGCTGCCTTCACAGGAGAGCTCCTCCAACCCCCTGATCATGTTCATGCCCCTCCTCTGCACAGCTCCATGGCTTTCCTGTGCTGACTCCAGAGCTGGACACAGGACTCCAGGATGTGTCTCACCAGAGCAGAGTAAAGGAACAGAATCACCTCCCTTGCCCTGAGGACCATAAGCATGCTCCCGCAGACTCGAAAAAATCCCATGTCAGTTCCCCCACTGCTGTCAAACCAAAGCTTGCCTGGATTTTAGGTGTAATTGTCAGCAAAGTGTGTGAATTTGACACTCTATGCAGCCCTCATTTACTTGAGTATAACTTACTTGTCCAAGGGATCCCACAAATGTTTGCATTTTTAGTCAAAAGCAAATAACAGTAACACTAATCATAAGAGCAGTTACCTCAAAACGCAGTTTCAATCCCTCCCTACCTTCTCAAAAGAGACTGCGTAGTGCTATTCAGCAGCTATAAACCACAGGCAGTCTTAAAACCCATTCTCTGACTTAGGAGTGCTCTGAGATTCTGGATATTCTTTAATCTTTACTTGTGATCTTCCAAGAGAAGCTTGAGAGAATTCAGATTTTTACTTTTTCTCTGACCAAGTAATAGCTAAAATTGCTTTCTGATCCCTGTCTGTGTATACTCTCGCAGCGGAGCTTTGAAGTGGCATCTGCTTTGTGCCAAGACACAAACTGCTGCCTTCTTTTCCTTCACAGCAAAACATTGCAGAGGGGAGAAACCCTTGAGATGATGCCATTTTCTATTTGTTTTTACTTAATTTTGAAAGCCCTCTAGGCGGAAACCAGTGCCCAGAGAATAGATTTTATGAGATACAGCACAGAAAATATGTTACTAAAGGAAAAAAATCCAACCCCCATTCCCACAAATACTTCCACATCTAGTCTTCCTTTTTTAAATGTTTGTGGTATTCACTGTTTGTGAACATCTTTTGGTTGCTAGCACAAGAGAGTCACGTGAGATTTTGTCAAAGCACTGCATGGCGCATGCCCTGGCAAAGCTCTAGCAAGAACCTATTTCAAAAAGCCTATTGAAAAGCAAGATAAAGCAGTAAGAGATCTTTCCAATAGCCTGCATTCTGTCTTAGAAGGAACTCTTTTTTCAACTGCATACAGATTTATCAAGTTGTAGCCTTCGTAAAGAGAATAGGCAATAAATGTGGCAGTCATCATACTGTGTCCCATGGTCTCAAGCCAGGAAATGGCTTCCTGCACGTAAGATGCACGCATACACTTGTACATACGCATACCCTGTTCTGCAATGTAAATACATTTCTGATCAAGTAGTCTGAGGAAAAGGATTTCCTGTAGGATTTTTATTTTGTATGGATGTTTTCCCATTTCTTTCCTAAGTTCAATAAGCAAGTTTCTTCTGCTGTGTCAGTTAGCATGCAGCCAAGGGGAACTCTCCAAGTAAATGGATCTTCTTAGCCTCCACTGGTCCTGGGTCTATTTCCTCAAGAAATACAGGGATAACATTTTTTAATTACCCCCACTCCTGATGTCTAAGGTAGGATGAATGTTTTTATTCCAAATTCCAGCCTCACAAGAAGCACATATACAAATGTGTATTCCATACATATCTTCCAAACACAGAGTTTTAAAAAAAAATTATCTTGTCTAAAGCTCTGGGGCTTCCTGGCAGCATATAAAGAATATGCTTTCACTGCAAGCTAACCTGATTTACCCAGAAAAGCTACAGATTATTCATGGTGCAGCCGGGGCCAGCATCCTGCCTGTTTTTTGAGATTTCTGGGGACACAAACTCTCACGGTTAGGGCTGCAGAACAGTACAATTTACTCCTATTAGTCTTGATAGAGAAATATCTGGGGAGGTCGTCTGCATATCTGGCCAAGACTGAGGAGGAAGTGCAGGAAGACACTGGAAGGCAACACGTAAATTACTAACTTTGCTTCAATCCTACAAACAGTAGTACTGAACTACCAGAATGAGTGAAAGGTGTGTCTAGTCCACAACAGGTCACTAACACAGCTCAGAAAGTACAGCCAGGCTTGGGAGAAAACATCTACCTTTTACAAAGATAGGAAGGTAAATGACAATAACCCCTAAGCAAGACTATACACTACATTTGCTTTGAAGATGTACTCCAAATCTTCACTCTGTGATTAGCCAATACTTACATATACTCTCTTAACATAAAAATTCTGGGAACTATTCTTGTGCCACTTTCATAAAGTCAAATATTTTAACTTGTAGGTTACATTTTAAAGAGACAAGAAGTAAAGCTCTCATATGAAAATTAGAGGGAGAATAATTTGGAAACCCTTAATTTACTTTTAGAACTCTTACAACTCATATAATCCATATTTACTTTCTTTTCATTTCCCCAGTTTAGAGAGTCAGTCTTGCCAGTCCTTTTGAGATTAATGTCAAGATTTTCAAATATCGCATAACATTTGAAGTTTCACTTTAAGGGGAAAAAAGAAAAAAAAAACACTAAATATTGCCATGGTTGACAAGAAGCATGTAAAATGGGACACAGGAATAAAAGTTGATACACTGAATGTTATACAAAAGTTTGAATACAACACAGGTTTTTAAAACCTGAAATTGATTCCTTATGTCACTACATTTGTATAATTCCACCCAATTAAATAAAATTTTACAGTGTAGCAAGACAGACAAACAGACTCCTTGGAGCAAAGAAGTCAACCTCCTGAATAATGAAAATATACTCAAGTTCTCCTGTATAACTTCCTAAGTTCTGTTCACCAAGAGATGCATTCAATTTTGCATATTTACTCTTCAGAGATTATAGAGGCACTAAAATACTGGAGTATATAACACTCAGAGAATTAGAATGTTTTTGTGTTTTTTTAGCTATTCCACATTATGTTACATATATTAAAATACTGTATTAAAACTTGGTATGTATTTCATGGCTATCTACCAAGATGCTCACTAAAAAACAAAGTTAAAAACTAGATTTTTCAGGATAATTTAAAAGTTTATGTAGAAGATGATATTTTTAGATACACAAGATACATTAAGCCCTTAGTGAATGAATTGTCTTGGTTTCCTTTTTGCCATAAAGGACTATTAAAGTCTTGTGGATGGACTTAGTGCATGGACTTGAGCTCATCAACTGTTTCCTCCTCCTGTACTGAACCTCTCCAGTCTGTGATACCATTTACAGAGATACTTCAGTGTGCAGATAATTAACTGTTACTTTTCAATACATAATTATATATAATCATGTATCCAATTGAAAAAAAAAGAGCTCCCACTCACAGGATCTATGGGCGATACTTATTTCTCAACACCATCTTTGTTCTTCTTCTGCCAATTTTTGGTTCAAACTCTTCTAATTTTTATGGATTTCCATTTGTACACCAGTGCTCTCCATATTCAAGAGAAGACTGATCACAAAACAAAGCTTTAATATTGAAAAAAACAAAACAAAACCAGGTCTGTATTAATTTTTTGGATTCCAGACCTGAAAGGCAGTGCTGCAAAACAACAGCTGGAATAAAATCAGGTTGTCTAAATTTTAAGAAGTCATCCAAGGGAGTGGCTTTGTTTTTTTGCTCTGCTTCAGTATGCTTTATTGATCGTGATTACAATGCTAGGACACAAATCCAAGTGGCAACCTTTGCAGAAGAGTAAAAACTACTTATTTTTGCTGTGTTAGGCAAGATTTGTTTTCAGCTGGATCAGGCTTGTGATCTGCTCATCACAAAACTCGTGTCAATACACAGGAGGCAGTGGAAGTAAATAGACACAGATAAGAGAACTGGGATAACAAATTATCACCTGAAAATTACTTTTCAGGTAGTTAAGATGGACACTGCTTCCCAATAATTACCTCTTTTAAAAGAGTAATATATAGACAGCTATGCACAGAGTGGAAATCAGAATGTAAAACATTACACAAACTCTGCTGTAATATAATAGCACCTTAACTCAGATGGTCTAGGTGTATAAATGCAGCAAGGTTTAGGGACAGAAATAACTCTTAATCGCCAACTAGTGTAGCCCTGCCCTTGTAAAAGGTAATGTTTGACTCCAAATATCTGTTGGTATCTACAGTATAATTTTAAAGCTTGATTTTCATTACAATTTTGAAATTATTTGTTTTCTGTCCATCACACTTACTGTTAGGTAACTCCATTTTTCAGATGCTCACTTTAAGATAAATTGTCCTGAAAAACTCCATTTGAAGCCAGTGTCAATGGGAACCATGGCTTCTCCACAACCCTGAAAGGGCTTGAGGGACCACACCATCATAAACAAGGCAGAAAAATTAAGTACAAGCAAGGAATGAAGTAGGAGCTTTTGGAAATGCTGACCTTAATTTCTTTGTGTCTAATTTCCTCCTTTTGTAAAAGAAATTGAACACATGCTTAACCTTGGCATTACAAGAACTGCTGTGTCATGATTGTAAGACTACATTGAAGCCCTCTAAAAAAAAAGACAGTACAACATAAGACATGTTGTATTTAGCATGAATCTACCAGATAATAATTTGTAAAAAACAACTGCAAAATGACACACACATTATTATTCAAATGCTAATATGTTGTGACAGTTTGGGAAATCTCTGTATAAACAGCTTATGAACAGTGATTATTCTGAAGAATTCACTGCATATAAAACCACGTAACAATCCAACAATAGATGTAGAATATTCAGGAGTCATTAACTAGAAATAAATTTGCTCTAGCAGTATGACAGAAGTACTGAGGAAGCTGAGGAAAACTGGAAGCAATGAAGCATATATCAGAGAGGGGATGTTTTTTGACCGCAGTACTGGAAGAAATTGTGGTTGTTTTGTTGCAGGGTACCTGAGAAAATTTTAAAAAATGAGAGACTGAGAGAAGGACTTGGAGATCTCAGAATGTTTGTCTAAAACTTTGGTTAGTCTCTGGAATAAAGAAGACACCACAGAAAATGGCTTCCTTTTTCCTTTGGTATAAATATAGTATGCAAATTAACCCAAATTGTTCCTTGCTGCAATTTTCAGGGGTTGCTACCAGTTTAAAATGTCAAGCAGTGTACTCCTAAGAGTACAGGAGAGCCTAGAGAGGACACTTTAGAAGATTAGTATTGGTTTTATTGCCTAGAGCCACCTATGAGAGTGGATAGAAGGCTTGCACTGTGGAAATTAATCTGATGAGCTCATACATTCTCCCTGGACTCTGATTAGGATCAGTTTAGAAAAAGCACAACATCAAATGTCTGAATCCCAAAACAGAAGTTTGGGATTTTTCTGAAGAAATCTTGGCCAGAGCTGTAACACACAGAGACACACACATATATGCAGGGTGGCATTCAGTTCCCTAAATGTGGGTGTCTACAGCCACTTGAGATGCCCTAGGGCTTTTGAGATGACTGCATGGGGGTGGCAATGCAGAACCTCACAGGAGAGCATCTCAGGTGGCACTAAGCAACTGTGTTTAGCTAACAGAGTCCCAGCCTTCAGTCCTCTTTTTCAGAAGAAATATACTTAAATCACACCAATTTATTTCAGACCATTCTTCAAGCCTTGCCAACAGGGGAGAGAAGAGGCAGAGAAGCCTATATGAAGACAGTGGTTGTAAAGCTGATACTTTTCTTCTGCTGGGCACAGCCACGTCTACTTCCCTCACCTGAAAAGAACAATCTTCTGTCCCCATGAAGGCAAGGTTTGTTTCACCGTCCAAGTCACTGACTTAGAAGGACACAGAGCTACTTAAAACATATTTGAGGATATATGATATCCTCAGAGCCTAGTGTTTCTTAGTTTTAAAAAAAAGGACCACTGTCAACATCAAAAGAACATTATATAAAATGAACAGCAAAGAAACAAACAGTATAGTTCTGGTGACAGGTTCAGGATAGAAGATGTATTAAGATAGATGTTTCCTTGCCAAGGATCAAACTGTAGTTCTTGCCATCCAATCAATTCCAAGAGCTTTTCAAATATTACTCTGCACAGCCATCAGAGTGTTCTCTACTACTTGCCACCAAGGGGCCACAGACATACCTGCTGACGTTTCCCTGAATTTGTCACTAGTCTTCTTCTTCCGCCACTTCCAAGGTTTAAAGATTTTACCAATGGTAGAGAGTTTTCCCTTCCTCTTGAAGGGGGGAGTTTGGGATCCTGGGGCTGGTCCATCTGAGTTAGCGATTGAAGCCTTATCCAAACCATCAACTGTATAAAGAAGAAAAGAAAAGGTAACTGAAGGATGGGGAAAAAAAAAAAAATGGTACCATACAGATGAACTTCTCTATCAGACTGCAGAAGGCTGCGTGTCCATGCTTCTCCTGTTCCAGAAGGCAGCCAAAGGGCATTTGATTGCAGCCTGTGGTCACACAAGCCAGTCCTCACCTAAGCTAGCCCTGGGCATCACTGCTGCTCAGCACCTCAGCTGCAGCAGCCCAGAACCCACTATTCACAGCTTGCATCTGGCACTCTGTATGTTTCTACAGCTGTTCATCACCACTGCAGAATTTCTTTCAACACATATTCGGGTGACTTTTTCCTTATCTTTGCTGAAGTTGAATAACTAGCTGTCATCATACAGAAAACAAAACCCTTGCAGTATAAAAACATAAAGCTATTTCTTTAGAGCCAAACGAATTCTATCTTAAATAAGCTCTACAGTTAACTGTTCTGGCAGCTGAGTGGAAATAGGTCTGTTTGATATCCCTGGTAATGAGTCATGAACAGCACAGCCTGACCTAAGTCAGGCTTCTTATTAACAAAATATATTTAACAATAAGCTTTTGAGCTGCAGCCAAAATTTAAAGAAGGATTACTTCTCAGCAAAAACATATTGAGTGATGTGAAACCAGTATTTATTATTGATTAACGTAATGTCAAGTTTTGTGAGCCAAATTAAGACACATTCCACAACATGCATACAGTTAATATACTTCTCCCAGAAACCTCCCTGAGAAGTCTCCTATTATCTATTTCAGAACTGAAGTTTCTTAGACCCTTCTGTTCATGATACTACAAACACTTCAAATGTGCTTAATTTTATTCATGTGAGCAGCTTCACTGAAGCAACTGCATTTCCTTACGTACATAAAATTAATCACAGGATTAAATGTTTGCAGCATAAGGGCTCTGCAATTGCTTTCATTCATCTAAACATTCTAATTATAACCAATTCGGAAGAGAGTTGATGCCACTGTCAACAGTAATAATGATAATCATAGATCATTAAATCAGAAAGTGCTGTTCAAAGAAGGAAATATCACTGTTCCCATTTTACAGATGGAAAATATGAAGACTAAAACTGTTAAATGGTTAATTTTATGTTTGCCAAATGGCTACCTAAATCCTGGTCCTGTGTCCTAGCTGCTAAAAAGATACATATTCAGACACATAACATCATGGTGCAATTTTATTATTCTGTTTCTCAGACAAATGGCATTTAATGAGTCTTGTATTTGTCCTTGACTTTAGATTGATCCAGGATGCTAAAAAAAAAAATAAATCTTTTCTGTGAGAAAGCTAATGTAATGCAGTCAGTGTCCAAGAAACTTTATTTCCAATGTTTTAAAATAAAGTACCGGGAAAAAAAGATCTGTTGTATAACTTAATTGAAATCTATTAAGTTAAAACCAGAGATAAATTTGTATGAAAATCATGGCATTTAAATCAATAAATCTGAGTGTGCCATAAAATGTAATAAACTCTGTACTGCCAGAGAGATGAAAACATCTCCAGGATAAATTACTGTTATTCAGATGTACTGATATTTAAAGCTTTTATTTAAGTGTTTTCCTTGGGTACTTTCTGGTCTGTAACATGGAGATAAGATGGAAGGAAGCCATGTGAATGGACTTTAAATTTAAAAAGCCAAGATTTTTGGTAAGGACCTGGATACACCTACCCCGTGCACAAGTACAAACCCTAGCTTCCTCACTTGTGCATCCTAGAGGATATACCAGGGTGATCTTTAGGGAGGTTTAAGCTGAAACCCTTCAAACAAACCAGCTGTCACTCAACAGACCCTGAGAAGCCAGGGCAGAGGTGGGGATGAGCACTCCAAGCACACCTCCAACCAGCTCTGCAGAAAGACAGAAGCATGGGGCAGCAGAAGGACCTCTGCAGGGGTGCATCACCTGGCATTAGGGATAGCACTAGGCTTAGAGACACTGCCTCTGTTGCACAATCCCTGATGGAATACAGAAGCCTCTGCTGGAAACTGGTTCTATGGGAGATATAGATTTGCTGTGAGGGTAGCTACAAAGATTAGCGGCTAAATTTATTTTACCAGTTCCAGATGATAAAAGACAGGGCACGGGCCACAGCTTGTGGCTGGGAAGAGTAAGCTTAGATGAGGGGAAAGCACTTCCAGGAGATGAGTGTCAAAGGACTGGAGCAGGTCTTGGGAGGTTTTGGAGGCTCAGCCCAGTGAGCCAGGTCTGACCTGAGCTGTCACTAATAGCTCTGCTCTGAGTGAAGGACTGGACTAAGTGACTTCCCAATCAGGATTCCCACGGTGCAAAGGGATCTGGAAAGAGACAGTTGCTCTGTGAAATCTGCGCCAGTAAATCCAAAGATTCAGAAGTGAAGTGCTAAAGAAAAGAGAGCAGGATTTGGCAGCTGAAGAGCTTTGTCCTGGGACCAGAGCCAAGCATTATCTCACTGGCACAGGCAGTCCATCAGCTCATTAGAGTGAAAGGCTATCTGCTCCTTGGAGGCAGCAGAACAGACCTCATGTTCTTGTCTCCACCATCTTAGAAAGGCTGGATTATTGATGTGAAGAGCCTGCACCCTGGTGAGAGACAGCATGGTCTTTATAAAGATAGGTCCTTTCAAATCCTCCAGGGTCATGGAGTCCAGTCTGTTGTGGGCAACCACTTTCACAACAACCTCATCTAAATTTTTTCCTCCAGTGCCTACCAGCAGGTATGAAGGAAGATTAGGGCTTCAACAGCTCTCTGCAGAGAAACATGGACCTGCATCAGTCCCTGCTCTGCCCTCTGCTGAAAATATTTAAATCTCAAACAATGACATCCTAGCTCAAGAAATTTGCTTCAAATGAGCTAACATATGAAAAAAGGGATCTGTTTAGTGATGAAGAAGCTGCTTGGGAAGACTGCAACTTTTGAAAACAGGGTTCATCATTAACTCCTTCTGACAATAGGAGCTGTGGACTTGATTCATCTAATGAGTGTTCATAACTGGGAAGAAGGCAGGACTTCAAAACTAAACCACTGACCTTGTACCAGTTCCTTCATATAAAAAAAAAAGGACCCAAACATGTGTCTGGAAAGGAGGAATAAGCATGGCTAAACATCACAGTTTGATTTCAAAAATAAACTAAGACAAAGTAACATTTCTTGGATTTATATTCAAAAGCAATCATAAGGTAACACATTTTACCAATTATTAAACTGCCTAGGAAAGAACCAATTTCAGCAATGACGTTCCAGAGCATTTATGGAAAGATCTTTCCAAAGCTCTTATTCCTCATCTTTGAGACACTCAGCAGGAAAATGGTGTTTAGGATTTAGACTGTTTGCTTTACAGGTCATGTACTATTTAAGGATAAAGCGGTGCAATTTTCACCTCAGAGCGCTTATGTACGTTCTATTAATCATTAGAAAAATTACACATATTCCCTGAGATGAAAGAAAACATCTTAGCTTTCCAAGATTAGAGGAGCTTGTTCACATGTGACATTCTTTTATTTGTACAGTGTTTTGAAGTCCTGCCTTCTTCCTACCATCTTAAAAAAGCCAGTGAGTCACTTCCTTGCCTTCAATAAACAACACTATTAAGTTTGATATTAGGACTTCTGACTATGCTACCTGCATATTTGTGTTATTATACCCATTTTTTTGCCCTAAGTACAGATTTTACATCTGAAGGGTATAAAGCATACATAAGAAGGATAAGAAGTAAGTGTACGAATTACGCACTTTGATGTCACTGAAAGAGGAGCTCCTGCTGTAGAAGACCAACAACACCAACTATGACACTGTAAAGCCAAATCATGCTGGCACAAGCCATGAGCTAAATGAAGGATATGAAAAGAGCAGCCTCTCTTCAAGCTTGTAGGCAGCCAGCAATGATTTGATTAGTTTACGGATGAGCCTGACTCTCTCCCAAACACCCTAGGATGGAAATGCCTGAACACATCTTATCCTCGGAAGGCTGCTTGCATCAAGCATGGCTGATCTCTGTATCTGCCTAGGAGGCACTTTTCTGCTGTAAACAATCTTCAGAGATGCTGTGTGGCTAAGGCAGGCGTGTGAATTCACCACAGTTTTCCTGGAGCACAGTACACTTCAGCACTGACACATACAAACCACCTTCTTCAGGTAAGAACTTGTAACTAACATTAAAAAAGCACAATGCTACAAAAAAAATCCATCAGAGTACATCAAGCATGCCTAATATAAATTCCTCTGAAGTAAATAGCTGTGATTGTGCTGGTTCCAGGCTTTTTGATCTGGAACACAGTAAGACCATTTCTTCATGACTTCTTTGACTTGAAGAAAAGTCATTATTAGAGAAAGAGGGCTAGATTTATGACATAAATTGTTCTATATTTCTACTTTGTGTACTTTTACTCTTGGCTGTGAAAGTGGAATGCCAGTAGAAGAACCTAACCTCATGACTGAATCCGATGAATAATACAAGATACACAGGAAAAAAACCTCACCCCATGATGTCCTTATGTTGTTCTTTTCCTAGTAGAATCGTTCTAATAGTTAACAGACCAAAATTCTTTGCCTGTGGTTATTTTACTATCACTGACGTTAAAGAAGTTCAAATCTGAGTAATTAAGTAGCTAGCTAGAGCAGGAGTATACTCCAAAGATTTTTCTGTAGAAGAATCTTTTACCAAATCTGAATAGTTTTAAGATCCTTTCTCACTTTAAGCAGGACTCACATTTAGTTCCAGTGAGAAAGAGTTTATTAGATAAGACTTTATTGTAATCTAGGAGGGAATGTCTTATAAGATCGCTGTTTAATCATTCTTATCTGAATGATGATGGTGATGTAAATGGAGTTTTTTGTTGCGTGGCCAACAATAACGAATGATATGAAAAACATGAATCATTTTCATTTAGTCTTACAGAGACTTCAAACTGGTAACATACACCAAAATCAATACTAATAAATGAAGTTCAATTACTTTACTCTTGTCGAAAAGATTCTTGAGATCCTGGAGTAAAAAGCACTTGCAGTGACAACCAAGACAAGAAATTAAGCAGAATTTACATGCCTATGTCTAAAGCTGTGCTGTTGCTCTATTGCTTCCTGCCTCCGAAGGTACAGGAGCCATAATTCATGACATCAAAATTATCTGAAATCTCTGCTTCTCTGTATGTAAAACAGAATCCCAGACCTGAGTTTCATAGAAGATTGGCTTTGGTGATGAAGTCAGCCTGAGAAGTTTCTTCTCTGCACTTCCATCTGCTCATTCCTGACCCTAAATGAAATATGCTATTCATTAAGTTGTAAAATTACAACTGTTCATGGAGCTTCATTGCAAGTAGGTGTCTGAACGAGAGATCAACATGAGAGAACAAAAAAATGCCTCTTCCTTTCCGCCCTCTTCCCTTTTTTTAAAAGGCTATTTTTATTCTGGGCCATGTCAGTAATTTAGTCTTCAGCACAATCCTACAAGCACTTGAAGTGTCAGGGTTGGGTGAGGAGTGGGCTGTGGCACAGAGCAGGAACCAGAAACTGGGCTGGGCAGTCAGCCTAAGCCAGTCCAACAAGCTGTAGCCAGGACACCAGGAGATTCCAGCCACAAACCAAATAGTGCTACCAGCCTGGCACGAGCCACATGCTCAGATATGGGTAAGTCCACAAAATAAGCATTCATAGGGTAGGTGGAAGACTTGGGCTCCTCCCTCTTCCCAAGCGAATAGTGTTGAAATCTACTATCCTTCCCAAAGAAGGGACACCCTAACTAGGAGTAGGAGTCACAATCCTCTGCAGAAAGCAGTTTTGGGGCCACTCAGCCACAAGGAGGAGAGAGAATACCAGAAAGAGTGTGATGCTGTACTCAGGTTGCTAAGTTCATTCATTTACAGTCATATGGGAATTCAGATACATCATGGATGTGATGCATATCGGCCTTCTGCAAAATAAATAATTACTGTACTTTAAATGAGAATGTACAGTATCACTTCAATTTTTGTCATACTTAATAAAAAAAAAGTGCAATATAAAAAAAATTTAGCAATGCTATTAAATCTTCCAAACAATTAGTCAGAACCATTTTTTCTTCCCTCAGTCTCTATGCCCCTCACCAGCACTGTCCTCCACAACTGATCTAATCTTGCTGGAGCACTGGGCTATGTATATTTACAGGATTATTTTCTCAAATTGAAGTTGTTAGGTACAAGATGGTACTGACAGGGTGGCAAGTGCTTTTCTTTCCTCACCCCTCTGCCTGCAGCACCTTTCATGTTGCAGCCCCTTCTCTCACCCACTTGCCTCTCAAAACTCACCCACCGGCTCTGCTCAGTCCTGCCCTGAGTCTTTGTCAAAAAAAGCAAGGCACAGAGTGGCCATACAAAGGAACAGTCTGCCTCCAGCCTCTCCTCCTCCTGATGGCTAGGGACCACCATCAAGAGTGGAAAATGCACAGAACCAGTACCTCCATTGATACAGAGGTACTGTGGTAGTACTGGCACCTAATATTTTCACTAGCATTGGGTATCTCACAGGGTATCTTGAGGATAATCTTTTGCTATAATACAGGTGACTCAGAGCATTGTCACATCTAACTATAAATTAATTAAAAAACACAACGGAAGATGCAATGGCTTCACTTCAAAGCTACCTGAAGTGTGTGTTTGGAGCTGAAAGATTTCTATTTTTATTAAGTACCCGTTAGCTACTACAGTTACTTCTAATCTTCCTCTCACTGCCCTTAGCTGCCCTGCAGGTAGGGGATGCAAAAGTCTTCCTGGTTTATTGAGACCTCAAAACATCTTCTGACAGTATTATGATTTTCTATACATTCTTGACAAAGGGCACAGAGTTGGAAGTTATGGGTTTTCTGCCAACATAATCAACATGTTTATGTAGCTGTGTATTATCCCCATTTAGTGACAAGAACAATAACTCATCAACTTGCTATAGAGTATGGTAAGCTGCTTATTCCTGGACCTTACTGGTGAAAAAAAAAATCATCAAGAGACTGCATGGTAAAATGTTTGACATGGTCATGAAAAACCAGAAGTCATTCTCACACTATCAGTGTAATTTTCAATAAATCTCTCAAATTCTGTAAGGTTATATTGATTTTTTCTGACCAGAACCAGATGGAAAGAAAGATGTTATTTCTTTATCCCTTTGAAATTTCTACTTGGAAGGGAAAAACACAACTAATCCCCAGTGGATAAACTAACAAATGGAAAAGCTATAATCTACCTCCAAGAAGCACAATGAATTGGCATCTGAATGCTTTATCCTTGCCATACATCTGGAGTTTAACTTTAGGGGAACTCTGTCATGAGCTAATTGTCTTGATTGTGTTTTAATTAAATGAAAGGAAAAAGCTGAAGTTCAAATGTAGGCGGCTGAATGGTAGTTTCCATATGGATCTGCTAATATTGCAAAATGTTAATTGGACCTCCTGCTAGTGATGAGCTGAACAGGCTGGGTGGCAGCTACTTCAGAGGGATGCTGGATTGCTGCCTTCAAACAGCCAGAGGGGACCCTCCTGGCACAGCCACCAGAGCAATGGATACAACTGCCTGAATGTCCCCAGGTTCCTAAAAGGAAACACACCTGAACACCTTTTGGCTTGTCAAGAGTCACACACAGACCAGCAGTGCCAAAGTCCAGAAAAGGCTTCTGAAGGCTGAACTCCTGTAATTCCCATCTCATCACAAGCAAAACATTACCCTGCTGCAGAAATTCAAACACTGCAAGGGGTGGAAAATTCAGCTCAAAAGACCATATTCTGTCCAGACTGTGATGAACTCTGCAAAAAGCGCAGGTGCTGTTACACAAGTGAAGGAGGTCCCCATGAAAACAACAGCACAGATGCCTAGTGCTCCACATTTCAGACAAAACCCCTTGTGATTCAGTGGGATGCCCAGCCACACCATACCCTTCAGAAGAGGAACATGAGCAAAGTCCCCAGCAATGGTGCTGCTTCCCACAGGCATTTATTCTAATTCTCTCTTACCTGTACGGCTGGGACTAACTTGCTCAGAGCCTAGAAGTTCTTGTTTAGCTATCTGTCTCTCAGGTAGGAAGCCCTCACCCCACAAGACAAGACACTGGTCCCCAGCAAGCAAGCAGAGGACTTTACCTTGGCTTCCTATTACCTTACACAAGAAACAGAAAATAAAACAGTGTTAACTTTAGGACTTGAGGCATGTTTGCTGATTCACTGGAGTAAAGCACAAAGGACCTCTTTGCTCTGAAGTTACCTTAAGATCTGCTTTCTTTTCCTGGTCACAACAACCACACCAACTTAAGTGCTTTTGGTTGTTTCGTCAAGTTTGCCTGTATGACAGGCTATCTCACTCTCACATTGGTTACCACCAGTTGCTTCTTCCTAATGCAACCTAAATGCAGATAACACACTTGTAAAGTGCAGCTTCAGTTACTTCACGTTATAGTTTTCACTCCTGTTTGGTTAATTCTACAGAAAAAAAAAGCAAAGTTATGGTTTTACAGAGACTCTATAGAGACACTGGAAATACCACAAGTAGTACAGTTATTCAGAGCTAACCAGCCTAACCAAATTATACCTCTCATGCAGGAAGCTCTGCAAAGCTTTTGGCTGCTACATCTACACTGGCACGTGAGCTTGAGGAGTCTGCAGAGCATTAAGCACTGGCACTTATACCTCCACAATCACATCACCCCTCTTCACACCCGCTTCTTGTCTCAAAGCACACTAGGGGTCTGCCTAAGGGCTGAACAAAAATAAGAACCTGACTTTTTGCTTGTAACACACCCACAAGCATGTGTTTGCAAATTAATTATTTAGATTTTGGCATCATGCAGTCCTTATGAGAACACCTGCACTACTTCCTCCTCCTCAATTAAATGTTTAACTTCCATCTTTTTTGGCTTCTTATGAAAGGAATAAGTGAATGCTCAGAAATCCCATTATACAGGTTTGAAAGTGATTAGGCCAAAAATCTTTTTTGCTACCTCCTCTCTCATCTGAACACAGGTTGGCTCTAACCAGAATGAAAGGGATCACAGGTTTAATGCAGGCTGCTTATTCTTTTTTCCTCAACCCCGGTACTTGAGAGAAAAACAGCAAATAGAAAATTTCCAGACAGTTACATTTCCCAGATATATGAAACATCAGGTCAAAGGTCAAACTCTGGATTCAAGCAACTCCTCCACAAAAACAGGGTAAAAAAATCCAGGCATATTAAGAGAGAAGAGCACAGTGAGAAGAGAGAAAAAAAACAACCAATAGCAGGGCTCATAAAAGAGCAATCAAACTGCTTTGAACAGATGAGGAGAGAAAATTAATGCTTCTCGTATCAGAATATTAAGGGCTAAATCTTCTTAAGTACAATGGTACAGATTGCTATTTGTAGTTCACAGGTCTTTTTGAATAACTTTGTGGTTCAACCTAAAAGTAAGCCGCATGTAGTCATCTAGTGAAATTTCGTAACAGTATTTTTCATGTCACACCTGAAAACCAGAACTGTAGAACTGGGAATATATCTGTACTGCCTCCTCTCAGTATAGCCTTAATACAGGCAAGAAAATTACCTGTAAGTTTACAACTAATATTTATATCTACAGGCAACCGTTTTAAACTTCCCAGCAGATACTGGATAGAAGTGTGAAAACAAATCTAAGTGATCATGTGCATCTGTCTCCTCCTCTCCTGTGTGGTAATAAACAGGGATTTAAAAAACCAAAACCACAATATTTTTGAGGTAATTAATAGGTACATAACCAACAATGCCGAGATAAAACCAGGAATGGAGAGTCACTGGGAACCCTTTGGCTGTGCTCTCACTTCTCCAGCTGGCAGCGAAGTTACCTTCCATCTGCCCCAAACAAGGCAGGAGCCCTTGGATGCCCCTTCCTAGCAGCAGCCCCTCTCAGGCAAGGGATGATTGGGAAAGTCAAGACCCTTCTGGTCCCCACTGCCACCTCACCCTGACAAGCCAGCTGAAGCAATAGGTGTGCCATGTCACTGCCTGGATGGAACCTGTCATTCCAGGCGTTCCCTGAAACTCGACAAGATGAGAGATACAGGCTGCAGGAATTTGGGGAAAGGGAAATGAATTACACAAGTCAAACCCAAACCTGGTAGCCTAGTGCAAGCTCTGCTGAGCAGCCAGTCAGGCTGCTAATTCCCAGGCAAGTCCAGATGCTTACCTGTGATTCTCCTAAGGAGACTGTGTGCCTTCAGAGAGGGAACCAGCACGCTCTCAGCTGCGCCAAGCTATGAGCCAAGTCACAAACCTAACAAAACAGTCAAAGTGAGGCCAAAGCTCCTCAGGGAATGCTTTCTAGTTGATCTCTGCTCCACACTTAAGCAACTACAAGCTTGGGGCTGCTTCATCTCTCAGCTGAGTGGTTCCTCCAGAGATGTACATCACCCCAAGGCAGGATTTGTTTTCACAACCAGCTCACCTGCCCTGCAGTTCCAGTTAAAGGACCCAGCTGCTGATCCCTCCCGTGACATCTGTTGACTGTTCCTTTGGTGTACCAGGAGAGACAGAGTTATTTCCCCACAGCTCACTGGATGTGTCCCCAGGAGCCATCACCACTGCTGGAGGAGGCAGCACGTGTGTAAAGACTGACTGAGACACTGCCCACACAAGGGGGTTTTCCAGTCATCTCAGCCTATGTTTTCACCCCATTGTGGTGGAAACATCAGCTGAACAACCAACCATGCTGGTGACCATTTCCGAGGCCGCACTTAAGCACTTCACTGAGCCGGAAGAAAATTAACTTTTTGCATAGGCTTTGAAAATCGAGTCAGTTCCTACTACTGACACAGGAGGCTCAGGCAAATAATTCTGCTGACCAGGCTGAAGCTGGGTCATGTGCCATGGAGCTGGGTCAGGAATGGGACAGGACGGGATGGGGAAAGAAAGTTTGGGAAGAGATGGAAGACTTCTACCACGCAGCCAGCAGCTGAGCTCAAAGTCAGCAGTCGGGAGAGCTTCTCCTTTTTCCAGCATGCCTTGATCCCTTCAACACATCCTGTGCTGAAGCAATGACAGCCTCAAGTGTTAACACCCTGTTTTATTCTGCAAGCAGGAAGCTGTGGAAGGAGGCTTCTCCCCCCACCTCACCCTATCCTATCCCACCTCACTGCAGACCATTCAGGACCCTTGATAAAAACAATTCTGTATGAATATTACACAAACAAATTATTTCCCCTTTATTATTATTATCTTTAACCAAATCTTTCACAATTAAAATGTTAGTATATCTGGGAACAGGTTTGGTTTTGTGGGCTCCCATCCCAATGCTTCCTTGCACTTAAGTACTTTAACAAGGAGTTCTTGATCTAGAAGTAACAGAACATTTATGTAAAAAAAAACAACTCAGGAGCAATTTGATCAGTCATGTAATTAAATCCCCCGTACAGGACAGCCCAGAGCCCACTGTGCTGCCTTTTAAAAGCAACATTTTCTTTTATACTGGCACCACTTCAACACCTTTTTTCTAGTACAGGAAACAGCATATTGCACTTGTCCAAATGTGTGTAAGTCAGACCCGAGGCAAATAGTTTCTTTTTGCAGCCCCACTGGCCTCAGAACCCCACTGGGGAAGTCAAGGACACTTTTAAATCCAACCAGCAAATTTCTGAGTGTTGCTGTCATTGCAAATGTTTGTACAAGCTATTAGCTCTGCAGTCTTTGCAGAGAAAACTGTGTTTATTTTTAAGTTGAGGTTTTTAGCTGCCTTTAAAATGTTTGTCTTTGTTGCTAGATACCAGCTTGGATAAACAGTAATAATAAAACACCAACATGCTCAGAAGAAACTATTAATGCTTAGACATAGTTCTTCTCAAAATGCCAATTTGTCAAAGCTCAAACCACAGTGTGTAAAAACTGTTAATTTCACTCTGTACCCGTAACATCACAATTCTGAATACAGACGAAATAATCTTCTTTGCTATGAGGAAACAGGAGCTGCCAAGTTGCAGCTGACTTTTATTCTGCATCATGTTTCACTTCTCTCTCCATCCCCGGCTGCACAACAAACAGCTGTTTTATTCCCTGTATCTTGTTCTTTATTAGGGCCAGGGTGCGGAAAATCAGGCACAAGCTGACATATTTGACAGCCCAACTGCTTTTCCTTTGCCAATTTAAACTCAGACACTTAGGGGCATGTTCATGTGAAAGGAGAGGTCCATATGCAATTTGTGATGGGAATCAGTTATATTTTAAAACCCAGCATGTTCCCTTCCCAACACAACAGTAATGCCATCAAGCAAGCTGGTGACACTGTAGATCACTACAGCAACCACCTGTACAGTTACAGTACAGTCTTTATGTAGATTTCAAGGCTCTTATTCCTATTCTCTTATTCATACACATTTTAGACTTCAATTTTTCCATGGAATCAGTGTTTACAGAAGCGAGGCACGGATAAGAAGAAAGTTCTGGTTGGAACAAATGGCAAATAAGAAAGCTGCACCCCTCTGGCTCAGCATCCCAGGATGCCATGCCAGGGAGAGCGTGCTGTAAGCAGGGGATGCCAACGCTCATGGAGGTGGGGTTGGAAATCAGGATCTCACCTCCCTGTAGGAGACCCAGCAGTGCTCTCCTTTTATGGCCAGGCACCAGTCCAGGACTAACCAAAGCACCAATCTCCTGGGAGGAAAGAAGGGCAAAATAATGGGCTTGGTGAGGCTGTGGATGGGGAGATGTCATCTTGTTGTCAGAAAAGGTACTGAGAATACACTTGGCTCCTCCATCAGATTTTTTCTCTCAGGGGAAAACAACTCTGTGAGAGCAACATGAACACAGCAGATACATAATTGATAACCTTTATTTCCCCATTTGCTTGTCTCATGCTGTATTTGAGGCCTCCACTTCTCCTCTGCTGGCTGTTAATTATGAATGACTGTATTATGGCAGTGCTGAGGAGGGCCAGTCATAAAGCAGGACCTCTTTGTGACAAGGGCTGTACAAACAGAAACCATAAAGATGAGTCTTGCTCCATCTCCAAGTATGAAACAGTGAACAGCTTGAACAACAGATTTCCAATTTTTCATGGCCACTTGCTCAGTTGCATTTTTAGGATTTTTTTAGCTATCCAAAGGACAGTATGATTTTGTTTGCAGCATGTCCTTTTTTAATACCTCTCTCATCTACTCATGGGCATTGAACAATCCTAAAGTATATCTTTGTTACCTGTAGGCTAAAATAAAATGCCAACTTGAACTTCCATGTACTGGTTTAAACTGAATTGTTTTAGCTAGAGCTGGATGAGCACCCCTTGAGCTAGAAATCAACTACTCGCAGGAGAAATACCAGACCCCATTTTCTCCCTGCCAATAGATCTCAGACCTATATTATAGGCCTGACAATATTTATTCAGTACTTAGCTTCAGCACACAACACGTGCAAAAGTGTCAAACGGCACCAGGAGTGATGCCTCTTTGCCTGGAGGGCAACACTGAGCCCACCCAGCTACATCAGCACACACCACTGCACTGCTGCCTGGGAACACCTTTCTTTTCCTTTACCTACTGAGCCAGGTATAATTAGGACTTAGCAGACGTTGTAACCCAATGAGAAATTTTATGCCTTCCAGTTACCATTAAGATGTATTCAAGCCTATCCTGAATCAGATAATATATTGATCTATTTACTTTGTACAATACCCAACACAGATGTCAAGAATAATTTAGCCTACTTAAGCCCACTAATGCTGACAGTGGTTACTCTCACTGTACGGAATGGCACACTTATTCACTGTATTTCATACTTTCTTAAAGTCTCTCTTTAAACCCTAAAAAAACCACCCAAACTTCTCAATGAAAACATTTTTTAATTGTTCCTTATGACTACAAAGGTAAACCAGAGTACTTGGCCCTTCAGTAATTACAAGCCAGACTAGAAATGAAAACACCATAATGTTTACTTTAAAAAACTGAATGAAGTTAAAAGATGTTCTCATAATTATTAGGATCTTAGGATTACTCACAAATTTTACTATTCCTCAAATTTTGTATTATTGGCAAGCCCTGCACCTACTACTAGCAACTCCAAGCAGCTTTAGAAATGCAAAATCCTTCCAAGTAAAGTCCACATAGCATCAGGGTTCACCAGATTCACCTTTGGCTTTATTTAAACTCTGTAAAGTCTTCTTTTTTAAACTACTACCAAATGTTTTCCTAGACAGGGAACACTGTGTGACAGAGAGCTTGTTTCCATCAGTCCCTGGGAAAGACAGCCATCCCTTAGGAAAGCCCACAGGAATACTTCAGAAATTCCAGCTGGCAGTTTTTTCCTGTCCCGACTGCTTCTTGTGCTCTCATCCTGGGCTTTCAGCAATTCACCCAGTAGCTGATGCACTCAGCAAGGGAGAGAAAGGGCTATTTAGCCACTTATTAAATTATGAATCGATACATGGAGAGCTTCTCCCACAGAGAAATGAGCAAAGGCTGTGTTTCCACAGGTGGTCTTTCCAAAGCAGTCTTTCTCCAAGGGTTTGCCAGGGCTAGGCAGCCTGGGCTTGCTTGGGTCTCTGTTCAGCATCCCCCAGAACAGCATCACTGAGGGGATTCAAGGAGGGAAAAGAAAGCAGAGAGTCCACTGATGAGGGATGCTCTCACCTTCGTGCCAGTGGGTTGCACTCTGGTCTGGTAACCAGGGACTTACCCTTGTCCCCACGCCCATCTGCAAGGCATGACATCTTTGCAGCCACCCTCTGAGTGCTGCTCCAGCTGTGTGTTTGAAGCCAGTTGAACTCCAAACTCGACTGAAGGAGCAGAGGGCCCTCCTGCAGCCCCTGGCAATTTACCTCCCTCAGAAAATACTTCCTGGAAAATTCTCTTTGTCGTGCTGAACAAAGCTGACGTATAACTCCATCTCCATTGAAGCATGCTTTGTGTAAGAGCAGGTTTTGAAATAGAAAGAGGTTAATAATTGTTCTTTTTAAAAGTGCTTTCAAGCAGCTTACAAACAAATGACAACAACTTCCCCAAGCTTGGGGGAGTGGTTGTGACATTTTGGAAATGAAAAGAAGTGATACAGGGTTCATTCACTTTTTTTGCCTCGAAGAGAGGTTTATAATTTTCCTCAAACCTCCCTCCTATTCCTGCAAACACTCAAGCACACATATTCAACATTTTTAGACCCTGCACTCGTTGTTCACCCTAGGTGGATGCTGAGCTCTGGGAGGGACCATAAATTTCCCCCCTAAGAGGGACTCAAAAAGGGACCGGTGCATCACATTGCACAGCACATGGCATGGCTGCTGCTGAAGCAAGGGCACTCTGACCTGGCAGCCCATCTTCTCCTTCACACAAAAGACATCACTGGCTGTCACACTGAACTCTGTTCACACACACTGCTCACACCAGGGAATGTTTTCTGGGGGAAAACCTGAAACCGTGACAAAAACAGATAAACACCACATAAGTAAAACTGAAGATTTCTGTATTAGTCTGGTAGGAGATTTTCTGTACATAAATACGGATGTGTAACACAAGGGATACAGGTAAGCACAACAGCATAGCCTGATTCAGGTAAAAAAATGGCAAGGAAAGCATCATTAACCTTCACTGAGAATTACCTTGTTCTAGAAGGAATAATAATAAATAAAGAACCATTTGTTAACAGGTGCTTTTTATATATATATACTCCTGTGTAAGAATAATATACTAAACTTGAACAGTAGAGGTATGTATGATGCAACTAACTCAAAGTTAGGGTTTTTTGCAAACCTTATGACATTTCATGCCTTTATGAACAGCGGTCACTGGGAATCAGTGCTCTAAGCATTTTGACTAGAACTCTTCAGTTTCAAGTTTGTTAATACATATATGGGCTATATCAACAGAGCCCATATCAATAGGGCCATGTGTCACCTCAGCATTTTAAAGGCTGCCCCATAGGGTTCAGAGAGAGATCAACATGGGGAGGAGCGACCTGACCAAGCACCCAGCCAGCACTGCAAGTCAGCCCCTGTGATGCTGGAGAAGTCTGCTGAAGGGAAGGGTCCACAGATTGTATGGGGATCCCAGGGGAAACATCATCCTATTTCAGGCACTATCAACTCTGAAGATGATGAAGAACCTTCAGATTTCACCCCAAAGCTCCCGATCCTTCCCACTGAGCTCCATCACCAACACTGCCTTCCCACTCCAGTCAGCCCCTAAGCTAACTTTAAACTTTTGCCTTTTAACCCTCTCAGGAATCCAATGTTGAAGTGGATTTCTAATTATCTGTTATCGCAGACAGAATTTGAAGGTACAATTGCATTTTGGGGGAAGTTAACTTTGAGAAAAAAACAACAAGAAAAAAATAATGCATTACTATAGCACATATATTTTCCTCACACTCAAAGGAAAACACTTAAAATGTACTCATGTTGTTTATTACTAACACTGCACACTTTCAGGCAGGCCCTCATCAGAGGATAGACAGGTGTTGGTGGCAAGGAAAGGCACCAGCAGGGATGTAGGGTGGTCCTCAGCTGCAGCTTATGGGGATGTACAGTTTTCAATTTCCCACCAAAACTGCAGCAGCACCCTGAGCTCAGCATCTGCTCCATAGGGAAGATAATAACTAAAAAACATTAGTGTAGTTTTTTGTGCAAGGAAAGTTTCTCACCAATAATTTCACTGACATTTACTTCAATATGAGTAGCTCTGTCTTTAGGCAACTACAGCAACATGAGGGGAAATGAAAGGCTGTATCTACAAAATTGAAGGATCCCCTTTACCTCCAGCTTATGGCACTTTCCCAGAACTGGGGAGTGCCAAATCAAATCCATGATATTGAAGTGGCTCTTAACCTACTCGGACTCTAAACCAACCTTATTCTACTACCAAGGAGCTCTGGGGAACATTGCTTCATCTCTAAGATTCTCTCATGTCCACTGACCTCACATACCTGTCCTCCCACTGCAAGCAGATCTTTAGGTCTAAACACAAATATTGCTATGACAGTTCTGGCTTCTCTATCTTAACTGATAAGAGACCAGAAATATTTTTTTTTTATTTTCACAATTTTCTTGAAGATTGCACCACTGAAATTTACAGCAAAATGTAACATAAACCATAATCTGATGCTTAAAACTTTTGCAAGTTTATGTGATCCTACACATATATCTATCTATAGTGAAACTTCACCCATAAACCTGGTATTAGCAAAAATAAGTTCCTGTAAATATGTAAGAAAAAAACCCCAGTAATTTAATACTGACAATAACTGCATTGAGACATACTAATGGTTCGCTTTCTCACTTAACTTCATAGCAAGCTGCTGAGCTAGAGAGTGCTCCTTGAAGCCCTTAAAGTCTTCCAGCACTTCATCAGCACTACCCAACCTTCACTCCTTTCTCTCTCACCCCAAATACATCCCTTTTTATCCCCACCAGTCAAGAATGACAGATTTTTGTCTCAAAACTTTTGCGACTGTCCCATGTTTAAAAAAAAAAAAAAAAAAACCACAACAAAAAAAAGTAGGTGTAAAGGTATTCTATATGTTATAAAGAAATAGAGTAAGTTAAAGTAAACCTCTCCAGATTTGCAAGTTTTTCCCACAATGACATCTGTGCATGCAAGTAGTTGCTTAAACCAGAAAGAATGGGATCCATACTGGTACTTTTTTAAAGACATTAAACTGCCTGGTATTTATTTGTTTTTAAGAAATAGCTAATTTAATTAGCTCTGATGTCTCTGTTCTTTCTCCATTCACCCTTCATTCCCATGTGGAATTTACTGCATGAAGAGTAACTTAAACCAACTAAATTGAAAATAAGAAACCTCTGGCCTCATGTACACACAGGGTGTATTAATTCTTAGGGGTTAAAAAAACCCTTGTCTCTGCCTCCAGACGCCTCTGTACTGAGGAAAAGATACCAGGGGCTCAGTCCTCCTTCCCTGCTGGCATATAACCCCTGAAACAAGACCTCGGAGGAAAAAAAAGCTCACCAAATACGCTAAACGGTTGTATCCCATCCAGGGACTGTGAGGGTGATGCTACCTGCTAAAGTACAGGCAAAATGGTCTGAGGAGGCTGCTTCCCCCTAAAAAGCTAAAGGGATAGTTACCCACAGCAGTGGGTTAGCTTGCTACCTTTCTGAAGTTATATTCCTCCCACTATGGTGAACTCACTTAACAAAGGCTTCATTTCTTTTTTTTGTTCATTTAATTTTCTGGGAATGCTTTTTGCAATGTTTTTCTTCTCTGGTTGAGGAAACGCTCAATGCTGAACGCTCAACAACAGAGAGATGTTTTCTCTACAAACACCCCTTAAGGACAGCTAGTCAAAAGGTGCAAACACAAAAATCCAGGGCCCTGACTGGTCATTTATGCTCACTTAGTTCTTGGTCTACAGCTTTCAAGTCGGGCTGGCTCCGCTTGCAGAGAGGTGAGGGATAAGAATATATAATAATCACACAAGACCATTCTCAGGACTGATTAATGTGCACAGAAGCACTCTGATTTGGGAGATGGGAATCCTATTAGATCATGTGAAGGTGGTAAGCCATAGCCTTTATTCTTACATACAAACAGATTTTGTTGATTTTGCACTGAAGCAGTTGGGAAAGGTTTGCACATAAGCAGGGCTGAGCTGAGGAGGGGGTAACTTCTGTCTAAGAAAGGTAAGCATCAGTAGGTGCATCTTCAGCCACTGCAGCCACTTCCAAACTAACAATCAGTCTTTGTATTAGATACAATGTGCAGGGCCATACATCAAATTTTGTGTTCTGTTTTTAGCTTCTTTTGCTAACTAGAGGAAACTGCAAAGTCTAAATCCTTGTTTGATGTTTTAAAATGTATTGAAAATAATATTTAGCTTTTGTATATTTTTGATTGGCCTAACTCTGTATTCTCACGCGTGTTTTTTCATTGTTCATGATGACAGCTACACAGGTACATTCTTTTTTCCTCTTCTTTCAAAATGACATGCTCCTGGAGAACAGATACTAACATTAAATATTTTTGTCCTGAACACATTTATTACTATGCATGTCAAACTAAGCTACAGAGTTTCCAGGTGTGTTAAGTGTTTCAGAAGTAAATTGTTTGTCTTGCTGGATCTAGCTGAAATATGTCCTCCTCCTCCTCCTCTTCTACCCCTCTTGTCTTCAGTAGTAATGGGAAAATTAAATCATCAGGAGCAACAGTGCCAGAGGAGAGTTAAGAGTGGTGTTGCTGTAAGTGTCCAAGATACTTGTTTTTTCAGTTTCAGGTCTCTGAATTCCCCTAAAATGTTCCAACGAAAACTTTCTTCCTCTCTCCAGAATCATCTTTTCTCTAACACACAACACAATTACATGGCAGTATTGTCCAACAAAAAGCTCATGTAGTTTCTGCAGTGCTTTGTAGTTAACATCTCTCTTTTTCTTGCTGGCTCATGTTCTGCTACTCACTTTGACCTTCTTCTTCAACAAAGTATTTTTAATTTCTGCTTGGTCCTCGTCCAGCTTGTGACATGCTGGCTTTATCCACAGTCTTAGTTGTCCATTTCATTGTTCACTCCCTTACAAAGACATGGACTCTCATGTCTCATCAGGCCTTATGTGATTCTTCCATACTCTATTTTGATGTGTCAAAAGCAGCAATATTCAAGTAAGAAACAGCAATAGCATCTTCTTCGCAAGAAACTGAATCTAGTGTCTCCTTAGAAGAATCAGACCTTCTAAAACTTTTCATTTCAAGAATTTAAGCACATGAGCTACTTTGCAATCAGTGCAATTGCTTTAAATCCTATGCGAATTTTTAATACTAGTATTTCCCTTTTTTTAATCAATCACTCAAGCAATTTATCTTAAGAGGAGAACTATGCATGGTGCTATAACACATAGGGCAAGAAAACCACTACAACCTTTTCTGCATCAACATAAAAGAGGCCAGATTAGCAGTGCACTATAACACTGCTTCATGTTTTCAGAACAAGTATTCCTACAATCTATGCCAAAACCAACACTTCCTTCCCCTCAGAAATGCAATAAATCTACAAAACTCCAAGAAACAAATCAGTAATCTTCAGACACACTGAATGAATTTACAGGAAAGGAAATGCATAGCCAGTTTTGAATTATTAGCAATGAAATAATTATATATGCATGATTTAAACATGCCAGATTTCTTGGCAGTGAACTGTCTGGCATTTTTTTTCTCCTTGTAAAGACAGCTAGTATCTACAAATCATGTCCCACCAGCTAACAAAAACTTCACGTGATTACGTGAGTCAAACTACTTGACGGTATCCCACTGAATCTGTGTTTTGTAAGAATGCAATTAAAGTGTCATTTCTATTTTGACTCATCGAGGATGAAAGAGGAAAAAAAAAGAGGAATAAAAAAAAGAGGTATAAAAAAAGAGGGAAAAAAGAGAAAAAAAAGAATTAAGAAAAAAGATTTAAAGATTTTAAAAAGCTAACAGGAGATTAGTTTTCAGCCTGGGTGACTTTATATTGCTTGATATGGCACAAGTGCTTCAGGTAAGTTGATATCTGAGTGTTACAAGGAAGGAAAGCAACTGGGAAAAGAGCCACTTGCTGGATCATCCCTCAGTCTTAATAGTCACACTATGTTTTTAACTAAGAGTGCTGCTGAAATTCATTGGTTTGATGCCCAAACACTAAAATCTCCGTGCATCCCTTTGATGGTATATGTGGGAGATCTACAAGCCACACTGAGACTTACTAGGGCCTGATGAGCAAACACTGGCTAGGAGTGAGTATCTCAGGCATTTTACTCCCTACAATATCTGCAAAAACTTACTTGGAACACTGATACAGACAACCTACAGCTACAGCTCTGCTTCAACATTGACTCTTCCATGAACTGATAAGCCTACCGGAATCCATGTCACAACACACACCAACTTATGTTGGAATCTGAGAAGCTACAGTTTTCTGAGTTTGCAGACACAGACACTGGTGCATGGCACTGGTTTTAGAGCTCCTGGTTTGAGAAGGAAGAGAACTGGTGCACACAGATGCAGTGGGCTGAGGACTGCAGAGCCTGGCTCCTGTTGCTGTCATTTGTTTTTATAACATGCCATCCTCTCCAGCATCAGGCTGCCCTCCTGTGAAGTTTCCTGAGCATTCGGACTCAATCTCACTCACGACAAGTGCTGTTTTACTTAGTTCAGCTGGCTACTGAACAGCTGAAAGTTGGGAATCAAATCACTTTGTTGCCTGCTTTTGCTCTGCAGCCACGCAGGCAGAAGGCAAGGAGAAGTGCCAGGTCTTCGCAGAAAAGGCCATACAGTATGACAATATTAGTGCACATCACCAATATTCGGGGTTGCAAACCCCCACAATACAACGAGGGGTGAAAAATCCCCAGCCAAGAGGTAATTTTCTGGAGGTGAAACTTCAAGCCTTGAAGAAAAATTCTGAAGCCCCAAAAGAGTCCCAGTGTGCCTCCAAGTCTTGGTAGAAATGGATTAAGCTGGAAATGTAAATTATACGATCACAGTGAAAACATCAAGCTTCATGGTTTATCAGTTATTCGAACTGTGCACATTACCTATTTAGTTTATATCAAAAAGACGAGATTATTTGTACTTTTCATGAATAATTTCTAGACTATAAACAATGTGGTTTGTTTGCACAGAGAAGTAAAAGCCCAAGCTGGAAAGCCCAGTCAGCAACCTCTAAGATCTCTGCACCATTTTTAGACTTTTACTGGGCAATACATTAAAACATTCAGATACAGAAAACAGAAAAAGGATTAAATAACACTGAAACGAGAACAGTCCATCTACATGACTAGGAGTTGCTGAAAGCTTGGGCAGTTGTTCAGAGTGAAGATACCTTGCAACATTAGCAGAATGCACAGGGCTGATCTTTGGGAACAGAACTGGTTTTGCTCACATAATTTCAAACCTTAGAACAGCTGTATCACAGGCTTATTCTGACCAGCAAAACATCACTCTAATTCATATGAAACCAAAGCAGGAATCAGAGAATAAGGCAACATACCCCTTGCTGTTTACATCTTTTGACAGAATCACAGAATGGCTGAGATTGGAAGGGAACTTCAAGATCATCTAGTTCCAACCCCCCTGCATGGGCAGGGACACTTATAAGTAGATCAGGTTGCTCAAGGCTCCATCCAACCTGGCCTTGCACACTTCCAGGGAGGGGGCAGCCCTGTGCAACCTGTTCCTGTGTCTCACCACCCTCATAGTAAAGAATTTCCTTGTAATATCTAATCTAAATCTCTTCAGGTTTTAAACCATTGCCCCTTGTCCTCCTGCTGAACACCCATGCAAAAAGCCCTGTACCCCAGCTGTCTTCTAGCTGTCCTGTCTACCCCCATCAGGTATTGGAAAGCTGCTATAAGGTCATCTCAGGGGCTCCTCCAGGCGGAAAACCCCCGACTTTCTTCATCTTCCTTCAGTCCTCTGATCATTTTTGTAACTCTCCCCTGGACACACTCAAGGAGCTCTATGTCTTTCTTACATTGGGGACTCAGAACTAGACACAGTACTCCATGTAGGGCCTCAAAAGAGCATAGTAGAGAGGAAGAATCACCTCCTTCGGCCACTATGCTTCTTTTGATGCAGCCCAGGACCTGGTTGGCCTTCTGGGCTGCAAGCAAACATTGACATCTTATAAGCTTCTGGTCCACAATCACCTCCAAGACCTTTTCCTCAGGGCTACCCTCAATCCTTTTCCCTCCCAACCTGTATTCATGCATGGCATTGCCTCAACCCAGGTGCAGAACCTTGCACCTGGACATGTTGAACTTCATGCAGTTTGCACAAGCCCACTTTTTGAGCCTATATAAGGTCCCTCTGGATGGCATCCCTTCCCTTCAGCGTGTTAACTCCACCACACAGTTTGGTGCTGTCAGCAAACTTGCTGAGGATGCACTTGATTCCATTGTCCACATCACAAAGATGTTAAATAGCACCAGTCTGAGCACTGACCCTTGAGGAACACCACTTGTCATACATCTCCATTTGGACACTGAGCCATTGATCACAACTCTCTGGGTGTTACCACCTAGCCAGTTCCTTATCCTATGAGTGGTCCATCCATCAAATCTGTCTTGTTTCAGTTTAGAGACCAGAGTGTCATGTAGGACAGTGTCGAATGCTTTGCACAGGTAGATGGTTTTTCATAAAAGACTTCATTTTCACAAAGCTATCATTAGCATAGGATTCTGTATTAATACTTCGATCTGCCACATACCAGTGTTACCTCAATTTTCTAGTATCATAAAGAAGAGTATTATCCAACATACACTTAGTCAACCCTTTATCAATACAAAATAGACTACAAGTCATTGTCTTCGCTTTTTTGGTTCTCATTTTACTTGCAACCTGACAACCTGCATACCCTAGATTTCCATGCAATGTTGGAACAACCTAGATGCTTGTTTCCCTCTAGCTTTTTTCCCACTTAACACTGTTCATCACAGCTGATCAAAGCAGTGAGAGAAAAAGGTAAAAAAGACTTTTCCTTTTGACAGAGACTTTATTTCCAAGTGCCTGAAAACCAAGTCAGGGATAGAAGAAATTCATCCCTATGCAGCAACCTTGTATGAAGTCTGCAAGCAACTCAAGTCCTAAATAAAATTTCCTAAAACTGAACCTCTACATGATGGGCAAAGGTAACTGCATTGTCTCCGTAGACTGTTAGTCCAAAACTCAATGGACTGCAAACAGGCAAGTCTGAACTGACTCATGTATCATAGTATTTAAATCCAGAACAAAAGAGGCAGGAAAAAAACAAAACCAAAAGGAAGAACACCCAGCAATCTTAGCCATGTAATTTTTACAGTTCAGAAACACTGAGAAAATAATTGCTCTTCAAATCATTTATCACCTTGATGTTCCCAGTGACCTTTTTACATTGTTCCTACTGACCCATTTCCATCATACAACACAGAACATTCTGGAGCCCCACTGTAATTTTGCATTTGTCTCAAAATTCACTGGACAGTCATGGCGTTGTAGAATTCACCTAAAGGGGGATATAACTGACCTGATTTTGTTCTTTGTCTGATTTTGTTTTGGATGCACAAAATAATTTTTTTAAAAAACCCTCGATATCTGCCTGCATTTCCTCCTGATGGTTTTTACTCTTTCTTTCTCCTCCTTCCCAAGTTTTCCACATATTTTAAATATCAGTATCTTTATGTGGCTTGAAAACAGACCTGACTGAGTTTCTTAGGAGAGCTGGCAAAAATTTCTGTTGTCTCTGGGGTACAGACAAAACCAAACTGTCTCCTCCCCCACACATCCCTACAACCTGGCTGCTGTCTCAGCAGGGACAGCAGCAGCAGCTGGACTCACTCTCCAGAAGCAAAACAGACCAGAGCCACCACTGCCTGTTACTAGAGCCATTTTATTGTCACCAGCAAACTCCTTCCTCTCTCTTTACCTATGCCCAGACTTATTTGACTGAAGATCCATCTTCCATATTGTCACAATTTCCAATTAAAAAAATAACAAACAAAAAACCCAAAACCCCAAAAAATCAAACCAAACCAGGATCTGGAATCTATCTTGTATGAACTAGAGAGGGTAAAAAATGGACCCTTAAGAAATAATTTCTTTATATGGGACTGAATGGCAACTGGCTGGGGCACCACTGTGGATCAGAAACATTATTCTAGCCACTGTTATAGCTTTAATACAATGGGCAGAAATAAATTCTGGGAGCTGGCTGTTTGTTAATGTATTTTCCTAAAAGCCACTAGTAACTAACCCAAAGCATTAACTGCACTCTTTTTTTTTATTATTTTTTATTCATCCCGTTTTAAAACAATAAACTAAAGTGGAAAATAAATCCGAACCCAGGACTAATTCAGAAGCATTTTTCAGAGGTGTTAGTGTTTCTTCTTTTTTTAAATTTCTAAAAGCATCAGCTTCCAAAATGAACAAATGACAGCTTTAAGTAAGAAAGAGCATATAAAGAAAGCTACAAATGTTCAAGTCTTTTCTGATTTTAACAGGCAGGACTGTGAGATGGCTCAAACACTTTGGAAGTCTGGAAGCTCTTTGGTTTCCGCCTGTCTGTGCCTTAGGTGTACCGAGTGACCACAAGTAAGCTGTCCCAATTAATATTATAAAAAGGACTGGAAAGTGTTTTGAAATCTGTAATGGAAAACACCACCTAAGGGCAAGGAGATATGAGCCAGGAGCAGTAAGAAAGCTAAGGAAGAGGAAGCTAGAAAGGAAGGACAACTGATCCAAGGGGTGGCTGAGATCCAAGAGAGCAGGATCAATTGTCAGTGGCGCTTAGCACAGGGGGCTCAGAAGGAAACAAGATCTCCTGTAAGGTTTTCATCTGAGGGAATTATCAGGGTGGTCATCTGAGATGAGAACTCTATGCAAATTCAACCAGCCCGCAGGGCCCTGATGCCCTGCCTGCACTGACCTCCCAGGAGCCAGCTCTAAAAAGACAGATGAGGAAGCTGATGATTAACACTGCAAACAGGTGATTAGTGGCTACCAAACATCAGTGCATGAAGGCATCTCAGCCAGCACGTCTGCCATGAAAGGTTATGTACCATGGTAGCTAACTGAGGAGAATTCCTGGTCACCCTTGAGGCAGCCTTAGCGTGAGAAGAGGTGAGATACCAACCCAGAACCTGTTGAGCACTATGTCTTTATTTTCACATCCACATGCTACCATGGTTCACACACGGTTCCTGCGGTGTGGCTGGTCCTCCGTGTCCTCACAGGATGTCTGCTTTTGGCCATGCCCTGTAGTGAAGGCTCCAATTGCTGCCTCCTTTGCAGTGAGCTATTGCTGCAGCTGAGGAGCTTGGTCTGGGCCATCCAGCCCAGTGCTGCTGTGGCACTGAGGGCACCGCTTTGCTCTGGCAGATCAGAGAGTACACAGCAGCATCCGTGACCACAGAAATACACGCTGTATTTTATAAATGTGTTACATCTAAAACTGTGGTACTAGAACTAGTGATTAATTCCACATGCTCACACTGGGACCCTCACTGACAGCACAAATCAGTATCATGGTTCTGGGTGCTGAGACCTACACTTTGAGCAGTTGCTATTACTTCCGATATTTCAACTTGACACACAAGGACTTATTTTTTAAGAGAAAAAAGCTCTCTGCAGTTCCCATTAGTAGTAGACACATTTGATGCTACCCATTCTGTCAAAATGTCGGCTTTTTATGCCTTTGACAATGTATCTAAATTATCCACTCAGCCTAAAGCCTGGGGCAAAATACCCACTGCATTAATACAAGTTCTGGAGAGGTCACGATTGTAGCCTCATCTGACAACATTGGTAGGATGAGGAAAGAGTTGCCCATGCTCAAGTCTACAAAAACCGAAAAACTATTGATGTAAATTTAGCAGCAACTGGAAACAGTTCCCTTTATACTTACAACTCTTCCATAACTTACAAAAGCATAAAGAAGGTAAAAAAAAGGAATCCAAGTGAAGTATCACAAGGGATCAGACTCAAAGTCACCAATCAATTTAGATGTCAGGAAAAAATACAGAAGATGAGGGTCTCTGCCCAGAACTTCCTATGTGGCTGTGGAGAAAAGGTTTCACATCAAATGGGACTTGACATCTCAGCTCAGTATCTCTGCTCTCCACCCTGTCAAATGCACCAGTAAGTGAAATGACCAGATAATAGGTGTGTTATGAGTAGCTCGCTGCACCTGTACATGCTTTGAGATGCCTTTTTGTAAGTGTAATGATGTCAAAGTTCTTTCACTTTTAAAAAAGAAGCTGGAATTAATTTTTTTTCTTCATTACTAATGACTATTTTAAGGGCTTGTCTGCACATTAAATCACCAGTGGACTGAGTCAGGATGAGAATTTAAGCCTATAGCTGAGTATCTTCATATCCAGCTCCTCAGGAACAGAAGTGCTTGCTCCAGAACAGCACCCTCAGTAAGGCTCACATGTAGCTACTACTAAAGAGCATTATTGGACCGAGTTCTATTCCTGGGCAAGTCTAGAAATTTCTGAGCTGATAATCAGTCAGTTTGTTTACCAACACCTAGAGCTGCTGAAACAAACATTAGTTTTTCATTTCATTTACAGCCTAAGACTTGTAAGCATTGCCCTGCTAAGGTAATTCCAGTTCCCCTGCACACACACAGGTGAAGCTGCTGTTTCCTTCCAATGAACAGGAAGTCCCATACAGCCAAGAAAGATGAAAAAGAGGAGTCTGAGAAACAGGCTCACTTGCTCACTTCTGACCTATGATAATAATTTCATGGAGTGCCAAGGTCAACAAACAACAGGATCCTACAAGTGACTGTTTTCATCTCATGGGGGCAGCTGGGTGGGAAATGGTTTTTCCTGTGCTGTCAAAGTACATTTTCATGTCCTTGAAAATACTTTGGGTCTGTAACAGGATGAAACACAAGCCTGAAAATTTGTGCTCTGTTTCTGTAAAACATATACAACGAAAGGAACTCCACCCATCCCAGAGTAAACAAATTCATGGATTACGTACTTGGTGCTGGATCTGACCTCAGTTTTCAGCTGGCTCCACTAAGCACCCCGACCATCAGGGCAAGAAGTTTCTAAGACCTTCCCTCTGCAGCTTGTCCTTCCCCTCCACATACCCTCTGCTGTGCTCCACAGACTCCATGCTGAACTGCCTGACCTCTTCCTCAGAACACTGGTAGGTCTGTTTTTACTGGAAGTTTCATTCTTAACAAGGTATCACTATTCAAGAAACAACAAAAATCTTTTGTCACTTAAGCCCGCTTTTAAGCATTATCTTCTCACTATGTGGACCACGCTTCTACTTGAGGACTTGGTTGTTTCCAGGTACTGCAGCTGGCACTGAACTACCCATGAATAATAAAATAAATTACTAAATAAAAATTGCACAGCTCTGGTGCTCTTCGATAGATGTGATAGTCCCTGCACATGATGGCCGATAACCCCCAAAAGCACTGAACTCCAGACAATGAAAGAGGAGAAAGCACATCAATCAAGTCCTACCACGCATGGGAAAACCACAGAACACAAAGGAACATGAACAAGGATAGTGTACACCCCTCCTTTTCCACATATATATGCACTCCCTATACTATCTTCCCAAGCCCCTCTTGCTATCACTGCTGTTCACCTTTGCAAATAACAACTTTTAGAAAATTCATCTAAACCAGTGAAAAGCTGGAACTGAAGAGGAGAAGGAGCAAAGGTTTGCCTGGTGGGTGTTCACAGGCAGCTAAGGACTGCTTTGCTGCCCATCTACCACTCACAGTTATGGGAGATGATTAAAGCTCTGATCCTGTCAAAAATACTTCAACACCCACTCATCTGTGGTTGATGGCAAACTCTAGTGAGAGAGCATTGCTACCAAAGCAAGTTATAGAAAGGCATGAAAACGTGATTCTTCCCCTCTCTGTAGGCACTCTAATCCGTACAGTATGAGCCTGCATTTTCCCAGTTGAGAAGGACTTTGAGTTTCATGGTTAGGCCTTAGTCTTGTACTTAACCCAATGGGAAAGATCCACTAGGGCCTTGGTCTGCCTAAATACATCAATATGTATTTCCTTTTCCAAGAGTAAATTAATTTAAAGTAAATAAAAAATCGATTTAAAAAAAATTTTTAAAAGTACATTGGCTGGAGTCCATACTGAGTATTGTATAATGTATACATTTTATCTCTTCCTGAAAGTCACAGTGTTAAAAAAGTCTTTTATTTCAGTTTTATACAATAAACCGTGTTCCCCACATCAGTCTGAAGGCCCCACAGTGATTTATTAGCTTTGCCACCCCCCCTACCCAGCCAACAAACCATCTGAAACCTGCTGGGGCACAGCAGGGATCAGAGGGCAGGATTTGAGCCCTCACAAGCTGGCATGGCTGGGATAAAAAAAGGGAGCAAACAGGCAAGTAACTTCTCACAGCTGCTTTTGTGTGGCTCACTGGTGATCTGAATGCACTATTGATTGCTCAGTACTAAAACAGATTTGTGGCCCCTACGTGTGCAAGACAGGGATCTCCTTCAACTCTAATCTCTAGCAGCTGCCAAAGACTTAAATGGCTTGTAGTTGGCTGGCACACCAAAATCAGCGGAGATTTTAGGACTACTTGCCTAAGGGGCAACTGTCTGCACTGGAACCAATGGAAGTCATTCTCCAGCCCCGTTTGGAACAGGATGAGGCCTCCCAAACATTGCAATGTATGAAGCATTCAGACCATACCTGAGAAGCACACCAAAGAAAAGAAGTGACTGCAACCCCAAGAACCCACACCAACCAGAAACCTACCTGTCCCTGTGGTTTCTTGTTGAGGATATACTCTCCTGACATTTTCAACAAGGCTGGAAGTGCAGTGGGACTGCTCTTCTGTGAAACCTCCCAGAGGCATTGCTACCAACGTCTCCTCATAAGTGCAGTGTTCTTAAAATTGTGATAAATAGAATTTACTTGGCAATACTGAGGCAGCATCACCCTAACCCACACCTTCAGTCTTTTACTGCTCCTGACCGACAATTGTGGTTTCTGTTAGGGAAGAATTCAAGGGTGACTTTTTTCTCTTAGCTAAAACTAGAAATCCAACCCAATTATTAGCATTCTGCTGAGTGAACACAGGCACCAGAGTCAAGATACTGATCCCCTCCTAGACAAAATACCTTCACAATACACTTTTGCACACAAGAGCTTATACATATTTTTGTACAGGAAGTTTAACAAAAACTTTCAACCAGTCCATCCGTTTCCTTACATCTGTTTAGTGACGCCTACCTTAATATAATTCTCTTGTGCTGGTTGCTAGGTGAAACCTTTAGCAGGATGGTGAAATTTATTGCAAATGGTCAAATTTCTCTTTAATGCAATGTTTGGCAGAAGAGGAATTCACCCAAGATTTTGAGTGGGATGGTATGACTGGGAAGTTGTGGAACTGGAAGTATAATGGAGCTTTTCTTAAAAAAAGTATGTTACGACAAAAAACTATCCTTTGAAACAGCCATAAAGAAAAAAAAAAAAGAAAAAGAAAGTTTGCTACACTGTCTCCTATTTCACAAAACATTCCCACATTAACTGCAATAAGCAAATCAAGAGCAAAGTTCAGCCTTCAGCATTAGTCTAAAACAGGATTTGTTTATACTTTTCAAAACGGATGCAAAGGAAACAGGCATTGAGGAAAACCATGCATGCAGCGACATTTTTTCAGGAAACTTCAAACCTCCTCGAGTTAATTTAGATTCTACATCCTATTATTGTGGGAAGAGACCCGCTCTGTTTTGCAGTAACCAAAACACGACGTTATCCCAACATGCCTCCTAACAGCATTCCCAAGCAGCTCATACAACCCTCAGGAAGTTTGCTAACAGCAAGGGCTGCTTCAAGCTGGGGAGTGAGTAGGAAATCTCCCCTCACACGCTACTTATTTATTTTCAATAGTCTGCTTACACACAAAACGTCCCGGAGCCAAACGCAACCAGATGGGCGGGTTACTAGCCTCGCTGCTGGGCGAAATGCCAGGGCTCCTTTCCTCGCCCCCTCCCCCTTTCTTTCCACACACATACACACACCCTCCCTTCGTACTTATTTATTTATTAAAGGGTCAAAAAAGAAGCCCCACGCCGCAGGGGGTTGGCGGCAACGCAGAACCCCTCTCCTCCCGGGACTGCCGACCAAGGCCGGACAGGGCAGCGCAGGGAGCGGCCGCCCCCCCCTCACCGCCCGCCGCCGCCGCTGCCATCCCCGCCGCGCTCCGGGGGATCAGGAGGCCGGCGGGGGCAGCGCCCCGGGGACCAGGGGCTTCCCCCTTCGCCGCCGCCCCGGCCGCGCTCCCCGCTTCCTTCCGCCGGGTTCCCCCCGTCCTCGCCAGCGGGTCCCCGGTACTCACCGCCGGGCGGCTCGGGCAGCGTGGAGACCGAGGTCTGTCCCATGGCTTGGCCGGGAGAGGCGATCACGCCGCCCGCCGGGCGCGCAGCCTCCGCCACGGCTGTTTCCGGGGGGCCATCTCACTTTTGGCCGGGGCCGCGCTCCCCGCCGGCTGGCGGGGGGCGGCTGGGGGCCGGCGGCTGCCTGTCATGCCGCCGCGATGCCGGGACGCCGGTGGCTGCGGGACCGCCGCACCCGCGGTTCCACTCCCGCCCTCCCCCCCCCCCCCCCCTACTCCTACCCCCACTCCGCCCCGGGGCACCGCCTCGCCCCCGCCCGGCCGCGGAGGGGGCCGCGCTTCGCCGTGCCCTGCCCAGATACCAGCTGCGGGAGGGATTGTAAAAGCCTTTAATAAATACAAAAGTAAAAAAGTAAAAAAGTAAAAAAGTAAAAAAAAAAAAAAAAAAAAAAAAAAAAAGCCTTAATTATACGGAGACTGGGAAAGACGGTGCTTATCTGGCGAGACTGCTTTGCGTGCTACCGCCCCAAGCCCCTGCCTAACCCCTCGAAGTCCAAAACGCTGGTCCAGACATAATATTATTTCCACTCTTCCTCTGAAGGTGTGGTGAAAACCTGTGCTAGCTGCCAGGAGTGATCCGGCATGCTCTGAGGCATGTCTCTGGTGGCGGAGTAGCTCCCGGGATGTTTTGTCCCTTGTTTTGCTGTGACAGAGGTCTCAAAAAGTGGCCAACCCTTCCCTCTCTCGCAGGTACTGTTAATAACCGAGGCACTGTTAATTTCAAAAGAAAGAAGACAAGTCTAAGATAGCAGCAGCCAGATAGGGCCCTGCTGTAACAAGGGACAAGATGGCACGTAATCAGTTGGATAAATTAATGGGAAAGATGGGGAAAAACAGAGGTCCTGCATAGCACAAGGGCAAAAAGGAACAAGGGTTTGCTTTGGTTTTCTTAACACCTACCAGTAGGCTAAGCAGCAATACAAACTTAATCCTGGAGAAAGTGGGTAACTGTTACCAGCGATTTAAAAAAAATGAAAACAACAACAACAAAGTGTATATACATATAAACCCAAGTGCCTAATAGCTGTTGGCTGTCCAGTATCTAGAAACACGCAGGGAAATGCATACACGTCACAGGAGGACACTCATGGCTCATCTGAAGAACATCTATTAGACACTTGGTGAAATTACTATGGTTTTTGAGTCTCCTGGAAGTCCTAGAACACTTGGCTGAAGAGATTTCTGACCTGCTGGTCTTCGTGTGTGTTGTCACAGTGGTGACGTTTCAGGATGTGGAGAACTGTGTTAGTGTAGAGCCTGTCCTTGGGAAGTGAGTACCAAAGGCAGCTGCAGCCTGGGTAGCCTGACATCAGTTATAAGCAGAAGAGATGTGTTCATCGCATAATACATCTTGAATAGAGAGGAGGACAAGTAATGCTACTATTCTCTCTGTTTTTAAAGAAAATAGGTCTTGGTAAACAATTCTTAGAATCATAGAATCATAGAATAGGCTGGGTTGGAAGGGACCTCAGAGATCATCGAGTCCAACCCTTGATCAATTACCACCACAGTCACTAGACCACGGCACTGAGTGCCATATCGAGTCTCTTTTTAAATATCTCCAGGGACGAAGAGTCCACCACCTCCCCAGGCAGCCCGTTCCAATGTCTGATCACCCTTTCTGTGAAAAAATTCTTTCTAATATCCAGTCTGAACTTACCCCGGCACAATTTGTGTTTCTTGTATTTCTTTATTTTATGCTATTAGATATTAAATTGCCAGAGGTACAGGTTTGAGTGTAATAGACTTCTGCTAGGCACTTGAGTCAGTAAGAGAGAAAAAAGTGAGGACAGCACAAAACAAATAAAGCACAAAGAGAAGAAGAACTAAATGAAAAGAAAACGCATTGTCCAAGGAGCACTAGTATTTAATGAGGGTATTTCTGTTGAGGAGCTCTGGGGAAGCTCTCCAGTGTTTTCATCAGCTATCTAGAGAACTATTATTTCAAACAGCTTTTAAAGACTGAATAAATAACTGACAGCACTTTTAGATGTAGTAAATACTACCGGGGTCATAATGAGGACAAGGCAGTAACAGAAATATATGGATTATATAATAAACTCATCTCTTTCAAACAATTAAGTTTTAATAGGGTCAAAACAGGAAAAAAGTCAGACTTTCAGGACAATGCAACACAACCTATAGAGCCATGGAAGGTAACTTGAAAAGCTGTTCCATGTAGGGGCTTGGAGAAATTCAACATTGAGCTTTACTGAACTAGTTCTGGTACAGAAGGAAACTGATATTCATTTATAGATGTGAGAATAGGAAAGGGGTAGGTAGAAATCCCATTTCATCGTTGCACTTTTTATCAGACAGAAAGTGCTGTTCCATATCCATTGTTGTTTGCCCCTTGAAAAATGATGCTGATTGATGGAAGCTCAAAAGGGATCCACAAGATGAGAAGGAAAACAAAGTGCTCTATAACAAAAGGCTTGACTGGTGCAGATGCACTGAGGAAAGGCTGACATGTTGCATTTTAACTTAAAAATGCCTTTGTGAGGAGAAAAATGGCATTACAGCACTCCTGGAAGTCCAGACACTGAAGGCAGAGCTCTTTAGCTGCCATGTTCAAATCCAGGTCCCATACAGATCACTGAGTTGAAGACAAATGAGTGGGGCAAGTGCAGAAGCATCATGCTGAACGCTGCAGCAGGAGATAAGTGGAGGTAGGTGGCCTAATGGTCCCTTTTTCCATCATCCAGGGTAAGGTAAGGGTGGCATGCTGAACAACAATCTCCCATCACTTACTTCTCAAGAAGTTTTTTGCAGTGATTTTCCTCTTCTCTTTTCCTTACCTGAAAGAATTGCTTTAAAAGGTTTTGTTTTGAAAAATTTGAGTTGCCTCTTTGGAGCCACTCATAAACAGGAATATAAAAGAGTTCCTGTCTGCCTCCAGTGAATCTCATTAGTTTTATTACAGGAATTTGTGTTGCTCTGCTATTTAAAAGCCTAGTTTACAATGCAGAAGTATATATCATCTACCTGTAATGGTTTTGGTGAAGGTAATAAACTCCTCAAGATCAATTTGTAATTGAACTCGTGCATGTCAACTAGTTGCCAATTTCCTTTGTTTTGATGGGAAGGTTTTGGTTTTTGTTTGGTTTTTTGTCACAAAGTAACTGATGGTGGTGAGTTTCTTGTATGTTTTCTTTGCAGCCAACTCATTTTTAAGGGTCCTTTGTTCATATATATGGTTACTGTTTTAGAAAGCAGCAGATGTCAGATCTAGTTTAGGGAAAATATATGTTAATTCATAGCACTAAGAGATTACACATTACATTGAATAAGAAAACTAAGCTTCTGATTATAAAGGTTTAAGCAAAAGACAAACTTGTAAGAAACAAAGTATTTACTTGAATTAGAAAATCTAAAGGTCTTATTAAGACGATTTTTACTCATGATGGACTGGGAACATTCAGTTCTATCCCCACAGATTCTTTATTCAGCTTTTGTAAAGTGGGCAAAAAAGAATACTTTCTCTTGACCTTGAACATGGAATACTATTTGAATACATAAAATAGTACTGTTCCATACAATACTTATGACTTATTCCTTTATCTCCTGCCTAAAGATGTAAAGGGGAAATGTACACATCTAAGACTACTCACAGTTATTAACAATCATCTAATTAGAAAAAACAAAACAAACAGTTGTCTGCTTAGATCATGCTAATCAAGTCATTCAGGTTAAGATTACAGCTGAGTCACCAGTAGGAGGGAATGAACCCTGAATCCTCCACACTGTATGAAAAGACATCTCCCAGTGTGACCTATGAGAGAATCTGGACCACTGAAAGCAAAGATATATTACATTTCTGTGATGTAGTGTTGTATTTATTTAACTGCCTCCACAGAGAAGGGATTATAGCATCCTACTGACATTCCCATATAGGCATCCACTCAAAATGCATATATTTAGTATTCAGTTCTATGTTAGTATTCAGTTATTATGCAGTATGATAGAGATATTTTAATCTGTGCACTAAATTTCCAGTCATGTTGATAGCTGGCATTTAGGACAGTTAAAAGTTTATGGATATAATAACATTTGATAACAACTGATTCTAACAGACATTTGAGACTGCAACTATGTAGACAAAACACATTTTATACTTTTTCTCTTCAGGATTTAGATTACTTTATCTATGATGGTTTGTATGTATGTTCTGCTTTGCTTTTAAACAGCAAATTGGATGACACACAAATAGACTGCTCAGCATTTTGTAGTTATTGTATTTTTCTGGGGTTTCTGCACAGTTACTATCAAAGGAAAAATGGCCTAGGATGATACTAAAATTCCCACCATCATTTTAGCCGGGACTAATCTTACACTGAAGAAAATACTGCAACAAGATGCTAAAATATGAGTATGTCTTCTATCAGGAGGGGTAGCTGAAGCTCAGATGATAGGTAGAACAGGTGCAAGTAGGTTGTGCCAAACTCTTCTGACACAACATCAGCATTGATGGGATTCCTGGACCCAGTGTCCCAATTAGATTTCAGTGCCCAGTAGTAATATCATGGTTATCTGACCGTCTCATGCTGTGTGCAGTTTGTTGCTTCTTAAGTAATAATGTTTGGCAGAGTATTAAATATGCTGCTAAAATGGTACTCTGCTCTCCCTCAAGAACTGAAATCTTCTACAGAAGAAGAATGGCTTCTTCATGAACTTAAGATGTGTTTGCAAAACAAGAATATTGCATCTGTACAAATGTCTGGCATGAAGTATCTTTCAAGAGAATGTAAAACTTCAAAACTGTTCCCAATAAAGAATGAAATAATACACACAATAATCTATCTAACACATCAAAGAGCAAATTCCCTCTCATCAAATAAAGCTTCAAAGACAGCTGTATTTCAGTGTGTTTACTATATTGGGATGACTGAGAGCAAATAGATGACCTACAACTTATAGGATACTGTTGACAGGGAGTGAGACCTTTACCTATGGAAGCTCTGAGGGGGTCAGAGTCGTTCAGGATTCAGGTGACCTCAACTCCCATCTCAGTGTCTGTTCTTATCTTTCCTCCACAACCTTGCTGACATCACAGGTGGGAAAGGAGCACAGCTGGGCAGGCTCACTCCTGGTGATCTGGCAGAGGCAGGTTTTCTTTCTGCAAACAGCTTATGCACTTGCAAACTTGTTTGCTGCTCTAAATTATTCACCATAACAGTTTGTAAGCAAATTTCAGACACTGGGAAGCAGGTACATGGCAGCTGCTGTTTAATAATTTATTATCCAGGCTGTATGCTTAGGTTCCCTCAGTTGTGGAGTTCGGTTTAGGTCCTCTGACTTAGTGGGGCTTTCTGCAGCTACAGGAAACTTATGTGATAACTGCATCATTATGGATTAAACAGTGCCAAATGCTTATAGATCTATGTATGCAGTTTTATCATCTGATCTGTGACTACTGTTGTAGCCTTTACCTTATATTACCTCTCCCTTTATTAGGTAACTGCTTGCTGAGTTGTTCTAGGAAACAGTTCTACAAACTTGAATTTTGCAAGTATGTTGAAAAATCCCCATTCTCATTTTTCTAACAGCTTGTCATTTCTTATGGTACTGTATTCACTGAGTTTTAAAAGCAATTTACATAACATGTCTGTTTGAAAGGGAGAGAATAGAAAGAAAATGGTCTCAATACAAACATTTTGGGAGTCACAGAGAACAGATCTACTTGGCCCTTATGCATGCTCCTCAGGTTCAGAAACTGCTCCCCCACTCTTTTTCATTTATATTATTCTTAATAACAACTCTCAATATTAATGTTGTTCATTTGTGATCATTTGCTTTGTGCCTTGGACTCCTTGATGCCAGCATCACCTGTTGCAATATGTTTTGCTCTGCATGGCAGCCCTGTGACAGGACAGGACTGCATTTTCTTTCCATGCAGAAAATAACCATCAGAATTTTTCCAATAAAGCGTGTTTATCACCAGGTATCTTTTTTGTCCAGGGTTCCAGATTTACGATGAAAGACAAAAAGGACTACATTAAAAATTATAAATAGCATTCTGCCTGTCCTAGTTCAAGCCACTGGGGAAACGGAAAGCGATGGCGTAAAAATGACATGCTGGAGTGTAGAGTTCCTCAAGAGTCAGGTTTCTGCCAGGTTTTCACAGGCTTTACTTGCTGCAGGTTCATTTCAGTAGTTAAAACGGAGCTGACTGGCCCCTTTACTGATACAAGCTGGCACATGCCCAGCAGAAAAAATGAAGTAGTGCAGCTAAAAGCAGCTGGAGGTCTGCTCTTATTGTGGGACGACACCTTTCTTCGCCCACCTCTTCCTTATGGCTTGCTGCACCTTTCATGGTGTTCACCATAGTGATGGTCACAGTACTGGAGTCCCTAATTTCAAGTCAACATTTCATGCAGAGGATCCTACTGCCTGGACCGACTCCCCTTGCATGGTGTTTGTCTCTCCCATCTGGGCTTAATGGCAGCCTTCAGATGCCTCCTGCCTGCTGCTGCTGCAGCAAACCTCAATTATCTGTGAGAACTTCTGTGATTTTGTTTTATGAACTTCATTCTCCTGTTTGTTGAGCAGTGCCTCCTTGCTTCAAATAAGTCATCCATGCTACTAGTCCAGCTGCACGAACCATTTTTCTTAGAAAAATCCCTTCTTTCTGCTCTTCAGGGCATGTGTGGTGTTTGCTGGCTGCAGCTTTCCCTCTACAGCTCCTTAATGAATCACTGCTTTTTGGCACTGAGGCAAAATAAACACACCAGTTTGGATGCCTTTGCCAAACATACATACACTTAGAGCCGGTTTTGAATGATAGAAAGCAAAAGATTTAATGAAATGTGCAGGCTGGGGAGCTAAAAGTTGTGGAAAGTCAGAAAATGCAGATCTGAAGGTCACAGCAGTCCAGCTAGCACAATAGTTTTTCATGTTTTGTATATTTTCTCAAACACATGGAGCAGGAGTACCATTGGTTTATCAGCTACAGCTCTCACTAGCAAAGAACACTCACAGAAAGCTCCACAGGGGTGCAGGACCGCTCATCAGCATCACTCTTAGGTGCACACCTCTCTCTTTCCTTGTCTGTTTATGAACTGCTTCAGTGTAATTACACACAGCAGAGCAGAGCAGATTTTTACACTGATGCTTCCTAGCCTGTGTAAAGGGGGAAAGATGTGGAAGAAAAAATTTGGCAGGCATACTGAATGAAGTTTCTCAGTTGCTGGAGCCAATGGTGTACATACGCTGTCACGCATTTTGGCCCCTTCATAGTGCCTGAGCCTGTCTGTGACTTCAGCACATCCATTTGCTCTTGCTGACTTGAGTGAGAATTGAGGACATGTTTTGAAAGTGTTTGGCACAACTGTTCCTCTAGTTCCATTCCATTCAATCGGATTTTAGAATGAATTTAAATGTATTTCTGGACTACAATTAGCTCTGAAGGACAGAAGACCACAGGGGACGGGCTCTTTTCTCGTTAAAAGTGCAGCTGTAAAGACACTACCTTAAATGATATCCTAAATGCCAGCAAAGTTTGAAACCTGGAGTAGTGCCTGATTAACTGCCAAAAATCTGATTAATCTCTGCCTTTGGCAAATCAAATTCATTCCCTATGAATCTGGTTTGCTACAGAAATCTCTCGTCCAAAATAAAAGTTTCAGCCTTCAGTTTCATTTCCCCTCATGATTCTACTACTACAAAAATGTGGACCTTGTTTTTACCCTAGTGGGAAAATGCATTTATTCCACTCTCCCATGGCTCAAAAACATCTGAAAGATTCTTCCTCCAAGCTTAAGAAAAAGAGGGGGGAAAGACTTCACCTTTTGGCAAAGATACAGAATGGAAATTTTTGACTCAAAAGAGGATTTTCAAAATAAAATAAAATAAAATATAAGAAGCATGTGAAAACAAGGGGTTATAATGGAAACTATTTTCAAAACCAGCTCTAAAGTAAGCACTGCTGTTCCAGAGACACATGGTACTGATGCAAACATTGGTTTGAGGCCAAAACCCCTAGCATGCTAGTGGAATCCGGAAGAACTACAATATTAAATACACCTTAAAATATATGTCAGACATCTCCCTTTGTCTGTTCCACTTACTCTGCACAGCACAACACTGTGCACTTAATTCATCAGTGCCTGCAGAGTAACAGAATAAGGGGCCAGTGCTCTCCTTCTCTTTGGCTGGGTTCTTTCCTGCACCTCACACTTGCCAAATGGTCTTCTGCAAGACCAGGCTTATTATTCCCATTGTGCAAATATTGAGCCAATATCCACTTTCCATCTGCAGCATTTATACAGCATCTATGATTACAGCATGTGGGCACTCCTCACTGGCTCTAGGGAAATATTATTACCCCAAAGGCAGAATTTCCACATTCATCTGGAAGAATCGGGAGAAGGAGGATGCTACAAAAGAGCTGAGGACATCCTGCTCAGCTGCACTCTCCTTGTTGGCAGACTATCCTTGCTATCTTCAGTCTGAGACTTCCAGTTTCTCCAAGGCAGCTGGCCTGGCACTAGGCAGGTTTTTTCTGCTGCTACCGTAGAAAAGCCCCTTTTTATAACCACCATGATTACAGCTATGGTGCTTCGCCAGCACCTTTGCCAATTGGAAGAGCCCACAACTGGTTAAAAGTATTCTAATAAAGGTTGTAAAATTAATCTCCTGCTCCTGTGCAGCCTGATTTTTCTGTGGATTTGTGGCTTTTGCTCTCATTTCTTGCTTTGTTATAAAATGCAGACATTAACTGAAAGTTACCCCAGGAGCAGGGCTGGTGGAGCATCCACCTCTGCCACTCCAAATTCTCCAGAGATTTTAATAGAGGAGAAACACCCCTTCCCTGCCAGCTCTGTCAGGCAGCAGATAATTTCAGAGCACTGACTCAGGCTGGTTCTTCTCTGCCAGCACCAGTGCCAGCTACCCACAGGGCTCAAGAGTCGTCATTAGAAGCCATTGTACTTGAGCATTTATCATACAAGCCCATTTCCTTTGGGAAGTCAAAGCAAATACTCTGGCTTCACGCCTCCAAGCACGTGTGTGTGGCTGCAGCTACCTGCTAGCTCCAAGAAGGAACTCAGCCAGAAACAACCAGCTGCTCCCCAGCTCTCCAGGGGGATGGACAGCAGCTGCTCCCCAAGTCACCATGGAGTGTGGATGTGGGGACAGAAAAGAAAAAGTGACCCCTTGGTTTTCTGAGCACTTGGCCCTCTGGCTTTTTTCTCCTTAATGATGTTCTGCAGGAGCAGGTTGGTTCAGCCCAGCCTTGCAGCACTCCCCCAGGATGCATCTCCAGGTAAGGGCTGGTAGGGCAAAGCGATGGTGGGACCTGTGGGGCTCAGAAGCTGCAGACATGGCAAGCACTGGGGATGGCAAAGCATACAAGATGCTCTACCAGGGAAGAGCAGCAGCCAAGAAGGTCACACAGCCTCATGAAGACTTACAGGGTCAGTGGATGCTTCTCTGCAGGGACAGGGCCCTGTACAAAATTTTGAGTAATGTAAAAAAGGTGTGACTGGTTCCAAGATACAAGGAGATCCAATTTCATGCTTATATGCACGCCACCCACCTCCGTCTCTACACCCGTTTTTGTTTGAACCTTCAGAATCAGCTGCTCTCTTTCATTCTCCAAACTGGATATAGCTTTCTCCTCAATAGGTTTTACATACCATTCTTTCCTAAAGCTATCCTTCATGTTGGGTTACGTATAATCTCTGTTTAACTTCCATAAAACCAAGTGGATTGCTGTGGATACGGAGGGTTAAAAAGGGTCAGGTTTTGCACCCTTGCCAGTATGCTGTAGGGGAATTCTGGTCTAGTAACCTGCTAACATCTCCCTGGGGAAGACTGGTTTCAATGAGACAGAAAGCCTGGACAACTTTGCCTTAAGCTCCTCCCATACACATGGCATTTGGTCTTTACACGGCAATTGTTTACATCAGGTCTAAATCTGTGCTTTTTAAAAAGATTTTTGTCTATCATTTTGCTTTGAAACTCTAATGCATCATTCATTTCCTTGCGGGTGGCCAGAGGAACCCGCGTGCTTTAATCACCCTAGTCCTGGGGTGGTTTTTTGTGCTGCTCCAGATCATGTTTAGCTCAGGTTCAGTTACAAAACCCACACATAAGGAAACTAAAACAATTACATTAACTAAGGCAGGAATGCCATATGGTTCTTGTGAAAAGTGCTTTTACTAAGACTAAACATTAATACTACACATTATTCTAACTACCTGCTTAATACAGCAGATTTTTAATGTAGCATATTTAGTTAGTTAAAATGAACAAATTTCATTAAATTAAAATTCAGAGGTATTAAAGCCAGATGGGTTGCAGAGAGAAAAAAAATGCAGATACTTCTTTTACAGCTAATGTAAATGTAAAATTGTTTTCAACTACCACCAAATTGAATTGTGCTGGCAAACTTTCACAGAAATGCCCATGAAGCTACCTTTTCTGCAAGGAAAATCCACTTAAAAGAAATAATACTTTTTTTTAAAACGCTGAAAAGCTGATGTGGGAGAGCCAGTAATAAGACCTTTACAGATATGTTTGAGCTTTTTTATAGAATAAATTGTTATGGTTGGAAAAGACGCCTAAGATCACTGTGTCCAACTGCCAACACCCCCTCCTTGCCAATCACCCCCCTCAAAAAAAAATACCATTACCAATAAGGCATGTCCTGAGGTGCCTCATCTATATGGCTTTTAAATACCTCCAGGGATTGTGACTCCACCACCTACCTGGGCAGCCCATTCCAGCACCTGACTACCGTCTCAGTAAAGAAATTCTTCCTAATATGTAGTCTAATCCTTCCCTGGTGCAACTTCAGGCCATTTCCTCTAGAGCTAGCATTATTTACTTGAGAGAAGAGGCCAGTACCCACCTCCCTACAACCTCCTTTAAGGTAGCTGTAAAGAGCAATAAGGTCTCCTCTCAGCCTCCTCTTCTTCAAACTAAACATTCCCAACTCCTTCAGACTCTCCTCACAGGACTTGTTCTCCAGACCCTTCACCAGCCTGGTTGCCCTTCTCTGAACTCACTGCAGCAGCTCAATGTCTTCCTTGTAGTGAGGAGCCAGGAGTGAACACAGCACTCAAGGTGCAGTCTCACCAGTGCCAAGTACAGGGGCACAATCATTCTGATACTTACAGGGAGAAAAAATACTTAATTTTACAGTGCTTATGTGTAGGAGACAAACAAACAAACCAAACCCAAAAACCTCAAGAAAACCCATACTGAAAGACAGAAAACACACATTTCCAAAAGTATCACCTGCCTGGGGATCCCTCATGGCCTCCTCTGCACTCCCTGCCACCATCAGGAGCCAGGCTGCAATGCTGAGCACCCTATAAAGCTCCAAGCCAGCCCCATGCCATGAAGAAATGCTGTCACAGGTACTGCAAGTAATATCCACTTGGCACTCTGGCTGTAGCACAGATGCATTTGGCTGTGGGGTACAATCTATAAAATGCAGCTTGGCATTATGCTCCTGTGTTTTCTGTAATGTCACTTAGAGAACTGTGCTCTCTGGTGTAGGACTTTCCTATCACTAGGCTATGTAAATAGTGGCCCTATTTTATAGGTCTTAATGGTGTTAAGAGGAGAAGATACTCTACATAAGACAGTCGAGCCCATTCTGTTTCTCTTTTTAAACAGTTACCCTTTTCATAAAAGCTGAGACAGTTCTTTGCGCGTTAGCAGCGTACCTCAGTACATAGATGTTTTCTCCCGAAAGAGTAAGGAAAAGTCTATACAAAGTCTCACCTACACAACTGATACACCCGGGGGAGGTGATCCTAAGCACTTTCAAGTGCAGATCCCACTCACTTAAATGCCTAAAATACAACACAAGATGTCAGAGTCTTCGTTTTCCCATGAACTGCGCAGTAAATATGAAACTCAACCTTGGTCACACATGGTGATAAAACCCAGTGCCTGTAAATTTATGAATGTAGCTGGCAGTCATTAAGTACATTATGTAGAGGTCAGGCTGACGGTCCCTTCTTTGTTTATTCCTTTTATTTAATGATCCATTGCTGGGGACATAATGAAAACTTTCGGCATGTTTTACAATGTATTTATGTGACCCAGAAGTGTGTCCAGTGCTTTTCATCCTCATTATCCGGACATGCTGAACATAAATCAGAGTGTGGTATGCAGAACTAGCATTTGATGAAAGCACAGAGTGGTTTGTCGTCTTTTTTAAATGTATACAGAAAAAATACTTGTTCCTTTCTAAAGCATTCTTTAAGAGAGATCACCTCTTGTTTAAGGAATAAAACTTTAATTTTCCACAGCTGAATTCTACAAAAGCCAAATGCCTCAGCATGGAATATTACACCTGGATTCAGGCAGACATCCATTCAGTCCAAGACAAAGTGTGGTTAAAATTGCTTTACATTGTCAGGAGTCAGATCCGCTCAGCTCAAGCTAGTCAAAGTTTATTTTTTCAAAGCTACAGGGATATAACCTTGCTCACCACTCTACTAACCACTGGCCTCATGAAGCAGGTCATGTCCATGGACAAGGGATGGTTCATCTTAAGTAAAATAATTTATAAAGTGAATTAATAGACTCATAGGATGACGGAAGTGAGGGGCCCAGAACTGAACAGAGGACTCGAGGTGCAGCATCACCAGTGCTGAGTACAGGGGCACCATCACTTCTCTTATCCTGCTGACCACACTATTTCTTATACAGGCCAGGATTTCTTTGCCTTCTGGACCACCTGGGCACACAGCTGTCTCATATTCAGATCATATTCAGGCATATCCATGAATAGATACATTATATGCATGCAAGTCAGTTGAATGATGGCCCAGGTATAAAGGTACAGGTTTTCTTGTGTGGCCAGCACCACTGTATCCTTTCTCAGTGCACAGATATTTGTGTTAAAACATCCTGTGAATCCTAGAAGTTTTTAGAAATATGAATAGGAGTTCCAGCAGAGAGATCTGGTGCAGTTTGAATATCTGTTTACCAGTTTAATAGAAAGGAAATTAAATATCTGAATTTTAAAGTGGTCTGTTAATAAATTAGTAGGTAAAAATATGGTGCAGGCAGCTTATTAAAAAATCTAGTGTTTTCTTATGATACGATAAATATTAGGTGATTTTATAAATAATTTTCCCTGTCAAGTTAACTAAGCTAATATAAGGTAACCAGAGCAATGAGGTTTTTGTTTGTATAAGTTGTATGGTAACAGTGGTTAACCAATGGACCATAACACCATATTAAGAAAAATTCATACCCTTTCTAAAGTTATTTTAGGCTGGTCTGGCTGTTAAATTTTACATTGAACATAATTTGTCTGACTGCTAACCCTTCCAAGTACCATGACATTATGTGCTTCCTCACTAAAAGCTGAGCCAGACTAAAGAACAAAAGAAAACCCAGAATATGAGGAGTGTGACTTTCTCCATAGAGAGAACATTTATGTGCATACACTATTAGTCTATTGCTAATAGCCTGGTACTGAACTGCCAAAATGAGATGTCATTCAGCTCATTGGTGCCATTCCACTGAAGTCACTAAAATGTGACAAGCAGTGACAAGCAATTTATACCTAATGTTTTATGAACTTGCTGGTGCAGTAAGTAACTGGAATACCTCCCTACATGTGTAGTGATGTGAACATGTAGGAGTTCCAGGTCTCCCTGTTTTCCCTGGCAAGGTACTTGACCAGCATTTTTTTCAGATCACACACCACACAGGTCCTCTGACTGTGTGTTTTTCACATACATGAAAAATCCTGTCCCCATTATAATTGCAATCAAGCCTTTATGAAGGCTCTCAGTACCAACATCAGCCAATGCCCTTATAGACAAGAAACTTATGTACATAAGTGCCAAATCACAAAATAGCTGAAAAGGAAGCAATCATCATGTGTCTTCGGGTATGAAATCAACTCCTTCCTGGACGTTTCCAAATTTGTAGGGTTATAGTGAAATTCCCTGTTCTCAGCCTTATTCAACTCATAGAATCATAAAATGGCTGGGTTGGAAGGGACCATCTGGTCTCAGCCTCTCTCCTGTGGGCAGGGATACCTCTCACTAGACCAGGCTGTACAAGGCCTCATCCAGCCTGGCCCTGAACACCTCCAGGGAGGGATCATCAACAACCACCCTAGGCAACCTATCCCAGTATCCTGCTACCCTCATGGTGAATATTTTTTTCCTAATATCTAGCCTAAATCTACCCTCTTTCAGCTTAAGGCCATTACTCCTTGTTTTATCACTACCCTCTCTGGTGAAAAGCCCCTCTCCAGCTTTCCTATAGGCCCCCTTCATTTATTGGAAGGCTGCTAATGTACTGGAACACCACCTACTTGTGCATTTTTTCTTGGCCCTTAAAAAGCTGACACAGTTTTTTGCATTAAAATTCAATCTAAGAAACCTGAACACATGCTCATGTTTCACTGCTTGCTGGTTATTAGGATAATCTGCAGGAAACAACGTAACAATAGGGCATTGTTTTTGAATGTGAGCAAAAGTTTACAACAGCCTGCACCCAACCCTGACTTCTTGACTCCCATTCCCTTTGCTATGAAGAAAGCACATGCTGTGTGTAGTTGCTTCAAAGTTTTTTCTGCCATTTGTTGCAGGCCAGAAAAGAATAAGGTATAGGAGAAGCATATTTATCCTGAAAACACCATGTAGCTGGAACAGTGTGTTTGATGGGAGGTGACCAGCTATGGTGTAAAGCAAATCTCAGGCTCCTCATCATTGTGTATTTGAGTACTGCATAGTACCCAGCAAGAAGACCAGCTACAAGCATAATCTAGCAGGTAACAAGAGAGCTATGTGAGAAACTATTTTCTTTAACAGAAATGTGGTTGAATTCACAAATGCTCAGTTCCACAGTCCTCATCCTGCTCCTTCATTGCTGCCCAACTACACTGGCACCAGAATTACCTGAACATTGAAGTTTTCACCCTTGGTATCTACACACCTGCTTACAGGTTACCACCACAGTTGTCTGCACCATAGCAATGCCCTGTTCACATTTACATGGTTAGATACCTGGTGTCCCATCCCTTTTAAAGAACCCTGGAGAGCAACCTGTGCCTTTTCTAGTGATATTGGGCTGTCAAAAGAATACATGTTTGGGAAAAAAGCTTATTTTCTCTCCTCAGCGTCTCCATTCTCAGGGTCTCCAGAGCCTCCCTGTCCATCCACACATCCACATAGCTTGGGCAGGACACAGAACAACATGAAGGGTCTTGACTCAATCATCTTTTCTGCATGAAGGGATTAATTTCTTATTCTTCTATCTTCCAGTAGCCAAACCAACCAGATCTGTTTGATGGTGTAGTAGAAGTATCTGGGAACTATATTCCTGCCAGCTGGGATTAGGGGCAAACAGTGGTAATGGTTTTGCATAAAGAATAAAACAGTGTAGGCACCTCTCAGTATCATGAGCTGAGCTGTTGTTTCTAGTCCTCCTTCCAAAAAAAACAGAAGTCCTTCAGCATTTTGAGTAGGTACTGAGAAGGAAAGGAGAGTGCCCCAAACAGCAGGCTGTATTACCATACACCTATTCTATTTAAGGCCTAACAAACTGCTTGTTTTTGTAGGCACTGTGGAATTAGCAGACCCTGGCTTTGTGCTCCTACAAAGGTGTTAAACCTCACAACTTGTTCTGCTGCCACCAGTTCTGTTGTCCCAGGGGCCCCTCCGGGCAGGGGCTGCTTTGTGGTGTTGAATTCACAGATACCACCCAAAGAAAGGCAACATCAACTTGAAGGACAGGACTTAGAGGTTCCTCTTGATATTTTCTGGAAAAAATAAAATTTAAGGAAACTATCTCTGACCAGAACACAGAGAAAACTACACCATCTGCATAATGCAATGGTAATAAGACTGGAAAGTGGTACCTTGCAGCATGAAGAGCAGCACCAGTAAGTTTTCTCTTAAACAGCCAGATTCTGCCAGGGAACCCTTGCTAGCAGGCAAAACACTGGGAGAGTTTTTAAGCACAGTCTTCACTGCAGCCCTGCATGTGTTCCAGCTACAACGTCAGGCTGATGGCACACTCAAGGAAAAGGATGGTGCATGATTTCAGAGATGCTGGAATAATGCCAAAACCTTCCCTTCATTGGTGCAAGTGGAGATAAATGACTTAATTGCTTCGGGCTTACCCTCATCAGCCCCACTCCCAAATACTTAGTACATAAAAGAAACATGAGTTAATGCATTGTCCAGGAACCCCAGCTGGTGCTGACTTTGGGATGAGGAGAAAGAATTGAGCATCTTTCTTTTAACTACATATGCACTGAAAAACAGTGTCATGGGCATTATTTCAACAGGTTCTTCTCCTGCTGAGGAGCCAGGGTAGCCAAGGCTTGCATGTGTCAGCATTGCCATACCACGGTGTATGACAGGAGAAAAATTAAGGCAGATGCAGTTATCTCCAGTGGAAGTAAAGCCTAAAGCCTAGTAAATGTGGAAGGAAGAATTCTGAGTGTTGATTAGGAAGCATCCTGCTAGAAGTTTTCTAACACCTGGGACCTCTGACTTCCAGCCTGTTTAGCAGTCTGTGTGATTAAAGTTGGGCACTGCTGTTTTTCCCTGGTGGTAGTCAATAGTTACCTTCCTGTTTCTAATCTGAAATACATTCAGAATCACCCATTACCTGTATTTGCATGTTAAATATATATTTATACAAACAGACTTATATAGACACATGTAATATGGCTACATATTTTATATATATATTACAGTTCTCAACAATGTACCTCTGTAGATAAATCATGGTGATACATAAGTGGGAATGAAGATGTCCAACCTGGTATTTTCCAATAAGAAACATTGAAAGAGGTTGGTTTTGTTTTGAGGTTTTGTTTGTTTGGTTGGTTGGTTTGGTTTGTTTTTTGGTAGGATTATTATAGTTAGAAAGCTGCAAAGGGGTTTTAGGGTAACATGCAACGGAGATTCAGATTATTCAGAAATTTGCTTTCATCAGTATTTCAGTGACTCAGATTGCTTAGTTACAAAGCTTTCCTTGAATCCTCTCCAGGTTTTCATGTTTCAAAGAAGACGTGGGACACCAAAGATCACTTAATATCCCAGGAGTCATTCTAGTGCTCAAACTAGAGTAAGACAACATCTTTCAATGTTGTAAATACATTTAAAGAGTGCACTAACTCTCTGGGACAGAGCTCATCAGCTGAACATGTGCTTCCAGCACAGTGCTATTATTATGTGAGTAGCTTTCAAAATCACTGATTCTCAACACCAACTTTCTCTATCTGTACCAATGATCTAATTAATTTCCCCCCCTGATTATACGGCCTTTCATTTGTCCATACTGAACACATTGGTTTCTCACCTAAAAACAGTTTTAGATTTTCTTTTTAGTTTCTTGCTCCACACAGCCTGGAGCATTGAACTAATTCTTCCTGGATGCCTCCTGAATCACACTTGATGGGTGGCAACAATTCCCAAATTATACTTATAATTTGAAGCCTGTCATTTAAGCACAGAAAAACCCATTCCATACATAACATATTGATTTTGATTCTACATGGCAGAACCAAGCCAAACATCTTCTAATGCAGCAAGACAGATGTATAAAATAATTCCCTCAAACCTGTTTTTCCTCAACCCATGTTAATTGGAATTATTTGTATTCAGTGTCTCCATTCTTTCTGGCTCAGTCCCTGTATCATCTGCTCCATGGTTTTGCCTGGGACTCATGTCAGACTCATCAGCTAATGACTACCAGTCTACTTCATTTACTCCCTTTAAAAACTGTTACAACACAGATCAACACTATTTTCTTTAAAAGCATGCAGCTCTCTCACAAGGCCAACCGGGGGGGGGGTACATCACATGCCCTACCTGGTTACCCTCAGAAGAGGGACAATTCTGAGCCCAAGTAACTCACACAGAGAAGGCCAGAAAGCTCTGCCAGCTCCATCTTTGGGCTTTAAAACAAATGACAGCTCTGTGCCCTTGTGTGGCCAACTGTTAGCACCACCAGCACTCTCCTGGCATTACTATATACTAACACATCTTGGAACAGGCTGCCTCTCTTCACTACTTGCATCCTTCAACATGTAAAGGAAAGGTCCACCTAGCCCAGCATTCCATCTCAAAAAATGTCCCTATGCAAGGCAGACTTTCCACGGGCTCTGGACACTGGCTGGCTGTCACCCACACAGGTCAGTCCCCTCATGTGCTGAGGAGTGTGTTGTTTTGCTTGGAAAACTTTATTCCTCCCTTGTGTTTGCAATGCCTCCTGAACTGCATAAAGAATGTTACGCATCCATCCATAAATATTATGAAGAGACAGCTTGTTCTATGAATGAGCATGTAATAGAACTTGATTTAATGTAATGTTTGCTGAAATGGAAGGAAAAATAATGGGAGCAAAGTGGAAGCGTTGATGCGCTTTGTAAGGATGGTAAAAACCTTGGTCCAGTCATTTTTGACAAAGCAAAACCTGAAATAACTTGGGGCCAATTCTGAGCTGTGGAAAGTCCTTTTGTATCAGGTGTAAAGAACATCCAATTTCTGACATTCAGGCCTAGCCAGTGTTGGCAAGGTGTTGGCAAGAAAGGAAATCACGACATGCATGACAACTTTTTTTGATTTTTCTTTCAGCTAAGAAGCCCACTGTGATACAGTTAAGTGTTCTCTTACCATTTTGTTTTTGCGTTTCTAGAAACCAAAGTGATGTTAGGGTCTCACCCACTTCCCCTTCCAGGTAGTCTGAGACAGCCAATGGATGACCTATAGTGGGAACAGTCTAAAGCATTAATGCATATACTGTCTTACCAGTGCTGAAATTGAACTTAAAAGACTCAGGCCAACACTGGATTTGAGCACATCAACCTACTTTCATGGCACGGGTTGTAGAATTGGAACCCTGGTGCACAGTGTGTAGCACAACCAGGGGAAGTACAGAAAGTAAGTAGTCCAAATCCCTCTGGAAAGATGCAGGAAATCCTTATGGCTGCCAAGCTAATAATATTGTCAAAATGCTTATTTTCCTTTTTAATTCTGCCCAGAATACACTGTGACTGTGAAAACTGGTAGAAGGAAAGAAAAAAAAAGAAAAGATACCCCAGTGATACAGGTTCACATTGAGCATGCAGACCATCACAGGCATGTAGAAATGAAGGGGACCACTGAAGTTTCCAGGACCAGTCCAACATATTATCAGGCAAAAGAGGCTTTGCTGTGGGAAGTACTTTTGCAACCTATGGATGCTTAGGTTGTTCCTGATAAGCTGTGAAAAGGCCGAAGAGCAAATGCTAAGTGTGCTGTGCTATAAGCAAAAAAAGGAGAGCCTGAGGTCACACAGCTCCGTGCATGATGTGCTGAGTTTATTTTGTGTTTCCCATTCGTGGCAACCCTCTTCTCCAGTAGCAGTCTGATCTACTTACTTGAAGTAGCACTTAATGGTCTGGGGAAAAAGCTTGAAGGTGGAGCAGAGGAAAAGGAGATCACAGACAAGAAACACTGATGCTATAAAAGCATGGTTAGGTGCTGATCATAGGAACAATGCCAGCTTCTGCCTTCATCTTGCTCACCCCGAGGGTAGTCCTCTGAAATGGGTGCATCTGAAGACATGCACAATCTAACAATCTGCTCTGAAAGAAAAAAGCTGAATTTGCCCTCAAGTTTTTGAATTTAGATTGAAAACATCCAAAGAAATCTAGCTGTGATTGCAAGCAGCAACAAGGGAACTTATCTCAGGGCAATCATCCTCAGATGAGCCTTTCATGTCCCTGAATTAGCAAGCATCAGGTAGACAACAGTTCACAGCGTGTTTCTCTGTCACAAGAGGCAACAGGACAGCAAGGAGGAGCAGACTTCACTGATGCACACACAGCACTGTTAATGTGGTGAGAAAACATTAGTCTCACAGAAGAGATCTGAAAAAGTAGCCATACAAACTGTCCCCTCACTCAAGTGGCATGATAGCTGCTTCACCCCCAGTGCAGAAGAAGGAGCAGGGCAGGCTTCCATTTGAGAGTGAGAGAGGACCCCACCATCATACTTATTCCTGACTATGGAGAAAGGAACATTTTTGGGTGGGAAGACGGAAATAACACTGTCTATTCTTCCTCCTCCAGCATTTCAAAATCAAGACTCCAAGCAGTGCCAAGCATTACATCTACTTTGCCAATATTATACCTGCTCACTCTACTTTGCAGACAAGTTTCTGGTACCACGATATTAAAGAATATACATAACACTTGCAAAATTTTAGAGTTAGCAAAGGTGACAGAAGTATGTGTGAAAATGAGGAGTGATGTGTACAACTGTTTCATCTCCTCCAGTATTAATATTGAAGAATCAACCTCCAGAGCTAAAACAATGAACACTGATATATGTCACATTCTTTTCAGCTGGTGGACAATAAAATAATACAATGATCATCACCTTCAGATGTTGCTGGCATTGCAAAGTAAATGTTGACCTTGAGGGAACAATTTCTCAGGACCTCATTACAGTTAATTTGGACCCAGAACTTCCCACGTATAGGTAAGAAAGTATTTTCCCCCATCATCTAGACTACCTAACCTCAGAAATTGCCAGAATGCCCTCACACAGCACTGTCCAACCTTATTCTGCTTCTAAATAAGACAGATTATTTATCAGCATGGATGGCACCTCCAAAATCATGTGCAGCATGGGGCTCTGAGGCTTGTGTCCATCAATTAACATCATAGTCTTCAAAGATCCTCCAGCTTGAAGCAGGAAGTAGTGTCCTGAGCTGGATGTTGTGCAGATATAAGACACTGTCTCACATCTAGCCCAAGCTGGCTAACCAGTCTGGGTGCAGCCACCAGTACAGATGAGACTTTGCTGTTTATCATTTCAGATTAATGCCTGCTGGAAAAAAAATAGTCCATCATATAAACACACTAAGAAGTGGCTCAAGGAACTCTGGTAGGCAGCTGGTTACACAGAGCAGACATGGCTTTTTGTTGAGATTTGTAGGAAAAGTGGAAAAATCAGTTCCACTGATTGCCATCCACATTTATAATCCCAAAGCGTCCTTGCTCTTAAGATCTCTGTTAATTAATGTCTCTTGAAGCCATGAAGCCAAAGCAAACAACCACTTTGACCTCTCATGGGCACCACTCAGGGCCTTAAGCTGTTGTGTAGGAAATGCATGTTTATGCCTTACAAAAGCCATATAATATATTACAATCACTGTGCTAAGTGATACAAACTCATGAATTTAAAAGTTACGTTTGGCAACCTGCCCTTCCTATGCTCCAACTATTTCTTAATATCTCAATTTAAGGGCAGCATATTTGCTCCGATTTTAAATTGTCTGGCATTTATAAGTTTGTGTCACAGAATAATGTTAAAGAGTTTTCAGACTCTTTAATGAAAACTGCTGATTGTGTATTGCCTGACAAAGCAGAATGTCTTCATTAGAATAATGATTTATTGTAAATATGGCAGTATTAAGGCTGACTATTCTGGGTATTAAAATTGCATGGAAAAAATCCATTGAAAAAAAGTGTTATGTGAGCTGTCATAATTTGTCGGTTTAATATCTTTGTCATTTGCATTTCTTTTTAAAATGCCAAGAGCAATTAAACCTTATCCCACTGCAATAAGGTGCCAAATTTCACTTGAAATTAAACCAGATTAATGCGTCATGTTAGTTATTTTAATAATATTAACAAAAACAGAAACGGAAAAGGAAGGGACACTTATATAACAACTGCAGCTGCAAACAAGGCAACTAAAATATATAGACTGACTCTTCTTGTGATACACACACACACACACACAAACTGCTCCCTATGCTTCCTACATTAACAAAGCACCTCCCTTGACAGTGAGGCAGTAGCAAAGCCTATGATCTAAATGTCAGTAAGCAGCTCCCAGCAACATCCATTTTCTGATGGTTTGAGATTGCTATATTTTCAGGTCATCTCTCCACACAGTTCCCATGCAAGCTTCCATATTGTAATACCCCTCACTTTTTGGACCAGCTCAAGTCCCAGTGAGAAAGACAGAAGGGACTTGTGAGTCAGCAGCAGCTGAAGCCAGGACAAATTGATCACAACTTTGTTGCCTGTGGAAATACCAGCTGCTGTCACATTTGTGTTTGAACTGTATTATGCAAGGCTTCTCCCAGCAGTGGTCAAGCCATGGGTGACAAGATTGTTTGGGCGATTGTCTCCTACTGTCTCTGCCTCTATAGAGAGACATAGGATTGTCTTTATCATTATGAAAAAGCCTGATGCTGTTCAGAAATACTTTTAAAGGGATTTTATCATACAGTAAGTTGTGAAATATGCAAACAAAGTAATTTTTTATTGTTTTGTTACAGGAATGATGGTGCCGTAGCTGCTGGTCCCATTGCACCTACAGGATCCTTGGAGAGGATGTTATTGTACTGATATCAGTACAAACCACATTTGCTTCTGTGTCCCAGTATCTGCAGAAAAGGTAGTGATATTATTCAAATGAATATGGCTGCCTCTTTATTCTAGCAGCTCCAATAGTAAATGGGACATCTCTTCTAGTGCTGAGCTGTGCCCCACCTGCCAGAAGGACTGATTAGACAGAAACTCTGCTGCTTTACTCAGGATTTACTTCTGTCTGCTAAGAGAAGGTTGCTATAATTCTAAGCTACTTATATTTTCCAATTATACTTTAGGAAGAAGTCTCATAAACATTTTATGTGAAAATATAAAAAGTCATTAAGCAGTGAGACAGAGGAAAAAATGATATTTTTTTGTAAAATTCCATTCAGTCTACTTTTAGAGCTCAAAGCAATACCCCTGCAAGTCACCCCATACTTAAGCATCAAATTTCCTAAAAGACTCAGAGTCAGTGACAATGAACGATGACTAAACAGCAGCAAACTAGATCTTTATTATCAGACACCTTCTCTTTGGCCATACAGTCTCACTTTCCCCTTAGCAGATCACTTTGAGCCCCTTCAGTTGCAGGTATATGCTTTTTTCAGAGCAATTTGCTCTGGTGCCTCTCAATACAACCTTTCCTCCTCTGGACTGCTTCTCTGTGTTGTCAAGATGGTTGGCTGCTGCAACTATGGGAAGCTATGCTAGAAGCATATGGGGAAGTGATACGTGTCAGATTTGGATTTCTACTTCTGCACAACACTTACTTTTTTGACAATGGTGGCAGTAATAATTCAAGAGTGTGGGGCAGGGGTCTAAGGGGAGTTTGCCAGAACAACTCACTCAACTGGCAGATGTATATATATGGCATGAACTTGGCATCTGATGGCCTGGTGCTTGTTACCTTTTATCAGAAAACAAAATCAGACCTTATTAGAAAATACAATCTGTATTATGCCATCTCTCTGTAACAGCTGGAGTTCATGATGTTTCTTTATAAGAAGTACTGTAGCAACTGGAATAGTTGCTTAAAATATTGTGATCGTGAAACACAGTGCAACCACAACATTTTTAGATTTAAAAAAAAGCATTTAAAGTAGAGCGGGTGGACCATCACTACACTGGAAGATGTGCAATCATTTTAGTCCTACATGGTATTTCATTACTTTTAGTGCAAGCTCCTATAGAGTTATTCTGGGCTACATGTTTACAGACTTGAAAATAACACTGGAAGCAGAAGCATCACAAGGAAGTTTATTCCTCACAGAAATATTTTCCAAGATTGTGGCTTCATAAGCACACTGTTCCAGCTTCTAGGTAAAGGAGCATAAGCCATGAGCCTTATTCTAAAATTACAGCAAGAAGAAATTGAACTTACTAGCTGACAGTGACCGGTGGCACACTATAGCATCTGCTTCAGCTGAGTGCAAAAGGCAGACAAACACTCAGTGTACTATAAAATAGTTGATTATTGCTTTGTCTTTTATTGCTCATGTGCAAACCACGTTCTGATGTACAGAAGATGGCATATGAACCCAATAAAAATCAACATGACATAATTGATAGCCATATTTTGAAAGGACAATGAGTAAACTTATATGCGAGTGAGAGGAGGAAAGAGAAAGGAAATGTTCTCCTGTCCGAAAGCATCTTCCTAGCACTGGGGAGAGGAAGAGAAGGAAAAACCCCCAGAGCACCTACTCGAAAGTCACTTGGGCAAGTTAGCATCAAAGATTGTAAGAGAAGCTGTCAGCAGGACACAACTGATTTTGTTGCTGGAATTTGGACATCCCAGCTTAAGGGCTAACAAACCCAGTTACACTCTCTCTATTGCAAGGGGGTTTGTTTCAATAGGTTTCCAAATTGGTGGGGACAATTCAGCCAAGATTACACCTTAGATAGCCTAAGTATTTCAGAGCCCTTTTTGGGAAACAAGTGAACCTCACAGCACACTAAGATTGTTACCTAGCCTAATTCTGCACACAGATCAGCTGGACCACATTAGAGGTTTTTTAACACTGTAAGTTGATGGGAAAACCAGGATCATAATCTGAAGCTCTGCTTTCAGCTTGCTCTTCTGATTATCTGAATGTTTTTCTCGTCCATATTTCAAAAAGATGCATCCTGTTTGCTTCTAATTCAGGTTAAGAGACTACGAAGTATCTGTGAGGTCAAAACCTTAACCTGCATTCAATCCCAGTAGTCTTATTTCAAAAGGCTGCTAAATAAGTCCTACTGACTTACTGAGTGACAAAAATGACCAGTTACTTCAAAAGCAAGGGAATTACAGCCAGCAAACAGTTTCCTATGTCTCTTACCCTTCCTGTCACGTGTGATACCCTGCCAATGGCTAAACACTTGTTATTTGATCTGTCCAACAACATCCAGGCCTCAGGTTAAATAGTCTTGCTTCAAATGGAAAGCTCTAAGTTTTGACACCAGTCAAATCTCAACTTTGATGTGCTACTGGATACACCTCAGAGACAGGATATTCAACGTGCAAGCCTTTCAGTCCCTTCAAAAGAGATTATCAAAGGCATAGCCTGCAGCCACATGTATAGAGGCTACAAAAGTCAGGGGAACAATTAACCGCAGCTACCTCGTTACTACTAAAGTAATATTCCAAGTGCAAAGAAGTCATATAAATCTCCATGAAACATGAGACAAGGCCTCCTGGTTTTGTTCAATACCAGTAAGGTACACACAACATGGTGCCTTGCTACGGTGCAGTTCAATCTGATGAGATGCCTCCCCCTGGCTTTTGGCACCTTGTGTTGCAATGCTCCTTGTATTTCAATGTGTGTGAAGCTTGTCCACTTTAAGGTGAAGATGCCTGCCTGGGCAGGATAAAGCTGACTTTGGGGGAAGGGATGATGCTGACCTCACTCCTTACAGGAAATCCCCCCCAAAAGCATCACTTGGGAGCACGTCTGTTTCTGCAGCTTCTCTGTTCCTGCTACGGCAAGTTCCTCACTACTTCTATATTCTCTTTCTTTCCCATTAGTTATTTCCAGACCTTCCTTGGTTTTTTTAAAGCCAGTTTTATGACATCATTGCTGTCGCCAGGCTTGATGTGTCTGGCCTGAAGCAGACGAGTGCAGCAAAGCTGGAGCCCAGGGCCTGCTGGCTGAATACCTGCAGCTATCCCATCAGAAACAGCTGATGCCAAAATAGGCAAAAAAAATACAATGAGAACTGTCCTGATGTGCCATACACAGATGGATGAATATTTTATTGTTATTCCAGGAAAGCCTCTTAAAAGAACACATAAAACAATGATTATGTTGAGTTGTCTCAGTAAACAGAATAAAATACACACCATCTAACATTTAAAGTAAAGGACTTTTTAAAATTAAAACATTGTTTCTTAAAACCACAGAGTAGCATGGATCAAGACATCTAAGGGGTGCACACAGGTGACCTATCAGCAACACTGACCTTTTTAAATAACAGTTTTGGCCAGAAAATTATTATAATGATGACACGGAAGACACGTGATGACTTAGAGATATGTCTGTTACGCAGAGCACAAGAAAAAGTTTTGCCCAACAATTATCCATGGCCTGACTTTGAAAGTCTCTTTGGCAACATGATGAATTTAATAACAAAGGCCTGATTCACTGGCGCTGATAACCAAATTGTTATTTCTAACACTCAGTGGCTGAAACTTGCAGCTGTACTAATATTCTGCAGTTCCGTATTGCCAGAAATAGCATCTCTTTAGGAAGAATTCAGGCAGGTATCCATTTTGTATACATTAACATGTTTACATTTCAGTTGGCAAACTGCTGAAAAACAAATTAATTAGGCAGTTCATTTTGAGCAGATACCCTGCTCTTTTTTGTTTGATCTCATGGTGTCCAGATTACACCATGTGGGTTTTCAAAGGTGTGCTCACATCCTTGTGGGAGTCAGAGGGCATGGGCCAGATCTATAGAAGTATTCCACTGTGCTGTACCCATGTTGGCACCCAACTCCATTTGGTTTCAGTTAAGGATCAAGAGCCCTAAAAATACCTCTGCACACCCAGCTGTGTTTACCTAGTTCCCTGCAGACTTTTTGTGGATGCAGTCTTTACACTGCTCAAAGTGCAGAAGCAGCTGGACTCTTGGAAGAGCAGCCTGGATAAGGGAGAAAGCCCATGCCACAGGAGGGCCTGAGGCTCGGTGGAGGCTCAGCCAGGTTGAGCACAGACAGCAAGAAGCTTGCTGGGGACCACAGCCCTACCTTCTGCTGGGACATCCTCACTAAGTCTTAATTCCTTGTCTCGTTAGATTGGTTAGGGATTTTTTTCACAACTAATTTTTCATTCTCCTTCCAAAAGGATTATTTTAACTCGTTTCAGCTGTGTATATAGAGTTTTCTAAAAAAATCAAAGTATCTGTCATTTTCAGCATGAACAAAAATAAATAATCTGGAGTTATTCAGCACACTGGTGTTACATGAGGCTTTGAGAGTAGCTGGTGAAGTTGTGCAAAGAGCAAAGCCTTACTTATTTTAACTTCCAGATTTTGCAGATAGCAACCAAACTGGAATCCTCCTAAGGCAAAAAAGTATAACCACACAGAGGAAAATCTGTTTCTATGGTTTTCAGATACCAGCTTCCCTCCTCACCCCCAAAAAACCTGGCCTATAAAATAAATGTAACTCTTTCCAGAACAGATTCTTACATTTGGATTAAAGTGATAGTTTTGTAAAGACTTAAATAGTATTAGTTGTAGATGCTCGGGAATCTAAAAGCCTGGAGGAATCACCAGCTCTGCACAGTCAGATATCTCTTGCCCACAGGTGTCCTGTGCTAGAGAATAGGAATCTGACCAGAAAATTCTGCCTCGTCATGGAATATCAAACATACATCATTGTAATGTAGTATGTTAAGGCTTTCTAAAAGCTGACCAAAACTTCCAAGTGCAAATAGAATTCTAATCTTACTTATTTCACAAAAATGAACATTATACAAGGACCACGTCAGTTTTTAAGTTCATGGGTAATGGCAATTTAATTTCCAGGATCTCAACATTTTAACTCCTGGAAAAACTTTTTTTTTTCTTTTTTCTTTTTTTTTTTTTTTTTGTCTAGGACCTTAGAGAAAAAAAAAGAAAAAAGACCCTTTAAGCTGTTTGTTATGCAAGTCTATAGCAATGCTCTTGAGATGAGAATAATGTGGACAGCTTAGTGGACATGAGCAAGAGTTTTGCTATTGCTGTTAAACAAACAAATAAAAAAATAAATCCCTCCCACAAAACAACAAACATAAGATACATATATAGTATCACCTCTAAAATCTACAATATTTTTTTAGCACACTGTAGGAGTGATTGTAACTTTTAAGGTCAAGAATAGACAAATCTGATTATTTATCAAGTTTCAAGGGGCACTGAATCTACTGCTGATCCTGTGTCCTAGTACATACTGCACTGATACCAAAAAATCAAGGCGACATCAGCACGTACAAGTTTTACAGTAGTCAAAGCAACATGCAAAATATCCATCCCAAACAGCTCTCTTTTTGTTCTGCTTAGTGCTACAAGGTAATGCAAAAGGGAAATGCAAATAATGCATTTCATCATAGATGCAACGCTGGTATTGCACACATCTCCTTAGAAATGTGAAATGCGTTATTTGGCATGAAAATGAACAATCTAAAGTTGGAACATCAAAGAAAACAAAAGTGCAAATATATTCAACATTTTATGTACTAAATATAAATGAGAGCAAGGCATTATATGGAGAAAATAGAAACAGCTTAAAATGAGACGTATGAGATATGTATTATCTACTTCTCGTTAGATTTCTGCACTTACTGCATTCTGAGATATTCTCCTACTGAAGTATATGCATTATTGCCTTCCTGTCACAGTTCCTGCATATAGCTTCCAAAATAACCCTGAAAATCTCAAAAAGGCAGATCCTACATTACACTTTAATTTCACATTTCCAGGAAAGACAGACTTCAAACATAAAAACCAGACTCTTAAAGGGTTAACAACTTAAGTATGTCACATTTTACACACAGGAATTTGCTATAATAAAGGACACTCAAAGGGAAGAAGGCACAAAGGCTAAAGAAACAGATCTCCTGCAGTAAGTCAGGCTGGATACAAATGAACCCCGTAGCTCCACTATGAATGAAGATGTTTTATTTCACTTACCAGCATTATCCATTTTCCCTCCTCAGTATTCAAAAAAGCAGAGCTCCCCAGAAAAGCAGCTGGTACGGTCTCAGTCTCGCTCTCACTAATGAAGCTGGCTGCCCTTCTCCTGGTTATTAGACCTTGCTGGCAGTCGGAGCATACTTCATACACTGACTGCAGTAGACATCACCAGGAAATTTATATCTCCAAGGATGACAAACAGCCATTAGCTCCATTATAGGCTGATTAAGATTGTGCGAGCCTATCAAGTAGATACTTAAACCCCCCTGGGATTTACCTCTTCAGGGAGAAAACAAAAGGACTCCAAGCCTACAATATTGAATTCATGTCTCTGAAAAGTAAAAGTAATGGTAATGAGGAAAGATTTAAGGGGTAGGAAGGCAAAACTTTAAATAGAAAAGGGATACATTACAGAGCAAAGGGCTGTGATTTATCAGTGACGCAACAGCAAAAGTTTTAAGGAGAGAAAAAAAAAGGGGGAGGAATCCGGCTGAGAAAGTGTTAGGTTAGATTACAATTTGCAGCCATTAGCTTTGACTGTGCTTTAAATCCTGAAAGTTCTGCACTTGATGTTTCCTTTGGTTTGTCAGAAACAGTAGAGGTGCTTGTCTGCAAATGCATGTCAATATATTAATTTCCTGGAGACATTCATTATTATACTCTTCATAGCTGCAAGTAAGGAAAGGGTGAAAAGTAACCACAGGGCATTAATTCCTTTCAAGTCAAAGTAAAAACACACTAGATGCTGGAGGGATTAGAGTCCACAAAATCTGAAGGACATATGCTGAGGTGGACAGGTATTATTTCTAACTTTTCCAGACAATCGGAGGCTCTGGTGGATGGGCTTTTCCCCCCCAAAAGTAAACAAAAAAACCAAAACCAGTATAGAATCCTAAGCATTTCCCTTCCTTACATACACTAGAGTCTCCTCCTTATAAAAGAAAAAAATTATTTTCCAGTGTCTCCTCTAGCAGCATCAGGTGACAGCAGCAGTACATGGAGGGTACCAGGAAATTTGCATTCCATCCCCCATTTTGGCACCAATTTCCTGTGTAACGCTAAACAAGGCAATTTGTGCCACAGAATGTCACAAAGAACTGATTCTACATAAATAGCACACAGTATCTTCTCAATATTTTTTCCCTTCTTTTAAATAATTACTCCAATTAATACAGTCCTCTCTATTGCAATGGAAAAGAAATTTTTGTGTCTGTATTATATTGACATGAACCCCTCGCAGCATCAAAATGAAACAAAATGTATTTTCCATTTCTCACCCCTTCACTGCCTCTTTCATCTCTTTTTGTCCTTTTAAATGTTAAATAAAAAAAAACAGTTGCAGCACTGATCTGTTTACACTGATTAAGAAGTAAAGAGAATCAATGGCTGAGAGTTAAAGTCATCAGCAAGAATGGAGAATATCTAGGGCATACTGGAAATATGCTGTATTTCCAGCACGGAAGCGCTTCGAGGGCTAAGGAGAGACTAAAGATTAGAAATCTGTCACACTTCATATTAAGATTCTATTTATAAATGGCTTATAAAGAGCTTATGAAAAATAGAAGTTATCATAAGCATGTTACATCAGTACATTAGTCACAGCTACAACCAGACCAATACAAAGGGCTAAAAAATGGTCATTAATGTATCGGTTAATGACAATTGAGTAATGTGACAATTTAGGTGCTAGGGATTAATGTGTACCTAATGAAATCTAGTTGCACAGGGGTGCTAAACTAGAAGCAGTGAGATGGCCACCTGAGAGATGCCACCAGCTTTCTCTAAGTCCTCTGTGGGAGATAGCTGCCTCAAGGGAGAGGAGTTCCTGGAGAAAAGGGGAGAAAGTAAACACTGTTCGTGGGTCCTCAAAGCCTCACACATCCTGGAGAGAGTTGGGGGGTGTACTGCAGTACTGGCAGATGGCTTGGGTGTGAAGAGCAGAGGCTCGTGTCTTTCTGCCAGGATGTTAATGCTGAACTATGGATCCAAACAAGGGAAATGCAAGCTGCCTGTGGAAAGCTAAGAGATTCCTGGTTAGGAGATGGGGCTCTGCAGAGCTGCAAAACCTAGAGGTGTCTGACAAGCACCTCAGGGCAGAAGACCAAATGCATATCTTAAATCCTAGCCAGTTAGCAAATGCTTGTGCTGATTAAAGCTGAGAGATGAGTTTTGATTCCAGACTGTTTGCTTTGAGTTTCACTTGGGCTGTGAGGGAAGCAGGCAATGGTGTAGCTACCGAAAAGCAATACAGACCCTTGTGGCTGGGGAAACAGGTGAGCAAAAGCCTGTGCCAAGGAGCCCAGGAGCCAAAGAGAAGATGCAAAGCTGCAGCTACTTAAACCCCAAGGCAATGAAGATGGTGACTATTTCTATTTGTCAGGCATGTCCCAGTGTATGTACTATGGATGAACCCCATCTGCCAGGCTGATGGCCTTCATGGTGTTCTTCAGGGTGCTGGTTCCCCAAGCAGGCAGATAAGAAGACCTTATGGGAACATGTCACATCTTCCATCCTGCCCATATGCACAAATTACCTTCCAAGGAAGCTCTGGAAGATGGTAATGTATATCCAGGTCCTATCCTGACATGCAATTCTGTTATAGACACAGCTTCCAGTCAGCTGTAAGGTGCTAACTACAGTATAGGAAGTACCAACTACAACTCAATAAGCACTGAGTCTGAGTGCTTCATCAGACCTATGTGACACTTAACTACTTATTAACTCCTGAAAGCTAATTCTAAGTGGAAAACTAATTACAATATATAAGCTACATCTCTTCCATTTAAACAGAAAATATCTCACCAGGAACTTTCAAAAAAACCACCCCACAAAATACATGACTTATTTTTTTCTCACAGGTAATTAGATAGAAATTAGCAAACATGAATGATCAGATGCCATTATTATTGGATTAAAATAATGCCTCCCTAACTGCACATGGGCAAAAGATAAAAATATTGGAAGAGACTTAACAATTGGCAATTTTCATTTAAAATTTAAATATACATACAGTCCAGACATAAACTTACTCATTTTGTAAGTACAGACCAACCTCATCACAATCCATAGTTCCACAACACCAAAACATCTCAGTCTGCTTAGGGGCAATTTTGACTAAGGATTGAGAAGATCAGGCCTAAACAAATACAAAGCTTTCTGTTCCCCTTCCCAAAATTTCCTAGTTCATCAACATGTATCCCAGTTTTCTTCAGCTATGAGGTGGTCTTGGCTCACAGTTCATTTTGCTCATAGGAACTTAAGATCTGGGTTCAACTCCCTATTGAGTTACAGACTTCCTGAACAATTTTGTGCAAACTCTTCCAACATCTGACCTCCTACTAGAGTTTCTACCGTGCTCAGACCCCACATTTCATCTGTGTGAGGATAAACACATTAGAGATTGTGAGACCCCAGTGGTACCGTGTTAAAAGCCCATGAAGCATCTAACTCAGATTATCACTACCACATTGTAGAGAGGAAAGCATTACAAGGTACATCAGAAAAACCACTAATGACACAGAATCCTAATGATCCTGTTCTTCAGTGTACCTGGTGTACTCAATCTCCTGCAGTAATGACATTTCTCTGAGGGAAATCAATGAGGATTCACAGAGGCACAGTAATCTGCACAGGTATGAAGCAAATAGAAAAAGCAGGGTAAACACAGACCTCAACACCCAGCTATCTACACTACTTTGAGTTGACAAGTCCACAGAATTGATGTACAGCTTCAGCTCATGTTTCCAATCATGACAAAGACACCCAAGATCACATTTAGAAAATGTGAAATCTGGCTTGACTCAGTGTAAATTTGTCACTGCAAAGATCTGACTCCATGAGATGCCATTTTGGGCAAAATGTTTCACTTCCCTTTCACTGTGTCTGTTTCTTCCCACACAGAAGCCATCATGCAGGTGTCTCAGGGAGAAGCTGTACTTGTTTTTAGATGCTGTGGGTCTGTACAGTCAACAGCAACATTCTAAATATACAGCTTCATGCAATTCTTTTAAGTATCCACCAGGTCTCAGGGCAATGACTGCACTGAGTACAAAGGACCTGTGGCCCTCTAAAAGATGTTTCCTCCTGTGAAGTACACCTCTTTCCACCAGCAGTGGGGAAGTTTCACACAGAGGGAGGAAGGACACCTTGAAGGCACAGGGATGTCTGTGAACTATCAATGTTCTGCTACAGACAGAGCCTAAGTTTTCAGTCAGTAATGAAGACTGACGTTTACTGCAAAAAGATGCTTTGTAAAACACACCGAGAGCCATAATTAGTAACATTTCTTTAAGTAAAAAATTGTCAGATACATTTTCTTTAGGTTCAGATAAATGAAAACCAGCTGGCCTGGTTTGGGCATGTCCTCTAGAATTGTGCAAAAGGGAAAGCCTCTTGAGGAAGTCGCCAACCACATGCATGGCATTAGGTTTCCCTGAGTTAAGGGCTGAGGGTTCAGCATATAGCAGGACTGACCTCTAGCAGAAGCCTTCCCTAAGCCTCAGAAACAATTCCCAGTATCACTGGGAGAAGGTTTTGGCAAACATATTTTCTGCACCTCACAGAGGAAGAAGAGTTTGATAACAGGCTCTTTGCCTGGGAAGAAACTACAGTTCAGCACAGAAATGCTGTTAATACACCTCTGCAAGTGCAGAGGACACTTTATTTTGCTGAGAAAGGAGCCTTTTGTTACCTGTGAAGACTTTATCCTTAAACAGCCCAGCCAGATGCAGAGGTTCTGACTCTTGCCTCAGGCGGCAATGGGAAAAGCAACACCACTGAAGTCAACAGATTTAAACTGATAGAAAACAAGAAGACAGTGGGATCCAGACAGCAATGTGTGGTGGTTGTAGGTGGGGAGCTTCACAGCACAGATGGTATTTCAGAGGGAGCAGGAAGGGGCTGGGCGTATGTTGAGTTTAGTGCAGAGAGTGGCACTGCTGAGCCAGAGGAGGCACAGAGGCAGCAGAGGCAACGGGAGGGAAAGCAGGGACATGGGAAAGGAGGTTTCGGTGCTTCATGGAGTGGGGCACTCAGCAGGAGACAAAAGCAAGGACAAGGAAAGCACTGCTAAATGCTCAGTAATAAACGTAAACCCTAGCTTGTTTCTGAGCCCTTTTTTTTAGTATATACATGTCTAGACAGATGTGCAGTATGTGTTCAGTGCTGCTCTTCCACAGAGCAGTTTATTTGTAATAAACAGGACACCTGGAAACACTGGGGGAAAAAACCCCACGTTTTTCTCCTAGAGTTTTCCCATTGATCTTGCCATGGCAACAGGCGACTTTACACATGCCTATCTGTCTACCTAGCCCCGGAAATCTCCAGAGGCTTGGATGTGCTTGAACAATTTATGCCATACCCTTACACATCAAAAGTAAGTATGTATGAAATATCTGATGGTGCCACCATGAGCACAGCTGCACAGTGGGAGCTGCTGAAACAAGACATCTAAGGGGTTCAAGCATTTTTACTACTATTTAAAGCAGCTCAGAACTATTTGCAGACTGGCTGCCTTCAGAGTACAGTTAAATCTACTCAAAGCCAAGTCTAATTGACAAACTGGTAAAAACACCTTAAGTCTGAGACTCATCAGTGCTTCCTCCTTTTCTCTTAGGCAGTCATTACTTCTGTACCTCTTCTATTTCTTCCCATGTCTCTCTCTGTCACGGGCACACATACACACAAACTGGGCTCTGGTTAGTCCTCCTTGACTGACTCTTACTGGAAGGTAAACTCTCAGCTCCTGTCATACACCAGGCCCAAGTGGGGCTAGAAGAGAGGGAAAGGATATGGATCCAATATTGCCACACCTCTTCAAGTTTTTGTCCCCTGAAATAAAACAAGCCCTTCTGTTTGCTTTTTACAGTTGCCCCAAACCAGAAATCACTTCTAAAAGCAAATGGTTTCCAAAGGGATTAGGGCTATGATCTGGGAAAATGCAGAAGAGGTATTTTCCCCACTATCATAGCAAACAGGGTCTGTGTTCTCTTGGTTAAATGCTACCAGGCCTGGGCATCTGCTTACAGTTCCTGACATTGGTGTTCATGCAATAATGTAACATACTGCTCACATAAGTGAATTCTATCAAGCAAACTGAAATAACCTCTCTCCTTTTCTCTTTAAATATCACAAACAAGTGCATTGAAATGAGTTCTTATTCCTATGGAAACAGTGATGAGATCCAACCAAAATCTCACCTCAGAGCACAGCCTGTGATATCCAGAGTGCCATGCTAAATCAAGCATAGGAAATAGGGCAAGTTGAGGCAAAATAAGACTGTTGAGTGCAATTGTAAAGCAGCAGGCTGATAAAACCCTCTCAGTATTATTTAATAATAAAAAGAAATAGAAAACTTATATCCATACATGCATTGTGAAGTAAAGTCCCAGACTCAAACCCCATTTTACGGGTGGCAGGTTTCCCACACCTGTGTTAGAAAATTGCAAAGTCTGCTTATAAAATGTTCTGGCTTTAAAAATCTGTGAACATTTCTTAATGTTCTGAAACCATCACAATATTTGGCTAGATGCAGTATTTGTATTTGGACAGCATTTTCTATAAAGAGGCAAAACTGAAGCTCTGTATACAAGGACAGCAGTCTTGGATCTCTATTTTTCTCCAGCTGAGTTGTAACTGTGGCTGATGCAGCAACACCTCAGTCTCAGTGTTCAGCTCGAGGATCACAGAGTCACAGAATTACTTTGGTTGGAACGACCTTCAAGATCATCAAGTCCAACCATTAACCTAAGTCCTTAAGTCCTTAACTAAACGATATCCCTAAGCACTTTATGACTTTTAAATACCTTCAGGGATGGTGACATTACCTTGCTAACAGTTTTACCAACAAGCACTGGTAGGCTCCATTAGGGATGGAAACAGGGGAGTGATGCCCAGGAAATAAGGCCTCAGTTCCCCTGACCCTTCTCTTCCCTCCATAGTAGGGTACCTTTAAGGACACAGACCCCCTCAGTGACCATATACAGCCAGGAGAGCCATGTATGGTTATTTACTATGACATCATAATGGGCTCCTGAGCTACATCATCACTCGGAACCTGTAAATACCAGGCCCCAGCAGATGGCCCACATTCGCTGAGATCCCAAGCACTCAAATTCCAAAACAGTTGGAAGAAAGGATCCACAGCCAAGTGAGCAGTTGCCCACCTCTGTGTAGGCAACCAGAGAAGCACTTGCAGGAGATACAGAGAAGAGGTGGTCTGAGAGGAGAGCTACCATGAGCTTCATGGCCATTGCTCAGGTGGCTGATGGTGAGGAGCCGATGGAGGTGGACCCACCTCAAAACGAGGAAGAGCCCATGGAGGTAGACCTAGCTCAAGACAAGGAAGAGCCCATGGAGGTAGACCCACCTCAGGAGCAGGGGGAGCCCAAAGGTAAAATCATCTCAAGATCAGGAGGAGCTTGTGAAGGTGGTTTCACCTCCAGGATGGCTCCCCTTGCAAGCACCCCTTCGTGACAGAGCTTCCCTCCACAAAGCCCATCGAGGTGGTGCCGTAGGTGCATCCGGCCAGTCTGCAGCCCTTGGCTCTGTCACCACACCTGACACTGGCCAAAAGACCCTTTCTCTGCACCTGGCCAGCCTGCAGGCTCACATTTTCCATCTCCCCAACATCAACAATTCATTTATTGATAGCTGCAGCTTCTGTCAGCCCTTCCTTCCCATCTGCCACACTAAGCCCCATCCCCAGCCCTTCCGAGGGCTGTCATCTCCTCCAGTCTGAGCCCTGGAAAAAACAGGAGGAGACAGCATGGCTTCTGCCAGGCTGCTGTGCTGGGAGAAGGCCCTCTGAGGGCCAATGTGATCCTCGGGGCCTGGAAGTGGGCGTTGTTTGGCCTCAAGACCATAACACCGCCTGAGGGAAGGTTGGAGAGGAGGTCAGACGCTCCCTGACTGCAGCACACAAGGAATGGCAACAGATCAAGAAGAGTCACCAGGCAGACGGCTGTTCCTCTGCAGAAGCAGAAGACCACATCTCTGCCAAGGAGAAGTGCTGGCCTTCAGCATTACGGCCCCATCTCACTGCTTCGTTAGTTCTTTATAATATTGGGGCACAAAATACTTTAAAACCACAATAACCCAATAAAATGATAGAAGAATTCTTCCCCTTCCTCTTGTTTGGTACATTGGCAATGGCCTCTGGACTTCTCTGTCCCCTCTTGCTCTCCCAGCCCAGGAAAGACATGGGGGCACGGGCTGTGGGCCCAGCCCCTACCCTTTGGGATGGTGAGGGACCGGGGCACATGAAGGAAGGCTGAGGGAACCACATCTGTTCCCGACGGTGCTGAGACAGACCCTGAAGAAGGTCGTCTACAGAGGGTGCGGATACACATACCCTGAAAGTGTTCCAGGCCAGGCTGGCAGACATGTTTAGCAACCTCATCTAGTGAAAGATGGCCATAGGTGACTAGGTGATCTCAAAAGGTGCAGAGGAAGAGGAAGCATCAGAGAAGAGGCACCATGAGCCCCAAGGCCATTGCTCAGGTGGCTGATGGTGTGAAAACACCTCAAGATGAGGAAGAGTCCGTGGATATGGACCCACCTCAAGACAAACAATGACTCTTCAAGTATCTCCAGGGAGGGTGATTCCACCACTGCCCTGGGCAGCCTGCTCCAATGCCTGATAACCCTTTCAGTGAAGAAATTTTTCCAAACATCCAATCTAAACCTCCACTGCCACAACTTGAGCCCATTACCTCTTGTTCTATCACTTTTAACTTCAACAGACCAATCCCCATCTCTTTACAACCTCCCTTAAAGTAGTTGTGGAAAGCAATCAGCCTCCTTGAGAATACTATGCTACACTGCCAAGTAACTCATTCCTTGGCATTTTCAGCCATGCATTGTATTTAACAGATGAAAGTCTATTCCACAAGCTTCCCAGGATGATGGAAGGGCAATGTCTCTTCAATTGCCACCACAATCCTGTTTCTGCCATCTAGACTGAACCCATGAGAATGAAAGGACCTTCCCACTATCATGTTATTTATGCAATGGTATGTTACCACAAGTGCTAATCACCATGTAAGCAAGCAAGACACCTCCACACTGCAAAGACTTAATAGTTTAGGTAAGGAAAATGATGAAGTGGAACATGCTTATGAGGAAAGACCACGCACAAGACTGCACGGCAGCTCCATGCAAGCTGGACTGGATTGCTCCAGAGATGTAATCCTTGGTCCGACCTCTTGACTGTTATGCCTCTTCTTCTACACCTGGTATATTCTAGAAGCTGCTGTTTCTCACAGCACACATAAAACCCAGCAAATGTTCAACCACAGAAAAGACTGGGTTCTGTAGAGCCCAGATATTTCTGACCAAAAACTCATTAAAATACTAAGCATAATACGTTTCAGTTTATGAATATAGGGAAACTACCATCTATCAAAAAAAAAGGATTTATCTGGGGAAACAGTCAAGGAGAGCCTTTGAACCAGTGTTCTTGTCCACACTCAGTGTTAGCACATGCTGCTACCCATCACTCACCAGTGTACAGCTGAAGCTTCAGTAAATCACCTCTCAAGGTCAACAAGAGTAGCCTTTCAAATATTCAACTTCCGAAATTGCTATAAGGCATTCAAAACAGTATGGAGGGAAGACGTAAGTAAATCTTTCTTATTTAATTACCTTTTTGAAGAATTCTTGCTTACTAAACTTGTATTAATTACAGTATCAATAGAGAAGATACCTACTGTCACACTCCAGAAACCAACTAAGCACCACTATGTTTCTTGCTACTCTTGAAAAGATTTTGTGGCTCGAGCTTACGATTGACATGGATTGCATACTGTGCTTAATATGAGCAAAACCGCTTCAAATTGGAAAAAATCTCCTGTGGCAAAGTAGAAAGTGAGCTCACATTTTGAGTCATAAAGGACAAACACTAAGTAAAGCAAAAGGCCTTTTGGTCTGGCAGAGAAAGCTACATTAAGAAACAGTGGTTGAAAACTGAGAACAAGAAGTTTCAAATAAAAACAAATATCTATTGCAACAGCAAATGTGATTAAGCTACCAACGCTATCAGTGTACTTTTCTGTCTCTGGAGGTCATCACATCAGGACTGGATGTCTTTCGGGATGACAACAATAACGTAAGTTACTGAGCTCAACAAAAGCATAAATAAAGTAATTTAAGGGCTTGTATCGCAAAAGTCAGATTTAATAACCCCACTGGGATTAGTGCTATGAATCTATGAAAAAAGGCCAGTCTTCATTATCCTTCCTGAAATGAAATATCAGAGTTTTATCATGCCTTAATGATGCCATATAATAGATTCATAAAACATTTTCCCCTGCTTCTTATCTTGGAACCTTCTGTCCACCACTCTTCCTCTTGAGTGTGCTGCAGATTTCTGTCTTGTAATCTTATGTACAGTAACAAGAGAGGGAGTTTAACCTTATTGAGAGATAAAACCACACCTCTGGATATCATTCCTCCTGCTGGGGCAGCTTTACCTAGAGCAGGTCACACAGGATGGTATCCAGGTGGGTTCTGATTGTCTCCAGAGATGGAAACTCCACCACCCCTCTGGGCAGCCCATTCCATTGTTCTGCTACCCTTAAAGTAATGAAGTTCCTCCTCATGGTTGGATGGAACTTCCTTTGTCCAGTTTTGTGCTCATTACTTCTTATTCCATCACTGGGCATCACTGAAAAAAGAAATGTATTTATATATAAATTTACTCTCTGTAGTACTTGCACTGAGACTGTATTCTCATTTAATTGCAACTTCTATTCCACAACTCCAGATAATGCCAGTGTGCTTCATGCTTGCACCACAGGATATTACTTTTTAATGACTAATAGTCAAAGACTAACTTCACTTCTCAGTTGCAGAAAATACGGTGAATTGACTATCTGTTGTATGTCTAATTTAGGCCTCACTGCTCTTGTCAGTCACATGAATGTCTGTGTTCTCTTGGACTTCTGCTAAACTCTCATTCTCAGTGCTCTGGGTACCATATAGAGGATCACTTTACTTTGAGTATCTCCATGGTTTTCTAAAACCAAGTGCTCAAATGAACCTCAAGGTAATGCAAGGACAACTACATTTTAATTCTTATAAAACATGCATTTTTCCTGAAAGAGAATAGTTAACAGCACTAGTTATTTTTACTGTGATTTGAAAATGAATGTTTGCCAAGGCTTACTTCAAAATATGCGTGACAAACACAGAGTGCAACTGATAACAGCAAACAACATCAGACAAGTTGGCAAGCTGGAGATGTGCCAAATGCAGGTTGTTGGGGAAATATGCATTAGAGAGAATTCGCTTTTGCTGAATGAATAGACAAGGCAAATATTTTCCAGCTCAGGATGCAATTGTGTCACCAGAGTTTATTATTTCCTTTAGACCACAGCTGGCCACCATAGCAGAAGAAAAATGAAACCTTGTAGTAATTTCAGGTAATAATGCCATTAATTCAGCAGCCCAGACTCTTTATTCTGAGTCTACACTCTAATAGTGCTCCACTCCAGCATGGAGCCAGAGGGTAAACCACTGTAAAGGCAACAAAAGTACATCCAGTGTTGACAGGTGTATTATGAACTCAATAACAGGTTATAAATCTGAATCAAACTGCTTGGATCCTTCATGCAGAAGCATGCACCTATATGGAAGGAGAGCATTAAGAAAACAGAGAATTGGACTGAGGAGGCAACAATGAAGCCAGGGGTACTGAAAAACAGCCCAAGAAAAAAACAAAGGACCAAACATCAGCTGAAAAAGACTGAACTGCAGGCTCAGTTTGACTCCTGCTGTCTTCAGGGAAACAGAGCTTGGTGTACAAATGGATGAAGAAATCAAAGACATTCCTGTTTCTATTATGTTTCTCCTAAGTGCAACAGCATATAAGATTGCATAACAGCTAAAAAAGGAGCTAAATATGTATGACAACTCAGTTTGTGATATTTCCTTCTTTAACTATTACCCAAGATACTCATGTGCCTGATGCTTTTCACCCGGGCATTCATTCTCAGGGTGTCGTGAGAGGCAGTTTAATCCCTTTTGTGGCAAACAAGTCATCACTGTTTCCTGAGGTGGTAATCAGACATAAAAAGATTTCCAATGCAACACTTTTATGGCATTGTTCCTTTTATTTTCCCTCTACAATAGCACCCACTTGCAGTTGCAGTGCCTATTGGGTGTGCAATCTAGGATGCTGTAATTAACTTCTGAACACAGGTCTTTATAGTAAAGCATCAACAAAGATGTAGGAGGGGAAATGATGTATCCCGCTTCGTTTATTTCTAAAAATAACAGAACTTCATCAGGAACACACTGCTTGAATTTGTCCAGAAAGAGTATTTAGAAATGCAAGGAAAACTTCCAAATTCAGAGCAGTATGATAAAGCGCATTAAAGCTGTTACAAAAGATGGTTAGGTATTTCAGAGCTATGTTGTCCTCATCTTTACATTTTAGGATGCTGAGAGGTACAAGCTCCTTTGCTTCAATAATGAAGTGAATTTTATAGAAGAATCCTGGTGAAAAGATATTTTAGATATTCTTTTTGCTTGCAAGCATTATTAATAATGCTTGAATTATTAAAATGTAATTAATTTGAAATAGCTAATTATTTCACTGCTAGTATCTTTTTCTTTTGTTGCTGCAGTCAGAATGGATGATAGGATTACAATGAAAATTTTCTCTTTCATTCCCCATTTTCCATTTTGGTTTTCAAGCACAGACAAACTGTCTTTTGATAATTCCCTTACCATAATCTGCTTTCAGTCTAGCAATGCAGGTATATAAAGCAACCATGTGCAGTCTAAGCCTTCCAAACCTTCCTCTCTGTACTTGTCCTCCCAAACCACAGTCTTCAAGTCTGACAACTCCCAGACTCAAGCATTTTGATGGAAACTTGAAATAGTATCTTTCTGTGGTAGCATCAGCATTTCTACAAAGTATTTTTTCAGACATATTTATAAGTCTTTACAAAACCTTAACACTAGGCATGTATTACTTGGCAGTGATAAGCCTCTCAAGTGCTTTGGAACTTTACATGGATTTCAATACTTGAGGTTTTTTGTGTGCTGTGGTTGTATAAAAGTCAGACCAGAGTAGGAGTATGCCAACTGACAGAAAGCTGTGTGACCTCTTTGCTTGAATTTGTGAGGACTGCTGTGACTCCCAGTGCCGTCTTCTCAAGTGCTTACAACTTTTCTGGCTTGGAAACAGCTGTTCATTTTGCAAGGTTGCCACAGCTTAGCAGTTTGGGTGGACCAAAAAACCAGAGGACAGAGTAATTCTCTATTACCGCCACACACACCCCCCCTCAACCCTCCCAAAGGGAAAAGGGGAATAAAGACCAGAGACTTAAAGCTGGAAATTTAAAAAATTGGAAAGAGATTTACTAGCACAGGGGAAAAGCGATAACATACGGGATAAAGAACAAGAATAAAAATGTATACAAATATCTATCCAACCCGATCTCGATGCTGTCAGGGACAGGTGCCTGAGGGCCCCTTGCAGCAGGGCCGACTGAGGAGAGGGCTCCAGGGCTCTTCCCAGCACCGATGGATGCGGATTCTGAAGAGCAGGGGGAGAGCTGGGGGTAAAGGAAAGCAAGGGAACCGCAGCACAGGAGGAGCGAGTGGAAAAGAGAGGAGAGGGTGGGATCTGCCTGAGCTTTATAGTGTATGGGCAGGGAATGGGAGGAGACAGAGCCCTCTGTGTGCCGCCCCTCTCAGAGTCTGAGAGCCCCCTTTCTTTGGTTCCTCGTGTTGAAATTACGATAAAGGTATTCCGTAATCTTACAATCAAATAAAAATTGAAGTACTGAGCAGAACTGTGACAAGAATTCCCCCTGCATGATCCTGCTTGAGATGTCACTGTAGTCTGAGACAAATATTATAGGGCAATTTATCAGACACATGCCCGCTTCACAGAGATTACATCTTGGCCGTGTTTCCTGAGCTTATGTGTAAAACTCAGTCTTATGGAACAGTCTCAAAACACTTTTGATTGCAAAATACATCAAATCAAGGTGATCTAATGTTTTTCTTCCCTAGGCAACTTTGCCCTTCAAAAGTAGCAAATCAAATCAGTTCATTTGCTCTCGTTTAGTTGTTCACAAGTACTTGCCAATTGCTCAAAATAACTCATTCTGGAACCTTCTGGGGATGAATTTTGATCTGTCTGGTCTCCACCCTTTGTTAAAACACCACAATGAGACCAGGACACTGTCAAGAAACACTTGATTTTTCAAGACACCCTCCCACCAATGTAGGTGCCCTGGGCCCATGCAGAAAGCTCCTCTCCTCCACCGTGCTCTGCTGCAGCTCTCCCAGGATGACTGTAGCTTCCTCTGGAAGCCTGACATGGAAAGAGTAACAGAGATCCAAGTAATTGATTTTCCTGTTAGGCTTTCAGGGATGGAGGCAGAGGAGACAGAGAGCATCATGCATTCTCTCATCCCCTCCAGCCTGACCACCTCCATGCCAAGGCAGCTGCTAGGCTGAGTGAGGGATGTCAGGGATAGTGGAGCCCTACAAGAACCCACAGAGAGGCCCAGCAAATACAGGAGAAAAAAACAATGTTCAGTGAAATGGTTGTGATGAGCACAAATAAAAATCAGTTAAGGAGATACACACGCTCAAGCTGCTGTCAACTGGTTTACAAGATGACATGGCAGAGATGAAATTGATCTAAAATGACTGTGCTGGCCCTAAATATTTCAAGGAGACCATATAAATTAAAGGAATAATCTTATCAATACCTACCCATGTGAGAAATCAGACATGCAGCCCAGTTGTTCCCTGCACAGTAATACATGTCCAGTAACATTTTAGTAATTTAACATTTTTTGTGATTTTGTATTAACTTGCCACGCTTCTTTTGGAAAAAAAATATATTATTTTTAAAGCTAACTAATCAAATAACATATATTTTTTTATATACTAGATCAGGACAGAAAAAGATTTAATTATCACATTTCTATTTTATGAAAGAAAAGTGCCATAGGCAAAACTTCTGATATGCTTAGCCAGAGCACACAGATTCTCTGCTATACATCTCATACAGGCTTTATGTCCAAATCAAGAACTGAATCACCTAATGAACATTGTGAACAAATAACCTACGAGGAGGCAGTCACATACTATAAAGTTGTATGCCTGTGACAAACAGTGAAGAAGGCCACGTTCAGCACTTATTGCATCTTTGCAATAATGTATTGGAAAAAAAAGTAAGTTAATGCATAATTTTCAATTTGGTACAAAAAAAAAAACAAAAACAAAAACAAACCCAAAAAACCTTACGCTTTTCATCTGTACACAAAGATATTATGAACTACACATTTCAAGACCTGGGTAGAACTACACTGTGCTCAGAATCCAGAATGTGAAGATCTTCCACCACATTGCAATAGCAACATATCCTGCTCCAAAGCTTTCAGAGAGCCTGCAGCAGTCCTGAATATTCTTGGGCCACCGAGGCTGAGACACACCAGGAATTTTTTTGTGGGTACTGTGGGGTGAGGTGTCTTTGGCTCTTAGTTCTGCAGATGCTGCAATGGCTGCTTGGGGGTTGCTGGAAGAGTATGAGTGGTGGAGGCTTGTACCTAAGAAGAGCTATTTTAAGGGACCTTTTTTTTTTTTTAGTTTACCCTTCCACTCATTATATTCATCTGCACATCTATGTTGGAGGTGACTAGAATTTCCAGCTGTAATTTTATGGGCGTTTTTGTACTACTTCAATGCTATAATTTTATAGGACACAGATTACATTCTATAAAATAACAGTCATTTTTGCACTGAGTCACTTTTTCATGATCATAAATTTCAGGCATTATTGAATAAATAATAGAGAAATGTTTTGATAATTTAGTTAAGAGTGTTCTTTTCATCTTCCATTTGGAGGATACAGCATGGGAAAACTCCTTTAGTTTACTTTTAGTATACGTATGCTACCTATACTTTTATTATTTAATTTTAAAAATAATTCTGTTGCACTCAGCATAAATGAATGCTTTGATGTTACTATCTTTGATAATTATCAGTTGTATACAAACCACTCAACGCTACTGAAATGCAGTTGGGAAATACAATCTAAAACCAGTAAACTAGCCAGACCTCCATTTCTTCAAGAATAAAGAAAGAGGAAATCAAAAGCTATTTGCTGCCATAAAATTGTGTTGAGATTGTAACGAATGAGTGTTGTCTCTTTTTTAGCTTCTAGGTAGAACCTTTCTAATGCTGGACTGTTCAGGCTGGGAGAAGGAATTCCTGTTTTCATGCTCTTCCAGACCAGGCGAAAGATTCTGCATCTGGCTATCAAATCTAAATCTCTAGCAGGTCAGGAAGACATCAGCATAAGCAGTATGTACTCCAGTGCCAATGGAGGTCTAGATGTGCACTTCTGAGTATGTGTTACAGATCCCACTGAGTCTGGTTTCAGAAAAGACTACTTCAGGTTCAGCATATTAAAAAAGTAAGTTAGCCCAGTTATTGTTGTGGTTTATTTTTCAGACAAATACATAAAAATAAATATATTATGTTCATAATAAATGAGCAACCCAGCCTGAAAGTCTGCCTTTTTGAACTTTCTGAGGACTGGGTTCAAAGCACCCTGTACAAATACTGGAAAACCTGCCTCTAATTAAAGCCAGCTTCTCTCACAACAAATCGACGTCCAGGTGTGGAACAAGCTGCCAGCAAGAAATAAGAGCTTCTATTAGTTGCCAAATGACACAGACAACAGAACTTGCTCACCTGCTCCTCAGCAGTTTCTTTGACAGATCAATACAGAACTCGCAAGCCCTGACCAAAGTACAGCACAATCAATACCACAAAGGAGATCCAGTTTAATGAGTACAACCAATAATGTCAAGCTTGCAGCATTACTTTGGCTGAGTGAAGAGCAATGGCTGATAATAACGTTTTGTGTTGTTCAAATATAAATTTTATGGATTTTTTTTTTTTTTTAAAAGGGGGAGGAGGGGAAGCAGGGGCTTTAGGAAATTTAAACCACTGCCACACCATCCCCTCTAACTCTAGCTTTGTGCTTTTAAAGACAGCAGCTGAGTCTGCATTTAAAGACACTGAACATAACGATGACTTTGCCATGACTTCATCCGGGAAGGAGGAAGAGCCCAGCCGAAACCAGCTCAGGGCACCCTACCAGCTCTGCTGTGAGGGCTGCTCACTTCATAGAAACGAGCCTGGGTTTCAAATCCACTCCTTGGCGTGCAGGTGGGTGATTCCGGCAGGAATCCGGAGAGAGCGGGATTCAGCTGCTCAGCATAACAACCGCCCCACCTAGTGTACCAGACTCACACGGCAGCATCCTCTCCAGGCAACCCAAAAATCTCTTGCCCACCGTGTGTTCTCCCTGGCAGTCAGCTGGGCAGCTGGAGAAGTTAAGGCACCTAAATAAATATATGTAAAGGATAGGCGGTGGGAAAGCAGCAAACGTGTCAGAAGACCACGGGGGCATTTGGGAGCGTATGGTATGAAGTGTGTTACTGGGCTCAGGGGAAAGTTGTTTTAGTGGTGATGAGGCCAAGATGCTGCAGTCATCCCAAGGATGCTCTTTGCTTTAAAGTCCTACCAAAACCACCTGGAAGAGGTAACAAAACGGGAGCTACAAGGCAGTCAGTCCTGCTTTGTGCTTGAGCAAAACATCTCATTTTGACCATGCACTGATAAGCCAGAGCATCCTCAAATAAGCCAAAGAGTTTAACTTTTCCAACCTTTTTCTGTTTCCCTTCTCCCACAGTAGGAAGGCTACCTAAACTCTTGGGCCTTACAGCACTGGAAATATCATGAATAAAGCAAAAGAAAACTCCATTACCTTATACATTCATTGCATAGAAAATAATAGAAAATATTATTACTTACATGAGTGAGACTCTCTTCAAGAAATTGCTATAACGCAAACAAATTATTTAATGCCACAAACTTACTCATTTGATTTCTTCTGTTGTATGTGTTTTTAGGTTCCTTCATGAACCCAAAATCCTGACCCATGGACAATTCTCCTCATCTCCGTGGCAGGACAGAGCTGGAGCTGATAAGGGTCCAGCATGTCAGCTCTGTTGGCCACCACCAGTATGTTGCCTCCTGTAGTAATTGATGCTAGATGGAAACATCCCTGCTTTTCTTACACTTGGTGGACATTACAGTGCAAAAGATCTGCAGAATAAAGATTTTCCCTTGAACAGGAATCAAATGAGCAGAGCCAAAAAGTGGCTTGCTGGAGATGAAGTAGAAAAGGCAAGCAGAATCAGCTGATTTTTCAAGATAAAATAATTTGGTCTGTTTCTGCAATTATCAAAGAACTGTCAAAAACTGGAATGAAGGAATTGCTTCTGAACCCTCTGGGGATCTCTCCCTTTTCCTTTGCTATCTGGGTTGGTATTTTTTTCCTTCTTTTGATAGCATAATAAAAGGACTACCTGAGTGGAAGGAGGTAATATGTCTCCTGTCAGAGAACAACACATTCCTCACTCCCATGCACACGCAGAAGAGTTCAGAGTAACTCTGTAACATGGAAAATCTGCACTCCCCCCTTCCTGTCCTTACCTAAATAACAAGGAGCAGAGGAAGAGCTCTCATCCCACAAGGAGATCTCTTGTGTGAAGCTGCCAGGCTGTCTGGAGACCCCTACTTCATGGAGTGTACCTTCACAGGGCTTTCACAGGAAATATGTAAAAGTGGCTATATGATGTTACTTGCAATGAAATTGCTGTAGATGCGTTTTACTTGCTCCTTGTTTAATTTCATTTGGAAAACAATCTCACATTTATTTTGATCATTATTGAGCCTGGCAAATCACAAAACTTGTTAATGCATCTCATGGCTGCTTACATCAGGATTTTCTTAAGAGGCTGGAACTAAAAAAAAACGCAGTCGGGTACCAAAGGGACTTCTCCTTCCAAAGGACTGTGATACTGACCTTCAGGTCACCTCATCTCTGTAAATTGTTGGGCAGTGTCCTGGTATAAAAGTTGCAGCAATGTTTTTCAGCCTGAGTCAAAGCCCTCTGAAGTCAATAGCATCATTGCTAGTTAAAAGTGCACAAAAATTAAGAATCAAGCCTCCAGAAACATGACGATCACACAGAAGACATATTATAACTTCATTTAAAATAAAACCAAAATATCAATAAACATCTCCTTCTACTAATTTCCAGATGCTCGGGCATGGCAGGATTATATTTTCAGTTTCCAGCACCAAAGAAGCTCAGAATCTATTGGAAAAAAACCTACTGAGAATGTGACTATAAGAGCCAAACCAAAACAGTTTTAAACACTGGACAGTCACAATGGAATCACAAGCCCAGCAACACAACATTGGTGCAGTTAGAAAAAAGAAGAGTGCCCAGCAGCTGAAGGTGAATCTCAGGTGTGCTGCAGTCAGAGCAGTGGCTTGGCTGGACCACACTGCAGCACTGGCATAGCCTGACTTGCATGCTCAGATCAAGAATGCCCTCTCAGCTAAAAGTGCTAGCTCTCCTCCTTTTTCTAAAAGGCAGTGCATTTGCTGAGGGATCAAAATGTCTATATTATCTAGTAACACGATACCAAATACACTGAAATGAGAGGAAAAATGTTGGCCCAGTCTGGAGAGGGAAAGGAAGAGAGTGTCCAGCCCTGTCTCACAGAATCACCACAAATGGAGAAGACCCTAACATCACCACATCCAACTGCCAACATCCCCCCAGATAAAACACATGTATCAATATCTGTATCACCCACTGCAGCATATCCCAAAGGGCCTCATCTGCACGTTTTTTAAATACTTCCAGGGACGGTGACTCCACCACCTCTTTGGGCAGTCCATTCCAATGCCTAATTACTCAGTAAAAAATTTCTTCCTCAGATCTATGCTAAACCTCCCCATGTGAAACTTCAGGCCATTTCCACTAGTCCTAGCATCATTCACTTGAGAGAAGAGACCAACACCCACCTCCCTACAACCTCCTTTCAGGTAGCTGTAGAGCAATAAGGTCTCTTCTCAGGTTTCTCTTCTCCAAACTGAACATCCCCAATTCCCTCAGCCTCTCCTCACAGGACTTGTTCTCCAGACCCTTCACCAGCCTGGTTACTCTTCTCTGAACTCACTCCAGCAGCTCAATGTCTTCCTTGTAGTGAGGGACCCAGAACTGAACACAGCACTCCAGGTGTGGTCTCACCAATGCCGAGTACAGGGGCACCATCACTTCCCTTCTCTTGCTGGCCACACTATTGCTGACACAAGCCAGGATGCAGTTGGCCTTCTTGGCCACTTGGGCACACTGCTGGCTCATATTCAGCCAGGTAACAACCAGCACCCCCAGGTCATTTTCCACTTGGCAGGTTTCCAGCCACTCCTCCCCAGGTCTGTGACATTGCATGGGATTGTTGTGACCAAAATGCAGGACCTGGTACTTGATCTTGTTAAGCCTCGTTTTATTGACCTTGGCCCACTGGTCCAAGTGGCTGGCCTGTCCAGCTCCCTTTGCAGAGCCTTCCTACCCTTCAGCAGATCAGCACCCCCACCCATCTTGGATGAGGACATCTAAGGATGCCCTCAATCCCCTCATCTAGATATTGATATCTTCAATAATGAAGATATTGAACAGGACTGGCCCAAAAAACTCAGCCCTGGAGAACACCACGGGTGACCAGTCGATAACTGGATTTAACTTTGTTGACTACAGCTCTCTGGATCCAGCCATGTAGCCAGTTTCTAACCCAGGAAAGCTCCAGGAGAATCCTGTGGGTATCAAAGGCTAAACTCCAGGTAGAGAGCACCCACAGCTTTCCTCTTTTCCATGAGGCAGCTCAGCTTGTCATAAAATGAGACCAAGTTGTTGAGGTAGAACCCACCTTTCCTGAACCCATGCTGGCTGGGCCTGATCCTCTGGCTGTCCTGCACTTGCCATGTGAGTCCACTCAATATGAACCACTTCGTGATTCTTCTGGGCACTGAGGCTGGGCTGACAGTCCTAAAGTTTCCTGGATCCTCCTTCAGGCAAATCTCCTTCGGTGGTAATCTAAAAGCTCAGTGACCAAACCCTGCTTCTGCATTCAGAGAAAGGGTCTGCATGGACAGCCTTCAGCCTCTCTGCTGGGGATGCCTGATAGCTACCAATTGGCTCTTTCCTTACCAGTCACTGTGTGCTTGTATTTTTTAGCAGAAAAAGCAAGGCTCCACCAGTCTGATAGCTAAACACTTATAGTGGTTTAGGAAAATGTCATCAACTAGACTGAAGTAGTTAGTTACTTTTTCGTGTATACACACATCATCACACCCAAGAACCTACCAATGCCTATGAACAGGGCATACCTGATGTGCTTTTATTCCCTGCATGTCATGAATTCTCAACTGAAGATCCCATACTGTTTTTTTACGTGTAAAATATGCAACTCTACAAAAAAATGCCCTGTGGTTCTCTGGCAGAGTATTTCAGGGCTGACTATCCACACAGCTCAGTCAATGTTTGGTGCTGTTACAGAAGTTCCCAGGCTCAGAGCAATCCACTTAGGGACACTACATTCCTCAGAGAAACACAGAGGGAAGGGATTCCCTTAGAAGACAAGTAAGGAATTTTGGTTCCCTGAGCCACAGCGTCCTTTACTGCAGGAGTCTTCAGTGTCAGAGTAAATCCCACAGACATCTGCATCTACCAAATGCCACTGAACTTGGCTTATGATTTCTTTTTGGTACAATTAATACACTAACTGAATCACTTTCACAGTGAGCCCAAATTGCCTCAAAACATGAAAGCTACCCCTGCAACAACTCTGTTTCAAAAAGATTAAGATCTCATTAGTAAATGGAGATATCAGGACTACTGAAAAGTGTGCATATTTTGATAGTTTTTATTGACATTCAAAAGGATAAGATTCAGAAATCATTTGTGTATATCTTTAAAAGCTCATGTCCTACTTATAAATATGCATAATTTAAGCATCTAATCCTGAGTCTGAGAGAGATGCATAGATGTAATTTAGAGAGCAATTTGGGGATTTTTTTTTTCTCTCTCACCCATTAGTGTGATTATCAGTGTTTGTATAAAAACATTTTGGATCAAATCTCATTTACTTCATACATGATACACATGAAATTGTTTTCTAGGGTTTATTTCCTCTATGGCATATATTCATTGAAGCAGAAGTAAGGAGTTCTAATAACTATTAGAATTAACTTTACTAATTAGTGTCTGAATTACAGTCTCCTTGACAAAGTTTCTTTTTAAATAGCTATGTGCTTAGAATGCAGGCAAGCCTTGTTTATTCAATTGATTTCTCACTATCAAGACCCCCTTGTCTAGAATTCATCTAAACTCTCTAAATATTCATCTAAATTCATCCAAGGATATATTTATCTGAAGCATAGGGTAAAAGTGAATGTAATGTAACTTTACTGAGGGAGATTTTCCTTTGGTTTTACCCTTTAATTTAACTTATCTTATTGTCAGTTACTTATTTGCTGCTTGGGATAATTCCTTCCCATCTCTTTCACTTCCCTCTGTTTTCCTTCTGTCACAGATGGAGGACATAGATGTGGCTCTTCCATTCAGCAAAAGAACAAGATCTGTCTTTACTCCTTAGTCCAGTGTGCCTGGTGCAAATGGATGGCTTGTCCTTACTCAGCCTGAACACAGAACAATTGAAAAACCACAACTGCAGAAGACCTTTCTTACAGCCACTGCAAAACAGCTTCTTTTCACATGATTTTTTAGTGCATTTTTCCAGCTCTGATTTTAAGTGCTTCCAGCAGGGTAGCTTTCACTGTTCCTCCTGGGACCATATTCCCCAGCCCCATAAAACTCACTGCAAAAAAAAACCTCCTTTACACATGTTCTCTTCTGTGCTTGCAGCACTTTTCCAATATTGGCTTAGAACTAGTAGAACAAATATCTTTTTTTTCCCACAGATTTTACACAGTAGTGCAATAAAGTTGCAAAAGATGTGTGCTCCATCAAGATTATTTCACTGGGGAGGAATTTATGTGATACCAACTTGTGTGTTGCTCGCAACTGATTATTTTTAAGTTTAATAAATGACAACTCCACAAAAGTGCAAAACCATTCAAAACAGACAGTATAATTACAATCTTCATAGAAGACATAAGCAAAAAAATAAAGAAAATCTTTACTTAAACTGCTGACACCAACACTAGGTCTAATAGGTCTTTGTACCCCTGAGTTTGGCAGACTGCTTATAGACCTCTTGCCAGCACTGGCCATGTCAGTGATGTTTCCTTTCTTTTTTTAAAAAGACTGGTGGCTGTATTATTTTAGATATTGTAAAAAAAGTGATTAAATTTTACTTAAACCAGCTTGAGTTAGGAGTGGTTTCAAAGTAACACCTAATTGCTATTAGGCAAATACCTTGCTATTTTGAGGCAGGCTGCCACCTTCCCTCACCCAAGGTTGGGCAAACATGCAAAGCTGCCTACCTGTTGCTGCTGCCTCTGCAGCAGACACTGAATGAAAGGCCTTATTTGTCCTTCTGGAAGCTGCAATGGGAAGAACTTTCTTTCTGGGTCTGGTGATGTTTAGAAGAGCTCAGTGACACAGAGACAAAAAGGGGCAGGCAGCATGACAGGAGCCCCAGGCAGACCCCAATGTCTTTCCCCCCTGTAGCTGAAGGAAGGTCATTCACTCTATTGTTTCCCTCCAGGTCTGACAGATCCTGCACTGTAAGGCTGTAGCTTTCAAATGCTCTTTCTGATAGACCACTAAATGCACAGGCTGTAGTACAATATGCTCATGTACCCAGTGGTAAATATCCACACCACAGTGTGGAATGGGCACTGTTGGCTTGTATGTAAAAATGATCTGCAAAATCATAGATTGGTAGAATGATAGAATCACAGAATTTAAAAAATCATGTAATTGTAGAGTCATAGAATCATGGAATAGTTTGGGTTGGAAGGGACTTTTAAGGTCATCTAGTCCAGCAGCCATGCAATGAACTGGGAAATGTTCAACTTGATCAGGTTGCTCAGAGTCCCGTCCAACTTGACCCTGAATGTTTCCAGGGATGGAGCATTTATCACCTCTCTGGGCAATCTGTGCCAATGTTTTACCACCTTCACTGCATCAAGTTATTTCCTTATATCTAAATCTTCCCTCTTTTAGTTTAAAGCCATTACCCTTTGGCCTATCACAACAGGCCCTGATAAAAAGTGTATTCCCTTTTTTTCTTACAAGCCCCCTTCAGGTACTGAAAGGCTGCAATAAGGTCTTCCTGGAGCCTTCTCTCCTCCAGGCTGAACAACCATAACTCTCTCAGCTTGTCTTCATAGGAGAGGTGCTCCAGCCCTCTCATCACCTTTGTAGGTCCTCTGGACCCACTCCAGCAGCTCCATGTCCTTCCTAGGCTGAGGCCTGCAGAGCTGGACACAGTAGTCATAAATACATTCACTGATTCACCTCAGTAAGATGCTATTAGAGAAATCCCAAGTTGGCTACGTAAATAGGAGAAAGCTCTGAAAATTACTGTATCAATCCTTTGGAAATCTTTCCTGAAAATCATTTTTGCTATTTGCAGATCAAAAGCCATTGTTTATCTCTACTTCCAAAGAATAAAGCAAAATTCATAGCAGATGTGTTTCCAAAGGCTTAAATAGCTGTGTGGCAGCATATTTTTTTGACTTGCTACTCACTAAAATAAACAAGGGGTGAAATACTGCCATTCAGTTTTGTTTGCAGCAAGGCACAACAGGAAGACAGCATTATTTTTAAAAACGGTACAGACTCAAAAGTCAAAAGAGTGTAAGAAAGATTCTGTGCCCCTGGGGAGCTGTAACTCTCCCTCATGGCTCAGTCCTAAGGATACAGAGATAAGAGTCTACTCAGAAAAACACGAATGGAGGTGCCTGTAGCCCAAGTAATGAAAACAGCGTGTCAGGCTTCATCCGTGGGGCTAGAGCAGATCATATCACGACTTGGGATCTCCACGAGTCCCCAGTGGATTACACTTGCCCAGGCTGTGTAAGTGAAACAACTTCTTTTGATTTTCAACCATTCTAAGCTCGCCAAAATTGCTTTTAATAAAAAAAAAAGAAAAAAAAAAATCATCAGAACTATGTCTTATAAATATTGCCTTTTCGTGCTGCATTTGGTAACACTCATCTTTTTTCAGATAAAAAGATCAGTTTCATTGGTGGTTTAAACCACTAACATTAGCTGTCAGATCTGACACTGCAACAGAGGAAATAAATAAGAAAGAGGCAAGCAGATGACTGCTAATTATCCTTTCACTCACAGCGTTTAAATATAGCTGGCTGTGTTTGAAGACGGACTGCAATTAGGACACATTCAACTGCAAATGCACTGCAACTCAGTCTTTACTGTGTTTATATCTGATACAAAACAGTATCTTAACACCAAACTTACTTGGTGCCTGCAATTTTTTTTTTTTTTTTTGAGAACTGTATATACTAGTCACAGATATATCTCAGAAGCTGTGATTGTCTCCCCAAAATGGAAAAAGCAAACACATGCTCTGGAGGGGGAGCTTTGCTCAGTGTGCTCTTAAGGGGCCAGTTCCATTAAATACTCCATTCTTCATCCTTATTCTCTTAAAATGACATTTGAACCTTTAAATAATTTGATATAAAATGATTTAGCTATGACAAAGTAAAGTGGCAGTGATTATACTTGCCCTGTAAGTGGATGGGGTCCCTCAGAATGCACACATTCCTGTGCCAAGGAAATTCTGACATATCTCTGCTTCATTCATCCCTACTCCTGCCCCCCAAATTAGGAGGAAAATACGTATGTTAAATTTTCTTACATTGAAAAATCCTAAAATCCTTAGACTAATATTTTGAAGTGACAATTTACCATTTTCAAATTTGTCAGCTGACAGTGCAGGAATATACCTAAAATCAGCATTGTTTCTACAAAAAAAAAGATTTTCACAAAACTCTTATTGTATCAGAGTACATTTGTATTCAAAGAAACTAGCTAACTTAACAACTTTAAATAGTACAGGGGCTGTGCCAGACTTCAGCCTTTTCCTGATCCGTACCACTGTGCCAAGCTTTAACTTAAAAAGGCTGTGAAGCATTTCTCCTTTCCTAACCTTTGGCAAACCTTTTTTTTTTTTTTTTTTTTTTTTTTTTTTTTTTTTTTTTTCCCCAATTTTTAGGATATCTGTTTTTCCCTTCGCAATGTATGTCTAAAACTGAATGAACCTCTGCCTGTAAAAATTCTGGCCTCTGTCTCCTTGTGACAGTCAGGAAAGAAAGTTGATGTTTGCAGTTTCCTAGTCCACTCTTCTCTCAGTCTCTGAAATCAAAGCACCTCCAATATCTGGAGTGCCTCAGGACTGAGTGAGCAGAACAGATCATAACACATCCACAGCCAGACCTGTGAAGAGGATCATGAAAACTGATATGGACACAATACTGGTGAGGTTTATTAGAAGCTGTGGTAAAGATGGAAAAGAAGCAAGTAGGGGAGAGAGAAGTGAAAGAGGGAGGAGAAGGTGAAAGGAAGAAAGATCAGTGCCTTTTGTTTTCAGTATAGTTTGGATAGGAACAACGTGGGTAAAGGTGCCAAAACTGAGCTACTGGCTGATGCATCCAGCTGACAGAAATAGCATGTGGTACTGTGCAACTGGACACATTCCCCATGTGGCAGCCAACACAATTTATGCGTTAGACTGAAGCCATGCCTGAAGTTGAAGGGGAAGAAAAAGTAACTGCTGCTAGCAGGAGTCTACCCTCCCTAAACAAGTTTTTCTTTTTGATACTTTAAATTGTGCAAATGATTAAAAAATGTAGGGCGAGCTGTAAAATAACAATTCAAAATAACCATGAAGTGCTGTATTTTCCAGAAAATAAGACATTAAATAAATAAATACATAAAAATTATTACCTCAAAGGGAAGTTGCTTATGCACAGTATTTTATCATGTGAAGTGTGATCATGTGTCTGCCTCTGGTAGAAAGCTTCCTCTTACACATTTCTCTCCCAATACCCAATGTTTGTCCCTGTATTTCTCTGGATGTGGCCAAGCTGTTTTAACAACATGAAAAATGAGAAGGGCAATGTCAGAAATACATAAGAAACATGAGAGAGAAGTGAGAGGGTAAGAAAGTGTCTCACCACCAATGCATGGAGTGGTTTAAGCTTCTTTTTAGCTCCACTTCATTGTGAAGTCCTCCACCTGAGAGCATGGCAGCCCAGCAAAGCACAGTGGCTTTGAAGCATCTGTTAAATTTTAAAGCAGTGACCATGCTTCTGAGTCCCTTATATGAATACACGATACTGATATAATTAATTCATATTTCACTGCTTCAGCCCTTCAAAACACAAAAATCCTAATAATACTAAAGTCATAGAATTTATACAACACAACATATTAAAAGTACAATTCCGCATCAAAACTGCATAACGGAAAATTAGTTTTCTCAGCTCACCACCTAGGGAAGTGTTGACTGCCTACAAACTCTGCTTGTGTTTCAAGACCACAGGGCTTTCCACATAAGTGAAAAGAAAGAGCATCCCTAGTTGTGGTGGATTTTAAGGCAGACAGTTTCAAAGGCAGAGTGACAAGTGATTGAACTTCCAAGACTGAAGCCAAGATTTTCTTTTTTCCTCCAGGTATTTTTCCTTCTGTACCACTTGATTTGTACCTGAGGAAAAGTAACTTCTGCATCTGTTAAAAATAGCAACATCCTAGGTAAAATGCTAGTGGCAAAATAATTAAAAAAGAAAATATTATTACTGAATTACTTTGCCTTATGCAAAGGCATATTCAGTGAGGACCACCAAAAATTCTGAAGCAAGACTAATACTGGTGTTATTGAAAACAGAAATCCTTCAGAATTTCTGTCCCTGAAAATAGTCTGATTTCAAAAGTAAAAAATAAATTAAAATTTTAATCTTCACCAACCTTACAAAAAACTGACAACTATCCCCAGCCCTTTGATCTTAAATAGTACCTGCTTTTTCAGAAAATAAAAGCAAAAAGAACAGGAGTCAGAGGGAGGGTGAGTAAGTAATATAAATTATTTCGTCCTAGCGATGGATTTGACTGGGGAAACATTTAGGGTTTTAAACTAAAACAAATGCTTTATTAAAATAAATTGTTTACGTCCAGCAAGAGAAGTAATAATAATAATAAAGAAAAAAAGTCTTCTTCATCAACTCTTTTAGATACCTTCTTCTTACTTGATACTTGACATGCACTTAAATATTAAATGGTTACTTGCTAGAAGCCACACACCAGCAGGAAGTGCTAAATGCCAAAGGGCCTTGAGAAGCTGAAACACACACACAGAGTAACAAAATGCTGCACAAATCAGAGAGTCAGCTACTGATTAGTTGCTGCAAAATATTAACTAAATCATACTCTGCAAATGTGTGCAGTCTAACTTCTACTTAACCAATCATGAAGATTAGTACCACCTTTAGAAAATAGTATTTCCTTTTAATCCTGAGCTCATCTGAATATTTGATTGTAAATTTGTTGTCCCAGAAACTGGGTCACATGTAAATGACACACAGTATAGGTGGTTTGTATTTGTGTATGGAATCATAAAATCATCATGTTTGGAAAGGACCTTCAAGATCACCAGGTCTAACCATCAGTCTTACACCACTGTAATCACTAAATCAGTTCCTGAAGCCCCATGTCTACCCATTTTTTTTTAATAAGCCCTGGGACTGCAACTCCAGCACCTCCCTGGGCAACTTGTGCCAATGCTTAACCATTCCTTTTTTTCCTGATATCCAATTTGAAATCATAGTGTTCTTTGTGTTCCCCATTTCCCACTTAATCAGGGTTAGTCACAAGAACCAAGTTCTGTTACTCTGTAAGAGTTGGTGTGGAACAATATCTTTTAGTCCTGGATAAAACAGGAGATTCTTATTTCATATGCAATATTGTATAAACTCACATTAGAAATAGCTGGCAATATTCTTACACACACTTCTTCCCTGCACACCCACCTAATCTTATAAACTAAACCAGTTTTCAGATAGACTGAAACTTTATCAATGTATGCAGAACAAAATGGTACATGATTCCTGGATTTTTACTCAACACACTTAGGAAACTACATGTTACATGTAAAAATGAGCGGAATGAGATTTAACATTATGAGTGGATGGCCTAAGTGTTTTTCCAGATTATGAAAAAGTAGATGCTTCAATTCCATAAGCATATTTCAAATTCCATGATTATAATTGCTGCCTCTTTCTACTAGGTTGAATTTTCAAACTGATGGGAAAATATTAACATGGATTTAGGGACAGGATGTTTATTAGAAATTACACAGTCATGTTGAATTTGATGATTTGTCTTAACTTTTACTGTAGTTTTCTACATCAAATTATCTGCCTTGGGGTTTTTGCGAAGTTCTGTGCTTTGAATTATATTGCAAACAAGTCCTGCTTGATACAACCACGTATGGAGAATCATGCTTTGCTGTAACTCCCATATTTTCATATAATGTACCAAACCCAGTCAGATGCATTAGGTGTGTGTGTCCTTCCACACCATGAGGCTGTTCCTCCCTCCCCCCCACTTGATGATAAATCACATCTGATGTCTTCTTCAAGATACCGGACTCAACTCCCATAGGCTTGGGTAGGGGTCTTGCTTGGTGTACTTGGAAATTGGATCCCAGAAACTGCAATCTGTAGGAAATGCAAGTGTAGAAGGAAATACAGGCAAATCTTACCAGCTACCTAGCTAGCCAAATTTTATCTTTTTCCCTATGTTCCAAGGTGCCAGATAGATAGATAAGAGTTTTTTGGGTTTCACTAGATACTGTCTAGATGCTCAAATAGCCCCAGCTGTTGAAAACATTTTATTTCCTTTGCATCAGTCAGAAAATTTGTCCCTTAAGTAGAGACACTGACTTCTGTTAAGTTTGCAAAGTGGAACACTCTAATAATGAAAAGCTCCAATAATTCTCAAAATTGTCAATTTTCTTCCAATCCAACATCAACCATTCTGATCACTATATGAAATCTTCCCTTATATTCTCTGAAGTGGGTGAGTTGAAGCCATTCTTTCACCCACCCTATTCTGGAGTCAGCAGCAGAAGGACTTTGGCTGTTACTCATTACAATTTTGAATAAATTAATGTGTGAAGGACCACTTTGATAGCCAGAAATTCCCAGAATAATCCTGGGTTGTACAAGTTTTGAGGCACTCAGACTTTCACTGTCTGCTGCAACCCAGCATCTGGGGTATAGCCTAACTGACCTCTAAGCAGGCATTTTTTATGTCATCAGAAAGGCACACAAAAAAAAAAACATTACAGGAATGGAAGCTACTCGCTGAAGGGCAAGACAGAGGAACTGTAACAATATGACAGTGTCAGTTCCAGAGTGGAGAAATGGGTGGTTTTTTAACTTCTGGTCTGAGCAGTAAAGTTCCCGTTTCACCAAGTTGTACCTTACCACAAACCTTACCACCTTCGTAACAAAATGCAAGGCTGTGTAGCAAAAACCACAACACTAAAAAGAGAGCAAACTGAAAGATGTCTATGTGGACATGCAGATAAAGAACGGGCACTGAGGTAGCTGAAATTGATGCCTGAAGGCTGTCAAGAACAGAACCCCCAGCACCTCATCACAACCGGAGCACAAAGACTGATGATAGGAAACAGCAGCCTCCATCCTGCACTACAGTGCTCACTGGTTGATCTGATAACTGTCTTCAGACCCATGGACACCAAATCTAGATTTTGGAGAAGTTGTGGGAAAGTGTTTGAACTGGGTCTTTATTTCAAGTGTTGTTCAGTCCTCATCTATGCTGGAGAAGTCAAGAAACTTGGCTAGTTTGATTCATCTTTAAGGTGGTTTAACTCCAGTCACTAAACGAGAAAGGATGCTTACAGGTATGTAATTTAAACTGCATTTTTGGAGTGGCTTTGTTGCTGCTCTGAAATTTTAGAATGTTTTTTTTTCTGCACCACCAATCTCCAAGAGATGTTCTGACAAACCAGTCAGTTGTCATTTGGGAAGTACCATGAGGTTGAAGTGATGCAGAGGCTATGCCTGCCACAGAGACATTGAACTTTTCCCACATTGCACTTTTTCAGCGCCTAAATCAAAACTCTAGATCATACCACCCTTACTCATGATGAGGATCATCTTATTCCTCACACGTTTTGCCAGAAGTAAAGAAAGAACTGGAAGGCAAAGGCCTGGTACAGCAACAGGGGAGGTGACAGCCTAGAGGCAAATTAAGTAATCTTTTAACACTACTCTTAAAAGAAAATGCCAGCTTTATGAGTAAAAAAACACTGAAAATATACTGTCCTCACAAACTGGACCACAGCTGTTGAAGTGAGATTCTGTAAAGTGATACCAGGAAGTTGCTACTTTCATAATATGGTAATAGCAGAGGAAGAAGTGGGGGTAAGAAAGCATGGGCATCAGAAACATGTGAATGACCTGACCTGCCTCACTTTACTGTTGAGATACATACAGCACTGATCTAGAATGAAAAACAGATGTGTTTTTTAAAGTGCTTTTAGAGAGGCTATTATATTTCCCTTATCTAGAAGGGTCTCTACAAATACTGCCTCTTAACAGATCCTGCATTTAGAATGGTAGATCAGGAAGTAGTGAAATACACAATGAACAAGTCTCTAGGGGTATCAACCCCTCACTGATAGACTTTGAGGAGACAATATCATCTTCTCAGCACAACTGTTTCCAGGATCTAGAAAATTAAGACTGATATGCAACAGAAACTGCAACCTGTGACTTCAACAGCTGCAAGTCAATCACTCCAGGAACAGGCAGTAAACAAACATTTTGTGGGTCATTTAAAATGCAAATTGTTTTTCTAAATGGAGAACTGAACCACAGGTAACATCTGATGTAAATTAGGGACCTACTTTAAATTAATAAAACGGTACAGCTAAAGAAAGAGGTAAAAGCAAAACCAATAATCAGGCTCACATTGTTTCTCAAAGTGCTTCACATTTGTGTCCCCATTATAGTTGTTCTCCAGGTTACTGGAGGAATGAAAAAGCAAGTTATTGCAATGGCATCTTAGTATAAAAAATAGTCTCTAACCACCACATTAAAAATTAAACAGCTTTGCATCTTTAATGCATACTTGCTTTTTTAAAGGTGGAGTGAACAGTTGTGTGGCAGCATGTATTTTTGTTGTGTCCAATGAGAAGACAGAAAAAAATTCAGGAGACAGCAATGGAGAAAACAGAAGGAAAGACAAGATGTAAAACAAACAAACAAACCCAAACCAAACAAAGACAAAAAACCCCCAAACAAAAACCAAAAACAAACAAAAAACCCCAAACAAACAAGCAAAAAAAAATATAAAGAAACTCTTGCCACTTGCTGGCAGGAAGCACATCCTCAAAATAAAAAGAAAAAAATCAAGTAGGGCAACAAGGAGGCCTATATTTTGTGTGTAGGGAACTACAATTAACAACATATATTTGTAAACACCATCATTTTACCTCCACTGGATTTGCCACTCCCTTATAATGAACCCAGCTCATTGTTAGTAGCCTTTATAGTTGAGGTAACAGCCAACATAGTCTTATGCTCGTATAGCCCCAATCTTGTCAACCTCTGTGGTGATCTCTCTGCATCCAGCTTAAGGCATCTTATGTACACATCAAGTTGTAATGGGTTGCTCGTGCAGCATACTAACAGATGATCCTGAAATACACCTTACACCTAAAAGCAGTCTTTTCTGAGTAGGACAAACCAATGGAACTTCCCCCCTCCTCCCTCTCCCAAATGTCCTTTAACAAAACTTCTAAGTAGACATGGAAAAAGGTGGAGCAGAAAATTGTGCAGAAGATGGTACGTAGAATTATTTTTGCAGCCTCTGGCCCCACAAGCTGAATTTCCTTGCTTCTATGTGACTAAGCAAGATTTCACTCCCTCACTTCCCTTCATGAAGGCATAGCCCTATATTTGAGCTTTCCCAAGCAAATGTCTGTTCCATCTTAACACTCCCTGGGGAGCAAACATAAGTGGACACTGCAGTCCATCGCAGACCCAACCACGCAGTGTGCTGTCCTACTTGTGCTACAGCAGAGGAGGTCCCACAGTGCTCTCTGGAGCTTTCCTGATGTCACTGTGATGCACAAGTACCTCTGTGCAGTATATTGCATCACCAGGGATTCATGTGCCTACAGTCTTGTTTTAGTCAACAGAGCAGGGCTGATTTGACACTGATTTTCAGTATGTGCTCAGCTGTATGGACACCAGTTTCATGTTCCTTAGTACCTGACCTTAGGAAGGTACTTCCTAAGGAAAGAAAAGTAAAGCCCAACTAAATACGTATTTATTTTACTTAGCCACTTTAAAATATCTGCACCATAAACTTAGCCTCTTACTTCCTCTCATTTTACACAGCAAAGTTACTCTGAACCCTGCAGGAAACCTACTCTGTCCCAGAGGGCCAGCTTCCACCCCTAAATTGTCCCCTTGCAGAGGTTACCTCCTGGAGGACAGTGGGATATTGACTCTGACATTTTATTTTGCATCACCTGTTAACGTAAAACCTGAAGGCAATATAAATGCATGGAGTAAAATCCTAAAAATCAATTGAAGCGTAATGTATCAAGTGGCAGGAGTTTTGTTCACCCCACAATACACTCTGAAGTCATCCTGAGGCTTTTCTGTCTTTGCAATCAGAGATGCTTTGGTGAAGGAGTGGGGACCAACAACTTTACTGGGGTCTATTTAATCCTGAAAACACGGCTATGAACAGCTGGGAACCTGATGAACATCTTATTCGTTTACTGGGGTTCATTTAAAACTGAAAACACAAGTATGAAAAGTCGGGAACCTGATGAACACCATCTTGAGGGGTGGATTAGGCACCTCATAAATCAGGGACCCACGGTTAGGCCACTGAGTGAAGACAATCCCAGGTCTGGGAGGGCAGGGGAGGGTGTGGAGGATGCTATCTTTTGACAAATTCCCACAAATTCACATTTTGTCTCGGGAGGCTCGGACACAAAGACCCTCCCCTCCCTCCTTCCCCCTTACCTGAGCCGCCCACGTTGGACCGGAGGTGGCAGATTCTCCGGGAGGAAGAGGAGGAGGAGGAGGAGATGTCGCTTTGGGAGCGGCCGCGGGGACCGGGCAAGGACCAGGAGGGCAGCAGTGCTTCCCCGGCGCTCCCCGGCCTCTCAGCCATCGCCTTCGGGGAGCCGAGAAGAGAAGGGCGGGGAGGAGTGGAGGGAAAGAGGCGGTGAGGGAGGGGAAAGGGAAAGTTTGCAGAGGAAGAGCCGCCCCTCGCCTCCGACCGCCCCGCCGGAGAGAGGCCGCCCCGCCGGGACAGCAACGGGGATTTCGGGTCTGTCGGAACCTAAATTTTTGCCCAGGGGTCACCCCGTGGGGTCACCCCGCGTCCCTTTCCTCCGCGTGTCTACACATCCCCACCCCCGAGATGGGTTCATGCTGCCCGCTCCCTTCATTTCCAGCACTGGGGGTGGGGTGAGGGGGGTGAGGAGAGTGGGGCGGGGAAGGGGGGGGGGGCGTAAGGAAGAAAAAGAGTTAAAAAAAGAGCGAAGCAGCGAACACTGCCACTACTGTTTGGTGGAACAGGGTGTGTGTGTGTGCCCTCCCTCCTCCCCTATCCCGTACCCCGCAAAACCAGGAGATTGCTCAAGGTATCGCAGCCCTGCAGACGAACCCGAAGGGTGGTGAGTCAAATCTGTTCGCCCTCCCTCCTCACCACCCCCACATCCCCCTCCCGCCTCTCGTCTTTTTTAGGCTTTGGGTTACAGGCAAGAGGCTTTTCACAACCAGTTCTCTGACCGTGTGACTCAAGGTTTGGGGAGGAGCAGCCTCCTCCTGCCTCCGGATCAGAAGCGGGAGTCACACCGACTTTGGCAAATGCAAAACCAGACCCCGAGGTTTCGCTTTCTGGTGTTAGTTATACAGAAAGTCTGATGCGATTCATCTTTAAAAGGAGATTTAATGGCTTCACTGCTTTTTACAGGCAAGTCGTTTTATATTCTGCCTTGAGTTAAATCCTTGCAGCCCTGAAGCCACTGGCACAAGAGCAAATATAGACAGGACTTCACCCTGTATTTTTAACACAGACACTGCTGGACTATCTAGCTATCAAATATGAAAGTCCCATTCAGGCTGTATGAGAACAATATAGCATCTACCACTCCCCGGGTCAGAACCAAATCCTATCAAGTCTGAAACCTGTCCATGTGAAATTCAGTTACTGCCCTCTGCTTCCCACCAAGCAACCCAGAGCCCTTTTCCCAACGCCAAGCCCCATGCAGCTCCCCAGAAGCTGTGGTTTTGTGGTCTTCTAGGCAGTCACACGCCTCAGGCACCCTTTGCCTTTGTCCAAGCCATTAATCCAGTACATGAGTCTCCTGTGTCAGCCATTAGTGAGGTCAAAAGGTCTTTTCTGCTCATCATCTCCCAGGGAACTGCTTCATTATTTCCTCTCCCTCTTCTGGCTGCTGAGAGAGGAGCTTGCTCTTTCCTTAGCTGCAGAGAACTTTCCCAGTGGGACTGCACTGCTAGAGAGAGAGGAAAGGGTTTCTTCTCCCAGGGCACCGTGAGGAGCTCCATGTCTCCAGGCCTCCCTGCATAGGGGCCCGGTGGCTCCAGTGTCCCGCAGGCAGGCAGACAGGCTGTACCCAGCCTTGGAGAGCTTCCTGCAGTGACAAACACTGGTCTTGTGTTATTCACAAGGTCTTACACTGTACTATTTTTATTATTTATCCTTTGCAGCTTTCATCGTCGCAGATGTGACACTGAGGACTTTTTCTCTCACTAGAGATTTCAGTAGCTGTGCCTGTGTGGGCTGGTGACACTATCTGAACCCTTTTACACCTCAGTCAGGAGTGTGCTCATAGTTGATATTTAGTAAAATGTTTTCTACTTCTGGCAGATCACTGATGTCATTGGGCCTTGGGTCAGGCCCCAGAGCTTTTTGAAAATCGTTTTTCCTAGAAAATATTTTGAGCCACAGAGCAGTCGTAACTTTGGCATGCTGTACCAAATAAGCTTCAGAGAGTCTATGTTAAAATTCCCATACCAAGGGACTGTTTGGTGTCTACAAGCCATTGGTCATATCAAAAAGAACAAGAGAACATAAAGAATCCAAAGATAAACTAGAAAAGATAACAACGAGTTTTAAGAATTCCTTTTGAGAAGCCAAGTGACATTTGAAGGGGAGGGGGTGAAGGTAAAAGAAGACACAGAGAAAGTAGATCAACACTGAATGTAAAAGATTTATGAAGACGCTCCTATTATGATATCAAAGTGCTTTTGTAAATGTGAACAATCAGTCAGAGAGAATGATACCATGGGAGTCACAATGTTTTTTATCAGCCTGTAACTTAACACACTGATCAAGGTATATAAATGAAAATATTAAAAAAATATGTACTTCCCATTTTCACGACCCTCTATACATTTTTGGGGTGAAATGTAACAGCTGTGGCTGATAGTTGTAGAAACTGAAGTTCACTTTTCATATAACAGCAGTAAAGTACACATCCTTCCCAGGTGGAGAGAGATTAGTTCACTTGTCTGCTCACTCGTTTTTAACTGTTCTGGTGAAATTGCCGAAGACATTTCCCTTTGCTGTGATTTTTGAAAATTTAGTATTTGCTGATTAAAGAAAATTATTTCACAAAGGCCATCCTAGGGCCACGAGGGTCTGATGCAAAAACACACAATTTGCACATTGGGAAAGAGAGGAAAAGCACCAGCATAGGCTATGGAGATGCTGGAAGATTCATCATCTGAAGTATGTACCTGCCTCCCATGATCTGCAGCCAGGCGAAGTGTCACCTTCTGAAGTGAGGCAGCTTAACCATGGGCTTCCTTAGAAGGCATTGTAATGGTCAAGGAACCGTGGTAGGCTTCGGGGAACCTCCGTACCCTGGAAACCACCCTGTATAGGCAGGCTGGAAGGAGCTGTAGAGCAATGAATGTTACACCTTGTCCTTCTCAGGAAGGGAAAGGATGCTGAGTTTGTGATTAGAAGCAGGTGGGAAGCAGGCTGCCAAAGCCCTCTCTGAAGCAGACCCTGGCTGAACATCCAAGCCTCAGAACTCGGTGATCTCAGAGCTCCTTTCCAACCATGACTTTTCTGTGATTCTGTGACCTGGACCAGGCTGCAGACCCTGCAGACCCCGCAGACCCCAGCCAGCAGCTCTCATGCCTGCACTGGAGGAAAACGGGCAGTGCTCTCCCTGACGAGGAGGGCAGCATGAACCACACAAGGTTTATATATTTACACAGTATATAAATATAAATATATGTATTTTATAAAAACATATATTTATATTTATATTTATATTTATATTTATATTTATATTTATATTTATATTTATATTTATAAAGCGCCTATCACCATATTGATAAATATTCTTTGGAACCACTCTGACAGCAGAGGTAGGAATACAAATCAGCCTGTTAGTACCCCAGCACTTCTGTTTCCAACCACTTTAAAAAAAAAAAAAAAAAAAAAAAAAAATACAGAAGCCTTTGCTGCCAGCCTGCCTGGCTGGTGTTTAATACCACTACTCCATCAGGGTTGGAGGGAGACCTATTGTGAATGGCAACAGTATGCACGGCGGGATGTGACTGCACCTTCCTCAAATCCTTAAAATCCATCTGACAGCTTGTGATCGGGCCGCCAGATAAATCAACACCAACGGGGAGGCGTCCCCATCAGCGAGCGTTCTTCACCACGGAGAGGCGGAGAAGGAGGCGGGGAGAGACAGAGCCGGAGGCCGAGCCCTTCATCACCTGCCGGCGCTAGGAGCAGCCCTCCCCTTTGGCCGGAGACCGGCGGGCTCTGGCGGGGCGGGGAGAGCCCAAGCCCGCCCAGTGCCCGGCCCACCCCGCCTGTGCCCCCCTTCACTCACCCCGGCCAGCGGCCTGCCCAGCGACCCCGGCCCCGGGAGCCTCCTCCCTACAGCCGCCGCCATGTCGGGCCTGCCCGGCTACGCAGCGCTGCCGCTGCTGCTGCTGCTGGAGCTGCCCGGGGTTCTGCCGGCGCGGCCGCCGGGCAGCGTCGAGCGGCCCCGGTATGAGCCCACTTGGGGCTCGCTGGACGCCCGGCCACTGCCCGCCTGGTTTGACGAGGCGAAGTTTGGAGTCTTCATCCACTGGGGCGTGTTCTCGGTGCCCAGCTTCGGCAGCGAGTGGTTCTGGTGAGCGCCCTGGCCCCCAGCCCGACCCCGGCACCTGCCCCAGGGCAGTACATCGCCGCCCCTTAGGAACCCGGCGGCCCCGGGACAGCTGGGGGGGTCGTACCCAGGCAGCTGCGGATCTGAGGGTTTGGTGTGAGAGCAGCTCCTCGGACAGGCGCGGTTTGGTGTGGGATGTGTGTCCTTTACAGTCATATTTAGATTTAAAGCCCCTCTGCCGGCTGACCCTGGAGCTGAGGCGGGTGGTGCGGTGCGGTCCTGTCCTGTCCTGTCCTGTCCTGTCCTGTCCTGTCTGACCCGACCCGACCCGACCCGACCCGACCCGACGCGGCTCAGTGGGGTCACGGACGCCGTTCACAAAGGAAGCGGAGTTTGATGCGGTGCTGAGGTGTCCGACCATCTGTCCGCCCAGCCCCGAAACCCTGCAATATGTTGTCCGGCGTTCGCCACAGCGCTTGTAGAGCTGCCAGCCGTGCTTTCCTCAGCCCTGGTGGCAGAGGGTGACCTCTCCAGGGCGGTCTTGAAGAGGTGGATGAAGGAGCTCTCCGCAAGCGCTGAGCATCTCCCAGCCTGGGGAGATAAGCTCTGCTCTTGCCTCAGCTCCTGTAGGGAGCGCAGCAGTCGGTCCCTCCCTCCCTCGCTGCCTTGCCTGCAGTTTTCTTGTGCACGTTTTGTGCCGCTGATGGTTTTCTTCTTTTTCACTATTATTTTTATTAAAGAGTGCTTTCCACTTAAAAGACCCTATAGCTCTCATCCTTCAAATTACTCTAATTTAAAGGCTGAGTAAACTTTTTGGTTTGTGAGTGTTCACTGGTTCAGGCTCTTTGGGTGTTTGCTGTTCTTTCCATGCTCTACCAAATATTTCCTATATGATTTCAAGTGAGTCACATTATCAGAATACAAAGATAGCAGCTGCTCTGTGGCAGAGCTACAGTAAACCTTAAATGCAATATTGCTATAACAAACCAACATAGATGATACAAACAAATCACTGTCATCTGACAATGTTTGGCCTGTTCTTTTCACAGTCATTTTCAAAAGTTCCAGCAGTTTCTTAATGTGGACTCCATTTACTAATAACTTGCTTTCCCAGGAAAGGGAAATCTAGCTTTGGCTTCAAGCCTTACTCTGTGTGCTGTGTTCAGACAGTGGTGCACACCATGATGCAGGATCAGGCATTAGGTTTTTGGTGGTGTTACTAAACGACCTCAAAACACTCAACTGTATTTGTTGAAGTTGTTTTTTATATTCCTGTACCCACCCATCCTTAGGCATATATGGATGTGAAGCTGCTCCAGGGCCTTCTGGCAGCATGTGCAGTCAGAGGTCCTGTGATGTCCTGTTCTTCAAATTGAAGGTCATAAACTCTGATATCACCCAGCTTGTTCTTTCTTTCCTCAGAGCTGCACAGCCTTGGTCACAATGTTTTTGGACTCTAATCACATTGAAGTAGAAGTGCTCATGTCAGCAAACCATGTGACAAAGGGAGAGAAGCAAGCGTGTTACCTGTTTCTATATGCAATGACAAACTTTAAAGTCAGAGTTGTTAAGAGTTTTTTCCAGGTTCTTTCACTGAGTAAGACTGTCACAATCTATTTCTTCTGGGTTTTTTTCCTGTTGGCTGCCAGAGATTGTGTTTGTTTATTATGAAGTCTGCTTGGGAAGGTTACAACAATATCCATATGTTACTGTAGTCTTACAGGACTGAGGTCAGGATCCAGCTCAGGACAGAAGAGAGAAATACATTTCAAACATTCAGATTCTGGCCTCTTTTACTCTTTCAATTTCAGTGAAAATTAAATTTGTCAGCAGGATTTGCCTGGCTTCATTCACAGAAAGGTGAATGCTTTCATACCTTTTTCTTGTAACTATTAGCAATCACAAAGTATGTTGTTATTAGAAGGTCTCTAGCAATAAGCCTGTTTAGGCAGTAAGGTCTTTTTCTGGACTTCCTCTTTCATTGCTAGGTTGGGGAGGGATGGAGCAGGTTGAAAATGCTGGTGGTGATTTATGATCTCTGCCTATGACGAGGGTGAGCGACCATCTTCAGACCACAGAAAGGAGCTCCCAGCCTTGCTGTGGACTAGATCAGTTGGAATAGTGGCAGTACTGGTCCCTGTCATGGGGAAGCACAAGACAAAAAACAGGTGAGATGCAGAAAGGCATCATCATCTTAGTTTTCCTTCTGGTTCCTAAATCTCTGTGCACCCTCCCAGTGGAGTCAGGTAGATGTGTACCTGCATGCTAGCATCTGTGGCAGAGGTGCATTTGTAAGTACGTGATGTTCTTGAAGAGGCAGGTGGTTGTTGGAGGACATTTCTTCTAGTAGGATGTCTTCAGTCTGTGCAGCAGCTGCAGTGAACTGCAGTTGCAGCTTTCTCCTGTTCTGGGCCCATGGGCATCCATCCACTCACATCAGGTCACTCATTTAGCACAGAGGACTCTGGACCAGGAGAGAGGTAAAACTGCTGGTCCATATGTTTGTAGGTTGCAGGATTTGCAGTGTGGGGGGCAAGGCAGTGATGCCAGATGGCTGATGTGTGAAATTTAAGGAGAATGATTTGTGTTAGTCCCGAAAAAGTGCATTCCTTGTGCCATGGACTGCTTCTCTCTAGAACAGTTTCAGGATTTGGGTACTAAATGAGACTGCCATTTTTCTGTTCTCAAAGTGTAGCTGCTTTGTTTCATATCTCCAAATGAAATCTTGGGACTTGTCAAAAGTGGAGTTCTTGAAAAATGTAAAGCATGGGGAAGGAGGACAGAGAAAAAGAAATCTTTGATAATTACTATTGTTCTGAAGCAATTTTGCCTTATTGTCAGTGTCATAGGCGTCCAGCGCGTGTACTTCTCAGTGTGAACTCAAATGGGAGCTGATGATTTCAATTCTCTTTTCTTTTTCTAAAAATACATCAGCAGATGCATTTTCCTCTGTATTTTGTAGGTGGTACTGGCAGAAGGAAAAGAGAGAGCCCTATGTGAAATTTATGGAGACAAATTACCCACCTGGGTTCAGTTATGGAGATTTTGGACCACTGTTCACAGCAGAATTCTTTGATCCCAACCAGTGGGCAGATATTTTGAAGGCTTCAGGTGCAAAATATGTTGTCTTAACTTCAAAACATCATGAAGGTAAGTGGAAGGTTTGTGAATTTTATTAACTGTTACATTTCTGTCAACAGAAGTAAAATCTGTGTGACTACCCAGCCTCCTAAGGAGAGGTACAGAAAGCCAGGCAGCTTGACCTACCCCAGCCCAGAGTGAAAGTGTAAAAAAAACACCCCAAGGAATGTGCATGTTTTTTTCTGACTCTTGCACAAAAGCTATGGCTATGAAGCTTGTATAGGATGAAAAAATAGATTGTGCCATTGTTCTTTTGCTGTAGGTGAGACAGTCTGAAGTGGTGCAGGCAGCTGAGCTGCCCTATGTTTTAGCACTTATTTCTTTTTTATTGCTTAAGGCACTACAAAAATTAATTCTGCACTGTTTACCAGATGGAGTCATGCTCTGTACAATCAGTTAATGATCTCTTTAAGTTTCTCCAAGGAATTCAGGGGTATGTTCCAGGAGTCAGCTTCAGAATTAGAAACATACATGGTGTAGCTCTTCCTATTGCAGTATACAGAAGCCAAAACCTTGAACCAGGTCTGTAGCTTCACAGACGTGAATGTTTTTTGGCAATACAGTTGTAAGAGGCTTTGGAGAGAATAGTGAAGAAAAAGGAAGTGATTGGAAGGAAATATGAAAGTATAAATACTAAGATGCAGTATGAATGTACATCTAGTAGATGTTGGTCTTTGGGGACATGAGTGTACAAGACTGGCAGCTTGTAAATTGTGTATTTTAATCTCCACTCTGACACACATAAAACTTGGTCTTGATGATGGCCACGGTGGAATTTCCAGTGACTTCAAAAGAACCATGATTAATCTAGTCTGTCCTTTAGCCTTGGGCATGAATTTTTATCTTGTCTACTTGATACAATTACATGTATTCAGTTCACAAAAATGCTGCAAGATTTATTAGGCAATGAGTATAAAGCTGTTCAAAGGTGATGGTGGAGCTCCTCTGGCAGTGGTCTAAGTCTGCAGTGCAGTAGTACTTGTAAGTGCTTCTGCTGGATGTCTGAAATGTTTGGTCCCCCCTGACTTAATGCTGATATTTTAAAAGTTGTTTCAGAAGTTTTTGCATTCCGCTTATATACACTGAGGAGCTGACTGAGCTGTTACAGAAGTCAAGACAAATTAAAAGTGAACATTTGCATAAGATGTAAACAGAAAGGAGGAGAATAGTCTTTGAATACAAATGATAGATTGTGCATTCTGCAACTGAGAAAGCATTTTTCTTCCAATAGATGAATGTGTATTCACAGTTCACATTTGATATATTCACCGAAAATGTAGATGCCTTGAAATTTGCTGTATTTTTTGTTAATTTATTCCTTCCTCCTTAGTTGTTCACTTCATTCAGATGTCCCAGTTAAATTAACGAAAGGAATACAGATCTGGAAACTATAATTGTAGATGTATAAAAAAATGCATAACTGTATCTGGCAAGGTGTTCTGATGTTATTACTGCTATCATCGTGCATAAACAGATTATATGCATACATTATACCATGATAACAATATTACTACATACGTGATTTTTATTATTTTATATTCATTTTTTGAAACACACTTGCAAACTGCTTTCCAGGAAAAAAAGTAGTTCTGCTTTCCTTTCTCATCCTTCTATTTATTTGTTTTCAGGCTTTACTTTGTGGGGGTCCAAGTATTCTTGGAATTGGAATGCTGTTGATGTGGGACCGAAACGAGATCTTGTGGCTGAACTAGCAACATCTGTTAGAAACAGGACAGACTTGCATTTTGGGTTATATCATTCCCTGTTTGAATGGTTTAATCCCCTCTTCCTTGAGGATGCCACCAATGTCTTCAAGACAAGAAAGTTTCCAACCAGTAAATCGTTACCAGAACTCTATGAAATTGTGACAAAGTACCAACCAGAAATAATTTGGTCTGATGGGAATGGAAATGCACCAGATACTTACTGGAACAGCACTGGTTTCTTGGCTTGGCTGTATAATGAGAGGTACGGAACAATGCTGGTTTTGCTCCTTATCTGAAATTCTGTTTTGTATCTAGTTTGTCTCATTTTCTATGTATTTTGTGGAATTTGTTACCTGTGCTTACAAGGATGTAACTAAATATTAATTTTCCTGAAATACAGAATCCACATCTTCCCTAGAGCTATCAAAGCTTGCTTCAGAAAAATACTCTCGTAACAATGTGCTCAAACAGGATAGCAGGATAACTTGAGAATATGGTTACACGTTTGCCACCACAGACTGAACATCTGGCAGTGGATGTGAACTGCAGGCTGATTTCTGGCAGACTGCCTGTGAAAGTCTGGATCATAATTTCCCTAAGAAATGCCAATCTGGGCCTTTTGCTAGCAAAGGATGAGAACAGGATTTCAGAAATTGCGTTTAGTGTATTGGTAATAAATTAACAGTGCAGAAGTTGCCCTAAATGTTTGTTTCTGTGAGGGGTGCATGTGAGAAGGGTCACTGGCTGTAGCAGTGTTTTATAGAATAAAAACCATAAAATTTCCCTCTGTGCAGTCCAGTCCGGGACACGGTTGTGACCAATGACCGCTGGGGAGCTGGCAGCATCTGTACACACGGCGGCTTCTACACCTGTAGTGACAGATACAACCCTGGACACCTTCTGCCTCACAAGTGGGAGAACTGTATGACTATTGACAAGAAGTCCTGGGGATACAGGAGGGATGCACAGCTTGACGACTACCTCACAATCAAGGACTTGGTGAAGGTACAGTGGGACAAAGGAGTTGCCTCCAACTTCTGATTCGCCGTCAGATTATTATGCTACTTAACATTTCAATTGTCTATCCATTTTTATAAAATTTACCATTGTAATGAATCAATGAAATGACAAATCATTTTGTTTGTTTGCAGCCTAACACTGCCCAGATGAAATATCTATATAATTTGTGTTAATTTTATATTAATTACTGAGAAAAAATATCTAGTAAAAATTCGCTCATTTTCCTGGAAGGGATTTTCCCTGTGAGTAACTGGCCAAAGACTGATCTGGATAGACACAAAATTATGTTTTCCACTGTTTTTTAAGTAACTTCACCTGTAAGTTGAAGAGAAGGAAGCAGGTGGAGTTTCACAGTTTCTATTTAGGAACTTCTGACTGAGGGCTACATTTGTTCCCCCTTCTAGCTAGAAACAGTTTATAGCTGTTAAATAGTCTTTTTACTTTGTAGCAAGATGCCTTCTTTTCACTTATTTTAAAGAAAAAAAAACCCGAGACGGGTATTACACACATACAGGCAAACTCTAGAGGCAGATGGCATGTGTTAATAGAACATTAGATTCCCTTGTTAGTCTAAGGTATTAAGAAAATATTTGAAAGATACAAAGCATTTAATTGCAAAATGTAGGTAGTGAGGGGAATATTATTTATCATTGTTGCTTAATCTGAATTTTAGTATTGTCCTTGCAAAAGATATTTTCAAACTGAAGTAATTTCTTAGCAGAGGCAGAAGGTTTTAATTCATTCAGTAGCTTGTCTCCAGTTGTCTGTTCCTTAGACTGGTGCATCTCGATCCATGGTCTCTGGAGGGCAGTGTGGCTGTGAACACAAATATTTATGGACTGTGCAGAAGGCTTCCTTCGAGGCATTTACAGATGTCTCAGTGAAATAGGGAGAACATAAGAGGACGAAGAAGTTGCTTCTCTCCATTTCAGGAAAAGTGAATTGGCATCTATCAGCTTTATTCTGTCGTGTAGGGAAATCATCTGCTATTGTATTGATAAAAGCCTCATGAAATTTCTGCAGAAGTTGTAGGATCTTACTCTAATGTAGATTCAGACAGGCATGTTGGTGCACAAATCTATTTTGGGCTGCCATAAGAATTGACAGCAGAACCTTGTTTTATGAGAGCTTAAATTTTGTACTGACTGTTGAGAATTATCCCCAAAGTCCAAACATGCTGCAGTCACAAAAGTCTTTCAGTTCATTGTTCTGAAGCAGCTTCCCTGGCGTTAGAAGAAACTTCAACTATATGACTTAACTAGCTGTAACCATATGCTCTGTGTGTATGTTTAAAAACATTTCAGCAACTTGTAGAAACAGTGTCTTGTGGAGGAAATCTCTTGATGAATATTGGGCCCACTCACGACGGTCGCATCGCTGTTATATTTGAGGAACGTCTAAGGCAGATGGGTGCCTGGCTGAAAGTCAATGGAGAAGCCATCTATGGAACAAAACCCTGGAGAGCACAGAATGACACAGTCACACCCAATGTCTGGTAAGGCTACTGAGTCGAAGTGTAGGCTGTGTAAAGCAGCTGTGTATGTGAAATTCTAAACTTCTTTAGGACTTGATGCTACAGTAGTCACCATTTTACTTTGCGTGATGTGAAGAAATTAATCCTTTTGTCAGTTTAAGTAATTGCACATAAAAGTGTGTATAAAACTGCAGGTAGAGGATGGATGTCAAGAGAACATAGTTTTGGGATGATGCACAAGGTCGTCAGCATGTCCTTAGTGATCTTGTGCTTCTTAGTGTAGCTGGGAACAGCTATAACAAAAATATAAATCCAGAGATATAAAACTGCTGTGAAGTGTTTATTTGTACAAAGGAACACTTACTGTTAAGAGAGAAACTAGAAGACCAGTCTAGCATAATCTGCATTTCTTTTCAAGGTAAAAATGCATGGGAAGATAACAGCAATTGTTTGGTCACTAAATTCAGACAGTTCCTGGACTCTCCTAATCCTTTGTGCCTCCCAGCTGCTGAAAAGCTTTAGTGATCCATCAGGTTTTTTTTGCTTTCATTCTCTTCATTGCCTCAGTGGGCCTTTTTACTCCTGTTCTAATAGGATATAGCTGAGCTGTTGACTGTTTAGTAAAACCACTTCCAAGAGCCATAAAAGCTTGTAACTAAATGAAGGAAGGAGGGAGAAATGTTTCAAGTGTATGCCACAGGATTTCCAAGGACATTCTTTAGAGAACGTCTGCTGAAATTCAGTTTTTAAAAAACTAGCTATGCAAGGTGGAGTCTTCATTGTCATACATACTCTTACTAAATCTGTGTATAGATGTGACTTACCATTTTTTTTTCTGAATATAAGCCTTGAGTATACTAATGATTCCCCCCACTCTGCAAGTACCTCCTTCCTCCATGGCTGAGCAGCAGTGACTCATTATATGCTTGCTAAAGCTACTGCAGATGTCTACCTCTAAACTGAGCTCTTTAATAGTCTGTATTAGTGCTAGTTTGTTCAAATGTATTTTCAAGGAACGTTATTTTATTAAAGGGCATAAATTGTCTGAAATGATGGTTATGTATATGAAAATGTAATTAATGCTGACTTTCCAGATCCATTTTTCCAGTTTTGAAAGCACTCCATATCACTTCAGAGAATTTACAGGGAAGAACTGACATGCATTTTTGTTCCTTCTTTCTCACCAGGTACACTTTCAGCCCTACAGAAGGCAAAGTCAATGCTATCTTCCTTAACTGGCCAGTATCTGGGACTCTGGAACTTGGTGAGCCACAGGCTAAGCTTGGAGAAACACAGGTAAAGACATCCCCCTTGAGCCCCACTCCCCTGCCTTCCCCATTGGAACAGTGAGGCTTTTAGCACACAGTGCAAGAAATGAACATAGTCTGAAGGAAAACACCTCTAGGATTTGTCATGCTCCATCTGTGTTTATTTTATTTTTCTGGCATCCATGGGAATGCATAGCTCTTAGGATGAGTATGTTGGAAGAGACCCAGCAAGATGCCTGTTTTCATTCTGGGACCTCCTTGTCATAGTCTTCCCACTGGGATGTTTCTTCTCTAAAAATAAAGTTAGACTGAATTGTTGCTGGGATATGTTTTAGCTTGCAAACTAAGGATCACAAAAAGAGGCCAAGTAGCAGGAAAAAAACTGCTGCTGTTCCTCCCATTTCCTGTGTAGGCTCTTAACTCACCATGACCTTTCTTTATAGATATCCATCCTCATCACTGCGGGCATACTGTAATTTCTGTAATAGTTCAGTAGTTTCAAGTCAAAGCCACGCACAAAGGGAAAGTACACAGAGATTCTTTTTTTGCCCAGGGACGCTAAAATAGTGCATCAGTGCAACCCCAGATGTGTGTCTTAGAGCAAGCAGTGGTCAAAGGTTGATGTCACAGGTACACTAGCAAATAGCATAACCCAGTGGAAACAGACTGATAGAGCAGAACAGGTGGTGCTCAGGACTCAGTATCAACACTGTGCATTTTAGGTGGGGATTCACTTTGGCTTAGCTCTGTCCTGCTCTCATACATGGGCATTAGCTGCTTAAATGTATTAAATGTGTTTCTGTATTGTTGCTTCTGGTCTAGTTCCACATGTGAACAATCTAATTAGTACCAAGACAGCACTGTGAGAAGGAAGAAAGAGTCATTCCAAAAATTAAGCAGATGCATCTTGAATTTTGTAGAGGCACATACACTATACCTGCACAAGAGAGTAATGTTCCCATGGGGCAGAGACTTGTTGCCTTCAGCTGCTCCCTTAAGCTGCTCCATCATTTTCAGCATTTCACCACCTGGCAGAAAAGTCTCGCCATAAAGCCTGTTTCTCTGTTTTTAGTGAAGGGGTTCTTCAGGTCAGCTTTGTTCTGGGATATCTGGCTGCATGCTGTAGAAAACATGGCTCACTGAAGCCTACAATTTCACCTCAGGAAACAGGTATTTCAGATGCTACAAAACTGCACACTGTGGTACCTGGATCCATGCTTAGAGCTTAATCCCATTCCAAATACTTCTGGAAAGTATTTACATGCTTTTTACAGCCCTAAATACTTCTCAAGACCCAACATTACTGGCTTCATTACTTACACATCTACTCTGCCAGTATCTACTACTACCTTCAATGATTGTTTTATCACTCATTTGGTTGATAAGTGGCACTTAAGGATAGTTGTATAATAAAAGTACCATAATAAAAGTACCTATGGAACAACATGGAGTTTTTTTATTCAAATTTGCAATTTTATACATTTCATAATGGCAGTGTTCTAATTATAGCGTATGTTTCTATCTCAGGTAAAGCTGACTGGCTACGAGAAACTGCTGAAATGGGTTGCACTCGGAGAAAAGGGAATCATTATAGCTCTACCTCAATTAACACCTGAGCAATTGCCATGTCAGTGGGGATGGACTTTGCAACTGACAGACATAAACTGAGCCACACACTGCTGGAGCCTTGGGTAGTCAGGAATGCTGATGTTCCTTATCACTGTTTTCTAACACTTACTTGCTTGACTGAGAAATATCAGTCATTTAACTTTTTATGAAAAGTGGGCTGTTGTTGAAGGATGGGATAGAATGAAATCTAGCAGGAGGCAGTTGAATCTTTGCATACACTTTGTTTCTTTGAGCTGATGTGGACACTGAGCATCTACTGAGCATTAGTCAGTCTCCTGCCAAGTTATGTGAAGGGGAGGTGAAACAGGCTCTAGATTTTTAAAGGCTTAAGAAAGAATAAAACTAGCTCAAATCAGCATTCAACAGATCAAAAAGCAAGTGCACAAAAGTTGGTTGTACACCCTCTTTCATGCAAGAAATCTCACTGCCACAAAACTGTACAGTAAAAACTGCCTGTTTTAGGGAAAAAATACTTCGTCCATTTGTGTGATGCGTGTGATGCAGCTGGCAGTATCTGCAAGAACAGGCCTATAAGGGTTAGAAACTCATGACAAATGCCCATGTGCATCTTAATTTCTCATTGTGAAAAATCATTACTTGAGTAATTATTTCTCTTCTTGCAACATAAGAACTTTTTCTGGTTTGTGTAATTTTACATGGCTAAAGCCGACTCTTGCTTACAGCCATTGTTTTTACACAGTTACCACGGTGCCTTCTGTGGACTATTAAACAAAACAGTTCTGTGACTAACTTTTTTTTAAAAAAAAGTTATCAGGAGTTGCTAGGTATTCTCAACTTTGGCAGAGAGACAGAATTTTAAGCAGAGGGAAGACTGCATCCAACTGCAAAAATTCCCAAACTCCTCATGTCCTAGTTGTAGGGACAGAGCTGCAGTGTGAACTTTGCAAAGAGGGGGAGGTCTAGAACAGCAAAAAGCCCAAATTGTTTCAGTATAGAAACAAAAGATTTGTAGTTCCTGAGTAATGTCTGTAACTGCAAACTATATTCAACTAGATAAGCTGAATTTATTCTTTCAGCTATGTCAGGATTTTGAGTGATGGGCCAAATGATGCCTTTCCTGCTAGTAACGTTAACACACACACAAATTTTACATTAAAATATTTTATTACAATACAGACAACTGGGCTCAAAATCAATACAAATTAAGATAAAATATTTACAAGTTCATGTGTACAGTGTAGCTGTTTGAACAGCATAAATGAGAACTTCTAAAAATCCATATTCTTTTAGTACTAAGTCACAGAAAGTGTACCCCTCCTCAGCTTGTTCAAGAGGAATGTGCACAGTTGGCAAAGGCTTTCTGAAGAAGGAGAGACTCTTTGGAATAACATTGGTAAAGGTAAGGAAAAAAAATTCCTTTATAAAAAGAAAAAAGAAAAAAAATGAGAGAAAAAGAAAGCAGCTTTACTTCATTCTGCTACTCTATGCTATTCTTAGACCACTATCATGATTTTTTTCCAAAACTTAGGAACCCCAGTCAAACAAATGAGATTTTTAGCAATCTGTTGTAATACTGCCACCAGATGCCTTCTAGATAGTCAAATAAATAGTCAAATAAATTATAGAAGAGTTTAACCACTTTTTTAATAGAAAAGTCTTTACATACAATGATTCTTTTAACAATAATATTTTTAATGTGTGTTTTAAACAGAATTCCATGAAAACAAATACAGGCTCACTCCCACTTCTTTCAGAATGTTCTTTCTTGCTGGTCTACCACTCCTCCACCATTATAAAATTACACCAAATCTCATCAGTAGTCACAACAGATTTGTTATAAATACACCAGCTATTCCTAGAAATGTGCAGCTCATTTCTCTAGTTGCTGAGGGGTACTAAAAGCTTCATAAACATTAGCAGCAAAATCTTTCACTTGTTCCATCATCAACAGGTCCTGAAATAAATTTAAAAAATAAATTTGCTTAATAAAACACATCTATTCTGGTTTTGCTGCACTACACCAGGAGAAAAAAACTTGGCACTCCCACAGCAATGTAACTCAATTTTCTTACTTTCCAGAGGTTTATGAGCAGAAGTAGAACCAAGTCAAAAGATCTATCTTTCGGTATGTCTGCACAGTTTAGCAGGGAAAGATGTTCAAGAAAAAGAGCATATTTTTGGAAGATACAAATTTACAAAGAACAATTAAGTTATAGCAATTGTTTCTACTTTTTTTTTTTTAAGCTACAGAAATCAAACAGACCGAAGCACGCTATATGAAAAAAAATAAGCAAGATTCTTACCTGAACAAAGTGACTGGGTGTTTCACTGCATACTGAATGGATTTGTCCATTTATTATTGGAATTATCTTGGCTAAAGGAAGACTGACACTGGAAAGACTAGAAAAGAATAAAAAATATTCACCTACACCTGCTCTAACATCAGTGAAGGCACTTAACTGTGACTACTACAATTCTAAGTAATTACTACTTCAAAAGTGGGAGTTGAAAGATTGCAAACTAAGACATATAGGTGAAAGTTCTTTTCCCCTATCAAGTTTTTCTTTTAATATTGAGAAGTACCAAAGGAAATTTCAGTTGGTGTTCCTTTAACAGAGTTTTACACTTGCTTCTCATGCAAGAGCTATAATGTTTAAGTTTTAAGATGTATGCATGCAATCAGTGTGAGATTGTAGACTGGCACTTCTAAAAACTATTTCAAACTCTAACCCAGGCTTGGAACAGACAATGAAACCACAGCCTTTGGGATATTTTAGATTATGTAAATAGTATATAGTTAAATAAAATGACTATTTTAATAAGCAATGCCTCTCAAACAATAAGCATACATTAAAAGTTATTATTTTAGGTTTTAATTTTAATACTTTAGAAATCTTATTTCAAAGATTTAAACTTGGATTTTATACCTTTAAAATACCCTCTGCACTTTAAAAATTAAAGTTTAAAATCAAAGTTATATTCAGAATAAAAGCTATTTTTAAACTTTGTTCTAGGAAGAGGCAGAAGGTCCTGAATGTTAGTGTCTTTTTCTAAAGCATACTGGTGAAGAATCTAAAGCTCTGTGGGTGCTTTGGCTAGGTGTATTTGGATAATCATGATACCTCAACACCCCCCTTCCCAAAGAACTATGTCAGGGGTGTACAGAGCTAGCTGCTGACTGTAGGGGACCACTATCCTCCTCCCAGACTCACAGAGGTGGTGCTTTGCAATTCATCTTTCAGGAGTCACCACCAGAGGGTAAATCCTCCTTAGCTAAAAAGGCTTGTGCAGCGTTGGCAAAAAGGTGAATTTATAGGTCTTCCAATTTCTACTTTTAGATCTGGAAGTAAGGGTGAGGAAGATACCTCGCCTAAGTTCCAGCAGTTTTACAGGTGGGAAGAAACATGCAGTACCCCTAGGTGTCTGCTCAACTGAAGTGAGGAGACTGCATTCATTCTTGAAAAGCAAGAAGCAGAATTATTTCCAGCATGAGAACCTCAAGAAGGCAGGAAAATCCATAGCCTATTTTTCTAATTCACTGTGAACCCAAAACATTACTCAGATGAGAACCACAGCAAAAGAAAGCATGTACCTATTTACAGAGCCATTCTGAGAGAGGTCCTGTTCACTAGGTCTAAAAAACTCTGCCATGTTGTCCAGCAGCCGACTGAATCCTTTATTCAAACACGTGCTTAAAACTGTACTGAAGTCTGGACTGAAAACAAGAAAAAAGAATTCCCAGGATTTATACTTTCAAACTAAACAACTCTGCAGGTACTAGTGCTACAGATGTGCCTTCCAAAGAGACAAGGTATGACCCAGACAAAAGGCCATTAGTAGAGCTGCCTCTAGAAAGATGAGCTCCCCAATAACTCCACAGCAAACAAATCAATGATCTACCCTATACCCTAAGATTACTAAAACCCAGATAAATCTAAAGCATTCCTCACTTTTCTTCCTTACTAAGTAATACACATTCTTAAAATGTCCCATATGAATTGTAGGCTTAATTTGGCATCTGGTGCAATTCCCTCATTTTCCTTTTTTATTTCAGTAGCTCCCTGGTAAAAGGATGCATACAACCACTCTCAAAAGCATGCATTAAAAATAATTTCTGATAAACCAAAATTGCTATCAAAACAAGTGAATCTAATAAAATTACTCTCAATTTACCCTGCTTTAGCAGAAGAGAAGTATCTTCAGAGCTCTTAAATTTTGAAAATCCCAGCCTACAATTAGTGAATATTAAGATTTAATGCAACAGAGGTCACATTTTGCAAATGAAAGTTGTTAGCTTTTTATACAAAAGCAATTGTCTTACATAAACAATAGTGTGAGGGAAAGTTTAATATGCATACAGGATGCTTCTCTATACCTTTCCAGCATATCTCTAGTTTCATTAAGTAATTTAATTGTAGCAACGTCTCTCTCTGTGAGTCCATAGGCCTAGAAAAACAAAGGACAGGTTATTTGGTAAGACATCCATCAGCAACTGTACAAGTAAGAGTGGAAGAGTTTGGTACCATGAAATCTAGTCAAGATATATAAGACAAATCTATTTAAAATAAAAGATTTTTTGCCATAAATCAGATTCGTTATAATTTGGGTTCTAAGATTTCTTTTAAGTAGTCACTGTAGTAATTTTTTTTTCTTTCATGAAAAGCAGTATTAGAAGAAAATACCAGACTAACTGAGCAATGTTTTCCTGTTTCTGACCACTAAAACTGAAATACATCCTGCATATCAATTTTAGTTTAGTTATCCCTTCTAGTAAAGGGATAGGTGCATGTAGTCACACACGGAAGCCTGTTTCTTCTTTATGCTAGTATATCAAGCTGAGTTTTCTCCAACCTGTGGTGTGAGACAAAACACCTTTAGAAAGGTTAAGAAATTGCTTTTATATTACAACTGATTTTGGATACACCTTTTTCTTGACTCCTGTTAATTTTCCATCCCCAAGCAACACAGGACTCTGGCACACCATTGCCTTCTCAGGCTTCAGCCAAGGTGCTACACCTTGTCCATCATCTTTGCTGATACACAAATGCAAGATAATACAAGTTAAGCTGCACTGTGTTACAGCATAAGTCACAGGCTAAAAGCAGTAACTGGGCTGTGTTTCTTAGCTCAGAGCTTAGATTCTGAAGATGACAATTTCAGTCAAATCTGAAGAAAGTACAGCTTTGCCCAGACTAAAGAGATAAGGACACTTGATTTATGATGGAAGAACCATTGCCTTTTATTAAAGATACAGATGCCATGGTACAACTAGAGGACTATTTTGCATGCTTCACTCCCCAAAACAAACAAACCACACAGAATGAAAAAAGCTAGAAGAAATAAACTGAAACAAGTACCTGGGTAGCCAAGGGGTTTTCTTCATCTGGCATCAAATAATGGCATAAGGGAGAGTAAGACCCAATCTGATCTGAATCTTTGTGTTCCACTACTTCCCTGATATCTTTAAGTTTCTGTTCCAGCTCCAGAAGAGACAGGGTGTGCTTAAGGGAAATACTGTAAAGGAAGAAAAGGCTACAGTGTTGATTGCATAATGAATAATGATGCTTTGTTCTCCTACCAATAACATCACAAGTACCAGGATTCCAATCTACAGTATTAGTTTGCACTGGCAAACATAGCCTGCTACAATAATACATTGTTTTGGAAAGTCAATACACTTTTTTTTGTTTGTTTTTTAGCAACAGTCATCACAATAAAGATGAAAAGCTAACCACAGAGAAATACAGACTCTTACCTTCCAAAAACTTTATGCACAGCTTGTTTAACAATAGTTATTAACTCAGTCAGCCCTAAAACAAGAAAAGTGTAAAATTACTCTGATTATTTGCTCAAGTCTAAAACCAGTAGTTTTTATAAGTACAGATAGCTTATGGTAAGCATCATACCATCTCCTAAAAGATGCTGAATACTTGATAAGTATTGCTGCTGAACTTCAGGGGGAGCCAGTGGTGTCTGTGGGGGAAAAATAATAAACAGTTCTGTGACATGTGAACAGTAGAGCACAATGCACAAATAATTTCAAAACTGTTGTGACCAATTTCCTTAATCTTTATAATAGCCTGCAGCAGATGGATTCCCCCATTCTCATGCAGCTCTGCAGCTTCTGACTCTACCACCTTTGATCCACTATGGATCTCTCGTAACTCCTCTGGCATTCTTCTCTTCAATACTATACAAAGCTCTTCCATCTTCAGTGTCACAGAAAAATCTCTCTTCACTCACATATAGAGAAGTCTGTTAAAAAACTTCATTGGAGGTGCAACTAGACCCTCCACCACCTCAATAATTCAACCAAGTGGGACAGCATGCACAACCCTAACAAAAACTTAACTGATAGAAATAAGACAAGATTCCAGATTGCTCCAATGGAGTGCCTCAGAGTTGGCCCTGTCAACCCACTTCTCTACTGGAAAAATAACACAGGGAATATGTTTCTCCTGCCCTTTTAAAAGAAGCTTTTCAAAACAAAGCACAATCTCCATTAACCCTAGCCTGCCTAGTGAAAGCTCTTCTCAGACTTGCCTTGACATGCTGTTCCTTGACTCTCAGCAGGAGCTATCAGAGAAGGACACATAAGAACTAAATGGAGCCCATATCCATTGTTTCTAGATGAGCTATCCAACAGTCTGCAGATCTTACTCTCTGCAATAGGTACTTGTTTTCTGTGGGACTGATCTACTTGTATTGAGCAGTGACAGATACGCTATGGGAACAAAACCCAAGTCTTCCACCTTGCTTGGCCCCCCACCAATAGTTATTTAGGTAGGTGGCCTTTTGGAGTTAAACAAAACAGTAATAATTTCAAAGACAATATTCTTCCTTAATGCTAGGAAAAATTAACTTGGGGAAATTAATGAATGTGCTAGGAAAATCTAAGCATTTATATAAATTTGCAAACACATCTTCAACCATTCACACAATATTCCTGATTCACAAAAAATAATGAAAGCAAGTAAATTATATTGGTGTTTAGACATTACATAACTTCTAAGCAATACCAATGTGGACAAAAAGGTACTCTTTGATATTGCCAGCATTTTATTAAGCAAGAGTATCACCAAATCATACAAACGTGAAGGCTATTATTAAAACACATTAATATATCTTACTTCAGGTAATGCTTTTACATCTTCTCACTCTTCTAGGAACACTTGCTTTCATTCTAACACTCCTAAGCCATGCCCTTTTTGTCTCTCACTTCCAAGAAAGTGGAAGTTCTACCTTTGAAATAAGACAAGAAACTTACTGTGCCGTTTTTGCAGAGTGCAGCATTATCTAGGTAGATGTAACCGCCAATAATATTTAGCTGGACTCGCAAAAGAACTACTAGCATACAGGTACTATATACAGCTACAATGCTTCTTGTGAAACCTTGAAAAGAGACAACAAAATAACTTCAAAGTCAAAGAAATAAGGGCGAGTCGAGGAGGGAGAGTGCTCTCCAAGACTCAGGAAGGGCTGAATTTAAATGCATAGTCACGTTTCTCTTACTGGTTGTCATAACACACATTTTACATACCCAAGATGGTCATGAGTCTAATATCCTGGAGCTGTATCTAAAGTGTCTCATTTAAAGTCCTATATTAATATAACTTCGTATGTTACACAAGTTATTGTGGGGGAAAAGATAAAAATTATACAATTTGCTCCAGAAGGAAAGTGGATGTACTGTCAAATGATTGCCTAAGGCAGGAGCAGTTAATATCTGAAGGAAAAAAATTAAAATGAGGACCAGCTCACAGCCATTAGGCAACAGAGGACATGAGGAAGAAGTGACATGAATTAATATGGATGAATGCCAAGTAACAGGGACACCGAAAGAAAGGAACCAGATAAGAAGCAGGGTCTGTAAAGGTGTGAAAAAACAAAACCAAAAGGAACGAAAGACAAAAAACAGGGAGAGGTGGTGGGGATAACAAATGGCACCAAGAAATTAAAAGTAGTAAAGAAAGCTCAGTAGTATTCACTATATAATTATCTGACTTAAAGCTTCTTCCTTCTGTTCCACTGCTTTCATCAGCCAGTAAATAAGATGAACCAAAGACCTCATAACCACTGCTGTTGTGGTTCTTTCAAATATGCTTGAAAAGAGGAAATTTCAGGACAAGTAAGGGCTGACCTACAATTCTTATGGTGCTTTCTGTTAGGTGCAGGATAAAACTTTCTGTAAGAAACTAGTTTGATTTTTCTGTGATGACACAGAAAGCTCTCACAAAACTTTTGAACAGGACAACATCAAGAACAATACAATTCTTCACCTCTGTCTCCAAGCTTCTAACTTCTCACAGGGCTACAAAATACTGCTTTGTGAGGAGCTTTTAGCAGGGGGGGCAGGGAGGAGGTTTACTACATACTGGATTACACTATCTTCACATCTATTGAAAAAAACAACCCCGTGTAAAGCATGCATTTTAAAGGGTGTAAAAAGACAATTTTATGCAAATACTATGCAGACGGAATCTTTCATTTCCACTTACTTATTATCTTTAAATCCTCCCATATTTCTAACTTGTTTGCTGGCCTGTGGGAAACATAAATGGAAATATTAAACATTAAAAAGTATATTTTCCTTGGAAGTAGTGCTCTAAGGTAACCGCATTTAGGAACTGTAATTATTCAGATTACATTCATGCCTATGTTGTTTTGCCTCAATTAAGAAAATAGTATATAAACAATACACTACGAAGTCACAGAAAAAAATATTCAAACTTCAACATATAAATGTTTAGTTACCACACTAAGCAGTCAGAAAAAGCCCACTGATAGTACAAAGTGGTCTTTTCTGGGGCTTTGACCTGCATATATTGAATGCAGACCTCAGTTCAGTGGATTTCCTGTCTCTACATGTGCATAAAAAGAGAAGGATCAGAATTTCTATATCCTCTGCTTTCTTGCAAGATTTAACATAGCTTGACTTGGGTTTACAGTTTGGATAAAACCCAAAGAGATCATGAACATCCATGAAAAGGAAGTCTTGCAACATTCACACACATACAAGTTGATCTTTCTTCTGTTGTTGAGGTATGCTTAGTTTTCTGATGTGACCAATTCCTAAAATGTTATATATTCTGCAGTCAAGACTGTAGACCACTTATATACCTGAGCTGCCTAAGGTACATCGAATATTTATCACTACTGTCCAGAGGTAATGTTAGCAGAGGCAAGAGCAAACTAACCATACAAAAAGTTTCAACAGCCATTCTCTCCTGCTGAGCACTCCCAGTAAAGAATGGCTACTGTATGGCTATTGTGGAAGCAATGATTTGTGAAAGTCACTTAGAGAAACATTTGGTATTACAAATGCACTTTGGCTTTAGTTTGACCATTATATCACTTGCAGATACAATTAATTTTTAAGCTCACTGTTATCACATAATGCAAATGAACTGATGCAGTAAGCTAAGTCTACAACTCCATGAAGAGGCAGTTTAAAGAAAGGACAGCTGGAAGAGATACAAAGATCCATGGCACATACAGAAACAGCTTACATGCTTCTCTTTTTGCATGCTAGATCAACAGCTTTATAAGCTATTCTAAAGCAAAACAAAGGAAAGAAAAAAAAATCTTAATATTTCTATAGATAAAACAAGTAAAAAGGCTCAGAACTAGATTTGTTAACTTGTAAGTAGTAAGATTTTCATGCCAACTGAAGAGATAAAGAGAAGCTAATACGCCAACATCAGCCAATTATATTTGCACCTATTATGTCAAAATATTTTTTTTAGCTCATCCTTACAAAGTTCATCCTCACAACATAAGACAACAGACAGGTAACAATTTAAGTTTGCAAGTATTAGCCTTAACAGTGGAAATGGATTTTTCAGTCTTCACCAGCTGCAATTTACAACAACTAAGCTTCTATTCCACATTTATTTTTTTGGAAAACCATTACCTGCTATGTAAGCAAAAAGCAAGGCAAACAAAAAACCCCCAAAGGTTTGGAATAAAGCTAAGTGCTGAGTAGGTGGGAGATACCCAATATCTACAAGGCTACAGCAGCAGCTACTTCACCTCATCTCATTCAATCACATTGCTTTGAGAAGAGGACAACAGGGTGGTCTTGGTTGCTGCTCCTTCTTTAAAGTTTCTCTGGAAGACTGAAGACTTCAGCCCTGTTTACTACCCCAGGCTACCACTGGCTGCCCCAAATTACTAAAACAATGTAAGAGCATTTTGAATTTAAGGAAGAGAACAGATTTTAAGATAAAGGCATTTACCCAAGCCATAACACGATCTGTAATATAGAACATAGATCCATAGCATGTTAAGTCATACATAGACTAGGTGAGAAAAAGAATACATCTTCAGGGACATCAAGAAAGGTAAATCTCCATATGTGCTCTTCTCTATATACAACAACAATAGCATACAAAGCCTGGAGCCATTTGATTCATCTTCCCAAATCAAAGTGGAAAGAAAATTGATCTATACTTCTATGTGTAGCATGAGAATGCAGAGCTTCTTCATGCAGAGCTTCTTCAAAGACTGACTTCAAAGTGATCTGTGCCTTTCCAACCTCTTCTCTATCTTTTCTGTTCAAAAAGTTCCAAGCATCTTGCTAAAACATCCTCAGCATAGGCCCAAAAAAGGAAACATTATAACACAAACTCCACTGTAGGATCATGTAGATGTCATGTAGGACATCATGCTTATGGGATACTGCATGTAACCAACATTAAAAATAATATTTGTTTTCAGAAATGCGTCAGAATGCATCAGAAATGTAATATCAAAAAGTCTCACCTCTATTTTCATAGGCATTGTTGGAATTCAGAAGTGTATCATTGTACCCATAAACTGTTCCAACTAGTTAAACAAGTTAGAGACACGAGATGTATTTTGACAAAAGAACCCATGCTACAGAGAACAAAATAAAGCATTATATGCCTTCACTACTGAACAAATGATTACAGACCCTTGTGGACTATTTTGCTATACAGCCCAGAAGACAAATCTGGTAAAACACATCTCTCCTGTTCATTCAGGTTGAATTTTCCTTTAAAACTCTTATAATTACAAATATATTAAATAACCCAATAAAATTCACTTTTCCTAACTTGTTTGGGGTAAAATTAGAGTTGCAAATTCTCAGGTCATCTGTTAAAAAATGTAATTCAGGCTGTAATTCCAACTTCAAATATCACATTCTGTTGCCTTGCTGGGGGAGTTTTTGACTGAAAAAAGACAGTGACTTGATAGGTAATCTAGTAAATGCTGAGCAGCTGAAGTTATAGCTATATAAATAAGCTAGTGGGAGGTCAACTAGAAAGGCAGTCTAGAGTGAGTCAGAAACTCTATGTTAACTGCCTATATAAGAATTTTACTCTGCTGAATGTCAAGCAGCTTACTCTACTTTTAAGTTACACTATTATGCCCTTTATGTATTTGAAAATATACAATGTATTTGAAAATATACAATGTATTTGAAAATATACAATGTATTTGAAAATATACAATGTATTTGAAAATATACAATGTATTTGAAAATATACAATGTATTTGAAAATATACAATGTATTTGAAAATATCTTGTTTCTGCAGATTTATGGAAAGGGAAAGTGTTCTCTGGCAGGGAGGTATTCCTCTTAACATATGGCATATCCCTGCTTGTTCTGCTTAAAAAAGAAAAAAACAAAAAAAAGACTTCACATAACTTATATCCAGACATCCTGTCTGACCATGATATGATTACATAAGTATTTTTTACAAACACATCAACAATTCAGTCAAGACACTCCGGCCTCTAAGTGCTTTATCTGCCTATCAAGGAATCAGTTCAACAAAAACCATTGTTCTTAGAGCATCTTAGAGGAGATTATTATTTCTGGAAAATGCCAGCCATGCCTGTCAAAATATATCTAACATGACACAAAATATTTACATAGTGATTTCAAAATACATTATGATTACTGACTCAATGGGACACAGAACCAAAATCCTGCATGCTCTCTACATTATAAATACATAATTTAAAAAAATAAAATATCCTGTGATCAAAACAAGTGATCTTTAACATAATTAACAAAACAGTCTTACCTATTTTTAAGAAGAGATGTGAGACTCTCAGAATTTAGTTGATGCATTAAGGCATCCCTCAATGTTGGAAGCATTGACAACACTATTATTAAAATAAAAAAGTATTTGTCAGCACACACACACATAAAAATCATAAACCTATGCCGAGCTCTCACTCAATAGATGCTCTGCAGTGTAAATCCCATTGCTCAGCAGGCAAAGCTGGGAGGGCAAATAAAATAGAAAACCCTGGGGGTAACTCAGAAGTGCAATTACCTACGTGCCTCTTAGAAGACTGGGCACAATGCTGCCCCCTTCCTGCATGTTCGTACTTTGACTCCCCAGAGAAAATCTGGTGGGAATCTACACTGTTGCATTTCTTCAAATAATAAGAAAAAAATCTGAGGTTTGGTTTTGTTCCCAACTAGAGAATGACAAGTTTTAAACAAAAGAAAGCTGGTGGGGAAAAAAATCCCTTACTTTTGAAATATTTAATGTCTGATCTAATGTTATATGAAGGGGATGGGAAATGTAAAACAAGCATGCACACAACATGAAAAAATAATAAAACCAAAATATAAGAAGTCTAGACAAGAATGCATGCTGCCAGACAGAAGGTGTTTGTACAATGAGGGCAAAAAAATACTTAGTCCTTGCAGTAAAATAAGTCTCAGCACTACAAGATGGAAAATATGAAAATTAAATACCAGGGTATTTCATATCAGGGTAAACAACCCACAGAAAGCATTTGCAGCCACCCGAGAAGCCATTAAAAATTTCAACAGGAGAAAACCTTGCCCAATTTTTTTTTATAGAAATAGTTTTGAGTGGTCTGTTTTTACAAGAATGGCAAGGATTTTGTTAAAACTCCAACCTACTACCTCCTCTCCAAAAATCCAAAGATCAGTGCTTTAATGTAAACATTTTCACCTGATGCTCCCCAGCTAGCTGGGTACCTTTTGACTGTTTAAGTGTAAGGAACTAATGGGCTGATGTGCTCATTTGTAAATAAAAATTTTCCACCGAGCTCTCTGTGTAGCTTAATAACAACATGCTATAATGAATAAAATAATCCTGCTGTAAATTCAGTACTGTTTGAATTTGGGTGTTTCACACTTTAATACTACATGCAGGTTAGGCCAATACATAAGGTCTTGCAGTGACAACAAACTGTAGCCTGCATGTATATTTGGATGTATTCAAACCAAGGGTTAAGATTGGTTCCCCCTAGAAACCCCTTAAAATTCTCTCCTCTTCAGCTTCTGTTTTATTATGCAAAATTACTCATTTATGCCCTAATATTTAAGATTTTGAATTCACCTACATTTCTTCTTTTTCTTCCATCCAGTCAATATGTAGCATAATAATTCCCAGAATAATTCTACCTTTCAAGAGCAGTAGCTATTTCCTCATCTTACCTGTCATGTTGCATGTCCTTTGGTTACTTTCAAAATGATACTGCCTTCGTGCCTGGGCGATGTATTCAGCTGCCTCTCGTTCCTGGATTTCTCTGATTTTCTTCTGCCCATATTTTCCCAGTAAATAGACTCCTGCAGGGAGATTTTCATATTACAAGCTGCTTTAAAAATGTAAGGAAGGCCCCTGAAGCCCCCCTTTTCTCTGATTTTAATCTGTAAGAGTACACAGCATTTTTTCAGCAACATGTGGGTTGTATTTTAATGCTGATTGACAAAAGTAAACTCAGAAACAACATTTTCAAAATTAACTAAAATTTAAAGGGTAATGACCTGAATCAGTATAAGAAACTTTCCTGAGAAGAGAGACCTTGCCTTTCAAAGAAGGCCTTTTTGGTACTACTGCAATGTGAACAAAGAGTACAGAAACAATTGAAGCAAACACTGGGAAGAGAAAAAAAATGTAGCATAACAAAAATAAAGACTAGAGAAAAGAAACTGAAGTGCACAGGTTCAGAGATGGATGAAAATTTAAATTAAAAAAAAAATTCTTTCTATATTTAGCAGAAGTCAGACATAAAACTCAAGTCTTAAAAATCACATAAGAGAAAAATGTCACAGACTGACTTTGTTCCTGAAACTTCTCTGTAGGAAGAACTTCAGCTTCAGTGGAGCTTGACTGTATCCTTTTTTCTTACCATGCCTGTCTCCTGCTCTCCAGCCCTACTCATCTTCTCGTGATGATCTTCTGTCCACTGGGAAGCAACCTCCCAAGTACTGAAACTCTTCTACAGAGTGACAGCTCCTACTGCCAAGCCAACAATGGCATACAAAAATCTTTTATTTTTTTCCTCCTAGCACTTTCAAGTCATAAACACAGAACTGCAAAGTCTTCTTACTGTTCATTTTTTCAGTTTCAAAGTTAATATCTGAATAAATGAGGCATTTAACAATTGATGAATGCTGGAAGTTTAAAAATTATTTTTATAAGCTCCATTCCCAAGTCCTAAAATATCAAACTCATCAAGACTTTAATTTCAACTACATTTTTTAGGTCACTAAAACCTTTCAATACTATCAATAGTATTCATATCAATGTACTTTCAATACAACCTTTTAATACATTAAAACCTCTGAACTATTATCAGTATGACAAAGGCTTCATTAATATTTATGAATGAAAAAAATTCATATTGGCATTATGTTTCCTAATAGGCAACTACAAGCCAGACCATTTTGGAACAAACACAGTCATTTCCATTGTTCTCCCAAAAGCCTCATAAAATAAAAAAATGGGTAAGTCATTCTCTCTTGCTTCAGCCTTGAGGCAGACTCCCCATTTGCCATGAGAAGATTCACCTCATTAGATCCAAACATAATATTAATGGTTCAATATACATAAAATGCAACTCTACCATTATAAATTCCTAACCAAAGTGAGACTTCATAAATAACATTTAAACTAAAAATTATCAATTCCTGCCAAGAATAGGTATTTAGAAACACAACTCTCAGGGTAATGATTTTTTTTTCAGCTGACATACTGAATCAACAAGTTTTTTTAGTATTAGCAAAAAATTTTGAACACAAGATTTCTCCCATCATTTTATCCTACCATTTTTCACATTACATTTGTGCATAGTCATTTGTCCAAATGAGTACTTTTGTTTATTCCCCACACCCAAACAAATCCTTTAACTTTAGGTTTTCCTGCAGAAAAGTCGTAAGTATAAAAAAAGATTCTTCCTGAAGGTACACAGGCAGACATGCAAACAAATCAAGAAGGATCCTGTGTATGCCCTTGAGTGATACGCTAGAACAGCACCTTTATAATTGAGATAGATAATTGCTTAATATGTGATCACTAAATCTGAACTGCTCTACCTTGTGAGGGTCCAAAGTTGCACTAGCAGTCATCCAGGTTTAACAAGTAGTTTCCAGAAAAAGAACCTGTCTCAAATGCAGCAACTTGGTGGACGAACACACTGTTCCTCTTACCCACCCCCCACAAGCCGTAACTTTGACCCATCACTAACAGATTATTTTTACACCAGTATTATCTTCACCTTTGGGAAAGCAATGCATTAGAAGTTAATCAAGGTAAAAGTTACACCATCTGCACATCTTAAGTAAAACAAACAACAGAAAAGTTTGGATGTCAGCAGCAGACTGCCTCTGTTACTCACTGCCAGACACTTGTGCCTCAACACAGAATCGGAGCCTCTGCAAGTCTCCAGCTTATGGAGCATTTCAAGGATCCACCAGCCCAGGAGTTGGTTAGCACATGTTCACATTTTACTGTAGAACTACCTTGTGTATCTATATTGATACATATAAAATTAATTCAGAAGACTCAAAAATAACACAGACTTCTAAGAAGTCCTGTCTGAACACATCATACAAAACCACTGTCACTTGGAGTTTGAAGAAGGAACATAGAAAGCCACATCCCAAGAACTTCGCCATGTCAAGCCAGCAAACATACCTGTAAGAAACTGAACTAAAACCTGTTTTTTATAAACAAGCAAAGTGAACACCAACTTTTTACAACAGCTAATATAATTCAATTCTACCTCTCAATACAATATAGGAGGTCTGCAAAAGACAACAGCAGCGATGTTTTACTCCTATCTAATAAGCTAAATTGCTGTATAGGTGGAACTTCATACTGAATCTTTCCCGTATATTCCATATAAAACCAGAAAGTAGGAAAATTCAGCAATAATCAGACTGCCCAAAAGATAATTTCTATGTAAACCGTTTTCTGCCTCCATTAAAATGGGAACTATACAAACAACTGTAGTCTCAACACTTCTGGTTCACTGAGGATTCGAAAACAGGCGAGTGGTACAAACTAGCACTACATCACCCAGTGCCAGAGCCTCTACGTACATAAATCTCAGTCTCAATCTACAATGCATACTGTTTTAAAATCACTCTACAAAGTGCAATGTATTTACATTTGTATTGACTGTCTGTGCTGGTTTTGGCTGGGACAGAGTCAACTTTCTTGACACCTGGTATCTGGTATGGTGCTGTGTTTTGGATTTGTGCTGGAAATACTGCGTTGATACCACAGGGATGTTTTAGTTACTGCTGAGCAGTGCTCACACAGTATAAAGGCTTCCTCTGCTTCTCCTACTGCTCCACCAGTGAGAAGGCTGGAGGAACACAAAAAGTTGGGATAGCTGGCCCCACCTGACCAAGGGGATATTCTATACCATATTCTATACCAGACTTTATGCTCTGTAATAAAAATAGAGGGGAAGTTTGCAAAGGGGACACTGCTCAGGGACTGCCTGGGCACTGGTCAGTTTGTGGTAAGCAATTGTTTTCATCATTTGTCTTTCCTAGGTTTTATTTTGCTTTCTCTTTGTTATTTCTCCCCTCCACCCTTTTCCTTACAATCTTTATTTCTTAATTATTAAACTATTTTTATCGCAACCCAAGAGTTTTCTCACTTTTACCCCACCAGTTCTCTCCCTCATCACTTCAAGTGTGGTGCTAAGTTGCCAGCTTGGGTTAAACCTACAACACCAGGAACACCTGGCATCTACAATATCCATACCCTGTGGAAGCAACACATTAATTCATCTGTTAATAGTGAATTGAGATAATCATTCTAATTTGTTTGACTGTAGCATTTTATAGCCTCTTCCCATCTAAATGTAAATAGTGGGACTGGCTTACAAAATCTGCAGGCTCTTACATATTCATACCAGTGACCTCAAACAGGCTATTTCTCACATCACTTAAGTTACAGTATACCTCTTTCTTGGCTCTTACATTTCTTCACAGGTGGAATGGAGAGAGGACTAGAAGGGTGTGATTGGTTACTTGGAGGCAACAAGTTTTCAGGAACCTCTTTATAACCCTCTGTAACCTTTACCCTCACTGACGTATTTCCCTCAGAAAAAAACACAATAACAATACAAAGAAAAATCCAAACCTAAGGGGAAAAAAATCAGTTTTAATTATTATATAGATACTGCACTGACACATAAGCCCACATCCTTCCAGAACACCAACAGCTTTTTAAGTTGTGGTTTATCCTTATGTACAGGCAAGCTGTTCATCAACTGACATACAATTATCTCATTATAGCTGAAATCTGAATTTAAAATAAAAAGGCACTAAAGCCTTATTCCCTTGGCACCACTAAATTCCCCCCAAACTTATTTAATGCCCCTGCACTCAAAGACCCACACAACCTTCTCTGCTAAGCAGACAGGTTACTGAACAGAAATGCTGCTTCTGCATACTGAAGGTTGCAACAGGTGAAATTGAGCAATAATTAATTCACCCCTGAAATCAGAACTACGTATTGCAGACACACCCTGAACTTGCTCTTCTACTGCAACAAGAGAATTTCAACACTGAATAATTTTGTAATAGCCATTGAAATCTGCCTTGAATGCTGAGCAGCGAGATAGATCCCACTTAAAGGTTGCTCTACGTATCCAGTACGAACAAATGAACACAATATATCCTTGCAGCTGTCATGCTAGCTCTCTCTCTTTATTTCAAATATTTCTAGTGGGTTTTATCCCAGAACACTACATTTTGCTTACTTCAAGAGATTTAAGTCTTTTAAGTATGCAATTTACTTTGACTGCTGAAAGAACAGACTTCTGAAGAAAGGGTTTGTACAAAGTCTTTGCCAAGTTCTCAACCCTGCTCTATGGTTAAGAGAAAATTACAGCTATTTTAGTTGTTTTTCCCCCAATTTGAGGTCTTAAAAGCTTTGTATCTTCATAAGCAGAAAAATCTGTTGCAGCATCCCGACTGACAGAAATAACACTAAGAATGACAGACACCGATACCACATCAGGAATACATCTTAGTAAACAGAGAAGAGGCTACCAACCACGTTGGATTTTGGTGCATTAACTCTTCAGTAACACAACACTGATCTAACCTTGTACCTGTATTAATGTAGAGACTTCTCTGTCTCATGAACCATTAAGTATTCACATTAATCTCTGACCATGTGCCAATTAAAGACAAAATTGTTAAACCCTGCAATGCCCCATCTTCCTCGTAACATTCTCCTTCCCAGAAAATGCACCAACAGCTCTTAAAAAAAAACCCACTCAAGCAAACACGAGAGATCCAGTCTCTGATACTAACTCATCAGATTTGGATGCTTTTCTCAAATCATTTGTCCACTTCCAAATTGTTTGCTTTCTAGTATAAGCAGTGATGCAAAGTCACATTCTACCTTCCAGTATTATGCAGGTTGTTTTTTTGGATGAGAGTCTCAGAGTTCTGATTCACTGATGTTGGCATTACCATACCTTCTGGAGTTATTTTAAGGTCTGATCCATAAGTAATAGGTAGATGGCCAAAGCACTCATGACTCACCTGTTGAACAACTGTAGTGCAGCACTCTGCAGTAAATCTCTCCATCTCCCAGGCTGCCCTAAAATACCCTGGTGCAAGCTGCAGCTCTTGGCAGCTAATGAAGTTCTCCTGCTTGCAGACACCCTGAAACTACAAGCTCTCAAGCACAGAAAAGCAATTCGCCTGAGGAAACAGGTACTTCATCCATGCTGGAGGCAATGGCAGCATAGTTCAATATTTTCAGTCAGAAGTTGAAACACTTGTTACAAAAGGAGCATCTTGAGGGCTTTGGGGGGGGGTTGTTTGTTTGGTATTGTGGGTTTTGGGGGTGATATGTTTGGGATTTTGTTTGTTTTTAAGAATTACTTTATTTTAGTCCCTGATATTTTTTCAAGTGTACTTAATCCACTCAGTAGCATTTTAGTGAAAGTGATCTGATATGTAAACAGCGCTAATCATAAGGAAAAAGTTGCAAATTCAGTGATATTAGAGCAGTTTGCAGGCTGACAAAGGGCTGTTCACACATCATGAATTTACAATTTCAGGCTATAAGGACTACCAAGAGCCATAAGCTCCCCAGTGTTTGCTTTTCCTCTTCAACTTGATCCACCTTTACTGTCTGAAACTGGGACAACTGATGCTTTTACTATTCCCATATGTCTGTCCAGCACTCTCACCAAGACATCTGAAAGGGAGGAGGCACAGCTTGCAGGTTACAGCCTGGTAAATTAACCTGTTTGCTTAACATGGTGGGCTGTAAGCATGGTGCCTCAGAAACTGGTAAACCCGATGTTCCACTGTACTTGCAGCGTCACAGAACCTACAGGTGAAGAGGTGAACTGGAGATTCAGTCTGATAAGTATTTCAGTAACTAAAATCTAAGATATTACCATGTGTTAATCAGCGCTCTTTGGAAAAAAATGGAGGGAATGCATGCAGAAGATACAAAAACAAATGCAAATCAGAAATATATAACATTTACCTTCTCAAGAGATCTCACCTGGATAAGAAGCAAGATGTACTACAAAAAACTTGTCGTACTCATAATATTTAACTGTTCAGGCAAGTTCCATTAGGTACAATCAGATACAAACTTTCCTAAGCAACTCTGTAATAATAAATTATATGGCACTGGCATAAGATATAAGTAGATCTGATGACTGAGCACGCGAAGACATAGCTGTACCTTTTCAGGGGTATCTAATCTTTAGCTGCAAAGATATGCGTTTTATTATTAAACAGAGAGACAGATCCAAGGTTCTTCAATTCCAGTTCCAACTAAAAATAACCCTAGAATAACTCCAGGGAAAGGAGGAGCTTACAAGACCACAAACCAACCTACAGGTTAGACAGGAATCTTAAGGAAGAAAGAAACGCTTGAATAATTAATGTAAATCCTCCTCTCCAGCAACGTTTTTTGTCTGCCATCTGACAATACTCCCAATGCACAAGTCACTTGCAAAGGCTTTCAGCCTCCGACCTAAAAACAATAATACAGGCGTGACCCACGCTTGGCACAACTATCTTTTTTCGAATCTTTTTTCGAACCAACACAACTACCCGCCGCAAGCAGACTCAGGCAAGGCGAACCCCTGTCTTGCAGCACTTCAGGGGAGATGAGCAATTTCTGTCTATGAGAGCAACTCTCCTGCCACCGGAGCTCTCCCACCGGCGGTCAGTGGCTGCGTTCCGGTGTCACAGCACCAACAAGGGGCTGCTCCCCCCACACAGACCCGCGGCGAGGGCAGGGGCAGCCGGGCCCGCCGAGACGGACAGGGCCAGAGACCGGCAGCCGAGTGTTCCTACCGGCGGGGAACCCCCCTGACCGGCGGGGACTCATCGGCCTGTGAGGGCCACCCCTCCACCCCCCACCGGGAGCACTTCGGAGGCAGCAGGGAGGCCCCAGGCCCCCAGGCCAGCTCCCCGCCGACGCTTGTTGTCGCCCATCCGGCCTCCGCTCCCCCAACCCGGCTGACGAGCACTCACCGCCGAGGAAGGTGCCGAGGACGAGGCATTTCTTCTTGTGTCGCTTGAGGAAACTCCAGAGGGACCGGAGCATCCTGCGCTGCCGGACCGGCCGCCCCTATCCTCGGCGGAAGGGGCGGTAGTAGCGGCGGCCCCGCCCGCCGTGCCTCGCCTCGCCTCCCGGCCGCCCGGAAACACCGCCCGCGCTCCACCGGTGCCGGCGATGGAGGAGGAGGAGGCGGCAATTTTGGCTTGGATGGACCAAGCCCTCGATGTGGTCAGTGCGAGAGGGGCTCGGGGCGACTCCCCCCGCCCACCGGGCGTAAAGGGGTGCGGGTGTCCGGGCTCCTCTCTCGCTGGGGAGGCCCGGTGGGAGCGGCGGGGCGGGCAGGCCGGGGCCTGCACCACGGCAGCGCCGAAGGGGCGGGATAATGGCGGCTTCCTGCGGCCTGGTTGGTGACTCCGGCGGGTAACGGCGTTTTGCTTTCTGGCTTTGTTTGTCTGTCTGTCTGTCTGTCCTGCAGGCGAAGGAGACGCTGGAGAAAGGGGAGGTCCCGGTCGGCTGCCTGCTGGTGTTTAACGGCGAGGTCCTGGGGAGGGGCGGCAACGAGGTCAACGAGACGAAGAACGTGAGTGGGGGTGAGGGGTGGGCCCCGGGGCTGGGAGGCGGCTGTAAATGTGACCAGCGATGCTTGAAAGTTTAGCCGTCAAGTGAGATAGGGGCGGGGAGAGTCCCGTTAAAGCCAACAGGGATGTTGGGCAACTCGAAGGTTTGTATAAAGGGATCTGAGTGCAGGATCTGGCAGCAACTTACTGTAGATGTGTCCAACCTGGAAATATAACGGAAGGTGAAGATTGAGGCTTTTAAGCTCAAAAATGTAACAGTAAAAAGGAATTCTTGTGCCAGTGTGTGCTACAGGGCAATCCATAACGTAATAAAACAATTCTAATGCAATTCAACAAAGTCAGATGACAGAGAAGCCTGGTGTCTCAAGTTAAATCAGTGTAAACACCAGGGAAGAAAACTTGGGTTGGGAAAACTATCCGAGATATATTCACACTGTATTCACATCACATGGGCAGAATGTAACTGGTAAGACTGATAACAAAATCAGAATCAACTTTAAAATATTTGGGAAGCTTTCGGGTTTTTTTGGTATTGGGGTTGCCTGAAGGTATGTCCTTAAATCCAAGCAGCTTGATTTCAAAAAGTCATACCCATTTTGGAAACAGTAAACTGTAATAACTGTGAAAGCAGTTTCTGTTTTTCAGTTTCTGATTAGTTCAAGGTTCAGTTTTTTTGTGGCTTAATCGTCATGGTGGGTACTCTTAAATTTTGTGCTTTTAGATACTTAATCGCTCCTTAACATCTAAAAGAAAATGAAACTTGAAAGAGGCACTTGCTAGGAAATGTGAATGTAGGAAATTGTTTTCAGTTTTCTCCCAATATCTTACGGCATTATTTAGAAATAATAATAAGAAAAAACCCCTCTCTTGAGCCATTGAGGCAGTTCCACCAGGCATCATAAATTGATCAGGTCCAGTTAGTTGAGAAACTGATTTCTCATCCCACCTCACAATGGAGGACTACAGAATATTGTTCCTCAGATGGCTAGAAAACATGTGGTTTCCAGTATTAAACTTTTTACGGTCCATGTATATCTGTCTGTCCTTGTGCCAGGATCATCCTTTATTTTATATAGCTTAGAGGTATTTAAAACCATATTCCTTTTTGGCTTTGTTTTTCCCTCTTTTCCCCAAACCAGGTGTTCAGTCTGCTTTCGGAAGACAGGCTTTCTTTCTGTGTTTATTCTAGTATTTCTTGTATACATCCATTCCAGCTTTAGATTCAACTTGCTTGAATGCACTTAGCTAGAACTGTATGCTTCATTCCAGATGCATTTTCTCTTGTGCCTTGTTTGATAGCAGTAATACTTCCCACTCTTCCTGGAAGCAACTCCATCCACTTGGTCTTTAATGCTGTTTTGTTCGTCTTCATTTGTTGTTTTAGCTTTTTTACTCCCATTTGTAAGGCCATCCACATCTTGAGTGGTATTCTGACCTTGTCTTTTCTAATGTCTTTCATGTTAGCTGAAAAAATGTTAGCATTTTCTGTAGGTGTTTTTACCGTTGGTGCCAATATCACAACTGAAAACATTTAAGCAAAATTATCTTTAAGCATATTTGCTTATTAATTCCCTCTGGTTAAATATTTCTGCGTTTAATGTGACTTCTCTTCTTTGCTTGCTCACCTTACATTTCTTCTGCTATGCTGTTTTCCCCAGACTGACAATAATTTCATATGCTGAGCTGTGTCAGGTGCTTTGTCGTTCAGAGAGATGAGACTGAAGTTTCTCTTGCCTAGAAGAAGAACCACTTGACAAAGAAAGTTACAAGTTTAATTTAGGGTCAGCTATCTTATATAAATCTGCATTGTATTTTATTTTATTTCCCTTTCACGGACTAGCTCCTTGCAAACTTTCTTTCCACTTTATAAAATGATTGTTTATCCTGTTAGATCCACAGTCCTTCCCTGCATTTTTGCCCTTTCTTGGTAAATACCTTGCTACTAGGTTGTGTCAAATAAATTCCCTGCCTTCTCCTGAAATATCTTTGCATCCTCTGATCTAATTGTCTGAAGAGAGGGGCAGGTAGTGTCTTTTTCATGCCCTCTTTTATACTGTTCCCAAGCTTCTCATTTTGGCAAAAAGATTTAGTTGCTGAAAGGGCTATGATTTTTTCAGTTTGCCTCCTGTCACATTTCATACTCTGTTTCTATCCATAGCAGGACACATTAATTGCAGAGGTACTGACTCCTACTCTTTGGAAGTTTTTTGCAAAATTATTGATCAACATCATATAATTCTGGAGGAATTTTCTGTTGGAAGGAGGGACTTTGCATACAGCTGTGTTTGGTTTATTTTCTTATATTTTAAGAGCATGGTTGTGGCATCAGTATTTCAAAATGGTTAGGCATGTCATTACTTGTATTCATTGGGCAATAGTGCAACAAATGTCTGTGTAAGACAATTTTCAAAAGCCTGGCGATACACTCACAAACTTGTGCCAGTACTGTGTTCCCTCTGGCAGCTCCCACACTTGCTTGTTCACAGTCTTGCCTCAGACCCACTTGGAAATTTTCTTCCTTACAATGTATGTGACCCTTCCCAACTTGAACTTTTTTTTTGACATCTTTATTTGCATGTGTGATGCAATCGTTTGCTTCCCACTAAAATGCTGTCTGCCTTAGGTCTTTTGTTGATACATGCTGACTTCTCCTCTGTTATTTTCTGTAGGGTCACTGTAGCATGTCTTTGCCTGGATCATCTTGCAAGTACAGTATGTGATAATTGAAAATTAAGTATTGTTTGCACTCTTTAAATTACTAGTGAAGCCACAAGATAATACATAACTTTGAGCCTTGGCCCCCTTTACTTTCACATGTTAATTCTTGTCTGAGATTTAGAAGGTAAGCTTTTCAGGGTGGTGATGGTATCTTTATTTGTCTTATAAAACATTTGCCACAGTTTGGGGCACTGTTTTAAGGCTTTGTTAAGGCTTTTTCCCCACTGACTTCAGCTTCAAATAATTTTGCCTTGAGCACCATTTGCCACTAACAATTTTTTTTTATTCGTACCTGCTTTTGTGGATTTTTTGTTTGTTTGTTTTAAAATAACAAAAGATTTGGCAAGATAAAAACCACTAGGAGCTCATAGAAGCTTATTAATTGAGTCAGTCTTTTTTATTATTTTTACAAACAGCAAGTAAGTAAAAAATACTATCCAGTCATAGCACAATGCAAAATAAAACCTTAAGGCAGACCTAGAAAGTCAGATTTTCAGTTGTGCCTTGTCTTTAGCAGATGCTTAAGGAAGGAGCTCAAGAAATAAGACAACAGTGATGTAAAACTTTCCCTTGCACATGGTTTCCACTTCTGAAAGTAAATGGCTTTCGGGCTCACAGAGGATTGTTGGTTCTGATAGCTGTCTGTGCACAGATCCTCTATGAATCTATCTAAACCTTTTTTGAACTCATTTATGTTTTGGCTTCCATAGCATCTTGTGGCAATGAGTTCCACAATTTAATTATGTGTTTTGTGAAAAAGTACTTCCTTTTGTTTCTTTGTTTTAAGTGTGTTGCTTGATAATTTCATTGGATGCCTGCTTGTTAGAAGAAATAATAAATACCAATTTACTGCTCGCTTTTCCAAGTTTTCTTGATTTTTATAAACCTCTACTGTAGTCACCTTTGCTTGGAAAACCTAATGACAGTATCTGGCAAGCTGAGAGTTGTAGTCAAGGTAGCCTCTGTTGGGAGGCACTTCTGTAACTTTGATGATCCTTTCTCACCCTGTGGTGAATTTGGCCTGGTGTTCCCATCTTTATAGAATCATTGAATGGTTATAAAGTTGGAAGGGACCTTAAAGATCACCCAGTTCCAACTCCCTTTATGAGGTGAGATGACCAAACCAGTGTGTGTTACTTAAGATGTGGAAGCACTGGAGTTTAGTAATATTCTATATTGGCATAACCTATTTTGTGTAGCTTTCTTCTGTTGCCACAGAAGGTGGTATGACTTCAGGAGCTACGTATTTTTTCTTTAGTTGCACTCCCCAGATCATCAGAGGCCTAAAAGCTACTCAGTGCCATAGATTAGAGGCACATTTTCTTCTGCTAATGAAGGCTTATTGCTTATATGTTTTCAGTTCCTGCTCAGACGTTGAAAAGCCAATGTGGTATTCATGTCTCTTCTGGTCTGAGAGGCACAAAATTAGAATTGCCACAACTTATACTTACGAGTTACAGTAGCTGTAGTAGTTCTGAGGTTAGGGTTAGGCATCATTCCACTGGAGAGCATCATGCTTTGTGTCTTCATAAGGTGTGTGCACTGATATTTTACCTGGTAAGATCTCATTTATTCAGCTAGGGGACCTTCATGGCAACGTTTCACTAGTAGGTCTGGAGGAATAATGTCTGCATATTGATCCCAATCCATGTTTTTAATTCCACATGAGTTTATTTCTATGTTTGTTCAGATCACAAGTGCACTTAGGGAATAAATTTCTTGATTGTGTCTGCTTGCTATGCTTTGGTTTGTGTCTGAGATGGCAAAATGTCTTCCTTTCAGAGGAAACTACTGAAAAGATGTGCTCAGGGAGCATGCCCAATGCAGGCCAGCTGGTTCTGGGAACAGACCATCCATGGGCCTGAATTGATGTTGAGTCTTCAGCCCTGTTTTGCTTTACAGACACACGTACTGTACTATTTGCTAGCGTAGGCATTGGCAACCAAGATCTCTGTAGGAGTTTAAAAACATTTATAAACTTGTCACTAATATATTTATACATGAGTCCTTTGCCACAAATTATAGAGCATCCCACAGTTATCATCACAGATCTCACAGTGCTAAAATATTAATCCAAGTTAATGCATTAAGAGGAAGTTATCTGAGGTCACATAAAAACATATATATCCTAGGTACAAGTATAATTTGGATTTATTAAGTCTTAGTTTAATACCTGTGTCAAAAACATCCTTTTTTCCAGAATAGATTAAAAGGAAGAAAAATACTTACAGCTTTAATTCAAATAAGCATCAGGCTTTGTAACTGGAAATTCTTTTTGTAATTAGTATTTCAGGGTATTTTTGCTGCAGCATTTGATGGGCAAAACACACAGCTGCAGGCATTCCAGAGTGATACTAGGACATCACTGATGGTTTTTGTCTCTGCAGTTCAATTCAGCACTCTACTGCTCAGGTGTTTGTGCCATACCTATTGCTGTGACCTCCAAAAGACTCATCATTCTATCATCTTGGATTAAAAAAAGATAAATCAATACTTTTCTGTCTTTTTGTAATCAGGCATGTGCCTGTTACTTGAGGGAGTTACTGCACGTGTACATATTCCCAGGTAGCATTAAACAGATGCAAACAGAAAATACTGTGTCTGCACATTATGACAAGCAGTTCCAGAAATTACTCCATATTCATACATAGCTGGCACAATAACATTGTCAGAGGGAGGAAAAGGTGCCAGGTAGGAGCAGTTTCTTAGTATTTCCAAAATAACCTATTCTGCATTCTTAGTCTTGGAAGCACAGTGGGCTAGATCACTTGTTCTGTTGGGCTTTTGTGTCCTTTTTACCCCAAGTAGAGCTTTCATGCCTTGTCTTACTGTGCTGGCATGACAGAGAAAGGACAACTGCTGAGCAGACTCCTGCCTGGGAACAGGTAGAAGAAAAAACTGGTTTGAGCTTGTTGACCTTTTTTGTGCTATATACAAGATGTAGGTTGAATACTTTGTTTCATGGGTTGAGTATTTCTTCTGCAGCTAGCAAAGGGGTATAATAAAACCAGACTTCTCTATGAAGCATTACATTAACAGAAGTTAAAATAATTGCATTATTAACAAGTTAGATGTCAGGTCATTGTACCTTTGACTGGAGAGAATAATTTTATGACACTGCATCTTACTTCATTTTTCTCTGTAAAGGTGAGAAACTTAAAGCTGTGGCTTAATGAAAAATTAAGAAAATCATAGAATTATAGAATTAGCCGGGTTGGAAGGGACCTCAGAGATCATCAAGTCCAACCCTTGACCCACTGCTGTGGTTGCTAGACCATGGCACTGAGTGCCACATCCAGTCTCTTTTTAAATGTCTCCAGGGACGGAGAATCCACCACCTCACTGGGCAGTCCATTCCATTGCCTGATCACCATCTCTGTAAAGAAATTCTTTCTAATATCTAACCTAAATCTCCCCTGGCACAACTTAAGACTGTGTCCTCTTGTTTTGTTGAAAGTCGTCTGGGAAAAGAGACCAACCCCCCCCTGGCTCCAGCCTCCTTTCAGGGAGTTGTAGAGAGCGATGAGGTCTCCCCTGAGCCTCCTCTCCTTCAGGCTGAACACTCCCAGCTCTCTCAGCCTCTCTTCATAGGGCCTGTGCTCGAGTCCCTTCACCAGCCTGGTTGCCCTCCTTTGGACCTGCTCCAGGACCTCGATATCCTTCTTAAACTGAGGGGCCCAGAACTGGACACAGGACTCGAGGTGTGGCCTCACCAGCGCTGTGTACAGGAGCAGAATCACTTCCTTGGACCTGCTGGCCACGCTGTTTCTGATACAGGCCAGGATGCCATTGGCCTTCTTGGCCACCTGGGCACACTGCTGGCTCATGTTCAGCTTCTTGTCAATCCAGACTCCCAGGTCCCTCTCTGCCTGGCTGCTCTCCAACCACTCTGTGCCCAGCCTGTAGCGCTGCATGGGGTTGTTACGGCCAAAGTGCAGGACCTGGCACTTGGCCGTGTTGAACCTCATCCCGTTGGAATCAGCCCAACTCTCCAGTCTGTCCAGGTCTTTCTGCAGAGCCCTCCTGCCTTCCGGTTGGTCCACATTTCCTCCCAGCTTAGTGTCATCTGAAAATTTGCTGATGACAGATTCAATCCCTTCATCTAAGTCATCGATAAAGATATTAAACAGTACTGGGCCCAACACTGATCCCTGGGGGACACCACTGGTGACCGGCCGCCAACTGGATGCAGCCCCATTCACCACCACTCTCTGGGCCCAGCCTTCCAGCCAGTTCTTAACCCAGCACAGGGTGCTCCTGTCCAAGCTGCAGGCAGACAGTTTTTTCAGGAGAATGCTGTGGGGGATGGTGTCAAAGGCTTTGCTGAAGTCCAGTAGACCACATCCACCGCCTTCCGCTCATCCACCAGACGGGTCACCCAACCATAAAAGGAGATCAGGTTGGTCAGGCAGGACCTTCCCTTTCTAAACCCGTGCTGGCTGGGTCTGATCCCTTGCCCATCCTGCAGGTGCTGTGTGATTGCACTGAGGATGATCTGCTCCATAACCCTGCCAGGCACTGAGGTCAGGCTGACGGGCCTGTAGTTTCCTGGGTCCTCCTTCCGGCCCTTTTTGTGGATTGGCGTGACATTCGCCAACTTCCAATCATCTGGGATGTCCCCAGTGAGCCAGGACCGTTGGTAGATGATAGAGAGAGGCTTGGCGAGCTCTTCTGCCAGCTCCCTCATCACTCTTGGGTGGATCCCATCCGGTCCCATAGACTTGTGGGGATCCAAGTAGCTCAACAGGTCACTGACTGTGTCCTTCAATATTACAGGGGGGCTGTTTAGATTCTTATCACTTTTAAGCTCCAGAAGCCATCTGTCCTCATGATAACCTGTCTTTCTGTTGAAAACTGAGGTAAAGAAGGTGTTAAATACCTCAGCCTTTTCCTCATCTTTGATAACTATATTCCCACCCATGTCCAGTACAGAATGAATGTTTTCCTTGCCCCTTCTTTTGCTGTTGATGTATCTGTAGAAGGATTTCTTGTTGTCTTTCACAGAGGTGGCGAGATTCAGTTCGTGTTGTGCCTTTGTCTGTCTGATTTTCTTTCTACATGACCTGACTATATTCCTAAATTCCTCTTGAGAAGTTAGCCCTTTTTTCCATAAATGGTAGGCCCTCTTCTTAACCCTAATTTCTTTCAGAGTCTCCCAGTTCAGCCAGACCGGTTGCCTTCCCCGCTGGCTCGCCTTTCGGGACTCTGGGACAGCCTGCTCCTGTGCTTTCAAAATTTGCTCTTTGAAGTACGACCATCCCTTTTGGACCCCTCTGTTTTCAAGGGCTGTTTCCCAGCGAATACTCTGAACTAGTCTTTTGAATAGTCCAAAATCTGCCCTCCGGAAGTCTAACATAGAGGTTTTACTGACGACCCTCCTTGTATCCCTGAGTATTGAAAACTCTATTATTTCATGATCACTAAGTCCCAGGCGTCCACCAACCACCACATCTCCCACCAGCCCCTCTCTGTTTGAGAAAAGAAGGTCAAGCGGGGCTCCATCCCTGGTAGGCTCATTTACTAGTTGGAGCAGGAAATTATCCTCAGTACACTCTAGGAATCTCCTAGACTGCCTCCTCTCTGCGGTGTGGAGTTCCCAGCAGATGTCTGGCAGGTTAAAGTCACCTACGAGAACAATGGATGATGATTTTGAAACATCCACCAGTTGCTTGTAGAATATTGCATCGTCCTCATCATCCTGATTGGGTGGTCTGTAACAGACTCCCATCACGATATCGGCCTTGTTGACCTTCCCTCTGATTCTAACCCACAGGCATTCTGCCTTATTATTGGAGATCTCAACTTCTACAGTGTCAAGAGATTCTCTAACATATAGGGGGGCTACCCCCCGCCTCTCTTACCCTGCCTGTCCCTTCTGAAGAGCCTGTAGCCACCCATGGCAGCACTCCAGTCATGGGAGTCATCCCACCACATTTCCGTGATAGCGACTGCATCATAGCTTTCCTGCTGCACAATGGCTTCCAGCTCCTCTTGTTTGTTGCCCATGCTGCGTGCATTGGTGTACATGCACTTCAGCTGGGCTGCTGATTTGTCATTTATCTTGGGTAGTGCACCCTTAGGTTCCCCTCTGGAGAGCCCAGTTTCAACCCCCTCCCCCTTCAAACCTAGTTGAAAGCCCTCCTTATCAGTCCCTTCAACCTATGAGCTAGAGTCCTTTTGCCCCTGCTAGACAGATGAAGTCCATCTGATTTGATGACACTAGGCAGTATGGGATTTGCCCCGTGGTCGAAAAAGCCGAAGTTCCGCCAGTGGCACCAGTCCCTTAGCCACCTATTGATGAGGTAGGTTTTCCTAGTCCTCTCCTCATGCAGGTCTTCTACTGCTGGAACTGAGGCGAACACGACCTGTGCTCCTGACCCATCAACTAACCGACCCAGTGCCTTGAAGTCCTTTTTAATCACCCTTGTACTTCTTCCAATAATGTCATCGCTGCCAGCCTGGACTACCAACAGTGGATAATAGTCTGAGGACTGAATTCGCTGAGGGAGTCTCCTACGAATATCCCTCACCCGGGTGCCAGGAAGGCAGCAGACCTCTCTGTGGGATGGGTCCAGTCGACATATAGGGCCCTCAGTTCCCCTCAGAAGGGAGTCACCAATTACAACTACCCTTCTTCTTTTCTTTGTGGGTGAAGTTTTAACCTGTCTGGTAGACAGGGGGTAAACAGGAGACCTTCTGGACAGACCGTCCTCTTGTCTGTCCTCTTCCTGATTTTCTGAGTCCAGGGCCTCATATCTGTTTTCTACGTGCACCTGTGGGGATGGTGGGGGTTGGGAGGGAATTCTTTTGCCTTTCCGGTGGGGGACCTGTTTCCATTCTCCCCTATCCACCTGGTCTGCATCGGCTGCCTGACGGGAGGAGGGGCGGGGCTTCACCATCTCCTTTTGGATTTCTTTTGCCATCGAAAGGGTGTGACTCCACCAGTCAATTTCCCTTTCGCTGTCCCTAATACTTCTCAGTCTCTCTGCCTCCTCCTTAAGCTCTGCCACCATGCTCAGCAAGTCATTGACCTGCTTGCATCTCACACAGACCCCATTTTCACTGTCAGCTGGTGCTAACACGAGGCTTAAACACTTGGCGCAGCCAGAGACCTGAAAAGCTACGTCCATCTTTTTGTTCCTCTTAAGGGGTTCCATCTGTGTGGACAAACCTTTTTTCTCAACAGCAACAGTTTTTGCTTTTTTGAAACCATTGCTAGCTCTGCCTGCGCCAACTACCTCGCTAACTGCCGTGCAACGTTCCTGTTTGCCTGCTCCTGTTCGCCGCGCTCCGGGTAGCAGCCGTTTAAACCCCTCGTGGCAGGGCTGGTCACCGCCCCGTTATCAGCTGATTGGCCATGCAGAGACCCTCCAGCAGAAGGAGTGTGCAGGAGGCTCCAAGCAGCAGTTTGAATGCTCCGGCTGGAGGCAGCCGTTTAAACCCTTTGTGACAGGGCTGGTCGCCGCCCCCTTATCAGCTGATTGGCCTCGCAGAGACCCTCCAGCAGAAAGGGTGTGTAGCAGGCTCCCAGCAGCCGTTTGAATGCTCCGACTCGAGGCAGCCGTTTAAACCCCTGATGGCAGGGCTGGTAGCCGCCCCCTTATGAGCTGATTGGCCTGGCAGAGACCCTCCAGCAGAAAGGGTGTGTAGCAGGCTCTCAGCAGCCGTTTGAATGGTCCGGCTCGAGGCAGCCGTTTAAACCCTTTGTGACAGGGCTGGTCGCCGCCCCCTTATCAGCTGATTGGCCTCGCAGAGACCCTCCAGCAGAAGGAGTTTGTAGCAGGCTTCCAGCAGCCGTTTTTATGCTCCGGCTCGAGGCAGCCGTTTAAAACCCTAATGGCAGGGCTGGTCGCCGCCCCCTTATCAGCTGATTGGCCTCGCAGAGACCCTACAGCAGAAGGAGGGTGTAGCAGGCTTCCAGCAACCGTTTTTATGCTCCGGCTCGAGGCAGCCGTTTAAACCCCTCGTGACAGGGCTGGTTGCCACCCCCTTATGAGCTGATTGGCCTGGCAGAGACCCTCCAGCAGAAAGGGTGTGTAGCAGGCTTCCAGCAGCCGTCTGAATCCTTTGTCTCGAGGCAGCCGTTTAAACCCCTGATGGCAGGGCTGGTCGCCGCCCCCTTATGATCTTATTGGCCTCGCAGAGACCCTCCAGCAGAAAAGGTGTGTAGCAGGCTCTCAGCAGCCGTTTGAATGCTCGGTCTCGAAGTAGCCGTTTAAACCCTTTGTGACAGGGCTGGTAGCCGCCCCCTTATCAGCTGATTGGCCTCGCAGAGACCCTCCAGCAGAAAGGGTGTGTAGCAGGCTCTCAGCAGCCGTTTGAATGCTCCTGCTCGAGGCAGCCGTTTAAACCCCTGGTGGCAGGGCTGGTCACCGCCCCCTTATCAGCTGATTGGCCCTGCAGAGACCCTCCAGCAGAAAGGGTGTGTAGCAGGCTTCCAGGAGCCGTTTGAATGCTCCTGCTCGAGGCAGCCGTTTAAAACCCTGATGGCAGGGCTGGTCGCTGCCCCCTTATGAGTTTATTGGCCTCGCAGAGACCCTCCAGCAGAAAGGGTGTGTAGCAGGCTCTCAGAAGCCGTTTGAATGCTCCGGCTTAGGCAGCCGTTTAAACCCCTGGTGGCAGGGCTGGTCACCGCCCCCTTATGAGCTGATTGGCCTGGCAGAGACCCTCCAGCAGAAAGGGTGTGTGGCAGGTTCCCAGCAGCCGTTTGAATGCTCCTGCTCGAGGCAGCCGTTTAAAACCCTGATGGCAGGGCTGGTAGCCGCCCCTTTATCAGCCTATTGGCCTCGCAGAGACCCTCCAGCAGAAAGGGTGTGTAGCAGGCTCTCAGCAGCCGTTTGAATGCTCCGGCTCGAGGCAGCCGTTTAAACCCTTTGTGACAGGGCTGGTCGCTGCCCCCTTATCAGCTGATGGGCCTCGCAGAGATCCTCCAGCAGAAGGAGTGTGTAGCAGGCTTTCAGGAGCCGTTTGAATGCTCGGTCTCGAAGTAGCCGTTTAAACCCTTTGTTACAGGGCTGGTCACCGCCCCCTTATGAGCTGATTGGCCTCGCAGAGACCCTCCAGCAGAAAGGGTGTGTAGCAGGCTCTCAGCAGCCGTTTGAATGCTCCTGCTCGAGGCAGCCGTTTAAACCCCTGATGGCAGGGCTCGTCGCCGCCCCCTTATCAGCTGATGGGCCTCGCAGAGATCCTCCAGCAGAAGGAGTGTGTAGCAGGCTTTCAGGAGCCGTTTGAATGGCCGGCTCGAGGCAGCCGTTTAAACCCTTTGTGACAGGGCTGGTAGCCGCCCCCTTATCAGCTGATTGGCCTCGCAGAGACCCTCCAGCAGAAAGGGTGTGTAGCAGGCTTCCAGCAGCCGTTTTTATGCTCCGGCTCGAGGCAGCCGTTTAAACACCTGGTGGCAGGGCTGGTCGCCACCCCCTTATGAGCTGATTGGCCTGGCAGAGACCCTCCAGCAGAAAGGGTGTGTAGCAGGCTCCCAGCAGCCGTTTGAATGCTCCTGCTCGAGGCAGCCGTTTAAACCCCTCGTGACAGGGCTGGTCGCTGCCCCCTTATGATCTTATTGGCCTCGCAGAGACCCTCCAGCAGAAAGGGTCTGTAGCAGGCTCACAGCAGCCATTTTCGGCTCCTACCAGCCATTTTCTTTTTTTTATTATATTTTTTTTTCTTTATTTTTATTTTGTTTCTTTTTATCTCCTAGGCTTCCCGACATGCAGAAATGGTGGTAATCGATCAGGTCCTTGATTGGTGTAAGCAACACAACAGAGATTATACAGAAGTGTTTGCACACTCAGTAATGTATGTAACCGTAGAGCCTTGTATCATGTGTGCAGCTGCTGTTCGCTTGATGAGTATCCTTTCATGCCTGTCCATGCTGAGAAACCAAATGTCAAAATGTTCCTCTTCTGGCAGTGAGCCCACAAAGAAGGGCTTGACATTGTCAGGCAAAGTCAACAGCCAGTGTCAGACCATTTTAAGGTTTGAGTCTGCACACAGCTCCATTTATACTGCATGGTAAGTAGTGAGAGAATCAAGAATGGAAGAGAAATGGTGCAGTTAGGAGAAAAAGGATTTCTCTTAGGGATGTAAAAAGACACTTTAGAGATATCTGCTATTATGTAAAGTGAGCTAATCTCAGCTCTGTGTTCAGTTTTGAATGTTTTAACAATCAATAAACCATGGCTTTGTATCCCTCTGCTCTGGGATTCATGCCTTTCCCTTTTCTGAGGAATGGTGGATGTGGATCTTCAGTAATACATCTTACATTGCTCAGAAGTAAGTTCTGATTTTATTATGAGGACTGGTAGTGCAAACTAATTTAGTTTGAAAAGTACAAGCACATTTTAGTGAAATTTAATGACTACTTAAAGTCGCTCCTTTACTTCCTGCTTGCTTTTCCTTTTAACTTAATACCTTAACTCCTGCACATAAATTCCACGGGTTGTATATGGCTGTCGAAATGAGCGATTTGGAGGCTGTGGCTCAGTTTTGAGCATCTCATCTGATGATATGGTAGACACAGGAGACCCATTTGAAGTAAGCTATAAAATATTTTCCTTTGGTTTTCAGCTAGGGTACCATGCCTACCTTAATTACAATGCTTTGAGAGTGCTATGCACCAGTTTAAGAGAACTCAGATGAATGATGATCAGCAGTCAGCTGAACTTGACTTCACAAGAAAATATTTAATGTAAAAAATTGTCCATAAATTAAAGAAAATTGAGGAAAAGCCTGATGACAGTCTAAAAATATTTAAAAGGATGCATCAAAGAGGGAAGAATGATACTCAAAGGACAAGGTAAGGAATAAATATATCTGAAAGATGTGTAGCACAGAACAGTAAGTGTATGCTGCAGGAACAGATAAGGGACAAATTATTTTAAACTGCAGAATGTACAGACACATAGTCAATAAAGATCAAGTAACAGCAACTTAGAAAATTACTGGGTTTTCGCTGAGCCACTGGGAATTATTGTGGTTTTGCTCCCAGCCTATCCATTTATGAGATAAAATGCATTAGCTTAGCTCTACTTCTTATAGTTCAAATTCTCAAGTAAACACGAACTCTTAAAGTAGCAGAGGAGATGTAGTTTAGATGCAGGGGAAATTTTCTAAACAGTAAGGATACTGCAGGACTGGAAGAGAGTGTCTGGGGAGACTGAGGCACATCATTTCAAAAAGACTGGATAAGCATTCAGTAAAGAAGCTACAGTATACATAAATACAATGCTATACTCTCTGTATGCATAAGTATATAGATATATTAATATAATTCTGTAAAACAGCATGTCCTATGTGTGTCTCTCTGGGCAAGAAAAAATTAAAAGAAAAAAAAAAAATTGCTTTCCAGTATCTGAAGGAGGCCTACATAAAAGCTGGCAATGGACTTTTTAAGATGTCAGGCAGTAATAGGACTAGGGGGGATGGTTTCAAACTAGAGGAGAGTAGATTTAGATTAGATATTAGAAAGAACTTCATTACTATGAGGGTGGTGAGACACTGGAACAGGCTGCCCAGAGAGGTGGTGGAAGCCCCATCCCTGGAAGTTTCTAAGGCCAGGCTGGACAGGGCTCTGAGCAACCTGATTTAGTGGGAGGTGTCCCTGCCCATGGCAGGGGGCTTGGAACTAGATGATCTTAAAGCTCCCTTCCAACCCTCAAAATTCTATGATTCTGTGAAAACATAGATTATATTATACACAGTTGTAGATGACCCTGCCTTATACAAGAATTCCATTTAGGGTTCTTAGAGTTCTTTTCCACACTTAAGATTCACGATTTGATAAGTATGAAAAATAAGCAATATGCATAGCATGGTAAATAAGCACTAGACTCAAGACTCAGTAAAAATTTTAGTCAGCAAGACAATACTCTGGCAGTCCACTCTGAACATACTAGGTGACTTTCGGGGGTTTTTTGAGGCCAGCATCTGAATTGATTTGTATAGTCAGTACTAGAAGAGTTGTTTATTTCCTAATAGGGGCACGTTATTTATTTTTCCTGTATGTTCAAAAGAAATCAAGCACAAGAAACCTGCTACTATCAGTCCTTCCTTTGTCTGTAAGCAATTGTGGGATGTATAGGGGTAATTCATGATTTTCTAATATGGATGAAGATTCATTTAGTGTTAATGATACTTAATTGATTTGTCATTAATTTTCCTAGCCTGGAAAAAATATTTTGGAAGGACCAAAAAGTTCTGATTAGGTGACTGTTACGAATACAGTATAGGTGTGTAGACTTAGACTGTCTGGTAGAAATTTTACCTACACATACCTAGCACCTTTCCAAGTGCTTGAACAACATAAGTTGCAAGTAAGTTTGCAACATAAGTTTGAAGTAAGTTGCAAACAAACATTAAAAAGAAAGAGATTGGTAGTGTATTTCAAACACAGGAGGTATTCAAGCTGAAAAGGAAAATTTTCTGGCACCCAAATATTTAAAGGTACATGGTAAATTCAGGCGGTACAGTTGTTTACAATTATTCTGTACTTAAGGAATTATTGTTAAGTATAAAATACATGATTCTCTCTCAGATGCACTTATCATCATTGTAATTTGAACAGACCACATCTGGCTATCGTGCCAAAGAAGCAGTGGAACTGTTACAAACTTTCTACAGGCAAGAAAATCCCAATGGTAAGTTTCACACGAGTGGATCAATTTTGATCTCATTTTGAACCTAGTTTAGAAGAATGCTGCCACTGGTATTACCATAATTCACTTCTGATGTTTTTTCTCCCTTTTTGTTTCTTCTTGGAAGCACCAAAATCAAAAGTACGGAAAAAGGACAAACGTAAGTAGCCCCATCCTGACAGGAGGCAGAAACTTACCAAAATGATACATCAAGGTTCCTGCAGAGTCCTTTAAGTCCAATTAAACATTGTGTAATGTTCTGCACGGTCTTTTAATAATATCATAATTACTACCTGTTCCTGCATGTCTATGTATGTGTTTTTTTTTATCATGTATGATTAAGCATTAAAATAAGTAGTTGTTCTTAGAAAAAAAGGGAAGATTATGGTTCAAGTTTATGTGTTTACAGTCAGATGGATCCATTAAATTTACACTCTAGAATATTTTCTTTTATTCTGTCTGTGGAGAAGCATCTTGCTTTTCAATAGTAAATGTTTGCTTAGGCAAAACAGTGTTAATCTCTTTGAAGGTTACATTTGTAATATATCCACAGTCCTTGTGTGTGTGTTTAATCAAAAGGCATATAAGGAATTGAGTAGTCCTTGAAGATTTGAGATAAGACCACTGTAATGGTACTTCACTGTTTTTTTAACACGCCCTCTAACATAAGCCAAATTTTCAAACAAGTTGTGGAAGTCACATATACACGTATTTATGCTGAATCATGTCTCAGTTTGTGTATGCTATTGCTAATAAGTGTAAGAAAGCATCATTTGACTGCACAGCATCTTCATACAAAGTTGTGGAGAAACTCTCCACAGCTCCCTTTAGGCTGTCTGGTGTCAATGCGCTGAAGTGCTTTATCTTTAAGCCTCCACTAAGAAGTTGAACTTGTTCTCATTAACTAAATTCTGGTAACAGAGATAGGCAGACACATGTGATCCAGGAAATGAAATTAGTAATAGTATGAAGAACAAACATTTGAGATGTTTATCTTTTCTTAGCATTGTTTGGCTTTGTCTTTTACCTGCGCTTTGCTTGCCTGTGCAATAATTTATAATCCAGAAGAGGGCCTTGCAGTTCCACTAATGAATTAAGAATATAAGTACAGTTCAATCTTGATTATATACATCTTAGTGAATACTTATCTTAAGCATAGAACTGTTCGTAGTTTATTTGGCTGATATTCAGAAATTTCAAAATGCCTTAACTTTTTTTAATGTAAAAGAATTATTAGAATTCTGTGATTATAAAAACGTGGATAGAGTTAATCCTTTTAGATGTTTCAAATAAAGACTTCCAGAAGTTTTAAAAAAGCCTTAAAAGCACCGTTGTTCCTCATAGCTTAGAATTTGTGTTTTGTGTATTTACTTATTGTTTACAAAGTGACATGGGAAAGAAGTGTTTCTACCATAACAGTTATTTTCAGAGTTAAGAAGTAGCATTTCTTCAACTTATTTCCTTTAACTAGTGTCTGTCACCTAGCCTACTCTCCTGATTATTACAGCACTCTTGGAGTCCTTCCTTCTCCGTAAGCAAAATAAGTTATGACTGTGTTTGTAAGTTTTATTAGCTTTGGAGCTGTGAACCAAACAGCTAAGCTGGAAAAGCTGTTCAGGAAAAGACTGTTTTTAATCACTGCAGTGGCTTTATTGGAAAATGGTCACACCTGTGGTCAGGATATATAATGTTGATACAAGATACCTGTTTAGCTATACAGATACTTACATTCGGTTCTCATCTGGAGAATGTATGTCTCATCTTTTATACCTTGAAGAAGTTACTGATGTCCAAATTAAAACAAGGTGTTACACTTCTGGTTCATCAGTGACAGCAGGAATTGGAGCCTACATATTGTTTTGGACCAGGACTTAAAGCTATCAGCACCTTCCACAGAGTGGCTTAAGAACACTTTCCTACCCTACTGCCTTCTTTCAAAGAAGAATGTTGTTAGCATTTGGATAGTTGAACACTAGAAGTCGTGTAAATAAGTAGAAAGATTACTGGTAGTAAAACAAAACACACTAAAAGCTGTGTCCAAATCTGCAGTCCTTTAAAAGTGGAACAGAATTATTTGGTAACAGCAGTCAGTGATAAACTGTCTCTTAGAAAACAGTTTAGGTCTCAGTCAAAGTTGAAGGAGACTGAAAAGGGTGAAAAAATTAAAAACTGATGTTAAGAGTGATCAAGGGTAATATTGTGCATCTTAGAAATGAAAGACACATGAAAGAGTAAAAACATAGCAAGCAAAAAAACCTGGTGTATTACAGAAAGGTCATACAGTATGCTTCTGTTTACTATATAGTCTAACACATGAGCAAAAATACCCCAAACAGTCTAGTATTGAGAGGCACATTTAGATTTTTAAATATAACAATTAGATGGGAGAGCACACTGCTAAAACATTACACTGAAAGCAATAACATAGCCCATTCTCCTTAAAATCCTGTTACTTATGGGTAAGGACAAATAAAGGTATTTTTAGAAAGGAAAGAATTTAACTGCTGTTTGAAGACAGGCTGCTCATCAGAGCCATGGTGTGACGTGTCCACAGTTGGCATGTGCACAGCTGTCTCCTCCTCTCTCCCCCTCCAGGCAGTGCTGTCCTCCCTCTCTGTAGCAGCCAGGCTCCCAACACGGTGGGAGCAGCTCCAGCAGCAGGAGCCCACAGACCTGGTGGCCACAGACCTGGTCCTGTTGGCCTCCCTATGCCACTGTCTTCAGGGGTCTGCCTGGGGCAGTTGTCCCTGTCTTGATGTGCTGCAGCTCTTCCCAACCATGAGTTTTGAGTTTGTCAGTGCTGTTCAGAACCAAACTTGAGTGGTCCACAAAATATTATGGAGATCCTGGGCGGAAGGCTCTAGGTTCAGGCAAGCATCTCCATGGCTAAGCTCAGCATGGTCTGGAAGAAGGCAGGAGGCAGCCATGCTGGTTATAACCTGATGAGCTGACCAGTTTCAGTGCTCCAGATCAGAAAATGAACTTAACAAGAAAGAATCATAGAATCGGCTGGGTTGGAAGGGACCTCAGAGATCATCAGGTCCAACCCTTGATCCACTACCGCTGCGGTTACCAGACCATGGCACTGAGTGCCACATCCAGTCTCTTTTTAAATATCTACAGGGACGGAGAATCCACTACTTCCCTGGGCAGCCCATTCCAATGTCTGATCACCCTCTCCATAAAGAAATTCTTTATAATATCCAACCTAAACCTCCCCCGGCACAACTTGAGACCATGCGCTCTTGTCTTGCTGATAGCTGCCTGGGAAAAGAGACCAACCCCCCCTGGCTCCAGCCTCCTTTCAGGGAGTTGTAGAGAGCGATGAGGTCTCCCCTGAGCCTCCTCTTCTCCAGGCTGAACACCCCCAGCTCCCTCAGCCTCTCCTCACAGGACTTGTGCTGGAGTCCCTTCACCAGCCTGATTGCCCTCCTTTGGACCTGCTCCAGGACCTCAATCTCCTTCCTGAACTGAGGGGCCCAGAACTGGACATGAGAACTGGAAAACACAGAATCAGAACCAAACTGTTCTTGTAGTACTTACTCATTGAGAAGGAAACAGATGACTGGCAGGATAGACTTGGTTTGTAACTGTTTGCTACCAAAAAAAGTCTTGCAGCAAACCATGCTGGAGGCACCCCAGGAATGAAGAGCTGATGGGTTGCACAGCCTGGAAGAAGTGTTGCTGTCTGCTTGCTGGTAACTTGTGTCTCAGGCTTTCGCTCTATCCCTGAAAGATTGTCAAGAACAACAGCTTTAATTGTTACTGCCACCTGGAAAACTCAGAGCAGCAGCTTATAAATTACACAATTCATTTTCACATTACTTTTACTTATTTTTATCTATTCGTGTTCATGTTGCCACACAGCAGGCCTGAAAAGCAGGAGAAAATATATTCAACTGGTTTATTTAATGAAGTTTAAATGCTTCACCTCACCTTCTTCCCCTTGCTGCTTGATAAATAAATACATAGGCTCCAGAGTTACATTTTCCTTGGACTGCTTTTTTGCCAGTTCATCACAGGCAAACATGATTTTATTTCAGCCTTTAGGTTGCCTGTCAATAGTCTGACATCAAAATATATTCAACCAGCTAGGAGGGCAAGGAAGCAAAACAACAAGGCTTTGTCTCTGCTAAATAGATTACAATTGACAATCCAAGGCTATAATAAATATGTCTTGTGACTTGCACACCAGAGGAGAGCCTGAATTTAAATTATAGCTTTGGGTTTTGAAATGCTCACTGATCCATTCCTTTCCCATTAAGAGCGCCTTCCGCTCTGCGAAATTAAGTGATAGCTTTACATGACAGTTTAATTTAATTAATTTATTTTTCAATATGTACATTTATGGAGTTTCTCCATTGAGCTTTTGAAACGTCTGTAGGTCCTATACATTAATTTAAATGCACCGTGGCCCATAATTACCTTTGGCAGGCTTAAGGGCACTGATAAAAGATTATATTTTTTAAAACTAAAGTCTTCAAACTTCTCCAGTGCTTGGCAGGAAATCTATTCCTGTGTTTTATTTGGAGCGAGGCTGGGGAGCCTGCAGCCAACTGCTCCAATGTAGGCAGTAACTGTTATATTTTAGAAGAAAATATGTTTGACACTAAATGAGAGAAGGGGAGAGGAAGACAATTAGTGTGAGAGTACTAGAAGCAGCTGTTTATTTCTCTTGCATTGTGGCTGCCAATATATACTCATATCACTGAGGTGCATCTAGAAACAAGACATTTCTACGAATTTACTTTGCAAAACATGGATCTTTGTCTTTTTAAGGGGCTGTCCCAAAGTGCACTTATCTTTCTTCCTCACAATAGCAAAGTGCTAGCCAAGAATGCTGGATTCTCCTCTTGCCTCCTCCTCCCTCCTTTCTAAAAATGAACTTTTCAGGGAAATAAGGAATTCAGAGAAGTTTGAAGGAGAGCAGATGGCCAACAGTGATCCAATAGGATGTAAAACTTCAGTTAGGTAGTTGCTTGGCAGGCAAGTACAAGTGAGCCCGTGATGTTTCCATAGTGATTTTTCCACTTGGTGCCTTCTTTTTGTCTCTTAAAAAAAAACTAAGTGATTAAAAAATAATGGGATGGGGGAGAATAAAATAAAATGAAGGGCTCTGTAGACCTGAATGTTTAGCTTGGTATAATTAACTTTGCCCTTTTCAGGGTCAGTGACTTGGGCTTATTGCTTTCTGGGTGAAGAGCAATGCACTGACCTCAGCTATGGTCACATTCCCCAGCCTCAGCTGCTGTGACACTTTGTGGGAGCTGGATAAATCATGTTGCTGGATAAATCATGGACAGCTTCTCTAATTAAGAAGTGACTCAGACGGTAGTGCTCTTGAAGGGGAAATTGCCTGGCCACTGATCTTTATGGTGTCAAAATTTCACATTTACACATAGGAGAAGTGGCACTTGGCACTTCTTGGCACTTCTCTAACCTTTGGAGCTTTCTCAATATGCCAGGAGGCATTGTAATAAAAATTGATGCTCCCCTCGACTTCGATTCCGACTTTCTCTTTTGAAGGCTGAGCAGTAGCCATTACAGTCGCATTAATTTGTGAGGTTATAAACAACTGCCATTATCTGTGCAGCTGTATTGTGCAGGAGAAACAAGGTTTGTAGGGAGAGGCAATATCTTTTACTAAGCTAAATGATACAGTCATAAAAAACAGGCAAGCTTTTCAACAACCAGATGCAGGGACACTACGTTCAACAACTTACCAGCTTTTGCCACACACTTAATGGAAGAAAACCAAAAATAAGTAAGCACATGTTTGTATATATCATCCCCCTGCAAACCATACTTTTATTGGAAAAAAAAAATCTTGACAAGTTTTAGCAGGAAAAGAGGTTGTAGGATACTGGACTCATGGTAAACTCTGCTCCTAAGTCACCTGAAGAACCCCTCTAATGCCTGTGCACAGACATGTGGTGCATGTGACTTTCCCTTCCCAAAAGCCTCCCAGCAAGGTGCTGAATGAGACAACTGATTTACTGAGCTCCTCACTCTTGAGCAGGGAGACTTTGCTGAGGAGAATCAGCTTCCTAGCACAAGTGCTGTGGGAGAGAGGGAGATTAGTTCATGTTACCCGTGGCTTACAAATCAGGATGAACTCCCCTGGATGCTGTGGTACAAGTAAATGAAGTCTGTTCAGCCTTGGAACCAAATTACCCACCTGCCCTCAGGTGCCTTGGCCTCACTCAGAGCTCCTCAGCAAGGAAACTCTGCTTAAGTAGTTGCCAGCCTGTTACTACTAAACTTGACCCTAGAGACAACCAGCACTTGATTTCCTAAGAAAAAAATTAGTTTTCTTGCCCTTTGCATCTACTTTTTGCTCATGCCATGTGGCACTTTCACTAGGAGCACCAGCCTCCATGAATCATTCAAAACTACACCTGCTTAGTGCCTTTTTTAATAAGTAAGTGTGTTTATCCCATCAGGGAGTTCCATCAGGATGCTTGAGCTGCCAGTGACAATGGGGAGGGCTGAAAGCTCTCAGCCACGGTCACAGTAAAACCTTGATTACTTACAATATAGGGCATTTCAGTAGCATTTCCACCGCAGGTAGGAGCTGGCAACATCAGTGTGGGCAGCTGCAGCTCAAGGAGATTCCACCTGTGGATTTTGTAGAGTCCTGGCAGTGCTGCAGTACCACAGAGGGCCGTCAGGGAATGTAAGGAATTTCGGGTTGAAGCTATGCCAAGGGGAATGGCTCAGACCTGTCCCTTCCCCATCTTCACCTTAGCTCTGTGCTATGTCTGTTTCCTCAGTGCTGGCTCAATTCACTGTGTTGTACTGAAAACTTACTCAGTTTCTTCCTGCAGCTCTTAGTCAAGGTAGGGCAAATTTTTAATCCTCCTTTATGCCCCACAGCATAGGAGTACTCCTCTGTAGGACCACCTGCCTGTCCATTTCAGATTTCTGACCACCACCAGGCAGTTTGATTCAGCAGCCATCAGCACTTGCCCGTGCACCCAGGCTGTAGTCAGAATACTAACTCCAAGATACCTTCCTATCTGTTCCCATGCCAAGCTCAAGCCGACTGTACCAAGGAACATGCCTCCCTATCCATCTCACCCAGAATTGTTTCATTTTGCTCCCTCTTTTCTCTCCTGCCACCCCCCAAAAGCATCGAGGCAGGGTGCTGCGTGGCTGAGGAGCAGCAGCACTGGGAAGCCTCTGCCTTCCTGCCTTGCTGTTGCTCCAGCTAGAATAATGCCAGCTACCACGAAGGAATAACTCACAAGGAGCCTAATGAAACAGCAATCTGGCATTAAGATGTTTATATAGTTGCCATTTGTTAAATTGACAGGTGACATTTGGAACATGCAGCCCTTATTCATTTTTTAAAGCTAAATACTCTCTTGAAATAAAGCCTTTGCCATTAGTCTTAAAGCTGATTTCCACCTCAGACAGGGCCAGCTGTGCTCTTACACATTTTCTGGGCACAAGGTCAGATTCCTAGCAGCTGTAAGATTTTTTCTTTTTTTGCAATGAACTGGACAAAATGAACAATAAACGGTTATTTGCCTCCCAGATTACCTTGGAGTCTACCTTTATTTTTTTTTTCACTGCTACCTTTCCACATAGATTTATACAAAGAAAAAAACCAAAGGGTTTTGACAAGGTTTTTAAATCAATTTAATCTGCCACCTAGTCACACTTGTCTACATTTTTATGTGTCTACAAAAAGGAGGTGCCAAAGGGAAGCCCCAAACACCTTCAGCAATAGTTTAAAATTCATTAATGAGCAACAAAACCTCACCTTTCTTAGAGACAAATACCTCAGACATTGTATTTTAGGAACAAAGTGTGAAGGGACTCAGCTCATCCATCTCAAAAGCACAGAAATCATGGTAAAGACACAATATTCCTTTACACCTCCAAATTGCTGTCAACACTTTCAATAGCATGATAGCTTCCATTTCCAACTCCGGAAATACTCATAAGAAACAGGTGCCCAAACTTTATCAGAATTACACTGTTAGTTCTTCCAAAGAACTCATTTGACTTATCTATTTAATATCTTTTCAAAGTCATTCTATTTTAAGACTAGGATGGCATTTCACTATGGCTACGCTGCCAACTCAACTAATGTTTCCATGTAAAAGAGCAAAAATTAAGAATTCTAATATTCAGAAAAGTTGCTAACTAGGTGGCTACTATTGACTGAAGAGAGGGAAAGCACCTTCCATGGCTGTACACCAGGCACAAGCGTGTAGAAGATAGCACAGTTTAATCTTACATCCTTTCAATGACTAAGCTGAGGTTGGCAAAAAGGTAAAATCTCTCGATGCTTTCTTCAGCAGCTAAGGCAATAGAAGCCAAAAGTGTGGCCAGCAACCCTCTCATTCTGCATCAGAATGCTGACAGCTACACAGGAGCCACAAGAGGAGCAAAAGCTTGCAGAATATTTGAGTCACGGGAACACTTTCTTTCTTAAAGTTGTTTTTTTAAAAAAAAAAACACAAAAAAACAAAAAAAACCCAACTTAAATGATTTACATATGAATTACTTCTAATGAGGACACACAAGCTCAGTTTTCCAGCAGACTTTCAACAAGGCCAAAATTAAGGATACAATTACACGGCAGAATACTAGACTGAGATTTTCATGGGTTTTATGTCAACAGTGAAGTCATCCACTGCTGGTGGGTGGGAAGCAGTTCTCTTTAGGGATGTTGAGCTGGTTGATTTTTCTGATTACTTCAGAGAATTTTAAAAATAGCAAATTATAATAACAGGCCTGCAGACTCTAGCAGCTTTCTGATTAAAGTGAACCTCAAGATATATGCTAAGTTCTTGTCCATAAGGTCTGCTGTTAAGATGTTTTCTAGATGCTATTTTAACCTGTGTCTTCTGAGTCGCATTATTCAAAAGAATTGGCCTGTAATTTAGTTATTGCAAATGGTGCATCAGTGAGTTATTTCCTAGGAAAGAGAGTTAAGAAAACCCAACACCACTATAAATGCTGAAATGGAACCCTTTTGCTTTGGCCTTTTGAAAATTTTTCCGTATGACAGGAGCCAAGTGAGACTGAAAGAGTTTAGAAAATTCTATTAGAAAGTCATCTTCACCCAGAGCTTTCCCAGAGACCAGAGGTTTTATGACTGTTTTTTATTTCTTCCTCCGCTATGGGACTACCTAACTGTTCTCTAATTTCCTGCAAAATTATAGGTATTTCCAATTTACTTAAGAGACCTGGAGTCTGTGCAGCTGTACATATTACTCAGAGTAGTTATAGAATTTTAGAACTCAAGAGACCTCCTTAAAGTCTACAAGGTTTTGTATCTTGTACAACAGATGACCATGCATAGGAATTGCATGACACAGTGTCTTTTCCTTCCTGATCTGTACTGCCAGCCCTTCCCAGACATTTTCTCATGGCTCTTAATTTCTGTTTTTCCACCCTTTTGCAAGCTACAGATTCTCCACTTCTGCTTCCTGTAGAAATGTTAAGTATGATGCAGCTGTGCACCTAAATCCCATTAAGCAAGAGACCCTTGCTATATTGCTTCTTCATAACCACACAGCTTGATAATTTAGAACAGTCACATCTGGGACCTGAGCAGATTAATCAACAAAATCATCAGCATAAAAGATTCTCCATAGGATTCAAAGACTCTCCTAAACTGAGGTAAGAAACCTAGAAAGGTTTTTAAGCCTTGTTATGTCCATAAAGCACCATGAGATGGAGAGCATCACATGTCCTTTGATCCACTCCTCCAACCTTCCTTCTATACCATCATTTAACATCTTTTAACCCCATTCTGTATCTTGTGGGTTATTTGGGCCAACCACACTCTACAGATGAAGAGTAGGCCTTGCTGCACATGCTAATTGGATGAAATACAGCCTGCCCACACCCAACTGATCCAGATCACCTTGGACACATATTAAGTGTCCACAGTGGCAACTGTGTTTGGACATCTCTCTTCAGACATCTCCAGAACACAGCCTGGAGCCATGTGGTGTGGGTGTTTTAAGCTGTGTAGATGGTACACAAGGTTTGGACTTGTGTATGAACTTAATACCCCTCCTACAGACAGTTGAGCCATACTCTGTGTAAGGTCCCCCCTACTTCTTAGAATCTTGGCTGAACTAGGCTACCATTGCCTTAATACTTCCCAAGTAGTCCCACCCAGGGATAGTGTTCCCTGCAATCTATGAAATATCCAAATTATATTACAATTTGGCCTGTAGAGTGTGCTTGTCTTCTTCCTGACAAAATACAATTATCAGAAATAGAGGGGAATAGGAAAAAAATGGCACAGAAAGGAAAAATTCAAATAAACATGAAAGGTACAGCAAGACAAAGTGCCACAAATACAAAATGCTAATATGCAGCATCATTAAAGCCTTGATTCTGTGAAATGGGTAGGGCACTCATAGGAGCCTGTTTTGCTTCCAAGGAAAGAAAACATTCCTATTTCCAATATATTTACCTGTAACTTCCTTTTTCTAAAAACATTTTTGTTATGAAATTAATAACTTTGAGAAAAGGCAATAGAAATGGGTGCTATGGAGCTAGAGGAAAATAAAATATGTGAGTTTGAACTAATTAAAAACATGACCCATGCACTCACTGAGGATGTGGAGACCACGTTTCTGCTCTTCAATATATCTGGAGGCTGAAGGAGAACAAATTGACTGAACTGATTCTACCCTCCATAGCAAGTTGCACCCTTTGCCCTTTGAGGTAGGGAGCGAGACACAAAGAGATGTAATCATACTGAGCCACACAATCCACATCCTCCAAGTTTTTTCACTTGATCTTTGCAGTAGTTGATCTTTAATATATGATGTATTGGGGGAATGCCAAAGCTTGGGACTGGACTGGATGTCATCTTTTTGCTGTGGGAGTGCTAGCCATTAAAAAACTATTTCAAGTAGACTCTGCTCACCACCACTTGTAGCCACTCTCTAGAAACTGGTGAACTGATACTTGTGTTGGCTGGTGGCTTCACTGCTCTAGGTCCTCTCATAGTGGGGAAACCCTACCAGCTGTAAAAAATTACTTTTCTATACTCACACTTCCCTCTCCCCCTTGAAGTCCTGTTGGCTCACCCCTGCTCCCTACAGTGAAGGTGAAGCAACCAAGCCGGGCTTCAGTGACTACACCATGCTTGGTCTGCCCAGCATACAAGAGCTCAGAGCCTCAGAGGTCCTCTCCATCATAGGATCAGTAAGTACATCATGCTTGCATTTAGTTTTTAAGAGCAATTCAGACTCATGCTTGACTGATAGAGCAGACATACCTTTTGTTTCCGGGGGACATCTTTTCAGTTTGTCCTAACCGGCCAAATTCCAGATCCTGTGACTCTTTCTGTGTTGCAGCATAATAAGGGAAAGCAGATGATCCAGCTTGCAGTGTCTTTGTCTGAAGAGATATAAATTACACTGTAGGCAGTATTTCTTCATATGTTGTGTCATTTGCTGAACAATTAAGTGTGCACTACTGAAGGACTAATAAGTGAGCCAAGGCTACAGGACATAATGCAACTTAACATCAAGAGATGACGATGCACCTCTTTAATGCTGCAATACCATTTCATGTAAAACCAGATGATATAAAATCAGTTCCCTGCCAAATTGTGTTTTCCCTCTCAGTCCTTTTAAACTTCAACAATGAAAAAAAAAAAAAAGTGGGAAAGACACCAACAGCTCATAAATAATCTGTAAACAATGTGTTATGGAATGATGGTAAGTGATACTCTCACAAACCCATATTTATATTTAAAAAAAAACCACCTCATATGTGTACAGTGCATAGACTATCAATTATAACAACTGAGAGGCAAATAAATGTGAAGAATGTATATCTACATTCCTCTCTATTACACCTTATCTTTGTGAGAAAACATTATTTTTATTCCCAGCTATGTATATATGTATTCCCAGCTATATATTCCCAGCTATGTAACTTATAAAGTTACCACAAACTATATGGCTTAGCAATATTAAAATCTAAATATCTACATTCAAGACACAAGAAATTATGCAAATGTATTATGAATACACAAATATATTACGAGCTATACAGTTATATTCATGGTAAAAAATTGTTTTGCACATTTCTAAGGGTATCACAACACACACACATCCATGGAGAGACCTTCAGAGCAACCTTTCCTGAGGGCCCTGCACCTCTATACATAACCTGATAGTGGAAAGCTGCTGCTACATCAGCCTGGCCCACTGTGCCAAGAAGGCAGGGTACAAGTTAACTGAGCAGAGCAGGCCTAGCATGGGCACCTGGGAAAGTGAACAAGCAGAGAAAACAACTAAGTGCCCTTTCTTTTAAACTTACATGCAAAGTTGGTGGTGGTTTTTTTTGTTTGTTTGTTTGGTTGGTTGTTTTTTTTTATACAATGGTTTTTGAGCCTAAAGTTGAAACTCTTCCATATTCTAGCTCTGTGGTCTATTGATCTAGTTCACAAAGCTCCCCATGCCCTTCTAGCATAACTGCAGTGTTTCTTACTGGGTTGCTTTTGAATTAGTATAATTCAAAATATACAATGTATATACATAAACAAACTAAATTAGGATATGCTCCACTGCCTAACTGGAAAACTGTACTGGGGAGGAAGAGCACTTGCCAAGTTGAACCAGGAGCATGAATTGGGGTCCTGGTAACAGAGGCTTCTGTTACTCAGGTTGATAACACCTGTGAAAGGGCTGATGCAATACACAGATCAAGGCTTCATGTCTTGCCTCTACCACTGACCCATGCAGACAGGGTGAGAAATACTCAGTGTCTCCATTTGCTCCTCTGAATTATGGAATATTCAGTAATACATCAGCTGGGGAGTTTGAGGCTTAACTTGTGTAAACGAATTTTGATTCCTTCCATCATGTCTCTCATTAAGTGTAAAGTCCCTCCAGGGAAAGGCAGCTGATTAAACAGATTCCTCTGTGACAGAATGAATTCACAAAACCCCTCCAGTTTTGCCAGGGATGTTTTGGGAAAAATATCTTCAGCTGCCAAGGGTGAAGTCCATGGAGAGGAAGAATCACTCCTTTTCCTCTGCCTCGAGGCCTGAAAAACATTTCCCATCTGCCTCAAGGGGCTGAGAGGAGAGCTCTGCTGAACACTGGGAGGGAGAGGAGAAGGGGCAGGAATGCATCCATCCATCCATCCATGGCACCAGCAGAGCAGACCACCAGGCAGGTCACAGCCTCCTGGCTTCCCTCAGCTGCCCAGCCCAGCCCTGTCAGCTTCCCCATGCAGTTCTTGTGCTACAGCCCCAAGGCAAAGCTCTCCGAAGCAAGCTCAGCACATGGTACTGAGCAGAAAAGGAGTACAAGGCTTTTTCCAGCCTGCAGATTCTGTTTTTAATGTGACTCAGCTCTGCAGAGCCCATAAGAAAGACATGGGTTGTACTTTATCAGCAGTTAGGTTAATATTTGGAAATCAAAAGACTGATGGCTTTATCTGTTTGATGATTTGGTGCTTCCAAGAACGACCATAAGCACAGCTCAACAGTGGATGGAGAGAGTACAGACTGACATTCATTTCCCACCACTGAAACCCCAGTGTTAGCTTACCAGTTGTGTAGCAGGCTGGCTGGGGCAGGCAGCCAGGATCACAGCTATTGAAGTGACTGAACTATCATAATTTTTCTTCATGAAGAATTTCAACCTCCTCTTAATGGAAGGAAATAGGGATGGATGAGGTGGGCTAATATAAAATTTTGGCAGTCCATTTGCATTTTCCCAGCTATGCCCTCAGCTGAACTAGGCTACAGAGCTGAGGACTGAAAGGCTCTTTTAGTTTTTTTCTCAATATTATTGCACCTGTGTAAAGGTTCCCTTCCAACCCCTTCTTTCTTAAATCTCCTCAGTTATATTCTTAAAAAAGCCAGCAGCTGCAATGCAGATTCACCACACGTAACGAGGCAGTGCTACTGACCTGCCATATGCAGCCAGCAGCAGATACAATGATTTATCTCTGAAAAGCAACCGGGTGGCTGTATCATGCGGCCAGCTGGCACCCAGACAACACTGGATGTGGAAGATGCCATCAGTGCAAAGAAAGAACAGAATAAGAGACAACAGGAGCCAACAGATGCAAGGATGTTGTCCTAACACACCATAGCTACCTCAGGTACCATTTATCAGCATTTATCGCTGAATAAGTGCAGCTCTCCAACTTACTGATCCTTTGAAACAAGAGTGGAGCAGTGTTTGGTGATTTTGGGCTGAGTTACATGGAACCGCTCTCCGTCTGCACACGAAGTCAAAGGGGAGAGAAGCCACTGAAACAAGCACCTTGAAGCTGCACTCCAAGCAAAGCCTCTTTGGATATGCAAACAGGTGCCTTACCCACTTCTGGGAAAGCACGTGGCTGGGTATTGAATGGTCCAGCTGGACCAACAGTGCCAAAGAGTAAATATTAGGCTGTTGTAAGAGTGCTGCAGAGCTTATAAACAGCCACATAAAGTATATTTTGTAAAAGCTTTTTAGCAGTCACACAGGTGGGCTGTCACACAGGGTCTTAGCTGGTCACCTTAAATGGGACAGAGCTACTGCAGAGCTGGCAAACCTGCAACACAAGGGCTCTGAGACCCTTAAAGCTTCTGCAGTTGTCCTGCATCTGATTTATTTCTCCTATTTTTATTCTGTTGGTATCTCCTCTTTGCAGTCAAAAGGGAAGTAGCAGCAGCCCATGTTGTCAACCACCTTCTCATACATCTGTGATTTTCCTAAGAAAGAAAATGCTGTCAGGATCTGCACATGGATTTAACATGTCAGCTCAACACTTAAAATCCTTTTTCCCCTGCCAGAGCTATGCTGTTTGCTAGCACAAAAATAAGCAGAGTTCTGCTGCTCTGCCTGCCTTCCCTCATATACTTAACAGAAAAATAGCTGTAGCACAACTCCCACACACTGCACAGGATATAGACTCTAACAGCCCTAAAACAGGCTTTTTCCTGTCCCAAATCTATGCTAGAACTAGGCAAAATTTAACACTTGCAAGATTATAACATCTTGGGGGGGAGGAAATCCAAACAAACCTGAGCAGACCCAAAATGTGCTGCCACATCCATGACAAACAGAATCCCACAATGCTAAGCTAAAATAAAAACAAGCAAGAAACTCACCACCACCTCTTTAACCCCAGCCTTGAGGCCACCTCTAATCCACAATTACATAGTTTGCCTCCAGCTTCACATTTTCAGCCTCACCATCCTAATGAAAAACCTTTGCCAGCTGGATCCAGCTCCCAAAGTAATCTCCATAATGAGGACAGGCACCTGGGGACCTACCTGCCTGACTCAGGAAGAGAATTTGCTTTGTTTTTCCTATCCCCCATGCTGCAGAGTCCTTTGAGGCCCTGATAAGGGAATGCCAGACCACCCAGCAGCAAGAGCAGAAGAAGAGGGAGGGGAATGAAGCAGGGCTGAGGTGTGGGTGGTAGCCACGACGGGAGGAAAGGGTTAACTAGAGCCCTTAGATACAAGCACCCAGCTTTGATCTCCATCGTGAGAAGAGGGTGTTGGGTGCTGGTGCACATCTGGCAAAACTGCCTTTTTGTTTTATAGCCTTGTTCCTCTATTACGCCTTTTTGTTTGTTTGTTTTTTTGCTTTATTTCAGTCACAGCTAGCTGGGAAAAGGAGACTTCACTTTCTCATGAAATTACTGTTCAATCAAAGCCCAACTTTAAAATACATTTTCTAAATATGCACTATTCATTCTTGTCTTCAGTAATTTGAATAGCAGAAATAAGAGCTGCAAAAGCAGATCTTGTCAGTCATTCTGAGGCCTTCCTTTATATGGCAACAATCACCTACCATTTAAGCCATATTTTTTAAGGGGCACAGTGTGCTTAATAAGATGCACACACCTGGAGTCTCAACCTGCTTTCATTTTCTGGTCGAAACTTACTTGTGGAGATTGCAGACATGCAGAGGCAAGATAACAGATCCTTCCAGGTGGCCTCTGGAAACCCATCCAGGCCTATTTTCTATCATTTTCTGTATATGCACTGCATATAGTGTACATCTGCATATACTTTCCATCCTGCAGACACCCACTGGCACAGCTTCAAACATCTGTCTTATGAAATCCAAAGGACAAGAGCATGCTGGTGTGCAGGGGAAGTGGAAGGCACAGGCACTTGTTCTCTAACAGGTCACATTGGCTCAGTGGGCCCAGTATAGAGGAGATTTGGCCACTTTATATTTTTAAGCTAAGCTTTTTTTTTTTTTTCTCATTAGCAGGCACAGCAGAGGATTATGGTCTGTTCACACATGGTCATCACTTGCATGTTGTGGACACAGCAGAGCCTGCTTATTGCAAACCTGTCTATCAGCTGCTGTGAGTACTGGGGGTGCCAGCTGTACTCTGAGAGACATGGAGACACTCGGCAACTTTAAAAGAAGCCCAGGGAAGCCTGATGCTGGGATCCCAAATCATGTTTGTAGAATGGCGCCATAACGTGAAATATTTCTTTTTCATTAACAGACCTCCTAAGAATTAAACTGGAATCATTCAATGGCAAATTTAGCTGCAGTGTTTCTGGGACAGGATGTCCAGAGAACAAGCATCCTTCATCTTATCACCAGAATGTCTCAGTTCTGACCTGAAACGCAAATGTGATGCCAGGTGTAGTACTGTGTTTGTGTCTGTGCCAGCTAGAGAGGGAATGTGTTGGTTTATGGCACACAAGTAAAAAGAACAGAGCTAAGTTCAGATGCATTTGCCTTTTCTGGGAAAGGAAATAATTACTGTATTTGTTTTGCTTCCATGATGGGAATTGCAAATGTTTTTCTCACCTCACTGAGAGGAAAAAATCACACCCAATATGGTTAAGGTGCACCCCTTTTTACTGAGCAGCGTGACAACATTGCAATTTGAACACAGTTTTTTTTTTGGCTCCTACCTTCTGCAGGGTTTGCTTTTTATTTTTTTTTCTCTAATGTGGTTTATCCTTGAGAGATGCCTCATGAATGAACATCTTGGGTTGTTTCCTACAAAATGGCAGAGCTCATAAATAAAAGGAATGAGTAGAGCAGAAGCAAAGCTCTTTTCAAACATGCTTTAGAGGAGCTGAAATGATTGCAATCTGGAGGCATATAATTGGCCATGGTTAAAAAAAAAAATTAAAAAAATTGTAAAATGATCCATGCCTGTCTTTCACCAGAAGTGGGCAGGTTGATTCTTCTTAGGGGCCTGTGGGTGAGTCTTCTCCTGGAGGACATGAGCCATAATACTGCTCAGGCAGCTGCTTACGTTTGTTTGCTTTTGCAGTGAGCATGCTGCAGCTGAGATCATCTTTTCCAAAGCTCAGATAGACCTCCTGGAAAGCCAATGGCCAGATGAGCATTTTGGTGTTTCTGTCCCATGACCATGGGCGGGGCTTTGGGAGAAAACCAGGAGCATGGCAGATGTTTGGAGCAGGAATGCCCCCAGCACTGCTGCTTTTTGACCCTTTCGGGGATCGTCCATTTTTCAGTCACTGGATTCTGTGACACAAATGTCTTGATATGCAGTGTGGACTCCTACGAGTGAAGGCCCTGGGAAAGGGGAACCCTTCAGAGCAGCTCATGCATGAGTTCCCTTCCTCCCCTCGGCTCTGGTGACAGCCACCTGTGTCCCCGCATTCCTTCTTGGCCTCAGTCACCTCATAGTAAGGTGATCCACAAAGTGAACATTAGAAGGTGTTTTCTGAGCCAAGGATTCTCCCCTGGGAGGTTTCAGAAAGGCTTCTCTTGGGGCTGGTGTCACCTCCAGCCAGGCTCCTCAGCTGAGAGCCATCCTGGGTGTCAGCCCTGCCCGGCTGTGTTTCATTCTGGCTTTGGTCCTTTGATCAATCAAGGCAAATCAAGGGCAGGTCTAAGCAAAGCACGAGATGGATTTGCTCACCCGGCTCATGTGTCACCTCTGATCACACATTGGACAAATTCCTCCTCAGTCTGTGTTCCTTTCTTAGCAGTTTTTGCTCTGACTATGGTGATGCTGGGAACAGAGGGGGAAGCCGGGGAAACCCAGCTCTGTAAGTAGAGATGCACAGAAAAAAGCTGCATTACAGTGAAATCCCAAACATCTCGCTGACTCCGTGGCACAAAGACTGGTTATTGCTGCCAGGGAGCTGGGACCATGGTTGGGGTGCAGCACTGTTTTCCCCCCGCAAGTGGGAAAGGGAGCGTGGCTTGGCAGGGCCCCTGGCAGCGGCTCCGACCCACTGCCCGAGCTGCTGTACCAGGCACATCGTGGGTGAGTTAAGGACATACTTTCAGCCTTAATTCTGAGTTTCCTAGGTTTTGTCAGTTTAAGCCAGATCCCTAATGTTATTTTAGTGCAGTTGTTTTGTGTGTGAATAATATGCTTTCTATGCCAAACCACAAGCCTTGGAACTAATATCTCATAAAAATGCCTAGAGTCCAAAACTAATAGTTGTTATTCAGCTGATCGAGTGATGCCTAAAAAGTTACAGATTAGAGCTATTCTCCAGAGGAAGGTAAAATTAAGCTTGATTTCTGATGGGGCTGGGTGCTATTTTGCACAGTGCCTGAGCCTGGGCTAGGGGATGCAGCTCCTTGCAGGCCCTGGGTAGCCCATGGCAGGGCTCAACATTATGAATATGTGAGGGAAGTGCTCTATGGGTTCTACCTGGAGTCCTGGTGGACACAGGTTTGGGGAGTGAGTGCTCTTCATAATTTTTCCCTTAAAAAACCCCACACCCTTCCATCAGCATCTCACCCAGTGATGGGGCACTGCATCTTATATCCTCATCCAGCCCTGCTGCTGTGCGGGACCCCAAAAAGGTGGGAGGGGGAATGGGGACATGGGACACCTGGGCATGTGCCCTGCAGGCCAGCAGTGTCTGGGCAAGTGGTGGCTGCAGTGACATCAGGTCCTGTGTCCACCAGCCTGGCACAGTGGGCAGGAGTCTCCAAGGGGGCTGATGCCCCTTCCTGTCCCAAAGGGTTTGGATGGAGGGAGCATCAGTGAGCTGCAGGGTGTGGAAGGGGGATGCGGAGGGGACAGGCATCAGGGGTGTAGCTGTCCCTTTGTGATCTTTCCAGGAGGGGAAATGGAGCCACAGGATGTCAGTGCAGCCTGTGTGAACTTCCCAAAAGAAGTGACTGTCTCCTCTCAAGAGCACACAGGAAGATCTCCTTCCCAGAACAACTTCTTATTTAGGAAACTCACATCATGGCAGCAAAACAGAATGTTTATTTGGGAATAAGAAAATGAGATGTGGACCCAGGTCGGTGCTTGCGTGTAGGCACAGCAGCAGAAACTTTGAGAAGACACCAGAGGCAGCTGCTGGCTCACAGTAACAAATGCTGAGCTGGATGGGCTGGTGGCCCAGACACCTGGTGTTTGCTGCCTGTGTCCTCCAGTACAGGCTGCAGGCTTGTAAGGTATCGATTGTTTTCCTCTTACAACACAAAGGGAATAGCTAGATCATCTTCTGCAGAGGTGAGAAATGTGTAATATAGACTGTTTATTTTGCTCTAATTGGATTCACACCCTCACTCTGAATAAATCTCATTTTACTACAGCTCTCATTGTTTTTTATGGCCGTGAATGCTGAGGAACTCTTCCAGGGATGGACAAGTGATTCTCAGCTTCCCTGGGGAAAGCAAAGGTGGTGCACTGTGGTCACTAGAGGTAGGCAGCCTGCAAACAGCATGGTTGAGGAAGCTCTCATGTTCATATCCCAGGTGATGCTTCACAGACACACACAGCTTTTGGCAGCATAAGGTAAAAGCCATTCCTTTAACAGAGAAATCCTAGGCTTCTTAGTCCATCCAACGGGACATCCAAGCCTGCTCTGGGTAAACTGCAGCAAAACATTGTGACCTGGAGGCACACTGATGCTGCCCATTAGGAAGCAGCATATGCTGGTCCCCCTTCAGCAGGTTGAGCTGTGCTGTGTACTAAAAATGTCAGTGAATTTTCTGCTGCAGTTCATCATCTTTTCTAGCTGGTGCAGAACACTGTAGGAAAATTATCTTCATCTGCTGTTTTTCTTGGCCCGCTCACTCAGAAACACAGAAAGAACCTGCAGGAGGGGTGGCTTTTCTAGTTCATCAAACTAGAAACAAAATTAGCTCAGATGGAAAAGAAGGAAGAAAAAGCATGTTTAAGAATCTTTGGTCTGCAAACTGCTAAGCATCCTCTGTTTTTATCCTGCTGAACAAGTAAATGTTCTTCACTCCTGTGTCCTTTGCACTGTAAAAACTTTTGATGTCTCTTGACCAGCCACCGTGGTTTGAAGCTCTGCCTCTGGGTCAGATGGGTATCAAAAACCTCAGACCATCTGGACAGAGCAATGCTCTCTTGACGAAAGCAGAAGAAACCAGACACAAAATAAATAATTAATACAATGAGATTTGGGGGGAGGAGGGCACTAAATTATGCCTGCATATGCATTTCAGAATTAAGCCTTAAATTTTATATTCTTCCATTTGTTTGTCCTTCCAACAGAGAACATATGAATGCTGCATCAGGAAGGCACATTTCTCTGGAGAGAACCTGCTGCTGCAGTTCCCAAAGATGTCTTGTGTTTGTAGATGCCTCTTGCATCTGCACCAACTTGTAACTTGAGAGAATCTGGTAGGTCCTACTGGAATTTGTGCAGACATAAAATTTCTCTTTTATTGCTGTTTTGGTCATGTTTTTCCCCAAGACAGATTGTTTTATTTTATGTTAGCTTTGTTTTATTTTATGTTAGCTTTGTTACTAAATAACTGGACACAGAAGCATCAAATAAATTCATATGCTGGGTACATTTTCTGAGACTGGTATCAGAGTAATCTTGCATATATACTGCCATAATTTTCAATTATACCTTTTGCCTTGCTCGTTTGCTTTTGCAGAACTTGATTTGCTTTAGTACTTTTAAAACGCGTGGGAAATGCTAAGCAAACATTTCAAACTATAAACAAGTTACTGGCCAACTGTGAAGTGGAAAAATAAAGTAAGTTACCCACCATTACACAACTAAGCAGAGCATCCAGTTCTTCAAAGCAACTTTCATATTTTCCATCTTTCTCTTCCTGTGCTGTCCTGCCTCATTGACAGCATGAGATGAATCTTTTACATTCTCCCTCCCTGCATAATTCCCTAGAGCAGTATCCATCCTGACCAAAAAAAAAAAAAAAAAAAAAAAATCCAGCAAACCCACCTCAAAATAAAACCAAGGTGATTGACTAATTTGAAGGAACTCTTAAAAATATGGATAATACAGTCTATTTTTCCTTATCTGTATTTTTACCTGAACCATCTTATAAAATCCATCCCCCCCCCCAGTATTTAGGCTGAATCAAACATGTAGAGTTTTCCTAGCAGGGAATATTCCAGCCCACAAAATGAAAATTAGATAAAAGGAAAATAACTGAAATCAGAGCCAGCTAGTAGAAAATATGATACAATCTGGACAATGGCAAGCACTGTAATAGAGGAATTGCTGCATATATTGAAATCTGCCACCTCTGCAGTGGAGCTGCCTGTTGCTTTGGCTCCACAAAGCTGTGCTATACAGATTTTTAGGGAAGGAAGTGAAACAGAATATTATTTCAAAGGGAAATCAAAGGTGTAGCTGGTGGCAAAGACAGCACTTTCCCATCACAGTACCCACACACCACAGCAGGAAAAGGCTCGACTGCACAGGCGGGGACAGGATGAGCTCTAAGGGTTGCCCATCTAAAAAGTTGTCAGGTGGAACCAACAGGTTTCCAGTCTCTCTTGTCACCCTGGCAGGGGGAAATGTAAATGGGAACAGGATACTCTGCAAATTGAAAGTAAGGATTATGGATTACCTGATCCAGAACTTTATAAAACAGCAAGATGACTTTTGGAAATGCAGAAAGACCCACCTGTCTGTTGCCTTCTTAGTAAGATGGAAATTGAAGGATATCATACAAGCTAAGAGAAAACTCCACCAACCTTCAGCACAAAATTCAGTTAAATACCTGCCCTTCAGCAGCTTCCAAAGCACAGAAACCTTTAGAATGTAGGAGGACTGGGGCACAGGGCCTTAAGAGACCATGGCAGAAAATTATGTCGTCTCCTTTCAAGAGAAACTAAAAATAGTCTTTAGCATCTCCAAGCAGGCAAGTTCATAAGTGAGCCTGCCTGATTGTGGACTGGATTCTTTGTCAACTTAGTATGCAGGAAAGGGAAGAATTGCCATAGCAACATTCCCATATTCTGACATGTATCATGCAGATCATGTAGTCAAGGCAGCTCAGCACTCTCTCACACATGTGCTCTGTGAACTTTTGTACTCCTGACAATGCTATATAGAGAAATATGTCTCATGATTGACACACTTGCCTGTGTGTCTTTATCATTCCTTAAAAAAAATATGGAAATGTTTCCCTTCCCCCTCCCTCCTCTTTGAACTGTTTTCTTTTCTCCATCCCACTGAAATGGTGAGAACAGCTCATGCCCCAGATCTGCAGATATATGTTCTTGTCAGTAGTCCTACGCTATGCAAATGTGTAAACTGCAAAATGTAGAGGGTTTTAAAACATTAAGGATATCCAGCAGAATCTAAATTCTGAGTAAAATGCTGAACTAAAGTAGAAATATTCTAGTATCTGAATAATTAATGTTTATTAAATACAATCTTATATATTTTTTCTTTTTTTTTTTCCCTTTTTTCTTTGAATTAGTCTGAAATCTCCAGACACACACACCAATTGTACCTATGGCACAAATCACATATGTTGCCCTTTGTGAGAGCCAAGTTCACAACAAGAGCAGAGCAGAGCAAAGCAGAATGCATATTTGTAGCCAAGATCTAACCCCTGGCATGTCTTGGGCTCTGTAGATTTCCTCCTGAAGGAAAAGTACTGCATGTTACACAGAACTAAGCTTAGGGCCCGTACACATGGGCAGCTGCAACCAAAGGTGCAGTAAAACCACCTTTGCAACACTGAGAGCAGTGGCAGCCAGGCACTTGACTTTGCAAATGTTCTTGATTTAATTGTATCACAGGCCATCCAGTGACCTCTTTCTAAGCTAAACCTATTCAGTATTGTGGTTCCCTTCAAAAGCTCCGCAACACTAGAAAGAGTTGGAATAGAATCATACCACTCTCTCTCTATGTATGCTTCTAACTGTGCCTATCTCACCAATGGTTCTGACATTAAAGGTATCACCAATATACTGTCACATGCTTATGTATTTTTTCTCAAGGCCTGGGATTTTACATGCTCTGCTGCCCTTGGGAGGATGCCTGACACCATTTCTATGCAAGGGTTGGCCTCAGTAGCTCCTTCTCCAAGGAATGTTCTCAACATTCTGCATAACTCTGTGACCCCACCAGAGTAAGACCAAAATCCACTTTGACTGAGTGTTTCTCTCTGGACTGGAGGTGGATCTAGTCTTGGGCTACAACTAAGTGTAGTGATTTTTCCAACCAGGTTATTTTAGCTTCTTCTGGTCTTCCTTCTTTGACAGCTCCTCAGAGCTGCCTCATGAGGACTCATAGCAAAATGTTCCTGCTGGTTGGGAGAGGCTCCCACTATCTGTGCCAAGGGATGTCCTTTTTATAATTGTCTGCTGGGGACAAGTCACATTCTGATGGTGCCAGCTTTTTATATATTTCCCCCCACCCTCATTCCTGTTCTTTCCACCACTCTTCTCCAAGGTTCAGGGTCACTGTACAGAGTTTTGGTACCTTCCCTCTCCCCAGGTAGGGTGAATGGAATTATATTGTGGTATTTCTTAGTGGTTCAGATGAGATTATGTCTTCAATGAGTTCCTGAGGTTCACCTGAGTTTGAGAGCCCACCCTGCCTCTGTGTATTCCAAGAAATAACCATTCAAGAAATTAATTCTTTACAACTTGTCCCATGGTGACTCTTGGCCAGACTGCATACAGGTAGCTAGGGTCCTCCATTATCATAATTTTTGCTGCCTCTCTAAGTATTGTGTGCTTAATTGCCTCTCCCTACTCTATGACTTACTAACACTCCTGCTCTGTTAAGCCACCTCTAAAGAGAATGGTTTGCAGCTTAATTCCTGTAACAGAAGAGTGGTGGCCTCTCCCTCTTTTATCCCCTTACAACTGTCATGTAAACTTAGAAAACAAATTGGGAGCCCTTATTAAATAAGAGCAATTTATTTTGTTTTACAGAGTAAATGAGCTAAGACAATTATATGTAGAATAGCCTTGCCTCCAGAATTAAACATCCAGAAATACAGTACTGCAAAGTATTGCAGCCACACATTGTCCTGGCTGCTATGGGCTGGATGACTGGCAGCTCACCAGCCTTACTCCCTGGAGAAAAGTGGGAGCAGGAGGAGCTGACAGTTCATAGTTACAATGAAACTACTCCTTGTGTCAAGAAAGAAAACTTTCTGGGAGACTGAAACTGCCTTTAACATCTGACTGTCACTTTTTCTTTTTTGCTACAGAATATCAGGTGTGTCTGAATGTACATGTGTATGTGTGTGTGTGTATATACATGTCTGCTTAACTTTTATGTACACAATATATATAAAGAGTTGACTACCATCAGCATATTAAAAAAACAAAGAGATGTTATGTCCTAGTACTGACTGTACCATAGCAATCTCTATATTTAGAATGCACACTGCAGAGATACTTCTCCAGCCTAGTGGTAGATGCTTACTTTTTAATACACAAGCTATATATAAGCCACTGAACTTGAACACCATGACTAACTACAATACAAATTACGTGAAAAAGATGCTATTTTACTTCTGTCTGATTTTACACAGTTCTATGGAACAGCAAGTAGCTCCTCCAGTGGGTCACAAAGTCTGTGATCTCCCTTTCAAATTTCTGTACTGGCATATATCATGTTGAAGCTCAAATCTGTTTGCAGCTGTGGTCTGAACAAGAAAGGGGCACTTAAGGGAATAAGACTACAACTTATTCTTCTGGGTTACATTAAAATCCATTGATTTCCATCTGTTGCTTGAACAAAACAGTGCATTTTTTATAAAAACTATAATTGTTGAATTTGGACAGTATACATCAAATACATTTGATGTTTCTGGTCTGTAAATTGGATTCTGTTCTTCTAGGGTTACTTAATTCTATTAGCAAGAGGAAGTCACTGTGTTGAAAAGACCTGTTTTCACCCTAAGCACTAAAACCTCTTTCATTATGGAATTAGAAGCACTACAGAAAGCATCCCACCTGCAGTTCCACTTGCCTCCTCTTTCAGCAAAGCCCCTGCACTGAGAAGCATCTGTGCATGTGCTTTGAGTTCAGCATGCCTATGAGTTCCTTTCTAAATATTTGTCTACAGCTTTTACTTTCCAGGTTAATTTTATTTGCCCTTTGCTCCTCTTGCCTTAAAGAGGAGAGATAGAATTACCCTTATAGAAAGTTGGCACAGACTGGAAATGCTTTTTTTCCTGGGTCTCCTGCAATAGTTAAGGCTGTATGTGCAAACTCTGGGTTTAATACCACAAGCACACACTTGAAGACTTCTGCACTTCTATGACACATAGGATCATGCTGGGTCAAATACAATAGCTCAAATACGTAACAAAACTCCCAGGTTTGTTGCCTTCCCTGCAACACCCCAGTTTAAGCCCAGTTTGGCTACAGCAGCACAGAAGCTTTGGCTACAGAAGCTTTGAAACTCAGGAACACTGCAGAGCAGCTGGGATATCCTAGTGGAGATGACCTCTTCTACTAACGTGTTACACTTTGAATAGATGCTTGCTTTTGCTGCTGCAGATGGAAAATACCTGCCACCAACATTTGCTGCTGTTCACTGAAACACAGGAACATTAAAAGCATTAGTAGCACAACTTCTTCAAGACTGCATTCAGAGGCAACCCAACCTACATGTCTTCTACTGCTCACTCCTTTACTTCCCGGGCAGGAACACCAAACCCACCTCAGTGATGCTAACCTCAGGCTGATAGTCTCCTCAGGACTAGATTTGTAACTGAACTTTTAGATTAAGAGTAAAATAATATGATTCTGAAACTGTGGCAAAAGCTTGCAAATTATGGCAACCTCTTTGATACAAAGAGGTATGGGAACTGTGCATGTATGTTTTGGGACAGCATAGTAAGGATGAGCTTTCTAAAGCCAAATAAGGGATACAGTCATACTGAAATCCATGGCAACTCCGAGGGTAGAATTTCTAACCAGCCTTAAAAAAAAAAAAGCCCTTTTTTGTGTTTTATACCAAGTCAACAGAGTTTTATTAAGAACGCTAAGTCAGGCATTCAAGAGTGAGGTAATGTCAGAATTAAGGCCGTCTGTTCAACCTTAATTTGGCCCCTTGTAAGTATGAGTGATGATATTGCCTTTAATTAGATGATCACACAATATTTTTTCCTATGCCTCATTCATAACACATGATGAATGGTGCTCATCAAATGATGAAACTGTATTTTGTTTTTTCCCCGTGGTTCAAGGTGTGGCAGCTTGCCTTATTTACTTCATGCTATATTCTTCTCTGACAACAAAACTAATGATTCCTTTGCAGAGTTTTCTATGTGGTTTACCATTACAGCTGTAACATATTCAACAAACATTATTAATTTAATTTTACTGCAGTCCTCAAGGGAAAAAGTTAGTATTCTTTCACCTGGCTATCCATCTAGAACCTATTTTCATTGCTCCAAGCCTTTCTTCCTTCATATTTGATCCAGACAATTTACATGGAAACTAAAGTTGGGGTCCCCATCTGGTGTATGTCTTGAGTGGTCATTGCTGAAGAAGGTCAACAGATCATGGATGGTAGGGAAAATCCTGTTCAGCTACAAGATGGGTCATTCCCAAATCTGATAAACACTTTTGAAAATTACCTGTGCAGTTCAGGCAAGTGCAGGCATACTTTTTCTAAAACTTGGACACAGACAAATAAATTTCTCCCATAAATTCAAAAGTATTACTAGTAAAAACACTATCCTTCTTCCAAACATTAAGTTCCACAGCAAGAGAAAAGTAGAGAAAAGTTTTCCTGACTTGCACTTGGAAATGAATGACTTGTTCTGACCAAAAAATAGTTTTTTTTTTCCACCAAAAAAAATAATTCTCCCAAGAGAAATACCTTTCAGGGACAATTTCAGCCAAGATGGTTAAAATCTGGCAATCTTACAAGTGACTTTTACTTTAGTCATCATTCATCCATCATCTTTCTTAAGAATGATGGATTGTGTAATTCTAAAGGGAATGAACACAGTCTAGAAGAGTGCTCTCTGGGTACACAGGCCTGTAAGTTATTTATATCATGGTTCATACATCACAGTCTGGATTTAATGCTTTAAAATGTCTTTTACTTTAAAATCCATGATTCAAAGCTCTTAGGAGGTGGAGAACTTTTGGAGATCTGAGAAGAAAAATTGAGTTCAAACCTTCTTGGAATACTATAAATTTCCACAAACCAAATTAAACCCAACACATTTTGTGTCACATAAATTGCCTTTGGCTAACATCGCCAACTTCAAAGGCTTAACTACAATCTAAGCTTAGCAGACTTACTTTTTTAAGGTGCTGAATATTCACAAGTTCACAGATGTAAGGGATGACATTTTTAAGTGTCCCTATGCTGTACCACTGAAAGGGAGTCTTTTTTCCCTTGAACACATACCCGTGGATTTAGCTACACAATTCTGATCTCTGGTGTTTCTGTTCCCTTTATACTCTTTATACATTTCCAGTACCACCTAAAATGACATGATATTAGAAGAAAAACCTACCATGAGCAGGTGTAAAACTTAGTGAAAAAGCAATCTTTCCATCAACAGCCATTTTTTGAGGTCTCAGACATTCAGTGGTGCAATAAATACAGCAGGGACATTGAGAGTGTACCCTAGCAGAATGTGCACAGCTGGGTGACATTTTGACATTTCTTAGTTTTTTCCATCAGAATGAATTCTTGAATTCAGTGAAGGAAATTTAAAAATTGGCAAAAATCTCCTAGCCTTAACAGCAGATCATGAGTTATCCAAGTTCTTCAAATGACAAACAAGTCAACAGGTTTTGTGCTTTGGACTTGCCACCATAAATTGCCCTTGATAATCTCTCACAATGCAGCATCTGTCTCTGCTGCTGCTGCTGTTGGAAAGTACAGCCAACTTCTTTAGAATATTCTTTGTTCACCAGTACCTTCATATGCTACCAGAGCTTTCAGAAGCAGTGACTTTAAACATTTCCTAGCTCACTAAACTTGACTGAATCAGTGTTTTCTGTCCTTCCTGAATTCTGAAAGCCTAATAACAAATATCTATCACAATTAATCTGTAATTATCCATGGTAGAGTAACTATGATGCAGTATTAACTGTGCATATGTCAAGCACAGCTCAGGTCCAGTGGAACATAACATCCCTCATGAAGGCCCCCTGGTTACAGATAATTTGCTTCCAGGTTCTGCTGGTTTTGTGTGTTCGGTCCTCTCCCTCTGTGGGATGACCAGAAGAGTTCCTTCTTCTTTATCTGGCTACTTATTTCCATGAACTTTCTAGTAATTTGCCTAGCTTTGAGATCTCTGACCAACACGTTAAAAATTACTGAAAGGACAGACAGACAGTCACAAAGACAGTATCATCACAGGAGCCTTATTTTTGAAGCAAATCAACAAAAAAGCACATTGCTCAACTTGTTTCATATGTACACTCTTTCCTATGATAGTGTGTACATAAACTAGTACATGTAAAAAAATACTGTGGAGTCATGTAATGAGTTGCATGAAATCAGTTTCCTCTTGAACTGTTCCAGAGCAGAAACATAGGTGTCACATTAAAATTCTGCAGAAATCCCTTTAGTAAAAATATCACACAGTAGCATAATACGTTTTTGAAGTGCTCTGCATGTGAAAATAAATATATCTGAATACACTAGTAAATAAGTATGTGATGAAAAAGCCAAGACATTTGGATCTTAAAGTTAAGGTTTTGTAAATATTTTTTTTAGCTGAAAATTATTCCATTCCTTTTAATTCTAGACAATTTTTATGCCAAATAGTGTTCTTCCTTGATTGTCTGATAATTCAACAGAACCCTGTCAAGTTTGAATGATCGCTAATATTTTGCAATTGTACTCCTACAAACAGGCTTATGTTTAACTTTAAACATTTGCTTACGTGCCTGCCTGAAGCAAGGCTTAAATGCTCTCTTTGGCACAGCACTAATAGCTCAGTCCATCTATTGAGAATTTACATCTTGAAAATGCAGGATCAGGTCTTGTACTAGGAAAACAATAAGAAAAAGCCTCATGTAGAAATAATACCACCCACAGCTGATGCTGGAAAACCTGAAAATATGTAATTCAAATGCCATCAATGCACCTAGAATTTCAAGAATCAGCATGAAGAGAGAGAAGCACAGTTATAACTTGATCTTTTATTTAGGCCTGTTTAAGTTTAAGAAAAGTTGCACCATATTCAGATAGTCTAACACTGCAAATAAGATTTTACTGGACTGTTAAAATCATTAACATCATCAACTTAAGGCAGCTGTTACATATTGTTATTTCAGTCAGATCGAATTCTTCTTCAGATACATTCATGCAATTAACTTCCACTCTATTTTTACATTGAACTTTCAGATTTACAGGATTGTTTTGTTTCCCCATATTAGACCTACCTGTTCAAGCTTTTCTCAAACAATACAGAACTCATTGTTCTTCTTGGCGGAAAAGATTTTCTGACTTATTTGAAGAAAGGAATGCATGTTCAGAACACCATGGAGATAAATATACATCTTATATGTGTATATCACATGCAAACATGGAGAACTAGGAATGGAGGTTGAAACATTGTTATTATTATTATTATTAGCTAAAATCCATTTCCCTCCATATAAAACCCCAAAATATCTTTGAACTGAGCAGAAGACCCATTAAACTTCCTCCTTTCTAAAAGATTCCTCTCTGTGCCAGCCTCTGTCAGGGATGAGAAATCTTCCATAGAGCTATAAACAATTCTCCATGTCACCTCTCTTGTTCAGTCCAGCTTTGGCCTTTCTTTTCTTTCTTCAGTACCTGAAAAGATATGGAGACCAGCCTTTAGAAGTCCCTGAATGTATAAAAATGAAGAGTTTACTTAGAAAGGATCCAATGCTTTAATCTTTCTTCTCCCTCTATTACTGCTGTTTCTCCCTTACTTGCTCACATGCTCTTGTATGCGTTACCTCAGCCTGCTGTGAACAAAAAGAGCATCTGCTCAAGTGATGGCAGTGGTTGTCCAGTACTGAACCAGGCCATTTTCAAATCAGCCCGATCCCCTGCTTCACACTCAGCCTTTGACTGTTGCATGGGTCTGGGAACAGCTTGTTCCCTCACCTCCTCTGCTTTCCTACAAGCAAATTAAAGTAGATGTTTATTATAGCTGAAGCTAGGCAGTCACCTTTATCTGAAAGCAAGCTTTTAAAACTGTGTTTCAGAATTCAATAAATGTACAAACCTCTCCCCATTTCAACATTGGACTTTTAACTATTTGCAAGTACATCTTCCTTTTTTGAGAGTACAAGAATGAAGGATCAGTTACTGTTGATAGGGTGTCTCTCTTCTTGTTACAGCCATGTCTTTCCACAGTACCAGGAGGGCTGAGCTGAATGCAGGGCTCCTTAAAGAACTTATCCTTGCTGCAGGACTTGTCTCTCTTCTGTGCTGAGAAAAGTCTGGGCTGGGCAGCAGATTCTGTTTTTTCTGGCAATGAAAACATTCAGCTATTTCATGTGCCTGTTCTTGGACAATGAATTACTATTGGTATCTGACAAAAGTATTGTTCTTGTGACTAGGCCCTCTCTGCCAGACATCTCAAACACAAATATTTCTTTTGGAGGTTTTCAGGCTTGCTGCATGCTGGAAAAGAAAGACTTCTGAGGACTGAAGGGAAAAGAGAAGCAATGTTTGAGAATGCTGAGAGGTAAAGCCAGTCACAAGTAAGATCACCTGCCGATGAAATACAAGCCTAGGTGGTAGGTACACTGACAGTGACTTAAAAATCATCAGTAATTAATGCCAATCTGGGAAAAATTAAGACCCATCTGCAGTTAGAAAGCACAACTGCAGAACTGCCTTGCTGAAAGAAGCAACAGGGAAACAAATGGGTCTGCACATTGCCAGCAGCCCCAGTACAAAGGCCCTGGGTGTCGCTGGCAAACCAATATAGTGGAAGAGCCACAGCTGAAGGTTTAACAACCAAAACAAGAGGCTGGGTCCAAGAGATTATGGTGGGTTTACAAGGCTGCTCCAGAGCCAATCTTGAGTCTTCTGCTTTATGCTGGAAGGAACCTTCCCAATAGTTTTAAATGAGCTGTTTTATTAGCCTTTTTAAAAGAGTCTCTTTCCTTTCTTCTGAAGCACTATACTGCAGATGCATCAAATAGTTTGGCAGGAATGCAGATACCCTCAAAACTGTGGACAGACACTGGCTTGTACAAAGGGCAAATTTTTCCTTGCCTACCATGTTTGTGGTTTAACTTGGAAAAACTAACTGCAAATCATTTTGTCAGTAGTGAGGTTTTATTTAATGCATCTCCAGAGGAAAAGGAAAAAACTTCCAAACCCAAACAACTCCCTCTCACCCCAGAGATCTGCTCAAGGCAGACTGCTTTCATTTGCAAACTTACTGCTTAAAAGGGCCTTTTAAATGTAGACTTTTCAAAGAATATTTTCCCAAGTTCTGCATGGTGCCAGACTGGCATTATTTACATGTCAGCCATTTGTGGCATGCCTGCCATATACTTCAGATTAGGTTTATGTGAAGTGCTCAAGCACAGCAAACCAGCAGGTGACTCATGGCATTTTCTGGTTTGCAAGTGCCTGAGCCACAGAGGACTCGGGATCAATATTCTTTAACCAAATCAAGGAAATTATGGAGAGGACAATAAGGCCATGGTCATCCTTGGAAGAGATTGGAAGAATGACCTGACTGACAGCTCCTCTAGGTGGAGGGCCACAGAACCAGGGATTTTGTTGTGCATATTGTGGAATAATGAGGGAGATTTTTCACCACTTACTTTTTCATGGACTTGGTAAGAACATGTGATTCTTCACCACATTATTATTCTTCATACAGGACTAAGGTCAAGTGAAATTATCCCTTGTGGCTGCATTTTTAAGAAACTTCTTTCTTAACATCTTAACTAAGTCAAATAGATATGAATGTGACATGAAACTGAGGACTGTAAACCAGGCTTGGACACTGTGATAAATGGTTTCTGGATATAGAACAAAACCAAGACACTTTATTCCTGGCTGTTAATATGACCAAACAACATGTAACACTGTTTTGAGCTTCTGGCATTAGGTTCTATCTAGTACTGGAGAACTTGTTAAAAGAGATTTGGGTGTGCAGTAAACTACCATTTTAATTTGTGTTGTATTAGGCAATGCACACAAAGTTTCTCAAAGGAGATACAGTCTGTTTCATATGGGCCCAATGTGTTATGGGCCCAACAAATGTAATGACAGAATTCCCATAGATCATGGATTTGACTACATTTGTAATTTGCCACTATGGTGATTATGAATGCTGCTTGCTTATTTCAGGCAATTTAATGAATGAAAAAAATCTTTCACAGATTAAAGGAATCTATTTTTTATATTATGTTTGTCTTAGTTTCCTTTTTCTCCCTACTCAGCAGGGCATCCTAGGCAGGGTAGATGATGGAAGAGTCTGCACAGTTATGTTTACCCTGTACTAAGGTGATCTTTCGTCCCTATTATTTTACTGTCAAGAACAAATACTTTTTCCTTGAGTAAATTTAAAAGCAGAAAACACATTATACATGAAAATACTAAACAAACATATTTCTTTTTCAAATTCTAAGCTTAGCATTGATAGCATTCCCGCAGGATAGTACTTTATTCTAGTTGCTTTCAATGGGTTCAGCATGTAGTAAGTGGGTTGTAAACCAAGTGGGTTTTAAACCTCTCAGTTAATTCCCAACAGCTCTTAAATTAGCATTGGAAGTTGTAATAAAGAATACATCTTCATAGCTCATCACACTCTTCAGCCTTTGTTTTTGCCTGCTTAAAAACCTTCACAGCTTTAAGAGGAGCATACTCAAGTTCCTATGGTATATTTAATGAGTTAATATTTCTAGAACAATACTCACATTTTTGGGTATCCCAGATGTAGTTGTTCAGGACCTCCCCAACCAAGTAGAATATGTTAATTATTACAATAGCACCTGCAAAAAAGATTATTTTGACACCTGGGCTGAGGTGCTCAAGAATTGGGTACACCCACACTCCTGTAACATGGTGAATCCAGAACACCCTGAAACAAAACAAAAACAAAAACGTAACTTGGGCTATTGGCTTAGCTACTGTAACCTGAAAAGCAATTACTTGAAATTACTTCAAGTTGCAACAGAACTGGAGCACCTGGATGACATCCACCCAGAACAGATATCCCAAATGGTGGAACTATGACTGGCTTCCCACACTCCTATTGCTTTGTTTTATATTTAATATGAGCATTTGGCCAGTTTTCATTTCTGATGTAGGCAGGTATTTCCTTCCTGCATTTATAATTATGAGGAATACACACCCCTGTTTCATGTGGCAGCATAGAAATTGCAGCACCCTCTGTTCCAAGTAGGTTCTTAATCCAAAGAGCATTCACGGTTCTTCAGCCCAACTCTCTGCTTTTTTGCAGTATCTTTCTTTCCTTTTGTACATGCCTTTGTGTTTCTGCTGCTTTTCCTTGCTACACCTGGCAAGTGCATCAGGTTTTGGGGTTGCCAGAAACATATGGTTCAGCTTCTCCTTGAGAGAATAATCTCTTCAGCACATTTTTTTTTTTTTTTTCCCCCAGAGTTTCCTGGTAACATTTGGGATCTAATTTTTCTCTAGGTAGGGTAAACACTAAATAATAAAAAAAGGAAACTACCTCATCAGTGAAATTCTGCCCAGTTCCACACTCAACACACAGTAAAGAAAGGAATGATGGTGGTTTGCTAGTGACACAGAGATTTTTAGTATTCAGCTAGAGTGGGGATTGTTGGGAGGTTAACTCAAGAGACATAGTACTGGCCTTTCCAAAGCCTGATGGAGCACTCCAGGTTATGTGGGTTTGCTGTTTGTGATGGCAATGGACACCTTTAACCTCTGAAGGGACAGCTTTTTCATTGAGATCTGACATGGTGAGTGGTGAAATCAGAGGAAACAGAGTGAGTCCCCACATTCCAGTAGGTGAAATCTAAGAAAGGCAAACACTGCGAAACTGCATGAAGTTCAACAAGACCAAGTGGAAGGTCCTACATCTGGGTCAGGGCAATCCCAAGCACAAATACAGGCTGGGCAAAGAATGGATTGAGAACAACCCTGCCAAGAAGGGTTTGGGGGTGTTGGTTGATGAGAAGCTCCATGTGAGCCAGGAATGTGCACATGCAGCCCAGAGAGACAACCATGTCCTGGGCTGCATCAAAAGACGCATGGCCAGAAGGTCAAGAGAGGTGATTCTCTCCCTCTACTCCACTCTTGTGAGACCCCATACCAAGTACTGTGTGCAGTTCTGAAATCCCAAACATAAGAAGGACATGGAGATATTGGATCGAGTCCTGAGGAGTGCCACAAAAATGATCTGAAGGTTGGAACACCTTTCCTATGATGACAGGCTGAGAGAGTTGGGGCTGATCAGCCTGAAGAAGAGAACCATAGAATCACAGAATCATCATGGTTGGAAATGACACTCAAGATTACCAAGTCCAGCTGTCAGTCCTACACCACCTTAACCACTAAATCATCTCCCAGAGAGTCACATCTACCTGTTTTTGTGTACCTCCAGGGATGGTGACTCTACCACCTCCCTGTGCAACTTGTTCCAATGCTTTGTCACTCTTTTGGTAAAATTTTTCTAATCTAATTTAATCTGAACCTCCCCTGGCACAACTTGAACCCATTACCTTGTCCTGTTGCTAGTCACAAGGGAGAAGAGGATGGCACCTGCCTCACTACAGCCTCTTTTCAGGTAGTTGTAGAGAGCAATAAGACCTCAACCTCCTCTTCTCCAGGCTGAAGAGCCCCAGTTCCTTCAGCCTGTCCTCATAAAACCTGTTCTTCAGACCCTAATCAGGATAGTTTCCCTTCTCTGTACCCTCTCCAGCACTTCAACTTCCTTTGCGTACTGTGGTGCCCAAAACTGCACTTAGTACTCAAGGTGCAGCCTCACCTGTGCTGAGTACAAGGGTAAGATCACCTCCCTGGTCCTGCTGGTCAGACTGTTCCTGATACAACCCAGGGTAACATTTGCCTTCCTGGGCACACTGCTGGCTCATGTTCATCCAGCTGTGATGATCCAACAGCCCTAGTTCCTTCTCTGCTGTGGAGCTCTCCAGCCACTCTTCCCTGAGCCTGTAGCACTGCTGGGGGCTGTTGTGGATGAAGTGCAGGATCCAACATTTGGCCTTGTTAAAACTCATACAATTGGCTTTGGCCCATGGATCAAGCCTAGATCCCTCTGCAGACCCCCCCTACCCTCAGGGAGATCGACACTTCCTCCCAGTTCAGTGTCATCTGCAAACTTCCTGAGGGTGTACTCTATCCCCTCATCCAAATTATCAATAAAGATGTTAAGCAGGAGGGGCTCCAGCACTGAACCCTGAGGCACACCACTCTTGACCATCTGCCAGCTGAATTTAACCCCATTGACCACAACTCTTTGGACCCAGCCTTCCAACCAGTTTTTTATCCACAGAAGTGTGTGCACATACAAGCCATGAGCAGCCAGATTCTCCAGGAGAATGCTGTGGGAAAATGTGTCAAAAATCCTGCTTAAGTCAAGGTACACAACATCCACAGCCCTTCACCATCCAGTAAGTGGGTCAACCTGTCATAGAAGGAGATCAGGTTAGTCAAACAGGACATGCCCTTCATGAACACATGCTGACTGAGCATGATCACTTGGTTATTATGCATATACCCCATAATGGTATTCAGGATGATCTGCTCCATCAGCTTTCCTGGCACTGAAGTAAAACTAACAGGCCTGTAATTTCCCAAATCATCCTTCTTATATATAGGGGTTACATTGGCTGATTTCCAATCTGCCAGTACCTCTCCAGTCAGCCAGGACTGCTGGTAAATGATGGCAAGTGGTTTGGTGAGCAACCCCACCAGTTCTTTCAGCACTCCTGCATGCATCCCATCTGGCTCCATAGATTTGTGGACATCTGTATGGTGTAGCAGGTCACTGACCATCTTCTCCTAGATTGTGGGGATGCCATTCTGCTCCCGGTCCCTGTCTTCTCGACTAGAGAGTTGGGCTTCTTCTTTATAACTGACTGTGTTGCTAAAGATTGAGGCAAGGAATTCATTAAGAACCTCAGCTTTTTCCTTATCCTTTGGTGCTATGTTTCCTTCTGTATCCAATAAGGGATGAAGGGTCTCCCTGGCTGATCTTTTATTAATATATTTATAGAAACTTTTATTGTCTGTCACCATAAAGGCCAAATTAGTTTCTAGCTGGACTTTGGCCTTTCTGATTCTCATCCTGCGTAGTCTCACAACACTTTTGTAGTCCTTGTGAGTAGTCTACCCCTTTCTCCAAAGACCATAAACTCTCTTCTTCCTGAGTGCCAACCAAAGCTCCCTGTTCAGCCAGGCTGCTTTTCTATGCCTCCAGCTTGCCTTACAGGACATGAGGATGTCCATGAGGATGTCCGGCTCCTGTGCCTTCAACACTTTCTTCTTCAAGAGCACCCAGCCTCCAACCCCAGAAGGTTCTGGGGAGACCTTATAGTGGCCTTCCATCACCTGAAAGGGGGCCTACAGGAAAGCTAGGGAGCGACGTTTTATAAGGGAATATAAGGGGAACAGTTTCAAGCTGAGAGGGGGTGGATTTAAATGAGATATTAGGAAGTAGTTTTCTGTGTGAGTGATGAGACACTGGCACAGGTTGCCCAAAGAAGCTGTGTCTGCCCCCTCCCTGGAAGTGTTCACGGCCAGGTTGGATGGGGCTTGGGGCAACCTGGTCAGGTGGGAGGTGTCCCTGCCCATGGCAGGGCGTTGCAACTAGATGATGCCTTCCAACCCAAACCACTCCATGATTCTGTGAAACAACTGAGCAAGTATCGTGGAGGCTAACTGGGAGAAGTGCTCAGTGGAGACAGGCTGGGGCCCATGAGCTGCTGGGTTCTCTTCAGTAACATAAATCTCTACTTTTCTGACCCATTCTTTGAGAGAGAAGCTCACGGTGAAACAGCCAGAGAAGACTTGGCAGCTGCACAGACTATTATTGATGGGGATTTCCAAATCCATATGTTTTGCTTCACTTACTCATACTTCTGTTTGTTTAAGGAAGACTTCTGATCACTAGACCAACAGTCAGGGTACTGAAGGGCAGACACACCAAAGTCCACTAAAAACTGTTACCATAAATGCCTGTCACACACGGAGTATCTAATCCTTGTTTAACTGTTCTCCATTGCCTCGGAAATGTATGTGGTTTTCATAGTTTCCTTCCTCCTTCAAAAATCTTTTATTACAGCCAAACCCGTAACAGAAGGACACTTCATGCTGGAATTTACATGTGTCAGTAAATTAACCTGCATGATGTAAATGTAGATTTAAAACCCTTTCTCCAGATTACTTCACACATGGAAAATGATCTCTGTACTTTGCAGCTATTTTCCACACCATTCTCTGTGTCAGAATTAACCTGACAAGATAAAGGCATCTGTGAAAAAATAAAGGGTTCCTTTGTAACCCATGGTAACAGGGGATACCATGTTCCTCTTGATCAAAGACAAATATGGGACAGTTGAGTAGAAGCAATGGGATGGTCACTCCCAGGTTGCCTTAGTAGGGTGTGTCTATTATTGCTTAAAGTTTTTCAGTTTCATTTGCTTCTCTTTATGATAATTCTGTGAAAATCAAGCTCCAAGAAAAAGGCTTGAAAAATCAGCCAGTGCTTCTTTTTCCCATTTTTTTTTTCTGGTGTGACTCAACTTTCCAGCATGATAAAGTACCTTTAGAGAGGGGACTTTTCAAGGGATCTTTTAAACTGCATGTAGTAGCCAACTTCATGAACCAAGCAGAAGTGGCATTTACTCGAATGCATTTATGCTGGGAAGAGGAAATATTTTTTAATCCAACCAGTGTGTTGGTTGGATCATGGATGAGTTCCAGCATGCCAGCTATCTCTGGTTAGCTCAGATTCTTTGAGTCCAGATCATGCACTCTGCTCTCTGCTGCACAGAAGCCCCTTCATTGCTTGGTGATAATGCTTGGGCACTCAGTGTAGCTGTTGTAATCCTGGCCCTGGTGCAGCTTCACCGTAAGAAATATTTTGAGCATAAAAGGTACTGAGTGCTCAAGTACTGAGTACTTGTGAGACAACAGTCACAAACTCATCTAAGAAGCCACCCTGATCTTCCTTAAAATGAGCTGGGCCACGCTGTTCCCTATATTGGGATAGAGTAACATCAGCCTTCTCTCCACTGAACAGTGATACACTGATTATTCCTGCATTATCTATACCACAAACGGGAGCAGCAGAAGGATGACTGCTGCCATGGAAACCTCACCTGACGGCCCTTCTTAGTGAGTTCATTCCTGCTTGAATACAAGCCATCTCAATACAGCACAATAGAGGGGTGATCAACCTTAAGCATAAAGCTTCCACACAAGATTGCTGATGTTAATACAAGCCTTCAACACTGCAATTCTAGTAGTCATTATTCCTCTCTGACCTCATTATTAGATAAGCATAGGGGAGCATGCATTAGGATTTACTTAGAAATACAAATCTAGAGCCAATTTAAGATCCTGTTATTGAACAGGTATAAAAAATAGGTCGTTTAGCCACAAATAAACTGAGGAGAAGAAGTTTAAATTAAAACTGGACTGACTACTTCGAAGAAGATAAAATAAACTTGAACCTCCCTGTGTTTTGGTTCCCTGGCAGCCCTTGTAGATATAACCGTGTGCTTGCAAACATGAATGTGTTTCTCATGGGTCATCAAGCTCATTTAGACATTTGTTAGAACTAGTGAGAAAAGAAGGAATAAAAATATTCACACATTTTATTCAAATTAAAATGTCAGCTAAAAAAAGGTGGAGATTTTTGGAAAATTTCAACCAGCTGACACAGAAAGCAGAAGAGGCAATTTGAAAACACAAAATATTGCTTCTTTTTAATGAATCTGCTCAAAATTTGACTCTGTAGCTGTTTAGTACTTCTAGTATACAGTAGATGTTGCCTATCTCTCCTATCAAAGTAGTCAGGAGGAAGTGAAATCTATGCAAAGAATATACATGTACATTTATTCTTTGGCTGTAGATCTTTTGTTAATAAGAAAAATGAAGTATAAAAAAAATTGCCAGAACCTTGTGGTTTATGAGTGCTCTTCTTGTCTCTTTGAGTAATGCAGCTGTTAAAACAAGATGTGTAAAACTTACACTTGGTAGAAGTAAGCTCAACACATGGATATAATAGCAGATAACCATGACACCCAAAAGATTTTGCAATGAGAGATACTGCAGAAGATGGTTGCTCGTCCATGACGGCTGTTGTCAGCTACCAAAGTCTGAATATACTCGCAGAGGCATCACAGCTTGGCAGCACGTTATGGTCTGAACTCAGAGCATCTCCACCCATTTCCTGCCCAAGTTCAGAGCTTCAGGCAAGTCTGCAGCCAAACAACAATCAGTACTCTGTGTTCTGGAAAAAGGGACAATTAGGTGAGGAGCTGTGTAACTTTTCAAGAGCAGTGAATGAGAGGACAGAGAATAATAATGCATGTTATGAAATGGCTGAAGAGCTCCCAGCACTCCTCCTCGTAAGAGAAGCAGCACATCAACAGAACTCAAGAGACAAGGAATTAAAATATGATAATGGAAATATCTTTCTGAATTATACCTAATTAACCTCTGGAATGCTCTACCCTATCTTTCAGTGATACATAACCGAAATCAAGATACTAAAATGTTTTGAAGTATTCAAGTTTGGAAGTATATTTAATCCGTTCCTCTTCTCTGGGACATGATATCATGCAACTCTAGCAAGCTTCTGAATTCAGAAGACTATACAAACAATTAGGATGTGTACAGTCATGCTTAGGTACAACGAGAACAAGGCATATAAATGACCAATACTGAAGGATCCAAGTACTACTTTTTGACATAGGTTTTGGAAAAAAACCTCTTACAGGCTGGTTATTCCAAAATGGCCTGCTAAGAACTTCTGACCCATCTGACATTAGCTACAGCCTGGATACATGACTACTCTGATCTACCATGGCAGTTCCTTTTGGTTACTTCTTGCAGTAGCAAATCCTTTCCTACATCCTCTGTGTTTTCAGTGACTGGCAGAAAAGAAGCCTGAATCTTTGGTCCCAGACAAATCCTAGGCCAATTCCCATTGTAGCTACTAACAAACACCAGAACATGGGCATTTTCTATGCTTTTATTTAATGTGCTTTGCTAGTACCACTCTCTTCCTTTTCTACAGAAACTGAGAACTTTATCCAAAACTATTAAATTGTGGAATGTCTCCCAAAGGAGGTGATGGGCTTATAGCAGCTGAGTCATTCAAAACTGAAATGAACAAATCATCTGTGGTAATAAGAGCAGGAACCAACCCTGTGCCTTCAGAGGCAGAAGCACAATGACCCACACTAAATCTGTTCTACTTTTGATTTCTAATACTGACTGATGTGAGGCACATTTCTCTAAGTCCTTATGAATCTTTTTTACTCACCCCAAGGAAAAAAAAATAAATCCCAACAACAGCAACAAAGCCACAAAAACATAGGACAGCTTGTTCTGCAGCTAACCAGATTGTTAAGATCTCAGCCATATGAGCCATATTAAGATGCTGTGCTTCTTATAATACCAGCCAGCCAGGAAGTTACCTACACCAGGAATGTACATAAGTTTAGAAATTTTAAAGACTGAAAAATAAATGCAGCTATCATCCCCTCTTATTCCAGTTTCTTTCACTGGATTCTTCTCCATTGATCTGAGTGGTGCTGAATAAGTCACAGGACTGTGCAACTGGCACGGAGTGGCTTATACAACACCTGGGAAATTGCAGCTGCAAATAATGTCACATGCAATACATATTTGGCATGACATGGGGCTGGGATCCTCTGGTACGGACAAAGCTTAGCAGAAATTTGTCTTATGTACAGGTAGCTCGAATGACAGATTTTCTGCAAGCTGTTGTCATCTTTTGAAATAATCTATTTTGATAAATATTTTTTTCATTTTAAATATAGTAATGGTTGCTATGCTTTCTTGAGCTATATTTTAAGGAGCTACACAAGCAAGTGAGAACGTATTATCCTTGCATGTCATCTGTGATGGTACTATTACTTTGACTGAAACATTTGAAGATGTGGAGGTGGAGGGGAGCCAGAATGTAACAGTCCATAATGGCTGTGTCAGACCTAACAGGCTGAGGATCCATGCATCTTGTTGAAAGAAAGCACTTCTGTCTCTCCTACTCCCCTTCTGGGTCAGGTACAGGGGACACTAATTTTTTCCCGGCCTATTTCTGCTGCTTCTACTTCTTCCTACTCTTTCCTGTTCTCAGTAGCTCTGGCTCCAAGTCTTTTCTCCTCCTCTGCATTGTCTCATTTATCACCCACCTCTCCATCATCTTTCCACTCTGATTTCAATGACTGTCTCTCTCTCCCCTTCCCAGCTTTTCCCACTTACTTGCATGATTTTAGCTTTCAAGCTGCTGGCCTGTGAGCTGCATGTTTCCTTACCTATTTCTCTTTTAACCCATGGTTCTAGTTCATCTTTTACTTGCCTCTTTTTCCCCAGCCACTGATTCTTCTGCTCTCTGTTGAATTTCTGTCCCCAGTGCCTACTTCCAAAAGCATTCATGACAGGCTCCCTACACACAGACCCTCAGCACAGCCATGCTTGTCTCTCCTGGTCCATTGGCATCAGCCATCTCAGAAATTCATTTGGTTTCTCAAATCAATATCCATGTCAATTCCCACCAAGCTTCGTGGTCTAAATCTCCACCCCTCTCTTCTGAATGTCAAAGTTTGTCCTAGCAGCCTGCACCCTTATCCCTTTGCCAACATCTGCTTTTTCTGCTTGTCCTCTCCTTCTATGGAGAATCACTAGTGGAAATCCTACAGCAAGGCTGACAGCATCCATCTCAAATTCATTCCAAATTCTCAGTATACATTCCTTTCTTAAATTCGTACAAGAAGAATTCAGCAAATAACACCATCTAAACACTGTCCCCTGGCACATCTACAGAACTCTCCTAAAGTCGCTTCAAGAGAAACTATTTTCAAATGAAAATTTAAAGGTACTCAAGTTCTTTAAATAGATTTATCAAAGAATGAAAGAATGACTCAAGTCCAAGCTTGGCACATGTGGAGGCAGTTCCTCATGGATTTGAGATAGCAGCAAGAGATTGGATCAGGTCTTTTGCTCCCAAACACGTATCCCAGTATGACTAGAGAAGTGGAGTCAGGTTCTTAGGGTCTGGTTTTTTGGCATCCTCAAGCACTCAAAAGCAGAGAGAACAAGAAAACCATTTTAAATAAACGTAGTTGTCTCAGTTTATTTTAGGGACATATTAGGCTCTGATATTAGTTACCATGAGGTCATTCTTAATACAAGGAGCAACACATTTCTGGCTCTTTTCTGTTCCTTAACAACCAACTCCATACACCCATTGGCAGTATTTTCTGGTAGTACTGGCAAGCTCTTGGGTTTTTTTAGTGCTGTCTAGATTTAACAATTCAATACAAATTGTGACCTTTTCAAGCCATGCTAAATAAAGCCAATTGGCCTTTCCCATCTTATCCCATGGCCTTGGTCCTGAAAGTCCATGTATGGTCTGCAACAGGCAATGAAATCTGTGAATGTTCTGCCGGGGCACAATTCCTTAAGAGCAAGGGAGAGCTTCCCCTCACAGGGAGAACATGAGCAAAGTGTGCCTACTCAAATGCTCTCTGACTGAAGGGAGTATGCAAAAATCCCCACCAAAACAAATTAAACTCTGTAACTCTGCCAATATCCCTTTAGTTATCCTTCAGAGGAAGGTTGAGAAATATCACAATCATGCATTATTATATATGGAAAAAAAATGCAACTTTCTCCTGAAGGAATCTTTACATCCATTTTTGCTGTCCTTATCTTACAAATGAAAATACTATTCTTTTTTTTAAAAGAAGGATATATATGTTTATAAAAGCAAATGTCAGAATGTGAATGTCATCCTGGGACACGACATCCCACTTAAGGCAGATTACCAGCATTTTATGATCACTCAATGTGTGTGGATGTGTATGAATAATGGACTCTTTAATTGGACTGAAAGTTGCATAGTTGAAGCAGTATGACAGTACTGCCTGGAGCCTATGTTCCTTTAGCATTAGTTTAATCTCAGTTGACTGGTGCAAAAAGCAGTGTTACCCACAGTTTTGGAAAAAATCCTCTTAGCTCAGGGAAGAGTTTTGCGAGCTGAGAAAGAACATGAGAAGTAAACAGGGACTCATGAAATGTTTGCAGAAAGGATAAAGGATATATGGTATCAAAAAAGCACAGTAAATAAAACAAAGGTGTAGAGAAAAAAAAAAGGGTAAAATGACAAAAGTAAATTAACTCTGTCATATAAGTCAGTTGCTTGAACAGAAACTGCCAAAAGACTTAATATTATGTGAGAGATTATTTCAGTTTTAGCTTAATTTTTCATAAACATTTGCATTTCTGAAAACAGACTTCAGAGTGTTTGGATTACTGGCTTATTCTGTAACCAATTTTACAAAAAGAAGTTATGAAGCAGTAAAGAAAAAAGACTGTTCTATCTTTTTTGTTGCCGCTTAAATACTGATGCAGGAAATAATTTGCCTACTCAAAATTTTTATTTGATAGGACAAAAACGCTAAGCAATAAAACTGAGGTCCAAGAAAAACATTTAATTTGAAAAAAGGTTGAAAAATGTACCCTTGGAAAGACCACTGCTTACATGGGATTGTTCAACAAATTCCTGTTGTGTGAGGTTTGGCATATACTTTCTAAAAATATAAGCATCTGGGGAAACCAGACAAAGCCCAGGTCTTGGACCAAATGAGGCATGCAGCGTGAATCTGTTAGTGATTATATCCATAATGAAATATGTGCCCAAATTTAGCTGTACAAAACCCCCAATACAAAATGAAAATACAGCATGTACAGCTCTTACCATAAAATATAGCCAACAGTGAAGGTGCACACTGCAGCCAGTCCACAGCTCCTGCTGGGATACTGATGATGTGTTGTTCTCATCTCGATTAGTACAAAGGGCAAAACTGTTGTATGCTGAAAAAAACCAAAACAACAGGTGAAAAACAGGTAATACAAATGATTGTCACTGCCCTTTCATGCTAGTACTACAATAAGAACCACAAAAACCTGCAGACGATTTCTTGATGGTTAGAAAGACAAAGTAAAAAGTCTCTTTAAAGTTGATCAAAAACCCAATCGATATTGTCATGATAACGTCCAATTATTTGAGAGAGCAGAGAAAACCTGAGTGAGCACAACATGCTTTCCCTTTTGCCCAGGAATCCAAAGTAGATATTCAGTGATTAAAAAGGTGATGCAGCATGAGGGCACATGGGTCCCAGTCCCAGTCTGGCTTTGCAGTTCCTTTGTGATCTTTGCTACATCACTTTGGTTATTTTGATCATTCAAGTTAGGAATCAATGCATCTGACTTTCAGAGACTCTGGGCACAATGCCAAATGAATGAATATAAATGGAAGTATTTAATGCTTCTGAGAATCAGGTTTAAATGTATCTCTGTCTGGGGACTTGAAAACAGGGGACATATTTTCAAATGATACCCTCAATACCTCTGTTCCTCCATCTGCAAGAAAGGAGCAATTACCTTCTTTGGAAAGGTGTTGTGAATCTTAATTTGGTAGTTGTTGTGCAGAAAGGTTTTAGATTCCCAAATGAAACATATGAAAGCTAAAGCTGTAAAAACCATTTTCAGCCACTTGTCTTTATTTAGCTGTGAAACTCCTTATTTTGTCATTTTTCCATACACATTTCTTATACTGCCCCTTCTCAGAAGGTCTGTTCATCCAATTAATGTCAGCAGCATAAAAATTTGCATCTAGCCTGCCCCCAACACCCAGTGTCTAGATTTCAGAGTGCTGGCAGGCATGGCAATATACATGAGTGAAGCACAAATGTGCCCCATCACTTCTAAATACACAGCTCACCTAGGACCAAACATTACTGGCAACTTGAAACATATCCTTCCTTGCCACCATGGGGCCAAGTTACCACTAAGGATAAAGGGAATTACTTCTGTTGAAAGCGTGGCTCTGGGGCTTGGTGTGACTGTGAACTCCCCTGCCCAGTGCCACCTTCACAGCACGGTCTGCAGGTGCAAGGATTGCAAGGGCAGCTTCAGTCCTAAACCAGGTTCAATCCTTCCCAAAGCTCTTGATGACCAACAGGAAAATAAGGTCATGGATTACACTGGCCATATTCTGCCTGCCATCAGATGCATACATGTAGTTCTGAGAGGGTGCTGGAAGGCTGGGTTTATGTTTGTAATAATTAATCTGTAAACCCACACTAATTTTCACCAGTGTTAAGGAAGGACAGACAGGGAGTAGAAATATCCTTGGGTAAATAAGAGGTCCAAATGAGAGAAAACAGACTGGGGTCTGAACCTTTAACAACTGGGGAAAAAGAAGAATTGTTTGAATGGAAAATAGGATAATAAAAATGCTCTGGCTCAGAGATGCAACATAATTTGAATCAGATAGCTGCTGATTTTTAAGGCATTAGTAATTAATGACCTTAATTTGCAGAATGTCATGTGGGCAATAAAGCAGTTTGAGGAGCTTTCAATTTTGTCTTTTAACAACTTGTTCCACCCCCAAACCTTTAAACAGTATAAATCAGCATCAAGGGAATGCAGAGATGCTTTCCATGTAGTCTGCAATGGAGGTATCCACCAGTAGATGAGAGGTCTATAAACTGTTCAGGACCTTCAGAGTCCATTAATAGTGTCTGTCAGGAAAGCAAACCCTGGGAATTCACCTGTATGTCTTATGTTAGTAAGGAAAAAGTCTTCAGACAGAGAGCAGTACCTCACTCTGCACAGCCCTCAAAGCAGGGTAGCAGGTGGCTGTGCAAACATCTCCTGCCCTGCCTCCATAAACTCTTCAGAGAAAAAAAACAGAAGACAACATGGACTTCTAACTGCAAACCCCACCCTTGCTGTTCTTGAATTATTTACTCTTGATCAGGCACAGTCTTAACTCTTCACTATATGGATGATGATAACAGGGCTTGTGAGCTCCGTTTCCCAATTGAAATATTTACTACTTTAGAGACTTCTTGTTGATGAGCTCTTCATTGATGGATAACAACTCAACAGCTTGCCGATTAAAAAATAGTTAAAACCATTTCAGCAATCAACCCTTAATCTAGAGTCTTTTTCTGCTTTCCCTCCTCCCAGTTCCTGTGGTTATATAATAGAATAGGCAATTATTTTCCTAAATTTTCCCTTCTGCTCTTTTCTAAAGGTAAGGGGGAGGAAAAAGAGGATAATGAGCTGCATCACTAAAGAGCTTATGTACAAAATCCTGTCAAAAGTACAGTGCAATTAGAAGTGTAAGGAGAAAATCAAAGATGCGTATCTTTAATCTTTGCCTGCTACAGCAAATGTAGATGCTAACTGCAAACACTGCAGTTTTACAAATCCCAAGCATGAACTCTGATTTTAAATGTTCTAGTGAAACTGCTAATCTAAAAAGCTGTTGCATATACTTTACCCAAACTACAACCAACATAAAATTTCCCTTTCCTACATTTCAGCCCCTCTAAACCCCTTAATTAAAAATTTAAAACTCTGGGACTATAAACATCAATTTTGAAACAGACTGGCACCTGGATTTAAGTCTGCAGAAGGTGAGCAGGGGTCAAATGTGCTTGGAGTGGGATGCATTAGGGCAGGAGGCCACAAATTTCATACCCTCTAATTTTTGCTACCTGATTTCTGAACAGACTTGGGCCAATGAGAACCTGAGGCTTAGAGAGAAAATACCATTGATGTGTTGATCTGTTTCTTAAAGATCATGCCATGCCAGTCAAAGATACCTGACTGGTATTGCTGGAACTGATCCCTTTTACTTACTGGCAAGCTGCAAGACAGCACAACATTTCTCACCTTGTTTACCAAAGTACCTCCAGGGGCTGACTTGAGAGAAGACTAAGGAAAATTCAAACAGCAATAGGTTTCAGTAGTGAGGATGACTAGCTGCTGTAACAACTTCCCAGTAGTTGATATTTAAGAAATGTCTTTAAGAAATGGGAAAATTCATAACTAGACTATAATGACTGGGATAGTATTATAGTAATAGTAAACTATGCTAGCATTAGTAATAAATGCTACATTGAGAAGTAATTTTTATTATGGGCTAAGTTTTTACAAGCAAAGCTGCATTTTTACCAGTACAGCTTATTCTGCTCCTGTGAGAGTTTTGCCTGTATGGCTGTGCCATGCTGCAGGCACATCAGGGAGCACCCTCTCCATCAGCCAGGAAGGCCAGCCTCCAACCTTCCCTGGGCAGCAGCCAGGGAGCTCCTTAGCAGGAGCGCTCAGCTTGGGTTCAGTGACTATATCTACTAGCTAGAAAATGTAACCTGTTGGCCAAAGAAGTGACCCTCCAACCCATTTTTAATCTCTCTCTGAAGGGATCCATCTGCCAAGGCATCCTCGTGAGCTGATGCCTGGTGGTAAACCCCCATTACCTGGCCACAGCATAGCCCTGCTCAGACCCCTCATGTCCTGCCACTGCCTGTCCCTGCTGTGAAGGCAGCTTTGACAAATCTTCATGCTTGCTGGGTCTGATTGCAAGTGCTGGTTTTTACAGGGCAGCAAGCTGCTGTTTTCGCCCCATTTTGTGTTCATGGCACTTCTACCTGAGGTCCCATCACCTACAAATGGGGAAGAAATCTGGCTTGCCAAATCTCCTACTGCTGGTAACAATGCATGAAAACAGAAAGAAACCACCTCAACGTGCAGAAGGTGGGTGGAATTTGCAGGAAAGTTATCATATGGAAAATTTTATCAGAAAACACTCTGGAGACTGAATCCAAAGGAGCAACCTCTGAGTGAAGCTGAAGTAGCATACACTGCAAAAAACAAAACAAAACAAAACTACCCCAAGAGCTGCAGGTGGGTTAATTCTTCAGATCACTGCTGCCTCTTCCTGAGAGAAATTCTGCTCATTAATGACCCTTTGAAAGATATGATTAAAACAGGTACCACTCCCCACATGGTATATATGTGCCTATTTGAGACTGGAAAATCACATTACAAATCTGTAGCATCGGCTTGACAAGCTGAGATTTGATGGAGGACTATGCTTCTCCATTTTAGATGTGTGCTACAATGGTTACTGGGAAAGAAGATTTTATGAAAATCAGGTAGAGAATGAGTTCTGTAACTGTATTTAAAGCAAATTAGAGGTTCGTTACTGAAAGCCTGATAATATATTTTATATTCCAACCAGTAACTGCTGCTTTTTTTAACACTGTTTTTATCAATACTTTTCTTGGCCTTTTTCCTTAACTGCGTTTTAAAGGGCATGGTAAAGCTTTTCAGAAGGTTCTAAATTGACAGCTTTGTGTTTTATCGTCTGTCCTTAGCACAGACATGACAGTGGTATTTCTCCAAGTCACCCAAAAAGATTGTCCAAAACTACCTTTATTTACAATAAGGAGTTCAAAAAAGCATTTCCTTTCTCAGACACCCAGTCAGTATGCAGAAGTTCTGCAGGGATGGTGATATAGTTTAGAGATCCAGTACACTATGATTGTAATTAACTTCAACCAACATAAGATTATGACTTGTTACTCAGTCTTACTTCAGACTAAGAAGGACAGGTAGAAGGTAGGGTAGAAGGACATTTTAATTCATGGGAAATACTATGGAGGTCTACTGAGAGAGCTTCAGTGTGATATTCAGCCCATGCTCCAGAGTCAGAAGAAGTTTAGTGACAAGAAAGGAAGCCTTGAAGCTTTGATGTCATCGACACTTAAACTGATGGACTGGAAGCCTCCTGGAAGTGCTGGTGCTCCCTGGAACAAAGAAGCTGTAGATAGAAAGAATGTGCAGAACTTGTGCAGCCTGGGATCTGCATGTACCACCCAAAGGTTCATCTGCATCAAAACCTCTGCCCTGGCAGTGCAGCTGCTCCATCACCTTCTGGGGAAACTGCCCCCTTCTTTGCACTCTGCTGAGCAAACTGCTGTGCAAACTTATGCCTCTGCTTTCTGTCTTTCTCAATTTCTCTATAAAATCTACTTTCCATCAGTAGGATGTTACCCTTCATTTTCTTCCCTGAGCTTACAACCAGATTATGTGTTGTTAAACATCTGCTGTATGTCAGAATGAGTGAAGCAATCCACCTGCATCTCCTTGTTACCTCTGAGGGTTTTGTGCAATACCTTGAGATTAAAGATTTTACAGAAATGGACAGCAAAATTATCTATGCCCATTCCATTGCCATTTAAAACCACTACTGGTGTATTCAGCTTAGAAACCAATACTAATAGGCCTAAAAAAATACCTACAGTTATAGTCAGCACCATTTGTAGAGTAAGAGCAGTAATAAAGCATCATTTTCTACACGTTCCTAGCACTGTAATGTGAAGAACCAGATCAGAAGCTAGTAAAGCAAGGGGCACAGTTATGATTTACTCATTGAGAAACTTCTGAGAAAGGAACAGCTGGGAAGGGAGTATTTTTGTGTCATCTGAAGGATGATACCTTCCACTAGGGCAGTGTCATCCATAAAGAGAGCAGCAGGATATCAGAGCTGGGTGCATAATAAATTGGAATATTTGAGTGAGTCTGAGCCCTTCTGAGACTGCAAGTGCTGGTAGCACTTTTCTTCTTACAAATGAGAAATTATGACTATTAACTGAGATGCACTGATGCACTCCAGAGCAGCCACAGATGGCTTGTTAATTGTTATTTTAGGTTAGAGGGAGGAAGAAGTATTGTATGATCTAAACAAAGACCAATACTCTATAATGCCACAAAACACACAGCAGCCAGAGATAACAATTTTCAATCAATATAATAGCGTAGAGTTCTTTGAAAAGAAAATTAACATTCTCCCTTTAATGTTATACATCTTTTTGTTTTTTTTGTACATAAATACAGTGGACACAAGCATATCTGACTTCACAGGCATTGTACCATTTTCTCCATGCATACCTACTGCTGACAGATCTGTTCTTGTTTCTGACATATGCAGTACATTCTATATATTGAAATAGCAGTGTCAATCTGATCTCACCCCATGACTGTACTTGTGTCAGGGAGTTTATATATAGGCATTTATAGAATTTCCAGTGCCAATCACTGATGCATTTCAGCACCTCAAAAACATTACTAAACATACCCTCACAGCAGCCGTGATCTGTAGGGGCAGGATATTCTATCCCCATTTTACAGGAGGGCAAGATGGAGATGGCATGCCTCACTTGAGGTCACATAGGGTAGCTATGGAGGAATGGATGTATAGATAAGTAATAAAAATTTGGTGTGAAAGACAATCTGCTCATTCAGGTTTATAGCTCTGAGACATCTTGGCCCTTCAGCATATCTCAGTTGTAACTTGACTGACCTTCTGTCCTGGTTCCCCTCTGCTTTTGAAGGCTTCTTCAATTGCCTCCCTCTAAGCTGTCTGTTTTGTATTTGAGCAATGGTTTAATACAATTTTAATACAATTTTCCTCAAAGAGAAACTAGTACTCTTCCTGAAAAGCCAACTCCTTCCATGTGAGTCCTACTGCACAGGACTTAAAAGGAGAAAGCCATTTGTGTTAATATGCTTTCTACATCTCTTTAACTGACTTGAAAAGTTTATCTGTACATAAAACTTGTCACGGTAAATTCTAGTCCCTGGCAGTCTCCCCAGGCTAGCACTAAGGCTTTCACAGGACATTTTTGGCTTCACGATAGCCTAAGTATCCTCTTTCTAACCTGAAGACATTGGACTTGGAATCTGTCACTAGTTCAGGACTGAATATTTCTTGTCCTGGGCTTCAGGCCAGTGTAGTTTAGGGAAAGCAAATCCACATTTGGGAAAATCAAGAAACCATTATTTGGCAGTTTCTTTTTCAAATGGTGGCTCTTTGATGCTCTTCAGAAATTTAAAATCTTGGAAGTGGTTTCTGAGGATGTGGAGTTATTGGGTGTTGTGCAGGTGAGGTAGCCAAAGGTCAAATTTTGGTCTATCACATGATGACTGTGACTATCTGCAACTTGGTTCAAACAATTTATCTCACAAACACTGACATTCTTTTTATGTCATTATCTCTTTATATTGTACATTCAAGCTCCTTCAGTACATAATTCTAAAGGATGTAATTTGAGTCTTTTAGCTCTCATATTACAGAGAGCAGCAGCAAACTAAAGCGAGCACATTCTCATTACTGCACCCAGTGATCTGCCTGCAATCAGGTCTGCATGACATGCATTGCCCTGCATCTTCTCAGCAGCGTGTGCTCCCCTGCGAGGCAGAGTTGCATATGGAGAGAGCTTCCTAAGCAACAATGCATGTGCCCCTGGCCAAACCACTCCACCAGCATCAGCTCCACATTCCCCAAGCCTGTGCCACAGCTCAGGGAGAAGCTGTGCAGCGGCAGCTGGACACTGGCAGCTACTGCTGAGTGACCTGATGGCTGGTGGTAAGCTGTGGCCAGACATCACAGCAGCTCTCAGCTCTGCAATTTGGCTTGCCTGACAGCTCCTGTGGCAGGAAAAAAACACTCCTGGTCTTGCACATCCTGAGGATGCCAGGACATGGCAGGGTCCAGAGGCACCACAAGAACAGTAAGACCTGGAGTAATGCGCTGTCGGCGGGTGAGTAAGGCACTACCATGTGCTGGGGTGCAGGGAAGAGAGGGTATGCAGTAGGGGTGTAGGGAAGGCAGGAGGCATGGGCTGGGGTCCTGCGTTTGTTGGGGGTCAGATAGGGCAGGGGGTATGGCTGGAAAACTTGTTGAGAGGAAAAATGAGTCTGTGCAGGAAGGCAGGGGAAGAAAGATAGAGGAGCAGCTTCCTCCTGCAGCTGAAGCGGCTTCTTCCTAAAGCTTCCTCCTTCCTGAAGCTGCTTCTCCTCTGCAAAGAAGGCACGCTGGGAAACAACTAGGGAACATCCTGAACTAAGGTCTTCTGTCACAAAAATACACTGACATTCCCTACTTGTTTTACCTGTGATACGACATACTTTAGGAGAATCATTCCACTTCAAATGCAATTACTTCTAACGGCTATTGTTCATGTTAAAACAATTGTTATTTTTGATTGGTAGTAAAAGCCTACACACCACAGTAAAGGCAGCAATGTTGGACACAAAGACATTACAAAATCTATAATCTGACCCTTTAAGACCTGACTCAAACCATCGGATTTGACTTATGAGACTAGTTACAATAGTGCTTCATGCAAAAAGCATTAGGTTAATGCTGGATCAGGCAAAGTTGCCAAACACACCCTAGCATAATTAATCAAGAATATTTCAAAAACAGATCGCCTCCAAGAGGTTATTGATTTCCTGTCATGACACGTTTTCCTTATGAGGTGCTACAATGCTATGTATCTGAGATGTGCTGGCATGTATTTTTCAGTGACTAAGCCTTGATCTATCTTCCTGGATCCCTGCCACTGGTGCATTGACATCTGCAACTACTCATGTTTGACAGTCTCATGCATGAGCTATGTGGCTTCCAACTTGGATGGGATTAGTAGAGGAGACTCTCTGAATACTTCAAATGTAATTGAAAGCAGATAAATACTAGGGTCCCAAGAGGCTGGTATACTTTTTACATATGGTATCACATTAAATAACACGTATACATGCTTAGACTGAGAAAAATCTCAGTGTTAAGCGTTATAGTATGCAAGAAAGTGTTCTCCCCTTGCTCTTCATTACATATGAATTCTGATAATGTCACATCTTTCTAAAATCAAAATATGCTGCATGGCTAATGTGTGGTTTAGACATTCATGAAAACGTACAAATTTAGGGAGAAGGGTGGGGGAAGAGGAATGCATTCAGAGACTGGCAGGTGTTTTGCCTTTCATCTATGCTTGAACTAAGGCATTCGTGTTTTCTGTGAATCATCCCTGCCAAGTGATGAGAGCTGAAGACAAACTATACATCACATAACTCAAGATTATACTGTACTAGTGTCAAATGAGAACTGATGTATTCTTTTAGAGCAAAATTCAACCATGTTCCTTACATAGAACACATTTCTATTTGCCTGTTTTTCTCAGTAAATGTGGATATTGATATCGTAATCTGTAAATGTATTTGTGTACATATTTACTGAATACTGTTAAAAAGAGGATGTAAATAAAACTGATGTTAACACTGCTGTGCAGAGTTTATATTTCAGATTTCCTTACTTTTTTAGACTTTGAACTCTGCAAACACAAGTAATCTTGCTTTAACACAGCTAATGCAGAGCTCGATAAATCTTCTAATGGGAAATGGCCTGATATTTCCTGTTATCAAATACCTGTTTGAGGACTGCAGTCATGAGCAATATATGAGCATCACAATAGGGTAGTGATACTGAACATATGCAGTATTAAAGTGCTCCAAGTCCACCAGGTTGCGATGGAGCTGTGATAGCCATAACAGTAAAGCTATGGGCTTCTCTGGGTTACCTTGAAGAGCCCAGACTGATTTTTTCTGTCCACCTTAACACTGATATGCCTGTCTCTGCTTCCCTAACAGCTCTGTCTTCAGCCAGGCTGATCTCTGAGCTATCACTGGCCTGTGCATTTTTAAAATTTCAGATATGAAAAAGAGCTGGAGATGATATAATAGTTCTACTTACCAAATGCTAGCACTTCTCCTGTTCAAGAAGGGAACAGAACTGTAAAATGTGTAAGCTCAGTGGTTCTGAGAGAGAAGTAGGTGAGCAGGAGGGTAGGAATAGGATGAATGGTCTCATTTATCATACTCTGGAGAACTACAGAGGAAGGAGGCCTTCTTACTCCGACTGCATTCCTGTCATGGAATGAAGTCCTCAGGTTCTTCTCCTCCATCCCTCCAGCAACAGAAACTGGTTGAGGTAGGAAATACTTAATGTAAGCTAGCCCTTGGCCTCCTACCCAGGACCCTGCTAAAGGTGGTCTGAAAAGTTCATCATTTTATTGATAATTCCAGTGTCATAATGCATTTTTCTGGTACTAGAAAATTTATCTGTATTTCCCTATCACCACAGGGATTCAAGACAGAATTCCTTTTCAACACCTGCTCACAAAGTCATACAATCAGTCAGCTGCAAAGTTTTGCCAAATATCCTTCAGCTGGTCTGATCTTCTTTGTGCTGGGACTGCGGTCACCCACAAATGCAAGTGGTTTATGACACTTTTTCTTTAAACATAAAAACCATCCTTTTTCACTGTGACAGTGATCCAACACTGAAAATGGTTGCCTACAGAGGTTGTGGAGTCTCCACTTTAGGTGGTATTCAACACCCGACTAGACACCATCCTAATCCACTAGCTCTTGTTAACCCTGCCTGAGCAGAGGGGTTGGACAAGACGATCTCCAGGGCTGTCTTCCCACCTCAGCAGCTCCGTGATTCTATGACCCTATGTCCCTAATTGCCTGGCTGCTACTGGCCTTTATATCCAGTCTTGTCAGTCCCCACTTCTCTTCTTCCATCTCCCCTCCCTGATCAAGGCTGGTTTGGCAAAAAGTTGCATTTTGTCCATAGTCAACCCCTCTGGTTCTCTGGGATGAGAGCAGAAAAGGAGAGCTAAAACATCCCAATCTGCGGTATTTCCACTCTGTTCACTTCAGAAGTCTCTCTTGTTCAGACTCCCAGAGTATTTTCTAAATAGCCCTGTAAATGTCACCATTTTGCAGCTGAGGAACAGAGAGACATGCAGTTTTCTCATTATTCCTGTCGTGTGTGAACGTGTGCTTGAGGTAAGAATTTGGAAATTCCTTTCAGGTGGGAATGGACTAAGCAGTAACTAGACACACTTCTTATGCACAGAAACTGTCTGGTTGGAAAACAGGTTTAAGATTACCAAGCCCAACCATTATCTAATTTTATCAACCATTACCTTAACTGTACCTAGTCCAATGCTTTAAACCACATTCCTAAGCACCACATCTGTATGTCTTTTAAACACCTCCAAGGATGGTGATTCAACCATCTTCCTGGAAAGCCTGTTCCAGTGTTTAATAATCCTTTCAGTGAAGAATTGTCCTCTAATACCAAATCTAAACTTCCCCTGGCACAACTTGAGACCATTTCTCATTTATGTTAGCTGTAACATTGTTCTCTTGCGACTAAAATACTCATAATGACTACAAGTGCAACAAGTGCAGTGCAAACCTTTATGAACAAGGAAGATCACTACAGATGTGTCACTGAAGAGGGATGACAGTGATTCTAAGCTGCCTAAGACTGTCTGATTGACAGAGGCCTTATACTGGAGAATGGCATCTGTTGGGAAGGGGAAAATGAACATTCAATTAAGAGCACTCCAATGCCACAGCAGCAATATTTTCCACTTGGGAGGGTGCAATATGAGTAATCTCATTAGTAAGAAAAACGACCAGAGAGCTGCCTCAAGTGTGTCTGGCCAGAGTGATGTGGAAGCCAGCATGGTGGGCTAGGTGGCAACAGGAAGACAAGCAAGAGAAGGAGACCTCTTGAAAACAGCCGGTTATCTGAGAAAGGGTGGTTAAGGCATCCAACTCCAAAACACAGACACCTCAGCTGCTCTGTCTGAAAAAGACTTGCTCAGATTTGGGTCTGCACCAAGTCAGGGTAACAAGGTATGAGGAATCCACAGTGGAGACAGCAAGAATAGCAGATACTCTCCCAGGCCTGAGAAGGATTAAATTAAGAGCACTGCAAAGCCATGCCAGAAGAAGAGACTTACTTGATACTGTTGATTTATTCATCATGGTCTTCCTCATGGTACTCCTTCCTGGTCCTGCTCCTACTTCCCTCTCCCCACACCAAGTAATGACACTTTTGCATTATGCTCTGGCTAGCAGTGACTCCAAGGCCCTTACAAGCACTTCTGATTAGGAACACCCACACGTGTACAGCACTTCTGCACGTTTCTAGATGGGGTCTTGTGCCAGTATTATTTTAATCCAGAATACTGAAGTGATCAGACTCAGCCTATTTGACTGTCAGTCAGTGCTGAGTAGAGAGGGTATATAATGTATGCCCATTCCAGAGTGTGCACTTAGGCCCTCTTGTTTGTCTTCTGCTGCTTCTGTAATGCATTTTTAGAGGGTTACTGAACTTTCTATTGGCACTTCTGCAGAAGATACCTGGCAGCAGACAGGTACTAGTTTTTTCATCACTTCCCCTATTGGCCCACCTTGTTGAGCAGTATTCTTTAGCTCTATAACCAACTTCTTAACGGTCTGAACAAAATTCAAAACATAAGGAAAACATAAAGAAAAGCTTACTGCACTGACAAAATGCCTAAGAGCAGCAGAACTACTATAAAAAAGACCTGAGACTAGATTATGCTTCTTAGATAAATCCTAAACTTAACAGATTATCTGTAGTACATTCTCTAGTGCATGACACTGCTTTCTCGTCTTGGGAATATCAGTTGCCATTTTGTCATTTCACTGCAAAAAAAAAGAGCAAACCAACGCCCCTGACTTTTATACACGGAGACAAAAAGTACTTGAGATGCCCTAGACAATTCACAGTCCCTATGGGATCAGCAGGGATTACGCGAGTGTAATTCCTCATGATAGTTTATAACATTAGTATTAATTAAAATAATTTCTGACTGTCAGTATACTTGAAAAAAAATACAGTTAAGCCTTACAATATTTGTGTGACATGGGGGAAAAAATAAAAGTCTTTTATCAGAAGAAATGATAACGCTCAGAAAGAAAGAGAAAGCATCTTGTCTAAATGAAGGCGATAGGCAGTCAGTGATGGATAATGTACTGGAACACAGGGGGTGGCAATGCATTTTACTGGGCTCAGCCCACCTCACCACATTACTCCCTTGTCAGGAGGTCGAAGCTGGAAGTTCACACATGCAAAGTCCATGGCAACTTAAGGGCCTGAATACACTGACCTCAAACATTCATGGCAGTGAATAAAATCACGTGAATAAAATGTGAAATCAAGTGATAAAATCACGTGAATAATATCCAGTAGTTTAGGCCCCCAATCAAAGCAGATTATTTCAAAACTTTTTATTAAATGTGAGCCCATCTACCTCTCTAAATGTCAACGTAGATTGCTAGAGGAAACACAAAAAGGTCAGAAGAATACTTGGGCTGTTGCCTATAAAATTTATTCTTGTGCTGACCCCTCTCTGCTGGTGAAAGCAGAGAGCAACTGCAGGCTTAAAACTAATGGACTTCAGCTTCAGGGCAGCTTTAGAAAGGGTCCATGAATGTGAGCCCAGGCTTAGCAGCATGCATCCCAGTGACTCATATAGTTGAGATTCAAAGATTCATGGCATGCCTGAAGCTACGCATATCTTGGGAAGCAGAAAGGATGTAGAAGTAGTCAAGGGAGCCAGGAACATTACAGGAAATAGTTCCTGTACCATTTCAAATCTCCCCTTCCCAGAAAAAGTTACAATACATTTAAGAATAACCACAAGTCTACAGAACCTAACAGAAACTGTATTTTGGTGTCCTCCTCCAGACTGTTTTCAGGTGGGATCTAAAGGGCCAAAGTTACTCTGTCAAGGTTACTATATGACCTCATGTTGGCTAAGGACATACTGAAAACCAGGATGTACATCAACCAGACTCCAGCACTCCTGTAAAGCAAGGAACCTTTGTCCATGTTTTAAAGAGAACTGAGTTATCAAAACTGTTAATTATCTGCACATGGTACATAAATGACAGTACTAAGAACTGTGCTTTGACCCTTCAGGAAACCTTTTCTACTGATCCTCCTCCTCCACTGGTAGCTGAGACACGAGCTTCTTCCCTATGGCAGAAAGTTCTCTCTCTGTGCAGGGGACAATGGGGTGGGACAGGAACACTCTCTCAGCTGAGCCCTGCTGCACAGCTGGGTGCTGGTAACTGAGGGCATAATGCTGCAACAGCTTATTTTTGGTCCCTGTACTTTACAGATGACTTTTTTGTCCTGAAAGTGGAGAGGTCTCTGCATCTTGGAGAGGTCAATAGCTCCTCCTCTCCAGTAAATCCTTGACCAAGAGTTGGGAATTGCAGATAGGGTATACATAGAAACATAGATTCATAGAACAGTTTGGCTTAGAAGGGACCTTAAAGATCATCTAGTTTCATCTACCCAATTAATTCAATTATCAATATCTGTTTTTGTGGGGGGAGAGTTAATAAAAAAAATCTTTTATTTTTGAGAAATGAAAGCAATGTGGATTTATGCTTTCCTTTTTTATCTTTAAAGAAAACAAATCCAGTTTTTCCCCTTAAAAATAAAAAAAATTGAAGCATTATTTGATTTGATGTAAAAAGCCATTTTTTATTAAAATGTAGTCTGAATTTAGTACGGGACCAATTCTGGTGGTAAAAAGTGTCTCAATGCCTACTTGAAATTCCTTTGTGAAAAACAGATTCAGCTAGTGGGACTGAAATGTAGTTGAATCAGGGGAAAATATTTGGAAGATCTTGTTAAAAGTAATTTTTCATCAAGGACATTAGCACTCCATTTATCAAAGCATTCAGAAGGCTCCTTAATTCTGCTGCACTCACTATTAATGCTTCTGCCTATGTTGGGACAGTAATAATTTCCCATTTAATAGGAAGACACATTCTTTCATTTTTGGGTGAGGATTTGCAAATGGCAGCCTATTCATTCATTTATCAATTCCAGATGTATTTAATGGTCTTTCAAACTGAAAGTAGGGAAACAAAAATTAGATTAATTGTAATATGGCAACAGTCTTTGTACATTATATTATGCTTTCTGCTCTCTAAGGACTCCTAAATCACTTCAGCTACCACTTTGGTGCCGTGTTTGCATTGTGACAATACAGTGAGAACTTTGGTGCTTTCAGCCTCACTGCCTGGATGCTGCTCTGCTGCTCCATTCTCTCCCCACTTGTGCTGCATGGTGTGAAGATAGGTGGTATCAGGGGCTTTGTCAGTGGGTATCCTGTCCAGCTTTTGGTACTGAAGAAATTCCCTGATCTGCCCCATCTTTCTTCTTTATGCTCTGTTCCACAAGACTCAAGAGAAGCTTCTGCTTCACTCAGCCTCAGTGAGAGTCAGCCTTTCTAGAGACTGTGCAGCTATGAAGTCCTCCAAGAGGATAGCTCAGGGAAACTGGAGAACAAGCATTCTTGATTAAGGATGCTGAAGTTTGAAATGTGAAGTGGGAGAAAAGTAAATGAACCACATAACTGGTATTTTTAACACAGTGAAAGGCAGCAGTTTCCCAGTCTTGCAAGGACGGGAAGAAGGAAGCAGTGGCAAAACCAAAACCAACTGAGCACACAGAGCCGAGGGAAAAAAAAAAAGAGGGAGAGGCGAAGTGCAGAAGCCACTAGAGACAATGCTTGGCACATCACAAGTGCCAATTCTTTCTCTTAATATGGCACATTTATTTATATTTCTTGCTTACTTCTCAATGAGAGATGGGCAACTTACCTTGCAGGCAAAAGCCTACAGATAGACATAACAGAGCAGATGGAGAACATATGAGTCAAAGCACACTTTGTAAACAGACATTACAGAAGAGGATAGGTGGAAGAAGGCTATTTTTTAAGAACCGCTTTAAACATTTCCTTATGCATTTCCAAAGCCTATTCCTTTAGCATAAGGAAACAGACCTAAGGAACTGAAAAATACTTGTTTTACTGATGGCTTTGGTAGAGATGTAAGTTTTAGGAATCCAAACTGTAAGATGAAATCTCTGCACTGATAATCATATTTATGTAGGATGTATGTTATCTTAGCCTGGAGGCTGGCAAAGGCTGAATATGTAACATACGAGATATATATTTCAAAGAGAAGACACACAGCTTTCTAGCGTTTTCTAATTTCCGTTTCAGCTCTTCATTCTTAGTCTCACAGAATCACAGAATGTTTAGGTTGGAAGAGACCTCCAAGATCATCCAGTCCAACCTTTGACCAACACCACAGTCAACTACTAAACCGTGTCCTTAAGGACCAGGTCCAAATGCCTCTTAAATGCCTCCAGGGATGGTGACTCCACAACTGTCCTGGGCCATTCCAATGCCTGCCAGCCCTCTCAGTGAAAAAACGTTTCCTAACATCCAGCCTAAATCTCTCCTGGTGCAGTTTCCATCCATTCCCTCTGGTCCCATCACAGTTCACTAAGGAGAAGAGGCTGTTTCCCTCCTCACTCCAGCCTCCCTTGAGGCAGTTAAAGAGAGCAATGAGGTCTCCTCTCAGCCTCCCCTTCTCTTTTTAAGAAAAATTGAAAGATGAGGAAAATCTCTGGATATCACTTTTTTTTTCTGTCATAAAAAAGGGACAGCCATAAGGAGATGGATAAAACGGGAGAGAGAAAAACCATAATTGTAAAAATCCGAACAACTGAAGTTTAAGTTTTGATCAAAACAATGATTTAAACAACAATGAAGAAAAAAAATGGTTCTAGCTAAAGGCAAAGATTTCTTTTTTGTTGGAAATGACTTTTAATATATCTATTCAGCCTTTGATATCTTCCATCTATAAAGTACAAAATTTTAAAATTCATCACATTACATAATGCATGTATATATCTCATTTATGTACATTTGTCGATATATATATATTTTGTATAAAGAAAGCTCCTCCCATTTTAAACCTAAGATATCAGCAATCTTAAATGTCATGCACCTGCAAAATAACATACATGCTTTTTTTCACTATAAGCATGCATGTTTAAGAGCTATATGGATCTTCTTTAGTTCCTGATAAAGAACTCTGGTTTCTAGAAGCACACCACCCTTAAAAGAAATCTGCTCTGAGTTTTTATTAAAGACTTCATGCAACCACCCAGTAAACATATATGTCTCCTGGCAGGTCAGTTATTTTCAAGGTTTGTGCCCAAAGATTAAGTCCTCTAAGGTTCACTTTCTTTTCTCTCTTCACTCCTCATCATATTTGAATTCTAATGGTTGCTCGCTGAATGAATGACTTAAGAGGCAATGTTGCTATATTTTACTTGCCTAAAGAATGGCCTGTTTTATTTCCCTCAAACCTGTGCTGCCCCAATATCAAATTGCATTTGATAGTCAGATGACTCTGACATACAAATGGAAATTGTGTTGCCACTTCTGTGTCAAAAATAATCTTTATCACAGTGACTGGATAACCTAAAACCACTTAGATAACCTTGGTACAGTTTAGATATACAGGAGAATTTAACATAACCAGTGATTTTGCCAAATGTTGTTTTTTAACACTTCCTCCTATGAAACCACTTTTTTTATTCATCTCACTAACCATTCATAGATGAATGGTAATTGCTGAATGTCTTAGAAAAAACACCTTGAAAATGTCATTCAAAACAATTTTTCAGCAGCATGAGAGGCTAGGAGGTAATTCACACATCTTTTATAATAAAATTCTATAAGAGGTAGTGTAGTCATCTGCCTTCCCACCACCCCCTCTGAAAGTACAAAATTATACATTTACTCTGATTTAGTGCAGCCAAATGTACCAGGCAGAGAAAAACACTGAAGACAGACTATGCTATTAAGACTACTAAACTATGAGAAAAGATACTTCCCTTATTGCCCCCGAACTGACCATCCGCAGATGGAGAACATATGAGTCAAAGCACACTTTGTAAACAGACATTACAGAAGAGGATAGGTGGAAGAATGCTATTGTTTAAGAACTGCTTTAAACATTTGCTTATGCATTTCCAAAGCCTATTCCTTTAGCATATGGAAACAGACCTAAGGAACTGAAAAATACTTGTTTTACTGATGGCTTTGGTAGAGATGTAAGTTTTAGGAATCCAAACCGTTCCACTCCAACTCAGCAAAATCATGGGAGAAGAATTCTGCAAGGTTGAATTTCCCTCCTATAAAGAGCAATAGAGCCATGGCCAACAGCTCCAGAAGCATTCAAGCCCAGAATGTGGAACACTGCTGCTCTCTAATGAGAAGAGCCCAGAACCCCACTTTGGTCTCCTAAATATCAGCTACTTATTAAGATCCATAGAGTCCTTCTTCCTGATGTGGGGCTTACACCTTAGGAATTCATCGAACCTCTCTTGATCCTCACATGTCAAGACAGCATTATTCCAGCATTTCCTCATACCCAAATCTGTCCTGACTGTAAAATCAGGAGAAACTCAGGCCTCAAAGCTGGGACAATGGTACTGGAGACCCTACAGCTAAAATACGGTTTCATCCTTTCAAAAGGCAGCTGGTGAATGAGCAGGAAGCAGTACATGCCACAAGATCCTTTCCCTATCTGGCACCTGAGATAAGTTTCTGGTGTTGGCACTATGTCTCCAAGTACCCTAAACTAAAGCAACAGCAAATTTGAACTTTGGCTGAGGAACGTATGAAACAACCAAACCCAAACTATCTCTTTTCAAAGTCTTGCTGCATTACTGATAGTAGGTGTAAAAAAGCATGAGCACTGCTTTTACTAGGCTAATCTCCATGAGGTATTCTATGGACGCAGACGAAGTCAAAAGAATAAAAAAAAAAGTCAGGCAAATATTGCCTCTTTCCTCTAATCAGACATGCAGACCAGGCATCTTCCTGTAAGTCAGATTCTTTCAGGCAAAATCTCTGATAAATCTTACAGCTAAGGGCAAGCCCACTTTTTAGCACGACATTTGAACCTAAGCTTATTGCTTCTGGTGACTTCATATGAAGGATGCTGGCACCACACAGTCAAGGACACCGTAGCTCAAACTCCTCTCAAGGTGGAAGCAACATATCTCTCTTGCATCTGACGTACAGAACTGCATGTACTTGCCATAAGCCTCAGCCTTACAAGGCTGCTGGGAAGGTTGGAAATACTCTGCTGTATGCAGCTCTCTTGGTCGGAACAGTTTGATGCTCTGTCAGTGTGACCAGTGCCTTAGACAGGGAAAGATTTCTCCTCCCTTCCATCACATGTGGAAGCAACAAAGCTGACTTGCAGTCCAAAAAAAAAAAAAAAATCCCAACTTGTTTCAATTCTTGTTTTTCGATATGTTCTTGGACAATTCCCCAGTCTCCATCATGGGGCTGAGGATCTCGTCTCATGTTGACCTGGTAACACAACCTCTTTCCCACAGCTCATCTGTGAGCACTGCTGAGCATGACCATTGCTTCATGTAGCACTTCTCACGTGGTGGAAGATGTACTTCAAGAGAGAAGGGAAGCTTCTACAGTACATCTTATGGGCTCCTGCAGGGTCAAACAGGTCCCTTAGGCAGGTCAAGGGAGCTTCAGAGACTGCCCAGTCTGAAAGTATGATGTATCAGAAATAATTTTTAAAGCAAATTCCTCATATTTACAGGTTTAGACCTTCCTATTTTTAAAGTGGTTGAAGATGTACCCTCCCTGCCCTGCTCCTTAGCAGCACTGCAGCTATTGAACTGTTCATGTGTTGTCTGTCTGTCCCATTGGAGAACATTTCCTGCTAAAAGAATTTTTGGCACAGCAGCTCCACTCTGCACAGAGAGCAGAAAGACGATGTGCAGATTAGCAATCGATTTTCTGAGAAGTACCCTACAAATCAGGTCTCCTCTCTGTTTGCCTTCAGATTTTTGCTGGAGCCTCTATAATTAATTTAAACAGATACAAGCACTTCTCCTCCTCTCCTTTTTGATGCGAGCTGTTCCAACAGACTGTGCAGAGAAGCTGCAGCAATTTCAAAGGCTTCCGCTCCTTGTGCAGAAGGGAGCAGCTGCAGCAATAGCTCTTTGAAGAGGAAATGGCACCCAACGGGACTGCCAGGCAGCTCTGAGCTGAGCTCAAACAGCCCCCAACGTCCTTGGGAGCATCTGAGGACATCAGAAGAGGAAAGATCTAGGTTGGGAGAAGCCTAAAGAATTAATTTAAAAGCCTTCCCTCCCATCCCTGGAGCTTTCTTCTGTGCAAGAAGCAGGGTCTGACAGGAAGAGTCTTTCTCATATTTAGCTCAGATGAGCCTACTTGTATTGAAAGGCTAAAGACAAGGGGTACTGGCATTCCCACTTTATTTATTAAACTGTAAGTGTATAAATACTTCTACAAACACAAATGTATCTATAAAAAATGTGTATTCCTGTACATTATTAAAATGTTACTGTGTATCTATCAAAATAAACAACTATACTGCCATATCTCAAAATGAATATAAACAATTCACAGTGTTTTGTGCATGTTTAACTAGTTACTTGATGGACTCACATCACTTATTTCAGTGAAACTGTCTTTTTTATGATTATCAGCAAATATATTCTTCTGTTATTTACAACATTGCATACACTTTCCTACTAATCTATTTAAGAGATCTATAGCAAATTCAATAGACAAAATAAAGAAATATTTGATTTTGTGCATGGGTATGTACACACCTATGGCCCCAAAGTGCATAACATCAGCAACATGGGCCTGAACATCATAATTGGTGGAAATTTTTAGTGCTGATTTAACAAGCCTCAGTCTGAACAGGAACGTGCCCTGTGATGCCCTAAGTCCTGTGTCACTCCTGCAGGACTACCACAACTGAGGGGTAGTTCAAGAAGCAGACAATTTTTAGTGTATTAGACCAAATGCACATTCTCCTCTGAAAACTCTATGCTTCCTTAATTACTTATGTATAAATAGATGCCATGTAACCAACATGATGCCTAGAAAAAGAACTGACACAACACATCCTGCAAATGCCTCTTCTTTGTCAGATCACTCTAATTATACACCCAGCACATCAAATTTCTTCATCTTTGTCCTCCTAACTGTCAAATTCTGCCTTTTCTCATCAATTTCACACTGCTCCTTTCTCTTCTATTTTGAATTTTGCTTTTGGAAGAATTTAAGTCCATGGACACGCGAGGCAGTACATAGACCTACTGTGTGTGCTTATTTATACCCACACTTCTGCTTATCCACTGGTAGGGATGTGTAAAGTCTTTTTTCTAACATCGTGCTGAGCTTGTCAGGACAACCCCACAGCCTGGCAGAAACAATTTTGCTCTACCAATGGTTTGCTTTAGTATTAACATTATGCCCCATTGTTTTGATATTGCCCAGCAATTTATGGTAAGTCATTGTACTGTGACTATTTTATTATACATTGCATTTATTATACATTGCAATGAACAGACTGATGAACTTCAAAAAATACTTCACTTTTCCTAGTCATATAGGCTACTTAACTTAGTTACTAGATGATCCGGAAAAATAATACAGGGAACTGAGATGAGATTTGTGGAATAATTCTCATTTGCACTTTTCTCTAAAGTGCAAGGTTTGCTGATATGCCTTGGCACCTTACATGTTAGTTATATTTTTTATGTCTGATGGGGTCAGTTGCTGAGAGACAAAAATTCCACAACCAGTTTATACTTCCGACAGCAAAATTAAAATGCAGAGCAGGAAATAAGCTGAAATGATCTCTTGAATGGAATATAAACATTCTGCTTAATTAGGTCACTAAGCATATGTTTATTTACTTGGATATTTTTTCTCTGGCATTTCACGTCTGGGTAAAACAACTACCTCGATGGAGACTGTGGAATTCCCATGGCAGATAACATGAAGTCAGTAATTTTAGGGCCAGAAAAGTATGTTTATTAGCACTATTTCAAGTACTTCATAACGAAGAGAGCTAGAGTGCAACATCAATACATCACCAGTGACTTCTGTGTCAGGTTGGTGCCCATACAAAGGACAGGAGAGCCATCAGAGAGTTAATTATAGTTCTCTGAATTCCTGCTTGTCCCTAATTTACCTTCTTAGTTGTCTGCAATGCAGAGAAGGGTTTGTGAGCTAGTAATGCCTATTCCATACATATGGAAAATCTTCTCATGTTGCAAACCAAGAAGCACAGGCAATACATTCATCTCAACTGCCATATAATATTTTTTGAAGGGCTGGGGAGGAGAACCTTGGAAGTCTTACACTGTTCCCAAAAATCAGGCCAGTGACTTAAAAAATAACTACAGCTTTTAAAGGATTCAGCACACATGATCTAAAGAGAAATAGCACCAGCAGTTTGGAGTGCTGGTCTGAGTTCAGAGTGACCTTCTCCCTAAAGCTGACTGGAAGCAAATTGAGTTCCTCATGTTATTTCAGCTGAACGAACTCCCACCAGTTCACTGTACCCTATAAGCATGAAAGCCACCTCTCAGCTTCTCCGTGTTGGCACACTGGGCCTAGAAATCCATGGATAAGTTGTGCACAAGTTATCTAAAGTATAGCCTGTACTTTAAGAGGTGAAAAAGCATATTCATAGCCATTTGCTAATGCTGAGGCTGAAGACAGAAATACTGAATCCTGGGATTCACAGGAATACCCAGTCCCAGAAATCCTAAGCCCAACCCTTTCTGCATTTAACCTTGTCATTATTCTGTTCACAGGCTTCAATCCTCACCTCCTTTTTGACTCTTCTCTTTGACCTCCCTCTCTACTGCCCTTTGCTTGCTTGCCAAGTACATAGATCCCCTGGCCAACCTTTACCTCCCCACTCAACTCACAGGGGACACCAGATCCAGTAGTTAACAATCTCTCAGTGCTGCATTCTCATGCACCTGCTTCCATCAGATTGTTTCTTTCCTCCACACTCACAAGGCACCATCACAAGGGAAAGGTAAGGATATGGAAGAGCTAGGCTTACAATAACTCAAAAGACATATATTGCTACATGTCCATTTCTAAAAATCTTAGATTTTGTCTCCTATGCTTAAGTCTGACTTCCCCAAGGAATATGGAACCAACACTCTGGTATGACTCAGTGCCACAAAGGTATGAAATGATCTGAGCTCTTCCTGTGAAAGGGTGTATTTTGCACAAGGTTCACAAGGAAGTCATTTAAGATTGAATGTTGATATTTGATTTGTCCTAGGCAACAAGACTATCTGCCTGGGCAGCTGAATCTGTATGTTGCAACAAACCTGAAAATTATTTCTGTAGAAAAGCATGCTATTTTTAAATTCTGTAGATGTATTTGGTCTCTGCTATTCTGAGATGCTAGCAGGTAAACTGATTGTGGAGACAAAAAGGGAGAGAAAATGCACTGTTAAATCAAGAATACCATTGGTCACCTTGGAAAAAAGAAAATATGAGAAATCCGAGTTGCTTAATACAAGACCTTAAGCCAAATCACTGAAAGGCATACCTGTACAGACCCATTCAGTCCTTGCAGTTCCTGTATGACCTCAGAAATCCCCAGCAAAGTAATCAAAAATCACGGTTGCCCTTCCAGCTCCAGGAATAAACATGTTCAGTCCTTCTGAGGATAGGGTACATATGCAACTATATCCTCACTATAAGGCTGGGGTAACATTACCTCTACCATACCGATGGAACCAGTTTCTCACTTTTAAAAAGGCTGCCCAGAGTCTAGGGCAATAGGACTTCAGAAGCTTACACGCCTTTGCCAAAACTGAGTGCCTTGTTCTAAGGATGAAGGTGTTGGAATATGGTTTGTTATCATCCAGTTTTTACACATGGCTGATCTGTGGTTTCCCAAGTTCCCACCTGAAAACAATGAGGTAGGAATGTAAATCCTCACCTGGAAAATTTCAGGCTACACTTTTTTTTTTTTGGCGAAGTTAGAAGTAATGGAAATGGTTAGGCAAACTTAACTATAAGCATTTTTACATATAAAAATTACTTTTACAAAAAGAGGCATCAAACTGCAATCCTCTTGCCCACATCCCATTTTCTTCATCATCCATCTATGCATTATTTTTCTTTTTTTTCTCCTTTTTTAAGAGTACAAGCTGTTTGGAACATGTATCTACCCTTCTTGTCTTCTAAGGTCCAAGCACATTTATGGTAGTGCATTAAAAATCCAAGCAATTTCTATTTCTGTTTGCATTACAGGCCCAAGCTACAATGAGACTCCAGGAAAACCTTCTGTGATGGGTGCAGTACAGACAAATCAGAACCAGGCATTCTAAAGACAGCAGATCTCTGTCCCTCCCCTCTGCCCCCCCCCAAGATCCCTCCTTTTATGGGCCTGTTGTTGAAAGCAGGATGTGACTTTTGGAAGACAGTGTCCACTGTTCCCCCCAGATCCCAGTTCCAGGACACAGCTTTAAGGACAGGCGTGTTTTTCACAAATAGCCAGTATTTTCTGGATGGAGTACCTCTGCAGTTGTTCCTTCACTATCATTCTCATGTCATCCCCTGGGATGGGTTTCTTCTGATTTCTCAATACCGACTATTTGCACCTGGACAGGAATGATAGGGTGTTGGCAGAGACACTGAGCAGGCAAGAGGAGAGGGGAGAAACCTTGCCAGCCTTTGTGTGTGCAATTGCTGAGTCAGTCCGACAGCCTCAGATATCCCCACCCCCACAAACACAGGTGCAGATCACCATATAAAAGTAATCTTAATTTGGCTGCTGCCCAAATTCCACATTCTTCTTGGACTCGTTTTCCCACATGACCTCATCTCCTATGCCCTCTTGGCAGAAAGCCAGGCAGGCAACGTGCAGTTTATTCTCCAAACATCCAGGAGTTGTTGTGGAAGTGGGAAGGAGATGGGAGTCTGATAAGAAGAGGAAGAGCAAATCAGCATGCCTGAGGCCGGGCCTTTGACCCCCAGGCTTCCCCCACACCCGCTGCAGTCGGGGAGCCAGATCCTCAGAGGTACCAGGATGCCTCTGTGTCCTTCCTCTCCAGCAGTCACACAGGGGCTGCAGGACATTCTCCATGCAAAGCATTCTGCTCTGCCCAGAGCCCCGCAGAGCCACTCTGCTCCCCTCTAGGACAGGATCAGAGGCTGCTTGGTGGTATCAGGATGCTGCTGTAGGAGAATTAAGCTGCCCCAAACCACCCTTGGCTGCTGAGGGAACCAGCCAGGGCCCTGCCCTGCTACATACTCAGCTCCGGGAAGCTGAGGACTGAGATGCAGCTCAGTGAACAACTTCAGCTTGTGGCCTAAGGGCTAATTCCTGAACCCCATCTCAACAAGAGTTAATACTGAGTACAGCTACAGCATATGGAGGTTGCAGATCTATCCAAACACAACACCTGAAGAATAAGAAAGTTAAGTTTAACCCGAGCAACCCTTAACTATGCTCTTGACTATGGAGCAGTTTTCCTACAGGGAAAACTTCCATTGGTCTCCAAAAGAAGAGCAAACCCTTTCTTCTAATCTCAGCAAAGCAATCAGCAAGACTACACATTCCTCATTTGCCAGAGAGACTAATAAAACTAAAGCCAGTGGCAGTGCCTAAAGGCTGTTTCAATATGGTATTTCAGTTACCAAAATGAAGCCACTTTGCCTGCCCAGCTAACAAACCTTATTAACTGATGTGGTTTGGGGGCACTCTTTCTTTTCCTCTCTTCACTGATTTTTCAAAGAAAAGTGTAATAAATGTTTTGTTTTGGGTTTGACTACAGTAAAGCAGAGATAAAACCTGGAGTACTTCAGGTAGCAAGAGTATGAGGAATTCACAGTCTCAATAAGGAAAGTGGACTAGAAACCGTGACACAACTTCGCTCTAGGGATTATTGCCTCAGCTGCTATAATTTGGTAAAAGAAAATCAAAATCTGCAGCATTCAGATGTGTATCATATATCAAGATGCACATCTAGTAACCACCCATTCCCTTGTCTAATGTTTAGTATAACCCGTGTGTTAGGGCAAAAAATAAAAACCGGAGCAGTAGGCAGGAGAATGATACCACCACTGGGAGCCTCCTGCTGTTGGAGGCTGTATCAAAGGGAACATTGACTCTCAGCATGGCTGAGCTTCAAATTTGCCCTAAATATGGTGCAATTGGCTGAGAAGAGCTGGGAAAACAGGGTGAGAAAGCTCGTCCCTGGATAACTATCAACATAAATGCTACCTTCCTTTTTGCTGGGATCTCACACAGGCTGATCATAAAGGCAACACTAATAAATTCTACCAAGAGTTAGCTACAGCACATGCCAAGCTCAAGCAAGACTGCTAATAAAAAGCAGGAGCTGTGGCCTCGCAGAGTGGGGCAGAGCACAGAGCAGCACACAGGTGTCTGCACAGGCACCATGGAGCTCCTGGTGGGAAGGGAAAAATGAATTGCACAAGTAATTCCATTTTTAACAAGTTGCTAAGAGGCAATCTGTGCCTATTTAAATCTGAAACATGTAAGCAGCGGAAAAAGAAAGAGAAGGGTGGGAAAGGTTAGCATAGCCCATTAAATTTCCTGGACTGTCTGGGGAGGAATCCTGTTTGGCATCCGAATATGCTGAAGGAAGCACTTTTGACGTTCTGTCTACACCTTTAGCCTCCTTTCAGGCTATGATTGTATGTCAGAGACCTTCTTCCCATGACAGCCATGAAGTTGCTTTGCAATCTTTGCCAGCTCCTAGGTAGAAAGTAAGTGGGAAGCTTTACTCATTTTGTCAGTCTTCCCATGGTTGCAAGCTCCATACAAAGATCCTATGGACATGCTCTAACACACGAGCCCTGAGCTAGGCTTTAGGCTGAAGTCACATTGTGAACTTGAGAGAAGGGACGTGTGTTGGAAGGAAGAAATAACAGGGGACGGACACCAGAAGAGGCAACAATGGGATGGAAAGATGGAGATCCATAGGAAACTTGCCCTTATCAGAAATGAAGAACAGAAAATTCTTGACTTGACACCCTACATGAAACAGTGCTAGACAACATGCTATTAGCAACTTTGGAGGTGTGCATGATCAGAGTAGCAGGGAAGAAGGAACATCCTGAAACTGAATCACTATCCCTGTAACAGACAGCTAATTACTTTTTTTTTGTTTTAAAAGCTGGAAGAGATCATTGATCATTTGAGCATGTGTCAACACAATTGAAAACAAGTAAGGAGAAACCTAGCTTACAAGTACCATCAAGCCATGTTTGGAATTACTTGTTTTTATTAGAATTTTTTTAGAAAGAGCATTTATAAAAATCTAAATATAGATCTGTGGCTCCATATGTACAGTAAGTAGAACATTTGGTTGCACTGTGGTCATCTCAGTGGTATTAACCTTCAGCCTCATGATCATTATTTATAACATCACTTGCTTTGTGAAGTACCAGGTCACAGTCATCGAAAATCCCAGTTATTTCACGTCAGTACTAAAATTTCAATCAGTCTTTAAGAATGGAAAAAAAGGAGAAATTAAGTCACCCAGACAGACAGAATAGATTCTGTGGGAACATAAAAAAGGGCAAGTAGATCATGTCAACAAAAATTTCAGCTATAATATGTTGAAGTGTGAATAAAAGCTCTTGTGCCATGCTTCACAAAGGAACACACACAACGGCTTGACCGTGTAAGCTTTTACACAACCTGTGGACCTGCAAACAGCAAAGTAATTCCATAAGTGAACATTAATGATCTCAGATAGTAAAATTCAGCCTTGCTTCCACTTTTACAAGTTGTAGAAGTCTAAATTCTTATTAGGCAGCAAGAATATGGGGCAAGGATCATCCTCTACTGTGTGCTTTGTACAGTGCCAGGCACAAGAGGGTGGAGCACTCTTAGCTGCTACACAATATAAATAATAGTGATTCATCTTTCTGATGCCTCACTATTAGTTTGATTACCTGGCTTGATTCCCTTGAGTTCCGTAATGGCTTCCGTGGGCTGTCAGAAACCTTATTTCCTCAAGCTGTTTATATTGGTGAAAGAACACCCAACACACCTGTCTTCTGAGAGGATGGGTTTGAGGCAGAACACAACACAGCCTCTCCTCTTCATGCCAGCGAATGCCGGTTTGCCTGAGCTGCTCCTGAGCTGATAAGCAAGAGTAGGGAATCCAAGCTCCATACCTGTAGCCAAGAGCAGCTTATCTGTAGCTATGGTGAGAGACACGTTTTGGATGCAAGGAATGCTTCACATTGTGCTACTCTTTTGCACCCCTGAAAGGGACTTAGAGGTTCAGTCTGTTCCCTGAGCACACAGGGGTGTGTGCAGGAAGCGGGTCTTGGTGTCCCCAATCCACTCTAAAGTGTGTCCTTGGCTCACTTGCTGGCACAGCAATTCTGGGGAAGCAGATATTTTTTCATTTTAATAAAGCCTTGTCTCTGTTAATACACTCTGTTCACATCCTCATCAAGATCCAGATTCTCACTCTGTCTTGGACTCCAAATTTCTGAGACATTTAGAAAAAAATGTAGTGCTTTGTTACTCCAGCCATATTCATCTAGCATTTTTTATTTTACAATGACCCATACATTCTCTTATTTCTTTATAAGTCCTGTCAAAGTTTAATCAACCCACTATCTCTACCTGGCCTCTCCTTACACGGGTTTAGGTATTGTGCTTTTTACCTGTACTGGACTAGAATTCAGCAATTTCCAGGTTATTCAGGGTCATGGTCTTTTCAGGTTTATTTTTTTTAAGCTACAATTTACCCATGTGGTTATCCAGCATGTTCTGCTGAAGCGCTTACTCCCAAGAGCTTATGATTGCTCTGATAATTGCATCCTTAATCTCGGAGTACTGTTCTTGTCAGTGGAAAGAACAGATTGGTGAGAAAAAACTAAAAATAACAAATAATAAGATTTTAAAAACAGTCTTAATACCTGCCTCATCTATCCAAATATTAACAAACTTTGCAAGTTTTGAAATATTTTCTATCAATAACCTATCTGATTTTGCTGAACTCCTCCACCTCAACCAGGATTCCCTTCCAATTCCTGTATCTCTTCGGTGCATGCTTTTATTTTCATCCCTTCCTGGCATTGCCCTTCAACCATGCTTGTGCAAAAATGTTTGTGGAAAAATCAAAACTCTCTTTGGCTTCCACTGTTTCCCTTCTCTTACACCCAAGACCCATGACCAAACCAAATCACAGAATCACACCATCATTCTGGTTGGAAAAGACCTTTAAGATCATCGAGTCAAACCATTAAAACTATAGAAATACACAAAGAAAGACAGATACACCTTTTCAAGTACACCAGAATTAAATTCTGTCATCTACAGCAGTTACAGGTACAGTATCAACCTCAGCTAATTATAGCTATTAGCTATTTCAGTGACTTCTTTCAAGCCCTCAGCTGAAGAAATGCCTTCCAAATTAAACTCTTGGAACTTCTGAAAGCAATGTCACACCACTTTTCCTTTTTGTTTAAGTAATCTCACTGGTGAAGTTCAGTCAGTCACAGCTTGAACTGTACCTCCAAACACCTGCTAAACATTCACAATGTGAGGCAGACAAGTTTCATCGCATACTTTTTGAAGGGTAAAGACCATAAATCTATCTTGTGTAGCCAGTGAGAAGCAATTCCTTGTCAACAGATACAAAAGAGAAAGTATGAAGATAACTTTTCCTTATCTTGCAGTAGCCTCTGAAGGCTGTAAATCCCTCCAGAGCAGCCATTATAATGATGGCTCTGCATCTTGTGCTTGAAGAACAGTGACATTTCATTATCTGCCTACTAGAGATGCTGAAATCAATGGAGAAGTATTTTACAGTTTTCCAAGGGCACACAGGGCTATCAATTCATGCTGCTACTACATCTGCTAAAGCTTTTGCACTGCCCACTCACACATTATTAGTAATTTTCCCTTGTGCTTATAATGGACGCCTCTCAACACCTCTGCCACCTCCCCCTTGATACTGTAGAACCTCTTCTCAAATAATCTTAGGTTGGCAAACCCACAACTTGTCTTCTTGCTTGCAACAATGGCTGATACTCAGCACTTTTATACTTTGCCATATTAGAAAAGAGCAAAAAGCCAAATGACAGCATTTCAGGTTGTATGCAGTTAAGCAAAGGTCACTATATCTCAGAACTGATGTTAGGTACTGTTATGTTCCATGGTCTCCTGAAATATCAGTTGCCTAAGTCACTAAGCATGGGACAGACTTTCCCAAAGCTATGTCTATATCTATAGCCCACATTCCATTTCCAAGTGAAGTGAGGGAGATACGATTCTAAGACATACGTGTCTGAAAAGGTGACTTTGAAATTAGAAAATCAGAGGTTCACTGAGGTGGAAAGAAACATCTGGATATTGTTTGGTCCAAACTAACTGCTCAGAGAATAGATAAAGTAGGTTGCCCAGAGCTGTGTCCAGTTGCATGTTGAGTATCTCCAAGAATGATGATTCCACAGCCTCTCTGGGCAAACTCCATTTAGTGTTCAGCACAAAACTATTTCAGAATCTCTCTCAAAAGAGAGCCCAGTTCATAGGAGTTACTTTTTTCTCCCTCTTTGCAAGCTTCCTATTACTGATGAAGTGTAAAGGTGGAAGAAAATCTCATAAAGCTTTGCTCTTCATTGCAGTACAGGATACTGAAGATGTCATCTATCTCTGAGACTCATCATCAGGATGTAAACAATACCATTATTGTACCCTTTCCTTCCTATCTAATGTTCAGTCTAAGAATCACATACAGAACCTATCTTCTTTATCTCACAGGAGGAAGCAGGGCTTTCAAATTAAATTATCCACCAGAGGCAGCCTTGCAGTCAGACACCAAGGCCATCTCCACCTTTCTCTCGCAAAGATGTTTTTTTCAGGATACTTACTAATAGTAGGGTTGGATGAGGCATCTTCCATACCTAGCTGGCATTTTCTTCACTAATGGTTAACTTCATGGAGTTGTTGCCCCTTTTTACAATACTTGGATACTCATTACTGGCCCCAGCTATGTTTCAAATAGGAGGGAAAAAAAAAAAAAAAGTGGGAAGTGAATACCCTAAAGTTTGAAAGAAAAACAGATACGTACAAAACCATTGCCGAAGAATCAGCTGACATGATCTCTACATAGGTAGGGTTATTTATTAAGAATCCATTTTGGTTGAAGTTTTATCATCTGTGTTGCCAGTATGCTCTGTCCTCTAAAAAATATCTAATTATGAAACAAGCATAGGAAATGATGGGCTGACATAAACCTAACCAACAAGCTGTAATTACAGTAATGCTACCTAGCTAGTCTATGGCCAGGGAGGGAATTATGTTGGTTTTTTTTTAAAGTGAGAAGTGCATGTGTCAGAGTAGCTAGCCAGTACAGCAAAAATAAGACAGCTTCCAAAGTAGGTACAAAGTATAATAGGTGCACCAACTTATTGACTGCAAACATTAGAGACACGTGGGACAGGACAGTCTTCTTTTCCTTCAATTTTTATACTGAAATAAAAAAAAAGTCACCAGAAGTCAGCCTTGTCTGTAAGAAAAAAATGTTGCTTATTAATACACATAAAATAACTCAACATGAAAAGATCTGGGTAGACAAAGACTACTACATTTAAAAAGCCTTGATGCTAACAACAGATGATGATACGAAGTTAAGGATGACATTGCTACATGCCACATCAAATTTAGCTCATGTAAACTAACATGATAGTTAAAAGATGTTAAGTATAGCTTCCAGATGGAAGAGGGAAATGAAAGTTAGAAAAAACTTGCTTAAGATCAATTTTGATTACTTTCTTACTGCAAGGACATAGTCAGCCAGTGGTAAAAAGATAATCTAGTGTCCTGGAGAAACTTTATTCCACCAAACAAAGTAATGTAACTCTACATACATACACAGAACTGATACCAGGTACCATGACAGAATAAACGTGAACGCTGGAAGTTAACCCACTTTTTAATACTTTCAAAAATCCTGTAAAACACAACTAATAGGTGAATATAATTGAAGCAAAGCACAGTTCACAAGTTCCTCAGTTCAAATAGCAATAGTTCTTGACTTCATGTGCTCTTTCATGTGTTGACTGTTGCTTTTAAGTTAAGATTATGTCCCACATTGCTTTTGAAGTAGAGATTCCAAGAACTTCAAGTTGCAATAGGTATTCATATTGTCTACCAGTAAAACCAAAATGCTATATATGAAAATAACTAGCAGCAAAATATTAAAGCCTGAGGTGAAAATTTCTGAATTAGGGTACTTGTTAATCAAAAGATACATGCTTTCATTATGGAGAATTTATTATATTTATGTCTAAGTCTTTAAGTGGAATTTATTATAGTTTTCCATCAATTGACAGTCAACAATATAATTGTCAAACATATTATAAATTAAAATGGAGATACGGGCAACAGTCTCAGTTTCACAACATCAACTAGAGAATTCACTCCATAAGTAGGACAGAGGTCTTTAAGCACTTCAAGCACTAGTAATGGGTACTAGGTATACAATTTTCATCTTGGAGTACAGGTATTAATTTCTTCTGGATACCAGCTTTCCACCAATAAGTGGAAACTGTACCTCCACCTTCATTACAAAGCAGGAATATAAAGGGAGAGCAAAACCTATGAAGGAGAGAAAAGCAGAAATAACAGATTGCAACATTAGAATGCTCCCAAGCAGCTAGGCTGAAAGTGAGAGTAGGACTGCTGTGATGAATTTAAAGGCAGCAGTTAAGGGTTCAGTTCTTCATCATGCTCCAGCTCCAGTCAGCATAGACAAAGAGCAACAGCTGGTGTGCAAACATCCAGTCCCTTTGCCTTTTGCACTATGTCTTCATAACTAGAGCCATGAGCATCAGGCTCCCAAAATGAAATGCCGAGTAAGAGATGTATCTATATCGATATTCTCCTAAACCCAAACTCTGCATAGGCGGTTTATGTTGGCAGAAGTTTCCTCAAAGTATGCAACAATGACAAAAATATTTCAGTAAGTAAAACAACATCCACCTCGATATAGAAAGGAAGCACCATCTGGCAACCTAAACCAACCCTGCTACAGCAGCAAGAGTTTCAAAGATAGCTTTCACATATGTTAGCTACCACAGATCCTGCCACAATTCTTTTAAATCAGTCTCAGACACAAACTGATGCAAGGGGCTGGCAAACAGTGGCTGTATGGGTAGAAGAGGCCTTTGCTACACTCTGCCACGAGATGTTTCCTTGCTGCAGGATGAATGCTCCACCAGCCTTGTCCACATTCACCCACTCTGACTATTTGGCCACCACAGCTGAAAACATGAGACCAAACTGGAGAATGCAACTTATACTCTCTTCTCCCCTTTTACTCAGTTAACCTGAGGCAGAATGGAAATAATGGAATTAAAGGAACTATAAAATACACAACAGCAGTAGCTGTTTAAAAACTATTCAGGAGAAAAGGCAAAGAAAAAGAGCACTGATTTTAGACACTTAATTATGTTCCTTTTCTACATACTCCATCCCCAAATACAGGACACAGCAGACCAATGCAAATGGTGAGCTATGGTTTCCCTCCTCATGCCACGTGGCCCCGTTCTCATCCACCTCAAAGTCCCAGAGTTTTTGAACTGCACTGGGCCCAGGGAGGCAACATGATGTCCTTAACTAATGCTAGCAGTATAGGACATTATAAAGCCAATTGCTTGAGAACATGGTATATGCATGTAAGTAGGTTTTTTTTTTCTTTTGTTTTGTTTTTTTCAGAAGATACAGAACTTTTATCATCTTATCATTTATCATCTTAGCATTTTATCATCTTTCCCTGTAGAATAATAAATACAGATTTATTTCTTTTCTCCAGATTCTTACACATTCTCAAAATTCACTACTGCAGTTTGAGGAAGAAATTGAAAATAACCTTTTTGTACCAAGAAAACCTGAGAGTTACACAAAAGTTTTCTTTTTTTTCTTTTTTTTTTTTTTTTTTTTGTCAGAGGTGGCTAGTTGTTTCTCTGTGTGCTTTTATTTTTAAACACAATAGGAAGGAAATCATGTGCTTCTATAACTGGACAGTGTTTCTCTATCACATCAGGAAAGAATTCTTGAGGATTTGGATAAAAACAGAGTGACTAATTGTTTAAATACCTTTTTTCCCCCTTGGCAAAGTTACATATATTTTTCTTTAAAAAAACCCTGTATTTGCTGTTACTTTTAAAGATCTGATAGAGGCTTGGCCACACATCCTCTATTAATATTAAGAAAAAAAGAAGTGGGCAAACCTTTTAATGCCATTCTCTGCAAATCTCAAACTTTGATAAAACAGAATGCCAAAACAAAAGTAGTAATAATGTGGTTGACACTAACTTGAATGGTTCAGTTATTTAAGCTTTATCATGTTTCCTGAATACGGATAGTTTGGTTTCTGGGATAAGCAATTTGGATAGTTATTTCATTATTTCATCTCGACTGGGGTTTTGAGGAAATGTTAGTTGATTTGTGGGTATGCTGTTCTTATTTACCAATGAAATGCTATATTCAAATACAGAAAAGACTTTTCTCTCATTTGTTTTATATAAAAATAATAACAATTCAGCTGTATCCCTGGAGAATTTGCAATTGACAACCTCCTTCCAAGAGTTACTTTATCTTCCCTTTTTGTTGTTCATGCTTCAAGTTTGTCAGCAACTGAATCAATAATTAACTTGGACTGTCATGTTTTCTGCAACATAAATAGAACATTTAAAGCAACAGCCCTGAAAAGTCCTATTTTCTTTAGGTTACACAACATCTCAAAAAAAAAAAAAAAAAAAAAAAAAGAAAAGAAAAAAGCAGGTGGCTGAAAACCATGAAAACCACTACACAGTTGATTTTATGTTTTTTTAAGTTCCAAGGAAAGTCTGCTGGAGGACACCCACATTTGTTTTTCAGAGGCTCAGACTGAAGGGACAGCCAGGACTCTTCACAGGTTTTCTGAACAGGTGAATGAGAGTGCTCTTTGCTTTTTCACTGCCTAAAAAAGTGCTGGCATATTCCTAGCCCTACAAACATCTTTGATCTGGATTGGGTCCATCAAAGAATCTTTCTTGGGGGCTCATAAAAGGTGACAACAAACTAGTATGCACTGCTCTGCAGACAGAGGTCAACCAAGGTGCCAATTCATATGACTGCTATCGGGAAAGACAAATATCTAATCTATAAATAAATTTTTTAAAAAGCCAAAAAAAAAAAAGGCTCAGTCATATCCCCCTCCCTCCAGGTATCTGTACTGTAGCCACAATATCTGGGTCATGCTGTTTCTTAGAGAGATGCGACAGTAAATTATTATTTTAATGATATGGGAAAACAGTGATATGACATGTATGGATATAAGTGTGGTTGCAAGTAAGATCATCAGAAACAACAGTCCTGATCAGTTTCAAAGGTATTGAATAGTTATGCTTCATTATTACTGATAGGTTGTGGCATGTGGGGGCAAATACACTAAAAATAAGGAATATGCCAGAAATATTGACTGCACTATACTGAATTTAAGTATGTGGTGACAATGTGATCTTTTTTCTGGCATTGTGCTGTTTGGTCTAAAACCAGCAATGTACCACTGTCAAAAAGACAATGGAATACAATTACTAAGAAGGCTCTTTTGTAAACTATCACATAAAGACAATGTAAGAGCAGAAGAAAAATATTTTTAGGCTTACAGTTTTGCCATTACGGGTTATTCTATGCTGAAACCATTTACTAATAATTACTCCACAATTACTCAAAAAAGAAAGTTGAAATACTACTAAATCCACATTTTCTAGATTAAGAGTTGAACAGCAAGCCACACCATTCTTCACTAACTCCAGTTTGGTTCTAATAGCTTAATAATCCTTTCCCCAGGGGAAAACTAACACTGAAAAAGTACCAAAATGGACATAACACTTTGACTGAGCTTATGTTGAAGACTTTGCTGTTCATTCTGAACACAGGGGATCAATTTAGGGAAACCACCTTTTTAATAAAGTAGCTGTTTAATAAAAGGCAAAGAATGTTCCCTGCTGGAATTGCTTTTGCAAATAAACACTTAAGACTTCAGTATCTGCAGTACATTGTCCTCACTACTGGGGATCTGGCTGCCCTCTCCTCTCCTGTATCTTAAGAAGCAGCTACGCAGCACAGTGATTTGATGAAACTCTTTCTCATGACATTCTGGAAAATGATTCAACTAATGGCTTGGAGGGCAAGTCCAATTTTTTGCTTCATTGTCTATGTTCTGACTCCAACTCTGTATAATATTTTGGAGAAAGTTCTCCTTTTCTGTGCTGTGCCGAGTAAATATTTTGTCAGTTGTTAAGGATGAGCTACAAAGTAAGACCCAGCAACGTATCCAAATTCAGCAGCAAGACTTGGAACAGTGTTAGAACTTTTTCCAGATTGTGATTTGTAATGTATTTCAGAAGCCAGCAGAAAACCAACTCCTTGAACTATTACAGAAAGGCTGAATGAACGCTTTTCAGAGCAGTGAAAATGTTTTTCCCCAAAGCTGAAAAAAAATATTTCATATCATTAACACCAGCAGAAAGGGCTGGGTGGTGAAGGGGGAAGTTTACTTCCCAACAGCTTCATGGTGAGACATGTTCCTCAATGAAGAGCAGTATCTGTGCTGCAACAGAAAGTAAAACCTCACTAGGATGAGGCAAAAGGGCCAGTGTTAAAGCAAGGATGTGACACCAAACTGCCTGTGTCAGACACACATCCACACAGCCTGCTGGTGAGGGGTGAAAATGCAAATAGAAGCTGCCTTCCATACTGTCTCTGCAGTGGAGCTATAGGGAAAGAGGCACCAATGACTAAACTCATACTTATTTTGGGAACATAATTATTTGATCTCTGCTATAGCCAGGCAATTACTAGAAGTGATGATCACTAAAACTGAATTCCACTACTTAAGCTACAAAAACATTCAGCTAATAAATTACTAAATAAAGAGAATGAAAATTGAGCACAACTATGCAGCTCTGCATACATCTATAACAATGTCACGGTAACCATTTGTTTGTGCTTTTTATGTTATATCTAATATAAAATCTCTACAATAATAATCTGTGGAAAAAACTGCTTGACCCAAATATTTATTGCTGTTGTTTGGACCAATGAAGAAATAAAATAAAAAACATTTTCCTTTCCAATAAAATAGTCTTTCCTTACAGTGTTTTTCTGGAAGCTGTGTTGAAATACTGCATATCTTGAGATCAGTATGCCAGAGAGATTCTGTCTCCGTTCTACTGTTATGATTGGGGCCCAAAAAATATTTTTTACAGTCTGCATGGCAAGGTACAAAAATTTTCCATTGCTGATAAGAATTCAAAAGATGAATGAAAGGCTACCAGGAAAGCAGACAGAATGACAAGATAGAAACTGAAAAAATTATGCTGCTGTCTTCAGTGAAAGGTATACCTGAGGAAATTCCTGTCACTAACCCACAGCTAGACAACAGTAATAAAAATGGCAAGTAATTTCTCTTCCTTTCCTTTCCTTTCCTTTCCTTTCCTTTCCTTTCCTTTCCTTTCCTTTCCTTTCCTTTCCTTTCCTTTCCTTTCCTTTCCTTTCCTTTCCTTTCCTTTCCTTTCCTTTCCTTTCCTTTCCTTTCCTTTCCTTTCCTTTCCTTTCCTTCCCTTCCCTTCCCTTCCCTTCCCTTCCCTTCCCTTCCCTTCCCTTCCCTTCCCTTCCCTTCCCCTTCCCTTCCCTTCCCCTTCCCTTCTCTTCCCTTCCCTTCCCCTTCCCTTCCCCTTCCCTTCCCCTTCCCTTCCCCTTCCCCTTCCCCTTCCCCTTCCCCTTCCCCTTCCCCTTCCCCTTCCCCTTCCCCTTCCCTTTCCTTCCCTTCCCTTCCCTTCCCTTCCCTTCCCTTCCCCTTCCCTTCCCTTCCCCTTCCCTTCTCTTCCCTTCCCTTCCCCTTCCCTTCCCCTTCCCTTCCCCTTCCCCTTCCCCTTCCCCTTCCCCTTCCCCTTCCCCTTCCCTTCCCTTCCCTTCCCTTCCCTTCCCTTCCCTTCCCTTCCCCTTCCCTTCCCCTTCCCTTCCCCTTCTCCTTCCCCTTCCCCTTCCCTTCCCCTTCCCCTTCCCCTTCCCCTTCCCCTTCTCCTTCCCCTTCCCCTTCCCCTTCCCCTTCCCCTTCCCTTCCCTTCCCCTTCCCTTCCCTTCCCTTCCCTTCCCTTCCCTTCCCTTCCCTTCCCTTCCCTTCCCTTCCCTTCCCTTCCCTTCCCTTCCCTTCCCTTCCCTTCCCTTCTCCTTCCCTTCCCTTCCCCTTCCCTTCCCCTTCCCTTCCCCTTCCCTTCCCTTCCCTTCCCCTTCCCCTTCCCCTTCCCCTTCCCCTTCCCCTTCCCCTTCCCCTTCCCCTTCCCTCTCCCCCTCCCTCTCCCTCTTCATCTCCATCTCCCTCTTCATCTCCATCTCCATCTCCATCTCCATCTCCATCTCCATCTCCATCTCCATCTCCATCTCCATCTCCATCTCCCTTCTTTTTTCTTTTTCTCTCCCATCCCTCCTCTACTCCACTTTTTCATGCCATTTTGGAGGTACAGACTTTACGTGGGAAATACTAGCATTTTTTTTTTCCTAGCAGAGGAGAGAATGCCATTTTCTCAACAAAGAAAGTTTTCTGGACAGCATTGACAATCAGGCCTGGCTGATGGTTCCAGTCCTTGACTGACCTCTGCTACTTCTGGCATGCTCAAAGCAAAGAAAACCAGTCCTTGCGGGACTGCCATACCAAAAAGCTACTAGAAGGCCAAAAGGATTTAATTTTTGTTGCAGCTACATTTTACTATTGGCAACAGCATCCAGAATGTCTCACTGAATCATCAGATAATAAATTGTGGTATAAATTGATAAAATCTACAAAATTCAATTTGTGAGAAGAGTAATTCTTGACAAAATTTAGTTTGCACTGTAGAAAACATTTCCAGTTTTTTTCACTAGTACTTTTATAAGCTTACCATCTTAATCTCCCCTCAGCTTTGGGGACACCATGTCAGACAAACAAAAGCATAGGCTGCTACTCCAGACCAACATGTCCTATCTACTTGTTACCCCAGAAGTTCTTTATGTGCCATCCACCCATCTCATCCAATTTCAGAACCTTTCTGCCACACTCTTAGGGGGTCCTACAGACCACCCCTCTCCTCACCATCTGCTGGGTTGGACACATGACCTCTGCTCAGAATCTCCCTTGCCATACCCTGAGCTTCAGCTCCCTCTTCCCTGCCATTTCATAGCCATCTTCTCCTCCTTCTTCTTGCCTGTGGCTTCCCATGCTCTTTCCCCCCATTCTTGTTTCTTGTCTTTCCTTCTAGAGAACTGCTCATTTATCAGTCTTTTCTAATTCATCAGAAGCAAAGCAGAAGTGAAACAACCATCTGAAGAAGCCACAGGTAAGGCCTGTCATGTCCTGAGCTTCTGCTGCACCTATTGTATCAGTGCCAGCCTCTGACTGGGGCTCTCCAGCATGGAACTCCAAAAAAGAAGATAATGAAGGGATGTTTTTTGGAAAATGCTAAGCCAAGTAATTCCTGTATGTTGAAGAAAAGGCATGAGGCAGCACAAGGATCTCCAGCTGCTCTTTTAAGAACTGCTGAAGCAGGTGTGAAAAGAAGCCCTTTTAAGATTATGATTTCCTCATATAAGCAGAGAGACCAAGCAAGGCATTAAGTCTGAAATATCCATTCACAGCAGTCTCACCCCATTTTCAGCCCACATTTACATCTACTGTCTACCTAACTTTGCCCATTTAGAAAGGTCCAGTCTCTCCCATGGGGCCATTTACCTTCTCTCAGCTGGTGGAATTTGGTGCCACCATGCAACAGGGAATGTTATCTTACACACACAATTGAAAAAATCCAGGCAGCCTTTATCATCTGTTATTTTTACTCAGTGTTCTCTGAAGCAAATGTTAGCATCAGTTCCTGAATGTTCCAGATTCTCTACTGAGTCTGCCTCAGGAGAAACAGGGTAAGGATTAATTTCCACAGACTTCTGTATAAGAAAGTCTTTCATAACCTGTAACTTCTTTTGTAGCTTTCTGCCTATTGTGTCTATACAATTGTTTGAACCACCCAAAAAGCCTACTGGTGCCACAACTGATAACAAGAGGCATGGCAATTTTGCAACTACTTCTTAAATTTTAATTATCTGTTAGTCTTGAGGAACCATATAATCTCATACATCATCACGGAGGAACCAACATAACATAAAAAACTGCCACTGCTTCTTTCTGGTACACAGACAGTATTTCCATGAGATTACAGCTGTAAATTTTCTCAGCATTTCAACAGCTGAAGTCCTTTCCTTTTGTGTCAAAATTGTAATTTCAAGAAGGAACAACACTGAGCTCATAAGCCATTTATGCATGTTTCTAACTATTTTCTTTCAGTCTGTTATTCAAAATTAGAAATTACATTACTATAAGAACACAGGTTTTCTCTGCTGTGGTTTTTCATCTTTCTGCTGGACCAAAGAATGAAGTCATAAGAATTTACTTATATATGTTAAAAATTATATCCCACTTCTAGGTATTTATTTTCAGATAAAGCCAGGAAGTCTTCCTAAAGGGCTAGGCACAGTTCAAATAAAAGTCACTGTTTCAACAACAACAAAAGATGGCATTGCTTCATTGCTTTCTCTGTACGTTGTTCCATGCCAAGTGCCACCTGAAGTGGTGATTGAAGTGAATGAAGGGATAGAGTCAGCAACTAAATGAGGAGACAGCAGGTAATGGAATCAGGAAATCAGGTACTAGCTAACACAGGATTCCCTATTGACACTCTGTCCTTTAATCTACTCTGGCACCTGGCCTAGAGGAATGCACAACTCATGTGTACTCACTGCCTGCGTCCAGTGTCCGCTGTGCACACGCACTGCCTACCCCACCGTTCTGCCACAGCTCTGTTCAAGTTCAGAAACTGAAAACATACAGACTTTTTTTTTTTTTTTCTCAGCAGTTGCACATTCAAGTCACTTGCTTAGAAGAAATATAACATTTTTGGAGTATTTGGTAATTTGGACTGCAGCACTTCCTTTTTTCAGCCCAGTGACTGAAAGCAAGTTCTTGCAATTTTGGTTACTGCTGTGAAGAAATTCACACTGTATCTTGACAGCACATAAGATGGCATACAATTAGGAAAGAGTTTAATAAGAAAGGCAAATATTGAAAAGCAATTCAATACAACATGAGAAAATAATTTTTTAAAAAGTTTAATTATATGTATTTTTAAATGTGTGAGATTGCTTCTTAAAAAGCACATCACTGGATAATTCCTCACTGCACTGAAAGCAATGACCTAACTTGTATTGATGTCAAAGGGTTAAGATTTCATTTGGTATACAAAAAAAAAAGGCCCTACATCAAATCATAAAATTAAATAGTAATATGTTTAGCAGGGTTGGATGAATATGTTCACAGCATGGGAATAACAGACACAATAATAATTACATATCTTTAAGAGACGAGAACCAAATATCTGTATATTTTGTAAGTTCTTCCTTATTATGTGCATTATCTAGCATTTTGACTGGATGTATACTTGGCCTCTTTGAAGGAAAAACCTAACTCAAACTTTATTTCTCCCTACTTCTGTTTTTGTGCTTTTACCTAACTGAAAAGCAATTAAACAGTAAAAAGGGGCTCTAGAAGCACCTGGAGATAAGAACCCTCTAGCTAAAGCTCCATGAGGACAGCTATATGGCTATCCTTAGACCACAATGTGCACCACAGTAGTGATGTATCTCACAGCATGACTGGAATTTCAGACCACATGCAGCCCAGTAGGTAGCCTATGTAAATCACTAATTTAGGGAACAAAAATCATTACATTAAATTACTTTTCAGCCTGTGGTGCAGAAAAGATGCAGGAGGGTGTTAAGAAAGTGTTACTTCCATTGCTCCTCTGTTCTTTGGGACACAAGTCGAACCTTTCTGAAGCTCAGGGTAGAAATTTTCCCACAACTCCAACAACTCTGAACTATGTATGTCTTCATATTTAATTTATTGTTATCTTTTTCATATTGACATGCTAACTTCCACGCAAAGACCTGGTCAGGTCATCTTCTCCTAGTAGTCTGGAAGGACAGGAGTGGTGCAATTCAAGCTTTGACTATGCCTTTCATTTTCATCTAGATATGCTATTGATTTTGTTAGAAGATTGCATTTAGGAGGGATGAGTAAACAAAATTAAGTTAACAGTAGGGTGGAATTTTAAAAATCATTGCCTGTATGGCTATTCTTTTCCCTCAGCCTTGAGAACTGTAATGAACTACAAGTCTGTGAAGGCAAACTTGACCATTATTTAATCAATTTTTCCCTTCAGAGTTAAACTTATTATTGTTTCCAAAACTATCTTTCACAGACTACTGAAACAACAAACTCAAGTCCAAGCTGATCAGAATATCTCACTGTCTGGTTTAATGACACTGAGAGAAAAGGAGGCTTATAAAAAATGTTTAAAGATTAAACAGTACCACTAGTGCCAAGTTTCACTTAACTCACACTATATGGAAACTGAGGCCCAAAAAGCCAGTGTTCCTGTCTGCCAGAGGCCCATGTTCTCAGGTTCAAACAGTTTTTATATTTGCCAGTCATGCTTCCAGTAAACAACAAGTTCTACTAAAGAAGACATTTAATAACTTGTATGACATCATATACTATATTTAATTTTCTCTTTAAAATACATTAAGAAACATTTTGTAAAAAACATATTCTTGATAAACAAAACATAATCATTATGAGTGTGAGTACTAAGCTGTCTATGTGTGAGAGAGATTTTGGAAAGTAAAGGCTCTAATTCATCTTTTCTGAAAGGCCCTAGATTTTAAAAAGTCAGATCAGAAACTTGCAAATAAAGGAAAAAAAAACATAAATGCATGGAGGGAACACACATCTGTTATGCTGCAGTTCACACTGCAATCCAAAAGCAACACAAGAAAATGCATGCAAAAAACATACCAGTTTGGGGTGCTGGTGGGATTTTAGATAACCAGGAAATTTTTGGTTAAGAGCAAAGTAGAAAAAAAGTGCTACGTGAACTCAGCATATACCAGCTTTTATCCTTTGCTGGCTAGCAGGCTCTGAAGAGGCAGCTGAAAATAGGACAGAAACCTCTGACATTTCTGATTATCCTTCTAGAGGGAAGCTAAGAGTCCGTCAGTCTTCCTTGTTCCAGGTCAGGGGTTGTGCAAGGGTATCCCAGTGTTTTAAGACAGAAGAGGCAACTACCAGAGGCTAGAAATTCTCTTGCCATAGGTTATCTTAAACACAGCAGAGCTGTGGGACAGAGGAAAGAGGAAGGGGTCTTGAGTGACAGCCAGTGGTTTGAGAAGGAGTGACTGCAATGCTCGAGAACTGGGACTGCGGTGTGGGCAGGGCAGGACTCGATCTCATCTAGAAGGAATCCTGGAAACCATAACCCTAGGATCTGCTGGGATTTGCAAACCTCCATAGAAAGGCATATTTGGAGGGAGTGCAAGGCATAAGGAACCTCCTTTCTAGTAAGTTAGGAAAGTCTGAAAGAAATTCGAAATGATGCTGGTCTGTCCCGTAAGCAGGGAAAAGCCCTCCTTATTTGACTTGCAGTGTCAAAGCCAAGGAGGCATCCAGTAATTTAACCACAACACCTGGAGCAGTTTTAAATTCTGTGAGCATGCCTTTTTCTTTTTCTTTGTATTTAAACTTACTAATATTTTTTTGGTTGCTTGTTTGTTCAGACTTCACCACTAGAGCTCTGGGGAGAAATTTCTCCTCAGAAAGAAGTTGTATTTGTTTGTAAAATAACTTGATCTGTAAAGCCTTCAGGAAAGATTGGCCTGTTATATGCTGGTAAAGCAAACAGAGTAGTAGTGGATTCAAAGGTTAATGCAAACTTATCAATGGAATTAATTAGGTTAATGAAAGCCCTAAGCTAACCACCTACCCCATCATCCAAGTGTAATGGCATAGCTGCACATAGCTGAGGGTCCATCCTCAAGAGGGAAGTTGAGAATCAGATACTGCAAACTGGTGTGAGATGCAATACATGGGAGCATGTGGAAGCTCTAAGTGTGTAATCCTGGAGAAGTCTAACTATTCGTGTCCTCTGCTAGGCTGCAACACTGACTGACTGACTGACTTCAGGGTGGGAGAGCCATTAGATGATTGCCATCAGACCCCCTATGAGGCACAAGTTACAGAATTTTACTCTGTAATTGAAGGAAACTGTTGGAGAAATACATGTGAAATGAAGTATCAGAGAAAGATGCAGTTCAAGTTTGAATTAACTGAGAATTCATTATTTTGTGACTTCCAGATTTAAAATGTTTGAAATACATATAAAAATCTGTTGGGACAAAAAATTGAAAGACACCAAAACACCCAGCAAAAAAAGAAACCTAGAATTAAACATTACCTTTCTCCCCCCCCCCCCCTACATTATATTAATGATTTAAAGAGTAAATGCAATCCAAGGATATATGAAAAACTGGTGAATAATGCAGACTGATGCATATATATAAAATAGTGATGTGTTTGAGTCTGTCAAATGTGAGACCTTGGAAAGCCCTACCTGTGCTGCATTTATGAGTACAATGTATCTTTTATAAGCTCTATCTTCCTATCCCCCCCAAAAAAGAGAAATAGACATTGGTTTATTTGAGGCTGGAAAGGAAAAAAGAGGAATAACTAACGCAAACTTCCAGTCAGGCAAATTAAGCTGCAGAACTTGCTGCCCTGCCTGCGTGAGACTTTTTTTTTTAATGCAAGAAAAACAAGGGATTAGGAGGACTTTAAGATGACCCCAAGGCCAGGGAACTGTACACAGACAAAAAGTGGCATTAACAAGTGGTGAACCCACATCTGTCTCTAATAGCACCATAAGTGGATGAAGTGCTACAGATAGTCAGCTCTGTCAACCACATGTAAACTGTTTATCATACAATGTGTATATTTTTCTGTCAGGCTTTGCTCCTAAAATAAACAGCATTATGGTCCACCAAAGGTAGGTAGCGACTGTCTCCCCTTGTGTATGCTGATTTGCTAGAGATGATCAAAACGACCTTCAAGGGGACACTGGACTATGGATCTGTGTACTTCACAGGACGCTGACAGCTCAGGTGACCACCATTATTGAAACAGGGGAAAGAAGAGCAAATGGTGCTACTGGGAGACAGCATCTCCTGATGTGAGACTCTGAGATATCTTAAACTGATTATCTAAAAGGAGACACTCACAAGATGTCTCCCCTTATGGAAAACAGTGAAACAAAACAAGGAGTAAAGGGTCCTTCTAACATAACCAGGGAAAGCATAACCAGATGAAGTCAGACAAGTCAGAAATTTGGAGAAGAATTAGCAGTGCAATGAATAATGACAGGAGCAAGCTGCTAAGAGAAACAGAACATTGTTTATCTCTTCAGATTATAATAAAATGCTTTTCTGGAAGATATACTTCAGTGGAAAAGAAATTATTGCACTCACTACAGGTGCAAGTGAAATGTTATGGCCTGTGTTAAACAGCAGGTCAGGCAAAATGATCTAATACCCTTTTCAGACAAATGCCATGAATGTCTGTGTTTGTCTGCATGGTATTTTGTTGGTAGGTGAGAACTCACTGTGTTTCTGAGTCTGGGTGAATCCATGAAAACAATGAACCCAGGAGCTGTGCAGCTGTGGTTAGAATGGTACACAGTCCAACCTAATAACTTGTTCCTGGCTTGGAGATGGCTGATGCCTTGCCAGCTCACAACACAGAATAAAGTTGCATCTGTCTGCAAAATACCATCCAGACACACCCACCTCTGTCCAGCAAGCCAGCCACCCTAGAGCACTTTTGCAAATAAGGAGACAGGAGGCATGTCTGTGCCATGTCCTGGAATGTAGTGCAGAGATTTCTGAGATAGTTCCCATGGTGCTTGCACCAGAGCCAGCAGCAGTACAGCCATCTCAGACCCATTGAAAAAGCCTGGCTAAGGGGCAAGCCATGCTGCCTTCAGGACCAAGTCAGCAGGTTGGCACAAAAGCTGTACCACATGGTGCCAGGACACAACTACCCATAGTGTCTATCCCTACTGCAGGGTATAGATGGGCATAAGGTCATCTTGCTGTATAGGGTACTCTGAAGCAAAATGTATCATGGATTCTCTTCTGGAGCATGAACAAGGGCTCAACACATGCTCAGTGGTCATGGCTGGAGCTTAAATGCTCCAAAAGGACAACTTGCACTGCTTTACATCAAACTCTCTGCACCTGCTTAGTGACTTGGCCCCTTTTCTCAGCATGCCCTGAATGAAAGCAATTTCACCTGCAAAAGGAGTGATGTAGTTACCCTGTTTTATGTGCTCAGCATCTGAACAGTAGAACAACAAAGTGGTAGGAATGTGCATTATATGTGAAAAGAAGGGTAAATAAAGTGCATGGTGCTAGTATCATTGCCACCACATGGTTTGTCTTTGCAGAAAGTAGAGTGAGCAACAAACTGAAAATGAGTTTCTCAGAAGAGCTCTATGTGAACAAGAAAAACATAGCTTGAGTGAAGAAGACACGGTATGGTCCCAAGAGAAGACAATTTTCCAAAAGGGCTTATGACACAGTACTGAATTAACCCGTGAGGAAGTACTGAAGGAGAAGTGAAAACCACAAGTGAAATTCAGATGTTTACTTCATTTGACCCGAAATGGTGGGTGCTGTGAAGGAATTAATATGGGAGAAAGGATTAACCACTTCTCCAGAAACCTAAATAAAGAAAAACACTTTTGAAAGTCTCTAAGATTTGTAAGAAGCAGCAGAAGTTTATCTTATACAGAAAATTCAATTAAAAATGAGGAAGACAAAGGTGAAAATAAACTAACCATTCAAGAAAAAACTCCTTTATGGTTTGGTCTTTGTGAAAGAAACATAGTTTCTTCCAGGAATGGCTGACATTCCCCTCTTGCCTTGTTTTAAGGCATCAGATTCTCAGTTACATGATTAGTTGATAATCTCAGCTTTTATTTAATAAAAAAGTTTTCCAATCCTTCTTGATGTGAAGAAGGGCTTAAAACCAAGGAGTTCACTCAGAAGTGAGCTACAAAGAGAAAATTTCAAAACTTTCATCTTTCTGAGCCTCTGCTCTTTTTAACCTGATTATTCATATGCTAACATTTGCATGCTTACCACTCAAGACCACTGACATCTAGTGAAAATCCAAAAATAATGGCACCAGCATAGGAAGTGCACGATTTACCTCTCTTTTATGGAGATTATGCAAAGAAATACTCAGTAAAAAGGACGGATACAGCAGCAGTATTAGCACATACAACTCATTCCACAGGATAGTTCCTGAGACCACCCTGTGTTATCAGTTTCTGTGGGTGGACAGTTCCTTGAAAGAATAATGTCCAGCTGAATAGGCAGAGGAAAGAGGCACTGGGGGTGGGATTTAAGCAGTATTGCAGCTACTGTATATATTCTATAAAATATAGTAACATTTTTAAAAAGGCATGTTAATTGTAAAACCAACATTTATGATTATAACAATGCCCTTAGTTAAGGGTTTCTGTAATGATAGGATCTTAAAATTTGAAGACTCTCCCACTTTCCTCTCTTTGCACCAGTATGATTCTCACAAACACATCATTTCAGCTGCTGTACTAGCAACAAAAACAGGATGGATGTTAGACATTGGAAACTCTCCATTTGCCTTTACCACAAAGGTTTTTTTCCCATGGATCATGAGAAGGGCAGATGGGTATTCCCTTGAGGCAAACAGAGATGTTTTCAGAACATCATGCAACAGGAATACTCCCTGACAACGCGTCTATAATAATATGTTCTAAGTACAACTTTCTGTACTGCACCTTAGGCTGTCTGGTGGTGGACATATTTTGATGCCAGTTCATTTTCCCTGAACTTCTGTAGGGACCAGTGCAACTAAAAATCAGCCTTTGAAAAGCAGGACATCCCATTTAGCCACACAGACACTCCTACCAAGTCAACAGGTCCATAAGGTTTTCTGGAAAAGGATATGTGTATCATCATTACCCTGTTTCTCAATCAGCAAGGTGGAAAAGGTTATGATGAAAGAAATACACATAGTCATGAAGTATCTGGCAAGCAGACAGATTCCAACCCACTCTTTGTCCCAGCATCCAGCTTCCTTACAGGTCCTCTGGGTGTCCAGTTTGATAAAGGCGTGAAAAGTGAGACAGTGACAAATGCCATCCATGGCTTCCCTGTGAATAGACTTTTAAAAGGAAGGAAAGAAGATTCCAAGTTTGTTTCAGTCCCATGAGGCTTCACTCAACACACAGCTAATGTAAATGCCACCCCAGGAGACACTTCCCGAAGCACTAACAAGAGGCAAACATCATTCCCTGGCTTGAGGTGGGTGCTAGGAAGATCAGCTTGGTTCTCCCTGGGTAGCTCACCTGCTCTTTCCACACATCAAGTTTGTTAAGTGCCCTGTCATGAACATAGCAAGAGGAAGATTTTTGGCTCTCTATCATGGTCTCAAAGCAGCTGCCTTCTCTTTGTATCTCCATGAATCCTCGCTGCAGTAGCCCTTCTCACTGAGAAAAACGTAATTTTTCTGTGCTGCTGATGGTCCTTTCCATTTCACATCTGGAAATCATTAACTGTTTCCAATGTGGTCTGAGTTTTAGCAACAAACACACTCCAACAAATTCTAGTAAAACTGATTTATTTGTGTTAACTGGACACTGGATACCCACATAATACTGTACGGGGGACTTTATTCTCCCTTCCCCTTCACATTGACATTTCACCTTGACCTGTCCTCTGAAATAAATACTAGAGAAACCTCATGTTTCATTGGCTGGAAGTTCAGAACAGAAAAGTCCAAAAGATGAAAACAATTTAAGCACAACTTCTCTGTGTAGGAGACCTTAAGTACATATGAGTGGCGGAAGTCTCAGCTAAAACTTAAACTTCATATTGTGAGCCTGAGACTTCCTCTTGGATACTAACAGCTTACAGCAATCTCTGGTTTCTGCAAAGTCATAATTTGTTGCCACAGAAAGAATTATATTAGCAGAAATTCAATGCATTGCTTCAAATCTTTGAGGGACAAAACACTGCAGGAGGGAAAAAGATACATATATACAGTTGCATATATACAATTGCATAAAAGAAGAAGCCAGATTAATAATGCAGGTGGGAGAGCTGAGTGGAGCAGAGAAAATAGTTTTATGTAGTTAACATGGTGGAAAAAATACCACAGTCTTAGAAAATAAAATTTATTCCTTTCCAGAAGAAGGCAGTTACGAATTTATCAAAGGTGTATCAGAAGATACATTCAAGCAAATCTTTGGTAAAGCAAGGATAAGTTAAATGCTCTTCAAAAGTAAACTACCATAAATAACTAAAGAAACCAAGATATTATGAAGATATTTAATAAAAAACCCTACCACACACAGGAAAATGAGACATTTTAATAGTTGCAGAATGCTTTCCACTCTATTCAAGCAGGAAAAACCCTTCCCCATGAGATCACCAATATGCCTAAACCATGTGGCAGAGGAAATAATATTTAAGACTGTGAATATAAGAAGGAAAGATATAATGGTGAAATACTTAGTTCATTATTTTATTTTCTTTGTTTAATTTCATTTTGAGTCACTTGCTGCTAATTTATAAGATAACAGAACATTTTTTACCCAGAGTGCTACATCACTGTGTTGCATGAGATGGCAAAAGACAAGACATCCCAAAGCTGCAGTCTGAGGCTTGCTGGCCCTGCTGCTGTTGCTGTGTCAGGGCAGTGAGATCTCATTCAGACTCTGCCACTGAGTATATCTCATTTTAGGATTTATGTTGTGGATAAAGGTGGTGTAGTGCATGACACAGAAAGGCTGTGCTTGGCTAGCTTCTACCTAATTTATGGATGTGTGTATGTAGGCATGAAGTGCTAAGAAAATGCTGCAGACCACACGAGGCTTCAGCAGTGCTGTAGTACAGAAAACTTATAATACAAACAAAACCTCTGCCCCAAGAAAGGACTCACTCTTGAGGAAAGAGTTTATTGCCCAGCATTCATCATCAGGAAAAAGAACAGGTTTTATTTCTGCTGTAAATCATGCACAGGATCAAAACACTCTGTTGCAGACAGAAGAAAACTGAAGGTTCGCTGTGATCTCTGACAAAGAGGGACCATTTTTTTTTTAAATCTGTGACAAGTTGGAGCTTTGAGATAATGAAATTTAATATAATTTTTGAAGAGTTTTGTATATCATTCTCACTTAAGAAATAATATGAAAATCATTAGATGATGTAGCAAGTAGTTTATGGTAAGAAATTATTTTTGAAGATATTGAAAACATTGCAACGGAGCCTTTCAGCTTTTAGACCAATGCAGGAAAGCTGATGCAAGAACTCTGTTAGGGAGACATCATTTGCCAAATTCCTACTAATTTGTAATAAGGACTGCTGAAAAAACTGGTCTCTGAAAGGAAAAATAAAACTTGAAGCTTCAGACCAATTTCTTCAGAAACAAAACTACTTCTGAAGAGAGTAGTATATCTGTATGCATGGATAGATATAGGCTAATGCCTAAGAATAGCTCCAAGCTGGCAGAGCTACCGCAGTAACAGCATCCAGACTGTGGTAACAGCCGGCTGCACTATAGAAATTTTCATCTTAATGCTATGTTCCCTCTTGCTGTGGGAGACACATTGAAAGCAGGTCTGGACAGTAGTTAAAAACCCAATCATGCTTTCAACAAGGTTTCACCACTTGAATTTTTAGATTTTATTTTAGGAATTCAATTCAATCTCTATGCAATACCTATAAAATTCCTAGGTTTCACTGTTTACATGAAAAAGCCAAGGCACACAAACTTCAAATACAAGTTTTATATTTAGTCCAGCAAATTTTCTTTGCTGCTTTAACAGCAATATCATACTGAAAGAGATCAGATAAATTTACCAGTTTAAAAGTTAAAAAGTTAAAACACTGTCAGAGACTTTTTAATGCCAAGGGATTTTACATATTCCTATTTATATTTTGAAATCGCAGTCACAGGGTGTTCAGACTTTCCTTCCTCTGACCAGCAATCTAGAAGTGGGATCTTCGATGTACAAGGCAATTTGATAGAATATGTTTTCAGGTTCACTGTAAAATGTACTTCTTTACACTCTAAAACTCACCAAGAAGCTGCACAGTATTATGTTACATGCTAATGGTATTTCCAGAAAAAAAACCCCACCTAATTACCCATGAATAAGGCAACAAAAGTATGCAGGTAACCATGGCTACTGTTGTGAACTAAATAAAATTTTTTATACAGCTGTGAATATTTGTATTATTGCCAGTTAAGCTGTAGAGTTCACATTTGAGGCAGGGTTGGTAAACACTGAACTCTTGCCCAAAGAAAGGTACTTCCCAAAGTGGATAGAGGCATATGCATCATGCCACTGCACATTCTGGTGCAATTTTCTGTCCAGTAAACATGTCTTACTACCTTAGTGAAAAAATATCAAACTACAAATCTTCAGGGCCACTATTTGTACTTCGCTGTGACATACTCTATTCACTTTCTTAAATGTATTTTTATTCTCTCTCCACATACCTGCAACTGCAACTCTTTACATAGCTTTTGAAGTAGCTTTGCCTCCATAAAAGAGTTTTGAAACAGCTTAAAAAATTTTGCCAGCAAGCCCCTCAGCTTGCCTTAATTTTCACTACTGATAACACCCCTTTCTTTTGTCCCAACAGCATTCCTGGGTAACAGAAAAAAACAAAAATTCCACTTGACAGGGCAGAGAAGAGGGATCTTTTCTTTTCTGACATCTTTCCAATTTCCAAGTTCATCCTTCTTAAATCATCTTTCTATTTACATGTCAGTCTCTCTTTCAAATCAATCTTCATCAGAGAAGGAGTGGAAACCTAAGGGATTTTCCCCTTCTGGAGAAAAGGTACGCCCAATATCAAATTATTTGGAGTAAGCTGACATTAGTTGCTATACTAAAAGAAAACATAAACACAAAAGCAGTTAGTGGGATAAACCTCTGCTTCCAGTAATACAAATAAAATGAAAATAATGAAACGCCTATTGTAACTAAGTGAAGCAGGACCTAGAGCAACAACATATCTCTATTCAAAAACTGAGTCACTTCTTCCTTCCAATAGAACATTGAGTTTGAAACCCAAGTGAGTGCTTGTTCATGCACTGTGAATTTGTCTTCATTGCCTGGTTTAGATAGAAAGGATTATTTCTTAATAAAATGAGGCAAACACAGATCCAATCTTTAACAAACTGCCTACAGCCTCAGGTAAAGCACGGTTTCTATGTTTCAGTCTTCTTTGTAACGTAGGAAAAACAGTAAATCTCTTCTGCCAGTCTTCACCTGTCCTGTTCATTTAGGCTGAAACAAATTTGAGGACTAAATATTTCATACCTGTATCAACATTGCTCCTGGCTTAGATAAAATTATAGAAAATTTTCTTTAAAATGGTAGTAGGTATCAATATGATTATTAATATATTAATAGTACCATATATATTGAAATATATTCTATATATAGTGTGCATATATATGCAGTGTATATACTATATTATATCTATTATACATACACACACACTATATATATATTTATATAAAAAATATTTTATATATACTACAGATAGTAATCCTACCAAACTGCTGTCATGGAGAATAAAACTGCGGGAGGGCCAGTAGCATAGTGCTTGGGTGAAAAACTGTGAGATTTGAAGATCCACAAACTCTAGAGATATTAGAAGCAAAGAATGTACAGATCAGGGCACTCTTCTGATTTCTGCATACACAAAAATATTGGAAAATTGCTCTGCAAATAGTGATCCTGCACAGTGGCTACAGGAAACCAAATGAAGACAAATTCCTGCATGTTGGCCTACAAGAGATGGAATCACATTTTCAATATCCACTAGGTACTTTAAACTTTCCTGTTCAAGCTTTTTCTCAATGATGTATAGTACACACAACTATCACCACCATGTTCTATGTCTCTCTCCAGCTGACTACTATTAGCACATCCTTATTTCAGTATTTTGTTTCCTCTACTTTCTCTTCTTCTCCTTATCATCCTCTAAGACTATCACTTTTTCTGTTAGCTTCTGATACATGCACTTCTTTCTCCTTTGAATTCTTTCTCACTTTTCATGTCATTCCTCTGCCTCAGGAATGAAGAATAAAATATCATCCATCTTAGTCTATGATAAGATCATATATATTCACCTTCTGAAATTATTTGCAGCTGTATGAATTTTTAAAAACTTGCAGCCACCTTAATTTTGTTTGTTAATGGAAATATGTGTAAACCTGTGTATTTGTAAAAAGATATTTTCAGTAGATGTTTCCTTTATAGAAAATTATATAATTTCCCATTTCTTTGTTTTTAAAAGTTACTTAAAATACGAAGTTCAGTATATAAACATGCATATTTCATCTTTCCCATAAGTAGTTAATAAAAAAATTCTACATTACATACTGTATTTTCAAAAGAAGCATAAAAATGTGCATGGCAGTGACTCAGCAAGTTGGAACTCTGAATATAGGATTTATAGAATGCTGGTAAAGGTCAAAGTAACAGAATAAAAATCTAAAAGCCCCATGATGCAAATACAATAGCTTCCTGTTGGAAAGAAACTTACAGATCTTATTTGAGTATTACAACCTTTTTTGATAAAAAAGAATTTCCTTTCTAGGTATATCTGAATGACCTACAGCATGTATCATGTCAGCCTAGAGCATTTTATGGGATACCAGAAGATTTGGTATATAACCATAAGTAATGTTATTGTTCAAAGCAGATGTCACTTTGGCTCTGCAGCACAAATGCACAACATCACCATCTTTCACTCTTAGTTGCATTTGCATCCATGAACCTCAAATTTATTTGCAAAAGGCAATTTGCTTCTTCATTGCAACTGAATGAATGGGATGTGGATGTACACCAAAGGGAAATACTTCTGAGCACCTGACAAGCTCCCCAGCATAGTGAAGAGCAGAGTGCAGGAGCACACAGCCTGGTTTGGCACAGTCGCTGCCCTGCCTGTGGCACTTCATAACCAGAAACACTTGGTGCTTTAGGTAAATGTTTAAAGGTAAAAGGTTTAATTGTAGACCCACATGACTAATGGCACTGGCCTGTACATCTGTCAAAAGCATCTTTCATACTACATCCTGAATTTGAATCTTTTGGATTTGAGAAGTCATTAAAAATGTAGTTTTTATTTATTTGTACCTATGTGGTAAAGTAAAAATATAGGGATTCAACTTAACAGCAGGGGAGAAATCAAGTTCTTTAAATGTTCATAGCTGACCATGAGCAAAAGTATATCCCAAGGTTGTCACCAAATCCTTGATTTCTGCCAATCAGCATGTGCAAAACATTACTGCTGTGGCACAACTTCAACATATTAATCATAGGAATAAGAAATGATTTCTGCAGAAATGATATCTGTTTCCAAATACAAAGACATGTAAAGAGACGGCAATTAACAAAGAAAGAAGTTACTTTTAAAAAGTGGCAATTTGTTACAAAACATTGTCAAAATATTTCCTTGTACTGGCATTCCTGGAGCAATAATGATCTGGGATACAGGGAGAAATAATACTTTTTGTTTGACCAACTTCAAGGGATGGAAAAATCATAAAAGCTTTTGGGCTCAAAGATCCTTCACCAGGTCTGCTGATTCTTACAGTATTGTGTCCATGTGAAATATCCCACTTTCTGACAATGATAAATAGGTAAAAACCTGGTCACTGAGTTACTGCATATGCCTTCAATTGAAGGAAAAGCTGTCTGCCAAGCTTCAACCAAGTAGCTCACAGGTCTGTGAAAAAAAGTATCTAAGAGGATGGAATCCAGTTGCTATAGTGGCAAATTAAACAAATATATGAGATACCATAGAATGCTGCAAAATATTTGTGGTCTGAGTAAGTCATATTTGCCACGTGTGAATACTTACTACACAGTTTAGTAACGTGGGTATAACATAGTACAATTCCACTTCTATTGCATGTACATTCTGAGTAAGTGCTAATGAATGGTAACTAGTGTGTCTAAGGTTACATAACACTGCATTTTACTGTAATCATAAGGCAAACACAGTCTCTTAAATACATAAATATAGACAATAAATACTTATTAATCTACTATCCCTTCAAAGAGATATCTGCATCCTTCCTTGTGTTTGCATGGCCTGCTGAAGAGATGAAGTTTTCTGAAGTTATGGCCTCTAGGATGATTTGCTTATGGGGTGCTTCAGAGTACACAACGTGTAGCTGGCAGATGAGCTATTAAACCTTCTTCAACATAAGCAATCCTCCCCCAATCCACTATTTTTCCAGTTAAAATATTCTCTTCTTTTTTTATAATAAACTCTGTTTGAATATACTTATCATTAATGACAATACTGTTTCACTTACTGCTTGATTCTACTATCTGCCTATGTTATCTGGAAAAAAGACTCAGGAAAAATCCCAGAAATAGATTATGTCAAAAGATAAAACAAATGTCTGATTTTAACTGAGAGAGAATAGGGCACATAGACTTTTATCAGAAATGTGTACTAGTTAAGGCATTTTACACTGATTTTAAAGTCAAACATTTATTTGCACTTGTAACCTGCAAAAACTGTGTAGTAGCACCAGAGAAAGGTACAAGCTTAAGCACGACCAAAGAATTGTGTGCCACTCCAGAGGTGACTATGGTGAGCAACATCAGCTGCACAGAAAGTGAATGTTAGATCAAAAGCAGCATTCCTAATATTGTCAGAATTCTGGGAATGAACAAAGTGCATTTCCATCCCACATTGCTTCTGGATTAACAAACAGATCTAGAACCCTGGAGCCAAACCCTGCTTCTAGGAAAACAAAGTTTCACACCTAGAAAAAGGCAGAAACTCCAAGGCTCCCTTTGTAGATCCTTTTGGTATTTGTCTTTGGTTTTTATTTTGTGCCCACAGCAATCACTTTACCAAACATTTGTATAAGAAACTTCAACTGAAAATCTGGCTTTGAGCTTTTATTATTAGTATAATAACGATTACCATAATTATTATTTCCAGTGATAGACCTTGCTTTGCCTGTCGAAGCAGGGTAATTTGAAATAAAGACACTATACCTCCTTACCTTTTCTGTCTGTTCAAATGTGTGATGTCCTAGCATGCTTGTAGCCCTAGCAAGTGGCACATCTGTTTTAATTTTCAGTTCCACACACACTTCATAGCTGATACGAAAAAATAAGGTACACACTGAATGGGTTTCTTTCCAACAGCAGGACTCAAGTTTTGAGGGTTGAACTCACAGCTGAGATAATGCATGGCATTGTCAGATAAAAATATAGACAGAGACACTGATGCTATTCTCCAAATATCACACAGATACAATTTATATGATTACAGGCCTCACACTGTTGCATGGTTGCAGGTGGTTGACACCTACATGTCTTGTCTACATTATTGTGTGGTTCCTTCTATATTCACTTGCCTCATGTGTTTGGTTTTTTTTCTTTTCTTTCTTTTTTTTCGGTAGGAGTTGGAACAGCATCAGCTGACTTCTTGATTCCTCTTCCTCCTGCCTGTCTTTTCTTTTCATTCAACTATCTTTGCCTAAACTTTTTTGCACTCTCTGACTCTCTTCTCTCCTTTGGCAGTCACTCCTGCAACTTGGTGTTGACACTGCATGCTATCAGCCTCTGTGCTAACAGACTGAGTTACGTGACCTTGTCAACAGAAGAAGGCAAAAACTTCACAAAAATGTATCACCTGGGGATTTCAGCTCTCAGACTTTTCATTTTCAATGCTCATGTCTAGAATAGGGCCCATATGTTTAGCTGCTACTAAGTACTTGAAGATATTTTAGAAAAGGTCCCACTTTACTACGCACTGGGCTGACTTCTGCCAGGAGGAGCCTGTGTGCACGTTTCTAGATGACTGGAAATAGCAAATAATCAGAAATTCTGCACCTTTTTCCAGTTAGAAAGCTGTCTTCACCTTACCATAAAGAGTGTCCTCCAGCAGATATGTAATGTGGTTAAGGCCAGCTTCCTACTTTGTAAAAATTGCTGTGCTGTTGTGCTGTTACTCTCTTAGGCATTTTCCTAATGCTTCCAGAGGATGACATGCCAATAATTTGGTCTTCTTTCTCTAGCGTCTTCTCTTAATTTTAAGGTGTTACGCTATCACAAGTGTTGACATACTACCAGTTTCCAAGCCCTTCACATAAGTAACATTAAATAAAAAAAATAATCTTTTAAGCGGTTTCTGTTTTTCTCCCCAGAGTGGGGGGTAAATGATACTACTGTATTCATGCTCCAGTGGTGGAATAAGCAGATAATGAGAGATACCACATGGAGTCACATAACTGCAGCATGAACAAGCAAGAATTGTACAATTCCGACAACATTATTTTCAGGGGTTTTGCAAACATTCTGAGTACCTAGTCACCCAGCTTCAATTGCTGTTCTTTCCATCAGATATATGTTTCAATAATAGCCATCCATCAGTGGGCATTCTGCTAGAAATTACAATACTGTCCCTGGTTTTTATGACAACTTATATAACAAGTGGGAACTCTTTCATGGAGCACTGAAGATTTTATTAACCCTTACCATAAAAAAAGTTTTATAAAGAAATTAAGGTACTTGACCTAGAATATCCAGATGGATTTAGAAACTAATCTCAGAAAAGGGTATCTTCTAGACATAAGCATAAGACATTATCAAGGTGCAGTACATTCTACAAAAATTTCCTATGCACAGGATGTTACTGTATTAGGAAACCATCCTCAAGAAGTAGAATGCACTGTTTCAAATGAGTCATTTCTGAAAAGGATTTTTAGGGCAATACATGAAATGGAAACACTTTGCTGAAAGAAAGGACATCTTGTTTGTACATCAGAGTGAGCACTGTGCAGCAACAGCCCCACTAATGACGGAGAGGCAGGTTTGTCTAAAAACTCACTATTTTCAGGCCTTCTAATCTTTTTATGTCAGGCTCCTATGAACTTTGATCTTTGCATGGCTTTTCTATTTTTCTGCTTGTGCAGTCACCAAGGAAACAAGCTTTCCAGCAGAAAAAAAACCAAACAAACAAAAATAAACAAAGAAAAAACAAGCCAAGGCCACTGGACCTAAGACAAAGCTGCCAGGAAGAACAATTGGAGCGATGGCCAGAAAGATGCTCTATTACTCTCCATCAGACAGAGCTTTTCATCTGAGCAGACAGCAATAAGAAAAAAAGGCAACTTGTGAAATAAATAGAGGTCTATCACTTGGGCAGGCTCCTGTCTCCCCATAACTTGTCTACATCTGCTATTTGTCCATTTTTGTGCATACTCTTGGACACAGGGACGAACAGTATCTCTTTCTAGGAATTACTTTGTTTCCCAAAAGCAGCATAAAAAGAATACAGTACAAAATTGGAAGAGCTCATATAGATTGTAATGGTTCAAACCCCAAGTGATCACTGACTTTCCAGTTCCACAGAGGCAAAGCATATTCCCCCTTCCCTGCCTTCTCCTCTAGAGGTTCCATAAAAAGACAATTCTTTGTTTCTGACTTCCAAAACCATTAAACACTTCAGTAAGTAATTTTTATCTCTGTATTTTACTTTCCTTGCCACAAATGAAAGAGGATTCACATTCTTAAAAAGAATTTGGGACAGTGTCTGTGAAAAACAAAGGACTCTCACTAAAATGGTATGCTGACTTGGACAGATACTGCAGACAGTCCTGCCATGTAACCTGGCTCAAAATCAGCAATGCTTAAGCTTAAATTAGTTCAGTCTACAGATCTGTTTATACAGGCATCATTTCGAAGAAGAGAAACCCCTCATTTTGTAGTTTGTGCTAATATTGAAAAGAATATAACTTCTGGAAACAAATGTTATCCATGCATCACCCTGTTCAGTCCTAACACAAAAAGGTATGACGAATGAGCTGATAAAAATCTTATTACTATGACACACTAGTTTTAAACCATAAAGACTGGCCTTTAATTAAAAATTCCTTATACTGATAGACATCAGACAGAAAGCCATAAGAAAATAGGAAGAATATTTCCCATGGAAAATATGCCTGTGGAATTAAGGGTTGATATGGATCAAAAGTGCAGGGCACTCTCAAGAACATTAAAGACAGTACTGATGCAAAAGTGCAGTAATTTGGCAACTAAAACTGTAGCCAGCAAATAAGAATCATGCAGTCTGCAGTCTGCATAATCAACATATACAGAGAGCGAGCTTGACACTTCAGAGGTAGACCAAGGCTGACTTAGCTCTACTTTCCATCAGCTCTCTTTAGACAGGTAGTAATTTCTACTGTCAGAAGCTTAACCTCAGCTACTCAGATCTGCCACTTCACCTACAAATGAAATCCTTGTCCTGCTGAAATCTACAGCAACCCTGCCATTGATTTCCCCTGGTCATGTCTCAAGTCATAGTGATACCATTGGTTACAGATAAATTGACTGAGATCATGTAATATATCAGTTTTATGGCACAGTACAACTGTATTAGTGAGGCCTTCCACACATGTCTAAATCTGTATGTATGAGGTACAATCTGGTACCATACGGTACTACTTACTACACAGATTTTTCTGTAGACAGGAATTATATTTTTAAGTATTACTGTATATATATATTTATAACATAGAAAAGAAATACAGTTCTTGACACTGCATGCAATTTTAGGGAAAATAGTTTGAGGATTTTATCTTTGTACACAATTATGAGCTTCTCTCTGTTTCTATGAAACTTTATAAACAATATTAATACTAATACTAAAATTAAATTGGCAGCAGGACTGCGTAGCTCAGAGGTTCATTTACCTTATATTTTCCATTTCTAGAGAGAATTTTAAAAATATTTTTGGTTTTACAATTAAGAATTTTTTAGGTTATAAAAAAGTGTTGCTATGAAAGAATGATATCCCTGAGTATTAGCAAGACATCACTATGTATTAAAGAAAACATTTTTTTTAACTACAGAGAATACTGTAACTGCAGACTGATGGGAAATGTGGAGAAGAAAATGGTGGATCAGAACTAATTACCATAAACATACCAGCAGACACTACCTACTTCTGCTTGGATTAATGCACTGAATTGGACCAACCCCTCAATAAATTTCTTTATGTAGCCTTCAAGATGGTCCCCTTAAAATGCTTCTAAAGTATTAATACTCTGAAATATTTTGATACATGCCCATATTACCAATGGAAATATGAGTGTTATTATTACAGTCAGATTTCATAGCTTTTTATCCCTTTTCTACATGGGGATTTTGTAGGCTGATGTTGACAGCTGATCAAGGTATTACAGCTGGTCATAACACATCTGTCAGAAACTTCTGAAAAGGACTTATCAGTTTAAGTAGGAAATCTTTTCACTGTGGCAAAGACATTTTTTGTGACAAATACATGTTTTGGGAAAATGCTGTGAAAAAACGTGGACAGAACATTCACAGGTGAAGTAACATCAGAGCCCAGAACCTTAGGAGCTGCACAGAGCACTGTGGGGGAAGCTCACAGAGTGGAGGGACTCATCAGTAATGCCACAGTAGCAAGAAGACTCACCTCCCACTGACAGATTTCATTCTGCCAAAGGTGATGAAGTTCTTGTGTAAGTTTTGTTGTACAAGGTTAGGCTACAACACAGCCACCCTTGCATTCCAAAAATTACCACTGAATGTCCACAGCTGCTATCCAAAAATGCAGCAAAAGAGGTGAGCCAATGTTTAATAAAAAACAATAGGCAGAGACCCTGACTCTTCTAAAACTGTATTTCCAGAGGTCCTACCCTTTCTCCAGGGGGGATCTCTATCATAATCTCTAAAGTCTGCCATATCAAAAATGCACCTTCTATTAACTGAACTGCTAGCATTCTCAAGGTAGTTCAAGAACCCCTTCATATTATGAAGGACAACGCATCAGAATTAATTAGTAAGAAAGCCGGTGAGGATGAAATGATGCCTAAAACATAAGAAAGAACTAGACTGAAAGATGGTGAAAAACGCAGCAGAGCAGCCGTAAGCTTTCCCTGTAACTGAGCTGAAGGAACACTGGGATAAATGGAGACTGATACAGGAAACAATTCCTTCATGAAAGACTTGAAAAAATGCATTCTGCAATATTTCAAATAGAAAAAAAAGTCTAGAATACTTGCATGCAATTCATTTCAGCAAATTATGATGTCAAAAAAACCTCAAACAAAAGCCCTCTTCAAATATTTCACTAAGCATGCATTTCTCCAAGCTTGGTTTGCCTTTTCATTATGGCACAGAAGAAACTTCCTGAATACATACGGCTATTTGTTGTCAATAGTGCTTCACAATGTACATTCATGAAATATGTTACAAATTAGGCACTTGCAGTATGTGGAATGCCACCTGGAAGAAACATCAGAACTAACACAGCAGCAGTCATCAGATTTTTTCCTCAGCTCTACATACACACAATACCTTCCTGTTCCTTTCAAAACACTGTAAAAAGGGTACAGTATCTAAGAAGCTGATGCTCCTCTTGTCAGTAGTAATTCCTACACTGCTCATTTAGCACATAATTTTGAAAATAAATAAACAGCAGTGCTATCTGCCCCATCCCACAAAGTACCAATTTATCAAGCCCAGCAGTAGTGGACAAATCTTGATCTGCTGTGGTGATACAGTAATTACATCCTGAAGGATGAGCTCTGCTGTCATCTACTGATGAACAGCAGTGCCAAATGGTTTGCCATTCCTTGATATGGAAAACAAAGTAATATTGAAACATTTTGCACGGAGGCAACTAGAGAAACAAACATAACACTTTTCAGTCTCAAATGCTGCATAAACAGTAGGAAGTACCTGATGGGAAAGTGTGGCCTTAGCTTTCCCTTAGCATTTAAACATATAGTTGAGAAAGAATGTCTGACTTGACATACTGAGAAAGATGCAAAGGTCAGATTTCTTCTCAAGAAATGAACCAATGCAGCAAATTTTGAAAATTCGCTTTCATGCATTTAATTCCACATTCTTAAAAATATTCAGATGGAGGTTCTGTCACACAAACTTGGTATACTCAAAAAATGAGTAATTTTTTTTTTCCCCAAGAACATGAAAGTCCAAATACCATCATAATATTTTTCTGAACAAGTATTTTAATCAGAATGTTTTAATCACAAATTATACTTTGGCAGAATAGTAAAGAATAATTCAGTCAACTGTTTCTGTCATTTTAGAGCAAGATTTGTTGAAGTCAGAACTTCTGTTTTGTTGCATAATCTATTTTGACTAAATTTCCTTGTGACCAAAGTGACATTGCTCTGAGGAAGGTACCTTATTACAGAAAGCAGCCATTCCCCACAGCTAGCTTAGAATGCAGGACACAAAAGCGGAAATCTCCACTTTTTGAGCCTAACAGGGATTCAAATATGACTCAAGGTGTCAAAGAAGTAAAGATGTCATTCTTGTCTGCAAAAAAACCCCCTTAGTCACTTCTGAGGGGATTAGCTTTAAGTGTATGCAGAGTCACGCACAGAGAAATCAGTGTCTTTCACTTTTGTTCATACAGGGAAGAGTTTGCACTACTTTACTCACCATTCCATGATTTAGCCATGCTGGTATAAAATTATCAAGCAGCTTTGGGTAAACCAGCTCCCTGTCATACATGTAGATGCTCCAAAACATTGTCACAACGAACTAAGAAGGAAAAAAAGAAAAAACAACAAACCTTAAAATATATGCTTCCAAACAATTAGCTACACATTTTAGATAGCAAAACTGGGCATTTAGTCAATGATCTATGGAGAGATACAGACATTAATGTTCTTAGACCAGATCCTGCTTTAATCAACAGTTTGAATCTGGAACGTTCTTTGCATTTACAGGAGTTTTAACTTTCTCTTTTTTTTTTTATACTTCAGGCTGGAAAAAAAAATCTCAGTTTTTGACTTATGCCTGTGGCCAAATTACAACTGAGCACTATACTTTAGTAACATATGTGGCACATAAATAACTTTCCACCACTAACAGGATAGACAACAAATGGAAAATCGGGTAAAATATCACTTGGAACTTATCAGACATATAAATATTTCACATTCACCCCTGAACAGAAGCCTATAAACTTATCCTTACACTTTTTCATGTCAGCTATCAAAACAGTATTGTTAAAAAAAAATACTTAACCTTAAATACTCTGCACACAACTCATGGACTGCGAGCCACAGAAAAGAGGTCTTGTGTGCTGCTCATTTGTCAATATGAAATTTGGCTTGGTTCTTGTCAGAGACTATTTACCAGAAGCCCAGAAAACAATCATTATTTCCTCTAGACTGAGGACAGGACAGATGGCTCAGAAAAAGTTTGCACTAGGATAAATTTTTGTTAAAGTGTGCATAATTTTTTAATGGATATAATAGTTTTAGCTTACCTTAACTGGGAAAAGAACACATTAATCTTTTAATTAGAACACAATTGTTTTCTCTCCTTGAATTTGAGTAATAGTTTTCTAGTAATAAGAGGCTATTTGTTTACAACAGCTAAACCAATACCTGAGCCAGGATTTTTTCAATGACCATTCATGAAATCTCAACACTTTAGCAACAAGTCTAAGCTTAAAGTCTTAGAGACAATAGATAGGACTTTCACTGAGATCAACAAGGAACTATTAAGTTACACCCAAACTAATGAGCTAACTTGAGGGATCAGTAAAAGAAAGTGCAAGAAATACAGGGTGAGCCTAACAAGGTCAGCAAATTATTAGTGTGTGTCATAGTGTAGACATAAGCTGTTTCATATGCTTCTGACTTCAGAAACTTAAAACTGAGGCTGCAGTTTACCAATGGCACCTTGTTCTAACCACAGACATGCAGATTTCAGCCAGGCAGTTGTGTGAATGACCTGAACCAGTACACTGTTCCCTCAGTGTGCATACAGTACATAGTTTCTTGGTTTCCAACACACTTGTCCATCTGTTATGATAGCTATCGGTGCCTGCTCAGAATAAGCTTGGACTATTTGACTAGTGCACTGAGGCCAGGAAAAAAAAAAAAGGTTGTGATGGACAGCCTGAAAAACACTGCAAGTGTAAAGTATCCCACAAGAAGTCTCTCTTCTGGGCCAGTCTTGGCATTGGCACAGCCTAGCTCTTTACGCACCTGCTGACACATAAGTGCCAAGATATGAATAGCTGAACAGCAGGGAAAATGGAAGCAAAGTATCCTCTTCTCTATAGGCTTCCTAGAAGTCATGTATTATCACAGTGGGTCTCTGAGAACCTGCTAAGACCAACTGGAACACAGAAATATATTCTCAGGCACTTGAAGACCAAGAGTGATAATGTTTTTTCCAAGGAAGCCTTTGCAAGAAGAAAAACCACCCAGGATTAGGTTGAACTTTATTTCACAGAATACAACACAGATGGCATGTTTTGACCTGGGATTTTTGTGTGGAGCAGAGTGAAACAATAGACTTTGCCAAAGAGGTAAAGATAAGAAAAGTGGGGACATGACATCTGTCCCTTAACCAAAGTCAGCCAATGGATGGAACAGGATCAGCCTAGCTGGTTGCAGCCATCTGGAGCCACAAATGCCAAATGCTGCTTAGCAAATGCTATCGCAAGGCAGACATAAGGTAAAGGAAGTGCGCATAACCTAAGGTGTTACAGCACTAAGCTATCCTGGGATATGACCTTACACAAGGCTTACACAACGCCCCGGGGAAGATCCATTCCAGTGCACGAATGGTTCACATTACCTTTTCTTGCAATTAGTTCATTTGGCTAAAATGAACTACAGAAATGAACAGTTGCGCTGTGTACTAAAATGAACTATAAAAATGAACTCTTTGGATAAAAAGAATCATAATGAAGACTTGCTATTTAGCTATCTTGGCTGCTTCTGAATTTGTTTGCTATGAATAATGAGAAAGTGTTGATCTGGTACTTTTAAATCACCTCTACTATGCTTACACTTTGGTACTAATAGACTTCTATTTGGGCTGGGCTTTGCCAGTCTCACACACGGTCATGCAGTGCCAGATAGTGACACAACTGAACTGTGTCTTTACATTGACTGCGTAACACTCAATCAGAATTGCAGTTCTTATGCTCATGCTGCCTTCCTTGTATCACAATTCATCACTGTTGTGGAGATAGTAATGGTACTACCCTCACATGCCAGGCTGAATGGGCTGCTCATATGCAGCAGACTCAGAGAGGCCAGTACTTTTATTTTCTTTTATTTCCAAGGAAAAATGCCACAAATGTCATCCTTTCATTTCCTTTTTTAGATAAGCTCAAGGCCTGGAATTCAACGAAGAAATCAGGCAGCAGCAATTACTTTTACACTTGGCACAGTAGCCTCCTAAGATTGCCAGCTTTCTGAAGACAGTGGTTACTTGGTTAAAAGTAAGGTTAAGAAACAGAAGAGTCCTTCATTTGCCACTTATCCTCTCTAGGGTTATTACAGACCAAAGTGAACCTCAAATCTGCAAGCCGAACATGGAAATTACATCAAAATACGGAGTACCTTACTGTTCACAGGCATCTAAAATATTGGTAAATAAGCAGCAGCAGGGAAAAAATAGGGCTGAAAACTAAATTGCTTTTGCACTTTAAAGATATTCTTTTGAGTTTTTTTCCTCTGTCTCTGAATCTTCAGAGGACATAAGAAAAGCCTGTGGCAATTGCCAAGGGAAATATTTTAAAGAACAGGTTGGGAAGCGGTTGGTGATTCAAAAGGGAAAACAAGTGGCTTTACCAAAACACCACAAATAGGAGAAAAGAGAAACCAAGAGAGGAAAGCCAGTGAAAAGAATTGCACAATTTGCTGTTTTACATGAGCCCAACCAAGAAATGCTGTGCAAATGAAGAATGAACTCAGTGGAACTTCATTTTACTGCACTATGTGTTTTTGGTTTTGGCTGTGCTGCACAGTTCAGTTCACTCATTTCCTGGATGGCCTCACCACAAACTAAAAAAAAAACCCAGCCCTCTGACCTTGACAAAATTTCTTCTAAGTACAGTTAAAAGTAAGCTTTCTGGCTATCTCCCAAGACATTTGTGGTTTACTGGGAGTATAAATATATTGTTTGTGAGCCTCTTTGAGGGTTAAAGGCATTACCTATAGAATCAAAGTGTTAGTAAAGGCAGACCACAGTAAGCACAAATTGGCACGGTACCAGCTTTAAGTGGGACGTAGGGTTAGCACAGCATCACACCAAATTAATTTGAAAAGGGTCAATGAAGAAAATCACAAGGAGTGGCAAATGAAAATCAGGAAATACTCCCCTTGAAGAATAGGATTTAGGAGACAACTGCATTACTGCTCACTCATGTTCCCATCTATAGCCACCAAATCACCACAGGTAAGGGCAAAATCTAGAAAAGAGAGATTCTGGTATGGTCAAGTCAGCTATGCAAATTAAAGTATTTTGTAGTCTGGTCAAATAACTAGGTAAGTGGCACACTGCAGCAAATGCCTACATATCTTGGGGTAAGATCTCAGCTTAGCACTATTTATGACGTACAGAAGAGAAGTGTACAGCTTTTCTTTTGACAGTACCAGTGCAGAGAAACAAGAATGCATCTCAGGTTTTTAACACCATAAATGTACAATGTAAAGAATATGAGATTGTTCTAGCCAGTTTAGACTCAGACCTAAATGGAGCTTTTAAGGCTCCAGGATATAAAATGCCAGTGCTAGAGTTTGTGATTTTCTAGGCAGCAATTGTTCTTCTAATATGTAACAGTATCAATTTTCTTCCTATTTCTGCCAGACACAGTCTGAAACAACTAGAAATGCCTGGTTTATCTCTTCTTCATCTTGTTTGGTACAAATTACAAGAAACATATTGATAAAACCATATAAAGTTTACACAAAACACTAATTAACCACAGAAACTTGGCAACTTCATGATCCATGTTATACAAATAGAAAAAAGTACGTATGGTTAAACCACTGCTGCAGTCTCTGACTTTTAAGTGTGTAACACTTCTCTGGCAGTGAAAACTCCTTGCAGGGTGAATCTTTACACAGACAAAGGGGGGCAAGTGCAGCCAGTAGAAATGAGAAGTGGTAATAAGCTTTTAAAATGTTTGTGCAAGCATTTTTCTTCATTAGATGCTTCTGGATCTCTTAGGCATTTGAATAGTACCCTAATCTTATAATAAACTAAAAAAGGGCTAGGAGGTGTTGCACACAGACTTTTTGTGGAATTAGGCTTCACTGCATAGAATATTAGTCTGTCAATTTTGTTGTCTTAAGAGTGGTATTAAAAAGAGCAACAATAGGTAAACATTAGTCATTATGTTCTTGGAAGAGATTCATGGTTATTTCTTGATGGTCCTAAACAAACCTGTATATTGGCAATGCAGTTTTATCTTAGCCCATAAAGATGCACAATGCATAACACAATGCTGACAACACTGAAGAGATGTGAGTTGCTGCAAAGATTTTTCAATATTTGATTTGTTGCAAAGCCACCCAAAGAGACTGTTTGCCCTTGGGCTAGTTCTTTCCTCTGCTTTGGTAGGCGGCAGAAGGTTGATGGTCAGGCTTCCCAGTTGGTTTATATGTAACACTTTTTTAGGAAGTACTAAAAATGAAATCGTTTATTTTGTTACTTTTTTTTTTCACACATCATTGTTTGACTTGGAAGCGGAAACCCATTTTCTCGTATGTTTTTCAGAACAAGTTATCTCAAGGGCTGCAGTAAGCAGGAAATATAGAAAAAATTGTGTTGAATCACTCTTGAAAAACCACTACCTAGTGGGCTTTAAAATGTTCCCCTACTATTTGTATTATTCCCTAAACACAGTCTGTGTAAAATGCTGAGCAATAAAAATAATTTAGATGTTAAGGTAACTGACAGGTACTTAAGCATGACCACTGCTGTTACATTAAAAACCCAACAAGGATTTTTTTTACATCCATCCAACTTTATGTCTGAAGGTTCCCTTGTGTCACTACTGGAAACCACTGAGAAGCTCCATGGAGAGCTAGGTGGGTGAGTCTCCAAGAAAGAAAGTCTGCATTTGAACTTCCTTTGTTCTTTATCTTTCCTTTCCTCTTGAATAAGGAAACTGTTGAAAGAATATGGGAAATGTGGGAACTTGAACGTTTTTTCTGCAGACACGCTGGTGTTTAATAACTTCCTCCTAACAAACACTCCTGGCATAATAAAACTTCACTGAGTATTTTCTTACACATAAATAGCTCTTTAGAGCACAAAGCCAGCATGAGACATTACCTTTGGGCCCTAAACTTTTCCTACCTGTAATCCCACCTAAGAATCCCCCCAGTGGCTGGCAGACCCTCTGGCACTGGCCAAGATTTTGGCATGTGGCAGCTAAAGGTGTGGTGGGCACTGCTGGAGAGGATCAGGTTTTGCTAAGGCCCTAAGACCAGGGTTAAGCTAAGAAGTGCTTCTGTTTGTCTCCCAGTATCCAGGAGAAGAAACAACGAAAACAATCTTTTTAGGCTTTCATCAGAAGTAAAGTGAAACAATATGTGGTAATCAATTGCTCCACCTCACCACACAAGAATCACCTTTGGAAATGGAGAATATCTGTCCAATGAGTGTTTCTTACTATTTTCTGCATTTTTTTGTTTGTTCAAGACAGAAGTTGTTTCTATATGAAACCCTTGGGAAAGCTGCTAGCCTCGGGTATGCAACACGTCCCGTGGGAACTGCTGACTTGTAAATGTTGCAACAGTACTTCTACTGCAGGCAATGGTTAGCTTGCTCACTGCTGGCAAGAGAAACAGCACCAAAAAGAAATGGGCAGAACTGCCACGACAAAGTGATGCTGAAATTCTTTAAGGACTTGGAAATTTCCAAAGTCAGAAACACTGTGGGGGTGAAGGAGCACATAGAAAACAATATGGACCTAAAACAGTAGCAGGAGAGAATCCCTGAATCTTGAGTTGTGTGAGAGAGAGCCAAGGAAGGTGTGCTTCAATGCATGTAAAGGCTTACACTTCCAGATTGAAGAAGGCACTTACAATCTTTGAATAAAGACAAATAATGTGATGTTATTCTCCTTTTTCATTTCTACTGTCAACACAGTAGGAAAAGCATCTGTTGCCAATCACAATCACAACTACTTTTAATACCCAGTCTCCCTTAAACACAAATGCAACCTATAAATCTCCGCACCCATAAAATAAGCATTTGCAAACCTGCTTATGCACAGATTTTTAAAAAACTGTATTATTTGATCCAGTTTCTTCTACTGTCGCTGGAAAACTGCAGTTTGTTTCTCCAACATGATTTGAGGCAGCTCCCAAGAGACAATCCTGCAAGTACGTTAAGGGAAGGCTACCAGCCTACCAGGTTTTTATTAAATACCTTTGCGGTGTTTCAGATATTATCTGCATTTTCTAACTTTTCAAAAGTATTCGGTATTTCTTCATGCACTGTGAAATCCCACATAAATGGTGAAATCACATTTTAATGAAGCTCCTCTGTATATATCAAATTGACAGTGAGTGAATTGACAGTAAGTTAGTGAAACAGTACAACATTAGAGACCTCACAGTTTTCTAGTAGGTGTACCATGAAAAGAAAATTGCTTCTAGTGAATTTATTTTAAACTACTGTGCAATAAAAAAATAGAATTAGAGGCTGATCTGGAATTACACTAAAAGCAATATTTTAATGAAAGGTTCACACTTTTTTCTTTGATGTAACCTAAACTTAGAACTAGACTGACATAGTTCACCCTTCCATGTAAAAACCCATGGAATTCTACATTTTCAGGTCCTTTCAGTGTGTGGTATGAGACATGTAAAGCACCTTTTGTTATTGAAAGCAATGTGCAATGTCTGAGTTCAGCAGTAGCTGATCCAAATAATAGTTTTCTTTTCACAAAGAAATGTAAACTTCATATTTTTCGTACCTTTTGTGTGCTTTTTTACATTACTGACAAATCTCCTTTTTTCCTACCTTGTTTCTTCTGTCAGCTCTGGATATCCCATGGGATTAAGAGGGAACAACTGAGACTTTTGCTTCCCTTCTTGCCCATGAAAAAAATGGCTAAATGGCCCCAACTGAGGCCAGGTCATTATGATGTGAAATATGCCACAATCAGCACTTTCACTGATCCTAATGGTGACGCACAGTGCAGAAAAAGTCCAGACTGATTCTCAAGATGCTGCTGGTACAATTCACCTTTGAAATAACAGTCTCGGTTGTACAAATAAGTTCCTTCTGTAAAGCAGCTTTTTTGTTTTGTGTAATTTTTCTAATAAAAAATTATTTCAGCAACACCAGTGCTCCCTTAAACCTGTGAAAAACAAGAGACATAAAATCATTTCTACCATTTTTCTCTTCCCGCTTAGTCTTTTGCACTGAGGTGGGGAAGCCTTTCAGCCAGAAAACAATCAGTAAATAACACTGCTCACACAGTTTGAAAAGACATGCAAAGACTAATGCTATACTTACCACTCCAACAGGGAAAGCTAGAACAGCCATCACCCAGTCACGGAGGGAAATGAGCTTTTTCAGCTGCCTCTCTTGTTCTTGACTGTCATTTCCTTTAGTGAGAAGACTGGACAGGTCAGTCAAGACACAGATCCCAAAGAAGACAGCCTGGATAACCTGCACAGAGGGGGAACACACTCTTGAACACAGAGAAGACCAGACCTTTGGCAGACAGCAAGTTGGACACAGGTGCATGTGAGGAATATTGACACGGAACTGGCACGGGGAGTTGGAAAACATCAGCGCCTTAAATATAGGTAGAGTTTGTTCACCTAAAAGCCACTAGTGCTTCTAGACTGCCCTGCATGCTCCTTGCTCCTCATGAATCAGCAGAATCTATGCAAGTGGAAAGACCATTCCAGAGGTCCCACCCTTACCTCAGACATGTGCCACCTGCTGGGACTGAGCTGCAGCCACCCCTTGCTGCTTTACTTCATGCAGTTCAGCCCCCAAGCCACAGCATTTGCTCTGAGGCAGAAAAAGTGAGGAATGTTCCCTTTAAACAGAAAGCAAAGAAAATAGACGGGCAGGTCTCCCCTTGTACCAAGGGCAGCATATGGAGACCCTGACTGTTCCAGACACTCCACAGAGAGGTGAAGAAGGTGCCTGAGACTTCCCAAGAGATGCAGCACATGTCCCAGGCTACAGCAAATCCAGCATTACTTCATCTTAGGCAGCAGACAGAATGAATAAACTGCAGAAGTTACTCGAGATTTCTTTTTGTGATGGTGGACTGTTATTTACCTTGCCTTTTCCTTCATGTGATTATGCATTTGTGTGCAATATCTGTTGTATTACATTGGTAGTCACTGGAGAACAGTGATCTGGTTCAAACTTGACTTGCTCTTAGTTTAAGCATTGCATTTTTCATCCTTAAGTGCCTTAGTAAAATGGCAGTGAGCTAGTTCAGGAATGCTATTGCCTGAGGATCTGCACATCCTTCCTAGTACAGTTCAGAGAAAGTGCATGCAGGTTGTTTACTCCCCAAGCTGGTAGCCTAGGCCACAAACCCACACACACCAGGTAACCTCAGGTAAAAAATTAACAATGCACAGGCTTATTTCCCAAACTGCACAGCGATTCATCAAAAAACATAAACAAATGCTTAAAATACATACTACATGATTTTCAAAGCAAGCATGGACTAATAGTTTATAAGTTTATCTGTAAATCTAAGTGTTCCTCAGACTAGGAGTCCTGACTAACCATCCATAAGCAATGTAATAAATGACAAAAGGCTAAGGGACACAGCTGGAATCTGGTGGGAAGGGAAGGGAAGGGAAGGGAAGGGAAAAGGGAAGAGAAAAGAGAAGAGAAAAAGGGAAGAGAAAAGGAAGGGAAGGGCCAAATAGATGTTGGCTACTAGAAAGAAGTCCAGAGATGTATAATGGCTTGATGGATTAATGTGCATTCCCTTCCTCAGCAGTCTTTATATGACCAGAATACTTGTAAATTCTCTCTGTAAAACTGTGAATAACAGATGTTCAAATGGCCCCTGGATCTGCCTGCAATTCTTCTGCCATCACTCTACTCTCTCCATGCTGTAGTTACATATAATTTGCTTGATAAATAGATGAAGCAACATTGTAAAACATTCCCTGAAGCCATGAAATGTAACAGACTACTAGTGCTAGAGCTGAGTACTGTGCTAGAAAAAGGTATTATTGCTTCAAATGACTGCCTGGAAAAGCTAACATCTTCTACGTAATTTCTGAAAAAAACCTTTTACATAAAAGCTGTGGCTTCTTGGAGATACATAATCACATGAACCCCTAATGTACTTTTTCATATTATTTGGTTGAAACAAGCACTTAGTAGAAAAAAATCTTCCCATACTTGGTCCAGTTTTCCACCAAACAGATGGCCTATTTGGAGAGAAGGAATAGAAGAACTAATTATGCATTTGCTTAACTTAATAGGAGAAAATATACCATCTACAATTCATTCAAGAGTGAGAATGCCAAAGAATGGAAAATGTTTAAGACAGGGTAGGGGAAAAAAAAAAGTATACCTAACAGTAATGAAATCAATCTGGGTATTCAGAAGTTTAGGCTGAGTACCAGGAAATATTTCTTAACAGTGAGCTCTGTCAGACCATGAAATAGTTTCTCAGAGGAAGTGGTGGAAACCTCATGGCTTGAGTCACTCAAACCAATATTGGACAGAACATTCAATGTACTGCAGGGAACAGTATTACACTGGCAGGGCTTGGAAAAGTGACTAATAGATTGTTTGCAGCTCTAACTACAATTCCCTGAAACGCTTTCTCTCCAAAGAAACACAGACTCAAACAATCACACACCCACTTTCCAAGGGAATTGAGATTGTACATCCACTAATCAATCACAAACCAAACAGCTTCTCTCCCCATTATCCTGTTATGAACACATCACTTCAAGGGAAAATATAATGATATCATCGGGAATAACATAAAATTCCTAAAGGGAAAAAAAGTACCCAAAGAATTCAGAGAGTGGGTATGAGAATAAGTAAACTATTCTACAAGAAGTTTAACAAGATTAACAAATCCATATAGGAAAAAGAAAATTACATATTTATTGAGAACATTGAGAGCCAATGAAAAATCATGTAGTGTTCAGGGACGAACAGTTCCAGCATATTCATACAAATAACACATGTACATTTGCTCTGGTAGTGCCTTTCCCTTCTTGAATGTGCAAGAACTCTCCAGACACCTACCAGCACACAGGATTATGCTGAGGACCTCCAGAGTTGCATGAGTCTCAGCAGCATACACTGAGCAGCCAGAGTGGGTAATGATTTCCCTCCTTTGTGGGTCTGGCACAGGAAAAGCATAGCATGCAGCTACTGGTGGTTTATGGTATGAAACAATTAAGTCCATGCTCCTCAGTGTGAATGCTGCCTAACATGTGGAAAGTTCACAGCAATGGAGACTCCCTCTAAAAGGTACTCTCCAAAGTGCCCTGGTGTCACCTCAGATTTAGATCAAATTTTCAAAACAAGGCCCTTATTTTGAAAATCTGCAGGTGGTGAATCTATACATGAAACATCTCGAAAATGTTAAACAAACAGTTGTTGGGGTTTTTTCTCCCCTTGGAAATGTAAGCACAACGGCACTTCAGAGGATCTATCTTCCAATTTTAATTCTTACCAGAGTTTGAAGGAAAACAGTGCGCTAGAAAGGGATGAATAAAAATTCAACAGAAAATGGCCATACATGTCTTATAACATGTAAGAGTGACAGATGCAGAAACTTGCAAGCAGAGTATGTAAAACCAGGATAATAATAAAAACATGTAAAAAATACTAACTTAACTGATGATCCCATTTTTCCAGCTGATACTATAATACCTTTCAACTTTGATAATATAATGGTAAGTGACAGAAATGGCCATCTACAGGTATTCTAGTAATTCAAAATTCTGAGCAAAGAAAATACCTGTAAAGTTGCTGCACCTATGAACATAAGATGACTCAAGCAGACCAGAAACCTCACACACTGACACCTGTTCAGATTATCTATTAGAAAAAACATTTTTTGTTGTTTCTTAGGAGTCAGACAGGAAATATATTAGCTCATAAAACTTTCTTCAGGGCACAGAGACTCCCTTCTCCCCCATGTTGTGGGGTTTCACAGTGCAGACAAAATACCTGCACAACTGACGTGAATGAAAATTCTGTCACTACTCTTACCAAGGTAGAAAACTCCTATTAAATTAACAGAATCTAGGATTTCATTGCTTGTGGACTCATCCTCTTTCAAGCTCACTGTCTAAATCAGTATTCCTTGGAATTCAGGGCAAAATCTGGGAAAATCTGTTCAAGCAGAACTATTATTGATGGATATTACGGATATTTTTTTCCTCTATCTGGCTTTGAAAGTGGAGAATACACTGTCATTATTTTTGAGATTAACAGGTTTTACAATTTATTTCACAAACCCCTCTATGAAATAAGACATCTGAATAGGCTGACAAATAGTGCTGCTGGAACAAAAATGGGAGTAACAGTCACAAAACCAGCAAGACAACAAAAAAGCATGGAAATTTAAGTCACTTTTGCACATTTCAAAATGGCATGTTTGCATATTAAGTGCATGTGCATATGTTTGTGAATGTGTGCATGTGTTAGGTGCCTGTACCCCATTTACCAGGTATAGTTCCACTGTTTAAAGGTAAGACCACATTTAAGAAAGAGACTGAAGTCTTCATATATAACCCATGATATAGGAAGACTAATTCACACTAGGGTGTCAAGGGAGGCTTTCACTAGAGGCTGGGAGCACTGAAGGGGCAGAGAGGGCCCATCCCAACCTCAGGCCAGGAGGAGGGCAGCCCAGGCACAGAGGCAGCCCCAGGCATCAGACACTTCCCCAGGGACAGGTCACCAGCACAAGGATGAGAGGCAGAAATGACCTGACTCATCAGCAGTCGTGCTGCAGACAACTTGTGGCTTTCTACAGAAAGATTAAAGTTTAGCTCTAGCAGCATGCTAGAACTGCTGGAAATTGTCATTTCTCATGTATTCCAGGTTTTACAATCTGCCTTATATTAGAATGTGACCTGAATTTCCTTTTCAAACAATGGGAATATGATTTGTAACCTCAGAGTACCTGTTCTACTCCTTGTCAACTTATGTCACTTTAGCTTCCATGCCTCCAGCCTCTAGACATTATTATTTGATGTACAAATGTACTATACTTCAGCAATTAAGACAACTGTATTTTAAGAAACTGAAGTAACTTCAATCAGATTTTTAACTCTTTGCCCACTGTAAACACAGCTGAAGGGACTCTGTTTTGGGACCATGCTTGGTTTGGTTTGCAGTGTTTCAGGCTGTACGTAGGCGCGTGTGAACAGCCTGCATCCTGTAGCAACAGCTGTTATCTGTAGTTGCAATATGCACAGCACCACTTCTTTATCTCTTCATCTTCCCTCCACTTAGCCTAGGAAAAATTCTTACTGTGTTACAATTACTAGAGACATTGAAGTCTCAGATCATTCTGTCTTAACATGATTCTTGACTGTCTCATAATGGTTTTTAAAAATATGCAGCATAGTTCTTGGAAAGGTAATGTGATTGTGCTAACACAGTTTTAAAAGAATTTTTATTATTATTTTTAGTACTTCCATAAGAACAAATACATTATTCCTACTGATTTGGAAGTGCTTTAAGTTTTAAATAAAAAGAAATTTTTTTTAGTTCATTCTAGAACTTCATTCATTCATTCATTTTAGTTTCACTCTACATAGATAAAATACCCCCAGCAAAAAACTGCCATAGTGGACAACTGAGAAATTAGTTTTAAGGTGCTACTATATCTCAGCTGTGTTGCATAGATAACATTTTAAACATGATCTCAACATGACAGAGTGGCCATCTGTCTCAGAAGCACCAGTAGCAAGGAATTCACTACCATGTATTGAATGAACAAATACAGAATATACTAAAGCAGTATGAACAAAAAATTGACCAGATGCTGAGAAAGTGCTGCATTTCCCCAAATCTTCTCTATTCTTTTTAGCATGTCATTCTTCAATACCATGTCAACTCAGTCTGCCTTCTTCCTCTAAAAACTACAGGTATTTTCTTTTGAGTTACAGCTCTTTGGGTATAGCTCTACTTTGATCTTAGCTAATATAGTCAACGAAGCACTAAGCTCATTGTTGCAGTATTTAAGAGATGATTACTCTATTTTTATCTCTATATTTTTGATTTTAAATTGTTTTGACTAAACTAATTTTCTAATAATCCCCATCTTCTTCCTTACTTTCTTGCATTGTGTATAGAAAAGCTGCCATTACTACTTATTGTATCCTGCTTGTAAGACAGTGTAATTTCATTAAACTTAAATAATCTGTTCAGCAAACATGTATAATACAGTTTATTCATAATACATTATTATTTTATTAGGTTATATCTTTTATGTTTTTCTTCGCTAAAGCCTAATCTTATTAGGATTATACATTGCACAGAAGGTTATGTCATTATTTTGTCTTAAATGCTAATTTTACACATTTCAGCATGACTGGTAAGCTCTCTGCAGCAGTGGCCTTGCAGTCAACTAGGCAGGAATGGCAGCTCTCTAGGCAATGTTTGAGATAGTTAACTAAGAAGTTAAGACTTGTTCTGCAGCTGTCTGTGCTAAACTGAGCATTAGGATAGGGTTTCCAATGGCTGGAAAGTCCCTTTGTAAGCACTTTGTAAGATAATTACCCCAAAAAGAAATTACATTTTATTAAGTACAGAACTTGTTCAAATAAATGTCTTTGTTAAAACTTCAGAAACTTCTGCATTGCACCAACTATTTCATGTTAAGAAATACAGTTTGAAAACCACTAGAGGGAAGCAGTTTTGACAGAAGAAATTTGAAAACAAAACTCCATATAAGGTTTTTAACATTAAAAAGTGACTGGTTTTGCTTTTTACTTCTTTTCTTTTTAATGAATATGGTTAACAGATGCCTTTTAAATTGCTGGATTTAGAAAAGGCCATGATTGATGTATCTCTGCAACATAGTGAGAGAGCTGGAAATGCAAACAAGAAAGGTATTACAAGCTTCTGAGACACAGCAGCCTTGGTGCTGCCCTACCATGGCTGCAGGAAATAAAAGATTTTACTCCCTCTTTTTCCTGAGCACTGTGAAAGCAGTAACGTATGACTCCAGTCCAGAAAGGCAGGCTATCAAGTGATCCTGTCATGATTATTGGTAAATAAAGAGGGCAATTCTCCCTTTCTTGAGGTGAGGTAAGCTAAGGGAAGGAAACATCGAGATTTTCATCCTACCTCTTCCCCATCCATCCAATTTACAAACAATACACAGATCATGCCAGCTGCAAGCCCACATTGTGAAAAACAGCTCATGTCTCCAATCAGGGTCATCTTTAGCTTTTCCCTAAAAGAACCTTTCTTTCTTGATCACTGCGAGGCAGATACAGCATATTAATAAATAGAAGTTATTACTAGTAGAATGTTAGTTGTTACTAATTACAAAGGATGCTGCTATTCAAGCTTCACTTGAAAAAAAGGAATTAATTATGAAGTATGTGGTTTCAATGAAAGGTGACCTAACATGTTGTACTGTCTCAAAAACAAGACTATTTTTCATACAATATTTCAAGCTCAGCACTGTGTGTTATGAAGAGCTGTGTTTCAAGAGAAAAAAACAAACAGAAGTTTTCTCATTATCTTATATCTGTAATGAAAACATGGGAAAAAACCTGATATATGCTAACTGTATTTCAATTAAATAATACAAGGGAGGTTGAGTGTTCACTAGGTGTGTGGCATTTCAACCACAGTTGACAACACTTCTCCACTCTCCTTGTCTTTCTCATGAATAAATCTAAAAGGAAATTAAGGATTTACTTCCTGATTGTTGTTGGTAAAAGAGAGGCAGAGAGAAGTAAGCTGCAAGGCAGAGGATGGATTCAGGCACCCTGAACACTAGGCAGTTCTCTAGGCATTAGATCAGCCTGTTCTCCACCTATTTGCACTTGCCCTCATAGCGATAGCTGTTTCAAGTGCTAGGAAAAAACTCTTGCCTTTCTCAGGGAAACAGAATGGATCTTTTCATTCCCTCCAAATGCAGCCACACTACTGTTAGCATAAATCCAAATACTTTCACTCTCAATTCAAAGTTTTCTAATGATTACAGTTATTCTGACTAGCTGATCTATTTATGACAACCAACCAATGGTTACCAAGGTCTCAAATATAATAATTCTGGAGAGTTTGTCCATTATACCATTCACACCTTAGTTCTTAACAGCAAGTAATGATTTTGAGCACTACTAGCACTAAATGAATCTTTTTAATTTTTCCATCACTTGTTCTGCTCTGTGTGGGTAAGTTTGATGAGCTGCTATTTCAGTGTGGTGCACACTTGGCTTCCCAGCATCCCCACAGGACATGGTGGAAGATGTACAATCATGCCATCTGCTACCTGGAGACTATCTTTGGAAAGGAGGACTTGAAACAGAGATTACACTTGTATGCTCATGAAGGCAGACACAAACATCTCTCACTCTTTCTTACTCTAAGCAACATTTAACCATTTCTTGAGTTTCCAAACTAAACTTTCAGACATTGCTGTTCACTGTAGTTCTGTTTAGTTCAATACTTTGCATTTTACTTGTAAAAGGAAGAAAAAGATCACCAGCAGGGAAGTTTAAATTTACATCCTCCAGCGTTTTATGGGAAACCACTTTACGACAACTACCTGACACCACACCAGGTTCCAAAACCATCTGATTCAGACACTTTCCATCAGGCCATTGCACACTGACTGAAAAAGAGTATATACATTTTTGTCATTGGTGAGCACAAGTTCAGTAGGCTGTCCTTCTCAAGAGACAGGAAGCCCAAACAATACCCGTTGTAGCAGGTAAGAAAGTAGCAGACGACTCCAGAAGAGACCTTTCGTAAACTGTTGGTACCAGAAACCAGTACCATTGGCAGTGAGCATGGCATTTTGGATTCTCCACAGCAGGAAAAGCACTTTGCAAATGGTAGCTTATAGATGTGGCAGCCCAGCATACACACCACCCTCCCAACATCCATGCCCATCAAGGGATACAGTCTACTGGGCAGCTGGGCATCAGGAAAGGCCAAGGTATCAGCTGACTTCTGCCAAACCTTAGTACTCCAAGAGTAATGCCTCCGTGCACCACGTAGGTGTGTGCACACCTGCACTCCTATACAGTGAGCAGTGTAGCTGTAATTGCAATGCAGCGGGGAGCAGGGTTGTGCCCCTGCACATACTGGGCGTGCCGAGTCACCCCTGGGAATTCCCTGGGCAGTCCTGGGAACTCCCCAGCCAGTTTCTGTCAAGAAGAGATAATGGACTGATAGCTGCAGGAACCCGCTCCGGGCAGTCCCGACTCCACCAGAGAAGGGCGGGATGGATAGAGGAACTCCCCAGGCAGTCCCAGCCCGTGTTGACAAGGGAATTGACTTGGTGAGGGAACTGGGGAGGCAGGGAGCTCCCGCCAGCCCCGGGATAACCCGGGCGGGTCCTGCTTGGTGAAACGATGGACACGGTTTGGCTGTTTAGATATGCCTATCAAAGGAAAGGGCAATTTTTGCACATAGTTGAGATTATTTTTATTAGAAACTCATCACGTGTGCACTTGAGCGGTGACGTGGGATCGCAGGCCGGTTGGATGATAAGAATTTACCAAACAACATTTTGAGGAATCGAATCCAAACCAGCTGAAAATGCAGTCATGAGGACAGCTGTGATGGGAACCCCTACCACCACCTGGACAGACACTGGCTGTACTGTCACAACAGTAACACAAGAGTGTTACCTCTGGCAGAAAATCCAAACAAACTAATTTCCTTAGCTAACACTTGAACCTGTTAGTCTATGTATAACATGGACCAGAATGGTCTCTAAGAAAACGAGAGCCTACCACCACATAAGCTGGACATAATGAAATCAAACTCCTATTTAAAACATTATCCCAGAATGTAAGGGCATTTGTCCATGTAAATGTATCTGATACTGATGTTGAAATCTTGAAAGGATTTAGTTAAAATGTGGCAGTTTTAAATGTTATTGATAATTTATTGTTTGACTGCTTAAGAGTAATTAATTTAAGGCTAAACAGTAAGCTAAGGGAACAACTACACATTAGAAAGAGGAACTTTGAATTAACAGCCCAAGAAACCATGTACAACTATTTGGGTCTGCTCAAATAGTGTTCATTAGCTGCATTTTGCTAATTAAAATATGGAAACCACATCTCCAGAAGTTAAGAGATGCACCTCTGCTTGAAGACCCCTCCCCACTGAGTTTGCAAGGTAGAATTAGAATATTTAAATCCAGACACAGAAAATCTTACCCAATAGTATGCAAGTATCTGATAGATTACTAATAAAGTATTGTAAGTATTGCATAAGGTAACAAATTGATTATGATGATTATAAGTATTGTAACCTTGCAGTGTCAGATGCACTAGCGTTGTGGATAAAGCCCCTAGGACCTGTTTCTGTGCAGAACTGCTAGTAAATTGCTCGTACCTCCACTCTGTGTGCTACTGGCTTGCTCACCAGGTAAATGAACCCTGTTTACCACTGTCAGATTTTACATGAGGTACCTGCAATCCTGAATCACAGAATACATACTCTTTTCCCCAAATACTTGGTAAGGAAGTACATTCCAGTATTCTGCCTTGTTCCTCACAACATAAAGCTGATGGCTACATAAATACTGTTCATAAATGTTGGTGGTTTATGGGCCACAGCTCTCTGTTTATGATCTGGCTACAGTCCATTGCAGCACCAGGCACAGACACTACTGCACTGGAGCAAGGATCTCTCTTGTCCAGGCTATCTGAAACCATGCAACATGAAACTTCACACCAGAGTCCTGGAGAAGAGCTGCTGACCGGCTCTGTTGGGATGCCTGCCCTGAGACATTCAGTTCTGACTAACCACAAGACCAGGTTACATTCAACCTCTAGCTTTGGCTCAGCCAGGAATCCTGGCTGAGAGATGTGTTATGAACTTCACACAATGCAGCCTGAGCAGAGGTACCCACTCTGTACCCCTGCCATGAGAGCAGGGCCAAGAACTCAGCAAGAGAGTCAAGCCTGTGTGCTGCCTGGCACATGAGGCTTTTCCTCAAGTGTTAAGGAAAGCTTGGTTTGGATTAGGTTCAGGTGTGATACTGCACTGGTTTTTAGACACCTGGTTCCCAAGCTGGAAGTCATAGCTCTCATACAACACTCTGTTTCCAAGGAGCAGGCCATAAAGTGGGGTGACATTTCATCAAAAAGTAACTGGGTATAGTAAATAAAGGAGTACAACTGGAATCCCACCCCTCTCCTGCAAGGCCCACACATGCAGCACTAAAGTCACTTCAGTCAGTTCCTTGTGTGAGACTGGTGATCACATCATGAAGCCCAAAGAGGGACTTAGGTGTTTAAGGAGTCAGCCCATACCTCTTGGGACTGCTTACTGTAACACATGGTGGAAGGAAAAGACAAATTCTTGGTATCAACTTTTATGCGACATAAAAGAAAGTGTATTACTTTCTGAAGGATGCAGCATTTCAACCCCAAACAAGCTTAAAGAATAATTACTGTCTTCAAGAAGACATATATTACTGACAGTGCCAAAGGGTAGGATATTCACCTTTCCTGCTAGGTTGTGCTAGTATATAAGAGAGTCCCCAGATGTCTTAGGAAGCTTAAACTGAGGCTCCAGCCCTTTGCCTAAATTTCACAAGGAAAAACTATTCGCTAAAATACTTTTTCTGGAAGAAGAAACAGGAACCAGACACACAGTCTACTTCCCTGTGACCTATCCTGCTTCTCCACAGAATATGCAAACTGAATAGCCACTCGTTGTAAATTCTTTGTCTAGTACTTTCCTTTTTAAAGAATTCTTTTCCTTGGTCAGAAAAACAATATATTTCAAGGGCCTCACTGCAGAGCTTGGACATATCACATTTCATCATGTACTACAGAAAACTCAAGCAAAACACATGCCAGAGGTGTTTCCAAGTTCCAATTGACTCAATCAGTTTACCTTTTTCTTCCCACTCCACTGAAGGGAAGAGGTATGTGTGAGCTCTGGGCATATCCAAAGCTCTGTGCTATTCTACTGTCAAGATCAGACCATTTGACTTCTATTTATAAATACAGTTCGGTATTACAAGAGCCAGAGTATTTAACCATGAAGACTGTCAAAACAGATAATGTATTGTGTCTCACAGAATTACAAACTGGCTGGGTGCTTAGCCTTTTGGCTGCAAAGGTCCACTCCATCATAGAGCAAGCAATGTCTCCATTTGCTTCAAAAAAGTTTTGAAACCAGACAGCTGTGAAATGACTACATAGATCATGCAAATTATATGTGTTAATTCTTCAATTGGTTAACTGTACTTAGTTACTAGATCTGATGTCAATTTAGAAAGAGTAATACTTTATTGGCAAATGTAGCTGATGACCTTCATTGTAATGAGATACAGCTCAGCACTGATCTCTCATGGTATCCACAGATGTGTGCTCAGAGAAGTAAGGGTGTTAACTTACTCTACTGGAACTACTTCTCTGGTAAAGTATTTTCCTTATGTAAGTAGAAAGCACACCTGCATCCACAGTGCAATCAAAATTAGTATTACATTTCAAAGAACCGAGTATTTTAGTGTAGTAGCAGTTGTAACACACTAACTGTTTTTATGGGGACCATGGAATTGTATTTGATTCAGTGAAGGCATTGCTTCTATCTGATTCCAACCTATCAAAGTCAGAAAATTAATGACACTTAAAAGGCTTAATATTGGTTAAAAAACCCATTAAAAACCAGTAATAAAACATACAACCAGTATGGCAAGTCTGATACAAGCAGAAAAACATTCTCTTTTGCGAGGAGAACACTGAAATAAAACAATAACCCAGAAAATGTATGTTGACTGAGTTAAAATATTACAGCTTCCATTTATATGAAACTGTATTAGGTAATTTTTTGGAGGAAAATACGTATTAAATACTGCTTTGATTTACAAAATTTTTTACATTCAGTCATGAATATGCACACATGCACTGAATAAAGTGGAAGCACATTATGTTGTCCTAGGAAGTGACCTCTTTTACAGAGGCAGCATTTATTTAGCTATGGATGTAGTCAAAACCTGTATTTCATTTAAAAGCAAAATATGACACAGTATCACAAAAAAGTATCATTAATATAAAACTATACACTTCAGGAATTCCATGTCTACAGTTACAACATTTGTATCAATGCCAAGATAAGGTCAGCAATTCAATACATACAATTCAATAGTCCATTTGAAAAGCAAATGCAAAAAATCTGCAGCAGAAATGAAGGTCATGTATTTCAACCAAGCATTTAGCAGTGCTATATGCTAGAAGTTACATAATCATGTAATGATATCCATATTGTGTCTGTAGCTTAGAAAAATCTGCCTCTCACAGTACTACATTATAACATTATAATTGTGTCTGCATTTTCCCACCCTTATTTTGGCTTTTGCCAGTTTCAAATAGGGACTTTCTCTTTTGTATAACCAGTACTCAGATGGTATTATTTATCATCTTTTAGAGAAACGTGAAACTGATAAGGGATCAAAAAGATGATCTACTTGGGTTTTATCCATCTCATTTATATTATTCTAGATGTCACACAGCAAGGGAGTTTTACATCAAACTGACATAAACCAGACTATTTAATGGTATTATTGAACATGTCTCGGTAGTATAAATTGATTGTATATGGTAATATTTCTATAGATTTTTTTAAAAACCAACAGAAAATAGTAAAGCAGAAACTAACCGACTGCTGGCTATCTTTAATAAAACCCTGCTCAGTCCTCAAAAACAATATGGTGCTCTTCCCTTTTCTTAATTTCCTTATTTGTCTTAATCTTTTTTAAAGCAATAAGAGATTTGCCTTATAAATCAACATATTTATTCATCTCAAAGAGAGAAGTAAGACTCACAACTGAGACGTTCACTGTCAGTGGCCAGTTCAGAAAAAAGCAGAATAGCGTATCTGTTAACTTCACTGTTGAATAATAACACAAGAGGAGCCATCAAGAGCAGAGCAGGCAACTCCACAGCCATTTACTGCTTTGTAACTCAAACCAACCCTTTACATTTAGAATAAAAAAAAAATACAGCAAATGCTACTGTAGCTGGACAGAACAAAACCAAAAGTATATTCTCTTTGTGGGAGGATATACTTCGTAAGCAGGCTCCCAAATTCTGCATGACTTCCCATTTTTGGATGAAGCCTCTGCTGAAGGACACTGCAGAGCACTAAGACCTAAACACATTGCTGACTGGAGCACTGCCAAAACATCACACTGAATGCAACTACCTAGTCAACCATAAGCAGAAAAAAGTACTCTGTAGTATTCTGGAATGTAACCAGACTTGTAAGGGACAAAATCAGGTTAACAGAATGGCAAACGTTTTCCATAAAGAAATAAATCACTGGCTTTTCTTTTTGCTACACTCCTTATTTTTTATTATACTAAAAAACGATGAATAAAATGGTGCATTTAATTTATTTCTGTTGGATAATGATCATAACTGGTGACAGGTTGGAATATGATAAAACTTCTCCAGCCAAACTTTTGAAATGTCTTAGCTAAATAAATTAGTTTACTTTAAGTCTACTGCACATGTATAATGCTTAAAACAACACATTATGTATTTAAATCTGACATAGTGAACAAATTAAATGTTTTCAGGAGTAAGCAGAACCAGATCTATTGTTTCTTTTAACCATGCCCTACATGATTTTATAGGTAGTAGATATTATCCTCCCACACCTCATTGTTATTCACAGGTGAGGAGGAGGAAAACCAGCTTTCCTACTTTTTAACTCCCAGTTGATTTCTCAGTTATCTGATACCTCTTAATTCTGTGTGAATGAAATAGTTATTAACTAATTAATAACAGGAAGAAATTTCTCCTTTCTCTGCATCTGCCAAAAAACAGTTAATACTATTTAATTAATACAAATTAGCTCTGCTGCTGCTTAACCACTACCTTTAGCAGCAATGTGGTGCAGCTTCTCTCAAAAACATCAGTAACACATGCTAGATGTAACTAGATGTAACAAGAACTACTGAAAAACCTGGATATGTAGTCTATTCTGATAAAAGGATCCCAAAATATGCTGGATCAGGATACATGATGGTTATGAGTGTGTTACATTGCCACACATACAGCAAACAAGATTATCACCAGTGAGATTCTTAGCAATGTGACTTGAGCACTTCTGCAGTACAACAGAGAAAGATGTGTAATGGTAGCAGAGTATTAACAAGCCAAAGGCTGGAGGTTTTCAACTGAGATCAGGACTCAGGTGGACGAAGTCCTAGAAAACCCAGACCTGCGTTGCACCTGATCTGAGGGAGGGTTGGACTAGAACACCTTCTGGGTTACCCTCTAACCTGAGTGATTCTAGGATTACAAGAAGTCTGTGCCTCCAGTTAAGGCAAAGTGTTTAGTTTTGTTAAGGACAATGAACTATTTTCCTTGTTTGCAAAACATAAGTATCTCTAGAATTACTCCAGATGATCACAAAATTTTGTGAAGTTTTTTTCACAATCTACCAAAGGACTTTTCCTACAGTTGTTACAAGTTTAGGCTTCACAAGTATACTGGTACACAGACACTGCAGCAGTCGTACATGGTTTACTAGAAGTCTCCTGGCTGGTAAGACTTCAAACATGTTACTCAATCTGAGAGAAAGAAGGAGTCAGGGGACACAGACCAACTGAAGATTTGAACTTAAGACTTTTAAAACTGACTATCACTAATACGTACTTCGGACTATCTGATTACTATTTTATACTTTCATACAGAAAAAATAAACAAACTTATCCAAATTGTGCTATCCACCTACATGCGAAGATTGTTCTGTGACTGCAAGGTCTGTGACAACTAATAAGGCTCAACTCACCCACTGGAATAAATACAAGCAATTTCTGCATGTTTAGGCATGTACCTGTTACTGACAGAAAGAGTGAAGTAGCTGGTTTATTAATTTTCATCTGCTGCCTGAACAGGCCAGGAAGCTCTTACACACACACTTAAATACCAGTATTACCTTTTAAAGCTGCTGTTTGATTTTTAATATGTAATCACAGGCTGATCTCTCACCTCTCTAATGACTGTTCAAAATGTGTTTCTATCATAATGAAACCAAAAGATACTGAAACCTACAGTCTTGTCTTTTACATGAAATTTTACAGTCCACCGTTTCCCAGTCATATAAAAAATTCTTACTCACATCCTGTGTCCAAGTTTTGGCTCACATTAAAGTGATGCTATGCATTCTTTGGTGAGGTCCTCATCATCTTATTTTTTCCTGGATCCTTCCAAGCCCTGGTGTCAGGATGCACTGACGTATTTTCTTGAAAAGGCTTATCCAAGTTTTGCAGGTGGTCTATCCTAGGGCTAATGCTGTATTATAAAAGGTCTCATCAACTGGGAGGGTGTTTTAAGGATTTGAATTTCCATAGGTTGTCATTAGCATCTGTGTACAATGTAGATAAAGACACTAACAAACTAGGGAGATGCTTTATTTTCACATTGTGGAGTCTTCTGTCAGTTAAAATGTAAGAGGTAAGATATGAATGTAGTCACACAGGTATTTTCTCTGTTGCACAAAAAGGCTGAAATCAAAGCTTCTCTTTGTCTTGAGCTATTGGAAGTCTTCCAGTTTAAAACCTTACACACACACTTTGAAAATTAGCTCACCTCAAAAGGAGTATACCATTCCTTTCCACTGGTCCTTAAAACTAGAAAAAGAACCCTGAATCTTAAAGCCTGCTTATGGTATCATAATTACATCAATTGTGAACTGCAGAGATATATTGAGATGGAAGAACATGAACAAGGAGATTGTGGTCGGAGGGACTGTTTCTAGCCCTTCCCTTACAAAAAATCCTGCCCTACTTATCCCACATACACTCCACAAACAAAATTTTGCCATTCTCATTGCATGTCCTGTTATTTTTTCTCCTTTGTTCAGCCCTGTAGTACATTCTGGGTGGGTTCTCACAATGATGCAAAGCTCTTTGAGTTTTCTACTCCACTGATGCTGGTGGCGGCATAATTTAACTGCAGCAAAGTTTCTGAAAACTCTCACTTTTTCTAATGATTTGGGGCATGAAATGAATATACAAAGCCTTTATGAAGTCCATAAGCAAATCTTGTAGGAGTGTCAGGAGAAATTAGGTAGCTGTTATGTTTTGGTTGGGTTTTTTTTTAATTATTTTTTTCTTGATGGTCAGAACATTTGACAAAATATGTGGATGATAACTTCATAACAAACATATTAAAGTGAGAAATATTCTCCAGTGCAGTTACACAATATTGTATTATTGATTTACTGAAAGAAACTCTGAAGAAAAAATAAAGAAAAAATAAAGCTAGTACAGCAAAACCTGTACAACAGGCTAGGACTTAAAAAGAATCTGAAAGGGAAACCTACTAGAATTCATAGCACAATGTACAGAGCACCAGAAAATTATACCTCATGACATCATCCAGTGAAGCAATAACACCTAATTATATTGTCACATTATACAGATAAGCTGAAACTCACAGAGTTTACTAAATCTCCTAAAATGACATGTTAAAGCTCAGGACATTCTGGAACAAGGCATTCAAAACTCCTGACTGAGACTCTCTAAAAAACCTTTTGCCCTTGATAGAAGACAGTTGGCAGAAATTCTTCAAGATTTGAATACCTCCCTCCCTTATAGACATCTTTGAAAGGTCATTCTTAAATATAGATGTACACACTTCTAAATAAACACCATTTGCGTCTTCCGCTGCTGATAAAGCTATGCACATATGACAAGTCTATCACGGAAAAAAAAATAATTTCCAGTTGAGGACCCTGGCAACAAGCGAAAAAGTTGTGCTATAAATTTAAGAGAGTGTTCTCTGTGCTCCAGTTTTTCTTCCTACCAGATTAAACATGTATTTCTAATTGGCATCTGCTTTATGGCAGAAAGTCTTTCATTTCAGCCTTGGTCTAATTTTCTAAGCCTTGAACCTTCATATACATCTACATACAAAGTGAAAATAAAAGGCTAGCAATATTAAATGCTAATGATGTTCATTCATATTACTAAAATGTAAATAGCAAGACACAGTGCAAGTCAAATGCCTTAAAACAGAATGAAGAATGCACAGAATTTCAAGCACTAACAAAGCTAAATCCTCATTTGAAAGAGAGCAGAAGAGCAAGAAAACTAGCATAATTTTCAAAGTAAAATTGTCAGGAGCAAATCTGGACTATGATTAATCACAAATAAACACCTAAAATTCATTTGCTGCCATGATTGTTTACTACTAATTAAGCAGATAATTTTTTCACACTCCATTTGCAGCAACATCTTCTGTTTGAAGTGTTGTAAAGATGTTGTGTTTGTCCAACATAGAAGCAAATACTTGTAAATTTCCCTTTTTGATGGATCTATACTTTGATCAATTCAGTTCATTTTATGACTTCAGTAAAACTGGCTTTTGGATATTTATTCAGTTTCCTGAGAACTGGCCATTTGATGACCACTAAGTTTGGCTCATAACATTGCTGTCCCATGTCACAGTTGAGACAAGATAAAAATATAGCTGTAGAAAAGTCGTATTAAGCACCAGTATCAATATTGCTGCCTTTTGTTCCTGCAGCTCTTTATGAAATACTTAGATGTATTAGGTGAATGGAAAAGGTCTAAAGCATGGTGTGCTCACAGACATGCCTGAAAATGAAGAGTAAAGGCAGGATGTTTATAATGGAAGTAAGCTGGACAGCTCAAAAGCTCAGATCAGATAAAATCACTTAGGATGTAGATTTTCAGTCGATAAAAACTCGGAAGTCACTGTCAGATTAAAATGGCAGCTACTCTCAAAATTAGCTATACCTGGAAGCTATCTACTACATTTAACTGGCTTTCTACGGAAGCAGATACACAACTTTATCTGTGTGTAAAAAGCAAAGTTAAGTCTCCAAGTGCTGGGTCCAGGAAGTTGGTGCAGAGTAAAACAGCTGACACCAAAACGCACTCTCTTACTCTGTAAGTTTGTTGTTAGGGTTCACTTGAGCCTTTTTATATTCTTCTAATAGATGACTTTACATCTTCAGAATTCCTTTTTAGACTGGTTTAATTAAGTCAAAGACCTTTTTAGGCCACATAGCTAAAAGAGATACTAGGGAATGATTCAGAAAAGATTAATTTCATGCTCTGGGATGGGAATGTGAAAAATGTACTCATTATGTACACACTTGGAAAACAGTCTTGTGAGAAAAAGAGTATGCCATAAACCTTTATTCTCTCCAAAGAAAAATGTTAAATTTCTCACTTTAAAGACATAAACCAAAATAAAATAAAACCCTGAAGAGTTTGTGAATTAAATTGACACATTCCACTTCACCACTCTAGCACAATACTGTTGTATCCCCCATGCCCTCCATTATATCTACTCAAAAGTACTTATATACATAGATTCTCTCCTAAGTATCTCAAAACTTTTGGGCTAGTGTTGGCATTGCTTTCTTTCCTCAAAGAGGGTGATGATGCTCCACAAATATGAAAGCTGGACCTCCTCATGGGCTGCCCTGGCTGGGTGACCACAGGCTCCACTGAGAAGAGGGGAGAGGAAGGCAGGCAGCAGCCTGACCCCACTCTCCTGTGCCAAGGCAGGCGCTTGGGAACCACGGGCAGGCTGCCTGTAGGCAGGGCTGGCTGTGAGACCTCACTGAGCTGCCCAGGAGTGCCCCCATCCCCTCTGGGAGGAAATGTTGAGCTGCGAGCTGCTCCTCGAGCACTGCTGCCAACCAGCAGCACCAGCAGAAACAAAACAGGGCCCTGACAGACAGATTTAGATGGTACATAAGCTTGAGCATTTACATAACCCCAGACTACAAAATACACAAATAAATAAGGGCACGCACACAATTCTGAATCGGGAAGGCTGCCAGAACAACGTGTTCCTCTCCAAAGTGCACACACAGCCGCCTCAGCACAGCTTTTGAGAAGGACCCTTCAAGCATAAAGGCCCAGCACAGGAAAACAGGGACTTGATCCATGAGAACGCAGGACCGGCGAAATTCTCAAGATACTTCTTCGCAATCCCCTTCACTGCAACTTGCTGATCCTTTATGAGTCTTCAAACAAATAATGAATATTGGAGAAAAAAACTGCCCAGCACAGTGAAGCAATAATCCACGGACATGAAACGCATTCCTCATTCCTCTCCCCATTCAGCTCTGCAGCTCCATGAAGACAGTCGCACAGTAAACAAGCTTACTCCTCCTCAGCACACTTCATGTCATCCTTCCCACACACAGCTGCCACTATCATGCATATTTCAACGCCTCCATCTGGGCTTGACAACTGTACCTTCCTTTTTTCCAGCCAACAGAAATACACATCCTACTCAAACAGGCATGGACGATACTGCACTCTTTATTTCAGAAAAGAAGCTGTTCCACAAGTAGGTCATGTGGGTGGAAGCCCCCATGCTAACCTACATGTTTACTGTGTAGGTTAGAGCTATCCTACATTCATTTTTCCTTGTTTCAAGTTAGAAACTGTCACCAGGCAGCACGTGAGGATTCATAGTACTTGTCCAGGCTGCTGAATATGCCTGGTTCTTTGGATAAACACCTACTGCTCACACAGGAATTGACTTCACAGTATACACCCAGCAGGTTCAACATCTCCCGGAGATTCTTCGTTTATGCCTCATGTGCTACACAGCGCAGGTACACCTCCATCTGTCAAAAAATATGGCAATAAACACCATGGCTGTTGCAGGCTGAGACTGAGGATGCTGTGAGCTCAGAATACACTAGTCTGGAGCCTCCTCTTTTTCTCCTGAAGGTCAACACCTCTCCCTGCTGCAGCTACCAGCCACTCCGCATTGGTGGCAGCCGCCTACATTCTATCATTTAAATAGCTTTGTCTCTTCCTTTCTCCCTCATCAGAAGCCTGGACTCAGGTCACCCTTCCTATATTATCAAATGCATCTTCCTACATCTACCACGCAAACAAGCACTTTCCTCTCCCCATCTCTTGCTCTGCAGCAGATGGGTAGGCATGGGCTGAGGAGAGTATTTGTTGCAGCACTGGAAAGGGATAAGGCCAAGATAGGTTATGGCTCTTATCTTGAAGAGCAGAAGAAGGTGTGGTTGAAAAAGAAGCCACCATGGAGTCAGGTTGCTCCTGCTCCACCAAAGACTAGAACGTGCCTTCATCCATGCCTGATGGCAATGTCCACACACTTCCCATCTCTTTGCAGATAGCAGTAGCAGCAGGCAAATCATCAAGTCAGACAGGGCAGACTGGAAGTGATGCTTGATTATCTGGACAGTGCTGCTTGAATAGCCAGTCTCAACTCCATCCCCACCCTGCAAAAAACCCCAAAGGTTTAATGGAAGTAATCTGTGGGCAGCTCTATCCCACAAATAACCTTCTGGACTCCCTGAGATTAACAATGTTTTGGATATAGATTACAAAACAAAGATAATTTCTTAAGGATTTTAATTACTATATTCAGCCAATTTCAGTGTTTTATATGATGGGCTTGAATTTCGTTTGAATTTTGCCTCTCTGCAGACATACATTGTGAGGTTTAGTTAGTTGTGTGGTTTATTTACTAAGTGCTTTGAGATCTTTTAGGAAAAGGTGCAATGGCAGTACAAATCAATTTTACTCCTATTAAGATACTTGCTACCAGGATTTAGTAATGTTTTCCTAAAAAGAAATGTGAAGATCTCCATCTACATGTGCATTGCTTCTTTCTTGGAAGATAGATAACAAAGGAGATGGCATAAAAATACACATCCATAAAGAGAACAGATAAGATAAGATTGTCTATTTGGAAGAGGCAGCTGTTTATACTATTTGGGAAGACCACCAAGGAGGAATACTGCAAAGCAACATCCAGAGAAAACATACTTTCTGCACAGATTATTCATTCATTTTAGGTCATATGAAAAGAGATGTGGCCTAGATCTTCTGACACTCTGCAGCCATTATGTGCCTTCCTACTTTAACGGTATTTCCTACAAACTGACATATGGCCTTAATTTTTCTTAAACTGATCATACAGGTTTTTTAATTTTTCTTTGATATTTGTCATAGCGCTTTGGAGGTCACCCAGGCATTTTATGCAGACTGCTGGTACACTTAATCATTTCACTGGCTTCCTGCAGTAAATCAGGACACATTTTATTAATAAAAGATGGGGCTGTTCCAGGTCTGATTCATAATGCTGAATCCCAATCTACCTGGATTAAAAAGAGTCCTTTAAAAAGGTCAGTATATGGAATTTTGAGTATCAAGGATATGTCTTGTCTCATAGAAAATATATACACTCAAGACCATCAACCTGAAAGTTACAGAAGACACTGGAGTGATCCAGAATGAGGGCTCATGGCTATTTCCACCACAATGTAGTCAGAGACCTTGTCTGAAAACACACCATTGAACACCATGCAAATAAGCAACTCATAAAACAGGTTTACCTCCATCACTGCATTTTATTGGCAAACACTGTTTAGTCACACTAATTGAGCACAAGATCCAAAGCAGACAAAACATCAAGTCTTAGATGGAAAGATATGCTAAAAGTGGTCTTTGCTTTTACCATATTGACACTATTTGGTTACTTCTTCAAAACACTCATTAAACCCTTCAATCAGAATGAACCTGATTTTTAAAAAATAATTTTAAGAGGAGTTGTTTTCTGGATTTGACTTGTTACGATATCCTGACTGTCACTTCTATATTTAAAATTAATGTTTGCATTCAGTATCACAAACAGCACAGGTAACACTCCTGTGAAATACGGGTAACATTTACAAATGTTGCAACTTTCAGGGTTATGCTGCTCTCATGACATTGGTCTTACCCTTGCTAAAGGAAAATAAAACAAGTTTTCAATTAATACAGATGGCAAAATATTTCTGAACAACTAATTCGCACTGGAATAGCTGACTCTTTTGTACTGTAATTTTCTCCAAGTATTTTAATGAATACAACTAAATGTTTGGTTTTCACTTGGCCAGTCCAATGCACCAAAACCATGAACTTGAAGTATTTTTTCCATATCTTTTTTTCTCCCACAAGAAATTACAAAAATGTGACTTCTTCTTCCTGCCTGGAAAAAATTAATGATTTCTAAATTTACAATTACACCAGAAAAGATATTTTTAAAAGCCCAAGCCACACCCCCTTTATGACTTCATGGTTTTATCTTACAAGGTGCTGAAAACTCTTATATTTCTAACTCACATTTGGCATGGTGTCGATGCTGAGTATCACCCAAAACTGGCAGTCTGACCTCAGACCCTATGCAAACTAAGCAGAAAAAATGTGAATAATACACCTTCCCACTGCCTGCCAGAAGTAACGCCAAAATGACTTTGTGGGTCAAGCCCCTTGCAAGATTCACAGATCTTATGTGACATTTTATCACGAGGCAGTTGTAAGCATTGGTTTCAATGACACACCACACAGCTCAAACCCTATGGTAGGGTGAGACCCCCTGCAAAAAGCAGCATCAAGAGAAAAGTGCTGCCACCAGAATGCCACACAGCCCGCAGCCCACCCCTGTGCTGAGCACAGGAACGCTACACTGGGGAAGCTACAAACTCCAGGAGGCTCCTTATATTGAGCACTTCTTGCTCCAGCCATGTCCACTTGGCTATTTGGTTGATACACCTTAAAATAAATTCTTTAATCTAAACCACCTAGACCAATCAGAATTTTATTTTTGTCAACTCAGATTTTGGCAACCTGGTTTTACACTTCTGGTTTTGGAATGTGTTCAGCCCTGCTCCTGCTTGCACAGAGGGGCATGGAGCCTTAGGCAGCCTCTAACAATTAATAGATTACCTCGTAGGTTTCAGTAGAAAGTTATCACTGTAAACTGGAGATTTCTCTCTTCCCCTAATTCTAGATTGCAACAGGTATGTCTGCACACACTCTCAATCCACCCACAAAAACAAGGAATTAAGTACTCACATATCATTCACACACACACAAAAGCTTCTTCTATTAACAACAGTAGTAGCCAACAAGCTAAGCAATGTTTAAAAATATTTCTGTTCATCCCCCTGAATGCAGTTGACTTCAAACCTCACTATGATTATTATAACTTTTCTTATTAGGAAATTAAAAATGCGATTTAAATAATTTCAGTATCTCTTTTAAAATACATAAATTACAAAAAAAAAAAAAAAAAAAAAAAAAAAGACAGAAAATGTCCATATATGTATAATTGCTGATTCCATACATTATTTTGATTTTTCAACTTAAAGATCAATTTCTATCAACGATCTGCTTCTGAAATGGAAAATCTCTTATAAAAACTGGAATGGCAGACTACCAAATAGTTGTTTTTCATACCATAATAAACATTAGGATCATGATCTATTATGCTTGACACTTATAGAACTTTTTCCTTTTAACCAGTATGCTTAAAAGCTTCTTCTAAACCAGAAAGCAAAGCTAAGAGTCTTATGTAACTAAATAATTTCAAAAGTGGTTTATTTAAGGCTATCACTACACCAAAATCAAGTGGTTTTTTAATGGAAATAACTGATTCTTCATTTGTTTGGGTCAGTTCAGTGTACTTTAAAAAGACAGAAGAGTGATACTGAAGAATTTGAGGACAGGGTGAGCATGCAGAAGACTATTTAAGACAAATGAATGCACTGGAGAAAAGACAGGATATGTGAATGGTGGGAAAAGAATATAAGGAGTACTGCAGGGGTAAGAAAAGCAGCGCTATACAGGAAAACACCGGCTTCTGGAAGAAGACAGGACGTGCAACTGGAACTGGGATACAGAGCTGAAAGATCAAGGAGGCTGTGCTGAGAAAGAAGAAATTAGAAGAAATGGGGAAAGGAACGTTGCACAGGCAGGTTCTTATATGGAAAAAAGGGCGGTAAATAATAGTCACAGCTAACAGCAACCGGTACCTGGGGAGCCTGGCTGAGGAATAGGGGACACAAAAGGATCAGAACAAAGTAGGAGCATTTTCATGAAGCCAGCAGTGTATGAAGAGAACTGCCCTTTGCACACTCACAAAGACATTAATGTTTTCATAGAATCAGAGAAATCATAGATTTCATAGAATCATAGTTTTGCTTAGATGTTGCTGATTGTATTTTAAAGTCAACAATTTCAGATCCCCTGGGCTGAAATCCACAAAATGTTCCCTCCACTCTCTTCTAAAATGCACCCCCATAAAATGCATTTCATAATTTAAACTCAGCCTTTAATGGGGAACAAACTAGATTTAATTAATTATGCAATAATGTTTTAGTAGCTTCTGCCCCAAGCCATTAGAAAAAGAATAAAATAGCCAGAAATGTCACGACTTGTTAGCATAGATCATAATCTCTGGAAATTCAGAGGTGTTTAGCTTCTGTTTAGCACTGAGTCAATGAGATTTAAATACTAATCTTCTACAATCATGTTAGAGTTAGATACATCATTAGCTTCTTAATAAATAGAGGAATAACCCTTTCTAGTGCTGGTAGGCCATGAGACTTGAAAGCTGTCTGCTGCATCTCGCTACCTACAGTTCTTTAACACTCAAAAACTTAACAGCAATGGTACCTCAAATCACTGTAATCTATCCATGGTTCATTAGTTGGTCACCTAAACTGACTTCAGCGGTGGCAGGCAAATTAACTCTTAAATGTGTACAGCATATGGAAAGATCATAGAACAGAGCAGGTTTTATGAAGAGTTTTGTATTTTAAAATTATGTGCAGCATAAGTAAACAACTATTACGTCAAACACACACAAAGATGCATATCCACCTCCAAACACCCCATACGCCATTTCATCCAGTTTAAAAGCACAGTGCTATGTATGCAGCAGGTCCACACAGCAGAGGTTTCCTTCACAAGTCACAGTCTTAGAACTGACTTCCTGGCACCTGCAGCAATGCAGGTAATCGTGTGAAATGCACACACAAATTCACAGTTCTTAGAACACAAAGCTAGAACAAGCAAACACAGGTCAAGAAAGTTTTCACAGCATGGAGTTTCAATTTGGTTTTAAGCTTAAGAGAAGAGCAAATGGGGACCTCTGCATCTGTCAGTGCATATGGCTTCTAAGGACAAAGTTTTGCAAGCACACCCTGCTGAGCAGCAGCATGCTGAGCCAAACAAGTTATGTACAGGGAAGTCGTGCTGTGTCACCAGTATGTGGGTGTTGTGTGTGGGGAGACCGTGTGGGTGCATGGGAGGAAGAAATGAGGGACAAGACAAGGAAAAGGGACGGTCTGAGGGAGCTAACACATGCTGTTCTAGCTGAGAAACACCAGCCACCCTGTATCTCCATCCCTTGTTTTCTCTTACTTTGTCCTCATACCCAGCAGTCAAGTATCTAAACACCAGTTTGTCACAACACAAGGCTGATCAGCATGGTACACCCCCTCAGCTGTGCACACCAGCTACTAAGTGCTGTCATCTATTGCATCTTCCTTTTCTCTCCCACCTTCTCTACTTCTCTCTTTTACAGAGCCTCTGCAAGCACTGGCCATAAATAACTTGGAGAATTCTTTAGGGTCAAGAGTGCTGTTGCAGTACCTCATGATCACAGAGATGTTAGCCTGAACATAATGTGTAAGACATGCTTCCACCATGTCAGCCACAAACTTGCTAAGCATCTCACAGAGAAAACTTTTCTTGCAATCATGCATTTATCAATTTATATAGCACCATTTCAAGTCAACGGTTTCCCTTTCTTCCTTTTGCATCTGATGAAGTACATTTAGGAATACATACCACCTGTGTGTGCATGTGTAAGTACCACTCCCACTGCATTCTAACAATATTAGCAGTAATAATAAATAGTAATTTGTTATTTATGTGCTGCCAGGACCACAAGGTTTCAAGACAGATGATAAAATATATGCAACTTGGGGGGGGGGAAGTGAGGTATATTTATGCTCAGGTACATAAAGAACTAGGTTTAAAAAATATATAAATATAGACAGTACTGCCCCAAACCAAAAATGAGTTAATTCCTATCAGAGTAAAATTGAAATTCTCTGCTAAGTCTGCAAAACTAACTCAAACAGTGTGAAATGTCTAGTAGTATTTGCAGAGGTAAGATTCAGCCTCTTAAACTGTTTCACTTGAACTACTTCACTGCAGAAGACCCACCACCTCTTGTGCATTGCTTTAAAAGTTAGCAAGGAATTAACAAAGGATTTCACAGTCTTCTGCACATTGTACTCTAGTTTATCTTTACCGGGACAACTAACATTCAACCAGTGGTACTAGTTTTATTTTAAGCTATACTGCTGAGAATCCTCAATTACTTTGAAACAACTAAAGTGACAGACAACAGAAGCAAAAATACCTGAGCTGTGTCAGCTGCACACCGCTTTAAGTGGTAATTATTATATAATTGTGCCCTTTGGCAAGTATTTGGAAATCCTACTGTAAACAGGATGCTTGCAAGGGCACTGGCAAGGCAAGATGTTCAGGGAATGCAGCTAGAGGCATTCAAATGCTGCTTTCAAACTCTCGAGGGAATATCACATGGACTTAACTAAACTGTCATAAGGAGCTTTCACACAAATTAAAATTAGGTTCTGATCTTCTCCTAGCATTTCACATGAGCTTTACCTCTTTCCAACCAACATAATCTCTGATTTTGCAGTATACTGCAAAAAAATCCAAACCAACAAGTAATGCCAACTTCATGCCAAGAGTGTAAAATATCCTGAGGTAATGGGTAAAATGCTGATGAAAAATGCTTGATCACAGTTATAATTGGGAGAGGGACTAGTTTTCAAGTCTTACCAAAACATGTTTATAAATTCCAATTTACTTTAGCTTTTTTCTCTCCAAAAAGGCTATAAGTTTTCCTTCAGCTTCCAACTGATTTTCTTTTTTCTTCAGTCTTCAAGTTAACTTTTGCATCTGCTGAAGTTAAACACAGCTTTTTCAGAGGTAGGAATTTAACTATGTCAAGTTGAAAAAATATCTTTCATACTACATAGTAATAACAGGGTAAAAGCTGTAAGGCTCTGAAGACTAATTCAGAAATTCAGAGCTCTGGAAAACATGGTACGCAGAAAATGCAGTTATTCAAATAAATGCAGACAAATAAGGCAAAACTTGAAAAAGCTTTTATTAGAAGGTAGAAAGCTTTTCTTGTTTACCTATTCAAAGAGTGAACAAGGAGTTTGTGTTTCACTTTGGTCTTCAACCAAGGCTTTTTCAATTTTGTTTCTACTGGATACATCATATATATATTTGGTGATGCAAGGTGAGAAGACCAGGCCTCTGATTCAGATTCTTAAAAGAAAAAAAGTCTCAACAGAGGAATTTTATGTTTTCATGTCTGTACTTCAAGCAACATCACTTTTGTTTCAAATACAGAAACATCCAATACAAACTTATGACACACCAATATTTGTTTCACTCCTAAATTCTACAGAAAACAAGCAAACATCTCACTGGCATTGATGTTTTTAACATTTATCGACTAGAGTTTCATAAGCAATTAAAACTCCATGTGACAAGGAGTTGTCCACCAATGCTGAGCTCATCTCAACACCAGAGTCTATATCAAAGTAGCACAATTAGAAAAATGTTTTCTGAATTCTGCATTAAGTTAGGCAAGCACAGAAAAGACTGACTGGGAAGGAATCTGAATTATTTATTGTTTTGTTCAGGTAAATACACACTCGACATAGTCTCTATGAGTTTACATTACAGCATGTTTAATACACACTATTTAGTAACTTTGTCTAAAAGCTTGTATTTTATTATGATTTTACTTTGTTCAAAACGGCAAACTTCTATGGAATGTCACAGGCTTGTAATTTCATAAAGTGATTTTTTTTCTATTTTTAGGTTTAAATCATTTCATATTTTCTTGTAGAGTGGCATACTCGCACATTTCAATTTTCCATTGTGGCAATAATAAAATATTTTTAGTCTGTGTTTCCCCATTTTCACATAGGGTGATGAAGTTTTTTCGTTGCTTTTTTTATTTTTCAGCCAAAGGATAAAACAAGTCACTATCTAGATGGACTTCTTCCCTACAAGTCTTTGTACATCCTAAGGTTGATACAACTGCAAAGATTCAAGTCGAATAATTTTTAAATTATTTTTTTATAAAAAGTTTGGAAATTTTCTGTATTAGTTAAGTATATTATTTGATAGGTTATTTAGATCTTTGCTAAAACTTAAGAAGGTCGAACTCTCAAATTTTAATTCTTGTGGAAGGTAACACAAATATACTTACAAGGTCAAAAATGTGTTGATTAAATATTTTGTCTTTGTTTAAAATATTTAACAATTTGCCAATGGCATATAAGTTTATCCGTTAAACAAGTTTATAAGTTATTATCCATTATAATAAAATTGCAAAGAAAATAATTCAACTCTAATAAAACAGTAGGATTTTGTTCAAAGGGGAACAGAAAGACTACTAAACCAACTTCTTGAAGTTATCACAATTTGTATCTGTTCTGGCAAAATACTACAGATTTTACATTAGTTTAAAACACAGCTCTGTTACCTATCAGTTACATACCCCAAGTTACACAATAATACTACTGACATTAGTTAAATCTATCATCACAGTAAGTGATCCCAATTTCTCCTCTCTTCCACTCTCTTCCTTTTGCCTGCCAACTGTATTGCCAACACAAATATTTCACGACAGCTATAATTTTCCAAATAATTTCCAAATTAAATGTTCAACATATTTAAGTCCAATTGTAAAATAAAGACATGCTAATGCAATGTGAAAATGGAACTCTTTGATGTAGTGCTTAAATTCCACTCAAGTTGCAATAGTACTACTAAGAACAAATGGAACATATGGGTCTTTGAATAAGAACTGGTGATATAGACTATAACATTTTTATTACTGCATCGACAGCGCTATACATAACTGTTTCTCTGACATATTTAAAGCATGAGAGGGAAAAAGAAAACTCTAAAACACACTTATTAAAAGGTTACCTTAAGTATATTGTTGCCTTTTTCTCTCAAATACGTTAAGCACCATTTAGAAACCTCACCTTGTTATTCATCAAAAAGCAATCTCTTTCTTACTCTGTAAACTGATAAACACCCCATTCACTGTATTCTCTGTTATAGTAAGAACACTAGGATATTTAGACATGATGAATTACCTCTGAGAATAATATATAAAAGTATTTTACACTTCTGTAATCTTTTCACTGGAAAGCCACAAAACACTTCAATATAAGGGTAACTTTGTACATGATGAAAGAGCAAAACAAGGCAAAATTCATTTTACTGATGGAAATACTGGAAAAGTCATAGCTATATTCCACAGAGTGTAGTACAGGTTTTCACTATACAGGTTTTCACTTCTGTGTTGTGGTAACACTAACCTATACAGTTAGGAATTAAATGTGCTCAACTTCATATACTGCACCAGTGGACCAGCTGATTATTCTTTACTTTTAAATCTTCGGGCCTCTGACATTTTCTGGTTATCTTATTTCCTATCAGCATGACAAAATCCAAGCTGGGCACAAATAACCTGTAATTTTTACCCATGCTTTGTTAAACTGCTGGGGTTTTGTTTCGTTTCTTGTGTAGTAACTTTCATATAATTTAGTAACTAATTAAATGCACTAAAATAAGTAAATGACAAATCTACCAACTCTAGTTTGTATCCTAGTGTTAACATGCCCCTCTGAAATTTTCCAAAGACAAGAAACTTAAGTTTTGATTACTTAAACTTATCAAATGAAACCTAAACCTATTTTCTACAAAACAAATGCAACATGTCAAAACAAAAATATGTTGGCAACACAGGTTATACCTGTTTTTTATAGAACTCAGTCGACTACACAATGTATAAGAGTTCATACACAGACACCCTTCTATTTCTTTCAAAAGAAAAATAAGGCTAGGAGGATTTTTACATGAGCAAAATCAATTCCTCTATAGCTCTGGCTGCCCTAAATCAAGTTGTATGCATGCCCACATTAACATTCTGTTATTCAAAATGGGACAATTAATCTTAATATGTAACACTCAAGGCTGCTTTCAAAAATCTAGCTTTGCTTTCTGTCTCTATTAACCACCCTGTTTAGCCTATCAGAGAGATTAAAAAAATACCCAAATGGTATTTTGTTAATGCATGTATATGTATATGCAATAATATCTTGGTTTACTCTAGCTTCTTTGAGGAATAAGGTTTTCACAGAAATATCAAAATGAAAATCAGAAGCTATTTAGACCAGGGCACCCCTTACAGGGAGACACATCCACTTTTAAGCTTGTTTTCTGCTCATTATCATACACACCCAAACACAAGAAGTAGAACTAGTCTTCTTTCTGTACTCACTGGCTCTCCTTTATTACAGAATATAAATTCTATTTATTTTTGTCTCCTCTCACAACAACAGTAAGAGATCCCAAAGAAACTGAAGGACAAAACCTCTGTAACAGCAAGGATGCTGCAATTTTAGACAACTTGGCGCAATAGATTCCTCTACAAATGCACACCTACAGAGCTGGGTGTGTGGCAGTAGTGTATTCAGGATGACCTATGTATCTTTATTTCAAGTACTATCTTTAATTCAGCTACTTGAAGTACTTAAGAGAACTGAACAAACCTAAGTACAAGCAGTGAAAATTCTTGAGACCTTCATATCTGACAAATTTGTTGCAAAGAATCTTTTTGCAGTAATATAATTTTCATCCTAACTTAACTTTCAGATATAACGCTCAACAAAGAATTTATCGGTTGTCATACAGGACAGTGCAGCAGTCCACTAAAAAAAAAAGCACAAAAATGGCAAATGTAAGTCAAACAATTGCAGCTATACAAGAAATTTTAGGCACATCTCTTGAAACACACCATCTGAATCCAGTTCTTTGCCATTTTCACATGAACTATGGGGCTTGTTTTGTATTGTTAAGGCTAAACAAAAGCTATGTGTTGCAGTTCTGTAACTCCATCTGCTAGGCCCAGAAACTGATTGTGGCAGCAACTCTACACTTCTTTCTACCCCAGTTTCCCTCTCTTTAAGTGAAAAATATGGTACTGCTCTCTCTTCTGAAATGTCCTGGAATCCATAGGTAAGAGATTGTTATCTTTACTATCTTTTGAATAAGTTGGTAAGTATCTACCACTTGTACACACCATAGAGAAAGTCTGCAATGGTTAGTAGTAGCACCAATGAGGACCATCACCAATGTAATGGCAAAAATACTGCCAGTACATTGCTTCATAAACCAGAAAAATATTCCATTGCCATGGGTGTTTAAGGCAATGTTGCCATCACTATCAAAACTGCAAAAAGAATGAGTCAGTCACCAGAGTGACATCAGGAAAAAGAAGTTGTAAGTTGCACTTATTTTCTTTCTTAATTCATGGACAGGAGAGATTAAGCATTACTTATCCAATATCTTGGTAACTAAGAAAACTTTACTTAGCTATGAACATCCAAAATATTACAGATGGACAGGTACATTACAGACTTTAGCTCTGTATTAGACAACTTCTGCTGCAGTAAACAGTGTGAGGGCCATAAGTCTAAGTAATTAATGCATACATTTAGAATACTGTGTTTTGTGTTTCAGAGTCCAAACTACTAGATCGATTTTCATAATTCAATTCAAAATTATATTACCCATAGACAACCATAAATCATTTCACACAGCACCTTTGGAAAGCCAGCTACCTAAATCTCCAAGGTATTTATTGATGCTGTGACTGGGCAGAAGAGTCCTTTTGCAAATGGGCAGGCGAAAAAAAATTCAAATTACTTTTCAGATTTCAGTCATAAACTCATTTTTCTTAAAAGCCCATAGCAGATTTTGGAAACAGAAACAACTTCTACTAGCTCCTGCGATGTCAAAGATGAAATCTCTGCTTGTGGAGGAACAATCTGTAGCAAGAACACACAACTGCCAAGACTCTGGCATTGATGCTATTTTGTCTAGACAGATTTTGAATGCGACTGACACAGGAACACTGTACACAGTTTGAGGAAGCTTATGGAAGAGCATTTCAAGACTTAGTCCACATACAGTGGAAACGTGCTTACCATCCTCCAACAATGCCTCCTGATATCCTCCTCTAGACAGACAGATTTGTTGAAATAAAATGCTACCAGGGCCATTTGGACATAAATAAATATTGTCAACAAGTAGAGAGGTCTATGTGCTTGACTCATTACTTGGAAAAGCATTCAAGTCATTGAATTGTGTGTTATCTGGAAGGATATGAAGACTGTAAGGAACCACTAACCTTTTCTGAACAGTAAGACTTTACTAGAAGAAACACATTACAGCTACCAGATAAAGGACAGAAATTACAAGTTGCAGTTGGTAACTGTTCTGGACATTTTAGAAAGCACTACATATTGACCTTAACCTTCTGGGTCAGGATCGTGTGCATGCTTTGATGGGAAAGGCCACATGAGCTTGACACAGACAGCAAACTGTAATTTTTGGGAAATTATGAATATCACGTCCTGTCAAATGTTATTTTCACTGGATGACAGCCTTAGTTCACTTAATCCTCAAACAACTGTCAGGACTCTCTGAACAGAGAGAAAGGTGAAGGGGACTCAAAGACAAGATCATTGGCTTTTAGCTTTAGTGGATTCACTTACTATTCAACTGCCACTAAAGTCAACAGTTTCCAACTGACTTACTGTGACTTAACTGTAACTTCTATCGATTATTACTGACAGTACCCAAAGGAAAAAAAAAATTAAGATTCTAGTTTGCTTTCCAGAAAAACATCAGGCCCCTTTACAACTGCAGTAAAAGCACTTATGCTGTGGATCCTCAGAAATCCAGCAAATTTATGACACCCAACACAAAAACTATCCTAGCTAGATGCAAAATATAATAAGTGCTTCTTCCCAAATAAAATACAAACCTTAGGGAACCTTAATCCTGATACAGAAATTTGCACAGGTGACCTACCAGGTTAATGGTGTTTGAGTCTGACCTCCAAACTCAAGTTATCTACTGCACTATCTACTTAGTGCATAGGCAACAGTACTTGTTAATCTACAGTAAGGTCCTGAGAGAGGCTTAATCACTAGGAAGAACTTAAATACTTGTATTTTGACACTCCCCTGTAACTCAGCAGAACTGCAAAATGTCTCGCCTATTTACAATGTGGATTCAAAGAAGAAAAAAAACCTAACTATTTTGACCGAGATGCTATCATATTTCTGAACTAGAAAGCAAGTTGCTCCTCCCATCTCAACTCTTCGCACCCACTCTCTTCCCACCTGCACTCTGGAACAGCGCTGTGGAGGCAGCAAGGCCAGGAAGCTCAGGTCAAAACAGTCCCTGGCCAGCACCTGGTGCTTCCCAGCAGGACAGCACGCTCGAGACTGCTCCAGGTCTGGACCCTTATGAAAAAATGAAAAGAAAGTGAAAGGAAACATCTTTTGTTTCTTAGGCTCGCTTATGGATTTGCAACCAAAAGTAACTGGATCCAGCAAGTTGTGTTGCACAACGTTTTTCGTGTCACGTACTTGCAGCTGTGGGGGATGGAATCCTCAGATGGGCCAAAGGTGGCGAGACATGTTTTCTATTTTGACATCACACTGGAGCCAAATGCTGGGACCAGCAGGTTCTGGTGTTTACTGTGAGCCATTCAAAAAGGCGAAACACAGCAGGAAGATTGCGGCGGCAGAGGGTCGGGCACGTCTTCCCCACGGCCACTTAACACGCCGCAGCCCCTCGGCTTTGTCCGTGTCTTTCTTTCTCCGTTCAAACCACCCGGCTCCGCTGCCGCCGTGTCGGGCTGGCTCCTCTCACGGCCGGCCCACAACATGTCGCCGTCCCCGCTTTTCAAGTCACCTCATGGCACTGCCGTTGAGCAGGGCCGCCGCCTGCGGGGGCTCCCGCGGAAGGCCGCGGCCGTTCAAGGGCAGCCTGAGAGAAGGGGCAGGGCCACGGGCGCCGGGGACACTTACCAGGTCTATGAAGGTCAGAAATTTCCAGCTGCCTCCATAGGTTTGATGCGCGGGCATGTCAATGGCCTTGTAATTGCACAGGATGGAGCAATAGGACAGGAGGATGGCGGCGTGCAGCACCTGGCAAGGCACCAGCGCCATGTTGCACACTTAAGCCGAGACGGCCTCGGCGGCGGGCTGGGAGCCAGCTCGGGGTGCACTTCCGTGTGTGCGTGTGTCCGTGTGTGCGGGTGAGCGCGCTTGTGTGTGCGCTCCCGGGCGGGCGGGCCTCCCAGCGCCCCCACGCTGCTTTCGGCTCCAGCCGGGGCGGGGCGGAGCGGCGGGGCCGCGCTGTGTGGAGGCGTGTGGCAGCGGCGAGGGACAGGCGGGGTTGGGAGTGTATCGGGGGGCGGCGGTGCCGGTGCTGCTGGTAGCGGACTCGCCGGCGGGGTCGGCGCGCTTCCCAGCCGCAGCTCTGCGGCCGGCCCGGGCGAGAAGGGGGCGTGCCGTCTCCGGGGAGCAAAGGGGCCTGTCCTCCCGCGGACCTCTGCTACAGGGGCCGGCCCCACCACGCCGCTCCCGGGTTCCCAGGGGCTGACAGGTGCGGGGCTGGGGCTACGGCGGCACAGCCTTGCCCGAGGGAGCGGCGTCCTTGGGGCGCGTAAGCCCCGGGAGGGCACGTGTGTGAGCACGGACAACAAGTTCCATGCAGAACCTGTCTGCCCACATTTTCAAGGGTAAAAAACAAAACAAACAAACAAAAGCCATCGCGTCAACAAGCACGGCTTTTAACGGGTGTATCGCGAAACTCTGCCTCGCGTACCCTCCTCCCCCGCAGCCCGATCACCAGCCGGGCACACGGCGAGCTGCGGGGCACCGGACCCCGCTCCCCTCACCGCGTCCCGGGGCGGGCGGCCCCCTCCCTCCCCACCAGCTGACCGCGCAGCAGCCAATGGGCTGCAGGCTGAGGGCGTGCGGCGGCCGTTAGAGCAGGTGCCGGGACTCCCACAGCCTCGGTGCCGCTCGGTGTGCGGGGAGGGAGGGCGGGCGGGCGGGCAGGGGAGGCGGCCCGGCTGAACTGGGGCCAGAGCCGTCTGCCGTGCTGCCGCTCCACGCTTGTCTGCGCTGTCCGAACCACTGCCCCGGCGAGGAGAGAAGTTGCTTGGTCTTCCATGTGTCTTTCGTCAGGCCGCACGCGTACAACTGCTAGCAGTGCCCTTGCCGATACCTGCAACTGCTGTGAGACGGGGACGTCCGTATTCCCGGGAAAAAACGTTGTGTGGAATGGCAGTGTTGCAAGGAATGACCATGTCTGTGGGGCTGATCAATACAGGGCTTGATCACTAAAGGGATTCTTGATGCCAGGAGCAACTGAAGGGATCATAGAATCATAGAATCGGCTGGGTTGGAAGGGACCTCAGAGATCATCATGTCCAACCCTTGAGCCACTGCCGCTGCGGTTACCAGACCATGGCACTGAGTGCCACATCCAGTCTCTTTTTAAATGTCTCCAGGGATGGAGAATCCACTACTTCCCTGGGCAACACATTTCAGTGCCTTACCCTCTCAGTAAAGAAATTCTTTCTAATATTCAACCTAAACTTCCTCCGGCACAACTTGAGACCATGTCCTCTTGTCTTGCTGGTAGTTGCCTGGGAAAAGAGCCCAACCCCCCCCTGGCTCCAGCCTCCTTTCAGGGAGTTGTAGAGAGCGATGAGGTCTCCCCTGAGCCTCCTCTTCTCCAGGCTGAACACCTCCAGCTCCCTCAGCCTCTCCTCACAGGACTTGTGCTGGAGTCCCTTCCCCAGCCTGGTTGCCCTCCTTTGGACCTGCTCCAGGACCTCAATCTCCTTCCTGACCTGAGGGGCCCAGAACTGGACACAGGACTCGAGGTGTGGCCTCACCAGGGCTGAGTACAGGGGCAGAATCACTTCCCTGGACCTGCTGGCCACGCTGTTCCTGATCCAGGCCAGGATGCCATTGGCCTTCTTGGCCACCTGGGCACACTGCTGGCTCATGTTCAGCTTCCTGTCAATCCAAACTCCAAGGTCTCTCTCTGTCTGGATCTTGCACTTAGGCTTCTACACTCTGAAAAGGAAATATTAAATTGCTCCACCATCTGGAAAAGTTATTGGAAAAGGGGAAAAAGCAACACCAGCAGTGATGTCTGGGCTTGGATAGACAAACCACTTATGTAAACACCATCTCCATATGTCTGTTTTCTGAAATAAATATTTGAACAACAAGGTGCTTCATCATAATTAAGCAACTGGTAGGCAAAAAGAAATCAATGACTCTGCAATGTGTTCCCTGCATTTATTCCATTACATAAAGTTAAAGACTTTTCAACTGGTATGCACTGTGCATGAGTTGAATGAAGGGCTGTGCATGAGTTGAATGCACTGGTATGCACTGTGCATGAGTTGAATGAAGGGCTGTTTAGGGGAAAACATCCTAGCAGCTATCCTAGATAAAAATGAGCACTGTTTAAGATCTTTGCTTATACAGAGGAACTGTGTGTCAGGCATGGACAAAGTAACGCCTAGAATCATGGAGCATGAATTTCCCATTGGATCCTGTAGGTTATTGTAGCTATCAGTTCATAGTCCCAGCAAGCACACTGGGCCATCAGCCTCTTCCATGGTCAGAGGCATGTATTTTAATCTTGCAAGCTAAAAAGGGTTTATCTCACTGGAATCTCAAGATGCAGTGTAAGAGGCATCTGAGTGGAATATAATGGTCTGCAATACAACAGGAGGCTAGTAACATTAGCAGTGTGACCCAGTACAAGTGGACCTGAAAGGCAGCACAGTTGCTGCTGAGAACCTCTGTATTGTGTGTATTGCACGTTTCACTTAGGACCAGTTCTCTGGACCTGTGGACTGAATATGATGAGGAAATTTACTTCTAAAATACACTCATCTGGATTTTAGTGGTACTGTAGAGGCACTCTTAGTATGGAAGTCTCACTTGGCTTGAGTTTTATAAGCTCTCTAAGGCACATTACCCTGCTGAGCTTCACAGCACGACTGCTTCCACATCCATGCACACCTTTGTTCCTTGTGATCAGCTTCTGACAGGAAAAGTCTGTGGCTCTCAGTATTAGAGAGCCTAATTTTTAACTGCATCACCTGCTACAATGTACAAGAACTCAGGTGACTCCTCGGATCATCTCTATGTCACTAACACAGACAGACATTAATGCTCACTGAAGGTAACTTGAAAATCACCATTCTCAGTTTGCCCTCTAGTCACAGATATTTAAAAATTCTCCACAGTTACAGCATCCTCAAAACTTTTTAAAAAGTTAAAAACTATCCAGGCTTTTTCTTTTTTCTGAGCTCAATTTGAACCCTCTTCAGTTCTACTCTCCACTCTTCCCAGAATTCTCAGCAAAACTCACAGGAACCTCATACAAAGAAAGAAAAGCTTTCACTCAGCCCTGTAAGCCAAGGTGAAAGTCTAAATAAAGCAGAATATATTAACACTCTGGTTCTCCGTTTTTTTCCTTTCATTCAAGAAAATCTCAGGGTAGGCTCACTAACATGCCAGGCTCAGCCAAGCTTCTCCCTGGTCAAAGGCTCTTCTTTATTATGCATTTCTAGACCTTTGAAAGGAAACGTAACTCCTTTGTGGGTGGGTTCTTTGTGCCTATGTCCTTTCTAAACAAGTATCTGTTGAATCTCTGGACAGTATTATAATAAGGCTAATTAGATAGTAGGCTGCCATTAGCCTTTATGTGCTACTGTGGAGTTTATACTCCCTGTCTATTGAGAGACAAGCAGCAAAGTCTTTTGTTGCTGCAGTTGAAATTGGTTTGCAGAAGATTTTATTTTATTTCAGATTTGGTTTTAACTTTTTTTCAGCAAAGTAAAAAAATTTTATTCATTTGTCATTTATATTGCTATGTGAATGCAACTTTTTGGCATTTTGTAAAATGTTTGTGCTTCATTTTTTTTATAAAATGCGTAATCCTAATAAGGTAGAATATAAACATGTAAAATATGATATTCGGTGTTACCCTGTGATTTTTCAGGTCCTAATGTTTAAATGTTTGTATGTACACTGTGAGAAGCCTCAGCTGAATTTTCATAAGTCACTCTGCATCATGCTTGTCATTGAGTAGAGAGGAGAAATGCTTTAGAAAGGGGAGAGCCCAAAGCACTGGTATGCCTGGGATGGGAGGTGCTAATAAATGCTTCTTACTGCAGGGTGGGGAAGCAAGATGCCTTAAAAAAGCCAGTGTTAAACTGTGACAATCTGCCAGAGAAGTGAGTGGAAAAAAGAACTAAAAAGGTGGGTTTCTCATCCAATTGTCAATAAAAAAAATTAGTAGATGATATTTTGCTACTTGGCACCTTGACAGAATACAGTGCAACATCTTGGAGTCCAAGTTTTAATCTTTTTTATGCAGGCTAGCAGATGAGAATATGTAAGAGGTTTTTTTGGTGTTGGATTTTTTGTCTTGTTTTATTTTTTTTGCTTTAAAGACTAACCTTTGAATTTCTGAACAGCACTGTATTTTGTGACTATCAAAGATATCGGTGAATGTTCTCTGGGAAATGTTTTGAGACCTATGAGGTGCTTTTCTTCACCAATTGCTTTAAATACAAATTAGTTGTATTTGTAAGGAATTATTTGTTTCTAAGGAATTATTCCACAAGCAGTTGCCTCCAAAGCAATAATAATATGCTTAATAAGGCATGCTTGAACTCATAGGAAATTGGTAATACTGCCTCATGATGATGTACTCATGGTGATCCACCTGACACTTTAGTTTCTAATATGTGAGGCAGAGTGTATAAACTGTGCCAAGGAAAGTGTACATGGGTGTGTGGGAGTGTGAATCCCACATAAGCAAACATGCAAAAATTCAGCTTTCTTGATATGAACGTGAGATTTTTTTAAACACTGCAAGCTAAAAATCAACAGGAAAATACTGAAAAAAAACCCCAAACTTGCTTGTGCCTAGTATATTTTGTACTGAGTATTCTGCAATATACATCTCTGTATGTATTTAACAATGGGAAATAGAGCTGGAGCAGAAATGACTAGGAGATAAGTGAAACAAAGTTTGTGACAGCTGGGTATTCATTCATTCTCTCTGCAAGTTTAACTTTGCCTTATCCTGAAAGACCACGAACTTTCTTGCTAAAAAGGAGAAATGAACACCTAAAACTCCTGTACTCATCTTCCCTGGTAAGGCAGAAATTCCCTAAGTGGTGATTTTTAAAATACAAAATCTTGCATTACAAATCAGGAGCTTTGAAACGTATGTGAAGCAGGACTGTGTAAAATTAACTTTTCTTCAAATTTGGGTCAGATAAACTGTGTGCAACAAAGCTGTTTCATGGTGGGGATTTTATATCTCAGTTTCATATGCTTTCTTCCAGTTACCTTGGTCAGTGTTGGTGCAGGAACTCACCAAGCCTGCCTCAACTTTCTGGACTACCTTGTTAAAATGAGTTCTACGGTGGCTTAGATCTCCCATATTATCACTATGCTACCTCCTCTGAACACCTGGACAAAGTGGTTAGTGGTGGGATGAAAAACAGGGAATAAGAATGATGCAGGTGCACCACACCACTTCTGTAAAATTATTTAATTAAAAGATTTGTATAATTATTGGCTTGTGATGGAGACTTGATATGTGCATTTTATTAATGGAATTGGAGCAAATTTCTACTTTTGATTCACCAGTCAAAAGTTGTAGATCTATCTGAACCATATCTGTACTCCAAATTCTCATCCATAAAATTGGACTAGTAAAACTACTTGTCTTATGTTCTAACAGAAAGTTAATTTCAACAAGAATTATTTCTTAATTTATCTAAAAAATTATTACTATGTAATTATATTTCACCCAGTTACACCTTACAGTGGCCTTCCAGTACCTGAAGGTGCATACAGGTAAGCTAGGGAAGGACATTTGACAAGGTCATGTAGTGACAGGACAAGGGGTGATGGCTTTGAACTGGAAGAGGGTAGATGTAGGCTAGACATTAGGAAGGAATTTTTTACTGTGAGAGTGAGATACTGGAACAGGTTGCCCAAGGAGGCTGAGGATGTCCCATCCCTGTAAGTGTTCAAAGCCAGGTTGGATGGCCTTTGAGCAACCTGGTCTAGTGGAAGGTGTCCCTTTCCCACTCAAACCATTCTGTGGTTCTATGATCTTGGACTTGGATTTCTGAGGAAATATATTAAAAATATTTTCTAAAACATCAGATTGTTTTCTGTGACGACTAACTCGAATGTGGAGCGCTGGAAAATTGTGTGTGAAGTATCTTCTATTGTGAATTGGTGAATAATTTTCTGGTTTGGCTGCAGTAAGGTTTAACTTATCCAGGGAGACCAGTAATATGTATTGAGCACAACCAGAATACAGAGGGTGTTTTATTCAGTAGCAGAGAGACAGCACTTTCTAGTGAGGACAACAGTAACCAAATACCCATCTCAAAGATTTGGCATAGCCAGGTTTTTTTTAAACTAGTTTGCTTTTGGTGACTTTGCAGAAGCTTATATTGCTTTTGGGTTGCCAAGAGCACTGGAGGTGCCTACTGTCATCTGCTAGCCCCCTGCAGGAGATGCTGACTGTTGCCAATTCCTCCTTTCCTGATAGGAGTTCCCAGCAGAACATCATGCTTCTGGCTTTTCACTGTCTTCCAGACAGTTCAGCAGTAACCAGGCTCTCTCCCTGTCACCAGCTAGAAGCCGTTGTTCTATCATTTTTTTTATTCTAGTGCTCATCCTCAAAATGTCTTTCACACAACTTGTAGAAACTGTATTATTTTCACCATTTATCTTTCACTTTGATACAATCTGCTGCCAAAAAATCACTTTTCTCTGGGCTAACAATGGCAGGGCGTCTCTATCATACTGTGATGATACTTCACTACAGATGGATCCAGAGGATGGTTTTCCTGGATACTGATGCTTTTTCAGATTTTTTTTTCATATATCAAAAATATTTGGTTGAAGCTCATTCATATTCTGTATTCTGGTGAAAGTAGAAGATGAACAAGAAATCTTTGGGTAAGGTAGATTCATATCTCCAGTGTATCGTTTTTTCTTTTTTTTTTTTTCCCCTGCCTTCTCCTCTCTGAGGAAGTGAATTCCTTCTTCTTCATTCATCTACACTCTTCCCACCTCCTTTTAAATCTTCTTAGACATACAAAGACACTGTGGATGTAGATAGAAAACTCTTCCTCTGAATTCCTCACTTATTAATCTGCCATGTATCCATATTTCCATTACTAAAAACCTCTTTTTAAATCATCTGGAAAAAAAGATCCACAATAGAAACATGCAAATCTAAGTGAAAATGGAGACAAACACCAATACTGATGTGATGTGAATACTGAATTGCAAACTGGGTGTCAGGAAGCAACTATGAATAACCTAACTCTACTCTTTGTTTAGCTTTGTATGTTTTTATACTCAGGTGATCATTTTAAATTAATTGCAGAGGAAAAAATGATAATATGGTTTAAAGGAGAAAAGTAAAGGAGAAGCAGAAGCTCTAGACCAATCTTCAGAAAGAAAATAGTTGTACACTATTGCATATTTGAAAGCTTTGATAAATCACCACAGACAGGAGTGAATACATGAGCGCAGTAAAATTACTTTAGAATTTCTCACAGCCACCTTTTTCTGTATGTATTATGATTATCACTACCCTCTTGCTGGAACAAAAACAAAAATAAAAATATTTTGAAACAGCTACATAGTGGGAATTTCTCTACAAGTGAATGAAATAATCATAGTTCTCAATATGTGCAGCCACTGCAGAGGACATCCTGGAATAATCGGTGCTTACAGACAAAATCCTTGGGAAAAGTTTGGCTGCCACAACTCAAACCACAACTCACTTCACCATAGTTTTCTGTTTATAGAAGGATCACAATTGTATACACTTCACAGATGCACCATGAAGAGACTGAAGTTTAAGCAGATGTGGAGCAGCAATAATACAAGGCTTAGTGATATCATTACTAGCTATTAAAATGCAATCAAATAAACCAAAATAAGAGGCTGATTTAGGATGGCTTTGCTGGGAGTAATCTTGAATACTGTAAATATGATAATTAGGATACCTTTGAAATAATTTAGGTGCCTTTTTGGAGTATATTAGCTGCTTGATCTGACTAGATACTCTAGTAATTGTCAGTTCCCAGGGATGAAAATGCACAACTTGAATTTATTGCCAAAATGTTAATGAGGGTGGAGGAAATCCTGTTTATGAACATGCTGGGAAAAAAAATCTATTTTTAAGCATCTTCATGTCTTTCAGGTACTTACGCAGCCACTGACCTAGCAGCTTTATCATTCATAATTAGCCCAGCTGGCATATTGGTATTCAGAACCCAATCTAAATCCATGAAAGGCTCCACTTAATTTTGGCTGGCTTAGATTAATCACAAAACTGTCCTCTCTCTTTATGTTTTCTGAACCCAAGAAGCCCAGGGTTTCTCCATTTAAGTTTTGGCTGTTTGTTGCTTGCATTATAATACAAGAAATGTCCTCTTTATCAAAGTAAATTATATCATTAATGTTTCCAGCAATGACTGGAGAGAGGGATTTTTAAAATCTCAGACATTCCTGCAGGAGGCTGAGGAAATTTCTTATTTTTCACCTTGTCACTGAAAACATATTCAAGCATGTCTATTATCCTGGTAGGGGAATAACTTCATAAAAACAGCTTGCAACTTATGGTAGAACTGGACAGGTATGATGGATTCAGGCCTAGGAAGTCCACAAGTTTCTCTCAGGGACAACATGTCCAGATAGAACCTGATTAACTGCAATATCACAATGTGCCTCTTGGGAATTACTGATCTGAGATGAGGATAGGGTGTAATGCAGGTGAATGCATACTACTATAGTTCAGCATTAGTATAAAAATTGAATGGTTACCTAAGTCTCTCTGATCTGAATCATCTTAGTGCTGAAGTTGTATTTTTAAGATATTAATATAGTGGGAACACGTAAGTACTGTTTGTTTTCCATTTGGCATTGTTCTTCTATCTGTCATTAATAAATTAGCATGCCTGAATAATCCTGGGCTACTTTAATTAGAATTAGTCTATAAACAGTTTCCCGATTCAGCCTACAATCTAAATTTGTGTCCAATTTTAACACCTTCATATCAGGTATCAGGTGAAAATTTGACCCGTCTTCTGAATTTAATCATATAGCTTCCACTGGTAATGATATGTGATCAAGCCTGAGCTCATGTAACTTATTTATGTATTCTGGCATCATTAAAACATTAAAACCAATGAATAGAGTGTTGTTTCTACACCACAACTGGAACGCATTACATTTTGAGTAACATTATTCTTCTCTAAGTACAAACAGATATTCTTAGTTTTCACTCATGTGCCTGTAAGTTGAAAGGGAAAAGAAAGCAATAAGCAGAACATTAAGGCAAAACACAAAGCAACTCAGAATGAAAGTGTGCATGCAAATGATAGTATGTGATAGTGAGAGAAAGTGATTGCATCCTAAGTACCCTGCCTTTTTTCAGGTTTTGCATTAGTCTCTGAAGTCTAAAATTATAGTGCTGGATCAAATAATTGTCATAAAACCAAAACAAACCCCAGTATTATTAGGTTAAGCAGATATACCATATGGAGTTTGTTACCATTTGCTAATTATCAATTAATTTATTAAGGCCATCTTTCATATTTTAATTTTCAGTAATCAGTGTCACTCTGTTATGAAAGCACCTCTGCAGTCTAGACAGTACATACTTATTTATCTGATAAATAATGGATAAACACTGAGTGTGCCATTAGCCATTAATGCAGTAGATTGATTCCCAACAGCATATACTCTCCGTCCTTGTTTTAGCACTTATGCCACCTGTCTCTTGCACTTACTGTATGATGCTTCAGTAATGCAAATGGAGTTCCCTCATCTTTCTTAATGTAGCTCATTTTTATTATCTCATAAGCAAGTTGGCATGGCTATAACAGATAGGCAAATCAAAAACTATCTCACTACTACCTTTACTTTATCCAGTGTTTTAGCACAATACAGATTATTTGTGGATAACTAGATAGAAACAGTAGACCTATTTTCTTTCTACAGATTTCCACTTTAACATATTACTAGTGCTTCACCCAAGTGGTTGGGACAAAAAGAAGTTATTTCAGGTCTCTGTTCCCATCCCCTTTAATTGTAAGAACAGGGATTCAAACTGTATTAAACCCAGTGGGCAAATAAGTAAGTTATGAAGCATTCAATCAAGATTCTGAAGGAACTCAAATGTGAAATTGCAGTACTTGTTGCCATATTGTCTAACAAATCTATAGAAATGGACCCTGTGACAGACTGCCAGTGAAACTTCTCCCTGTTAAAAAGGGCTCTAAAAGAGATTTAGGCAACTACAAACTAATAAATGACTCCATTCTTGATGCAGGGTATATCTTACATTGTAAGGTACTTGATCACATGTAGAAGCATCACATATGGGGAAGAACACAGCATTCTGTGAAAAGGAAAGGCCATTTCAATCACCTCTTGGAGTTCTTTGAGCACAGTGGATAAGCACGTAGATGAAGGGTATTCAGGGGACTTAATCTTTTTTATTTTCAAAAGATCTTTACCATGATTCCTCACCACTGGTTATCACAAGACATAATTTTCCATGGGGAAATGTTATTTTATGAACTGAAAGCTGGTGAAAGGAGTGGGCAAACAGAAGAGTTTGATCTTCACTATTTAGACTGTGGTCAGTTACAGGATTCAGTGATTTAAATAGTTTTATTCAACACATTCATCAGTGACATGGAGTAGAATGTATTCAGTGAATTCTCCAAGATTTCTTTTGGGTTACGAGGTGCAACTCTAATAAAAAAGAACACCAGAAACAACGTACTAAGCTGGGAGATCAGGCAAGCAGGTATAGTACTAACTTCAGTACAGATTCTATGGAAAAATAATCTAAACCCCATGCCAGCACAAAAGTTAAAAGTTACAAAAGAGATCTTGGAGTTAATATTGACACTTTCTTGAAGTCATTATTTCTGTGTGAGATAGCAGCCAAAAAAGCCAATATAATGTTTTATATCAGTAGGAAGGGTACTGAGAACATGACAGGAAATGCACTGCCATTTTTTAAGATGTCATTGCACCCACACTGCAGGCACTGTGTGCTTCTCCAGCCACCACAGCTCAAGAAGACATGATGGAATCAGAAAAGATACAGAGAAAGGAGATAAAATGGTTAAGGAAATAAAGCAGTGGACTCATAAGAGACTGAATTTTCACTGAGGAAAGAAGAGGGCTGAGGGATGTATGTTCTAAATCATGAAAATGTCATTATCCTAAAGCTAAGAGACACTCGATGAAACTAGAACATTAGTTTAAAACGTATTTTCAAATTACTACTTTACCGAGCAGCTAGTACATTCTGGAATCTTGCCTCTCCCAAAATTATATCTTCTGACACAGCTGGAGAGAGAATGCTGAACTAAATAGATCACTGCTTTGAAACAAGGGCCATTTTTATTCTTATATTTTTGTACACTATTTTCAGCTAACTGAGGAAATGAGACATCTCACTCGCACACCTTTGTCACAGTTTTCTGCATGACACAGCAGTGTGTCTCAGTATTGTTAGGGCACACTAGCTGACTGGTGTGAGTGCTGTTATTCTATGTGCTTTGGATGTTTTTTACCCATGACAATGTGTGAGATAGGGCACAGTGATATATCAGAGCAAGAATATCCTTGACAGATGCACAAATACAGGTATGTAGGTAGAAGTTTGTGATTGTAATGCAGTTGACTGTGTACTTATCAACAATATTTACATACAGATTTATGTATAAAATTACATGTATATGGTATACTAGAATAAATATATTCTGTTCTAGATTCTAATAGTCTAATATTGATTTATTTGTTCCTTACATTGTGCCTTTGTGTTTGCTCGGTGATGTTCCTAAATGTTTCTTACTTTTGATATTTCATCTTTCCATGAACATAACAATACTCAAGTCCTCCTATCTAGTTTTTCGTGATTCCTCCGATTCCTAGTGTTCAAAGCAAGAGGTGTGTGGCTGCAAGTGGATATCTAATTAATATCTAACTGTTGGTCATGGGATATGTCAATAACTTAAATGTGAAAAAACTTTTTGTTTGATCTGTAACATTATATTGTAGGAACAATGGGCGAGGAAGAGCAGAGGAAAGGATGGGCATAAGCAACTAAAAGATGAACTCTCTCCACTGAATAGTTGAGGGGTTAGAGCAATCACCAAGTATACAAGAAAGTTTGGTTCAGTTCCTTCCAGCAGCAGAACTCTAACTGCTTGTTTTGTCCAACATGTTAGAGGATATGTTTGGGTGGAGAAGGGTTCTTTTAACTATTTTAATGACTGTATATTTTCTATAAATAAAAAAAATACTCTTAATTTTGGAGATGCATGTTTGAGTTTCATAGCTGAAGCAGTCCTGAGGGCTCACTGTGACTTTAGCTGCTGACAGCTTGTTTTATGTAGAGGAAAAGGTGTCAGCAGTAGAAAAATCAACTACCCTATAGCTTAGTCATTAAGGCTCTCATGTGAAGATAGTGGGAGAACTGGTCTGAATTCCTGTATACCCATGACATTTTAGACTTGTAGTTAGGTTTCTTTCTCAGACAAAGAACTGAACTTGTGTTGCTCTTTCCTTGGGTAAGTATTTTAACCCTGAAGGTATTAACTAAAAAAAGGGGGGAAGATGCATGCAAGGAAAACCTCCATTATTCCTGTTGTTCTTCTGTGAAGACACTCCTCCCCACTCCCCAAAAGCACCTTGCAGTCAAAAGTATTCAAGCATTTAAACACATACTTGCAAATAATTTCAAGACTATTAAAAATGCATTTTCCTGGATTTTATGTTCCTTTTGTACTTTCCTAATTCTGCTGAGGCACAGCTAACTCATTTTCCCCCTGGATGGGCACAGTGACTTTCCTGAGCAAGTGAAAGATTGTTAGAAGAGAAACAGCCTTTAAAAAATAGCCCTACTGAGAACACAATAAAAGCTTAGTTGAGTCTTAGTATTCCAGAGACAATAACAATGTAGCATGTCCAGAGATTGCCTGAGTACTCCATCACTTAGAGCTGTAGTCCAAAGGAGCTAAGCATGTGAAAGAGTCAGGTTAGTGTATATACATGAGGAAAATACAGGGATATGATTTGATACATATATTGAGTTACACATACTCTGAGACAGTTCTTCCAGATTCAATTCCTCACAGACAAAATTGCTACTGGAGGGCATCTTCTTTCCATGTCCATTTGTCTTTCCTATGGACACAATTGAAAAGCAAGGGGTTTTGAAAACTGACTCTTCCTATTCTTTTTCTTTTTTCTTTTTTTTTTTTTTTTTCTTTTTTTTTTTTCTTTTTTTTTTTTTCTTTTTTTCCCCCAGCATTTGCATCTTGCAGAATTATCAGTATAAGTATATTAGATTTTAAAGCTGAAAGTCATGAAGATGATTTAAAAGTGGTACAACTCAAATGAAATTAAATGTTAGTATGAATCTTGCTATTGCAAATTAGCATTTATTGCTTGCCAGAACTTGTACTTCACCAGGAGTACCAGAAAACTCCCTGGGTGTACAGCTAGAGCTTGACTGGCAGGGCTTAAACAAAATTCAGTAAGAAATAAAAAACCTTGCTAATGCTGTGGAAATACAAGGAAGTTACCCTTTTCTACCTGCATATCATGTTACATTTTACACAAAACAAAGACTGTCTTGGTTGAACATATGTCATGCTATGTCAAAAAAAGTTTATTTTTGTGACTGTAAATTCTGTCCCCCCAGAGCTCACCAAATTTAACCCCTGTTTGGTTTGGGTTTGGTTTTTCTCCCTGGCATTGTGGAATTTCTCTTCCCCTTTTAGCCTTTAAAAAAAACAGAAAGGTGTTTGTAAATATATATGTATTTACATATATATATATGAAGTCACACTGGTGACTTCATTAAGCTATGTAAGCAAGGATTTGTGTTTCTAATAGTTATAATGTTCTTCCATGGTTAAGAGGAGTCCCCAGACACAGCTGGTGGAATTGACACCTGACACTGTCTCCTCCCTTGGTAACAAAAGCTCCTTGTCCAGAGAAGGTTTCTTTTTCTCATGGAAATAAAGGCTGGACTAACCGGGAAATAAGTTCTGTTGCGGCTGCTGACAGCACCAGGAGCAAAACCTCTGCCTCTTCAGCCAAGCATGGAACTGGCCATGGGAGCCTGTGGTGCTGTACCTGCCAGGGGATGACAAGCAGGCTTGTGTGGGCTGTCTGTCTGTCTGTCCATCTGTCTTCCCATCTGCACACTGCCTGTGCAGCCACGGTGGAGAGAGAAAGCAGATGGGGCTGGAAGCAATCCCTGCTCATCGCTGCTGCAGGGGCTGCTCTCTCGGCACTGAGTCCCCCCAGAGCAGCTGCTCTGTCCCTCCCTGTCACCTGTGAGACTGGGCCTGTCCTGGGAGGTGTTCCTCAGGGTACATCTTGGGAACTGAGGTCCTGCTTGGGGTAAACCTGGAAAAGGACCAGTGCTCCCACTGTCCCTTCAACTTTCTCCCCTCATCTTCAGGACAGGAAGGAGTGCAGGACACCGTGAGCCAAGGCTTCCAGGGTTCCTGATCAAACCCAGGGCAACCTCAGTGAGGGAAACCAGGGAATGTATTTCTCTTTGCTGCACAGTTCATAATGTATATTTAAATAGTGTAACTCAGCTGATCACTAAAAGTCCTTTTATTAAAAAGAGAACTAAAGTATGAAAACTAAATAAAGCATGAAAACTAAATGAAGCTGGCATGTCTCTCTCTATAGATAGATAAACTGATTTGACTGTAGTAAAAACATAGCCAAAAAGATCCAATGTAAATCACTTTAACCAACAAAAGCTTTTTCCTCAAAAGGCTGTCAGAACAGTAATCATGTTTATTTAATGTTTATTTTATTTAATTTATTTTGTGGAAGAAAGCTACAACTCATACTCAAATTAATTTACCCACATGCAAGAGAAAAAAGTGAGCCTGAAAAATGTCCTGAGATTTCAGATTTAGTAGCTTTTCTTCTGGTTCCATTAGATTCTTTCCTTCTTTAATTTTAAAGTCTCTTAAGCAACTGAGTCATGCTACACAGGAATATTGCCCAAAACAATCTGACTTTCAGAAGAATGGTTGCTATGGCTGAGCCTTGGAAAAAGTGGTAAGAGGCCAGCTTAAAGTACTAGGCTTATCTTATTGTCAGTCTTACAAGAGTGAACTACTTTCAGCTGTGAATATACTTTTCTTAGCAGGTTTTCATAAAGGATTCAGAAAAGTGAAATTATTCCAGGCTGAAAACCAGCAACAACTACATCCCCTGTGCTTTGCTGTCAACTGGTTTGTGTATCTAAGTTATTGCCCTTTGAATTTATTGGAAAGGACCCAGTCGTTTATTCTCGTACTTCAGGGGAAAATCACTACAGCATTAAGAAAACACTTGAACTGAGTACCAAGATGCAGCTGATACCATGAAAATTAGAGCAGTTTGCACATGAATGCATCAAAGTCCCTTTCAAGGGACTTGATGCTGATCTTACCACAGTCTTGCTCAACGGCATGAGTAAGTCCAGGTCAGTGACAGAAATCTCACCTCTCTGGTATTCAAGTAACATATCCCATCTTTGTCACTATGAAGTCCTAGCTCTACTACCCTAGGAAACTAATTTATATCTATGTATATATGTACATATATGGCTTCTTAAATATATATAAAAATAAATCTTAGTATACCTCAGACTTTATTATGTCCCTTCTAAATATCTGATATCTTTTTTGAGGAACATCCTGAATCCAAATTTGTGGCAACAGACTGGCACACCCATGTCCAGTCACCACTAGTAGAGCTCTGACTCTGTGGGAGCAAAGACAACATGACGATCTTGTAATCTGGAGTATACTCTTTGCATCCATTTAGCATCCTACTTTTTTAGATATTCTGTTTGGTCTTCCTTGCTGTTTTCTTTAATCTAAGCAAGTCCTGTAAAATCTGAGGGCAAAAATACGTAGTTAAGTTTCACAGTGATGAAGGATTATCTGACTGATGAACTGTAATTTGTGAGAAAATACGTTGTAGGCCCTAAGGAGAAAGAAAGAGAAAAATCAATCACAAAACCTATTAAAACATTATAACTATTCTCTCATAAAATGTTTGGCTCTTTTACATGTTATAAAAGTCAATTTGTCAGAGTTATAAATAAGAGTATATCTGACTAAAGGTCAGATTAATGTATACCGATACAAAATGTATCATATCAAGCAGTACAGTAATTTGTGTACACAGCTTTAGTCAGTCTATTACCTAACCTGATTGGATACTCAGGATACTTATAATGGATTTAATTTGGTAATAATAAAATATTTCTTATGCTAGTGGTGCTAGACAGATTAATAGGTTTTAAAGAGTTAGAGATACTTTATTGTCTCTTCATGACTGATGAGCTAGTCTATGTATGCACTGCACATTAAATGATGGAGACCAATATTTTAAACAGTATCATTACAGTGATGCCAATATGGGGCATCTGAAAAGTTTTTTTCTGACATGTAAAATGGTAAAGTTGAAGTTTATGAAGAATTGCTCTTAATGTTTAACGTGTGAAACAGAAACTGTAAATAGCTGACAGAACACTAGGAAATTGGTTCAGAGTGCCTCACCACTCCTCACTCAAACCATCTGTCAGGCACTTCTCCAGGAAAAAAAGATATATACAATTTTTAGATATTTTTGTTCTGAAAATGCAAATTAATATTTTTTAAAATTGATTTCCACTCACAGAGATAGATCTGCTGCTTTTACACCATCCTTGCACAGAGATAGGGTACTTAAATACTTCAGAAAAAGGTTGTGAAGGCTCAGGTGGCCCATCCAAGATAAGTCTAGAATCTGTTTAGCTTTGCTAAAGGAAAGTGGAGTGGCAGAGGACACCCAGTGCAGGTTGACAAGTATCTTTAGCTTGATGTGTAGCTCAGTTGCAGATGCTGAAAAAGCCAGTTTTGCCCTCACCTCTTCTACTTACATACTCCAGCCACCAGTGCAAATGCATTCCTGATGCCACTGGCAATTCAGCTCACAGCAGAGGAGAGGTGGTGGAACACCAGGGCTAGTGACATTGGGAAGGAGAAAATCATCTCTCTCAGTGACAACATGGACTTACATAATTTTAAACAGCTTGTGAAACTTCACTGCTTAACTTGAGGCACACAGTGTATGGGGAAGAAAATATTGAAGCATATGCTTTAACTGAAACCACATTATTAAGTGCATCCTGAAATGAGATTATTTCCTTCTCTGTATTTCTTCTCTTCCCATCCAGCAGAACTTTATTTTTTCACTCCCTCCCAATATTTCCTTCCTTGCATATTGCCAGCTATCCTTCAACTTTCCAGTTGCACATTTTTTCATTGTCTTAGGCTACTTCTGTCTTGATGTGTAACATAGGGCCAGGACATGGTGTGAGCCATCTGCATGCATTTCTGTATGGTGTTCAGCAGTGAACATGTTTTTGGGTTTTGGCTTGTGCCAAATGACACTTTCCCAGATACACCTGAACACAGCCTGGGGAATAGCATGGGCTCAGGGTTGTTCCTGCCAGGTAGTGTGTGTGGTGCTGCTCTATTTTGGGAATACATCAAAGATGCAAGGCATTAAAGATGTCCTCAGGGACAGAGAACTGGCCCCAGCTTGGCTCTTTGGCTAGCACAGCTATAGCTTTGTTGTCTTCTATGTTTTATGAATCTGGCTGAAAAGCTATAAGAGCCAAATTAAAAAGTCCACATATGTTTAAGTGAATTTGTATTCAAGCATCAGAACTTATGGTATGGAGGGATATTTTACTTCTGCACTGTTTCTAACTACTGCATTGTCTCCTTGCAGAGGCAGAGAAGGGAAATGAAAAGCTTCTAAGTAGTGTATTGTAAGTCAGCTAGTCAGTGTGAGAGAGTATCATTGAAGATCACAGACCGTAGACAAGTTTATGTCTATTGATTTTTTTCTTTTATTCTTGATTCAACTAAAAGGACTTTACTGAAGGCAACCTTGAAACTTTCTACTTTCTCAGGGCTTCAGATGTTTGCTATGCTTTCCACAAATGTTCTCCAGTTATGGTAGCTTGAATGGCATAGACTATGCAGGTAATAACTTGTTATATTCAACTGAATGAATAATACCGATTCAGTCTCTGAAGTCCTGTTGAGATGATACTGGAGGACTAGAACTGAAAAGGACTACCAAATCTGTCAGGTTAATTTACTGTCAACAGCCACCTAGTTTGATCTGTGTATCATCTCCTCTAATAGACTACTCTACTTGCACATCCTTTAATTTGTCTGAAACGGTATCTGACATGATGGCTTCAGTGATACTTTTTTCCCCACAACACCTCTCACTTTCTTACTATATCTGGCTGTTAGAGTATTTTTAAAATTTTATTCTTTTAACCAAAATCCATGATAATTTGCACTTCAGGAACATCTATTGCCTACAGTCATGAACTGTCTTTAGACATATTTTGGGGTTTGCTCTGAAACAGAAAATGAAATTTTGATATTTTGAAAGGAAAATACCTAAACTATTTAACAAACATTTGTATTTACCCAAGGTAGAAAAAAAAAAAAAGATAAAATATGTGGTCTTCAATTTATTATATGGCTGCAAGTGAGGCTTCTATGTTCATTGCTTACAGCACACACTGTTAGCTGATTAATTTCTGTAGTTTGAAATTTTTCTGGATTGTTGAAATATAATTACAGTTTAAATGAAGATGCCACAAAACATTTAGTTTGCTCCTTTAGTAAACTCTGAAGTCCAGGGTCCTTGAGCCAGGAACACTGAGAGCCATGGTGTAACCCCAAGACCGAATATTTTATATGTTGGTATCAAGCAACTTATTTCTCCACCTGAACAGGCTTCTTGCTAGTTACTCAACAAAATTAATTTTTTTTTTTTAATCTTCTCACCTCTAGTGACTTCTCATAATTATATTAAGACCACAACTAAAAATGTTATTGAACAACAGCCAATGAGTACAACCTATTTGAACTTGGTAGTGTCCACGGCTGTGAAAACGGCTGCTGGGAGCCTGCTACACACCCTGTCTGACAGAGGGTCTCTGCGAGGCCAAGCAGCTGATCAGGGGGCGGCGACCAGCCCTGCCACCAGGGGTTTCAACGGCTGCTGGGAGCGCGGGGAACAGGATCAGGCAAACAGGAACGTTGCGCGGCAGTTAGCGAGGCAGTTGGCGCAAGCAGAGCAAGCAGGAGGGGCACGGCTAGCAATGGTTTCAAAAAAGCAAAAACTGTTGCTGTTGAGAAAAAGGGTTTGTCCACACAGATGGAACCCCTTAAGAGGAACAAAAAGATGGACATAGCTGTTCAGGTCTCTGGCTGCGCCGAGTGTTTAAGCCTTGTGTTAGCACCGACGCACAGTGAAAATGGGGTCTGTGTGAGATGCGAGCAGGTCAATGACTTGCTGAGCATGGTGGCAGAGCTTAAGGAGGAGGTGGAGAGACTGAGAAGTATTAGGGACAGCGAAAGGGAAATTGACTGGTGGAGTCACACCCTTTCGACGGCAAAAGAAATCCAAAAGGAGATGGTGAAGCCCTGCCCCTCCTCCCGTCAGGCAGCCGATGCAGACCAGGTGGATAGGGGAGAATGGAAACAGGTCCCCCACCGGAAAGGCAAAAGAATTCCCTCCCAGCCCCCACCATCCCCCCAGGTGCACGTAGAGAACAGATATGAGGCCCTGGACTCAGAAAATCAGGAAGAGGACAGACAAGAGGACGATCTGTCCAGAAGGTCTCTTGTTCACCTCCTGTCTAACAGATGGGTTAAAACTTCACCCACGAAGAAAAGAAGAAGGGTAGTTGTAATTGGTGACTCCCTTCTGAGGGGAACTGAGGGCCCTATATGTCGACTGGACCCATCCCACAGAGAGGTCTGCTGCCTTCCTGGCGCCCGGGTGAGGGATATTCGTAGGAGACTCCCTCAGCTAATTCAGTCCTCAGACTATTATCCACTGTTGGTAGTCCAGGCTGGCAGCGATGACATTATTGGAAGAAGTACAAGGGTGATTAAAAAGGACTTCAAGGCACAGGGTCGGTTAGTTGATGGGTCAGGAGCACAGGTCGTGTTCGCCTCAGTTCCAGCAGTAGAAGACCTGCATGAGGAGAGGACTAGGAAAACCTACCTCATCAATAGGTGGCTAAGGGACTGGTGCCACCGGCGGAACTTCGGCTTTTTCGACCACGGGGCAAATCCCATACTGCCTAGTGTCATCAAATCAGATGGACTTCATCTAACTAACAGGGGGAAAAGGACTCTAGCTCATAGGTTGAAGGGACTGATAAGGAGGGCTTTAAACTAGGTTTGAAGGGGGAGGGGGTTGAAACTGGGCTCTCCAGAGGGGAATCTAAGGGTGCACTACCCAAGATAAATGACAAATCAGCAGCCCAGCTGAAGTGCATGTACACCAATGCACGCAGCATGGGCAACAAACAAGAGGAGCTGGAAGCCATTGTGCAGCAGGAAAGCTATGATGTAGTCGCTATCACGGAAACGTGGTGGGATGACTCCCATGACTGGAGTGCTGCCATGGGTGGCTACAGGCTCTTCAGAAGGGACAGGCAGGGTAGGAGAGGCGGGGGGTAGCCCCCCTATATGTTAGAGAATCTCTTGACACTGTAGAAGTTGAGATCTCCAATAATAAGGCAGAATGCCTGTGGGTTAGAATCAGAGGGAAGGTCAACAAGGCCGATATCGTGATGGGAGTCTGTTACAGACCACCCAATCAGGATGATGAGGACAATGAAATATTCTACAAGCAACTGGCGGATGTTTCAAAATCATCATCCCTTGTTCTTGTAGGTGACTTTAACCTGCCAGACATCTGCTGGGAACTCCACACCGCAGAGAGGAGGCAGTCTAGGAGATTCCTAGAGTGTACTGAGGATAATTTCCTGCTCCAACTAGTAAATGAGCCTACCAGGAATGGAGCCCCGCTTGACCTTCTTTTCTCAAACAGAGAGGGGCTGGTGGGAGATGTGGTGGCTGGTGGACGCCTGGGACTTAGTGATCATGAAATAATAGAGTTTTCAATACTCAGGGATACAAGGAGAGTCGTCAGTAAAACCTCTATATTAGACTTCCGGAGGGCAGATTGTACTTCAAAGAGCAAATTTTGAAAGCACAGGAGCAGGCTGTCCCAGAGTCCCGAAAGGCGAGCCGGCGGGGAAGGCAACCGGTCTGGCTGAACTGGGAGAGACTCTGAAAGAAATTAGGGTTAAGAAGAGGGCCTACCATTTTTGGAAAAAAGGGCTAACTTCTCAAGAGGAATTTAGGAATATAGTCAGGTCATGTAGAAAGAAAATCAGAGAGACAAAGGCACAACACAAACTGAATCTTGCCACCTCTGTGAAAGACAACAAGAAATCCTTCTACAGATACATCAACAGCAAAAGAAGGGCAAGGAAAACATTCATTCTGTACTGGACACGGGTGGGAATATAGTTATCAAAGATGAGGAAAATGATGAGGTATTTAACACCTTCTTTACCTCAGTTTTCAACAGAAAGACAGGTTATCATGAGGACGGATGGCTTCTGGAGCTTAAAGAAGGTGATAAGAATCTAAACAGCCCCCCTGTAATATTGAAGGGCACAGTCAGTGACCTGTTGAGTTACTTGGATCCCCACAAGTCTATGGGACCGGATGGGATCCACCCAAGGGTGATGAGGGAGCTGGCAGAAGAGCTCGCCAAGCCTCTCTCTATCATCTACCAACAGTCCTGGCTCACTGGGGACATCCCAGATGATTGGAAGTTGGCGAATGTCACACCAATCCACAAAAAGGGCCGGAAGGAGGACCCAGGAAACTACAGGCCCGTCAGCCTGACCTCAGTGCCTGGCAAGGTCATGGCACAGATCATCCTGGGTGCAATCACACAGCACCTACAGGATGGGCAAGGAGTCAGACCCAGCCAGCACAGGTTTAGAAAGGGCAGGTCCTGCCTGACCAACCTGATCTCCTTTTATGATCGGGTGACCCGTCTGGTGGATGAGGGGAAGGCGGTGGATGTGATCTACCTGGACTTCAGCAAAGCCTTTGACACCGTCCCCCACAGCATTCTCCTGAAAAAACTGTCTGCCCGCAGCTTGGACAGGGGCACTCTGTGCTGGGTTAGGAACTGGCTGGAGCGTCGGGCCCAGAGAGTGGTGCTGAACGGTGCTGATCCAGTTGGTGGCCGGTCACCAGTGCTGTCCCCCAGGGATCGGTGTTGGGCCCAGTACTGTTTAATATCTTTATCGATGACTTAGATGAAGGGATTGAGTCTGTCATCAGCAAATTCGCAGACGACACCAAGCTGGGAGGAAATGTGGACCAACCGGAAGGCAGGAGGGCTCTGCAGAGGGACCTGGACAGACTGGAGAGTTGGGCTGATTCCAAGGGGATGAGGTTCAACACGGCCAAGTGCCGGGTCCTGCGCTTTGGCCATAACAACCCCATGGGGAGCTCCAGGCTGGGCACAGAGTGGCTGAGAGCAGCCAGGCAGAGAGGGACCTGGGAGTCTGGATTGACAAGAAGCTGAACATGAGCCAGCAGTGTGCCCAGGTGGCCAAGAAGGCCAATGGCATCCTGGCCTGTATCAGAAACAGTGTCGCCAGCAGGTCCAGGGAAGTGATTCTGCCCCTGTACTCAGCCCTGGTGAGGCCACAGCTCGAGTCCTGTGTCCAGTTCTGGGCCCCTCAGTTTAAGAAGGATATCGAGGTCCTGGAGCAGGTCCAAAGGAGGGCAACCAGGCTGGTGAAGGGACTCGAGCACAGGCCCTATGAAGAGAGGCTGAGAGAGCTGGGGGTGTTCAGCCTGAAGAAGAGGAGGCTCAGGGGAGACCTCATCGCTCTCTACAACTCCCTGAAAGGAGGCTGGAGCCAGGGGGGGGTTGGGCTCTTTTCCCAGACGACTTTCAACAAAACAAGAGGACACAGTCTTAAGTTGTGCCAGGGGAGATTTAGGTTAGATATTAGAAAGAATTTCTTTACGGAGATGGTGATCAGGCAATGGAATGGGCTGCCCAGTGAGGTGGTGGATTCTCCGTCCCTGGAGACATTTAAAAAGAGACTGGATGTGGCACTCAGTGCCATGGTCTAGCAACCACAGCGGTGGGTCAAGGGTTGGACTTGATCTCTGAGGTCCCTTCCAACCCGGCTAATTCTATGATTCTCTGATTCTATGAAAAATGCAATCATTCTCAAAAAGTAAGAAAATCACGTAGATGGATACTTACAGTCATTTGAGATGGGAAGATTGTCCACATTATTGTACTGATTTGGGCCAAATCATATTTCTCTTCCTTGAGGTTTGTATGAAATCTCTAGGAAAAAAGATGAAAAGCACATTCCTTTCATGTTCCTGCATTGTGAAGTCTAGAGTACTCAAGCATTTGTTTAAATTTAAGCATATGACATATCATTGATATCGCTCTGTTATTCCTGTACTTAACAGTAAGTAAACACTTACATGCCAGCTTGACTTCAGACTTTACTGTCCTATACTGAGTCTGTACAATTTTACCCAGCTCCCATTGATGTAAGAATCATTGTGCAGTCCTTACTGGGTCTTAAGTGATATTAAATATTCCATTAGAGAAATGTTGTTTCCATTACAGTTTACAATGTAACATTTAAAGATTATCATTAAAATATGGAGCTTTATAACATACTTTGTTTGTGTATGTAGCAGATTGCTACTTACTGGCAACTGGTCTTGTATTAATTTTTCAGAAATGTGTATCCTGAATATGAGTAATGACTCACATCCCTTTCATACCTCTTTATTACAGATGAATGGTATATGAATTCTGAAATGCCAAACATATGGTGAATACCTAGTAGGACTGACAATGCTTAAAAAAACTTAGAAGTTCAAAAAATCAGTTAATGCAAAGTTTTCTGTCTGGGTATTTCACATTTGTAAAGTTCAGGTATTCAGAAAATAGAGTTTAGAGTGATTTTTTACTGTTAGAGTTGGTTACATCATGACAAATCAGTATACTGCTGGGATCTTTCAATGCACTTTTGTTTTCAAAGCAAAAAATGAAACGTGCTCTGCAATGTCCCATTATGAAGAAAAACAGTAGTGAAATTCTAATTTAATGCTTCTCCGTTTAATCTTTGAAACTCAAAATCATGAAAAAGCCAAAAAATAATTATGGCTTTACAAAAGGAGAAGCTAATTATGGCTTAACTCCGCTCCCCCACCAGCATCCGTAAAATGGTTGGAAGATAAGAGCTGCTTCTGCTGAAGCCAGATGAAAGGTCCATGTAGTTTATTATCCTCAAGGTGTGGCCAGTTACATTACTCAGAGAAAATAAGTTTCTCTTTTTGTCTCTTATATCTTTTCTGTGATATATCTTCTTCTGTCAGTCAGCAAGTGGCTCAGGGACCGATCACCCTGCGCATACGCGTGCATATCAGCATTGGTTTAATAGATTTTTTCACAGCTAATGAGACAAATATAATTCTGAAGATATTCATACTTTGGCACCCCACTGCATTCTTCTGCTCCAGGGAGTGATTTAACACTAAACTTGACATCACATTCTGTGGAACTACCCACGATGACTTCCAGACCTTTTTGTGCTGGTATAGACCCCATGACTGTGATGGCAGGTTTAGCATGTTATCTCTCCCCCTGTTTTGTGCTTGCTGACAAGGAGTTTTATAGCCCTTCTGTCTCCTACATACGTGAAACCTTGAATGGTATGGTTTCAGATAGTAGAAATTTTAAAGTACTGTATGACAGGTTGATTAAGACTGTGACAAAACCAGTAGAAACACTTAAAACTTTTATTATTAATATTTTCAAACTGTAAAAATATTAAAAATCTATTCTAAAATATGATTTTGCTTGTTTACTTTCCAGCTGCATTTTTTATTAAATTCTTGATGAGAATTTTTGAGAACAATATTTCTTGGGAACAAATACATCCAATGCAGAAGTGTGATAAGCTTTACAGACATATACGATCTGTTAATTTCAGTGAAACATTTTGACATTTAGACATTTTGATTATCTACTGTAATGTACATAAGCAGAATTTAAATCACTGACTCCAAAGCGAAGGACTCTGATGAGCATAAAACCTAAAAGTTTTTTCCAGTTAATCCAATTCCACAGTTTTTAATAAAAGCAATTGTTCTTGTTAAAATATGTATCTATGATCTCCTATTGCAACAGTTGAAACAACATTGACATCTGTTTCAACTTTTTTTTTGATAGCAAAAATGATGCTTTAGTATACATGGCATGAGACACAGGTAACCAAAGGTAACTCTGTAGCTGTGTCAAACAAGTCATGATAACAACTGCATAAAGTTTCCTTTGAGCTTGTTCAATTGAATTACTAAATTAAGAAGGTGTACTATCAAAGGTAACTACCATCTGACAGTAAATGAATTTGTTCACTCATTTGTTAAAATATATATACATAAACAGTAAATGCCACATATATCAGTACTGCAAACACATCCATGTGCCATGCTGATTGTTCCCAAATCTAATATTTTTTCACAGTTACAGAAATAATTCTTGATATTTATCCCACTTCTGGCAAAAGTGGCAATATAGCGATAACACTTATGCGTGGTTTCAGACAGAGGATTGATTTTTATCTCTAATTAGACTGCTTACACATAAATTAGATAGAGATAGCCTGGAGTGTGTTTTCTCATGTCTTTCACCAAAGACTAATTCCTTATTCAAATCACTAGTGTTCAGGAAAGGAAAAGATCTTCAGAAAGGCCAATGTAGGACGTGGCTGAGGTCCTTCAGTAGGTGGCACACTTCCCTCTGGATCAGCCATGAAAGAAGGTGTTGGAAGGATGCCTGAGGCACTGGCCTGTGGGAAGATTCCTGAGATGCAAAACCCGAAGGGCAACCAAGGTGGTTAGAAAGGTTCCCATGGCATGTGCCAGAAGTGTAAAGGACATAGGTTAATATGGCTGAATCCAAGGTAGCTACAACTTAGTTCATGCCATTTTGAACTGCCAAGATATTCTCCTTTTCCTTATTTTCAAGTGGTCTCCATGCGCTATGAAGAGTGGTCTGTTCCTCTCTCCAGCCTATACATGAAATTATCTACACATGAAGCAGTCGAGGTTTCTTTGAGCTGGAAGATGATGAAAAACTGAAATCTGCCTATTTGAGAAGAATGCTAAACGAAAGGCTACCAGGTCTAATGGGAGTATAAATAGGTAAGCTTTTAGAAAATTAAGTCACTTAATTGTTCAGGTTATATATAACTCAAAAGTTGCTAAATCATTCCCCGTCTTTGGCAAGCTCTTCAGCTCTTCCTAGGAAAAGTGGGGCAAGGAGGGAGAGAGAGCTTAGTACAGTATACAAAATACATAGGAGCTCTTATTCTTTATTTAAAGATAAACAACCAGTGCCTGATAATATGGCCCACTTGTTGGCAAGGCAAAATATTTTTTCCAAAATGCCTAAAAGTAAAGGTTTTTCAAAAATGTAATTGGGCTGTGATACTAAAAAATTTGATCAAAGAAAACAGGGCTATAGCATTTACAGGGTTCATTTATCTCCCATGAGAAGCATACCTAGCCACTTGGCTGAGTTTCTGGTTAGTATTGTAGATTTTCCTATTCAGCTTGTTAATTAGCTGTGAAAAAATGAAAATGAGTAAAAATAATCAATTTTTTTCCCCCCCAGAATTCATGGGCTTTAAAAAATGTTCCCATGAAAGGGCATAATTTCAGAAAATTCTTCCTTTTTAATTTCCACACCCGAAGTCCAAGGTCAAGTGATGACATGTTATTATCAAGCTGTTGATACACGCAGCATATTAATTCTGCATCTGGAAATACTTTGTTGTGGAGAAAATAACTTTTTTTGGTGGTGGTGGTGGTTTTTTTTTTGTTTGGTTTTTTTGTTGTTGCTTTTTTTTTTTTTTTTAGGAAAGCTCAATATAGCAGAAAAATATTTCGCCTTCAGGAAATACAGCCATTTGTTAATTGCCAGGCAAATAGTACTCCCCTTCCTTTGGGCCCTCTGCCAGAGTTATTTACACACAGGCTTGTTCAAACTAACCACCCTGGCTCCTTCACACCATTTGATACCACATGAGGTTGAAGCTGTTGTGGATAAAGAAGTCCTTCACTGTGACTTCTTTGTCTTCTGTGGAGGAGTCACAGGCACACCCCCTTATGAGGAAAGATTACCCTTGCTTACACAGGAGAGCAGACAAACAAGATACAGCAGCCTGGATCCAAGGAACACAAAGGGAGAGGTGTTGGGAGGGTGAACTGGTGATGTCTTTTGCTTTTTGCTTGTTAGTGAAACTGGCACTCAGCCACAATGGGAAAGTGGAACATGGTGGATGAAAATACATTTTATGGTGTTGAAATGCATCGCCGCTTGCTATCTCTGAGAAAAAGAGCTTGAGACAGTCAGCAGAAGGTAGGCATCTCTCAAAATAAAAATTCCTTCAGTTATCTGAATTAATACTTCTCTGTAAGCTGATTTTGTGATGTGTTCGGAATCCAAAGTAAAACAGGAGACACATGCAGCTCGTTCAGGACTCTAAATGAGTCTTCTGATCTAGCTAAGTCTCCCTTCTCACCCACCTGCCCACCCCCAGAGCTGCTGCAGGTGCTCCCTCAGGATCTCCAGGAGTCCCTGAGGAAGTGCTGGTGGTAGGGACACTCATCCTTGCTGGGCATTCATCGCCCCAGCATCCCCAAGTATTTTGCAGTTTTACTAGTAAGCATAAGGAACACTGTAAGTAGGGAGTTAGAAAAGGCAGTGATGAGAGCAAAGGGACAAAGACAAGCAAGAGACATTGCAGTCCAGGCAGTTGGAAAAAGGGGTGAAGGAAAAGGGAAGGTGGCTCCTACACAAATAAACACAGCGTGTTTTAAACAGCATTGATTGGAAACGATCACTATTTGCTTATTTATGAGGAAAGCCATTCCCAGAAAGTTTTCCCATAGGTTTTCTCAGTTAATCAGACCTTAAGAATGAGGATGCTAAACAGCAAATTTATACCAGTAACACTAATTTTAATTTGCATTTAATTTCCATTTTGTTTTACACTCCTCCCACTGAAATCACTAGACAGTATCAATCCTTTATAAAAATAAATTGTCTCTTCTGGGGTGGCTCAATCTGTAACAATTATGTGAAGAAATAAAGTGATTGTGCGTACAGGTTAGGTACCAACTAATTTTCCCCAAGAAAGAAGGGATGAACTTCTTTAAAATTGTCAGCTATTTTAGGAATGGTTATTTAACATTTCAACTCAGCTGCACTATTACAGAAAAATTATGCAATGCTTTCTATTATCTGCTTCAGGATCAGCACAGTTTATAAAACCAATGGATTCTGTATCGTCTGAGATCAAACCAAGTTTTCAGAATAATTTATAATATTTCATAAATTGTGAATATAATTGCTGAATATTATCATTCTGCATTGTGCTTGCTGTTAGTGCAGCTGTGATGGCCATGGTGCTATCCAAGCAGTGAGAATTACTTCTTCTTCTGATGAATCTGCAAAATCTGTGGTTAATAACAGCTGTAAATCTCACACCTGAAAGCTTAGTTCTCTTCTCAGCTTAGTTAGAGTGATAGCTTTATTAAATGTTGGATGTAAACATAAAAAAAAAAAATAATCCGGAGGGAAATTATAGGCTAGTATGATGCATCATTATTAGGACATAATTACTGAGTTATGTTGTTGTCACAAGTAGGCAAAGGACAGTGATTCAGTTGTCTTCTTCTCTGTGGAATTACTGGCAGGATTTTGTGAGAAAAACTAACTCGGCATCTCAGCTGCATTGCCTCTGGGAGCCAGTGCTCCTGCCTCCTGTTCCCCATAGGAGGGGGAGGGGGTATCAACCAGGGATACAGGTAAGCCTGGGCTCAGTTACACCCATTCCTCTAAAATGGTTCACAAAGGGTAAGTGGGCTGAAGGAACCATGCAAAGAGCTCCCTGCTTCTTTGGCTAGGAGGGCTAAGGACTCCTGCAGCTGCCTCCCAAAACCTTCTCCAGGACCTGAGCCACACAAATTACATATGACAGCTGAAGTTTCTGAGCACATGTGAAGTTTCAGTCTCTTCTCTGGGACCACTAAGGTGCCCTGGAGCTGTAACTCCACTGTGTGCATTGGGGAGCCATGGCAAGGAAAACGTCTGTGGCTCAGATGCTGCAATACTGAGAGAATGTGGGAAAGGACACAAACTAAAATTTTTCAGATAACCAAGGCAACTGTGAAAAGACCTTTCTTTTGAAAAGCGTTATGGAGGTATTTCTACTTTGCTTTGAGAACGATTGTTAGTAAATTCTTTCTTCAAAATTATTTTGGATATGGAATCTTTTTGCAGTCGCTTCTGTGAGTTGGTCTCTGTGACAATAAAAATGAACTCCTGATGTCTTCTGAGAGGTGGGAGAGAGGCTGACAATGCTGGGCACACAGCAAGAAGTTAAATGTGTTGGTCAGAAATCTGCAGCTTCCCAGAGGGGAAGACACTGGCAGCCACCATTTGGGGGCAGAGGTAAACACAGTTGCTGTGGAAAGAAGCAGGATGGGAAAACCACAATTTAAAACAAATCTTGAGTACTCCTGTCTCTGATTGATGTATTCTGACATGACATCAAATAAAGATCACAAACCCAAGGTCAGTATGTTTACCCAGACAAAATAATTCCAGTCAAACAATACTTGGTCTCGGGAACGACAGTACCACAGTGAAAATCAGGAAAACAGACACGCTTACAGACTGAATGAGGAGCAGGTCTCAGTTATTGTAAAATTATGATCATGCAAGATGCTCGTGCCCATATCACTTGAAGTGAGGCCAAAGAAATCCAGACACTCTGCTGAACCTCCTGGATTGAGCACAAGGAAGTCCTGTGAACCTGGCTCAAAGGCCATCAAAGTCAACAGGGGTCAGGGCCCACGTTGGGATGACAAGGTATTAATTAATAGATTCTGTGCCCTTGTATTGCCAGCCCCAAGCACTGAGTTGTTACTCCCTAAAAGCTGCAGGAATGACTTAAAATTCTTAACTATTGAAATGGCCAAATACTGGTATTACTTGCCCTGGCATCTGCCGTAAGAATGCCTGCTTTCAGGATTTATGCACATCCTCTTTCTTTTTCACACGAGTTTGATTATTTTTTTTTTAATATTAATCGAGGTAATACTCTCGGGCGCTAATAGGACTTCTGACGTCACATTACTGCGCGTTGGCATCACTTTGAACCACTTCACAGCAGCCTTCAAATGGGGGCGAACGGCTTCCCCGAAGCGAAGTCATTTTTCCCTAACATGAAACGAAGACCCTGCCAGACCCCGCGCCACGGGGAAGCCAAACCAGGCGAAGCCAGAGCAGGGACCCCCGCGCCGCCGGAGCGGCCGTGCGGGAGAACCAGTGGGGGAACCTCACTCTCCGAGCCGGCACAGCAAATCTAAGGCAGGGAAACGCTGCCCCCCCCGTAACCTCCCTGGGGTGTAAATAACCCAAAGCCGCTGTTGCCAGCAGTAGCAGTCGGTGCCAGACGCGGGCCAAGTCCTGGCTCAGAGACGGCTCCAGCACCCGGTTGCCGGTTCGCAGAAGCGGGAGCACGGTGGGGCGGTCCCGGGAAGCACAAGCACCGCCTCTCCCTTCCTTTCTTCGCCCCGCCTCGCCCCGCCGGGAGGGTATTCCCCCTGTGGCGCCCCTACCCGGGGGGCGGGATGGCTCCGGCGGCTGAAGCGTGAGACCGGCCCCGGTCCCGGCCCGGCTTCGCCCCGCCCCGCCGGTGACGTTCTGGGCACTCATTGGCTGCGGGCCGCCCCGTGAGCGGCGGCGAGGGGAGATGGGGGCGCGATCCCCGGGTCTCCGTTAGCAGGCGTGAGGCGGCGGTGGCGGTCCCCGGAGGGACACACGGCCTCCGACGGCACCGTCCGTCCCTGTGTCCTCCCGGCGGTGCGGGCCGCTCACGGGGAAGGCGCTGGCGGCGAGAGGCTGTCAAAATAAACGAGTGTCTCTGCGGCAGAGCCCGGGGCGGCTGGAGCGCCCTCGGTGTGCCGGCCACGGGCTGGCAGGGCTCCGGGGCGGCGGTGAGCCCCGCCGTGCTGCGCGGCCCCTTGTAAAGGGCTGTGTCGTAGGTGGTGAGAGGGGGTCGGGGAGGCCCCTGGCGGAGCCGTGCGCTGCTTGAGATGCGGCTGCCAGGGTCATGCAAACGTCGCTGGCGGGCAGGTTGTGAAGCCGGGGATTGCGGCCGGCATAGGGAGCCCCGGCCTTGTATTGTTCTCCCTGACACAACGTGATGGTCTTGTCCAGGCAGGAGCGAAGAGGCGGAGGGGCTGGGGGGGGAGAGGCAGAGAGGAAAAAAAAAAAAAAAAAAAAAAGGAAGCGGAGAGGGGGGAGGGAGGGGGCAGGAGGATCCCATGTCCTGGGAGGAAATTCTCAGGCCGGGAAGACGCACGGCTGGTGCAGGGCGAGTCGGGGCTGGCTCTCCTGGGAGTTCCCTCGGCGAGGGGGGGGGGGCGGGCGAGAGGGAGGGGGAGCAGCAGTCTCCGCCGGCGGGGAGAGGCCGCGGCTTCGCCCTCCGAAGCCCTGCCTCCTCCCTCCCCTCCCTTCCCCGGCCGCACGGCGCACCGCGCTCCCCTCGCCGCCTCTCCGCGCACACACCCGCACACGGACACACACGGGCAGGGCAGGGCAGGGCAGGGTCGGCGGCGCCCATCACCCCGCAGCCGGGAGCTGCCGGTCGCGCCCCGCTCGCGTCCCCGCCGGCGCGCGGGGGGACCCGGTGACGTCACGGGCGGCGCGCTCCCCGCGCTCGCTCCGCGCTCGCCGCCCCGTAACTTCTGTTCTGGGAAGTGGTGCCAGGAATAGCCCGGCAGATCCGCCTGCAGCGCGGAGCTGCTGCTGCTTCTTCCCTCCCTCCCTTCTTCCCTCCTTCCCTCCCTCTCTCCCTCCCACCCTCCCTCCCGCCGCGGCCGGCCGGGGCGGGCTGCGGCTCCCGGGCCTCCGCCTCTCCCCCGTGCAACACCAGCCCCTCCGCCACTGTCAGGGTGATGGTGATGATCCTTACCAAAAAGAGGGAGAGAAATGACCTGCCTTACGTTAAGTGCGTGAAGCGGGCGCCCCTCGGCCGCTGGAATATCTCTCTCTGCCTTTATATATAAAGAAGCACCGCGAGGCACCTCACTCCAGGCGAGCCCTTAGCAAAGGAGCCACAAGAGCGCCCGGCGGGATCAGCAGCGGCAACAACAACAAGGGCACCGGGAGGGCTTCCCTCCTTCCTCCTCGGTGACTTCCCAGGTGAGCAGCGGCGGCTGCTGCCGGCAGCCCCCTCCTCCCAGCTCGCCGCTTGCCCGCCGCTCGTCCCCTGTCACCGGCACCAGCTGACAGCCGCGACAAGCCGCCGGCGGGGGGCGGCTGCCGGCGGCGGGGGGGAGCAATTCGGCGGCGGGGCTGGGGTGCGGGGCGCCGCGGGACTGCGTTTCGGGCCGCGACGGAGAGAGCGCTTTACTGAACGGGAGGGTCTGACGCCGGTGCTCCAAGTGCCGCCGGAGCAGCTGGCCTTGCCGCCGGGCGCCCCCCGGCCTTGGGGCTGCAGGGGTAAATGGAGGGCAGGCGGCGGGAGGCGCGGGGGAGGGCGCCGGCGGGGCAAGCCGGCGGGGCTGTAAAACCGCCGGACCGGTAAGTCACCTCTGTGGCGGCGGCTCAGGGCGCTGGTAGTCACCGGCGCCGTCCCCGGCGCACCACGGCCGCAGGCCCTTCCCCCAGCTCGGGTCGGCCCAGCCTGCCGCCCCGCTGAGCCGGCATAGGAGGCGGCCGGGTCCGGGGACAGGCCTTTGTCGGTGACACGCCGTTAGGAAATGCGGGGAATACCCAGCCTGTAAGTGTATGCAGATGAGGCGCAGGCTGCCTTGCGTAATCCCCTCCTGTGGCGGGGAATGGGCATGGTCACCGCCGGGGAGAGGCGCCCGCGGGGGGGCCGCCCCGACGGGGCTCTCTCCACGGCCTCGGCCGCCCTGCGGCGGGGGGGCACCCAGCGGAGGGAGCGGGGGGGGGAGGGGAGAAGGGAGGAGGCACCCGGGGCCACCCAGCGGGGAGGGCAGGGCAGGGCGCCGGGGTTAGCGGGGGGAGAGGGGCGGGAGGGTCCGCTCCGGCTGCCAGCAGGGCTCCGTGTGGGGGTGTCGACAGGCACAGGGGGGTCTGCGTGTGTGCGGGGAGACCCGCCGCTGTGCCGGGCGGTGCGTGTGCGCTGCGCCGCGGTGACTGTTCCCTGAAGTGGGTGGGACGTTGGCCCGTTCCGGGAATGTTCCATGACGTGTAAACGCCACAGGAAGGGGGTTAACGAGGGGCTCGGCCGGGGCCGCCGCCGGGGCCCTCCCTCCTTCCGCCTGCCCGCCGGCGGGGCTGCCGCGGGGGTGGCGGCGGGCGGGGGCTGGCAGGGGCACGGTTCCTTATGTAACGCGGGGTACGCGTGCGGCCGGCGGTGATTATGTAAGCGGCACGTCCGCGCCTGTCGCACAGGATACCTCACGCCGGCACCGCGCAGCGCGGCGGTGGCAGGGATGGACGGATGGACGGACGGATGGACGGACGGACGGGCGGACTCTGCCCGGTGTCTCGCCGCGTCCCCGCCGTATAGGAGAAGCGGCGCGGTGAGGGGAAAACCCCGGTTCACCCCGGGTGATGCCCCGCACCTCCGCATCCCTCTGCGACCTCCCCGTCGGGGGCTGGCGGGAGGCACGGCCTTCCCCTCTGTGGGAGGGAGCCCGAAGTGGAGGGGCAGGAGGTGATGTCTCCGCTTCAGACGGTGCTCTGAAGAGCTCCCCGGTGGGGAACCCGCAGGGAGGCCCCGCCATCGGCCCCGGGGGCTCGGCCGGCCGCCGGCCAGCCTGCCTTGTCTCCGCGGACAGGCGGCCGGGGCTCGCCCCAGGACGATAAACGTATTCTGAACTTAATTTCCCAGAAAAAGAGTTCTCTGTTTTTCTTATTAGTTGGCAGCAATGTTATTTGGAGTGGGTGTTTTTTTGTTTGTTTTTTTTGGTTGTTTTTTTTTTTCCTCCTTCGTATGGTAATTGTAGAAATTAAACTTACACTCAAAGGCGTTTTTTATTACAGTAATTCTAGATACCCTTTTAAATTAAGCTAACAGAAATATTAATGAGTTTTCGCAGAAATCTTTTACTAAATAATTTCCTTTCATTTTAAAAATCAAGTCAACTTTATATTAAAGCCTGTCTGGTTTTGTATGCAATTAAATAATACAGCAAACATTTTATGCCTACTTAGCAAGGGTGTTACTTTTTTCCCCTAGTAAATCTGTACCGTGAACTATTAAGAAGGGAGTAAATTGGGTAGCTGGGATGGCAAAAGCAAGAGATTAGTCGATAGATCTGCGTTGCCCTGCTCGATGGACCTCCTTCAGTTCCGTGTTTGTGCAGCTCCCAGCACAAGGGGGCTCCTGTTGTCATCAGGAGTCCTGGGGCACGGAGTAATTACAGTAATTACTGAATTCAAAGAACTACTGGTCTAACAAGGTACAGATTCAGTGGCCCCAGTTTTTAAATTGTTGTTGTTATGAATTACTACTGACTACCAGAGGAATTTGCTTCTCCGGTTATTGAGGACGCAGTGCAGACTCCTTAGTATTTTGATAGTGAAAATGATAGGCAGACACGATAAAAATGTACATCTGTTTTTAAAGATAGGAGAGTATTTGCCTGTTAGGTTTGAAATGTGGACATATTTAGATAGATGCCCTGTAACTTGGGGGTTTTGTTTGTTTACAGTTATGTGTTAAATCTTTCCTTATCCTTCTAGTCAGGAGAGACTTCTGAAACTTCAGGTATAAATTACCTTCTTCATGATTTTTTTGCTTTGCCTCATTTTTTAAAAAAATGTTAGTGGTGCAGATTATGCTGAGAGGGTGTTTTCCATGTGAGGTTGTTTTTTTTTTTTAAAAAAAGAGTTATTATTGTTACCTGTAAATACGCATAATATTACTGTGGTTTTCTGTTGTGCAAAAGCAGCAGTGCTGTGGTATCAAGTCAGAGTGTTGTTACTTCTGTTGATAAATCAATCAAAACCTTTAATGTTTTATAGGTTATTGTACTGCCATTGTTTTTTCAATGTCTATTTGGCATAGCAGGCATATACATCCTGGCTGAGGTGGCAAATTAAAACGTCACTGCTATGGATAAGAATAAAACTGAGTAGCACTTGTCCTAGAGGACGAATGTAGAGGACTTTTAATTGTGTATCGAAGCCTCATTGTGTGGCAACAGTGCAGAACCCTTCTTTACAAAGGCAGTTTTTTAGATTCTCAAGTGACTAGATTGCTTCATATGTGAGATCTGTTTACTAACCTTCTTGTTACTATGAAGACAAAACAGAGAGCCATATGTGTACATGTGGCCCTTGCTGAATAATGTGGGTACATGTGTCTGCTTGAGTGTTTGGCAGTATATTATGTTTAGTTTATGTGGTGGCACCCTGCAAGGCCATTCTTTTTTGACTTTTAACTATTTCTAATGCCATTGGCTAGAATAAAGCTTACGATACTGGTCTGCATGTTCCTAACTAAGCTGGAAGTTCTTAAAGCAGGAAATTTAGTGCTGAGAATTTTGCCAAACTTATTTACTTATTTTTTTGGGTGCTTGTTTTAAAAAGAGTCCGCGTGAATTTCATATAAAGAGAACTGAAAGTAGTGACTATCATTTTCCATGTCCCTCTTGTCATTTCTGAGTCATCAGCAAGGGCAGTTAGTGCTTCTGAAATTTATCTCAGGTAAGGTGATGGGAACATAGGAGCTGAGTGTCTGTCAGAAATGGTTTGTCTAGCAAAATATTGCAATACCCATCAAAGAGGAAAAGCTTGCTATTTAAGAGTCAGGGTTGTGTGACTTGTATAATGAAATGTTGCAAGCTGTCTTTCAAATTTGAGTATGATGGGGCTTAGTAATAAGCTGTGGTTGGTTATATTGATAGTTATCCATCCAGCTCTGTAAGCAGAACTCAGCAAGTTCTACTTCCAGGTATTTCCTACTTGATTCTGTGTAAGAATTCCAGGTAGATTTTAAGAGCTGAGTACTAACTTTATATGCCTGTCTTTGGTCCAAACATAAACCAGGCGCAGTAAAAGTTCTTCATGTCAGTGGCCTTCACAGAGGGTAAAGAGAGGAAAATGTTTTATCTGTCTTACCTCAGTTGCTGAGAAGAGGTGAATCTGACAGTGTGTGGTTTTAAATTCCTCCTAGCAGGAGGAATACATAATTATTAGCAGATCTGATAGGGTAAAGTTTTCGTCAATAGTTGATTGCTAATACTCTTGGGAGCTCCACAGAAGTGTTGAGTGTGGGGACTGCATACCTTTGTTATTTGGAAAAGGTCTGATAAGTTATGAGGAAAGTGCTTTAAAAATTCTTTTATTTAAAGAGGCAGATTATTTCTTCGCAGTAGGTTTTCTTGAACAGCATCTCTGAAGTAGTATGCTACAGATTAAGAGAATGATTTTTGTAATTACTTGGTTTTCTTCTGCAATTTACCTGTGTTTTTTCCCTTCAATAGAAGGAACTATCTAGCAGTTCCTGAAGAAGTGAAGAAACAACAAGGGGAAGCATAAGATAGATGGTAAATGGAGTGTAAAATGCTACATTTAATTTAAGTGGCACAGAAAGATGGAAGTTTCAAGCTGGCTTCGCCATTTTAATAGGAAATAGCACCTTTGTACAGTTTTGTTTCTCTTTTTTTGGGCTTACATATTTTTATAAGACTTTACAACAGCTGTTCTGTTTCAGCAGGAAATATTAAAAAGCAATTCATTGGAGCCATATTTTTCATTCTCAAGTGAAATTCGGACTTGTAAAAGTGCTAGTCTGACAGCCTGAGAGCAAAACTGCATTGTAAATAAAAGTATTAGAAGTTATTCCATAATAGCTGATTAGTAAGCTCCTGCTTGGACCTTGAGAAATCATCGGTGAATTGAAATAATATGGTAATCCCTGAAGAAGTCTGATTTTGTTTTTTTGGTCTTGAATAGCAAGTGGGAGGCACCACAAACCTCTTAGTTTGTTCATAAATTAAACTTATTCTAGCCATGCATTTTGTAGCAGGTTGCCCCCAGTAACATTTGTCCCTAGAGATCTATCTCACAAAGCTATGAGCATGGAAAAGGGGTGAGAGGGTATGGGTTAGGGGAAACAATCTGGTGTGGTGTTTCCAAATCCCCAGTGTGAAATAATCAGAAGACTTAGAAGTATCATATGCAACTCTGCTTGTCAAATTAAAAGTCTCTCTCTTTTTTTTTTTTTTTTTTTTTTTTTTGTGTGGTCTTCTGATAAATTTCTCACCATCAATAATATAGTGTAAACGTGAATATTGCCTTTTACTTTTTCATAGATTTATATATGAGTAAGCAAAAAACTATGTGTTTGTTTTTTTTTTTTAACTCCGCTTTCTCTGGATGGGAATCATGGATACAAGAAATGTACCACTTAGGTGATAATATTTTTAAAGTAATACAGTGTGCCAATGTGGATGTAATAATTTGATATAAATTCCCTCAGTACGTGGTTACTGGTTTATTGATAATTCCATACAAAGAAAAGCAGTTTGGTAATTTGAATGTATAGTTCATTTTAATAGAAAAGTGAGAACTAGAGAAGTTAAAAGGAATTGAAATTACAGTGTCAGGTGACATTTTAAAGGTAATGCAGTAAAGTAGGGCTTGACCCTCTTGATAAGAAAATTCTCAAGAAAAAAACAAAGCAGAAACCCCCCAGATTACTGTCTCTAATTTTTTTGGCTGCCGAGGTTAATATTACTGCTGGCCTGACTGGGCTAACTTAATCCTCCCAAGCCCTACTGGTGTGCCTGGAATTTTTTCTGCTGAATTTGATGATGGACTGTCAGACCTTGGTTGTGCACCTTTAGCAAGTGAATTTTGAATATGGAGTAAAACTGGATGTTTTATAAACAAGTATTTAAAAAGCTCAAAGAAATGTTCAGTTACATGTTGTAGGGCATTATATAATCTCGGAGAGTTTCTGTATGCTTAATTTTGATGAAATATTATTTAATGAGCACTTTCCCATAGAGTAGTATCTGTGATAAGGCAGAAAGGAGCTTTATGTTTTTAAAAAGAATCTAAGAGGTCAAGATCAGGATTATCAGAATTAGTCTTATTAGGCAGTGAGGTTTTCTTGCATATTTGTATGTTGTTCCATTTAAATAACATAAGTGGTCCAACGTCTATATTTGTGTATTTTGTATGTATGGTTTGCATTAGAACAAAACCTGTAGTGTATCAAGAAGGAATAGCATGAAACAACAACTGGGTTTACCCTTCCTTGACAACAAGATTTGACATGATTTACTTAGAGCAAAAACAATTTGGTTTAGACCAAAATCAGTATTTGGTGGAGGCTAAGTTGCTGGCATCTATTTACAGTCTTCATGGCTCAGTGTTCCAGTGTAGTATGTTCACCCAAGTCCTGACAGGATGTGGAGTTTCATGTTCCATGTCATTCAGAGACAGCTACAGTAGGTCAGTTAGCTGGAAAATGTATCTTTATTTGCTCTAACCATTGCCAGTTTATGTGAAGTTTGGGAGTTATTTCTTTCTATACAAGCATTAGCAATGAAAAAGGAATGCTCTAGAGAGTAATGCAGGCCTCTGGTGAACTGATGGATGCACATGTTGGCAGTGTTTAACGTAGTGCTCTGTGACACCTGCGAACACTGATTCATCTTGAGATTTGAATGTCTAAAACTGTTGTGTTCCTTTCATTTGTCTGCGATAAAATAATTCTCCAGTGAAAAAGGTATTTCTGTCTTTGACTGGACATTCATATACACCTAGAATCAAATTTCCTGTCCTGTTTTAGTTAATAAAGTCCGTACACTTTGCTAAAGGGAGAATATAATAATGAACTTTCAGACTAAAAAGTTGGATGTCTTGATACTGTATGATATGATTGGTTATCTTGATAGCCAGGAGAGGTCATGGTACTAGACTCTTGTAAAGAGATTTTGCTTTAAAATCTCTGCAAAGCAATGTGAACGCGATTACATCCACCATTGTTAGTAAAAAGGTGTCCACCAGAACTCACAGGCTGCTCCATTATTTTGTGCTTGGTCCTACAGTGCTAGCAAATTTCTCTGAAAGATAGTGGATATTCTTATAGTGCCACTTGGCTAGAATGTTCATTTTCTTAAGATTTAATAATGGATAAACTACTTGTATTTAATTTTGTGAGGTGTGGTTGAATTTTGATATAGGCTTAGCAAGACGTTATGAAAACATCTGAAAAGTACGTATAAAGGTAGGAGTAATTTTATATATAACACTTGAGGAGGGAATTGTGTTAGTGAAACACAAACTCACTGGAGATGTTTGTAGTATGTTAGAGCTAGATTAGAGCCAAATACAGTGCTAGATTAGAGCTAGATTTTAAAGCCAAATACAGTGTTGTTGCCTCTGCTGTACCTCAATATGGTGGCAAAATGTTGGGATGGAGAGGGCAATAAAGTTGGTCTCACAAGTTAACTTTTGTGTTTGATACATGTTGAGTATTGTTCACATCTTCTTTAGTTTTTTAATCTCTCATTTACTTAATTACTAATTTTAAAAATACACTAATTATACTAATTTTTGACCAAGTTTATTGTAGTGGGTAATGTTAATTATTAATGAATAACATTAGCATCAGCTATACATTAGTAAAGCTACTATGTAATTTGGAGTAATTAGCAGGGCAGTTTTGGTCAGCTGTGTTTTTGCAAAGGAGTAAGGTTGAATGGTGAAACTGATACACAGTAGTACAAAGGTTCCTACAGCACCTTCCTTTGGTCTCATTTGTTATTGACAGGATTTTCATCTGCTTTTCTCAGGAGACAAGGATGACATACAGTACCTTTGTTTTCTCTGCTTTGTTTTTAGCTCAGCTTGCTAGCAGCTGAAAACTGTTACCATGTAGCTGTTCAGTGATTCCATTAGATTGGTTAGTGATCTGTTTGTGGACAAAAATTCATCACTGTTTATGTTGCTCTTATGAACAGGCTTGGCAGAGAGGTGAGAAAGTAATAGACAAGGAAATTAAAGGATATCAGATCCTGCAAAACTTTCATTTTGGAGCAAGGATAAGGTGCATTTATACACCACCTTGGAAATGCTTGTTTTGCTTCTGAGTTGTGAAGATTTCAGCATTTGGAATTGATAAACCTGAACCTTCCATGATGGCAGGCTGGCCCAGACACATTGACTTGTAAAAGATAAGTTTGGAAGGAGAAGGACGTCTGCTTCTTCCATGTGATGCTTTATATTAGTGTGTTTGGGGTCTTTGCTTCTTGTTCCTCAGTAACAGCAAAACGGCTCTCAGTAGATACATTGTGACTTTCCTTCCCTGGCTGCCCACATTGCTCTCTGCTTAGCAGGGAAGAAACACATGGGACAATGGTGTCCTTTCCACACACCTCTCTAAAGCTTCAGTACAGCTTATTTTCCACAAATGGAGTGACTGTGAGAGAAACATTTTAATTTTCTTTCTCTACGATGGCCTTGGTAATAAAGAAGAAAATAAGGATATTAGATGCACATTTTTGGATCGGTACGGGTTGAGAAGGACGCCTATAGGAGGGGAGGGGAGGCTTGAATGTGACTGACAGTGGATTATAATTGCCTACAAGAAATAATTTTTATCAGATCAGGTCTCCCTCTAACATTAAATCCTCAACCTAAAGAATTTTAGAAGTACAGCTTTTAAAATCCCTGCCCATCATACAGGGATGTTGTGATGAATAGCTAGGATGGGATAGAAGGCACCATCTTGTATTCAGTGGTAGCATCCTCTAGCTACTGTTGTTTGACATCTGCACAGATAATTTATACACAGAATACAATTCCTTCTTATCTTGATCAGTCCTTGCAGGTGTTTCTCTTTGCATTTGCTTATGGACTGTCTTGATTTAACTTAGCTCCAGTAGCATTTGATCCTGGTTAATAGTTCAACCCACTTAACTAGCAAGCAGGGTAATAAATGAAACTGATTTTGACTAATTCTTTCTCAATCAAGTGGGTTGTCTAGCAAGCCAAGACTGTAATAAATAGATGTTGTGGCTATTTACAGACTCACACACTACGAAACAGAGAGCTGTGCTTCCCAGATCTATTATGCTATTCAGAGAGTATCACATGCAGATGATGGGATTCCACCTGTTTTATCTCACCTAAAAATGCAGGTTTTGGCACCAATAAACATTTTTTTCCCCATAAACATTACACCAGAAAACTGAAGGTTTTTGCTATATTGTATGTAGAAATAGTTAAGCATGCATTTATAAGTATAAACATATACTAACTTATATTTCTGTGATCATTGCATTTGCTTTTGCCTCCAGTCATGATCTGTCTCCCTCGCAGTACTGTGTACCTGGAGTAACTTCATGAGAGCTCGTGGTTGCAGGTCTGGCTTGTCACCGAGAGGAGGATTTGTCCTAGATTCAGTGTAGGTTCAACTTTTGCTATTATTTAAATACCAAAGAAAATATTTAAAATAAATAAACTTGCATTATTGACGCGTATGAGCATTTATTTCACAAGTGTGCATATAGATGCATGTACACAGCCACATTTTGTTAAACAGGTGAAAAATTATTTCAGTTCTCTATGATGAACTGCTGTGGTTTCACTTTGGTGCAATGGGTATGGGCATCTGCCCAGGTGATCTTTCTAAAGCGTTATTCACTGTCCCGGGTACATTGCTGGTAAGATGATGCCAGCAGAGTCAGTAGCTGAGCGTGGCCCATTTTATTGCCTGTGACTGATTCAGCCAAGGTCACATCTAGGTGGACCCTGAAGATGTTTTCCTTCATGTTGAAGGACTTTGACTTCCTTTATGTCCTTTTGTTTCTGAAGGATACAATTGCATCACTCTTAGTCTAGTCAGAAGGTGAAAGGGTGTTTTTTGAGGCCCTGTCATTGGTGGTGTGTGACAGTCAACTTGTGCGTGGTGCTCATTAACTCTCACCCCTCTGTTAGGACACTACACACTTCAGCACCACGGCTGAATAAGTGGGGCCAGCTCTCATATGACCAGAAGGTCATTCCATGAACAGAGTATCTGTGTCAATAGTTTATGTAAATGAAAAATATAATAAAGAACTCTTGCATCATGCTAACACTCGGTATCCTGTTGCTTGACCTTCACTTTCTCTGATGTCAAGCAGAAAAACATCTTCCACTCATCTCACAGTTCTCTAATCAGTGCAACAGAGCCGAGAAGACGACATCAAACTGTGCTCAGCACAGCTTGTGCTGCCTTGTGAATTGCCTCATCTCTTGTGAATAAAATGAAAACTCTGTCATTTTGAATCAAATCCTGACTTCAATAAAAGTGCAGAATGGCAAGTTGTTACCGATTTTTCTCAGGAGGCCAGTGTTTTGTCATCAGCTGTAGATAGGACTTGGACTGCTGAAATAGTGCTCCTCGTGACTGTCTCAACCTATAAATGGAAACCTCCAGCATATGAGGTTTGCTCTTCATTGAATATAGAAACACTAGGTGAGAATATTGGAAAAGCTGACTGCGTGGAAACAGCCTCTGGACACTTCAGACAGAGAAGATGCAAAACGAAACTCTCTATGCAAATGAGTGTTACATTGTCAGATGGTATAAGGTAATTTGGAAAGAAAAAGTAAAGATATATCATCTACTCCAAGGTGCTTTCATTGTGATTGGAATATAAAATACTTAGATACAAGTGTTAAATCTGACAGTTGCTCAGAGCTGTGGTGGTTCCTTGTTTGTTTGTTTGTGGTTGGTTTTTTTTTTTTTTTTTTTTCCTAGTAATAACTCGTCTGAGAAAGGAACTTGCTGGGTTTCTGAGGACATCAGAACATCACAGTTCCTGCAGAGTTTGGGAGGCTGTACTTTACCTGTCTTGTGTGCTGCTTTTCCCAGTGAAACCCCAGTATCTGGTTTTGGAACTGCTGGTTAAGATGTGAGAAACATGAATTTCAATTCACTTTGTGCATGATGTCATTTATTTTTTTTTTTTAATTGAGGTCTGATACCTTGTTTCAAGTGGCATAGTTTTGGAGATTTTTTTCCTGCTTCTGGTACAGTTCAGCATAAAAAACCCAAAACCAATATTTATAGTAGGTTTGCAAGATTTTAGTGTGATGTTTAATTCTAGTATAAGCTACCTGTCCTATGTATCCAGTCCTCCATCTGAAGCCCATTACCACTGAATTGAATTGGCTTATCACTGGGTTTCTCTGCACTTCTTCCATTTTCAGATGAAACACTCTTGCACCTAATGGGTTGATTAGAGAGGAGATAAACTATTTATTTTTTCTTAAATACTACAAACAAGCAAACAAACAAACAAAAAAAAAAAAAAAAAAGGAGGAAAAAGTCCAGATCACCCAAAGCTTATGACATGTTTTAGAATGCATAACCCTGGGCAAAAAGGCCAGTTATTGGAGTCATTCTTGAGTAACCTAATTGTTTGATAAGGATCCTTGCCTGTTTAAGTTCTTGTTGGTTGTTGGAAACATTCCATTTCTAAATTTGTGCCTTACTGCATACCCTGAGGTATGTGTACAACCCACTGTAATTGCACAGTTTATTATTTTATTAATGAGAGCTTTGATAATGTGTTGGCTCATGAATTCCCTCCAGTCCAGGTATGGTCTCCTAATTGCCCAGGGTTCTACAATTCCATAATTTGTTCTGGAGGTGGTGACGCTGAGCAAAAGCCTTTACAAGCATGGTTTAAAGGATGAAGGTCTTGCCCTAAAGCATGCATTGGGTTAGATACTGCAACCAAAGGCTGGAAGAGGTAGGATACCTTTTTAACACATGCCTAATGAATAATAATAGAAGCGGCAGAAGTAAATTCTTACTACATAATCCCAAGAACCTGAGACTTTGCCAGCTGGAAGGAGAGGGACACACACCTTAATTGGCCTTCCTCACCGTAACAGAACACCCCTCTGCACTTCTTTGATCTGGGTCTCTCCTGCCTGTCTCTTTGCCTGAGTGGCTGGAAGGCTCGCACTTTCATTTGCTGTAAGGCACACAACACTGAGCAAGCATCTGGCATGCAACAGCAGCTCCTATTTTTAATGAGCCTCCCGGGTAGCAGGCGTACTGGAGCGCCCATTCCCCTGTTCTGGAAACTATTTCTCTGTGCACATTTTGCAGCAGAAGAGCAAGGAGCAGCATCAGCGAAGGTGTGGTCTGTGGAGGAGTCGGGGAAATCCAGTTTACTGTGTTTGTAACTCCGGAGACAAAACCTTCCTGTAAAAAGCCGTGGCAAAACACCACAACCTCAAACAATTTCCACTTGCTCCTCAGCACTGCCCAGATTTACTGGTACACTGTAAACCTCTGACCCTGGCTTTGCAAGATCTGGGAAGGTCTCCGAGGACACCGGGGCAGCCCGGGTCCCCCCAGTCCTCAGGAGGAGGGGACTTTCAGCGAATTTCCCGCTGCGCTCGTCGCCGGCTGCCTCCTCACTGTGGTGTCTGGTACAGTTCCACGGCTTCTGAAACTGCTCATTACAGCGCTTGGCTCTTCTGCAAGGGCTTTTCATAGCTCTAGCCCCTGTGGCTTGCTGCAGCACGGCTTTCTGGCAGAACAGATGGTGTATTACGTAGAAAGTTACTGTATTTTTGTATCGCTGATTTTTATTTATTTTGCTCTTTGTCTCCCTTCCCCCCCTTCTTCTTTTTTTTTTTTTTTTTTTTTTTTTTTTTTTCACTAGCTGGGCATATAGCATGAGTTCAGAACTTGGAATCTGTATTGGATTTGCGTTTGATACATTAATATTTTTATTTTTGTATGTGTGCAATATTTAACATCGAGTAGCATGTGCTTTCTGAAATTTTAGTGAAGAGATGTGGGCTGAAATTAGTTCAAAATACTGTAAGGGGAAAAAAGCCTATGCAAGAAGATCTTTGAAAGGAAAAGTAAATGTCTTAAGCAAGCTTTGTACTCACTGGAGTACAGTTTTGTTTTTAAGCCGGTAGATGTGTTTTCTGTGTCTAATCTTTGTTTTTATTTAATTGATATCATCTGGTCAGTTTGAGCGAAAATGTTATTCCCATAGGAAAAATATTTATTCTAAATATTATTGTTGCCTAGGATCTTGTTGAATTCATAAGATACAGAAGCAGTCAAGTTGATTTAATATTTTTAACATTTTTATAGTGTTTTCTCATTGTTTCCGTGAATGCAATTTCAATAAATATTTTAGCAATTGCTTTTGGTTTCTTGAAATTAGGTTACCTATTGTTAAAAACCGCAGGTTCATAAACACGGATTTCAGATCTGCTTTGTCTTTATTAGACATTTAAAATAAAATACAAATAGTTGAGCAAGCCCCAGAATAAGGGCTTGCCTTTTCCCGCACTGAGCTTCCAGGATTTAATGTCTTTTGTCCAAAGAATTATGTAAGTCATTACTTATAAAAGGCATTT